>JALAZF010000581.1:0-2400000 GCA_022829125.1 Lathyrus tuberosus | reverse complement strand
TGAAGGAACTTTCTTTTTTATGGATAGGTAGAATGAAGGAACTTAACATGTGCTATCGGTGATGCTCGCTCCATCAATAACAAGTCTTGTGAAATTCTGAACAACATAGCTGCATCTAATTTCACAGAACCATCAATAAAAGTAAGAGTCTTTAACAACGGAGAATTTGCAAGTATGAACTGTATCAAACTCATCGCATGCTGAGAGTTAGCTCTAACGTAGATATCCACTGTCTGAAGTTTAAGGCAACAACTATGACATTCTAACACCTTTGAAGGGTCCAACACTTTTGTGGTATCATCGGTGTTGTAACTCTGAAATATAAAAATTAGAGTCAAAATACAAAAATAAGAAACAAGCTAAGAAGCATAGGTTTTCATGTTCACCTTTATAACAAGTTCAATCAACTTAGGAGTACTTTTGAGAACACTGACAAAATACAAAATCTCTCCTTCATCATTCAAATTCAAGCAACCCAATTTTAGATACTCTAAAGAGCTGAAGGAGCTTGTTAGCAGTGTGGGAGGAATGACATCTGCATATGGAATCTATGCATTCAAACAACAAATCTATGAGATAATTTGTACAACGATTAGAAGTAGCAATAACACAACTTTCAATATACACCATAATTTCTCTTATAAATATATACCATAAAAGAGTAAGATAGTCTTTAAAATATCATACTGTGAGGCCAGCTGAACAGTAATGAAAATACTACAACTAGTTAAGTTTTCTAACCTTTTCCCAAATGGTCAGAGAAAACTTCTTAATTTTTGGCAAGCTTTTGATAAAAACTCTGCCCTCATATATCGTGAGTGCAAAATCAATCAGATTATTTGCTTTCTCGAGACAAATTGACTTTGTATAGATCGATCTCAGCACTAAGACTTTGAGAGAAGGAGAAGAAATATCAAGATAATCACAACCAGGACATTGTTCAATGCTGAGCTTTTCAAGAAACGGACAAACCAGACATAAGACTCTCAAGTGCACCAGACTCGAATGTAACCATAACTAAGTGAAGTTCAAGCAATTTTTTAAAGCCGCAGAAATTAGGTGGAATTGACAAGTTAAATGAGCTAAATTTGAAGTAAGTCAATTCCTTACAAGAGAAGAGAATCTCTGGCATTTGATCTTTATCAAAACAGTAGGTCACAAGCTCGAGATGTTTAATGTCCCTTGACATAAAGGGAATCCACATATTGAGTTTTTCCGCGTTGATCTCCAATTTGAAGCGTAGAAATATGCAAATAGAAAACTTGTGTATTGGTCCATTGTGGAGCATAAGAACATCTGTGATGATTTTAGGAATTACATGTTTATCAAAATCTTCAAGAGATCTTACAAAAAGTCTTTGTCAAAACAAAGATGTGGGGCTGAAGTCCACATATATCTCCACTTTTTTGACAAAATACTAGTTCTAACTTGGTCTCTGACTTTCAAGTTTCCCAAGATGCCATCAATGACATTACTTGGCAAATCACTGATTAGATCATTTTGATTGGCCTTCTTGTTGGGCATAGTCATCAGGCAACTACAAATTCAAAATGAAGTGTAAATATTAAGAAGGTACATCTTCAAATTTCAATTTTCTTCACTTTTTTTTCTTCTTTTGCGTAGAGTTGTAAAGCACTTTCATTGCAGGTGATGACTATCCATTAAACAATACAGTAGTATATTATATGTAAACCAATATTTTTCTTAACTATTCAAAAACTAAAAATCCGATTTTAACAAGGGAAACAATTCGCATCTAATTTCAAAATACTTGGAATCAATACACACTAATCTGAGCATGTAATCTAAGAATGAATAGTGAAGTGCCCTAATAAATAATCAGAGTGATGAATCATGTTTAATCATACGAAGAAAACCTAAAGAATGGAGGATGATAATAAGTAAATGAAAAAGTAGCGATTTTGACGAGTTCTTACCGTTGAGAGATAAACGGCGGTGGGTTGTAGGAGTCGCCGAAATGTTCACGCAAAGGTCGATAGTGTGAAGGTGTGAGTGGAGCGCATTTCGATATGTGGGTGTATGGTGGGGGATATAGAGTATCTGGGCTACCTCGGTTTTTCTTTTAAGTTGAAAAATAAAGGGTTAGGTTGGAATATGGATTTGTAAATACTATAATATATTTTTAAATATAATATATGTTTAAATTATATAAAATAATGTTTGAATATTTAATATAAGAGAAATTAATAGAATACGAGAAAAGTGTAATGAAATTAACCAAAATGATATAGAGATGAAGTAGAGAAAGAGAAGAAGAAAAGTGATATTATATTATTCACCTTAAGTTTTTTTAGCATTGTAACATGGACCATATTTATAGTACATGTCTAATAAATAACCATTAACTTAAGGAATACATAAAGCTTAGGAAATTAACTCATAGGAGTTAGGGAATATAGAAAGTTGGATAAATGAACATCCACATCTATTTACTATTATTCATAACACTCCCTCTTGGATGTTCATTGAGGATATGCCTCGTTAAAACCTTACTAGAAAAAACTCAGTGGAAAAAAAATCTAGTGAAGGAAAAAGAGTACAATATCATTTTAAAGTAAATTCATTTCTTCCCCTCAATTGAACGATCATTTCTTCGACGATGAATACCAACCTTTTGTACTAGTTGATTAAAAGTTCTACTTGGGAGTGACTCTGTGAAAAGGTCTGCAAGATTATCACATGAACAGATTTGTTGGATGTTTATATCACCACTCTTTTGAAGACCATAAGTGAAAAAGAACTTTGGAGAAATGTGTTTTGTTCGGTCTCCTTTAATGTAACAATCTTTCAGTTGAGAGATGCATGCAGTATTATCTTCATATATGGTCGTTGTATTTAATTTTTCAGATGATAAACCACAAGTATTTTGTATGTGCTGAATTAGGGATCTCAACCAAACGCATTCTCGACTTGCCTCATGTAATGCTAAAAGTTCTGTATGATTAGATGATGTTGCTGCTATTGTTTGTTTCACCGATCTCCATGAAATAGCTGTACCCCCACATGTAAACAAATAACCTATTTGTGATTTACCATTATGAGGATCGGACAAGTAACCTGCATTTGCATAACCTGTTAATTCGAATTTGGATACTTTGGTATAAAACAAACTCATGTCTATTGTACCTCTAAGGTAACGAAGTATATGTTTGACTTCGTTCCAATGTCTCCGTGTAGGTGAAAAACTGTATCTTGCTAATAGATTGACAACAAATGATATCATGACGTGTATAATCAGCAAGGTACATTAGTGCTCCAATTGCACTGAGATATAGTACTTCAGGACCAAGCAATTCTTCATCATTTTCTCGAGGTCTGAAAGGATCTTTCTCCACATCTAATGATCTAACAACAATTGGAGTAGGCAATGGGTGACATTTGTTTATATAGAGGTGTTTTAACACTTTTTCTATATAGCCTTCTTGATGTACAAATATTCTTTTGTCCAAATGTTCAATTTGCAAACCTAGACATAATTTTGTCTTTCCTAGGTCCATCATCTCAAACTCTTTCTTTAAACAATTCATAGCTTTTGGAAGCTCTTCAGGAGTTCCAATAATATTTATGTCATCCACATAGACAACTATTATTGCAAATTACTTTCCTGATCTTTTTATAAAAATACAAGGACAAATGGAGTTATTTGTATATCCCTCTCTAAGAAAATATTCACTGAGACGATTATACCATATTCGTCCAGATTGTTTAATCCCATTGAGAGACTTGTTTAATTTTATGGAGTAGCTTTCTCGAGATTCAGGGTTGTGTGCTTCTGGTATATTGAACCCTTCAGGGAGTTTCATGTAAATTTCACTATCAAGTTAACCATACAAATAAGCCGTTACAACATCCATCATGTGCAAATTGAGACCTTCATGTGCTACAAACCTAATTAAATATCCAAAATTGAATTGCATCCACTATAAGTGGATATGTTTCATCAAAATAAATTTTAGGTCTTTGTGAAAATTCTTGAGCAACAAATCAAGCTTTATACTATTCTTATTTTGCTTTTTCACAAAACTCATTTATATTCAATTGGTTTCACATATTGAGGTGTTCGAACTACAGGTCCAAAATCGAGTCACTTGTAAAGTGAGTTTAATTTTTCTTCAATTGAATATGCACTACTAAAAAATTCGCTTTTAGTGACCGAATTAGAGACCGAAAAAGCTTAAAAATCGGTCACTATAACGTTTTGCAACCAATTTAGAGACCATCATTTTTCGGTTGTAAAAGTGTTAGTCGCTAAGTTTTAACGATGAATTTAGTAACCGAAATTCAGAGACAGATTTTGTGACAGAATTTAATGACCAATTTTAGTTTTTTTTTCAAAAAATAAAATAAAAAGGTGCCTAACTTGGAAATCGAACCTGTTACCTCTAGTTATTTTAGTTAGGCCTTACCACTAGACCACTTAATAAAATTTGCTATGTTCTCTATATTTAAATATATATACATATAAAAAATAAAAATAAAATATAAATAATATTTAGAAAATTATTAAATATTATTTAATTTAATTGGATCTAATGAAAATAAAATTTGATTTTATTAATGTAATTTCTTTATGCACATATAAAAATTGCATATAATAAAAAAAAAACACTTTTATACATATATAAAAATAAAATAGCATAATTGTTTATATAATTATATGTTTTATTTGTTAAAATAATAAAAGGTGAATCTTTAATTAAAAAATTAAAAAAATTAAAAATTAAAAAAAAAAAGATGAAAATGTTTAAAAAAAACTGGGAGAGAAATAGTAACATAATAAAGAGGATTAAAAAATAAAGAAAAAAAACAACAAAAATATCAATGACCAAAATTTCGGTCTCTAAATTATTTATATAAACTAACTATTGTATAAAAACATTTTTTCGAGACCGGATAGGTGGTCACAAACTTTTGGTCGCTAAATCGGTGGCTAATTTTTATTTAGTGACCGATTTAGTGACCTCTAAAAATTTACTCACGGATATCAAAATTTGGTCGCTAATTCGGTGGCTACATTGATCATTATTTTTTGGTCACTAAAATCAAATTTTCTAGTAGTGATGTTCATATTGGCCAATTCTCACTTTGTCTACAATCTTTGATAGACTTTGACTCATGATCCTCGTTATCATTTATCATCTTTAGTGCTATATTATACACAAAGAGATTGTCAATATTGACTTTATTTTGGTTCCATCATATTCCATTCATGGCATAATTTATCGAGATCTCTTAATTTTCATAAATTTCAGGTACCTGGTTAGTTCTTCTAGAACTCAAAATTAAATTATGTCAAAGTGATCTTAGAGTTTTCATATCCTCACTTGGGTCATCTTTAACTTTAGTTTCTTTTCTTGGTAGAGAACTTTTAACATTAGAACCGACTTTCCTATCACACTTCAGGCGTGATTATAACTCATTTGCAATATTAGATTGTCCAATAGGCGAATCCACCTTGAGTGGAGTATTACAAATGAATTGTGTTTTGAACTTCGAGGATCAAAATGATATTATAATATTTTATTTTAAATTGTTAATTTGAACTTCTGGTTCACACTTTCAGCTGTTTATTCTCTCCCCTAATATTGAGAAAATTAATTTATCAATTGATAATCAGCCTAATGGGCTTCAAATAAGTATTCACTTATTGGATCAAGATATATCCTCAAGTACGGAATTCATATAAAATACATTTTCTCAAAATTCTTTCAAAACTCATATTAGCATACTATATTGGAGCAATTGAATAATTACAACACATCCAAAATTTTACTTAAATGAGAAGTATTAAATTATGAACCTAAAATAATTTGTAAGTTGAAGGGAGAATTATCATGTACTAACTTGTTGGCTTAATGCGAATAAATATCTTAATACCATACTTTGTGTGTTTCAAATATCTAATTTAGAATTGATGATCTCACAAGTATCAACTATATAACTAACTTTAGACGTCTAAAGAATGGATCTTCAAGTCCTTTTTTTTTATGAGCATGTCCTTCAAAATGTTAAATATTAATTTTAGTAATATATGTGATACTTATCAAGGAATTTCTAATAAATCCAGAAAATAAGATCTTAGTCTAATTAGTTGAGAAAATAATTTCACAGACTTCTGGCTGTGAATAGACATATGCACGATCTTTTAGTCGATGCAACAATTAATGTCATAAAAACTCAATTTCTCAAATTTTCCTTTAGGAACACACAAATTTTATTGGATTGAAGAAACTTATGCTTTTTCAAAACTAGTTCTCACATCATAATACATCTGAGATGACCCAACCGATTTTGCCAACAACACACTTAAGTGTGATTTGTAAACATCTGGTTTACCATAAAACATATGATTATATTCTTCTAATATGTTTCAATCTCTAGTAAATATAAAATAAATTGTATAAAATATATATTTTTCAATCTTAATAAATTTACAATTATTAATATTATTCATGCAATCCTTCTGTGATTGTCAATTTTCTAAGATCCATGAAAATCGTCACTGATACTTTTCTGATCAATGGTGACAGAATAATCATCTTCTTATCAATCATCAAGGGATAACCATTATTTGATGAATGAATAAAAGTAATTCATTATTTGAACAATCCTCTAGGGATCCTTTATAAATATATAATTTTTTGAGAGGTAGATCATAGATCTTTAAACAATGATAAAGATAAATAGTTTTCATGCAATCCTCCGGAGATGCATTATAAGTTCTTCAAGAACTATATAAATTATTATTTTTCAATCATTCATGGATCTTGATTAGTTCTTCAGGAACTATATAATAAATTATTATTTTGCTATCCTTCAAGGATGTTTGATATGTTCTTCAGGAACTATATAATAAATTATTATGTTGCTCTCCTTCAGGGATGTTTGATAAGTTTTTCAAGAACTATATAATAAATTATTATTTTTCTATCCTTCAAGGATATTTGTTAAGTTCTTCAGGAACTATATAACAAACACATTATTTTATAGTCTTTCAGAGATATTTTAACATTATTTATCCAATCCTTCTAGGATGTATGAAAATCATCGTTGATTTTTTTTTCTAATCAATATATCAATATATAATAGGCAGAATTAGAAATATATATTACGAAACAAAAAATAATAATAATGTTACCTTCTAAATCTTGGAGCTTCATATAGTTAGACCTTCATTATCAAACTATTTGTATCACTTCTTAGACAATTAGTTAACATTCATATGGTAGAGTTTCGTGCTGATAACGTGTTATGAAATTAACCAAAATGATATAGAGATGAAGTAGACAAAGAGAAGAAGAAAAGTGATATTATATTATTCACCTTAAGTTTTTTTAGCATTGTAACATGGACCATATTTATAGTACATCTCCAATAAATAGCCATTAACTTAAGGAATACATAAAGCTTAGGAAATTAACTCATAGGAGTTAGGGAATATAGAAAGTTGGGTAAATGAACATCCACGTCTATTTACTATTATTCATAACAAAAAGAGTGTTAATTATATTAATGTATAAAATTTAAAAGATAATAATTGAATATAATAAAGATAAAATTTTGGAAGATGAGAAAAATCCGGAGTAAGATAATATAAAGTATTAATATAATTTTTTAAAATTTATAGTTATATGAGCCTAACTAACTACTCACGGCTCATACAAGTTAATCCTAATAGGTAGCTAATCTTTTAAAGTCGGACTAAAAATACACTAAAAAATATGGATTATTTTAAAACAAACTCTATAATATAGAATAGCCCATTTTAACTGCTCTACGAGAATACCTACATTTTACCCTTATCATTGAATCAAACATATAGTGTCCACGTCATCATTTTATAAAAGGCAAGTTTTCCTACAAGTTTTATTTAGTTAAATTTATTTTTTATTTTTGGGGAAATATAATTCATTAAACAATATCACTTGTTTAATTAAGAAGACTACATAGCACTAGAGATGAATAACCTTTATCGAACTTGATTTTTTCCGGTTTAATTCAAAATTTTATCTCACACCCATACATTTATATATTTACCCTTATAATTTTCAAAAATGTGTACTTTAACTTTTTTACGTAGCAATTATGGCAAAATAGCACCAGGGGTCCTTTAAGTTATTTAATGCTACCACTTAAGTCCTTTAAGTTTTTTTTGTAACGTTTAGGTCCTTTAAGTTTAAAAACGTTTGCAACGTTAGCCTTTTTTGGAAATTCCGTTTAAAAAGTGCATAGGTGGCAAAAACTGATCTGAGGTGGCTTATAACTGAGATGATTTGGCTTTTAGGTTTGTTGACTGGGCAAATGTGTTGGCGTTTTCATCTTCTCACTTCCATATTAGGGTTCCATTTTCTCTCTTCCATCTTCCTTAACCACCCAACAGCTTCAGAAGTTCCCCCCATCTTACATAACCCATTAATCAACACCCCATAAGTTTTAACATCAGACTGACACCCCATAAGTTTAAACATAGTCCCCAAAACAGAAAATCCAAAGGCAACCAACTTTAAACGGCAAAGTGAATTGATAACAATATTAAGAGTAAAAGTATCATGCTTTATTCCTAGAGAAGAATACATTTGTTTAACCAAAGATATAGTTGTTGTGTAATGCTTCATCCTCACAATAAACCCTAATAACAAAATAAAGTCTACTACAGAAGCCAAATGGGTCATTCCAGCCATAATATGAAAAAAGTTCAAAGCTTGATGAATATTTTTCAGTTTATCTGATTTGAATTGGTTTCTCAATGAATTCAGGAACTGGGTTTTGTTTCTATGCGAGTCAAATTCATGATCAAAGTTTGTTGCTTTAGTGCAATGACAGTGAAGTGGAAAAGACAAAGAAGAGAGAGAGGTGGTGGTACCCATGCGGTGAAGAAAACGAAAACGAAAGCCAAATCTAAAAGCCGTGTATCATACTTGAAACATGCCAAGTCATCTCACTTAACTGCCAACTCAGCACCGTCAAAGCCACATATACTTTTTCTAACGGAATTTCCAAAAAAAGGTTAACTATGCAAACGTTTTTAAACTTAAATGACCTAAACGTTACAAAAAAAACTTAAAGGACCTAAGTGGTAGCATTAAATAACTTAAAGGACTAAAAATGTTATTTTGCCTAGCAATTAGTTATCATTCAGTTTTTTACTTTTCCATTAACCTTTTTGAATTTGGTGGAAATGCACTCGTATAAAGTTATCGGAATACTTTATTCTCAGTGCTTCGCTATATATTTTTCTTTCACCATATTACTTTAAATCAAATTTTCTAGTATTTATTGGTGTTTAAAGAAGGAAACATTTCAAGTATTATCTTAAAAAGTTTCAAAAATTCTACTCTAGTTGATCGAGATTGATGTTATGTATATAGAAGAAGAAACAATGAGCACACAATTGAAAAATACGGAATCATCCTTCATAACGTTTATGTAGTTCCTCATTGTCTAAGTTTGTTGTTGAAGTTTAAGGTTTTGCAATGAGGTTTTGATGAATTATTTAGCAAGTGTGCTAAATCATCGTCAAGTAATAAATTCTAAATTCGTATCCCCGTAGATTGTTTCAATCTCAACTAAACAATAATATTGTACTAAAGATGTTAAATTGAGGGTTTTACATTAGTGTTTGGTTAACAAATAAGAAAACAAAACACATGTATGGGTATAATTCATTGTGCCATACAAGGGGAAAGTCCATGAAAGGAAAGAATGATAAACACACTGGTGAGAGGCAAGCTATATAGTGAAATCTTAGCTCACCTGGTACAGGCCAAACACTCTCGCCCGAACATGGTGATTTGGTCACCATATTGGGCTAAGGCCACCTAAGGTAACCCTACTTACCCAATAAATGCGGGTGTTGGGGTTGGTTGAAAATATATATGTTGAAGAAGTCTCACATCGGTTATTTTTCTAAAGGTAGAGGGAGTCCAAAGTTGTATAAAGGATTCAAGTTCTTCGTTACAAGATGCACCAGTCAAAAGCACTTTAAGCTTGTATTTGACTTTCTTTGTTCTTTTATTCTCTTGTGTTAGAGTGTTGTGAGATGTAGTTAAATATTTGATTTGGGGGAGTGTGGGTGTACTAGGGGTGTTAGGGTTGTTAAGGATAAATTATGTGTTGTAACAATTTTAACAAAGTATTATTCTTTGGTTGTCATTTGACAACAACCATGGTTTTTTCTCCTATTTTGAAGTTTCCATATTATGTCCTAGTGTTGTGATTGTGACTTTTATTTTCTTTATGTAGGTTTTTCCTAACAACTAGTATCAAATCCCAGTTCAATCCGAGGATACGAGTTCTTAGTATGATATGTCATTACAGATTTGTTTGATCTTGCACATTAGAAAAGAAAGGGGTGTTGTGAAAGAGTTTTTAAGATGAAATCACATGTTCCGTTGTGTAGTGTGGGCTAGAGAAAATTGATGGAAAAATTGTTTTTTACCCGTGGAAAGTTCAATTTAAAGATGTGTTGATACAATCAAGTTTAAACAAGGTGTGAGACTATGTCGGTGGTTGAAGAACTTCCTGCCAACATGGAAGATACACATAAAGTTTTCTACACAAGGTTTGAGATGTAGTTAAACATTTGTTTTGGAAGAGTGTCGATGTACTATAGGTCTTGGGTGGTTGAGGGTAAATTATGTGTTGTAACAATTTTCACATAGCGTTATTATATGGTTGTCATTTGACAGCGGTCGTGGTTTTTTTCTCCTGTTTCGGATTTCCATGTTATGTCCTAGTGTTGTGATTGTGACTTTTATTTTCTCTATAATGGTTTTTCCTAACATTGGGTGATGACATGGGCACATAATGACTAACTAGAGAGAAGCATTCAATGGAGGAAAATATCCCCCTATGATTCTAGGAAGAACAAGTCTTCTCTTGACCATTCCTTGGTAATGTAGCTAGGGAAAAATCACTCTATTAACTTTATAACTCGGGCCCAATAGCCTCTATAAACACCTCAACCCTAAGGTTGAGAAGGGATCCAATATTTTACACAAGAAATACTCCATAACAAAGCTTCCCACATTGTCGTGTGAGTTGGCTCTAATACTAAAAACCCTAAAGCATCTGATAACTCTTGTCCACTAGGGTTGTTGCGCACTTGTCCTTTTTATCAAGTATAATATATTAGATTTGAAAGTGATTAAAAATTACCAGACCTTTTCGAATCCTTTATTTCTCACTATTGGTAATTATGTCCATTCCCTAAAATTATTTCTCTAGTACCACGATGGCTTAACAAAATAGTTATGACCAATATCTTGGCTTATAACCCTCTCTTTCAATCACAACCCCTTAACGTATTATATGAATTAGAATCAAAAGAGGTACATATGAATGTTAATTCATATATCACAAACAGATAATTTAATATGTCTAAATTAATTATTGATTTAATAATTGAATTAGATTGAGCTTCAAAAGTTATGGTTAATAATCAATATCAGTTTTTAATTAATTCATACATTCATCAATATATAAAAGCCTTTAAACATAAATTTTACTGAATAATACTAGAATTGAAATTTAATAAAATGGTACTCAACAATTACATGATTCAAATATCTTAAACTAAATTTATCTAAAGGTCTAATCAAAGGGAATTCAGTTAATCATAATACAATTATTCATAGCCAAGGGGTTTAAGAAATTATACAGGATTTAAAGATCAAATATGATCTTCAATGGTGTAAAACCTTCAATCTTTATCCTCAAAATCCTTGGAGCACTCATAAATACCATAAAATTCAGAACCCACTCAAATTTGACAAATTTCCTTTTAAACAAGGTTAAAGCACGTCCAAATCATGTCATGATGCTAAGCCAACACGCCCCGATTGGCTCATTAAACCAGTTGGCACCATGCTATTAAATAGTGCATCACACCACAATGTTGTCCAATCATGGCGTGATTTAAGTAGTAGCATGCCTAATTTTACATCATGGCGTGATTGAAACAATAATGCCACGGTTTTCCTATCATTTTCCTGCTTAAAAGGTTTTTTTGATGCTCTTTTTGATAGCTTGTTGTAAGACTCAGTTATTGCAAAAATCCATTTCTAAACTATGAAATTCCACACAAAATAATGCTAACGAGATTTTAATTTACCGATAAAACTAATGTATAACAAACTATCATCACAACCCCAAACTTGAAATGATACTTGTTGTAACACCTAGATTTTTTTGTCAAAATAGAATAAAAAGTTCCAACGTCAACCAAAATCAATGATAATTCAATTTATAAGCAAAAAATCCTGCATTTCTTGTTCAGTCGCAAGATAATAAATAAATAAACTTAAATATAATGCGATCGATTTAACACTACAAAAATATTTTCCTACCTTTTATTTGTGAAATTCTGGCCTATGCAGACAACAAATGTCCTAACACATGTCAAGACATTGTGCTACATAATCATTTAAACTCAGAGGCGTAACAACAGACTGATACCTTGAATATCAGAACTGCACAATCACAGATGTCACGACATCTGATCCAACATGTCTATCATGAACCCTAACAGAAACTATAAATCTGCAGAATGATAAAGAACACAGCAATTGTTAACCCAGTTCGGTGCAATTCACCTACATCTGGGGGATACCAATCCAGGAAGAAGACTTCACTATCTGTAGAACTGTTACAAAGCTAAACTCCCCCGTTTACAACTTTATACCTAACATCTACCCAATGAACATCTTTGCCAAAGTTAAACTCAAACGTTTACAACCCTGATATGAGATACCTCACTCACATCCTAATCACAACCTGTGATATCTCTGTCTTCTGCCAATACAGAACCTGTCGCAGTTTCTTGACCTCCAAGTTATCTTGGACTTGCTTCAAAGCTTCGTCCAAGAACAATACAACAACCATTACCTACAGGCTTCTGGTTGTGTCCTTGTACCTATGCCTTCTACTCTGCATCCCATATTACAGAGTGGAGACTTATAACTCCTAAGAGAGCCAATAACTCTCAAACCCTAAACTCTTATTCAACACAAGAGAACTAGGTTACAAATTTATATGTGATACAAAAAGTACAAAGATATTTTTTAACCCTAGGTCTAAGTCTCCTTATATAGTCTTCTGTTGGGCTTTCTATCTTTTCTCCTTTATCCACTCTGCAAATTCGCACTAACTCTTTGACAAATTTGTCATATAATTAAACCTGGTATATTAGTGAGATGTCCACTCTTGCTGTTGGGACATCTTCTTCGACATCTTTAATCTTGAGCAGATTTCTTCATCTTTATCATATACATGTTTTACCAAAATTTTGTCAAACCACTGGAGCTTTCAATCTTCCCCTTTTGACAAATTTTGGCTAAAACATTCCCTTCTGTGCTGGATGAGCGAAATTGATAAAGGTCTTTGAGACTCTTCATCTTGAGAGTCTTCCTTCTGATATCTTCTTCCTGGATTCCAGAAAGAGCTTAAACAGTCGTGACATGGCGTTCATAAAATATGTAACTTAGATCACAAGTCACAACCTATTTTTCAACTCAGATCACAGGACACAGAGAAAATAGAAATGTTAAGATGTCAGAGCATCTTATCCAGCGTTCTTGCAAAACAACTGCAGGAATGTACCCAAAAAGCAACAGAAACCATTCTCCCCCTTTTTAGCCAAAACTTATCAAAAGTGACCAAGACAGCTCCAAACTCAGACGCAACTTACCCAGATTTTGAAGAACCCCATCTGTCACCAACCCAAAGAGAGTATTGAGACTAAAGAAGATAAAAGCAATCCTATTTATAGCCGAGCCATTTCCTTAGGAAGTAACGAACCACGAAAAATAACGCTAGTCAATTCAAAGGACCATTAATCGAAGGTAATAACTCCACTAATGGCGCCTTGACCAAGACTGCTTTGACTGTTTCTTCTTTTAAGAACACCGACCAAAGAACCCATTACATGCACACATATTTTATAACAATGTCCTGACATCATGTCATACATTGTTTATTCTTCCCAGATTCTTCTTCTAATTTGACATTACAGAGATTCCTTCACATAATTAGGATCACAGTCTGCAGAGAAAAATAAATTCTCCCAGACTCAACCAATGATTCTTAAGCATCCAATAAGAACCATGTAACTTGCACTGCCAAGTCTCCCACAACTTGCAACAATACAAGAATGTCAAGATATTCTTCTTGACATCTCATCCTTCCAGGATGGACGCATAATCACAGCTTGCTTGACGCACAATGCAAACTGGAACTCCAATTGCACCCTTGCAGTAAAACATCTTAGATCAAGGAGCAACTCCCCCTATCTAAGGTAACCAGTGCTCCTCCACAGAACACCTAGCTAATGAATGGAAAACATAAGACTCATCTTCATGTCTTCAAGAGCGCACCCTCAGTTCAAGCCACCTGCTGAACATAATCATCAACTCTCTTATTGCTTCTTCTGACAAGAACTAATAATCACTCACACATGATTACCATCATGCTATCCGTGAGGAAATATATAAGGATCATAATCCTACCATAACAAACTCTTGGCTTAAGATCAAAGTCCCATTGATCCCCTTCTTCTTGCAACCATCTACACACCACACAAACTCCTCTTGAATTCTCATGTATAGACCTCCAGCTGCTTGAGGCACAAACCAATTGAATTAGAATGTTTCACATTCCTCAAAGAGACGCACAGGGCCCCTTAGTTTGTTATAACGATGTCAGATATCGTATGCATGCTCCAGAACTTCACAGCTGCCAAACTGATCCACTACTAGCATGACTTGCAGCCAGGGGAAGTATCCCCTTCGCAAGATTTTCCACTGACCTTACCAAGGCCAGCAACTGAGATAGACACCCCACAATCCAAGACAAATATTCCTTATCATTCTCCCGTATGATAGCTTGGAATACTTCTGATTTACTGGTGAATATCCACTTCTGAACGCATCAGAAACCAGACCTTCATGCAGTCAACCCGTGATCCACTCCAGTCTTCCAAAACCTTACATCAGACTTCCAAGACAGTTCTTCTACTCCATCATTCTCCCATATGACAATGTAGATACTTCTTAGACACGATACAAGTAACCAGTTCCTCACAGAACTTAAGAATCCTCCACTAAGGATAACCAACCCAAAGATGTTCTAACATCAGTTAGGACATCTTCCACACATCATAGACACCACACACCATGGTTCTTGATATGCTCCACCACTGGACTTACTATCAGCATAGTAATCCACACTGAAGATTTTCACACAACACTGCGCCACCGGCTTGAACAAAGAAAGCTTCACAAACCCAGAGAGAAATAAACTCTCATCCACCAAAAGAAGGTATACTTCCATCCTCAACCCAGAACTTCTGCCACAAGCTCCAAGAGAACCAGGACCTCCTTACGTTTTCAACTAACGACTCTTTTGCACAAGAGCAATCAGTTTCAAGCATCCTGCTTGAATGCACATAATGAAACCAACCAAATGCCACCTTTTGATTGATATCACTCTCCTTCAGAACTCCCACAAGATACAATGATCTACCAATGAAATCAGATCTTCAAGTCACATGAACTACTTGCCCCATAGCAAGACATCTTTGATTCACCAAGCCTCTTAGTCATGTAACATCTTCCCATCCACAGATCCCGTAAACTGCATGAGATAGACCTTTTTAAAGCATCCATAACTTCCATTCTCCTGTAGATCACCTTATCTTAAGTTGATGTGCCACATCACCAGTTGAGACTACTGATGTTAAGCTAGATGTCAGAATATTCTGATACAACATCCAACTGTTGAATTCAGCTCCTCTTTCTGCCACTTAGAAGAACCTCCTCCCTTTGCAGAACAAGAGTTCCATGCTCTCATAGACTTGATTCAACACCGAGTTTGAGTAGACAACCTCCATCCTGCTTTAAAGCTCCAAAGACTTCACACCTGCCACGTCTGAGTTGATTGATCTGATCTTCAAAACTCCTCTTTGTTTAAACGCCAGAAAGTATCTCCCAAAGATCTCATCCAGAACCAGACAGGATGCATGCTCTGATACCAATTGAAATTTTGGCCTATGCAGACAACAGATGTCCTAACACATGTCAAGACATTGTGCTACATAATCATTTAAACTCAGAGGCGCAACAGCAGACTGATACCTTGAATATCAGAACTGCACAATCACAGATGTCACGACATCTGATCCAACATGTCTATCATGAACCCTAACATAAACTATAAATCTGTAGAATGATAAAGAACACAGCAATTGTTAACCCAGTTCGGTGCAATTCACCTACATCTGGGGGATACCAATCCAGAAAGAAGACTTCACTATCTGTAGAACTGTTACAAAGCTAAACTCCCCCGTTTACAACTTTATACCTAACATCTACCCAATGAACATCTTTACCAAAGTTAAACTCAAACGTTTACAACCCTGATATGAGATACCCCACTCACATCCTAATCACAGCCTGTGATATCTCTATCTTCTGCCAATACAGAACCTGTCGCGGTTTCTTGACCTCCAAGTTATCTTGGACTTACTTCAAAGCTTCGTCCAAGAACAATACAACAACCATTACCTACAGGCTTTTGATTGTGTCCATGTACCTATGTCTTCCACTCTGCATCCCATATTACAGAGTGGAGACTTACAACTCCTAAGAGAGCCAACAACTCTCAAACCCTAAACCCTTATTCAACACAAGAGAACTAGGTTACAAAGTTATATGTGATACACAAAGTACAAAGGTATTTTTTAACCCTAGGTCTAAGTCTCCTTATATAGTCTTTTGTTGGGCTTTCTATCTTTTCTCCTTTATCCACTCTGCAAATTCGCACCAACCCTTTGACAGATTTGTCATATAATTAAACCTGCTATTTAGTGAGATGTCCACTCTTGTTGTTGGGACATCTTCTTCGACATCTTTAATCTTGAGCAGATTTCTTCATCTTTATCATATACACGTTTTACCAAAATTTTGTCAAACCACTGGAGCTTTCAATTTGCTTGTAATAAAACCCCTTTTTTCCCTCAACCACCCATTAAGCAAACCACAATCACTTTGAAACTCCACATTTATACCTAAAATGTTGGTGGTAAAGGCCCATTTCCATTGACCATGTAACAACCACATACAATACTTGTCAAGAATAATATTATACATAATGTCCAAGGTGGTACTGAACAATATATAAGCATAAACGACATAAGTATCATGTTCCAAAATACATAAAGCATCATAATATGGTACATGAAATATAATAATGCCTAAAAAAACTACAAATAACATAGCGGAAAGACTAATGGAACCTCATCAACAAGGGTAATCTTCAAGTCACTTTGCCTTTACCTTTTCCTTGCTTTGAACTACTTGAAAATTAAACAACATAATGAGATGAGATACTAATCTCACTGGGCTCCCTATCTTAAGAATCCACTCGGCTCTACAAAAGTGAGCTAACCCAATTGCATTAGGTATCCCCTTAGATTCAAATATGCATTTTTGATTTAATAAACCTCTATCATATTACCCTAAAGGAAATGAGTATGGAGTGGTCCATCTGCTCTACTTTTGGGTCACAATGCCCTCAAGAAAATGATGCGACAGGTCGTGTATGTCCTACTTTTGAGACTTACTGCTCTCAAGGAAATAATTGAGGAATTCTCCATCACTGTTATACTTTTTAGTCCACGTGACTCTCAATAAAATGATTAGGAAAAAAAACCTCACTTTGTCCTACTTTTGTACTTACCCTTTGTGGTTTAGAAAATCCAGGAATTTACATTGATTTTGCATATTTAATGTATTCCAATTTCCTTTATCCCTTACGATATATCTCATTCGTTCTTGAGGTGATTAACTTATTATCATCATTTAGGCAAGTACACATAATCACATATTAGGTATTACCTTAACCTAATCTATTCCTTTATTATCTGCTATGTACTAATAATTCCAATATAACATAATAAATACTCAGGAATTAGAATCCCTTCGGAAAATTGAGTTCAACATGCAACACAGACCAAACATGGGGATAATAGTTGGGCGCTTCTTGTAACGCTCCGTTTTGTCCGATTTATTTATTGAGTCGATTTAATTATTTTCATTTTTATATTATTTTATTCTTGACATTTATTTGGCAATATATATTTTTTCCTCGTTATTATGTTTTATCGCGTTTTGACAGTGTTTGCGAGATATTTGAGCTGAGGGGTATTTTGGTCTTTTGCTTGGTTATTTTTATAAAATAGAAACATAGAGATTAGAAAGAGAGAAAATAGAAAGAAGGAAAAAGAGAAGAGAGAAAGGAAGAGAAGAGGAAAAGAGGTGGAAATCGACATAACTTCGTTTCAAGCGTGATTATTCGGGTAAGAGTGAGAAGTTTCGATTATATTGTGATTGTATATGTATATGTGTGTGGTTGTGTGAATGTTTTCTTATTTTTATAATATTTTTTACATTTGATAAATTGATGAACAATTGATGGAAATCGATGTTTTCACGGTCGGAAATCGATATAAGTTGCGTTGTATGATCACCCTATGCATATGAACATTTGTTGATGCTTGTTTTGCTGTTTGGAGTTGATTGGAGATGAAAATGGTGAATTTTTGGGTGTTAGGAACCCTTAACCCACAGCAGAAGATTATGCTTCTGGTGCAGAGCGTCGGGCGACGCTTTGGGCGCCGGGCGATTCGTTGCTTCGTCGGGCGATGCCCAAGAGGTGCAGCTTGTCACGCTGCTGACTCTTTTAAGTTTTGGTTGGAGGTTTTACGCCGCTGCTTCGCCGGGCGATGCAGAGGCAAAGGGAGCACCGCCGGGCAAAAATATGTACCGCCGGGCGCTCCTGGGGATTTTCAATTAAATATGTTTTTTTTTAAAACCCATAACTTGTGACCCGATGATCCATTTTGTACGTTCTTGGTACCGTTGGAAAGCTATTGAACTGTTCTTTCTTACTAAAATGGTTTTGAGATTTGTGGCCGATTTAATTATGTCGGGAAATTGGAAATGTGTCGTTTTGTCGACTTTTACCGTCGTAATTGTGTGCGAATTGATGTGTTATCATGCAATGTGCTTTGGATATATTAAGTATAGCTTGTGTGCTGTTATATGATGGTTTGTGGCCTTATGGAAAATAAATGCATTGTTTTGGGCTTGATTGCAAAGCATGATTATGGATGTCGGAATGGTTCACATGAATGTGTATATGTATGCATTTGATTGTCATGAGTCATTGTATGCCAAGCATCATGATATGCATTCTTGTGATGTCGTGTGCCCTAGTGGGTGTGAGCGACGAAATGATTCCAGAGGGAATCTGCTATAACGATCGTGTGCCTTATATAAAGAGAACCTAAAGCGACGTTATAGACGATCGTGTGCCTTATACAAAGAGGACCTAAAGTGATCGGATCGTGTGCCTTATACAAAGAGGACCTAAAGCAATCGGATCGTGTGCCTTATACAAAGAGGACCTAAAGCGATCCATAAACGTCGTGTGCCTTATACAAAGAGGCCCTAAAGCGACGGGGAACATCGTTTGCCTGACGGGGAGTTACATTAAGTAACAAGCGATGGTTCCAATAGTTCCTGAGTGAACTGATGATGAGAATGATGGATGGATGGTACCGCATTACATTGCATAGAGTCATTGTGTCGGTCTCTGTGCATTTGCATGAATCATGAATGGATTGATTATGTGTGGAAAATCATGAATGAATTGTTTGTGTGTGAAAAATCATGAATGGATTGATTATGTGTGGGAGATTGTGAATTGATTGATTATGTGTTGAGTTTGTGATAGCATTGGTGATTTGATATGCATTTGTGATAAATGCATTGGTTATGGATGATATGTTTTATGTATAGGCATATGCTATGTTTTATGGAGATGTTGTACATTACAACGATTGTATTAATTCTCTATGGTATGTTATATATGAATATACGTGATGTGGTGGTGTGTTACCATATGCCATAATCTTGGTATGCTTTATATGCGAATAGGTGATTATGTTGGTATAAGTGATATATGCTAGGTGGTTGGATTATTAGAAATGTGTTATGTATCTGTGGTATGGTATGTGTATTAGTATGTGATGCTTGTGGTGAGAATAATTGTGCATGTGAATTTATATGTGTTGCATATTATTATACAATCTTGATTTAGTTGTTATTTCTCACCCTTCTGCTGTGGTTTGTTGCTCTATGAGGCAATTGCAGAATAGTATCTTGGAGGCTTTTGTGAAGATTAGTTCTCCATCCTTTTGTCGGTTTGTCTGCTCTGATACGTAGCACGGGAGTCGGGGAACGCTTGTGTTATATATGTATACATTTGTTGGATCTATTTTGTATTGCCTTTGTATGAATATTTTGATGTTATAAAACAATTTATTTTGTAAAACAAGCCAGTTATGGATCTTTCCGCTTTATTCCATAATTGAACTTTCCTTTTGTTGGAAAAAGTTTTCCTTTTATGTTTATTCCATTTTGTGTTATGTATCAAATTTATGAGCAGGGATGGTGTTTTCTTTCTTTAAATGTGGCATCCTTGTTTCCGTCTAAGAATAAAATTTTTATTTACTCTGATTTATTTATGTATTATTTATTCGCGATAGGAATTGGGGTGTTACACTTCTAGCCAAGACGGTCGTCACCTTGAGGGGTAACCATCACCCTCGCTGACAGATAAGGGGGCCGTCAACTTAGCTAATGCATGTCAGCTCTTCCACATTCATCTTCTTCCTCAGTGCGATGACGATCAGCCCATCACCAGAGTGACGACAATCATCGCGTATCACAATGCATTTTCAGCGTTCTTCTCTGCAACAAACCCAAAGATACCAATTTTTCCAACTCATAACAAACCCAAGTTCATAACATCAACATACTTAAAACATACATGGTCAAAACAAATAGTTCATGGCATAAAAGACATAATAATGAAAATAATCAAGCATAAAGAAAAAACAAGATTTCAATATGCATTTCAATTAACACTCAAACCCCAAATCTCACATGTTAAGCCCTTGAATTCAAATCTAAATCCCAGTACTACCTAAGAAACCACATTAAAAGGAACCTGGATTTGAATTAGGAAGATGGGGATGATGATCAAGCTTGGAGTCCACACGTGCAAGATAGGTTGAAAGCCAAAACCTCTTATTCCTTCTTTCCTTCGTGTTCCTCTCTCTCTCTCTCTCTCTATATATATATATATATATATATATATATATATATATATATATATATATATATAGAGAGAGAGAGAGAGAGAGAAAATAACTTCTTAAAAAGAGGTACTGAAATGACCAAATTCTCCTCTAACTTTTTAAATTTCTGAGTTTTGTAGAGAAAATAACACAATGAGAAAGTGAGATTTTCCCTTGGCTTTGCCTTATATAAAGAGGTACTGAAATGACCAAATTCTCCTCATCATTAAAACTTAATTGCTAATCCAAGCCAATCGTTGATTAACTAGTAATTTAAGGCTTAGTTTTCCCATTTGACTACTAATATTTTAATAATGGAACCTGGATCATTTCATCCTCCCCTTTAATTAAAATTCATCCTCAAATTTAAAGAAACATACCTGAAAAGATGCAGATAGTTATCTCGTATCTCGGATTCTAGCTCCCAAGTAGCTTCTCCCGAATGTGATTATTCCCACAAGACTTTCACCAAATGTATCTCTTTATTTATCATCTCTTTAGCTGCATAGTCTATGATACGGCTAGGCTGGGGTTGGAAGATCATGTCTGTTTCTACTTTATTGGAGTCAGGAAGAATAGTTTTAAATGAATCTAGAACAAACTTTTAAAGTTGTGACACATGGAAAACGTCACAAAGACAATTTTTGTATTAATAGAAACAATGTTTTTTATGTAGCATAGACGCAATGACTTCTCAAGATACATTAGGGTTGTAGACGATAAAATACCATATATCTTGTATTTTTTTAATAGTACATTTTGAGAAAATTGTAATGCGCCTTTTATAAGTGACTCCAAGGAAGAACCACTTGTTAAATACAAAACTTGCAAAAAATTATTTAAACCAGAATCTTAAAATGGTTATTGTCTCTAATATGAACATCAGACATCACAAGAAAAATGAAATTTAGATCTATTCAATTCAATTTAGAGCTCATTTGGTATGTCCCAAAAAAACAAACATAAAACATCAACATTCAAACAAAGATGAAAACCTAAAAAAACAACCTTAGACTACAATGAATCATTGATACTAATAGTAATTTAAAATAAGATTCAATTTGAAATTTATGATGTTTATCTTTAAAATTAAATATAAAGCATTAACACTCAAATTCAAACACATAAAAAACCTAAAATGAAAAGAAACGAAAAAATAAAAAAAAAATGTCAATCAAGTTCTTGAGGAAAAGATCATATCCACGTGTCCATGAGGAAAATGTAGTAAGATCTCCCATGGTGAAACTACTCTCTCTCTCTCTCTCTCTCTCTCTCTCTCTCTCTCCCCCCCCTTAAAAATCTAAAATTTCTTCGTATTACTGTTCATGTTGTTAAAAGATAAATGGTTAAATATACAACACCCCCTGTAATGTTAGTGAGTTTCACTTTAACCCCCTGTAAAAGATTTTTTTTATAAAACCCTCTCGTAATACCTAGATTCTCTCACTATGCCCCCCGTTGAACCCATATTCCATTTTTCAATTATTTGACAGTCTAGCTGAATTTTAATTTTATTTTTAATTTAATTTTGAGAAGTCATGTGGAATTCCTTTATTTTTTATTTTATTTTTTACTTCTTTTACATATTATGTATTTTTTACGTTTTTAATTAAAATTATTTTTATTAATATTTTTTGTGAAAATGTATTTAAAAATTAATTATTAAAATTTCATTTGGGCTTCCCCATTATTTTTCAGACCCAACAACTCTTCCAATTTAGCCCATAACTCAAATTTTGTAATGTATTGTGCAAAATAGCTATATAAATATTTCCTTTTCTTTTTCAAATTTCGATGTGGGACTGACTTCTTTTAACAATACATGCTTCAGTTTTTCATCTACTTCTTCTTTCTCCATCCGCCAGTGATTATGCAAGCTGCAGGATTAACATACTATTGGTCATGGTGTGATTTGATCTATCATTGTGTGATAGATCAAATCGTAATGGACCGTTGCTTGTGGAACATCATAGCTGCTAGAAAAGCATGGTTGCTTGTGGAACATCATTGCTTGATTGGAAATCCATCTCGTTTAACCGCTACTACATAGACTGGTAATGATATCTAAGGTAATATTTACAAAGTAATGATATCTAGTGTGGATTTAACAGCTACTACCAGTGTTTTAAAAATCAGACCGGACCGGCCGGTCGGACTGGTTGGACTGGGAACCGGCCAGGTAACCGACCGGGTTTGCTTGTTCGATCGCCCATGTCTTCGAACCGGAGGGAACCAGTGTGAACCGGTGCGAACCAGAAAAACCGGGAAAACCGATGGTTTTCGCAAACTGGTGGTTTTCGCAAACCGGTGGTTCAACTGCTTATTTTAAATTTTTTTTTTTAATTTTGTTTTTTTTTAATTTTGTTTACTTAAATACATAGGAACTTTTCCCCAAGAATAATAGTGATCACTCATTTGATTCAAGTGATACACAAATTAAGTTTCGTAATATCCACAAAACTATTTTTACTATTTTGTATTTATATTGATTGAAAAACCATCATACAAATATTTGTATAAAAATTTAAGAACACAGATTAAGAAACTAAATATAATATAATTTTAGACTTAACTGATTTCCATTATATATATATATAGACTTGGAAAATTTATTATTTAGAATAATGTTAATATTTGTATTGTTTTAATTATTAACATTAAAACTGATTTTCTATTAACATTAAAACTATGAATTTAAATTAGACTCTGTTTAAAATTTACAATTAGACTCTGTTTAAAATTTGAATTTAAATTATGAACCTTTGAATTTATGATATGATATTTTCCAAAAATTTAAGTGCTAGTTATATTTTTTAGAGACTGAATCATCCGGTTCGACCGGTTTTACCGGTTTTATACCTATTATAATGACAGGTTTATTCAACCGAGTTACCGGTTTAATCCGGTTTGGTCATGCAGTTCGACCAATGACCCAGTGGTTCGACCGATAAACCAGTGACCCAGTACCCTCACCGGTTTAATGACCGGTCCAGTTTTTAAAACACTGGCTACTACATAGACTGGTAATGATATCCAAAGTAATGTTTCCACTTCCAAGAGAATGAAACATTTGGCATTAAAGAAGCAATAATAAAGATAGTTTTCCAAAGCCACACTATCCAAACTTTTAGATTTAAAAGTAGAGAGAAGTGAAAGAATCATGTAGCAGCATTATATATACAGTTTTCCTATTCTTACCAACACAAAGCATCATCGAAGAATAAAAAATGAGTTCCAACAATGCTGTCCAGCCAGAATCAAGAAGTTGCAGAGGGTTAACATGGTGTCCAGAACGAAGAAGTTGCAAGGGTTTAAAATGTTGTCCAGAACCAAGAAGTTGAAGAGGTTCAACATGGTGTTCAGGATGAAGGAGTTGCAGAGGTTCTACATGGTGTCCACGTGGTTGTGCAAAGAAGAAGAAACAAAAGGAGAAGAAGAAGAACAATAAGGAAAATAATCAGGAGAGCTATCTTCAACTCTTCGGATGATGATGAAGCACAATACTCTTGGAGTAACATTTTGTCATCTAGGGCATTTAGATTTGATGATTAAAAATGAAAATGTTTTTGTTGTCTTCAAGCACACTTTTTTGTCTTTATTTTAATGTTTTTCTAGATGATGATGATGATGTATCATGCAATACTTTTTTGAATGATAATGTCTTTGTTTAATTGTAGCATCATGTCAATGTGAATAAAATGGTAATAACTTGTTGTGTTTGAAGCATCATGTAGCATCAATTTCCTTGTTGTTGCATGACACATGAAAGCTAATGCAAATAAAACTTGGTCAAATAACAAATAACAATGTGTTCAACATGTTTCAAAACTATAGTGAAATCCTTTGATAAAATCGTGAGAAAACGCCATCTGCATTAACAGAGTACGAGTGATGATATGGTTGTTTTACTAACGTTGAGACCTGAAATTGCAGAAGAAACCTCATAAAAAAAATATGACAATGTAGAAGTGTGAGTTAACACGTTGAAAAAAATGGGAGTTGTTGTTAGAGTTGTGTTTAACGTACGGATTGTTTGGATATTGTATAAAAATATTCTATATTTTGTGGGTTGATAAAAAAAAGCATTGATGTGACATACATGTTGGTATTTTGCGATGGGGTTTTGTGAGAAATTGTGGTTGATTTAGGACTGTGTATTTCTGTGAAGAGATGTTGCAGGAAAAATGTATTTTGAATGATAGTTTAAAATGAAAATGAAAAGTAAAAGGGGAGATAAATTTGAATGTGGAAAGGTTCTTGCGAAATTTTTAAAATTAAATTTCAAAGAAAAATATGAAAATTGATTTGGTTGGTGGGTAGCTAATGCGTAATTGAAAAAAAAAATGAGTTCATTTTGAACAACAAAGGGGTTGATGTACTTGATGTGACATATTGGAAAAAAGAAGTAAGAAAAGCATACATTGGGAAACGAATGATGATGTAAGATAAGTATTGGCAATTTTATAATATTAAAAGCTACAAAAGAAAAGTTTGATTATGATATCAAAATCTTGTGTTGTCACATCATGTCAGGTTATATAGGGTGGCTATATAATAATTAAAAAAAGTATAGGTAGTAGGGAATGAGTTAGTAGAAATATTAAAAAACCAAGAAAAAATGATGCTTGTAGCTTTCTAATGTATCCACAATAATAAATAATAAAAAATCTGGCTAACAATTTATCACATCTTTTTGCAAGAAATAATATTTTTTTAGTTGCATTATTTGTCAAGCCAACGAATATAGGAATTATATGAAGATTAATTCAAACAAATCATTTCCACGTAAACCTGCATGTTGCATTGCTAAGTTCAAATGAAATATTTTTTCACAGATAATATAAATTGTAAGACACTTATAATTCATAAACAGTAAATATAATTAGTTATAAATAATTTTCTGATCATTGTTTTTAAGTTTTAATTTCAAAATTCAATTTTGAATTTCAAAATTCATCTTTTCTTTTAGGGATAAATATACTCCACCCCCTGCCAAAGTAGTGAGATTTGTTTTTGCCCCCTTGAAGTTTTTTTTTATCCCCCCCTCAACAAATCAAGATTCCATTTTCCCATACCCCTCATGCTGACTGTTCCATGGAATCTTCCTATGTGGCATGGAATGCATGGTTGAGTTGGAATTAATTTGCCATGTCATTTAATCTATTTACATTATTTTGAGTTACCCCCCGTGAAAAGCTAGGGTTAGGAATTTGGGGATTTCCACGGCGCGAATGAAGCGAAAAGAGAAGAGGAAGACACCGGAGAAGAGGAAGGCATTAGAGAAGACGAAGACAATGGTGGATAGCGGCCAAGACGGAGAGGATTCATCACCGGTAAGTTTGTTTTCTCTTCGTTTTTACGCCAATCATGTAGGAACTGTATTGATTTTGCGTTTTTTTTTCTCAGAACAAACAACTGTTCAAGGTGGTCTTTAATCATGGTGAAGAGTTTGTGAGGTTGTCTGATGATGATGTTATCTATAGGGGTGGGGTTTCTACTCTAGTTTCTGCATTACATTTTGAGAAATGGAGTTTGTGTACCGCGCATGAGTTAGTTAAAGGGTGGGGTTACTTAGAAGGGAGTTATCGTATTTGGACCAAAATACTTGATATAGATGAAGATTTTTTCCAGATTAGAAACGATGATGTTGCGTATGACTTAACTCACTATTGTTGTGCCATGGAAGTAGATGGGGAATTGTTCGTGGAACATGAATGCATAAGTAATGACCTCTCAGTTAGGTACCCTAAGTGTGTGAATGAAAAGGTTGAGTCAGATGAAAGTGAGGTAGAGGAAGTAGAAGCTTTGAATGATAGTGAAGATGATAGAACCACTGCTATTTTAGATTGATTTGAAGGGATTGATGTGACTATTCCCATAAGCGAAGAACCAATAGTGGCTGGTTTGTTAACTGGATCCAGCAAGACAAAATGGGAAGATGATGACTATGTTAGTGAAGAACTAGATAGTTCTGATCCAGATGCCTCTAAAAATGAGAAAGAGAATAAGTTTGAGAAGTATAGGAAATATGATCTTAATAAGAAATTTAAGTTTAAGTGGGGTATACAATTCAATTCTCTAGATGACTTTAGAGAGGCAATTTGTGAGTGGTCAGTTTTGAATGGTAGGGAAATTACCTTTGTGAAAAATGAGAGCTATAGAGTGAGGGTAGAATGTAGGGCTAAATGTGGTTTTTTGATGTTATGCTCTAAGGTGGGCCATAAGCACACATTTGCCATTAAGACTATAAAAGACAAACATACATGTGCTAGGGTTTTGGATAACAGATCTGCAAATTCAAGGTGGGTGTCCAAACTTGTTGTGAAGAAGATGCAAACTTCTGACACAGTTAAGCTTAGTGACATTATTCAAGATTTGAGGCAAAATTATTCTGTGGGTATTATTGTTGCTCGTGCCTGGAAAGCAAAGTTGATGGCAAAGAAGATCATTAAAGGAGATGCAGACAAGCAATATGCATTATTGTGGAGGTATGCTGCTGAGTTACATAGGGTAAGTATTAGGAATACAATGAAAATCAACATTGATAGACCAACACCATCAATTCAACCAAGGTTTGGGTCCTTTTACTTTTGTCATAAATGGATGCAGGCCTTTTGTGGGTGTTGATGGGTGCCATCTAAAGACCAAGTATGGTGGTCAACTGTTAATAGCTGTGGGTAGGGACCCAAATGACTAGTATTTCCCTTTGGCCTTTGGTGTGGTAGAAACAGAAACAAAGGAAAGTTGGAGGTGGTTTATACAACTGTTAATGGAGGATGTTGGACTTGACAAAAGATTTGTGTTCATATCAGATCAACAAAAGGTTAGTTATTTTAGCTGTGTTGTTATCATTTGTTCATTTTTTCAATAGTGTATCCATTTTTAATGGAGGATGCCCAATGTTGTTATCATTTGTTAATGTCTATTGTAGGGATTGGTTACTGTTTTTGAAGAGATGGAACAAAGAATTGAGCATAGGCTTTGTTTGAGGCATTTGTATGCCAACTTTAAAAAAAAGTTTGGTGGTGGTTCATTGATGAGAGACCTCATGATGGGAGCAGCCAAAGCAACTTACTATCAAGGCTGGATGCTGAAAATGAATGAGTTGAAGCAAGTGGATCAAAAGGCTTGGGCATGGCTTATGGGAGTCCCTACAAAATCATGGTGTAAACATGCTTTCAGCTTTTATCCTAAATGTGATGTTCTAATGAACAACATAGCTGACTCTTTTAATGCTACCATTCTAGTTGCTAGGGACAAACCTATTTTAACCATGTGTGAGTGGATTAGAAAATACTTGATGAATAGGTGCAGTAGCTCTACTTTGAAGCTTGAAAAATGGCCACACAAAGTTATGCCAATCCCTAGAAAGAGATTAGACACTGAGGTATTTATGAGTGGACATTGGCTGCCAACATGGGCTATGAAAGAGAAGTTTCAGGTCACTCATTCCTATAACAAACAAGAATTTATAGTAGATATTGCAAAAAGGTCATGCACTTGTAATTTTTGGGAATTAGTTGGTATTCCTTGCAGGCATGCTGTTGCAGCATTAGGATTTAGGCAACAAGATCCAGAAAGTTTTGTTGATGATTGTTATTCTAGGGAAAAATATGCCCTACGCTATAGATTTGCTGTCAGCCCCATTAATGGGCAAGAAATGTGGCCAGAGGTAGAAACTGAAGAACTACTACCTCCTAATTTTAAAAAGGGTCCTGGTAGACCAAGGAAATTGAGGATAAGGGAGAGTGGTGAGGTTGGTGCTAGAGGAAGGCTTCCAGGAGTATCTTATAGGTGCATTAAATGTGATAAAATTGGACACAATGTTGCTTCATGAAAAAGCAAAGAACAAGATCCCAATTCCTTGAAAAGAAAGGTGTGTGTGTGTGTGTGTGAATACTTGGAATTATACTGTTTTATCATTGCCTATTCTTGTATATATGATTGTCTAATACTTGTTCATTACTTGGCTCAATATGCAGAAAAAAGTGAAACCTGCTGCAGGAAACCAAGATACTAAGGTGAAGCCTGATGAAGTTCAGACTGGTGCAGTGCATGCCAATGATGCAGTTATGGCTGATGCAGATCAAGCTGGTGTTCATGCTGATGCAGTTATGGCTGATGCAGATCAAGCTGGTGTTCATGCTGAATCTGATGGAGTTCATGCTAGTGGTGTTCATGCTAGTGCAGTCCAGCAAGACCAAGATGTGTTTGGTGATATCTCTGATAAGGTGATGTCAAGCCTACCTGATATCAACACATTACAATCAGGTTCTAGCAAGGGCTCAACAAGTCAAAAAGGGAAAGTAAAGGCTAAGGTCAAGAACGAAGCAAAACCAGTTAGAATGAGGGTTAGTGAAAGAATTAAACTTAGGATTTTTCAAAAACCCGTCATTGGTTATGGTTCAAAACTTCCTATTGCAATTTTGAGCTGTTTTAGAGACTTACATCTTCATCGCACTGTTGCATCCACATCTGGGTAACCCATGAAAATCGATTGAACTTGTGTTGCTGCTTGAACTGCATTTGCTTCCAAACATGGTGAAGAAAGTAAAGAAGAAGAAGTGAGCCCTAGATGAAGATGGCGTTGGTTTGTTGAAGAAGGAGAAGAAGGAGAAGTGAGCCCTAGATGAAGATAGCGCATGTTTGTTGAAGAAGGAGAAGAAGGAGAAGTGAGCCCTAGATGAAGATGACACATGTTTTTTTAATTTCTTTTAGCATTTACAACAATTTGGAATCCAGTCAGCAAATTAATTCCAACTCAACCATGCATTCCATGCCACATAGGAAGATTCCATGGAACAGTCAGCATGAGGGGTGTGGGAAAATGGAATCTTGATTTGTTGAGGGGGGATAAAAAAAACTTCAAGGGGCAAAAACAAAACTCGCTACTTTGGCAGGGGGTGGAGTATATTTATCCCTTTCTTTTAAATACATTTCTATCAATACATATTTTAAAATTACTTTTTGATAACAAATAATATTATATATTTTTAGAAGTATTACATATAATTGGAAGAACTATCTTCTTTTGATACTAAATTATTATTTAAAAATAACTAAATTATGTTTACTTTATTATTTCAAATATTTTAAATAAATGGTAGATTAAGTTGTAATTATTTCATTTATGTTTATAGGAATAATTCATTTCTTTTAATGTCATATTATTACGATAATTATTAGGATATTAATGAAAAATTATTGTAGAGATAACATATATTTACTATAGGTACTTTTGAAAATACATTTCTACCATCTAAAGAAGTTGTGTCAAACATCTTATCTGGTTTATTAAAGAAAGAGGAACTAAGAGATAATAAAAAAGGAATAAAGATTTTTAAAAACCAACTATTTCTACCATCTAAAACAAAAACATAGGAATGAAACACTAAAAAAAACACAAATCATTTTCAGCAAAATAAATGCAAATAGAATTGAAGATGTTAAATAATATTAATGTCACTTTTACTTCTTGATTTAAGTTAGAGAGGGTTATTGATACTACATTAATGATGAAAATAGTAAAACTCTATTTTTAAAACATCAAATAAATTTGACACTGATAGAAAATTAGTAAAATTTTGTAAAACTAGCCACATGTGAGTATTGATAAGGCTGCTTAATGATATTGATTCTTCTGGATTTTCTTCTTCTCAATAGAACTTTCTTCATCATCCTTTGATCTGCATAATTAGAATATTTTTTTTTTCAATTAGTTAATCAATGACAAATCAAACTAAATATTACATCTAATAAAATTCAAAAATAAATTAAACATTTTATATATCTCCTTAATCACAAGTATCTGGTGGATATGTATACGAGTTATATTTCAAATTATATGAGATACTATATTTAGGACTAAAAATTTCCCTTTTTTTTGAATTTTTTTTTTAAATATAACCAAATATTAATATATAACGATTTTTTTTTATAGAAAAAAGTAGTAAAATACAAATAAAATATGTGTTCTTTGATAAACAAAACACATACAATTAAAAAAAAAATAGATATTTTTTTTTTTTATAAATCTTAGTAATTTATGTTCTTGATATTGGGAGCTATAAAGAAATTTAATGAAAAAATATGTCTTAATATCAAATGAAAAATAAAAATTGTAAATAAAGAGGTAGCCAAAACTTACGTTGGTTTGTTGATCTGCAAGTTTCCACGTGCGTATTAGTAGATCTGCAAGCTGAAAAAAACGATAAAGAAATCATAAAATGTAAATGATACACATTTCAGTCAATAAAACATAGGAAAATGTAGATGATACACTATTGACTAGAAATAGTGACTAATGATTAGCAAGATGTCTTTATAGCTTTGTTTCAAATGTAAGCTAGTCATATGGTGTAAACTAGTCATAGGATGTCATGAAAAGATGTTTGGATTTTGTCATGAATATCTGAAGATAGGAAAAGATGTTAGTTGCATGTCTTCAAACCTGAAGGATTACTTCAAGCCCTTGTCCTTATTCAACATAGCCAAAACTTTCATTCTAAACCATTTATTCTTATCATCACTCACATCACACTACTCACCCGTTTCCGACAAACCACAAGCAACTCAGCAACAACTCATCATAAGCATCACAACAATTCATGTTTCGTTGGCTGGTTTTCAGTTTTTTTAATTATTATTCAATTGTGATGATATGTGTTTGTTGTGCTTTTGTTTTCATATTTCTTTTTATACCGTTTGCGTCCGGTTCGTGTATTTTGGTTTGTGCTCACTACTAGAAACTCCGGGTTTAGTGACCGATTTAGAGACCGAAAAAACTTAAAAATCGGTCACTATGCAGTTTCGCGACCGGTAAAGCGACCATCAATTTTCAGTCGAAAAAGTGCTAGTCGCTAATGTCTTGTGGCCAAAATAGTGACCGAAATTTAGTGACCGATTTTGAAACTGCTATAGCGACTGAAATTGTGACCGAAATTTGTCATTTAAATAATTAATTTAATAGTATTTCAGTCACTAAATCGGTCTCTAATATTTTAATATTTTCATTTTTAAAAAATAAAAATATTTTTAAATATCTCTTAAAATATTTATCATCAATCAAAAAATCAATATATATATATATCTCACATGGAAATGAGAATGAGTTTCTCCCTAATGATAAGCTACAAAAAGACAACATATATTAATATAGTGAGTTTTTCATATATCACTCACATACAAGGAAGTTATAAAACTCTTATGTTATCTTCACATGAAACTCTCACATATAAGAAAATTACTCTACAATTCTAGATTGGGAACAATACCAAAGACTGGACTTATTGCATGCATAACTTCTTTATAAAATACAAATTATTTTATTATGATACACTTCAAAACTTCATCACAGACTTATGAAATATTACACATTCAAATTTTATAAAATATATCTTGCCAATCAAATTTTAAATCTCTGCAATGATGTCTTGCCAACCAAATACAAATTCTCTGCAATGAATATCTTTCCACCCAAATCTAAAATCTCTACGATGAATGCATTGTCTGCCAAATAATCTCTACAATGAATGCATTGACGACCAAAGAAGAACATTATTATTATTATTATTCTGAATTCCTTCACCTACACAAAAGAAAATTACTAACAGCAGAATCAAAGAAGAAGCAAGCAATTGATATATCTCTGTATGCATGTGTCTAGGAAATTATTTTTCATTATTTTTAGAACTATACTCTTGCATTTTTAGGACCTATCTTTCATTTTGACACGCTACTTGCTAAATCACTAAATTCAGTTGTATGAAACAATCTTAATAGAAATTTAGATTGGTCAAAATAAAAATGATACATTGAAAATAAAATCAACAAATTACCTATCTTGCCACTCCAAAATCATAGCAGTAAAAATTAAAAATAATAGTTTACCTGATACATGCTATTAAAACCAACAAATAACATACATGCCTGCATCACAAAAGCAAATTCTTTGGACATTATCAGCAAAAAATGGTTCGTCAAGGGGAAACAAGAATAGGTCCACCATAATAGCTCAAACTTCTCTTTTCAAGCGTCACCAATAGCGTAATAGTCATAAACAAGCAAAAAACTACCATACATAAGGCAAAATGATCAAAATTAGTTCAATTTCAGTCCCCAATTACCCTCACATGAAACTGATACTAAAAATTTCAATAAGATAATTTTCAATTTGTATAAAATAAAACAGGAATTAAATTGGAGTTTATGAAATAAATGAAAGAGATAATTACCCCTTACTGGCTGAACGAACATCGTAGATGGAAAGTTGTATTGGAAGGTGAGTGTTGGGAAGCATCAACATTTTTATCTGTTAGAGAGTTTTTTAGAAAACGGTAAGTTAAGATGAAAGGTCTCGTTTAGAGGAATATGAAAACATCACTCTTTCTTTCGATCTAGTAACGAAGCAACTCAAAATAAGAAGTGGAAGGTGGCGGCGCTAGGGTAAGGGTTGGAGGAGATAGGGTTTGTGATTTTAGGAGAGAGAGGAGGAGGAGGATGAATAATATGTTTTTAAAAAGGACGAGTTATAGTGGTGTGTCTGATTTTTCTTTTAATTTGGAATAAAATATAATATTTTACGTATTAAATAAAGTTTCATAGACATTTTAATAAAATAAAATTAATAAATAAATATATGTTTTTGTGTTTGAGAAATACACAGAGATAAATTAAAATCTTAAAAATAGAAATTCGTGGAATTAATAACTTTATAAATGGGTACATAAAAAAAATAGTGGAAAAGTAAAAATATATATTTTATTTAGTGACCAAAATTGTTAAATAAATAAATAAAAGAAAATAAAAAAATTATTTTAGAGACCGAATTTTTGGTCACAAAACTTTGGTCGCTAATTGGGTGGCTAAATTTATTTTGTGACCGATTTAGCGACAACTAAAATCCTTATTAAATTTTAGTGGCTAATTCGATCGCCATAGTGACTGAAAATTTTTGGTCACTAATTTGGTCACTAAAAGCGAATTTTCTAGTAGTGGTTGTTTATTTTTTGGTTGGGATGATTTGTTGTAATAGCTTTGTAACACTTCTATAATAATAATAATAAATATATAATGTTGTTGTGTGCTATTTGTGTTTGTTGTGTTAAATCGGATAAAATCCGCGGATGCGACATAATATATATGTTGTTACTCTGCTAAAATTTAGTTTGATATATTGATAACATTTTGATGCGTATGTGGGTTTATTTTGTTTGTGTTTTAGCGTTACATTCTGCATGTTCGTTTGCATTATGTTGTAATTCGTGTGCGTTAAGTTACATTTCATTATGTTTTCTTTTCAGTGAGATGGTTTTTATACATATTTTGACTCATTTGCGATGATCGTGTTAATTGTAGCAAGTTAATGGCTGATTTTCTTTGGTTTACGTGTGACATTTCAATTTCGTATGCGTGTCTGATGGTTTAGCATAGCGACAATCCACACTTTTTGCGTTTTACCAATTCACGTTTCGACATGCAACTTTTTTCTTTCAAGATATTATAGTTTGTTGCTTTTTGGTTTTATTTGCGATGAGCGCATTGCGCGTCAGCAATTTGCAATTCGATTTTTGTTGAGGTACAATGATCCAACGTTGTTATATTTAAATGGAATTTGATTTTTTTTGGTAGCTTTGAACGTCTTCGTGTACGCGACATCGATTCGCGACCTTGAGTCATGATTTTATCCATGTACGTTTCATTTTGCATTACTTTTTTCATTTCGATTATGATGAATGAGTGTTGTAAATATTATGTATGCGCTTGTATCCTTTTATCTTGTTGAATGCTTTGTATATATATTTGCTTCGATTTATTTATGGTGATAAACTACGCCTTGCGCTAGAGTTCGCGTCACTATGCTAGAATTTGCGCCCCTCGCGATATAGTTCACACCTTTGCGTTACGATTTCTCACCTCCCATTTATCCTTCAACCATTTTCACCATCGATTCAAAATAACTCCAAACCATTTTCAAAAGCGTTTCAAACCATTTCGCAAACGCAAATCAAACGCTTGATCCAACGTCAAACTCTTTTCCCAAATAAATACCAAAACACTTAATCATTATTAAACACCTTTTCTCTAACAAGGATGAAAAAGGGACGTGGTGTATATCACGAGCTCCCGAGGTTAGGATCAGAGGTGTATACCTCGCCCATCCAAACAATTCGTCGTCCCACAAAACTTTCAACGCGATTGATGCAAATCTTTTCTCAATCAAAACCAAAAAATACCTAAACATATCAAACTCTTTATCAAATAAGACTAAAAGGAACATGGTGTATACCACGAGCTCCCGAGGTTAAGATCCGAGGTGTATACCTCACCCATCTGAGCTCTCATCATCACCCAAAATACATTAAACACATCCAAACCATTTGACCTTTTGACTCAATCTTAAAACCCTTTTCACAAACGTAAGATATTTTCGTCTCGAGACGATGCAAAACAACGCTTAGTCCACATATGTGTGAATTGAGATAAGTGACATTTTCCCGTGAATGTTGATATGTAGAAATCCATTCAATGTGATGCAAACTCCCGCTCCTCAAATTGTTTTGGGTAAGCAATGTTTTTATCTCGATTGTGACAAAATAACTTTCGCTAAAATCGAGCAATAAACAAACATTTTCTACCAAGAACTATGTAGCCTCAGTTCTCTATCGCACCCGGAGATACATAGGAGCGAGATTCAAAGTCTCGTCAGACACCCTAATAAAAAACTAACCTTTTAGTCATTTTTTTACCTTTTAATAACTCGAAAAGCCAAACATTTTTAAGCTAACAATAACGCGTATAACTAACTAAACAGTTCCCGTTTAGTACAACAGACGTAAGGGGTGTTAATAACCTCCCCTTGTGTAATCGCAGAACCTGATTTGGTTGCTACGACCATATCACTGTCGTTCTTTTAGGGGTTTTATCTATATTTTCCCTTTCCCTCTTTGGGAATAAATAAAGGTCGGTGGCGACTCTGTTAGTTCATTCCGCGAGTGTGCGACGCGCCTCACGGGGTCGTATTCTTTTTTTTTTCCGAGGTACGACACATGCCCTAGTAAATCCTTTTTTGTAGCCATCAAAGCAAAAATAAAAAAAACCCGAATCTTGGTTGAGTCAATGGATTTGGCATGTCCATATTTATCTTAGCAATATTCCTAAGATATACTCTTTTCAACTTAACTGCATACCTCCAAATTATTGAAGAATGTCGATCGACATCTCAATCAACAATACATTTTGATATCTCCTTGACCTTCCAAGCACTACTTAGAGTAATCACAACTGAGTAATCACAACAAATCCTTTGACCTCTTTATATAGGAAGAAATAGATTCGTTGGCGGATAGGATTGGAGATTCCTTCGAGGTACACTGTTGTTATAGAGTAGGTACGTTCAGTAGTAAATCTTGGGTGATAGGTAGAAAATCTTTTCATAGTCGTTTGAAGTAGTACTATTGATTTGACGTTTGACAAGCACAATACATAGTAACTATTCACTCATTAAAGAACTCTAGAACATTGTTCTTGCATACGAGGTTCTCAACAAATGTTTAGTGTTCAGAAACTTGAGAATAAACATCAGAGACTGATGACTAGATCATGCTTGGAAGACTCATAGCGCATCAAAGGCGACTTCTTCAGAAGTGTTGACTGGTGATAACCAGAGTTGACATCATCTTCAAAACTTCTTTAAGGATTACATTGATTCAAATTCTGATGATATCCAAAGTTCATAATCTCATTTATCCGAGTCTAGAGTCTCTATATCTAGAGTCTCTCTAAGACCAGAGTTCAGAGTCTGATTTGATCAATATTGTCCATCATCTTGGTTTGTTCAGAGCTATCTTCATTCAACATCTTTCTGGATTAGATTTAGCTTTACTTCACTTTAAGTAAACTCAGAGTCTACACACTCAACAAACTATTAGAGAACAAAATTGTTCTTTTATACTTTGTTATCATCAAAACTCAAGGATAGTTGTAGAACCAAACTTGTTCCAACATAACTTGCCTCTTTAATTTCTGTCATTTACTTTTATTTTATTATTCTTTCTTCTTCTCAACTGTGTTATCTCTTTTGAACTAATATAAATTGTTTTTAAGAAAGTTTTTTTAATAAACTTGATTTTTAAATAACACAATTCACCACCTCTTGTGTTTTGAATCACTTTTTCAACAACTTGGACTTTGTAGATCTATTATTCAAAACCACCCTAAAATTTTCATACTTTAGACACATTTCATCATCAGAGGCATCTGGGTCTGAGCTACTAAACTCATTACTCAAGTATTAGTCTTCTCCTTCATCATCTTCTTCTTGGGAGTTAATTACTTCATGGGTAACTTTGTGGCACAAACCTTAATTCTATATGACTTCCCTTTTATTTCAACTTTGTTTGAACCATATTTGGACTTATCAACTTCAATGACTTCAAATTCATCATTAAGTGCACTGGTTATATCTTCCTCGCTATTATCAAACCTAATTTTTCTTGCATCATTATCACTTCCTTCTAGTTCCTCTTCTCCATCATTTGATTAAGTTCTTTCATTCTAATTAATGCACTAAGACAAACCTACTTTCACGTTGATGTCCTTGACATTATACTCAACACATAAATGCTTGTATATCTTATTTCCCAAATAATGCATCGCAACATCTGCAGCACAGTCATCCATGTTAACTTCAACAAATGATTCATCTACCCCATCTAATTTGCTACAAACCCTAAAGTTTTTTCTCACATAGCCCAATCCAACACCAAATTAACAACCTTATAAACAGCCCCATTTTATGAAATTTTTATCATAAGCAATGAATTTAACTTCACCTCTATAAAACATTGTCTTTTATCTTAAAAACTCTCTCACGTGATGAAAGACAATATTGAACAATCTCATTCTCTGTTTCAAATATACTTGCAACACATGAATTACTTACCACACCAAAATAAAAAAGTAAATATAAGAGTAATACAACTTACCTTCGATTAAGTTTATTAATTGATTCGAGCTAATCGACCAATGATCCAGACTTTGTTAAATGATTTCCTAATCCACTGTCTTCCTCTTCTTCTACTACTATTTCTTCAATGCTTAGTTCGTCAATCGAGGGTCTCATGCATTTATGTATTAGGTCAAATTAGAATGACGAATTGAATTACAAATTAACAATACATATTACAATTACTTAAATTAATAATACAATAATTAAATAATAAATGACATGACATTAGTTGGTTCAATTAAAATGAAGAAAAAAAATTGAAAAACATAAAATAAAATAAAAATACAGCAGACGTGCCACATAGACACATTGGGTGACTTAGATCACTAAAAGATCTAAAACAACAAATCTTTAAATGACAAGGTTGAAGCATGAACTTTTTTTACAAGAGTAAAGTAGAAGTGGCTCATATAATAGGGAAAAATGTATGATTAACTCAAATATTAATACAATTTTAAATGTAACAAGATGTTTTAGAAATATAACTAGAAAGTTAAAAAATATATATACCATCACTATTTCTCTAAAGAAAACATTGAAGTGGTGTTTCTTTAATCGTTAAACAATTATAATAAGATTATTAATGTTCTCTTGGTGCCATTTGTTGTATTACATATATTTGCTGTGTGAAATTTGAATAAGGCAACAACTACTAATCTATATCTTGTGTGATAAAAATTAATTTTAACTAAATTAGTTTTAAAAACTTGATTTTGTTTTAAAGTGAAGTTGAAAATAAATTGATTTATCACAAAAAGTGAATTGACTAATATATTAATATATTGTTATAAAAAAATCACTTTATTGAAAGTTAGAATTATTTCTTCTCAAAACCACTCAAACACTTGATTCGGCCGTGAATTTTTAGACCTAGGCAACAAACTCTTGGTGCGGTTTTCTTTTTAATTGTAATCTTTCTCCAAAAGTATTAGTATTGCATGTTAACTTATTCTAAAAGCCAAAATAATTGTAAATTGTTTTCCTAAATTTGTATTTCTTTTAAAAACAATTAACAAAATAAAACTAGAGTGAGTTGGATGCTACATATTAGAATGTTAAATGGCTCCCACCCCACGTGTCTAATCTAGTAGATCACATTGAACCATTGTTTTGCCACACCCCAGTTTGCCTCTCCATTAAACTAGAGTTATAGGATTGAAAATACCATTTCAACCCATCAAGATTTAAAAACATATTCATTAACTAATTTTTTTCACCTGAAAATTTTAAATAAAAGACCATTCAAACAAGTCTATTAGTCTAGTAATTAAAAAACATGAGACTTGTCATTTAATCATTCATGATCCATCATCATCCAAAATTCTAAAATCAGTCCACAAACAAGTAAAATAGAAAGGAAACAAGTCTCTTGATTCACAAACTACTACATAATACCAAATGAACTGAAAAAAAATTAAACCAGCCTCTTGGCCGCACAAGTAGTACCATTTGCCTACAGCAGTACAAGTTCATTACGTCATACAACACATCCCCAAATACTCTCACTCCCTTATCATAACTTGTGTTTGTCTACAACCACAACTAATCGCCACATAAGAGTCTTTAGCGATGAAGGAAATCAACCCGTGCTTTTGGTGATGCTCGTTTCATCCGTAACAAGTCTTGTGAAATGTTTAACAGCATAGGTGCATCGAATTCAATATAAATACAATAAAAAGTAAGAGTCTTTAACAAAGGAGAATTTGCAAGTATGAACTTTATCAAACTCATTGCATGCTGAGAGCTAGCTCTAACGCAGATATCCACCGTCTGAAGTTTTAGGCAACAATTATAGCATTCTAACTCCTCTGAGTGATCTGACACTTCAGTGGTATCATCATCATTGTAATTCTGAGATATAAAAATTAAAGAGTTTAAATACAACAATAAGAAACAAGATAAGTAGCATAGGTACATTCATGTTCACCTGTAAATCAAGTTTAACCAAGCTAGGAGCACTTTTGAGAAGACTGACAAAATACAAAATGTTTCCTTTATCATTCAAATTGAACTCATCCAATTTAAGATACTCTAAAGAGCTGAATGAACTTGTTAGCAGCGTGGGAGGAATGATATCTGCAATTGGGAACTATGCATACAAACAACAAATCTGTGAGATTATTTGTACAATGCTAAGAAGTAGCAATAACACAACTTCCAAAATAAATGTTGGATTATCAATCAAAATTCAACATCACTTCTCTTATAAATATATAAAATAAAAGAGTAAGATAGTCCTTAAAATATCTAACAGTGAGGCCAGCCGAACAATAATGAAAATACTACAATTTGTCATGTTTTCTAACCTTTCCCGTATTGGTCAGAGAAAACTTCTTAATTTGTGGCAAACTTTTGATAAAAATAGGTACTTCATACTGATATGACTTCAGTGTAAAATCAATCAAATTGTTTGCTTTCTTGAGACAGATTGACTTTGTATTCTGCAATCTCAGAACTAAGACTTTGAGAGAAGGAGAAGATATAACAAGATGATCACAACCAAAACGGAATCCAATGCTGAGCTTTTCAAGAAACAGACAACCAGACATAAAACTCTCAAGTGCAGTGGACTCAATTTCATCACAACCTAAGTGAAGTTCAAGCAATTTTTTAAAGCCGCGGAAATTAGGTGAAATTGACAAATTTTTCAATCCAATAAATTTGAAGTAAGTCAATTCCTTACAAGAGAAGAGAATATCTGGCATTTGATCTCTAGGATCTTGAGGAGTATAGTAGTTCATTAGCTCGAGGTGTTTAATGTCCCTTGACATAAAGGGAATCCACATATTGAGTTTTTCTGCGTTGATCTCAAAATCAAGATATACACTTATAGAAAACTTGTGTATCGGACCATTGTGGAGCATAAGAACATCCGTGATGATTTTATACATTACAGCACCAGGGTCATCGAGATCCAGAAACCTTTGATAAAAGTCGTCATCAAAACAAAGATGTGGGGCTGAAGTCCACATATACCTCCACTTTGTTGACAAAATACTAGTTCTAACTTGGTCTCTGACTTTCAAGTTTGCCAGGATGGCATCAATGACATTACTTGGTAAATCACTGATTCGATCAATGTGATCATTTTGATTGGCCTTCTTGTTGAGCAAAGTCATCGTCACAGAACTACAACAAATTCAAGATTAAGTGTAAATAGTAGAAGTAAGTAAAGTATATGTATTCAAGCATGGAATGGGATCTTGGTTTTCCAATTCAGAAGGGTATACTTTCAAATTTCAATCCTAATTTTCTTCACATATTTGTTTATTTGATTTTTTGCATAAAGTTTTTGAACCACTAGGATCTTCAAATACAGTTAAAAACTACATTTGTTAACTTTCCATTCAACAATACAGAAGATATCAAGCACGTTATCATGAGGAGAGCTGAAACTAATCATAAGCTAAATAGATATTGTAGTCACATATGTTAATTTTGTCTGATTTTGTCATCTGGAACCTGGATCTTTTTAGATCGGTTGTGCTTGTATTGTCTACTTTTTGGTAATAAAAATTTAATCTTTATTCCAAAAAAAAAAAATACTCGAAAGGTTGATAAACTAATAGATCTGAAATTATGTAAAGTGAAGTGCCCTAATAAATAATAACGGTTATGAATCATCTTTATTAATACTATGAAAACCTAAAGAATGGATGATGATGATGATGGATTCTTACCGTTGAGAGATAAACGGCGGTAGCTTGTGGGTGTCGCCGAAATGTTCACACAACGGTCGCTACAGTGAGAGTGGGTGGAGGACATTTTCGTATTTGTGGGGTAGCATCCGTTTTATCCTTATCATCAATTTCTCCAACAATTTTTATTTTTTTTACAATTTAATTTACAGACATTTTTACTGTGAAAATAATAATTTATTAAAAAGCACGAGTTTAACAAAAATAAATGACCATAGAGGGCATATAATTTTTAATCTAAATAGAATCAAAAGAGGATAAAGGAAATTCAATTAAATGATTAGCAATAACATTAAAAATATTTTTATTTGATTTAAATTAAAAGTAAATAAATAAACAAACCATCTTATAGAATAAGCAATAATTAGAGAAATTTACATCTCCTAAATCACATTCAAGAGTGTGATTTATACTCGAGAAGTTGAAAAGAATATTGACCATATATTCAAGGACTCAAAACTATACAAATTTTATTTTATTATTTACTAAGCAAAAGATTTAAGGATTAGCCTAACTGATATATTTTTGATTTAAATACAATTTTGATTTTAGTTTTTAAAATTCAGTCCTTTTATTTTAAAAATCAATTTTTTTCTTAAAGTTTACTTTTTTTTTTTTTGAGATTTTCATGATCCTTTTCATTTGACAGTTTCATTAATGATATTAGTAAGATACCCGTGCTCACGCACGGGTAAAATTATCTGATAAAGTATAAAATATATTTAAATATATATATAAATTTGATACGAGATAAAATGTATTTATATACGTATTTAAAATTTAAATTAGCTATTAATTTAAAATGAACAATGAAGGTAATTAAGGTAATTATTTGAAAAAAAATTTAATATTTAAAAATAAAGATTTTATCTTTTAAATAAGGTGATTATTGATTAAAATAAATGATATATTATGTTTATAGTGACCCATAAAATAGAAAGTTTATTTATACAATATAAAATGTATTTATAAACAGATATAAAATTGAAATTAGTTATTTAATTGTAAAATGAAAAATAATTATATAATTTTAATTGTTTTAAATAATCATGCAAAAAGAAAAAAAAATGACCCGTGAGATGAAGAAAGACAAAAAAGAAAATTTTGATGTGATAATGACCCGTGAGATAAAAAAATTTATTTGATGTGATAGAAATGTATTTAGATACAAAGGCAAAATTTAAAATGATTTACTTAATTGTAAAATGAACAATAATCATATAAATTTAATTGTATTAAATAATTATATAAAAAGAAGAAAAAAAAGAATCGTGAGATGGAGAAAGAAAAAAAATTAATATTTAAAAATAAGGATTTTGACTCTCACATTAAGACAATGGTTGACTAAAATAAAATAGGTATTGTGTTGACAGTGACCCGTGAGATAAATATATAGTGTTATTTTATTAAAATTAAAAAATAGATTATTTATATTTTTAGTGGTAATAAATAAATAGAGAAAAAAATTAAAATGAAAGTGAGAAAGTGTGGGAAAAAGAAATTTGAAAGAAATTTGAAATTTGAATGAAGAGAGAGAATGAATATATATAATATTTAATTGTGATTTAATTGATGAAGATTGATAAATGAATGCCACTTGTCATAATGTAATAGAAGATGAGAATGAAAAAAGTAAACATTAGTTGATTACGAAAATATCCTTTTATTAATGTAAATAATTTGTGATGAAAGGACAATTTTAAAAGTTCATACAATTGAATTGTAATAGATAGATATAGATATAATAGATGACACTTGTGGATACATGTCATATTTAATGAATATTTTATTTTATAATATTTAATTTTAATATTAAAAAATAATTTAAATTTAAATAATAATTATGATAATTTTTTATTAATATTTAATTAATTAATTTTTTTATAAAAATATTTTGAACATTATTTAAAACAAATTTTTAAAATAGTGTATTTTGGCCATTACCCTAATCAATGGCAAAACCTCTCTACTTCAGTCCACAATTATTTTAGCTTTAAAGATTGTTTAATTTATATAAACACTAAAACTCTCTTCACCTAAAACGATGTGGGACTATGTTGAATACTTGAATCTACAGAAAATTTTGCAAGTCATTAAATAACTCAATTTATATTTGTCCAAAACAATGATATCAATGCAGCCAGATATCATTATGAAATGCTTCGTGCCTTTCTTGCCTTTCAACGGTTACTATTCCATTCCAAATACAAAGGCCTTTCATGCCTTTTAATTATTTTTTTTATAAGCAAACTATATATTAATAAGGAATACAATTTGTATTCCACACAAACGTTACATAATAGAAGACTCAGATAATATATTACATTACACCAACCAGACCAAAAATCCTTACAGAAAATTCAATGCTTGTTTGAACCACTCATACCAACTACATCTATTTCTATTGCTAGAGGCACATGTCAGCCACTACCATTATTAGTATAGTTAATATCTATATAGTTTATTTTTCTTTTGTACAGTTAGTTAGTTACACTTGCTCATTTGGTATTGGGCTTTTCCATTGTGTATATATAACTACAAATGTAAGCCATTGAGTGGTTAATGGAAATTACTCTTATCCAACTGTTTCTGTTATCTCTTTCGTTTCTTCTTCTCTGTTACTGTAGTTTTTACTGCAATTTTCTTCACTTCCATGGCTGCACATGTCACTATTAACATGGTATCAAGAGCCTGAAAAGCTCTGGAAGCCATTGTTTCCTCATCTCTGTAATTTTTTTTCTAGATTTTCAATCGATTCTTCTTCCGTTTTCTTTCTGTGAATCGATTCCTCTTCTTGCATCTTCCGCTAATTTTTATTTCTCGATTCATTCTTCATTCTTCCATTGATGGCTTTCCAGAGCTTCACAGATTTCTCTACCAATTCCTCTAATCCATATTACCTACATCCGAATGAAAATCTGTCGCTTGTGCTCGTTACCCCTCTTCTTGATGATAAGAATTACCATACATGGTCTAGATCTATGCACATCGCATTAATCTCAAAGAATAAAGAAAGATTCATCGATGGCACGCTACCTAAACCTCAGGTATCAGACATACTTTGCGCGCCACGGGTTCGCTGCAACACCATGGTGTTAGCTTGGCTTCATCGATCCATATCGGAATCAATTGCAAAGTCTGTGTTATGGATTGATACTGCTGTTGGTGTATGGAGAAATCTGCAAATTCGTTTTTCACAAGGTGACATTTTTCGCATATCTGATATACAAGAAGATCTTTACAAATTCCGCCAAGGTAACCTTGATGTTTCCAATTATTTCACGCAAATGAAGGTTATGTGGGATGAACTTGAAGCTTATCGTCCTATTACTACCTGTTCTTGTGCCATACCGTGTGCATGTGGAGCTCTTGCTTCTGTCAAAAAGTATCGCGAGCAAGATTATGTAATACGGTTCTTGAAAGGATTGAATGAAAAGTTTACTCAATCCAAGACTCAGATCATGATGATGCATCTGTTACCTGATATTGACAAAACCTTTGCTCTTGTTATTCAACAAGAAAGAGAACTCAACAACTCACAATCGGTGATTTCCACAAGTACAAGTTCTGAAGATTCCACAGCATTGCATTTGAACAGTTCTTCTGGCAACAATTCCAACAGGTCTGGTAACAATTCTTTCAAAGGTAAACGTGATGGTCATGGAGGAGCAAGAGGTCCCAATAGAGTGTGCACTCATTGCAATAGGACCAATCACACAATTGAAACGTGTTTTCTGAAGCATGGCTATCCTCCTGGGTTCAAAAGCAAAGGTAAAACCAACTCATCTAATTCACAAAATCAATCTGTTGCTTCTGTTGAAACAGGTCAGGTATCTCCCAGCAAGCAACCCACTTCACCCACGTTTGGTTTCACTCAAGAGCAATATCAAAGCATCCTTGAATTACTCCAACAATCTAAGAACAACCCAAAGGCCAACTCTATTTCCACATCCCCATTTATCTTGAACTCTCAGTCCAACCCTGATAATGGTAAGAATTCTCATTTTTGGATTCTTGACACTGGAGCTACTGATCATATTACTTTTGATATAGCTAATTTCATCACACACAAACCCATTGTTCCTATTAATGTTAGTTTACCTAATGGATCACATGTTACTGCTTCCATTTCTGGCAGCATTGCCATTTCCCCAATCCTTGTCCTTCAAAATGTCCTATACATTCCTCATTTTCATGTCAACTTAATCTCTATAGCCAAGCTTGTTCAAAATAATGATTGTGTTGTTCACTTCACTAATAACTCGTGCCAAATTCTGCAGAATCATTCCAAGGAAATGATTGGTACAGCTAAACTACACAGAGGACTATATGTACTAGATGCTTCTCACCATACTTGTAATGCTTCTGTACATAATGATTCTTTCCTTTGGCATGTAAGGCTAGGTCATATTTCAAATATAGGATTACAACATGTATCAAAACTCTTTCCTTTTGTTTCTTCAAAATGTATCAATTTCCCATGTGATCCTTGTCATTTTAGTAAACAAAAGAAATTGGCTTTTCCTCATAGTGTTACTACATCTAAAGCACCTTTTGAATTGTTACATGCTGATATATGGGGCCCTTTCTCCACCATTTCCATGTTAGGCCATAGGTATTTTTTAACTCTTGTTGATGATTTTAGTAGATACACTTGGATAGTCTTCTTGAAAACCAAAGATCAAACTAAACAAAACATTATCCAATTTTTGGCCTATATTGAAAATCAGTTTAACAAATCCTTAAAATGTTTTAGATTAGATAATGGCACTGAGTTCATTACACTTTCTGATTTTTTCATGTCTAAAGGTATCATTCACCAAAAGACCTGTGCTTATACACCCCAACAAAATTGGGTGGTAGAAAGAAAGCACCAACATATCCTGAATGTTGCTAGATCTCTTTATTTCCATTCTAAACTTCCCCTTAACATGTGGAATTTTTGCATACAACATGCTATTCACATCATTAATAGGTTACCCTCTCCTTTACTCAAACTCAAATGTCCCTATGAACTTCTATACAATCAACCTCCCTCTCTAATACATCTAAAAGTTTTTGGCTGTTTGAGTTATGTTATATCCAACCAAACACACAAAACAAAATTTGACCAAAGGGCCAGAAAAACTGTGTTCTTAGGATTTAAAGATGGCACAAAAGGATATATTTTGTATGACCTGCAGAATAATACCATATTTGTATCAAGACATGTCATTTTTTATGAAAATGTATTCCCTTTCAATCAGTCTCAATATCCCAGTCAACCCTCCCATAACCATTCTCATAATCAAACAGTCACATATGATGACCATGACCTGTCTTATCAGTCTCAAAACTCCACTGACATATCAATATTTCTTGATAACAGTCTATCATCTTCTAGCTTACAAAATCAGCCAGCTACTTCCACTCCTAGTACCTCTGATAATGACCTTCATAATTGTCCTTCACCACATATTTTTCCTGCAGACAGTACTCATCCCACTAATGCCCCTGAACCTCTTCCTAGTACTTCTCATAACTCCTTGCCTGCAGCAAGTCCTATCACTATTAATCCCTCCTCACCTTTATCCAATACATCCTCTGGACCTTCAGTTTCTTCTAACACTAACCACAACAATCAACATGATATCCCTTGTCATAACACTAATGATCCTCCTATCAGGAAATCAATCAGAATTTATAATCCTCCCAGTTATTTAGCAGAATATCATTGCTACCTTGCAAAAGATAGTACATCTCCACCCTCCTTACATTCCTCACAAGTTACTTATCCTCTTTCTTCTGTTATATCCTATGACAAATGTTCTTCCTCATATAAAAATTTTTGTTGTGCCATTTCTTCTACCTCTGAACCTAACACTTTTAAACAAGCCATAAAACATGATTGTTGGGTTAAGGCAATGGATGTGGAGCTTAAAGCTCTTGCAGAGAACCAAACTTGGACTGTGGTGGACTTGCCTCCTGGTAAAGTACCTATTGGGTGTTGTTGGGTATACAAGGTTAAACACAAAGCTGATGGATCCATTGAGAGATACAAGGCCAGATTAGTGGCTAAAGGGTATACTCAAATGGAAGGTATTGATTACTTCGACACCTTCTCCCCTGTTTCCAAGCTTACTACTGTTAGAGTACTTCTTTCCCTTGCAGCCATCAAAGGATGGTATTTAGAACAGTTGGAGGTAAATAACGCTTTTTTACATGGAGACCTCAATGAAGAGGTTTACATGAGTCTTCCACCTGGACTTTCTGGCTATGATTCCTCTAAAGTTTGCAGGTTACAAAAGTCACTATATGGTTTAAAACAAGCCAGTAGACAGTGGTACTCGAAATTATCCTCCTTTTTGATATCCTTGGGTTACCATCAATCACAAGCTGATTACTCTCTCTATGTTAAACATTCCCCTCCTCACTTTACTGCACTTCTGGTTTATGTAGATGATGTTGTGCTAGCAGGTAATTCTCTAGATGAAATCAACCATGTTAAATAGGTTCTCCATCAGCAATTCAAAATCAAGGATCTTGGCCAGTTAAGGTATTTCTTAGGTTTAGAAATTGCCAGATCAACAAAAGGCATTTTTCTAAATCAAAGAAAATACACTCTTGAATTACTCCAGGATGCTGGTGTTCTTGCAGCTAAACCATCCTCAGTTCCATTCGACCCCAACATAAAGCTATCCATTCACGAAGGTTCTCTCTTGGAAGACCCTTCTTCTTATTAGAGCTGTCAAATAAGCCCAACATTTAAAGGCCCCTATTATTTAGCCCCAATAAAGCCCCAATATATTAAGTCCCCTACTAATAAAATTTTTTTTAGGCCCCATAATTTTAAGCCCCTCCATTATTATTTTATTTTTGAGCCCAATGAGAGGGGCCTTATTTTATTAAAATTTATTTCATCTGTACTGTATCTTTTTACAGTTTCTATCATTTTCATTGCAAACTTTTCATCTCACGTTCAAAATTTGTGCCGTTGTTGTGTTGCTCGAGCCGTTCAGCTTGTTGGGTCGCCGCCGCCGTCCAGCTTGTTGCGCCGCCGCCGTCATCTTCTTTTCACGTTGTTGTTCTATTTTTGAGGTACTCATCTCTCTCCATCTCTCTTTTATGAACTCAATCTGTTTGTGAAAATGCCTCAATGAAATTATTTCTCTATGTGTGCCTTCAATTTTATTGTCGGTGAATGCTGCTTGTGATGTTATGATGTTCTCTGTACTTTTTAATTTTTGGGTGTGTGAATAATCTTGTGAAGGTTTTCAAAATCAGTGTTCATATTTATTCAAGTTTAAGCGCAAGTTCAATAGTTTCCGTGTTACTTAGTCTTAGCTTTTATGGATTTGTGATTTTGCAGCCAATGAGTTTATTAGAAATAAAGGATTTCTATGACCTCAGTAGAAAAATTGAAGGTGTTTTTGATCCAAGTTCTGTTGAGATAGTGATAGCTTTATTTAGGTGTAGAACTCCTCCTTAGTTGTACATGGTTCAGAATTACGGTAAAGTTGTTTTTGCTTATGTATAGATGTAAATTGGATAACTGCATAACTACATGGACTAATTCATTTATTGCACGTCCAAATTCACGTTCGGAATCATAACTTTGTTCTGTATTCCTTTGTCTTTAGGTGTCTTGTTTTCTGTTTTTTCTCCATAGTTATGGATCTTCTCTCAATCTATTAGTATGTATTTTTCTAAAAGTTCGTGATATCTTTGTCCCTAAAGAAAGAAACAAGTCTGTGGCAATAAATGGATCTCAGCATGGTTATTTCAAATGTGTCATGGGTGTTAGGCAGGGTGATCCTTTTTCACTTTGCTCTTCTGTTTGGTTGAAAAAGCATAGACCATATGATTCATCACTTATTATGATTGGTTTAATAGATATTGCAATTTTTTGAACATGGGTTTTATCAGATTACTATTTGATTTGTTTGGGAAACAATAAAGAAATGATTTTTGTCTACGTGGATTATTTATTTCTTACAAGTTAATCATGACATTTGCTTAGTTTTTCAATTGTTTTAATAATAATAGTTTCTGGCACAAGTAATTAAGGTGTACTTGTTTCCTATAGCACCATTCTTTATTTTCTGCATTTTCACCTAGGTAAGGATTAGTGTGGGTTTAATCTTGTGTGACAATCTGCTTTCTTAGACTGTTTGAAAGTTAGCATCTGTCTGGACATATCATAGTGAGGTCAAATCAAATGTAGAACTCTTAATGAATTAGAAAACATTTTTGAATTGTCGTCCCTATTGTATATACAAGTTGATACTAGACTAGACCCAAAACACATTCAAATCAAAATTATCAACAAGGATTATAGTTGATGACAGATAGGAACATGTCTAATCATGCTTTAGATTTTGGCCCACAGAAAACACAAAGATAAAACACTTCCACACATACAAGCCGGGGTCATAGGTTTAAAGAAAAACACACCATGTATTTTATAATTGGTTGAATAAATGATCTTATATTATAGTATTCTTTAATTTACTCAAAACAAAAATGCGGACAACATTCTTCACGTAATTTAGAAGTTATAATGTTGCAATCATGACTTATCACGTGATTTGTATTTTTCCAAATGATCCATCAGTGTTCATCAATAGGGATTTTCGTTATTGTCAATTGACAAAGAAAGTTTGTTTCCCAACTATAAATTTTTGTAGAATTATTGTCAATTGTCAATAGGGATTTAATTCATATATACATAAATTCTTGTGCGTTTATGCTGTTGTGTGATTTTTTTAGTTTATGTGATTCTGCACTAGTGCTGATTAAATGCTTCTGGTTTACTACATAACTCGAGGTAGCGGTTTCACGCAGTTCTGATTTATGCATTTTTGGTCTGTGTGCGGTACTGTATAATTGCATTCTGCCCACTGCATTTCTGGTTGTGCATGAATCTGTTTTGTGCGTGTGCGTAATATTTATGGTTTGTTATAACACACATTCTTTTTGTTATAGTATGGAGTCAATGGATATGAGTGAGTATGCACAAGGTCAAGATGAAACTCGTAAGGAAATATTGTCAACACTTTGGATTATTTTCACTAAAATCGGCAAAGGAAAAGATGGAGTTGAAAGAGCTGCATGCAATTTTTGTAGTACTGATTTTGCCATTGGAAAAAACCCCAAGTCCGGTCAAAATTATGGAACTTCACATCTAAATCGTCATGTATTTATTTGTAAAAGTTTCCAAATGAGCCTTCTTAGTCTAGAGGAATCGTCAAGCCTAACCCCAATCAACTAAAACACACATCGTGAATTACTTGGAGAAGCCATTATTGCACATGATCTTCCTTTTAGCTTTGTCGAGTATGAAAAAATCCGAGCTTGGGTGAAATATTTGAATCCATGTGTTGAAATGGTCTCTAGGAATACCATGGTTTCAGATATTGAAAAAATATATGATAAAGAAAGGATCAAGCTTAAGGAAATCATGGGTAGGATTCCAAATAAAATTTGTCTAACATCGGATGTTTGGACAGAATCTACTAGTGAGGGTTATATCTGTTTGACTGCTCATTTTGTTGATGAAAATTGGAAATTAGTTAGTTGTCTTCTTAACTTTCTTCGAATGAAGCCTCCCCACATAGGTATTGCTTTGGAAGCTACTTTATTTGATTGCTTGAAACAATGGGGAATAGATAAGAAAATATTTACTATTACACTGGATAACGCCTCTGCCAATGACAACATGCAAGATCATTTGAAAACTCATCTTCGAGTGCAAGGTAATTTGATGTGTGATGGTGAATTTTTTCATATCCGTTGTTCGGCCCATGTACTCAACTTAATTGTTCAAGAGGGTTTAAAAATTGCTAGTGAAGCCCTCCATAAAATCAGAGAGAGTGTCAAGTATATTAAAGGATCTGATGGAAGGATGCTTAAGTTTAAAGATTGTGTCGAAGATGCAGGGATATATGTTAGTGGTGGTTTAAGATTTGATGTATCTACTAGATGGAATAACACCTATTTGATGCTTGGAAGTGCTTTGCAATATAGAAAAGCTTTTGAGTTTTATAAGGTGGCAAATAGAAGCTATAAATCTTGTCCATCTGATGAGGAATGGGAAAGAGGGGAAAGAATTTGTGAGTTTTTAGAACCTTTTTATGAAATTACCAATTTAATTTCTGGTTCATCTTATCCAACTGCAAATCTGTATTTCATGCAAGTGTGGAAAGTTCAGTGCATTTTAGAAAAACATCAAAACAGTATTGATAAGGTGATAAAGGATATGTCCGATAAGATGAAAGTGAAATTTGACAAATATTGGAAAAATTACAGTGTTGTGCTAGCCTTTGGAGCTATTCTTGATCCACGCTTGAAGGATAAATTTTTGAAGTTTTGCTACACTACACTTGATGCCTCAACCTCTGAAGGGAAACTTAAGAATGTGATAGATAAATTTAAAGGGCTTTATGAAGAATATGTGAGTTATTCTACCAATGAAAGTGTTTCTCTTTCTCAATCATCTCATGAATTCAACTCATTGGCAAAGTTATCTAGAGAGGGGAATAAAGCTAAAAAGTCAAAGATTATAAGTGTAAGTTTTTTATATTAACATATTTATTTCACCCCATTTCCTCTTGTTTTTATATCATTGGCTACACTACACTTGATCATAGTAATCAAATTGTTTTAGTGCTATAAATTGGTTATTTTGCTTTTGTTGTCTTGGAAGTGAAAAGTCTATTTTGCAGGATTTTAAAACATGGAACTCGATTGAGAGTAGCTTTGCCCCTGGAAAGAGTGAATTAGATATATACTTTGACGAAGAGTTAATGGACCTCAATGAAGAACACTCTGAAGATTTTGATGTACTTCTTTATTGGAAGTTTAATGAGAAAAAGTTTCTGATACTCTCCATAATGGCACGCGATGTGCTTAGTATTCCTATCACGACTGTAGCATATGAGTCTTCTTTCAGTATCGGTGGGCGTGTTCTTACCAAATACAGAAGTTCTACTCTTCCAGAACACATCCAAATGTTGATTTGTACTCGGAGCTGGTTGCATGGATTTTCTGAAAATATGAATGGTAATAATACTTTGTATTTTATTTATTTTTATTTGTTCATGTTTATGATATACTCATGTCATTGTTTTGTTGAATCTGCACCTAAGTATGATTTATTGTGTTTTTAAGATGAGGAAGATATCAACACTAATGATGAAGGCAACACTGAGGTGACAATGACTTAACATACATTTGGATTGCAAGATTGAAGTGGAGAACTAATTTTAGTGCCATATACTTTATTGTGTTTGTTGAATTTATGTTTTCATGTTTTTTTTGTTTGGATTAGTGTCTTTGGTTATATGATATTTGGTTCATGTTTGTATTGATTTTCTTCAATTTCTAATGTCGAATGTCAGGAGTATTGACATATATCTTTCAGTGATATATTTATGAACTGTAATGGTCTAGTTGTAAGCGGAGAAAATGACATTTTATGTTTGAAAAACATTTTTTTTAAAATCTTTTTTAAAGTTTTTTTTTTAATTTTTGGATTTTTAATTTTTTTTAAAAGTCGTTTTTTATTTTTAGGATATTTTTAATATAATTTATTAATTTTTTTGTTGAAATTTTTGGATGAAATTTTTAGTATATTTTTCTACTTTTAAAAAATTTTATTTAAAAGTTTTTTTAAGAATTACTCATTTGAAAATGAAAAAAAGTTAAAAATTCTTTTAAAATTTTTTTGATTATTTTCAAAAAAAAAAAAAAAAATTATTTAAAAATAAAATATTTAATTTTTTTGTAAAAAATTATTTTTTTTAAAAAAAGTCAAGTTTTTAAAAATGTTGGGGCCTTGAGGCCCTTCTTAAGTTTTAGGGGCCCTTAATTTAGGGGGCCTACTTATTTTAGGGCTCATTTTTCTTTAAAATTTTGGGCTCCCTATATTTTTAGGGCCTTAAAAGTTAGGCCCCGGCCCCTTAATTTGACAGCTCTACTTCTTATAGGAGGCTCATTGGCAGACTCATCTATCTCACAAATTCCAGACCGGATATATCCTATGCTGTCCACTATTTGAGTCAGTTCATGTCGCAGCCTAGAGTTCCACATTTTCAGGCAGCCACTAGGATTCTGCGTTACTTAAAATCTGTTCCAGCCATTGGGATTCTCTTTTCTGCATCAAGTGAATTAAAACTCTTAGGATTTGCAGATTCTGATTGGGCCCGATGCCCGGATACGAGGCGATCTATCACAGGTTATTGTGTTATGTTAGGAGATTCCTTATTATGCTGGAAGTCCAAGAAACAACACACTGCTTCTAGATCCTCCACTGAAGCCGAGTATAGAGCATTGGCATCTATCACTTGCGAGATACAATGGCTGCAGTATTTGTTTCGTGACTTGCTTATTGAATTTTCACACCCTGCCACTGTTTTCTGTGATAGCAAATCTGCTATCTACCTAGCACATAATCCTACTTTTCATGAACGTAGTAAACACATCGAATTGGACTGTCACGTTGTTCGCGAAAGAATCCAATCCAAACTCATACATTTACTCCCTATTTCCACTCATGATCAACTAGCTGATATGCTGACAAAGCCTTTACATTCACCAGCTCTCAAGAAGTTTTTGGCCAAGTTAGGCCTTTGCAACATCCAAAGTCCAACTTGAGGGGGGCTATTAGTATAGTTAATATCCATATAGTTTATTTTTCTTTTGTACAGTTAGTTAGTTACACTTGCTCATTTGTTATTGGGCTTTTCCATTGTGTATATATAACTACAAATGTAAGCCATTGAGTGGTTAATGGAAATTACTCTTATCCAACTGTTTCTGTTATCTCTTTCGTTTCTTCTTCTCTGTTACTGCAGTTTTTACTGCAATTTTCTTCACTTCCATGGCTGCACGTGTCACTATTAACAACCATGAAGTATTGATGATTCTAAATACTAAATCTTTGACATTACCGTAGCTGTCGTTGAAAATTATTTGGTTCCTTTGCCACAAAATACACCAACAAGTGCATAATCATATGAGAGACGTCGTCTTCTTGGACGTGTTACGAATCAACCTGAGAAACCACACCAAGAAATGATCGCAACAAGTCTCATAGTCATTCCAAGGCACCCATACTCAGTCCGATATTGCATTCCAAACTAAATAAATCTTCGAGCATTGAATAAATACATGATCCAAGCATTCTACATCATTAAAACAAATTACACAAACAACATCATGAGGATTAGAAATTATCTCCCTAGCTGCCAGATTTAAACGTGTCACTAATCTGTTCAATAATAGTCTCCAAGCAAACAACTTTACCTTCATTGGGACCAAAAATTACCACACAATAACTAATGCAATCTTGAGGGTAGTTTCTAATGAATCTAACCTCCCATCCTTTTAATTTATATTTGTCCGGATGTTAACTATGAGTATCAAATTAGTTTCAAAAGTGATAGTGAAAACAAGGAGGAACACAAAATAGTTTTGTAATTGAGTTAGTATTGTTTGTTGTTGTTGAATGCAACAAGTTATATTGTTATTGCTGCATGATCAAGTAGTGCTAAAATGTGTGTTTGTCATTATATCTTAGTGATGTCAATGTCTCTTCCACTCCTTAGAGGGAAGTGAATCTCAGAAAAAGATTATCTCTGCAGAAATCGGGGAAAACTTTGTTGACTTTATTTTTAGCTTTTTTACGATACAATTAGAGTGTGTTTAAATGAAATAATTGAGAATTTTCAAAAAAATTCAAAATTCTAAGCAATTTAAATTATTCAATTGAAATTAATTCATTTTAAAATTCTTTTGTTTGAATGAAGTATTAAAATGATTTGTTGTTAAATTTTTGGGGTCATTTTCATAAATTTTAAATCTTTTGAGTCAAATTTAAAATATGAAAAATAGGAACCAATTTGTCAATTTTGGAGGGACTAATTTGTAAATTTTAAAAATTATTAAGGACTTATTTGCAATATTTTAAAAATTTTAGGGATCAATTTGAAATTTTCATGAAATATGAGGATCATCTTGCAAAATTTAAAAATTAATAATAAATAATTTAACATTTGCATTATATGAAATAAAGGTGAAATTTTAAATTCTTTATTTTTTGGTGTCATTTGAAATTCCTTCAATTTAACTTAAATAAAAGACTTCATAAATTTAAATTATTTTAACAATTCTCTATATATTTTTTTATCCAAACAATAAATTTTAGTCAAATCATTTTAAATTCTCTCAAATAATTATTTTCTCTCATTAAAATGTTTTATCAAAATACACTCTTAGAGTCTATCATCTAAAGCTTTAGGATGGTAACTCTTTTCTTGGAGCGGTGGAAATGGAGGGCATAATATGTTTTCATTTCACCAATGATTTATTGAAAATGGAAGAGAAGCAAGGAATGCATGTGCAAGATAATTTTATATGACTATTTGTTGGTTTTATATATTATTGAAGTCCCAGTCGTTTTCTTGAGAAACAATGTTAATGCTTATAAAGCTCAACAATGAATGGTATAATGTCTTCTTGGGTGTTTGAGTGATACTATTATGATATGGGTTTAAGGGTCCAAAAATCTTTTCAATATTTTAATTAATTAATTTTTAAAATAATTAATTTATTAATTCTATACAAATATTAATTAATATTTGTATTAATAAATCATTTTCAAATAAATTTCTAAAAAAATTAAATATAATTAATTAATTAATTGATTAATTAATTAAAAAATATTAAATAATAAATAATCATAGTCATCATTGTTAATTCATCAAAAATAATTTTTTGTTCCAATCATCATTGTCACATATGTAAAATTGAAAAAGGATCATCAAAATCTCAAGTGATGTAAAATTCAAAGATCAAAAAGGTAATTTTTAAAATGAAAGAACTAAAAGTTAAAAAACATCAAAGTAGGGAATCAAAAATGCATTTAAACCTTTCTTTTTTATCTATTTGATCATGAAAATAAACCTTCCATCATAAAAAAAATATAAATTTCAAGATTTACTTATTTATTCTCATCAATCTTCAGATCTTGATCTTATATAGTCTACTAAAGCCACATGATACAAGTAACAATTTTATCTTTAGTAGTGTTATACAACACTACTATAGTAGCCGGTGTGAAAAATATTTAAATTAACATGTTTGGAAATATAGTTTCAAAACTGAACTAGTCCAAAGTTTGTTGGGGGGCATAATTTATGAGAATTTCTTAATATACCCCATGAGTTTTTTAGGCACCACGCGAAATTTCTTTTTTATCCCCTGCTTCCGGATATGCACATTCGGACGCACCATTATTTTTAAAAACGTTGATTTGTTCCGGATGTGCATATCAGGAATAATTCCTGATGTGCAAATCCGGAACCATTTCTTATAACTTCGCGCCAGAGCTTCTTCCCTCTCATTCTTTAGCTTTTCACATTCCAAACAATCAAACTCTCTCAAACTCTCAATTTCTCATTTCCACAAATCCCGACTTTTTTCACTCGAGTTCGGCGCAGAACAACTTCTACAATGATCAAGACACTCCAAATCCTCTGTATCTCAATTTAATCGGTAAGTTTTCGAATTTTAGAGTTTCGGAGTTATTTTCGAGTAATCGATTTAGAGTAGATATTTAGGTGTAGAAATTGTTAGGTAGTATGAATAACATAGGTTAGAGACAATGTAGGTATTGTTTGCTGTTTCAAATGGACGATCAGGGCATTAAAATGCCCTTTTCTATGGTACAGTAGCCATGACTGCGTTTTTTAGAACTTGAAATACGTACCGGATGTACAGATCAGGAAAAACCCAACGTTAAATATTCTGAGTACTTCCGGATGTGCATCCACGGAAGTTTTCCTGATGTGCAAATCCAGAAGCAACTTGGTTTCTATTTTTGTTTTTTTTGTTTATTGTTTATTTTTTTTAATTATTTTTAAAAAATTCTAATTTATTTATTATGCTTTGCAGACTGGAGCGTTGTTGCCGGGTACATCATGTGGTTCTATACCGTCTCACACTCATGCATGGTGCCCACTGCTGAGGGACCGCCACCCAGACCTGCTCATTAGGAGATATTAGAGGAGCAACAGTCTCAGCTGGACCATACTCATGATGTCCTACCTCGCTGTCGTGAGATTGCTCGGGGGGCACTTCAGTACCGCAGACATCGAGCCAGGATGGCGGGTAGGGGCAGAGGAGCAGGGGAGCCAGGAGAGATCTTTCGGCATACACAGTAGTTTTTTGTTTGATGTATTCTATTTTTATTACATTTATGTACTATATTTTGACATGAGTATTATTATGTATATATATCATTTTATTTTATATATGGATGTTTTCAAATGTATATTAAGTTGCGACGATATATTAACATCTGCGACCAACCAAAAAAACTGATTTAAAAAAAAATAAAGTTCTTCTATTTTTCCTGATCTATCAGGAATTATTCCTGATATGCACAGCCAGAACAAATCAATGTTTTTAAAAAAAATAATGCATCCTGATGTGCATATCCGAAAACTAGGGACAAAAACGAAAATTCGTGTGATGCCTAAGAAACCTTTGGGGTGTAATAAGAAATTCTCTAATTTATTTGTTTTATGCATAATTTTGATTTTGTTGTGAATCATTTGTTCACTATGTATTCACCTAGACATAGAATTGTTACCTTCTCATGAAGTATTTTTGCGAAAAAGCTTTAAACATAAACTTTTTATTGCCTACAACTTCCATAACGCAATGTGTTACAAAATATTTTGTTAACATGCATTTTGTTTTTCATACCAGCGAAGGATGAGAATCTTGTTAAATGAACTATATTTTAAATTAGTTTAAGCTTATTTAAAGAACAAATGTCACAAAATTCTCGCTTCTAAACAAGACACTTCCCAGTCGTGGGTCTTTCTTTTAAGCGTATGTCATTGTCATCGATGCTTTTGGAATTGAAGTAAGTGGTTTATGCCATAGCTAGATTGAAATGCTGAATAGTTGTATAAGATTAGAAGTCTGAAATTATTGTTTTAATTATCGTCTATTTTAACTAATCAGTTGACCTAAGAGATTAGGGAACGTAGTGTAAAATATTGAGTTATACACCAAGAGATTGGGTATAACGGCTAAGTTAAATCGGCATAATTGTTGAATAAACAATATAAGGCAATTAGACACCAACATTAACAATGACATACAGGGAATCTGAAACAAGGCCTAATCACTTTTATCTGATAAGCTTTTTCGACAATTTTATTTACACTTTTATTTTATTTACACTTTTATTTGTTAAATGATTTCACAATCCATTGTCTTCTTCTTCGATACATAGTTTGTCAATGGAGGTATCTTGCATTTCTATGTTAGGTCATATTATGAGGACTAGAATTGAATTTCAAATTACCAATACATATTATAATTACTTAATTAAATAATACAATAATTATATAATAAATACATGGCATTAGTTTGTCCAAGTGAAATGAAAAAATTGAAAAACATAAAAAAAAAAAAAAATTACAGTCGATGTGCCACATAGATTCAATGGATGAGTCGGATCACTAAAAGGTCTAAAACAACAAAATCTTTAAAATCAATGTTGAAATATAATTTTTTTACATGGGATAAAGTAAAAGTCGTCAGTATGATAGAGTAATAGTGCACATGTTTAGTAATTTAAAAGATCAAGTTGTTATAAAAAAAACTTAAAGGACCAACATGTTACAAAACAATAACTTAAAGGATCTTTAGTGTAATTTTTTCAATTCTTATGGTTGAGAGATAAACGACGGTGGCATGTGTGAGTCGCTGAAGTGAGAGAGATATTGTGTGGTATGTGGTGGGTACATATACATCTATTTTACATAGGCATGACAATGGGGCGGGTTTAACCAGCCCCACACCCCGCACCCGCCTCCCTGTAGCAGACCCACCCTCGCCCCCAAACCCAGTCGGGGATAAAAAATTATCACCTAGACCCGACCCCAATGGGGAAAAGGTTCCTAAAACCCGCCCCGCCCCTACCCGCAATTTTTTTTTTAAATACATATTTTTTTCATAACAATAAAAATTAATAATTTAATTAATTACTTAATCATTTTAATAATAAACATGTTTTTAAAGAGTAAAATAACTTTAATAAACATGTTTTTATAAAGTAAAATAACTCTAATAATCTTATTTCTAAAGATTAAAATAACTCTAATAAATGTATAATAAAATAATTAAAATGATGTATTAAAGTAAATTATAGTAAACCAGGGTGGGGCGGGGCCGGGTGCAGGACGGGGCCGATTGTAGGGCGGGCAGTAGCATCCCCCACCCCCGCACCCGTAATAGAAAATCGAGTTTTCCTCGCATCCGTACCCACATCCAATTAAATCGAGTTTCTCCTGTTAATTTTGGGGCGGGTCTGAATTTTCTTGCCATGCTTAATTTTACACCTATCATGAAATCAAACATACCTCAAGATAGTGTCCACAAAATCATTTTATAATATTCAATTTCTCCACAAGTTTTATTTACTTAAATTTAGTTTTGAATTCACTTTTAACTAATAAGATATTCATTTCTATTTTTTTATTGTTTTTTCTTTAATAATTTTTATAGTGTTATATATTTTTCTTAAAAAATTATAAATAATTTATAATAAAAGTTTCAAATAAAAATTTAATGTGAATAACTCTTCTTAAAATATTATTTTAGATATTTTATCATTTTATTTGTATATATTTTTTAATATCAAAATTTCAAAAAAAAATCACTTAATTTTGTAACTATTTCAAATAACTTTTCATAAAAATAGTTTTTGAATTATTTTTTTTTAAATTGTGATTTTAACTATGTTTTGATCTTCAATAATGTATGTTTATGTCATAAGTGTCGTACCCCAATTGTGTATGGGTTTTTAAAATTTTCTAGACAAATATCAGGTTTAATTGCATTTTTTGTTTTTAGTTTGATTTCAGGTAGTATTTTATGTTAGTAAAAAAATTCAATTTATTTTAGTCATGTATTTTGTATTTTAAATCACAAAAAATACAAAAATGTTTTATTTTGGTAATTTATTTTAATTCTTATTTAATCACACAAAAAATATTTATTTTAGTCATTTGTTTCATTGTTTTATTCATAAAATATAAAAAATATCTGTTTTTTATTTTTTTTTTTGTTATTATTATTAGCTTAGTGATTAAGAAAGAATTAGATTATTTTGAGTGATTTTTCACACAAGTAATATTTTGATCTCATTTTGATTTTGATTTGTCACTGATTGATTTTGATTTCTTTTAGTTTTAACCTAATTTTCTATTATAAATATAATCTCACTTTTTCACACAAGAGGGGGATGAAAAAAAAGTAAAAACTCACATATTCCCCAAGTCTCTCCCTCCACCAATCTTCAAACCTCACTCTTCATACAACACAACCCGCCATAGAACCGCCATTATCTTCATTTGGTCATCAATAACTCTCCAACATTAAACCATAAAAAACTCCTTCACTATCCATAGCATCCTCATCCTCCATAAACCATTTACATTCATCCTCACCCTCCAAAAACCATTCACATTCATCCTTCAACCATAACCACAACCTTCAATCACCTTCCAACTCCAACATCATCAACATTTAACAAATTGCAAAATAGAATAACATAAATAAAACATAACCCTCTTCATCTCCATAACCTCAACCATATTCATAATCATCTCATTCAACACCTAAACAACAAAAATGTAACAACACGCTTCACACAACCGAGCTACCCAACCATTGACAACAACAATCCAGAAAAATATAAGAAAAACAAACGACCATGTTCTTTTTCTTTTTTCATCTCCGCTAGCGACATAAAGATAAAGAAGAACATCACAAAATAGAAAAACATGAATCGAAAATAAGTGTGAAAAAAAACAAAGGGAAAAGAATGAGAGAGGCTGAAACACACAGAAATCGCATGCACTACTGCATGTGAATCGCCAGAAAACGCCCACGAAACAACCAGCCGTTACAGCCCTTCCCGCTGTAACACCCATATATAATACCATACATCAAAGCATATATATTATACATGAATCCAAGTTTTGGTATTGAAATACCATAAGTTCCTAGTTAACACATTGTATATATTACATGCCCAAAACACAAAAATACTAAAACTATGGCATAATGTATACAAATGTTCCAAAGTACTAAGAACTAGATCAAAACAATGATCTCAAAATAAATCTCCACAACAGAAGCTATGCCATCCCAAGAAGCCAAGACACGTAAGGATAATCAAACGACTTTATCCTTACCCTTCGCGGAATCTGAAGTACCTGTAATAACCAACGACATGGGGTGAGATATTAAATCTCAGTGAGGTCCCTATCTTATGGATTCTCTCAGCTTTACAAGGTTATATCAATCCTAACTCAAGTCAAAGGGAAGGGAAGTGACCTTGAGTTCACAATCTCACACTATATGGAAACATGTTCATGAGTTCACTAACTCAAATTATTACTAATCAATAATCTTACCAAGGCATTCCCTTTTCCCGTCCGCTTCTACGTCTAGAAGTCGACTCGAGTCGTGGATCCTTGTAATTTACTTGGCATACGAAATGGATTCGGGTTCATCGGCCTGTTAACCGTGAACTGTCACTTCTCATGGCCTGTTAACCATCACAAGTCTCTTTACCCGTAGGCTCCATTCATACTAACCGCGGGAATCAAACCTACCAAGTAATTTATGCGTACATTCCAGAGGAGCCTAAGCTCGTGAAACGACATACATCGGGGAAAAGGTTACGATTACGTGATTACAGACACACACATGTGATTGTATTCGACAATCACAAGGCCACATTCGCCTTTTTCACAAAAACACAAGATTCACACATGTTCCATACTAGTGCTTCACTATCCTCTAGACCATTACTCGTCGAAAATGCACACTTTGGCATCGAACGCACGAGCATCGCCATCTAGATTATCTATCAATTCCTAGTCACCTTACTAAGTTCTACTTATAGATTTATGGTAAGGTTTCCTCACTCTTCCTATTCCATATTTTAAACATGTTTTCACTCAATTTCTTTTCATAATAAGAGGTTAGATATAATACAATACAATAGTATGACAAAATGCATGTAATAATTCAACTCATAAAATTTACACATTTCTCGAGTTTCCTTCGATTTATTTAATCGGGTATCGAAATCAGTATTTTTCACTTTTATTGCGTAGGATATTTTCATAACTTTCCAACGACTATTACCATGTCTCGATCGGAATTACGATCCAAAAGATATGAACTTTTAAACATTTTTCAAAAATCACAGCAGTGGTAACCGGTCATCTCAAACATGTAACCGATTACATCAAGCGTTATTGTTCACACAGAACCAAAATCATAGTTAGAGACACCTTCAGGTAACCGGTTACCTCAAACAAGTAACCGGTTACTTCACCTTTGTTTCACGTAAAAAACCTCTTTTTTTTCTTCAGGTAACCGGTTACCTCAAACAAGTAACTGGTTACATCTGAACCAGAACTAAAAAAAAAGTTGTTTTTATGGTACAAACTCAATCCAATCTCAACCAAAACATGTTCCAACATAATAACAAGTATTATACATCAATTTATCACACAACCGAATCATGTTATACATTCTATTTCATATTTTAACCATTGAAACAATATTTAACTCATTTATTCCAAATCCATCATTTCTATTCAAAGTTCTAACCTAACTTTCTACAATTAGAGTTCTAACTAGAACTCACCTCTAAACAAGATGATGAAGATTGTGAGATGATTTGATGAAGAATGAAGAAGTTCTAAGTTGTTCTTCAACTTCTAGGTTTCTTTCTCTTTCTCTCCTCTTTGCTCCTCCTTCTCTCTACTTCTTTCTATCTTTTCTTTTTATTTTTGGTTACTAATGAAGAGGGAAAGAAAATGGAAATGATATAGAGAAATATCCTTAAGTTAGTAACACCAACTTAAATATCCAAATTGTCTCTAATGTCCCAATAAAAAAACCTCAGAGTCGAATAATATTAATTTGACTAAATCTGAGCTCATTAGTTGCTCTTGAAATTATGGCCTATGCAGACAGCAGATGTCCTAACACATGTCAAGACATTGTGTTACATAGTCATTTAAACTCAGAGGCGCAACTGCAGACTGATACCTTGAATATCAGAACTGCACACTCACAGATGTCACGACATCTGATCCAACATGTCAGTCAAGAACAATAACAAAACTGTAAATTACAGAATGTTAAATAAGACAGTATGCGTTAACTCAGTTCGGTGCAATTCACCTACAGCTGGGGGATACCAATCCAGGATGAAGACTCCACTATATCGTAGTATTATCACAAAGCTAAACTCCCCCATTTACAACTTTGTCTCTTAATCACTACCCCAATGGACATCTTTACCAAAGCTAAACTCTACGGTTTACAACCCTGATATGAGAGACCTTACTCACATCCTTCCCACAACCTATGTTGTCTCTGTCATCTTCCATCACAGAACCTATCACGGTTTTCTTGACCAAGAAGTTATTTTGGACTTGCTTAAAAGCTTCGTCCAAGAACAATACAACAACCATTACCTAAAGGCTTCTGGTTGTGTACATGCACCTATGCCGTCCTCTCTGCATCCCATACTACAGAGGGGAACTACAACCCTAAGAGCCAACGACTCTCAAAACCTAAACCCTTATTTTTACAAAAGAGAACTAGGTTACAATTGTTACATAAGGCATTCATAACCCTAGGTCTAAGTCTTCATATATATAGTCTTCTGTCTTGGGCTTTATCTTTGATCCTTGATCCACTGCTGAAGGCGCCTAGAATCTTGGAACAGATTTGATACATATTTAAATGTTGAGCAGTCAAGATGTCCAGTCTTTCTGTTGGGACATCTCCTTCGACATCTTTGTCTTTTGCAGAATTCTTTAGCTTTAAACTTCATATTTAAGCTTTTCTTCCAATATTTTGTTTTACCAAAATTTGTCCAAACCTGAAGAGCTTTCAATCTCCCCCTTTTGGAAAATTTTCGCTAAAACAATCCTGCATAGAGGAACTCCAGATCGATAGTGTATGCAGTGAACACTCCTGTGAGCATAGACGTGGGAAAAGATAATTTCTAGACCCACTCTATATCTCTATATGAGTACATGAGAGAAAAGATGCAAAATACTCCCCCTCAACCCAAGAACCGATACTTGTCACGAAAGTATAAGACTTCTTCCTTAAAGGCATAAGAAAACCATTAGGAGAAAGCAATAGCAATACCTTTAATAACAAATACCTAACCTGAGTAACTCAGATCACAGGACATAACCGTGTTCATAACTCAGATCACAAGACACAAAAGTATCTCTGAGATGCTGAGAAATAATGTTAGAACGTCTTTGCTAACACCAGATTCAAAACTTATGATGTGAAGAACAGTTCTTCTCTCCCCCTTTTTAGTTAAAATTTGACAAACATTTCCCAGATTAATCTAGATCCACACCAAGCTCATCCAGATCTTTAGAAATGCCATATTTTCTTCTAACTCAGATTGAGGAAAGGAGAATAGTCCTTATTTATCGTGCATCACCCACGACCAGGTCTTCATGTATTTATTCAAGTTTTGACTGATTCTTCTTAAGTACAAGTTCCAACACATCCGCATGCTATACACTATTGTCGATTTTTACTCTTCCTCCTACCAGAGATTCTCCTCAACTGCCACCCATGTGCACTATATATAAAAAGACTTATTTGAACCTGAGATTATCATATCAATCAGAAATAATTTCACAGGATAATGACTTTAATCTGCAGAGAAAAATAAATTCTCCCAGACTCTTCAATGATTCTTGAGCATCCAATAAGAACCATTTAACTTGCATTGTCAAGTTTCCCACAACTTGCAAACAATACAACAATGTCAAGACATCCTCCTTGACATCTCAGCTTGCTTGACGCACAAATGCAAACTGGAACTACAACTGCATCCTCGCAGTAATTCATCTTAGATCAAGGGGCATCTCCCCCTATCTAAGGTAACCAGTGCTCCTCCACAGAACACCTAAGCTAATGAATGGAAAACATAAGACGCATCTTCATGTCTTCAAGAGCTCACCCTCTGTTCAACACACCTGCTGAACGCAATCATCAACTCTCTTATTGCTTCCTCTGACAAGAAACAATAATCACTCACACATGATCACCATCATGCTACCCATGAGGAAGTGTATACCAACCATAACAAACTCTTGGCTTGAGATCAAAGTCTCATTGATCCCCCCATCCTGCAACCATCTACACACCACATGAACTCCTCTTGAATTCTCATGTATAGACCTCCAGCTGCTTGAGGCACAAACCAATTGAATCAGAATGCTTCACATTCCTCAAAGAGACGTACAGGGTCCCTTAGTTTGTTATAACGATGTCTGCTATCATATGCATGCTCCAGAACTTCACAACTGTTAAACTGATCCACTACTAGCATGACTTATAGCCAGGGCAACATCCCCTTCGCAAGATTTTCCACTGACCATACCCAGTCAGCAATAAAGATAAACACCCTGCAATCCAAGACAGTCATTCCTTATCATTCTCCCGTATGATAACCTGGAATACTTCTGATTTTTGGTGAATATCCACTTCTGAACGCATCAGAATCCAAACCTTCGTGCAATCAACACATGATTCACTTCAGTCTTCCAAAAACCTTACATCATACTTCCAAGACAGTCCTTCTACTTCATCATTCTCCCGTATGATAATGTAGATACTTCTTAGACACGATGCAAGTAACCAACAAGTTCCTAAACCTGAACTTAAGAATCCTCCTCCAAGGATAACTAACCCAAAGATGTTCTAACATCAGTTAGGACATCCTCTACACATCACAGACACCACACACCATGGTTCTTGATATGCTCCACCACTGGACTTACTATCAGCATAGTAATCCACACTGAAGATCTTCATACAACACTGCGCCACCAGCTTGAACAAAGAAAACTTCAGAAAACCAGAGAGAAATAAACTTTCATCCACCAAATAAGGTATGCTTCCATCCTCAATGTCGCTCCTGGGATTTTCATCCAAGTACAAACGCGAAAGTGGCACAGAAACAGAGTCGCCAGCAATGTGTATTTATCCCAAGAGAGGGAAAGGAAACACTGCGTAAACCTGAGAGAAGGAAAGAACAAGGTCTTGCGACCAAGAGAACTGGTTCCGGGAGTCGGTTACGCGAGAGGAAGGTATTAGCACCCGCACGCGTCCATCGTACTCGATGGGATCCACGCTTGCTATTTCGATCAAAGGGTGTAGGAAACTGGATATCAACTGCTAACTGGAGAACTGGAAGTGAAAGGTAGAAAGGAGAAGGAATGGGAGAAAGAAGTGACTCGATAGGACATTATCGTTGTCCTAGGCCTACGTATTCCCTCAGTGCAATGGGAAAGTCAGAGTCAACGTAGTTCAACGGACTACGGGGAAGGTTGCTCGTCGAGATATCGCATCTCGTGCCTACGTATCTTCAATCAAACGAGAAAGAAGAATCAGAGCAAACGTAGTTCGGCTCAACAAGGGTTGCTTTGTTTGTGTTTTTTAATGGAAACATCAGAGTGCGCGTTCCAGCAGTTTAGGTGTTGCAGCTCGCTGTATGGAGACTTAGGCGTTACCTGTTTGCGGTAGAACGGACATGACGAGTCCTTAAGGAATGAAGGAGATGAGAAGAGAATTGTTTGTTTTTGTATTTTGAAAAGAAGTGTTTTGATTATTTTGTGTTTACAACGCATATTGTATTTAAGTCTTTCACGTAGGATCGAATGCATCGCATATCGACCCAAGACGGGACGTACGCTAAACATTCTAAGAAAGTGAGAGAAGACCCCTCACTATCTTATTCTCACATGAAAGGCTCAAATGCAATATATGTTATGCATTTATTAAGTGTTTTTGCTTTTGTTTTGAGATGAGAAGAAGAGAGACTCAAAGGGTTAAGAAAGGTAAAATCTAAAGGGAGACTAAGACTCAAGCCCTAAAGTTATCATACATGGACGTCCCTAATGGTTAAGTGTGGTTTAGAAACCTAATTCTAAAGGAAAAGAGAAGAAGAGTGAGTTCTAACTTACTTCCAAGATGGAAGTTAAGTTAAGAACTCAAAGGGGATGAAAGAGATTAGACAAAGAAAGCATAAGATGCTTATTACAAACACAAATTGAATGATTAAAAGGGATAAGAGAAGATGAAAGAAAGAAGTGTATGTGGAAGCATATCCACACACTTACTTACCATTAGCACCTACATGAAAAGGTTAGTTCAAAAACTATTTACAAGTAGTGAAATAAGGAAAGAATAACAAGTAATGATCAAACAAATTAAGAATCAATGAACAAAGATCCTAAAGGATGAAAATCATTCAAGGTCAGAACCTATGTTCTAAGGATGTTCACTAAGGTTAAAAGATCAAACACACACAAACTATGCACAAGTAATGTCTTAAACATCAAAGAAATGCACTTATGAAAGTAAAAGATGAAGAATGAGTGGAAATGCAAAGTGATAATGCAATGATGCTTCATAAAAGATCAAGGTCAGAATCATATACCATTTATAAATGTCTCTAATGCATATGAATCATCATACAAGTCATGGATGCACTGATACAAGTAGAGTAAATAAGATGAAGTAGAAGTAAGGAGAAGAAACAAGTTTCAATTATATACACAAAGTGACATACCAAAAGTGCATAACATGTGAAATGATTAATTAATGCATATGGACAGTGGCATGACATTGATGAGATACAAATGGGATGAATGAAAAGTCATACAAAATGCACACATAGAACATGTAGAGCATAAGAAGAGATAAGATGCAAGTTTAATTCAATCAAATTCATGTAATGGGACAAATTGAAACAAACATATTTAAGTGGAAAGAAATGAAATCAAATGATCTATAATCATGGTTTAAGATGACCTATAATATCATACAAATGACCTATAAAAGATGCACAAACAATCATAAAATGGAGGCATAAATGCCTCATCAAAACATGTTAGCATGAAGTAGAAGAAGGTGCACAAAAGTAACTCCAATGACAAGGCATCAAACAAATATCAAAGTACATGAGAAAAAAATGGAAAGAGTTCATATACATCAATGATCAGAAGCAAAACATGCCACAAAAACTCATAGCAAAACTCAAAATAAAACTGCCTCAAAAGGCCTCATGAAATCACATTGGAACACACCACAAACATACTTAAAGATACACATCTAAACACATGATAAAATGACTTTAAAAATCAAATGAAAATTGTTTTAGATGTTTCAAGATGTCCTCTAATCAATGCAAAAAGAATGGATGAAAAACAGTGTGTGAAATGAGAGAAATAATATGTGCAAGCTCAAGTGTTCATGAAGAAGTTCAATAAAAAAGAAATTAAAAGACAATTATGGAATTATGAGCTAAAATCAATAAAGTCAGAATTAAAAATAATAGAAAATTAGTTTAAAGTATAAATATGCTATGTGAATATTTATGGAATTATTTAATGCATTTTGGTATTTTTAAAATAAGAAAATGAAACAATATAGAAAAAAGAAAAATGAAATGAAATGAAAATGAGCAGGGGGTGTATGCAAAGTAAATATCACGTTTAAAAAGAGTTTGGGCTCAAGCAAGAGGGTGTGAAAAGCAAATTGTAACCCAGTCCACAAAGGCGTGTGTTTGTGTGTGATAGGGTGTACATTCAGTCAAACATGTGAACCAATCACAGCCATACGATCAAGCAGTCAACAATCATCAAGAAAATTAAGGCAATCATACGGATGAGAACGCGTGTACATGTTAACCACCAAACACTCACACACACATGCAAGCGTCTGAGACAAAAATTGAGATCACGTGAGAGGCCACACATTCATTAATGTGTTGGCATGATGTGGACCATTGGATGGAAAAAGTTCAAACGACTATGATATAAAATTGCGTTAAACCCTAGCTGACCCCTCACCGGCCGGAGAAGGACCTCCGGTCATCTTCTCCGGCCACTCTCCGGCGACTGTAAACCTCAAAACTTCCAGAAATTAACAAAACTTATACCAATCGAAAGCTAAAATTACGCACATCATGAATCCACCATTGAAATCATCAAACCATGCACACACAGCAAGAAACATCCAAAAACAATCTACCCTAAGCTTCACAACTATGCTCCTAATGAGCCTATCACTAACCGGATATATTACATTGCTTCTAGCAAGCTTCAAACAGCAAAAATAAGCTAAAATTACATGGATTCGAAGCAATAAAGTTGAGGAGATTAGAACCTGAAAATGGAAGAACTTTTGAATCCAAAGAAAACCAGAGAGAAGCACTTGATCTTGAGCTTAAGTTGAGCAAAATAAATGCTATTGGAAGCTTCGATTCTTGATGGAAACTGAGAGATTCAGCTTGAGAAATATTGCTACACTTGATGTTGATTCAACTTGCTCTTCATAAACGATGAACACTTGACGATGACAGTGATGAAATATGAGTGAAGATGATGATGAAATTGGTGAATTCGTGCAGTGAGAGAGAGAAAATTCAGAGAAAGTTTGAGAGAGTTTTTGGAGTGAGAGTGAAAAAATGAAGTGTTGTTGTTCAATTCTGAGTTAGTTTTGATTATATACGTTGAGTTAGTGTGTTAACTAGTGTGGTTAAGTGAGTTTGAGCTGGGTTAAATGAGTCCAACCTAACTAACTGAGTCATGTTAGTTATGGACGAGTTGGTGAGGTTTGAATATGGTGTGGAGAGTTCATGATGTTATGGTGAGGGTGAGAAACAATTTGAAAATGAGAGGGAACCGTGTGATGTCATGTTGCAGCATGCTTAGTGAACAAGCTTTCCACTTTCCTCTTTCATGAATGATGGATGGTGTGTCATGTATGTGTAGGGGAATATGTTTAGCTTAAAGAAGTAAAGAGTGGAGAAGTGTAGCATGCGTGTGATTGTGTGAATCAAGAACAACAATGTTAAAACATTGGCATCTTGGCCTTAAAACAAACAGTAGAAACTATGGATGTTTAGGGATGAATTTCTCTATGTACAAGACATGAAATCATGAGCTTTTGATGGCTATGGGAAGAGTAGACATAGGAGAATAAGTTTGATGTTGAAATGAAGATAAATTGAAGCCTTTAAGATGGTGGAAAATGGCTTAGAACATAAGGTACCAAAACTGGTTGAAGGGCGTGTGACCTGCATGGCATGCATGGCTATGGGATTGTGAAAATTCAGCATGAACCCCTCAACTTTGGACCACTATAACTCCATCATAACTTGCTCAAATGTAAAAATGTCCAACATCAAAGTTGAAGAGGACATTGAGATGAACAACTTTGATGTTCAACATTTTTTAATTTGAAGTTTACTTCTATGAGAAAAATGACTTGACATTTTGCACACCAGGTGTTTGATGAAATTATGGCCGGGAGGCCTGAACTTGCCTTGCCATGACTTGGTTTTTGCCTTGATTTTACCAAACTTTGATTGATCATAACTCCCTTAATTTTGATCCAATGGAAGAGTTCTTTATATGGATTTGAAGCTTAGAATTTGATCTTTAATTGGTTCAACTTGGGCCTGAGGTTTGGAGCTTTTATCATGAAGAAAGGAATCCTTAAAGTGTGGTGCAAAATGGTCCAAACTTGCCATTTTTGGAAACCCTAAGTTTCTAAAAATGGCAACTTTGTACAATTCTTGATTTTTGATGATTCCTCCATCATTTCTTGATCAAATCTTGTCCAATGAACATATGCAACTTGAATTTCATGAATTTGACCTTAAAAAGTCAGGAGTTGACTTTTTCACTGCACAATTGACTTTTCCCCCAATTTCTTGATTCTCAAGCAACTGATCAATTGAACCTCTTCTGAAATGAACCAATGGCCAAACTTACATCCTTAGATACTTGACATCATGTAGAAAACATTGAGATCAAGTTTGAACCAAAATTTCATCAAGAGACTTCTTGAATCACAAACCCTAATTTGGAGATGATGAACTGTCCAATCTTGATGAATTCCCATCTTCCAATGGCTTGAGGGATTAAATGGGATGACATATGATACAAGAGACTCTTGAAGCTTGATTTAAGACCCTTGGCTCTTGTTCTATAACTTTGGATGATCAATACTCTGAAGACCACTGATCACATGCCCTTATGCAAGATGTATGATATGTTTTATTTTTCTATGCTTGATTGCAATGCAATGAAATAAAAGCACATGCTTAATGATATGAGAAAGGAGAGGGCAAATTTTGGGGTATTACAGCTGCCCCTATTCAATCGCTGTAGACCTGAAAGGATGATGGCGATTGCTTTCAGACTTCCAAGGTATGTAGGGATTGAATACCAAAACTAACCAGAAAATTTGCATGTTGAATGAAGAAGAAAAGGGATATAAACCCTTCTGGAAGTATCAGCAAATAACTGCATAGATTGATACGACGTGTATCGAAATAGGGCTACGGACGATGATCAACGACCATACGGACGGGTGTCAAAAGTCAATACGGACGAGTATTGAAATAAGAGTTCAAACACGGACGAGTGCTGAAAGGACACGGACGGGTATCAAAGGTCAACGATGCGGACGAGCATCGAACAATCATCAAAGGTACACGACGAGTGACCAAGTAGACGATACGGACGAGTATCGGACGATGATTAATAAGATATAGACGAGTATTTCGAAGGTCAATATGGACGAGTATTGAAATAAGAGTTCAAACACGGACGAGTGCTGAAAGGACACGGACGGGTGTCAAAGGTCAATGATGCGGACGAGCATCGAACAATCATCAAAGGTATACGACGAGTGACCAAGTCGACGATAAGGATGAGTATCGGACGATGATTAATAAGATACAGACGAGTATCTCAAAGCTCAATATGGACGAGTATTGGCTAAAAAGTTTAGACACGAACGAGTGCTGAAAGGACACGGACGGGTGTCAAAGGTCAACGATGCGAACGAGCATCAGACAATCATCAAAGGTACATGACGAGTGACTAAGTCGACGATACGGACGAGTATCGGACGATGATTAATAAGATATGGACGAGTATCTCAAAGCTCAATACGGACGAGTATTGGCTAAAAAGTTCAGACACGGACGAGTGCTGAAAGGACACGGACGGGTGTCAAAGGTTAATACAGACAGGTATTGAAATAAGAGGTTCAAACACGGACGAGTGCTGAAAGGACACGGATGGGTGTCCTAAATCAATACGGGCGGGTATTGAAATAAGACAAATGGCCACTTTACTAGGGATTGAAACGTTAAGCCGAACACAAACGAGTGTTGAAAGAACATGGACGGATGTCCAAGGTCAATACGGACGGGTATTGAATTAACATGGTACGATCAAGTGTTGTAGTAAGCTTTGCTGGGGATGCACGACAATGTTTTGGTTGTGAATTGCTCTGGCTTGCAGGTAAATGGTTGAACCTGGCTTATGTTTCATATGCGTATGTTTGAGTTTTGCCGTAATGCTCCATATCAATGGAATGCTACGCTTTAGAAAAATGCTATGCAAGCTACATGCAAATGCGAAAAGAGACTCCAGACGAAGAATTCAACTCCGCGGGGAAAAGATCATTGTTCGATCCTTCAATTGCTCTGTGGGGATTAACCCTTCTGCTGGGGATAACGCTTGCCCCAAATTGCCAAAAATAAATTGGCTTGCAGATGCGCTGAGGTGTGATGATCCTGTTGAGGAAATTTACCCTTGAACGACTCTGCTTTGGAGAGAGATTATTCAGTTCATAGAACTCCGCTGGGAATGAGAACTTTCTGAATGACGTTCTGCTGAGGAAAAGCCGTTAAAAACTCTGCTTGGGGAACAATGATCACTGATTTGATCTCAGAAGCTCCTAAAAGGATAATATCTCTGCTGGAGAAAATGCGAACAATCCGTCTGCTTCGAATTGCCATGCTTGCCAAAAATAAATTGGACTTTGAGATAAAGGGGAGTGATGACTCCGTTAGGAATTATTTCATCTGCCTGGGGATGAATTCTGATTATAGTAACTCCGCAAGAGGAATGACAACTTTCCGACTTGGCTGGGGAAAGAATGTATTAACACTCTGCTGAGGAAGAGATTCTGTTGATCTGCTAAACCTCTGCAGGGAGAAAGAACAACTCAGCTGGGGAGTATTACTGACAAGATTCAATGTTAAACTCTGTAGGGATACAACTGCATTTAGCCCTGGTTGCTAAGCTATGAATTTATAGTCTCTTCTTGCTGAGAACAAACTGCCCAAGATACAATCTTGCTGGGGATTGGAACTACTCCGTCGGGGATACGCAAATCCTGGTTGGAAGACATTCTGTTGTGATATGCTTGGAAAGAATCCATAGAGGTCTGCTGGGAAAACATAAAGAAAATCCACGGTAGTCTGTTGAGGAACAAAGTTGTCGAGCTTAGAATAAGAGCCACAATGTCCCATGCTAGGCAAACCTTCCGCTTGACGACTCCACTGGGAATAATGAGTTTACAACAAACTCTGCTGGGGAGAACCGCTTCAAAGCGTCTCGTTCTGGGGAATGTCTCTTAAGAGGCTTTTACAGAAGACCAAGCATCTTCAAACTCTTAGACAAATACTGAGACTTGAGCTAGTCGTATTAACTGGGAAGTCACTCTACTGGAGATAATAGATCTGGAACACCTCTTGCCGGAGGGATTTCAAGATGCCCCATGCTTGGGAGAGTCACAAACTCACTTTTGCCCCAGATTACAAGGCTGATCTGAAGAAATCGTCCCAAGAGGATTTTACAGAAGATTTGGCATCTTTAAACTCCCGGACACTCACTGAGTCTTGAACATTAATTGCAAGGTCTGCGAAGAAACTCCACTGGGGAATTTTGCAACCGTTATCGACACAGAAAAACTTGTAACTGTTGGAAGTTCCAAATGGGAGAATCGACTTAATAGGATACAACGGTACCTTATTAGCTTTACCTCGTTGATCTCATCTTGCTGTAATTGGCCGCCGATCAAACGGTGGACTCAATCAGTAAAAGTTGTGACAAAGAGGTGATATGGGAACCCTTTCCTGAATATGGTTGCCCCGGTATCGTGCCTAGGGATAAGTGATCACTTGTCTGGAAGAAAATGACTCTCACCTTTGAAATCACTTGTACCTGTTACCTGCAAGCAAAAGGATATGCACGTTGTTAGGTGCGGATTTGACCAAAAATTGAGCTATCGTTCTTTGCGCTTTTTCAACTCATTTCTCATGTTTTCATTCGTTTTAGTAATGATTGTTATTATTCTTCTAACCTTATGAATTTACCTTTGGTGCTTGTAATATGTGTACTATTGTGCAGAAAATAGGCATTAAACATCCAATGTTGTAGGACACATGAAATGGTGCAAGCTGCCAAAGAGAAGAAGAATGATAGCAGGGTGTTCGCAGTGCGAGTGGGAAGGCGAATGCCAGCGAGCATTCGCAGTGCGAACTACAGTGAGTGATCCAGCGAATGGTGGCAGAAAGTTTCACGTGGAAAATAACCTAAAGTTCACTGTGCGAACGGGAAAGAGAATGTTCACAGTGTGAGCAAATCCTTCCCAGTGCGAAGTAACGTGAATTTTCTGGGGCGGTTTGATCAGCAGAGGCACCTGAAGTGCCTATTTTTAGCCATTCGCTGTGCGAATGAATGGTTCGCAGTGCGAACCTTGAAATTTCTGAACTTGTATAAATAGAATTTGCACACTTTTTATCATTATCTTTTCCATCTCTTAGTTTTTCTTGGAACTTAACTTGTAGAAAAGATCAGAACTTTGCATTTCTTCATTTCCAAGGGAGGAAAGGTAGGATCTTTGCTTTCTTGTTGGAGAGGGATGTAATCTCTTGATACCTTTTGTATTTCCTCTAAGGTATGTATGTGATTTGAATTCAGATTTTCTATTGTTGTTATCTTTGGTTAATTGTTTGTGGTTTTGACAACACCTTTACAAATCTTTGATCTTAGATGTTCATCTATCAATGAGCAAGCTTTTGACATGGTTTTGCAAGTTGATATTCATTTTATCTTGTGTTGTATTGTGTTGATTAAGTAGCATGGGTAGCATGAGCAGGATCGATACAATATCGCGAGGATGCGTGATAATAGTGATGAAGAAGGATAGTCACATTCATTGGGCAAATTAGTTGAATACATGTAAAAAGGGTTAAGCATGTGTACGTATTCTGATTTTGTTTAATACGAAGAAATCATTTACCTGCTATGGTTGTTATAGTAATATCTATTGGGGCTAGACTCTAGACATAGATTTAGACCTAACATTTGCATGAGTATTAGTTCTTATTCTCTGTGTTGGTTGAGTTGCGTGAGACATCACCAATGAGACAATACGGTTGTTCTCTCAACGTTGCGTTAGACATAACCTCTGTTGTGAGTGATACGCGAGGATATTAGGCAAATGATTGATTTGTGTTTACTTGATTAGAAGAATGCATATGTTATCAATTGATGAGATCCAATTCCAACAAGGCTCCGTTTATAATTCTGTCTTTACTTTATATTTTCCATCTTTACACTTTCCGCATTTGCTTTTGGTTCGCTTTAAACCAGAACTTTTGATCTATAAGTTTAGAAATATAGAAACCGTTGAATGACATTCTTTCCCTCGCACTGATCCCTGTGGAGAACGATAAAATTGGGTTACTTATATATTCTTGCTTGCTGCTATTCTAGCTTCAACACACGTATGCCCCGTGTCGGATATGACGTCTGCAACTGAGAAAATCCAACTCTGAACCACCACTTGTTGGGGAGAAAGGTTTGGATGCATCTCTTGCGGGGAACATGATTAATGAAGCCTGCTGAAAACAGGGGACCACAGATGCCTTGGGTTGGAATGCCCCTTTATTTCAAACCTTTTGGCTGATTGACTGCATATGCGTGAACAACAGTTTTTTTCAATTTTCCACTTGCCTCAGACCAACACGGTCCACCAGAAGAAATTATCTCAAGAGGATTTTACAGAAGACTTGACATCCGAAACGCCTCAATGTCTTCAAACTCTTGGAGAGATTCGTCGGACCTCGAAGTAACTACCTCAGTTTGGCTGCACCTTAAAGAGATGATTCGACGTGATTGCCCAAATTGGCTACACCTTAAAGAGATGATTCGACGTGATTGCCCCAGATCGGCTACGTCTTAACACAATTTGTTGGGAAAGCTCCCGCTCAACGAAGTTTCCTGAGGAAGTACCACTGGATGTGGCTGTCCTTCGGGAGTTTCAGGATTCTCAACTCGGCAAGATTAAGCTTCTGGACTGAATTTCCATATGTAAACTTCTTTTGATGTTAAACAAATGCATGCAAGCAGAAAATGTTTTATTCTGAGAATGAAAATTCTAATGCAACACACATGTTAATCTTGAAGTTTTACTGAAAATATGTCGCAAACCCTTTGTGAGCGGATCACGGGTTAGAATACAACATTAATTTTTGAACAAAAGAATGCAATGCCCATGCAACACCAACAAAGATCTTTTAGCACAACTCACAGGAGTCAGGAACGCTATCTCTTGGTAGTACGCTTTCGGAATAACCCTGTTTCAATTAGGACTTTTAAGGGTCGTAACGTGGCCTGGTTCACGATTTTGAGAAAAAAGGATTTAAGGCTCAAAGTTTTGTTTGTGCCCACCCACTCTTCGTGATGTTCTCCAGTCCTACGTTCAGCTAATTTGACACAAGCGCTCGTCTCTCAAAAGGTTTCATGATCCTTAAGGAACCCATGCCGCTGATGGTTTGAGACCAGATGAGGTTTTGGAGCAACAGTCACCCCTTTTGTCTTTTGTGTCTGTAGCCACACGACTTTGTTTTTATCGAGGATTTTTCTTCGTAATCCTTTTTACTTTTCGCTTTTCATTCTTTTGCTTTTTGATCCCTAATTTTTGCCTGGACTGACTCTTTTGAGTTTTTCGACTTTGAAGTCCAGCGGGATGCCCTAACTTTTGCCTAAGTCGCTTGTTTTCAAGTTTCGACTTAGCGGGCTTTTTCTTTTCTTTTTCTTTTGATTTTGATTTTTCCCCTCTTTTTCTGAACAAATCGTGTGACACTGTTTTGTCTGACTTGTTTGAAAGGATTGTGACTGTTTCACTCCTTGATCATTGACGGATAACCATTGTGGTTTCGCATCCCTTGACCTCTTGATGAGTGTAGAATAGAAGGTAATGGATCCTCAGATGCACACTCCTTTTGAGATTTAAACCCTCGGTCAACTTAACTGACGCTTACCCTGCCCCTGGGTTAAATGTTAGGGTTTTTTCGAATGAAAGAAACTCCCACTTCAAGGCTCAAAGGGGTTAACGAGGGTCTATCTCCCTTATATCTCCGGTGTTTGGGATTTGAAATGCCTGTACATCCTCAATAGGGTTTTATCCAAAAGCGCACAATTAGAGACTTTGCGTTTTTCACTCATCATCCTCCCTCATGAGTTTAAGCACGACAGTTGGTATTGCAATGCACCTATGCAAACTTATGAGTGAATACGAATGGATTACTTCAGGAAAAACATGCGCGCTTTATTAGGATTAACATAAAAAGAAAAACAGATTTCATGCATGCTTACAAATGTTTTGTCAAACATAAAAAGCTACACATAAGAATGCAGTAAAGAAGCTAAATGATTGTCCTTGTTGAGGAGGCTTGACTCCGTCTAGACTTATTGATTCTGAAGATGCTTTTGCAAACTGGGTGCTCAATCTAATGAAGAAAGTTCAATTTATGGGCCACCCGTCTGGTGTGATAACCTTTTAGTCAATCAAGTCTTGCACCTTATATTTGAACACTCTACAATCGTCAATTGTATATCCAAATGTTCCCGAGTGAAACTCGCACCTGGCATTTATGTCATAATCTGGAGGAAAAGGAAATGGCACTGGTGTTACCTTGCCCAGCTGAATCAAAGAGCCTTGGAGAAGGTGAGCAAGAAGCCGACTTTGAGAAATAGGAACTGGAGCAAACACTCTCTCAGACCTCCTGAGTCCTCGTTGCCTCTCTTGCTGACGGTTTTGCTGCCAATGTTGATTATGGTGCCTAGTCTGCCCCTGTACTTTTCTTTCCGCATTTGGCCGAGGAACAAACAAAGGTTGCTGACGTGATGACTTTGAAACTTAAAGCTGAGGAATACACCCATGACTTGGGGTAGACCCTAGAGAAGGGGAAGGAATACTCACTTCCTTTGTAGCTACCGGCGCAAGATCACCTGATACCTTCAAGCCATCCGGTCCGAACTCGATTGCTTTTGAGTCAATTAAGTCTTGCACTTGGTACTGGAATGCTCTACATCCCTCAATATCATGGCCTGGTGCCCCTGAGTGAAAATCACAATGAGCATTAGCATCCTATCCTTTCGGAAGCTTTGCAGGAGGATGAGTCAACTTCCAGAGCTCAATCAATCTTAACTGAAGCAGTTGCTGAAGTAATTCGGCATGACACATCGGTAGAGGATCAAAAACCCTCTCTTGCTTCTGTTGATGATGAAGGGATGCAACCGGGAGGGTCCCAGCTGTGATTTGCGGATGCGGTAGTTTCAGAACCTAAGGCTTCTGGATTGAGGAAGGTCCCTGAGAGGAGGAAGGATAATCCATTCCATTAGCAGCAGTGGGAGGAACATCTATTCGCTTGACAGTGCTGATGGACGCAAACTCGATTGCCCCTGAATCAATAAGCCCTTGGACCTTATACTTGAGCGTCTTACAATTTTCAACATCATGACCAGGTACCCCGGAATGGAATTCACACCTATCATAGACATTGGAACCCATACGAAACTTGGTATGTGGAGGTCCCGCAGTAATCAATTTAATTAGCTGAAACTTGAGCAAATGCTGAAGCAACTGAGCGTATAGCACCGGGATCAGATCAAACTTCTTCTCAGTCTTCGCTGGCTTAAGACCCTCAAGAAACTGTTGTTGATGAAAAAGCTCTGATGGTGGAGAGGATTCACGAAGCAATCCATGGTCTAGAGGAGATCCCAAAGAGATAGGAGGAGTGAGAACCTCTGCTACGGAAGCGGACACCTGATTGTTTTCCTTTCTTAACACTTCATTCAGAATTTCCATAACTAGGCCCATATGAGTTTTTATCTGGTTGGCTTCTTCTCTCAGCAGTTCCTGACCTCGGGACAACGCCTGAATGTCCACCATAAAATGCCCCAGTTGGGCCTTCATCTCAGTCACCTCCGCTCGGAGTTGTTCTATATCTGAACCCTGATTGTGGTGAATCGAGTAGTTGGAAGAAGTCATGTTGGCCGTTCTGCAGAGAATACCCAGTCAGTATGATAATCCACACCCTCAGATTCGGGGTACCTGTTATGAATGCATGAATGTATGCAAATGCAATGTTTGGTTATTTCCAAGGAATCTATCTGCTTTGATTCAAATTTTGTATAGCATAATCCACAAGAAAAGGGGAAACTGCTCAATAGCAAAATTCAGATATGAGATCCTTGGAAATAACAGAACATGTGTGTTGAAATGCTATGACGTTACATATGTACAGACATGTGATCAGGGTTTCCATAAATATCCTGAATAATACTGTGCTGAACCGATCTGGCTGAACAATAACTTGTCTAATATGCAGGATCAAATGTCCAATGAAAAAACCAGAAAACCAGAAGAACCCCTATAGGTTGATGGTCGGTGTAGAACCATGAGCCAAGTGTCTGAACAGAATCATATCATGCATACCAGACCGAGTGTCGGTATATAATCATATCAATAATACCAGAACGAAAGTACCACTATCACTGATCATAGGAGAACCATACTTAGGGTGGGTAGGAGGTCACAGTTACCTGCAAACCTGTAAACACCCGCCCATACTCACAGGTGTGTTATAAAAGGTATGATCCTCAAATTCGGATCCTGGAATGAGAGGCAATAGCACATTCAGCCCGTAGGATACAATGCTATCGCCCTACAAAAAGATCGTCCTCTAATTCACCTCAAAATAAAGAGGGGTCATCCTAAAGGTCATCCAGACTTAACAGCTCTTCCAGATAGCTCTACCATTGTGGCAGACCCACAACGCAGAATTCTCTAGAGAGAACCACATCCAGATTGTGTTTCATATTCCCTCCTCGCACCGAAATGGAGCGTGAGAGGATATGAAACACACTAAACATAAGTGCACTCAGGCCTATGTACTGGGCCTATCTCTCAGATTCCCCATCCCACCAAACAGAAACAACACAGTCTAGTATAATACAGTATATGAAATGAAAATGCTAAAATGCGGTAAATACAGTAAAGTACGGTAGAGCAGTAATACAGTAAACAACAAAAACGGAAAAGTACAGCATCATAGTAAACACCCAAAGAAAGAAAACAAATAAGCGCTAGGATTGACGCGCTTAGGGAGAAGGTTCCCTAGCAGAGTCGCCAGCTGTCGCTCCCGGGATTTTCATCCAAGTACAAACGCGAAAGTGGCACAGAAACATAGTCGCCAGCAATGTGTATTTATCCTAAGAGAGGGAATGGAAACACTGCGTAAACCTGAGAGAAGGAAAGAACAAGGTCTTGTGACCAAGAGAACTAGGTTCGGGAGTCGGTTACGCGAGAGGAAGGTATTAGTACCCCCACGCGTCCATCGTACTCGATGGGATCCACGCTTGCTGTTTCGATCAAAGGGTGTAGGAAACTGGATATTTACTGCTAATTAGAGAACTGGAAGTGAAAGGTAGAAAGGAGAAGAAAGGGGAGAAATAAGTGACTCGATAGGACATTATCGTTGTCCTAGGCCTACGTATTCCCTCAGTGCAATGGGAAAGTCAGAGTCAATGTAGTTCGACGGACTACGGGGAAGGTTGTTCATCGAGATATCGCATCTCGTGCCTACGTATCTTCAATCAGACGAGAAAGAAGAATCAGAGCAAACGTAGTTCGGCTCAACAAGGGTTGCTTTGTTTGTGTTTTTTAATGGAAACGTCAGAGTGCGTGTCCCAGCAGTTTAGGTGTTGCAGCTCGCTGTATGGAGACTTAGGCGTTACCTGTTTGCGGTAGAACGGACATGACGAGTCCTTAAGGAATGAAGGAGATGAGAAGAGAATTGTTTGTTTTTGTATTTTGAAAAGAAGTGTTTTGATTATTTTGTGTTTACAACGCATATTGTATTTAAGTCTTTCACGTAGGATCGAATGCATTGCATATCGACCCAAGACGGGACATACGCTAAACATTCTAAGAAAGTGAGAGAAGACCCCTCACTATCTTATTCTCACATGAAAGGCTCAAATGCAATATATGTTATGCCTTTATTAAGTGTTTTTGCTTTTGTTTTGAGATGAGAAGAAGAGAGACTCAAAGGGTTAAGAAAGGTAAAATCTAAAGGGAGACTAAGACTCAAGCCCTAAAGTTATCATACATGGACGTCCCTAATGGTTAAGTGTGGTTTAGAAACCTAATTCTAAAGGAAAAGAGAAGAAGAGTGAGTTCTAACTTACTTCCAAGATGGAAGTTAAGTTAAGAACTCAAAGGGGATGAAAGAGATTAGACAAAGAAAGCATAAGATGCTTATTACAAACATAAATTGAATGATTAAAAGGGATAAGAGAAGATGAAAGAAATAAGTGTATGTGGAAGCATATCCACACACTTACTTACCATTAGCACCTACATGAAAAGGTTAGTTCAAAAACTATTTACAAGTAGTGAAATAAGGAAAGAATAACAAGTAATGATCAAACAAATTAAGAATCAATGAACAAAGATCCTAAAGGATGAAAATCATTCAAGGTCAGAACCTATGTTCTAAGGATGTTCACTAAGGTTAAAAGATCAAACACACACAAACTATGCACAAGTAATGTCTTAAACATCAAAGAAATGCACTTATGAAAGTAAAAGATAAAGAATGAGTGGAAATGCAAAGTGATAATGCAATGATGCTTCATAAAAGATCAAGGTCAGAATCATATACCATTTATAAATGTCTTCTAATGCATATGAATCATCATACAAGTCATGGATGCAATGATACAAGTAGAGGAAATAAGATGAAGTAGAAGTAAGGAGAAGAAACAAGTTTCAATTATATACACAAAGTGACATACCAAAAGTGCATAACACGTGAAATGATTAATTAATGCATATGGACAGTGGCATGACATTGATGAGATACAAATGGGATGAATGAAAAGTCATACAAAATGCACACATAGAACATGTAGAGCATAAGAAGAGATAGGATGCAAGTTTAATTCAATCAAATTCATGTAATGGGACAAATTGAAACAAACATATTTAAGTGGCAAGAAATGAAAGCAAATGACCTATAATCATGGTTTAAGATGACCTATAATATCATACAAATGACCTATAAAAGATGCACAAACAATCATAAAATGGTGGCATAAATGCCTCATCAAAACATGTTAGCATGAAGTAGAAGAAGGTGCACAAAAGTAACTCCAATCACAAGGCATCAAACAAATATCAAAGTACATGAGAAAAAAAATTGAAAGAGGTCATATACATCAATGATCAGAACCAAAACATGCCACAAAAACTCATAGCAAAACTCAAAATAAAAATGCCTCAAAAGGCCTCATGAAATCACATTGGAACACACCACAAACATCTTAAAGATACACATCTAAACACATGATAACATTATTTTAAAAATCAAATGAAATTTTTTTTATATGCTTCAAGATGTTCTCTAATCAATGCAAAAAGAATGGATGAAAAACAGTGTGTGAAATGAGAGAAATAAAATGTTCAAGCTCAAGTGTTCATGAAGAAGTTCAATCAAAAAGAAATTAAAAGACAATTATGGAATTATGAGGTAAAATCAATAAAGTCAGAATTAAAAGTAATAGAAAATTATTTTATAGTATAAAGATGCTATGTGAATTTTTATGGAATTATTTAATGCATTTTGGTATTTTTAAAATAAGAAAATGAAACAATATAGAAAAAAGAAAAATGAAATGAAATGAAAATGAGCAGGGGGTGTATGCAAAGTAAATATCACGTTTAAAAAGAGTTTGGGCTCAAGCAAGAGGGTGTGAAAAGCAAATTGTAACCCAGTCCACAAAGGCGTATGTTTGTGTGTGATAGGGTGTACATTCAGTCAAACATGTGAACCAATCACAGCCATACGATCAAGCAGTCAACAATCATCAAGAAAATTAAGGCAATCATACGGATGAGAACGCATGTACATGTTAACCACCAAACACACACACACATGCAAGCGTCTGAGACAAAAATTGAGATCACGTGAGAGGCCACACATTCATTAATGTGTTGGCATGATATGGACCATTGGATGGAAAAAGATCAAACGGCTATGATATAAAATTGCGTTAAACCCTAGCTGACCCCTCACCGGCCGGAGAAGGACCTCCGGTCATCTTCTCCGGCCACTCTCCGGCGACTGTAAACCTTAAAACTTCCAGAAATCAACAAAACTTATACCAATCGAAAGTTGAAATTACGCACATCATGAATCTACCATTGAAATCATCAAACCATGCACACACAACAAGAAACATCCAAAAACAATCTGCCCTAAGTTTCACAACTATGCTCCTAATGAGCCTATCACTAACCGGATATATTACATTGCTTCTAGCAAGCTTCAAACAGAAAAAACAAACTAAAATTACATGGATTCGAAGCAATAAAGTTGAGGAGATTAGAACCTGAAAATGGAAGAACTCTTGGATCCAAAGAAAACCAGAGATAAGCACTTGATCTTGAGCTTAAGTTGAGCAAAATAAATGCTATTGGAAGCTTCGATTCTTGATGGAAACTGAGAGATTCAGCTTGAGAAATATTGCTACACTTGATGTTGGTTCAACTTGCTCTTCATAAACGATGAACACTTGATGATGACAGTGATGAAATATGAGTGAAGATGATGATGAAATTGGTGAATTCGTGCAGTGAGAGAGAGAAAATTCAGAGAAAGTTTGAGAGAGTTTTTGGAGTGAGAGTGAAAAAATGAAGTGTCGTTGTTCAATTATGAGTGAGTTTTGATTATATACGTTGAGTTAGTGTGTTAACTGGTGTGGTTAAGTGAGTTTGAGCTGGGTTAAATGAGTCCAACCTAACTAACTGAGTCATGTTAGTTATGGACGAGTTGGTGAGGTTTGGATATGGTGTGGAGAGTTCATGATGCTATGGTGAGGGTGAGAAACAATTTGAAAATGAGAGGGAACTGTGTGATGTTATGTTGCAGCATGCTTAGTGAACAAGCTTTCCATTTTCCTCTTTCATGAATGATGGATGGTGTGTCATGTATGTGTAGGGGAATGTGTTTAGCTTAAAGAAGTAAAGAGTGGAGAAGTGTAGCATGTGTGTGATTGTGTGAATCAACAACAACAATGTTACAACATTGGAATCTTGGCCTTAAAACAAACAGTAGAAACTATGGATGTTTAGGGATGAATTTCTCTATGTACAAGACATGAAATCATGAGCTTTTGATGGCTATGGAAAGAGTAGACATGGGAGAATAAGTTTGATGTTGAAATGAAGATAAATTGAAGCGTTTAAGATGGTGGAAAATGACTTAGAACATAAGGTACCAAAATTGGTTGAAGGGCGTGTGACCTGCATGGCATGCATGCCTATGGGCTTGTGAAAATTCAGCATGAACCCCTCAACTTTGGACCACTATAACTCCATCATAACTTGCTCAAATGGAAAAATGTCCAACATCAAAGTTGAAGAGGACATTGAGATGAACAAATTTAATGTTCAATATTGTTTCATTTGAAGCATCCTTCCATGAGAAAAATGACTTGACATTTGGCACACCAGGTGTTTGATGAAATTATGGCCGGGAGGCCTGAACTTGCCTTGCCATGACTTGGTTTTTGCCTTGATTTTACCAAACTTTGATTGATCATAACTCCCTCAATTTTGATCCAATGGAAGAGTTATTTATATGGATTTGAAGCTTAGAATGTGATCTTTAATTGGCTCAACTTGGGCCTGAGGTTTGGAGCTTTTATCATGAAGAAAGGAATCCTTAAAGTGTGGTGCAAAATGGTCCAAACTTGCCATTTTTGAAAACCCTAAGTTTCTAAAAATGACAACTTTGTACAATTCTTGATTTTTGATGATTCCTCAATCATTTCTTGATCAAATCTTGTCCAATGAACATATGCAAATTGAATTTCATGAATTTGACCTTAAAAAGTCAGGAGTTGACTTTTTCACTGCATAATTGACTTTTTCCCCAATTTCTTGATTCTCAAGCAACTGATCAATTGAACCTCTTTTGAAATGAACCAATGGCCAAACTTCCATCCTTAGATACTTGACATCATGTAGAAAACATTGAGATCAAGTTTGAACCAAAATTTCATCAAGAGACTGCTTGAATCACAAACCCTAATTTGGAGATGATGAACTGTCCAATCTTGATGAATTCCCATCTTCCAATCGCTTGAGGGATCAAATGGGATGACATATGATACAAGAGACTCTTGAAGCTTGATTGAAGACCCTTGGCTCTTGTTCTATAGCTTTGGATGATCAATACTCTAAAGACCACTGATCACATGCCCTTATGCAAGATGTATGCTATGTTTTATTTTTCTATGCTTGATTGCAATGCAATGAAATGAAAGCACATGCTAAATGATATGAGAAAGGAGAGGGTAAATTTTGGGGTGTTACAGCTGCCCCTATTCAATCGCTGTAGACCTAAAAGGATGATAGCGATTGCTTTCAGACTTCCAAGGTATGTAGGGATTGAATACCAAAACTAACCAGAAAATTTGCACACTGAATGACGAAGAAAAGGGATATAAACCCTTCTGGAAGTATCAGTAAATAACTGCATAGATTGATACGACGTGTATCGAAATAGGGCTATGGACGATGATCAACGACCATACGGACGGGTGTCAAAAGTCAATACGGATGAGTATTGAAATAAGAGTTCAAACACGGACGAGTGCTGAAAGGACACGGACGGGTGTCAAAGGTCAACGATGCAGACGAGCATCGAATAATCATCAAAGGTACACGATGAGTGACCAAGTCGACGATACGAACGAGTATCGGAAGATGATTAATAAGATATGGACGAGTATTTTGAAGGTCAATACGGACGAGTATTGAAATAAGAGTTCAAACACGGACGAGTGCTGAAAGGACATGGACGGGTGTCAAAGGTCAATGATGCGGACGAGCATCGAACAATCATCAAAGGTACACGACGAGTGACCAAGTCGACGATACGGGCGAGTATCGGACGATGATTAATAAGATACGGACGAGTATCTCAAAGCTCAATACGGACGAGTATTGGCTAAAAAGTTCAGACACGGACGAGTGTTGAAAGGACACGGACGGGTGTCAAAGGTCAACGATCCGGACGAGCATCGGACAATCATCAAAGGTACACGACGAGTGACCAAGTCGACGATACGGACGAGTATCAGACGATGATTAATAAGATACGGACGAGTATCTCAAAGCTCAATACGGACGAGTATTGGCTAAAAAGTTCAGACACGGACGAGTGCTGAAAGGACACGGAAGGGTGTCAAAGGTCAATACGGACGGGTATTGAAATAAGAGGTTCAAACACGGATGAGTGCTGAAAGGACACGGACGGGTGTCCTAAATCAATACGGACGGGCATTGAAATAAGACAAATGTCCACTTTACTAGGGATTGAAACGTTAAGCCGAACACAAACGAGTGTTGAAAAAACATGGACGGATGTCCAAGGTCAATACGGATGGGTATTGAATTAACACGGTACGATCAAGTGTTGTAGTAAGCTTTGCTGGGGTTGCACGACAATGTTTTGGTTGTGAATTGCTCTGGCTTGCAGGTAAATGGTTGAACCTGGCTTATGTTTCCTATGCGTATGTTTGAGTTTTGCCATAATGCTCCATATCAATGGAATGCTACACTTTAGAAAAATGCTATGCAAGCTACATGCAAATGCGAAAAGAGACTCCGGACGAAGAATTCAACTCCGCGCAGAAAAGATCATTGTTCGATCCTTCAATTGCTCTGTGGGGATTAACCCTTTTGCTCGGGATAATGCTTGCCCCAAATTGCCAAAAATAAATTGGCTTGCAGATGCGCTGAGGTGTGATGATCCTGTTGAGGAAATTTACCCTTGAACGACTCTGCTTTGGAGAGAGATTATTCAGTTCATAGAACTCCGCTAGGAATGAGAACTTTCTGAATGACGTTCTGCTGAGGAAAAGCCATTAAAAACTCTGCTTGGGGAACAATGATCACTGATTTGATCTCAGAAGCTCCTAAAAGGATAATATCTCTGCTGGAGAAAATGCGAACAATCCGTCTGCTTCGAATTGGCATGCTTGCCAAAAATAAATTGGACTTTGAGATAAAGGGGAGTGATGAATCCGTCAGGAATTATTTCATCTACCTGGGGATGAATTCTGATCATAGCAACTCCGCTAGAGGAATGACAACTTTCCAACTTGGCTGGGGAAAGAATGTACTAACACTCTGCTGAGGAAGAGATTCTATTGATCTGCTAAACCTTTGCGGGGAGAAAGAACAACTCAGCTGGGGAGTATTACTGACAAGATTCAATGCTGAACTCTATAGGGATACAACTGCATTTAGCCCTGGTTGTTAAGCTATGAATTTATAGTCTCTTCTTGCTGAAAACAAACTGCCCAAGATACAATCTTGCTGGGGATCAGAACTACTCCGTCGGGGATACGCAAATCCTGGTTGGAAGACATTCTGTTGCGATATACTGGGAAAGAATCCATAGAGGTCTGCTGGGAAAACATAAAGAAAATCCACGGTAGTCTGTTGAGGAACAAAGTTGTCGAGCTTAGAATAAGAGCCACAATGTCCCACGCTAGGCAAACCTTCCGCTTGACGACTCCACTGGGAATAATGAGTTTACAAAAAACTCTGTTGAGGAGAACCGCTTCAAAGCGTCTCGTGTTGGGGAATGTCTCTTAAGAGGCTTTTACAGAAGACCAAGCATCTTCAAACTCTTAGACAAATACTGATACTTAAGATAGTCGTATTAACTGGGAAGTCACTCTACTGGAGATAATAGATCTGGAACACCTCTTGCCGGAGAGATTTCACGATGCCCCATGCTTGGGAGAGTCACAAACTCACTTTTGCCCCAGATTACAAGGCTGATCTGAAGAAATCGTCCCAAGAGGATTTTACAGAAGATTTGGCATCTTCAAACTCCCGGACACTCACTGAGTCTTGAACATTAATTGCAAGGTCTGCGAAGCAACTCCACTGGGGAATTTTGCAACCGTTATCGACACAAAAAAGCTTGTAACTATTGGAAGTTCCGAATGGGAGAATCGACTTAATAGGATACAACGGTACCTTATTAGCTTTGCCTCGTTGATCTCATCTTGCTGTAATCGGCCGCCGATCAAACGGTAGACTCAATCAATAAAAGTTGTGACAAAGAGGTGATATGGGAACCCTTTCCTGAATATGGTTGCCCCGGTATCGTGCCTAGGGATAAGTGATCAATTGTCTGGAAGAAAATGGCTCTCACCTTTGAAATCACTTGTACCTGTTACCTGTAAGCAAAAGGATATGCACGTATGCCCCGTGCCAGATATGACGTCTGTAACTGAGAAAATCCAACTCTGAACCACCACTTGTTGGGGAGAAAGGTTTGGATGCATCTCTTGCTGGGAACATGATTAATGAAGCCTGTTGAAAACAGGGGACCACAAATGCCTTGGGTTGGAATGCCCCTTTGTTTCAAACCTTTTGGCTAATTTACTGCATATGCGTGAACAACAATTTTTTTCAATTTTCCACTTGCCTCAGACCAACACGGTCCACCAGAAGAAATTGTCTCAAGAGGATTTTACAGAAGACTTGACATCCGAAATGCCTCAATGTCTTCAAACTCTTGGAGAGATTCGTCGGACCTCAAAGTAACTGCCTCAGTTTGGCTGCACCTTAAAGAGATGATTCGACGTGATTGCCCAAATTGGCTACACCTTAAAGAGATGATTCGACGTGATTGCCCCAGATCGGCTACGCCTTAACACAATTTGTTGGGAAAGCTCCCGCTCAACGAAGTTTCCTGAGGAAGTACCACTGGATGTGGCTGTCCTTCAGGAGTTTCAGGATTCTAAAGTCGGCAAGATTAAGCTTCTGGACTGAATTTCCATATGTAAACTTCTTTTGATGTTAAAGAAATGCATGCAAGCTGAAAATGTTTTATTCTGAGAATGAAAATTCTAATGCAACACACATGTTAATCTTGAAGTTTTACTGAAAATATGTCGCAAACCCTTTGTGAGCGGACCACGGGTTAGAATACAACATTAATTTTTGAACGAAAGAATGCAATGCCCATGTAACACCAACAAAGATCTTTTAGCACAACTCACAGGAGTCAAGAACGTTATCTCTTGGTAGTACGCTTTTGGAATAACCCTGTTTCAATTAGGACTTTTAAGGGTTGTAACGTGGCCTGGTTCACGGTTTTGAGAAAAAAGGATTTAAGGCTCAAAGTTTTGTTTGTGCCCACCCACTCTTCGTGATGTTCTTCAGTCCTATATTCAGCTAATTTGACACAAGCGCTTGTCTGTCAAAAGGTTTCATGATCCTTAAGGAACCCATGCCACTGATGGTTTGAGACCAGATGAGGTTTTGGAGCAACAGTCACCCCTTTTGTCTTTTGTGTCTGTAGCCACATGACTTTGTTCTTATCGAGGATTTTTCTTCGTAATCCTTTTTACTTTTCGCTTTTCATTCTTTTGCTTTTTGATCCCTAATTTTTGCCTGGACTGACTCTTTTGAGTTTTTCGACTTTGAAGTCCAGCGGGATGCCCTAACTTTTGCCTAAGTCGCTTGTTTTCAAGTTTCGACTTAGCGGGCTTTTTCTTTTCTTTTTCTTTTGATTTTGATTTTTCCCCTCTTTTTTTGAACAAATTGTGTGACACCGTTTTGTCTGACTTGTTTGAAAGGATTGTGACTGTTTCACTCCTTGATCATTGACGGATAACCATTGTGGTTTCACATCCCTTGACCTCTTGATGAGTGTGGAATAGAAGGTAATGGATCCTCATATGCATACTCCTTTCGAGATTTGAACGCTCGGTCAACTTAACTGACGCCTACCCTGCCCCTGGGTTAAATGTTAGGGTTTTTTCGAATGAAAGAAACTCCCACTTCAAGGCTCAAAGGGGTTAACGAGGGTTTATCTCCCTTATATCTCTGGTGTTTGGGATTTGAAACAATGCCTGTACATCCTCAACAGGGTTTTATCCAAAAGCGCACAATTAGAGACTTTGCGTTTTTCACTCATCATCCTCCCTCAAGAGTTTAAGCACGATAGTTGGTATTGCAATGCACCTATGCAAACTTATGAGTGAATACGAATGCGCGCTTTATCAGGATTAACATAAAAAGAAAAACAGATTTCATGCATGCTTACAAGAACTACTTGAACGCACAAGAGCCATCAATTTCAAGCATCTTGCTTGAACGCACATTATGAAATCAACCAAATGCCACTTTTTGATTGACCTCACTCTTCTTCAGAACTCCCACATGATACACTGATCCACTAATGAAATAAGATCTTCAAGTCACAAGAACTACTTGCCCCATAGCAAGACATCTTGGATCCACCAAGCCTCTTAGTCATGTAACATCTTCCCATCTACAGCTCTCGCAAACTGCATGAGATATACCTTTTTGAAGCATCCATAACTTCCATTCTTCTGTAGATCACCTTATCTTAAGCTGATGTGCCACACCACCAGCTGAGACCTCTGATGTTAAGCTAGATGTCATAACATTTTGGTATGACATCCAACTATTGAATTCAGCTCTTCCTTCTGCCACTTAGAAGAACCTCATCCTTTTGCAGAACAAGAGTTCCATGCTCTCATAGACTTGATTCAACAACCAAGTTTGAGTAGACAACCTCCATCCTGCTTTGAAACTCCAAAGACTTCAAACCTGTCACGTCTGAATCTTCAGAAAATAAGTAGTCCAAGACTACCCTATAGCCATACCAAAGAATGCCACTTCCCTTAGTAGAGCCGTAAGTAGAAAGCCAGAGATAACTGCCACTTATCCTCGACCTTCACAAACATAGCAAAATCCATGCTCCAAAGCACCTAGATCAGAAATAAACTGATCCAAGCTGTAACCATCAAGATTATGATGTCTTCATCTTCATCTTCAACAACATCAAAGCCCAAACTAGTTTCTTGCCAGGAAACTCTCCAGAGAACACATGCTTCTATCTGTCATACCCCAAATTTTGACCACTAAGATTTCCCATCATTGTGCATGTCATCATCACAATATGGATGAACTTTCATGCTTCATCAATCTCCTCAAGGATTGTTGAGTATTCACTACAATCAGGGATCAGGGTTTTGAGCCCTCTCAGAGCACTCAGACAAAGGACCAATCAAGGAATGACATGATCTTCAACTTGTCTAGTCTCTCAAACACCCACAAAGGATTAAGAGGACTCCCACATCAAGAGTCAAACACCAAGTTGCAGTATTCCCAGTGAATTAAGCCTCAAGATCGTCAGTGTCACCAAATTAGGGTTTTAGTCGACCAAGGCCTCCAGATGAAAATTTTCCTCCGGGAATGAGCCAATGCTTCAAAGCACAACCTAAGATACTCCAAGGGACCTCATGGACCCAATCAACAAGTCAATTTTGCCTCAGGGGATGCATACACAAAGAATCAGGAATTATGGTTTCTTGACCTAATTCATCCCTAAGTTGACTTTTGGGACAAAACATGAGCCAAGACCTCAAGACATGATTTAAGGGCCTCAAATACACCAAATTGGTCCATTTGTAACAATGGATTGATTCAAGAAGCTTGACCTACAAGTTTCAATTTCATCTGGACCACAATTAGGGTTTTCAGAAAAAAAGTCAACTGTACCTTTGACTTTTAATTAAGACATGCTCCCAAGCCTTGGGACATGATTCAATACACCCTACAACACCTATGGAACATAGCCATTAGGTTTGATTTAGGTCAAGGATTTGATTTCACCAAGGATCGCACAGTTTGGAACTCATCTGATAAAAAGTCAACTGTGCACAAAATTCAACTTTGACTTTTTGGGATTTTTCACAATTATGGTTCCTTGACCCTAAAATGATGTTAATGTGTGATTTGAATCATCATTCATCAAGAAAAATAAAGAAATTGGGATAACTTGTAAAAGGGGTAACCATAAAAACTTAGAATTTTTCTAAGTTATGTAAAAAAGTGGCTAGGGTACCAACTTCCAAGGATCATAACTTGAGATCCAAGCAACCATTTTGGATGATCCAAAGATGGATTTGTAGATCTCATGGCATACTTTAAAAGTGTCAACTACAGCTCATTCCAATTCCTCATGGATTTTAAGTTATGGAGTGATCAAAATGACTGAAAACCTAAAACGACATTTTTCCAACACTTAGTGAAATTTTCACTAAGTCAGAATCTGTTTCACTTTTTCCAAAATGTAAGGGCATTTTTCACTTGGATCCAAAAAGTGTCAAAACAAATTATGATCACACATGAGTTGTATCATATGAGAGCTTTCCAAAATGACCAAGAACTTCATCAAACTCAATCTGAGCAAGAAGTTATGACAGTGGCAATATGCCTTGCTGCAACTGTCATAACAAGGCAGATTTGAGCATTTTGCTCAGTTTGATCAAATTTTGCAAAGGATAAGCAAGTTTATCCATCTGAACACCTCAAGGGGGGACCAAGGAGGAACCAACACTGATCCATCAGCCTCCCAAGTCTTTGGAACTACAAGTAGCATGCCAAACCTAAAAAAAACCTAAAAGGGGACAAGACTCCAATTTTATTCTGGAGCATTCAATGGATGCACCAAGGTGGCATGAACTGAGTCTATTCCAACTGAATTCAGTCCAAGTTTATCTCTGAACCAAAGCTACAAAGCCTGAGCCCTAACCTCTAGTCAATGGCTAGAGGAGACTTGAGATTCCTTTTGAACCACATTGGCCAAACCTCTGCAGCAGTTTGCTCTACTATAAATAGAGCTCATTTGTGCTCAGTTTAAGTACACCAAAGCACTACAACACTTGCTTTCCTCAATATCTCTTTCTCTAGGAAAAAATACCTTCTTTTGCAAGGTAACTCTGAGTTTTTGAGTTAGAGAGAATTTCCATCACAGCTCATGATCCAAACACATCCAATATGTTGTATCTAAGCTGATCAAACTCTCATTTGTGACCTGAAACACAGAAATCACAAAGTCACATATCAAAACCTCAAAACTTGACTGTTTTACATTTTTTAAGCCATGTCTTGATTCAGTCACTTTCAAAACCAGATAAGACCTCAAACACACTCCAAATATCATCCTTGAACTGTCCCAAATGGTTCCCTACATCTGGAACACCATTTGAGAGAGTTGTCATTTTGGCCACTTTTGCCCCTTTTGCAAGAAAGAACCAGTTTCTGATCCAGACGTTTCCAGCTGATTCCAACCATCCTAAAAGCTTCTAAGAGATTATTTGAGGGTGTCTAAAGCATCAAATCACTTCTGGAACAAAGCACTTGGCATATTGTACAAAAGCTCCAAAAGAGGTAAGCATCACAACTTGAATTCTCTGAATCATGCTTTCCTTTGATGTCCACTAATTATAAACATCTCATACATGTTATATATGTTGTGTTTGCATCAAATTAGCATGCAACTCTTGCCTGCATCATGAGGTAGCACATAAAATACAATTATAGGCCTATTTCAAAACCACTATCGGGTTTTAAAATGGGAGCCTCATCTGAAAAAACCACCACCACCATTGGATTCCTTGTGAAATTCTAGGCAGGATAGACCTAAATTTTGTCCCAATCCATGGAGAAATGAGAAAGTTACAAGCTTCACGTTTTTGGTTCAAAACCTTGCCTTGCCTTGCCTTGGCCAAGCCAAAAATCAAGGCATGCCTTGTATATTTCTAAGTTGGGTTTAATACACAGATGTATCACCACCCCAGTGGTAGAGAGCGCGCACTGCACACAAGAGGTCTGGGGTTCGAATCCCCCTCGCCCCAGATCCTTTTTATCATTTTTTCATATTATTTTTAATGATTTGAAAAATTAATAACTCCCTCAATTTTAATTATTTTTTATTGGTTCTTTTTGCAAAAAAATCACAAAAATGTTGAAATATTTTATTCTACAAAAAATAAATTTATATTATTTATTTAATATAGTTGGTATTTTTGTAAATAAATTCATTTTTAATTGTTTTTAAACATTTTAAAAATGAATATGCATCTTGAAAAACCAAAACCAAATGGGTTTTAATTCATCTTGTGATTAAAACTTCATTTTTCAAACCTAAACCAAAAATCACAAGTTGTTTATTCAAACTTATTTGGTATTTTCTTCATTTATTATTAATTTTCTTTGAAAATTACTTTAAAAAATGAAATTAGGGTTTCTTTGATTTTCAATCTTTTTCAAATCATTTCAAAAACTCTTTGGGCCTCTAATAGAGTGTAAGACCCAACCCTTGTTGTACAGAAACTTTTTTGGGCCTCAGATATTGTATAAGTCCCGACACGATAGAAAACCTCGGCGCGACCGCCAATTCAAAACAAAATCATCCGGGCCTACCTACGTGTTGTAAGTCCCATTTCTTTTCTTTTAAAACTTTTTTGGGCCTATTGAGAGAGTGTAAGACTCATCCCTTTGTACATAAAACCTTTTTTGGGCCTCAGTCACTTGCATAAGTCACTCTGTACAAATTCAAAACTACTGTGCGATCACTGTTAAAACTTTGGGCCTCTCTTTGAGCTGTAAGCCCCAACCATCTTTTCAAAATACTTTCTCCTTTGATTTTGAATTCAAATATACTGTTGTTATCAACTTTTCTTTGTTGAAAAACTAACCAAACAGCATGGAAGCTCTACAACCGAGTAAGTGTTTACCTGCTTTCTTTATCCGCTTTCATATATATACCTGTATTGTGGGGTTGTTCCACTGTAAGACTTGTTTCATAATCTCTTATACACTTGTCATATATCAACTGTATATATACCAGTATAGTTATTTAGATTTTTCCCTGGCAACTACGTCTAGAACCAGGCAAAGCCCCATTGATCACTCTTGAATAAATAAACAAAACTAGATCCCCATAGGATTCCAGATACAGTCTTCCCTTCTATTGGGGTTAAACAATATGGAACAAAGAGAAAGGAAGTATTCTTGATAAACCTTTTCTTAGACTGTCACCCCTAGAAATTGTCAAAAGAATTCTACTCCCCAGAGTTGATCTATTCTCGGTGAATAACATCTCTTGAATTCCTCCAAATCTCAGAACTTTCACTAAATGATATATTCTCGGTGAATAGCATTTCTTGAATCTTCTAGGTTTGAGACCCACGGGCTTCTTAAAAGCATCCCCGCCTCCTCTTGGGCGTTGTACAAGGACCCTTCGGCTTCTTAGAAGTTTTTCACAGCCTCCTTTTAGGCTTCGTATAATGATCCTTCCTCAGCGAAGGTAGCCTCCTCTTGGGCTTCGTACAAATTGTCCCTTCGGCTTCTTAAAAGTTTCTTCTGCCTTCTCTTGGGCTTTGTACAAATTGTCCCGACGACCTCTTAAAGGTATAGGAACAGAAATTAGTCATCTTGTTAGAGCAGTCTTTCAAATGAGTCTAGATCTTCATCTCGTAAACACTTGCCTCCTCTTGGGCATTGTACAAAGACACACCCAGTAGACTTGGACAGTCTAAGCTCCTTGAGTCTCAAATACATTCTCAATTTCCTTCTAAACGTTGGAAGAAACCCCGGTCACTATGAATCAATCTCCAACAGAAACCCGGCCTCTCTCATGAGAGTTCTCTATTTGGACCTGCCTAGGGATCTCAATAATCCTCAGCAGTAAGACAACCTTCTCTTGGGCTTTGTACAATGATTCTCCCCAGCGGAGCTAACCTTTTCAGACTCTCTTGTTGATTCAATCCCTTTTTTAGCCTCCGTCTTGGGCTTTGTACAAGACAGACAAGAACACTCTCTTGTTGAGTATAAAACACTCTCTTGTTGAGTATAAAAGATTCTCTTGTTGAGTCAACCTTTAGCCTCCGTCTTGGGGTTTGTACAAGACATATAAAAACACTTTCTTGTTGAGTATAAAAGATTCTCTTATTGAGTCGACCTTTAGCCTCCGTCTTGGGCTTTGTGCAAGACATATATAAAACACTCTCTTGTTGAGTCAAACCCTTTTAGCCTCCATCTTGGGCTTCATCCATGATACATATACCCATCTCCCTAGCGGAGTCAAAAATCATTTTCAGCCTCAATCTCGGGCTTTGTACAAGACAGAAAGAACATTTTCCCCTGAAAAGTCAACCTTTCAGCCTCCTCTTAGGCTTTGTATAAAGAAATCCCCGATTGAGTCAATCAACCTTTTAGCATCAAATTGTGCTTTGCTCGCAGCAGACAAACATCAACAACTCCTCTTTAGAGATGACAAATTCTCTCTCAGTCAGGACCCCTTTTAGCTTCATATCTTGGGCTTTAAACAAGATACAAATCACCTTTTAGCTTCATATCTTGGGCTATGAACCAGATAGAAATCACCTTTAGCTTCAATCTTGGGCTTTGAACAAGACACCAAAAACACCTTTTTCCTCCCATAGAATAGGAGGAACTACGATCGCTCTGATTTCCCAGTTTCGTTAAACGGGAATACGTAGGCATAAGATTGAGAAATCTTAGCGAGCACACCACATCAAACACTCTAAGTCTAGTACCTTCATACATCCATCAAAGAAAATCAGTATCCTAACCAAAATCCTCCCTAACAGACAGGACATTCTATTCTTAAACAAAATAACCTAAGAGAGACCCACTATCTGGAATAGCATCTGTAAACTAACAGTCATCTGTTTAAACTCAGTATGCAAGCAGGGTTAATTAGAGACCTCTATTTCCCTTCCTTAATCAGCTCACAATAGGATAAAAAATGAATCGAACTGTAGTACCAAAGCGATAGTGATTCGACACCACAAAAACCGCGCTATAGAAGAATGGCGACCACAGTGGGAGGGTCTCTCCTCCCATCTCTTAGGTAGAAACCTTTAAGTTTAGGAAGTGCCACAGAAAGATGGCGACTTCACTGGGGACATCATTACTAGGATCCCGTCTCTTAGGTCGAAACCTTTAAGTTCACAAAATACCACAGGAATGGTGACTCTGCTGGGGAGCCATTATCTGTTAGGATCATAGGATTTATAGCTCTTAAAAGGTCTAGGATGTTAGGACAAATATATATACTGCTTTTCCTAATTGATATCTGTGTTTATTTTTCTGCTACTGGGAATGCGTGTGATGCCGCATGTGGAAAGATTGAGTATGCACCTAAGATAAGTGATGGCACTAGACGAGTAATCTTACAGGGAGTGACTCCCAAATAAGAGGTCTCGGTCGACCATCAAATCAGTGGAGACACCCTTTGCGGATTCAATGCCTATACGTCTTCGGTTATTGAAAGCAGATTGTTCGATTGTGGTTGTCAGAGAAACTGAGGATTTTAGTAGACTAAAGCCATTTAGTAGTGCGGAAGCTATCGGAAATAGTTGTCATCCGATACTACCCTCATTTGAGATTACTCTAAGATACATCAGCTCGCTGGATTCCGCTTGCTGTTACTATCCCAAGAGGGGTAAGTGATTTTGAGAGACAAGTACAAAAATTACCAGTATAAACCTTTGGGGATGGGTAGAGCCTTGACTTCATGACACCGACCCTTTGACCCCATGTTTTTTCTATGTTTTTGTGTGCTGCATTCATACATTCATTTAAAAAACATTAAACAAAGAAAAATCTTCTCTTCTAGTCTCTCTTTTTCAAATTAAACTAAGACAATGATTGCAAATGTCAGAGAGAAAGATTGCGCTAATGAATTTTGGTAGAAGGAAAACTCACAAGTACACCTTCAAGATTCCGAAACTAGAGGATTTGAGAGGGTTGGCAAGGATGATCACTAACCCTGATGCTTTCAGAGCCAAATACGGAGGTTTGCTGTCTCTGTTAAGGGTCCATGTAATTGAAGGAATCCTGTCTATGCTCATTCAGTTCTACGATCTGGTCTATCACTGCTTCACATTCCCGGATTATCAACTAGCACCAACATTGGAGGAGTACTCTCACCTGACTGATTTACCCATTACTGATCAAGCTCCATTTTCTGGACTGGAAGAAATTCCAAAGGATCAAACCATAGCAAGGGCTATTTATTTGGACGAGTCAGAAGTCAGGACTCACATGACCACTAAGGGTGGAATCCCAGGTTTACCAGCCAAGTTTCTGGTAAAGAAGGCTCTATACTTCGCTAATATAGGGAACATCACTGCTTTCGAAAGTGTCTTCGTCATGCTCACCTACGGGTTATTTTTGTTTCCCAACATTGATAACTTCGTTGATATCGACGCCATTAAGGTTTTTCTGATTGGAAACCCTATGCCAACCTTGCTCGTAGATGCTTATCACTCTGTACACCTAAGGAATTTGTACAGCGGAGGAATGATCACATATTGTGTACCCTTGCTATACAAATGGTTTACTTCCCATTTACCTAAGTCTACTGCTTTTTGGGATCATAAGAGTGCTTTACGTTGGTCACAGAGAATCATGACTCTTACCAACTCTGACATCGATTGGTACAATCAGATCTATGACGGGATCAGAATCATTGACCGTTGTGGAAACTTCCCTAACGTACCCCTTATAGGAACTAAAGGAGGAATCAATTATCATCCAGTTTTAGTTCGTCGTCAATTTGGATACCCGATGAGACATGTCCCACGTAATGTTCATCTGGAAGGTCTTTTCTTCAAGGAAGGAGAAAATGACAGAGCACTAAAGACGGAAATAGTGCACACTTGGAAACATGTTCACAGAAAAGGACGAGAGTCTCTAGGAAAACCGGACTGTGTCTCGGTGGAACCTTTTCTCCACTGGGTACAAACTAGAGCTCTCAAGCCGAGGATGCCTTAACCTCGTCACGGAGTTCTTCCGCTAAAGGAATCTGTCATATGCTTTATGTCTGATATGGAAAAACTTCAGGTTACTCTCAACAAAGTTCAACAAGAGAGGAAGTCTTGAAAGAACAAGCTAAGTACTGTATTCTCAACATAGAGTGTAACAAAATACAGCAATTGTTAAAAGAAAAGGATGCTCTGATCGAGATTTTAGAGCAACATGTTGTAGATAATCAAGAAGACCAAAGAAATTTGCTCGCTCCTTTCACTTGGCAAAGGAATGACAACCCGACAACGGGTCAAGAGCCCCGATCAAAGAAAAGGAAAGCACCAGAACCAGCACCTGAGCTCTCCTCAGAAAGGACTCAGGATCCATTAGCTTAGATTTCCTTTTTCAGCACTTTGTAATCTATTGTATTTCCATTTCCGCAATCTTTGAATTCAATAAAACGGGGTTTCCCCACTGTTTGATATTTGCAATCCAATTGTCGAAGTTTATTTTGATTAAACAAAAAATACATAAATATCATTGCATATCATTCATCATTCTCACTTAAGCGCTTCTTCTTACCTACGAATCTCACGTTTGTGTCTCGGTTCTAGAGTCAAACTGTCTCATTCGTACAATACTCAGGTCAGTCAACAGAAAAAGATGGATAATCTCGAGGAAGAGAACAGAGAGTTGAGAAAAGAACTCGACGCTTTGAAAGAAGACTTGAGAAAGCTTCACAGTGACATGCAAGCTCTGGCAGAAGCTCAGCTACAAAGGACTGTGATCTCAGAGATCACATTAATGCCCATAGTAGAGAAGTATGATCCAAGGTATAACATGCCAAAAGATCGTCCCTGGGGCATGCCTATCAACTATATCCCGGAAGGATATATTTCGCCGATCACTGAAGGTCCGGAAACTGCAACAGGAACCGCTGGGCCTGAAGGTTACAAACTTCGAGAAAGAAAAGATGCTAGGGGCATGACGATAACTCCTGAAGGTTACAAACTTCAGGAAGCACCAAGATTCACGGCCTTAATGACTGTACCACCACCCGTGGTACATACTGTCCCAGGTGGACAGATTCCACAGATACCTGCTGCTGGAAACACAAGTATGGACGACAGAATGAAGGAATTCTAGGAGCAATTCCTAGAGATGCAGAAAGAACTGCAAGCTCTTCGCGGTAAGGATCTATTCGGAAAGGACGCCGCAGACCTTTGTTTGGTCCCCGATGTGCAAGTTTCGCACAAGTTCAAAGTGCCCGAATTTGAAAAGTACAAAGGTAACTCTTGCCCTCAGAGTCATTTGGTGATGTATGCTCGGAGGATGTCGACGCAGACGAAGAACCAACAGCTACTGATCCACTACTTTCAAGACAGTTTAACCGGTGTCGCACTCAAATGGTACATGGGATTAAACTGCACTAAGATCGCCACTTTCAGAGATCTTGGCGCTGCCTTCGTTCAGCAATATAAGTATAACCTGGACATGGCACCAGACAGAGATCAACTCAAATCAATGTCACAAAAGGACAAGGAAACCTTTAAGGAATATGCTCAGAGATGGCGTGAAATTGTCGCCCAGATTTGTCCACCTCTTGAAGAAAAAGAGATGACAAAGATCTTCTTAAAGACATTGAGCTCATTTTACTACGACAGAATGGTCGCCAGTGTGCCCAGTGACTTCACCGAAATGGTCGGTATGGGAGTTTGTCTTGAAGAAGCGGTCTGAGAAGGACGTTTAGTCAAAGATGCCGGATCATCAAGCAGTACAAAACGATACGGTAACACTTTCTCTAAGAAAAAAGAGCAGGATATCGGAAATATCTCTCTCGAAAAGTTAGGGCGACGGTACCAACTAGTAGCAGCTATAACTCCTGCTATTAATCCCGCGTCTGTTCCTACGTATCAACCTCAGGTTGCTCAAAGCCAACCAAATCAACAACAATTTCAGCATAGGGCACAACAGCCTCTTCAGCAGGCTCGTCCTCCATACAGCAACAACCGTGCAACACGACCGCCAGGGTTTGATCCTATACCCATGTTGTACGCAGAGCTATTTCCATTACTGTGAGCCAAGGGGCACGTTCAAACCAGGTCTCCTCTTGCAATACCGAAAAATTCGCCTTTTTGGTTTAAAGCGGATCAGACTTGCCCTTATCATCAAGGAGGACAAGGGCATAACATAGAAAACTGTCTCAGTTTCAAATCCGATGTGCAAAAGCTAGTCAGGAGCGGGGTCTTATCCTTCAAGGATACAAATCTGAATGTTCTCACGAACCCGCTGTCTCAACACGAGAAAGCTGCAGTAAATTTGATAGAGGGAGAGTCTAAACACAACTATCAGATTCATGATGTACTCTTATTGAGGACCAACCTGGTCAAGATGCATTGTAGACAGAGCAGATACGGTCATGTGCTGCCTCATAATTATCACCAGTGTGATGTCTGCTCTAAAAACAATCAAGGATGTTCTGTAGTGTAGTCAGCTCTACAAGAACAGTTGGATCTCGGGTGGATCCAGGAACACCGAGTTCGTGGGGTCAACATGACCTATACGAATTCCAACATCATTCAGAATCACAACATTCTAGCAATGAATGGAAACTTGGTGGTAATGCACTCAAGGCAAAGCCAACACTACGATCTGCCACGGTATGATTACAAGGTCTGTCCGATCTGCTCAACAAACAAACAGGGATGCTCTTTTGTACAAGAGGCCCTCCAGTGTCAGATGGATCTTGGATGGATTCATGATTACCACGATAGGAATCATTATCAAATTAATATGATTCAGATCTTTGATGTTCGCTTAATGAATACCAGCTTGGTAGAGTTACACGCTAAGCAGGTCCAGCACGGCTTCCTGGTATCACATGATTATCAAAGTTGTAAAGCGGGCTGTGAAGACGATCAAGGTTGTGCCCTTGTCCAAAGAACACTTCAACACTTATTGAACCACTGGTGGCTTCCGATCTATATGGATGAAGACACACAACGAGATATCATTACTAACGGGAACCCTACTAGGCATCAAAGTCAGGATGTTCGATCAATGGAAACTGACCTAGTAAGGTTACACTACATACAAAGCGGACGTGGCCAGGTGCCACCACATAACTATGAACGCTGTAGAGTTTGCTCGGAAGATAATCAAGGATGTTACCTCGTGCGAGCAGCCCTTCAAAGTCAGTTGGACCGCAAAGAGAATCAGCCATGTCCAAGTTCTGGATCAATCAACTTGATGCCAGACTATTTCGCTGATCAAATCAAAGAAGTTGTCGTAATCTCTGATCATAAGAGGACCAAATATGTTTGTACTATCATCCCTCTACTTGACGAATCGAAAGCTCCTAACCAGGGACTGATTGAAATTACTTACAATGGTAAGAAAAATCAGAAGGCTCTCGTAGTTATATATTTGTCGGGACCACTACCGTATGAATCAGCTAAGACTATCCCTTACAAGTACGGTGCAACAACAATTGAGAATGGAAAGGAAACTCCATTACCCTCCGTCGTGAATATTGCAGACATCAGTCGAGTAACACGGAGCGGTCGAATCTTCAACCGAGGAGTTGGAGATCCTAGCAAAGAAGAGGAACCTTAAACCGAAGTTCCTAATCAACCAGTCAGTCAATCCAGTAATCCCGACCTTTCAAAAGACAGCGATGAGATGTTGAAGCTCATCCAAAAGAGTGAATACAACATTGTTGATCAACTGTTGCAAACTCCTTCAAAAATCTCTGTGCTATCTCTTTTGCTCAGTTCCGAAGCTCACAGGGAAGCTCTAAAGAAAGTCTTAGAGCAAGCCTTTGTGGAACAAGATGTTACGATAAGACAATTCAATAGCATCATCTCAAACATCACTTCCTGCAATAACTTGGGATTCAGTGATGAAGAATTGCCGGAAGAGGGCCACCGTCACAACATGGCACTCAATATTACAGTCAACTGCCAGGACGATGCTTTAGCCAGCGTATTGGTAGACACCGGATCAGCCCTGAATGTTATGCTAAAGTCTACTTTGATGCATTTATCATACCAAGGATCTCCGATGAGAGCCAGTGAGGTTATCGTCAAAGCATTTGACGGATCCTATAAAGCAGTTATCGGCGAAGTCGACCTTCCCATAACCATCGGTCCTCACACTTTCCAAGTCACTTTCCAGGTCATGGACATCCGGGCAGCATACAACTGTTTATTAGGAAGGCCTTGGATACATCAGGCTGGGGCAGTCACTTCGACACTTCACCAAAAGCTGAAGTTCGTCAAGAACGACCAACTCGTCACAGTCTGTGGAGAGCAAGCCTTGATCGTGAGTAACTTATCGTCATCCACTGTTGTAGAACCAGATGGGGTAATCGGAACCCAGTTCCAAGCACTCTCGCTACACAATGACAATCAATCAGAACGAGGAACTTCGATTTCCTCGTACAAAGATGCTTTCAAAGCAGTCAAAAGTAACAATGCAACAGGATGGGGACAACTTGTCATTCCTACGGATAACAAGACAAAGAAAGGTCTTGGTTTCTCCTCAACCTGTACTCAGACTAAGAACGATGAAAGTCTTCATCCCATTCAAAATTTCTTCCACAGTGGAGGTTTCCTTCACCCAGTGTCTCAAGAAGTACATACCATTAACTAGGGAGACTCCTCCGATGCAAACGAAGAATGGAAGTCCTATCTTAACAAGGACAGTTATATGTCTCAGGGAGAGGTGCCTACGCCATTTTACTATCCCGCACAGAGTCTGAGATATATACCAAGGTTAGACGTCAAAATGATATACGGAGATTATGATCCGGAAGGATGCCGTGCTCCACCAAACTCATTAGAGGAGGACACTCTGATGAAAGACAACTTTGACTATGATTATTTTGGCCTGATGGATGGCCTGCCTATGTGACAGCCGTACCCAGGAGACTTGGGGCAAAAGATTCAGCCGAACGACACTTATTAGTTAGGCATCATCGAAAAGAATACCTGCGTCCCCACAGAAGCATGGGATCATTACTCAGGACATTCAGAAAATATCCAGTACAATGATGAATTTGCAAAGATTACAGGACAAGAGTTCATCAACTATGCTTTTCCCGAGGTCAACGTCATCGAAAGGGATGACTCCTCTAGTTCCAAAGAAGTGTGGGACACCTTAGGACAACCGAGTGGCAAGTACGACTTCTTGGTCAAGTACACTGCTCCTGAAAGCTCTCATATCAGGCTCGAAGACATCCAGCCAACTGGATGGGGAGATATACCTGAGAGTACAAATACTATGCAAAATACAGCTGAAGAATCCTCCTACGACAACTCAGCCTGGGAGATAGATTCCAACTATCCCGTTCCTCCAGAAATTAGCGTTATTTCTTAAGACAAACCAAGAGAGAAGGTACCAGACTTTGTGATTCACCGAGGAGTTTGCCGCCAATGGGTTGCTGTCGACATTCCGAAAGTTGTTCATAAGTCTAAGTAATTGTCGTCTTTATCTTAACCTTTCACCCTGCCCAGGTGAAACAGATGTTTTTATAGGGCTCACTTTCTGTAAATGTCCCTATTCACTTTACCCAAAGCGACAGAGTTTTGTTTTATAGGGTTGTAGTTTCAAGAATCGACAAGATCATGAATAAAATAACGTCGTTATGTAATTTCTGCTTTATTGTTGTTTTCTCTTTTCGCTTTTTCAGAAAATAGTAATCCTAGAAAAACAAAACAAAATAAAAACAAGCATTTTTCAGAAAATACACTTCACACACTCTTGCATTCTCTCTATCTCTTCTAAAAACAAATCATCACGTCTTGCAGACTGCCTGTTTTAAACCTCGTTGAAACATGCAATCAAATGCCTTCTCCCAACTTTGAATTCCCGGTATTCGAGGCCAAAGAAGAAGTTGACACAAAAATTCCAGAAGAGATCTCCCAATTACTCAGACAAGAGGAAAGGTCCATTAAACCTCACAAAGAGCCGTTGGAAACGGTAAACTTGGGTTCAGAAGAAGAGAGAAAAGAAGTCAAGATTGGGGCACTGCTCAGTCCGATTGTCAAAGAAAGTTTGATAAAGCTTCTCAAAGAGTTTCCCGATGTATTCGCTATGTCCTATCAGGACATGCCAGGGTTGGATACCAACATCGTGGAACATCATCTACCGTTGAGATCAGAATGTCCGCCAGTAAAATAGAGGTTGAGACGGACTCATCCAGACATGGCTATCAAAATCAAAGAGGAAGTACAGAAATAGATTAACGCTGGTTTTCTCGCTACATCGGAATATCCTCAATGGTTAGCCAACATAGTACCAGTTCCGAAAAAGGACGGAAAGGTCAGAATGTGTGTAGACTATAGGGATCTGAATAAGGCAAGTCCAAAGGATAACTTTCCCTTACCACACATTGACATGCTGGTAGACAGTACAACAAAGTTCAAAGTCTTCTCCTTCATGGATGGATTCTCGGCCTATAATCAAATCAAAATGGCACCGAAAGACATGGAGAAAACTTCATTCATCACCCCATGGGGTACTTTTTGTTACAAGGTAATGTCGTTCAGTTTGAAGAACGTCGGGGCAACCTATCAAAGGGCCATGACTACTCTGTTTCATGACATGATACATAAAGAAATAGAAGTATATGTCGATGATATGATTGCCAAATCTAAAACAGAAGAGGAGCATGTGACCCACCTGTCAAAGCTATTCGAGCGTTTGAGAAGGTACAAACTTCGCTTGAATCCCAACAAATGCACATTCGGTGTTCGTTCAGGGAAACTGTTAGAGTTCATCGTCAGCCAGAAAGGAATTGAGGTTGATCCTGACAAGGTCAAGGCCATTCAAGAAATGCCTTCTCCAAAGACTGAAAAACAAGTCAGGGGATTCCTGGGACGTTTGAATTACATTTCCAGATTCATATTCCTCATGACCGCGATATGCGTGCCGATCTTCAAATTACTCAAAAAGAACCAGGACTGCATTTGGACAGAAGATTGCCATACCACCTTCGACAGTATCAAGGAATACCTGTTGAACCCACTGATTCTATCACCTCCAGTGGAAGGAAGACCACTGATCATCTACTTAACAGTCTAACAGCACTATGCCATGGTCAGTTGTATCAGCAAAGAATGAAGCAAGCGTTCGACAAGAAGGTCCGGCCTCGCATCTTCAGAAAAGGAGACCTCGTGCTCAAGAAGATACAATCATTCCTCACTGATTCTCGGGGAAAATGGACTCCGAATTACGACGACCCTTATGTGGTCAAGAAAGCTTTCTCAGGCGGCGCCTTGAGACTCGCAACCATGGACGGAGAAGAGTTTGCCTACCCCACAAATGTTGACGTAGTCAAGAAATACTTCGCCTAAAATAAAATAAAAAAACGTCTCGGTGGATTGAAAACCTAAAAGGGCGGTCCAGGAAAAAATTAGAGACATAATCAAAAATCATCCCGGTGGATTGGAAATCTCAAAGTACAATCCAGGCAAAAGTTAGGGATTAATGGCAAGTAACTATGTCTGGTCAGGGGCAGATCCCCAGCAGCAGTAATGCCGATCATCAGAAAAAACTCCAGTCAAAGTCATCTTAGACAAAAGCTCAGGATGTCCAGAATTCAAACTTGGTAGAAGGATAGCGGTTGTTATGTTTCAACGTAGCCCTTTTCCCCTTAAATTACCATTTTCTAACATTGTGAATACTCTATGGAATCACGCGTTTGGCCGATTTCCATCCTATCAATAAAATTTGAGCCCTTGTGCTTTTGTTTGTAATTCTCATTTGTTTTAGCTTTACATAACGACATTTTAAAATGATCAACGATTCTTGAAATAAAACAAAAATGAATTTAATTGTCAAATTTTTCTGCTTTTAAAATAAAGATGGCAATTTCTTTTGACTGATGAACGTGAAAGGAACATCGATAGCTTCTCCGTAGGCGGTTAAGCTTCAAAGTGCATAATCAAAGTACTCCTTCTACACCAGTACGTCTGAACGAAGGATCAACTGTGTCAGAGACCCTGTTTCATCTGACATCACCGGCAGAGTTTTTACCTCCTAAGCCCGACCAACGTTGTTCCCCCACAGAGACTATTCCTCCTAAGCAAGGCAGAACTGCTACCGTGAACCAAGTGATACTTTTCATCCCCTGCGGTGGCCGAGTATCCATTCGTGTTCATCTTCTAGTCTGTATGTCGCGTCAGTTTTGTCAGCATAAACATACATACATCATGCATTATTGATTTACATGCATATTCATATCACATCACTATCACTCTGGTCAGTCTTTTCCCCAAGTGATAAAAGTCCTCGTCAATCGAGTTGTCAGTTCTTTCCTCGTCAGGAAGCGAACCACCTAAGCAATCTCTCCTCCTGTTTATTTATGGAATAGAGATGGTCCTTGGCGACTTTGATAACTTGAACCTCTGAAAACCCAGAAGGCCTTCAACAAACGTCACTCTTCGCCATTGAAGATGACATCTTCGCTTTCCCGGATTAAGGAAAATCCCCAGAGAAAGCCTCTTAATCGAAGAATCAACAATACAACAGTTTTTCTCCGAGAAATTCGCTGATGAAAAGGTCATCAGCACCTCCAAGTTGGATTACATCACATGGCATTTCTCCGAAAAGATATCGAAGGAAAGTATGATGTAATATCCCCAAACAGGCAACAGTCTCTCAAGAGACTTGTTTTCCCCAGTAGAGTCAACAAATGGCATCTCCAATAGAGAAGTTTGTACACCTTTACAACTCAGACTAATGGGTTTTTCCCAACAAGTCTGATATCAAAACCTTTTCCATCAAATGACATCTCCCCAGGAAAATTCGGCGAGAAGTTTGATGAAAACCGCTGCGAATAGCCTCCCTTGTCAAGAAAGTTTATTGACAAAAGAAACTAAGACCAGTTCCTTGGTAGGAAACCAGGATCGAGGGGAAGTTTACATCAGAAACTAAGATCAGTTCCTTGGTAGGAAACCAGGATCGAGGGGAAGTTTATTGACAAAGAAAAACTGAGACCAGTTCCGTGGCTGAAGACCAGGATCGAGGGGAAGTTTCTACCTTTTCTGAGCATCATTTCTTAGCAAAATAAGATGGATGAGCAAACTGCCATTCATAACCACCATCAAAATTCCGGGTATTCCGATATTTAATCCTCTTGTACCCCGAATGCCCGAATACCTTCGCCATTCACACCTTCGGGTCCAAGAAGATTAAATAGGGGCATCTGTCATACCCCAAATTTTGACCACTAAGATTTCCCATCATTGTGCAAGTCATCATCACAATATGGATGAACTTTCATGCTTCATCAATCTCCTCAAGAATTGTTGAGTATTCACTACAATCAAGGATTAGGGTTTTAAGCCCTCTCAGAGCACTCAAACAAAGGACCAATCAAGGAATGACATGATCTTAAACTTTTCTAGTCTCTCAAACACCCACAAAGGATCAATAGGACTCCCGCATCAAGAGTCAAACACCAAGTTGCAGTATTCCCAGTGGATTAAGCCTCAAGATCGCCAGTGTCACCAAATTTGGGTTTTGGTCGACCAAGGCCTCCAGATGAAATTTTTCCTCTGGGCATGAGCCAATGCTTCAAAGCACAACCTAAGATACTCCAAGGGACCTCATGGACCCAATCAACAAGTCAATTTTGCCTCAGGGGATGCATACACAAAGAATCAGGAATTATGGTTTCTTGACCTAATTCATCCCTAAGTTGACTTTTGGGACAAAACATGAGCCAAGACCTCAAGACATGATTTGAGGGCCTCAAATACACCACATTGATCCATTTGCAACAATGGATTGATTCAAGAAGTTTGACCTACAAGTTTCAATTTCATCTGGACCACAATTAGGGTTTTTAGAAAAAAGTCAACTGTACCTTTGACTTTTAATCAAGACATGCTCCCAAGCCTTGGGACATGATTCAATACACCCTACAACACCTATGGAACATAGCCATTAGGTTTGATTTAGGTCAAGGACTTGATTTCACCAGGGATTGCACAGTTTGGAATTCATCTGATAAAAAGTCAACTGTGCACAAAAGTCAACTTTGACTTTTTGGGATTTTTCACAATTATGGTTACTTGACCCTAAAATGATGTTAATGTGTGATTTGAATCATCATTCATCAAGAAAAATCAAAGAAAGTGGGATAACTTGTAAAAGGGGTAACCATAAAAACTTAGAATTTTTCTAAGTTATGAAAAAAAATGGCTAGGGTACCACCTTCCAAGGATCATAACTTGAGATCCAAGCAACCATTTTGGATGATCCAAAGATGGATTTGTAGATCTCATGGCATACTTTAAAAGTGTCAACTACAGCTCATTCCAATTCCTCATGGATTTTAAGTTATAGAGTGATCAAAATGGTTGAAAACCTAAAAGTGACATTTTTCCAACACTTAATGAAATTTTCACTAAGTCAGAATCTGTTTCACTTTTTCCAAAATGTAAGGGAATTTTTCACTTGGATCCAAAAAGTGTCAAAACAAACTATGATCACACATGAGTTGTATCATATGAGAGCTTTCCAAAATGACCAAGAACTTCATCAAACTCAATCTGAGCAAGAAGTCATGACAGTGGCAATATGCCTTGCTGCAACTGTCATAATAAGGCAGATTTAAGCATTTTGCTCGATTTAATCAAATTTTTCAAAGGACAAGCAAGTTTATCCATCTGAACACCTCTAGGGGGGACCAAGGAGGAACCAACACTGATCCATCAACCTCCCAAGTCTTTGGAACTACAAGTAGCATGCCAAACCTAAAAAAGCCTAAAAGGGGACAAGACTCCAATTTTGTTTTGGAGCATTCAATGGATGCACCAAGGTGGCATGAACTGAGTCTATTCCAACTGAATTCAGTCCAAGTTTATCTCTGAACCAAAGCTACAAAGCCTGAGCCCTAACCTCTAGTCAATGGCTAGAGGAGACTTGAGATTCCTTTTGAACCACATTGGCCAAACCTCTGCAGCAGTTGCTAAACACTATTGCTTGCAAAACAAATGTGCTCTACTATAAATAGAGCTCATTTGTGCTCAGTTTAAGTACACCAAAGCACTACAACACTTGCTTTCCTCAAAATCTCTTTCTCTAGGCAAAAATACCTTCTTTTGCAAGGTAACTCTGAGTTTTTAAGTTAGAGAGCATTTCCATCACAACTCATGATCTAAACACATCCAATATGTTGTATCTAAGCTGATCAAACTCTCATTTGTGACCTGAAACACAGAAATCACAAAGTCACCTCTCAAAACCTCAAAACTTGACTGTTTTACATTTTTCAAGCCATGTCTTGATTCAGTCACTTTCAAAACCAGATAAGACCTCAAACAGACTCCAAATATCATCCTTGAACTGTCCCAAATGGTTCCCTACATCTGGAACACCATTTGAGAGAGTTGTCATTTTGGCCACTTTTGCCCCTTTTGCAAGAAAGAACCAGTTTCTGATCCAGAGGTTTCCAGCTGATTCCAACCATCCTAAAAGCTTCTAAGAGATCATTTGAGAGTGTCTAAAGCATCAAATCACTTCTGGAACAAAGCACTTGGCAGATTGCACGAAAGCTCTAAAAGAGGTAAGCATCACAACTTGAATTCTCTGAATCATGCTTTCCTTTGATGTCCACTGATCATAAACATCTCATACATGTTATATATGTTGTGTTTGCATCAAATTACCATGCAACTCTTGCCTGCATCATGAGGTAGCACAGAAAATGCAATTATAGGCCTATTTCAAAACCACTATCAGGTTTTAAAATGGGGGCCTCATATGAAAAACCCACCACTACCATTGGATTCCTTGTGAAATTCTAGGCAGGATAGACCTAAATCTTGTCCCAATCCATGGAGAAATGAGAAAGTTACAAGCTTCACGTTTTTTGTTCAAAACCTTGCCTTGCCTTGCCTTGGCCAGGCCAAAAATCAAGGCATGCCTTGTATATTTCTAGGTTGGGTTTAATACACGGATGTATCACCACCCCAGTGGTAGAGAGCGCGCACTGCACACAAGAGGTCTGGGGTTCGAATCCCCCTCGCCCCAGATCCTCTTTTTACCACTTTTTCCTATTTTTATCATTTTTTCATATTATTTTTAATGATTTGAAAAATTAATAACTCCCTCAATTTTAATTATTTTTTATTGTTTCTTTTTGCAAAAAATCACAAAAATATTGAAATATTTTATTCTACAAAAAATCAAATTTATATTATTTATTTAATATAGTTGGTATTTTTGTAAATAAATTCATTTTTAATTATTTTTAAACATTTTTAAAATGAATATGCATCTTGAAAAACCAAAACTAAATGGGTTTTAATTCATCTTGTGATTAAAACTTCATTTTTCAAACCTAAACCAAAAATCACAAGTTGTTTATTCAAACTTATTTGGTATTTTCTTCATTTATTATTAATTTTCATTGAAAATTACTTTAAAAAATGAAATTAGGGTTTCTTTGATTTTCAATTTTTTCAAATCATTTCAAAAACTCTTTGGGCATCTAATAGAGTGTAAGACCCAACCCTTGTTGTACAAAAACTTTTTTGTGCCACAGATATTGTATAAGTCCCGACACGATAGAAAACCTCGGCGCGATCGCCAGTTCAAAATAAAATCATCCGGGCCTACCCTCGTGTTGTAAGTCGCATTTCTTTTCTTTTAAAACTTTTTTGGGCCTATTGAGAGAGTGTAAGACCCATCTATTTGTACAGAAAACCTTCTTTGGGCCTCAGTCACTTGCATAAGTCACTCTGTACAAATTCAAAACAACGGTGCGATCACTGTTAAAACTTTGGGCCTCTCCTTGAGCTGTAAGCCCCAACCATCTTTTCAAATACTTTCTCCTTTGGTTTTGAATTCAAATATATTGTTGTTATCAAATTTTCTTTGTTGAAAAACTAACCAAACAGCATGGAAGCTCTACAACCGAGTAAGTGTTTACCTGCTTTCTTTATCCGCTTTCGTATATATACCTGTATTGTGGGGCTGTTCCACTGTAAGACCTCTTTCATAATCTCTTATATACTTCTCTTATATCAACTGTATATATACTAGTATAGTTATTTAGAGTTTTCCCCGGCAACTACGTCTAGAACCAGGCAAAGCCCCGTTGATCACTCTTGAATAAACAAACAAAACTAGATCCCCATAGGAATCCAGATACAGTCTTCCCTTCTCTTGGGGTTAAACAATATGGAACAAAGAGAAAGACAGTATTCTTCATGAACCTTTTCTCAGACTGTCACCCCTAGAAATTGTCAAAAGAATTCTACTCCCCAGAGTTGATCTATTCTCGGTGAATAGCATCTCTTGAATTCCTCCAAATCTCAGAACTTTCACTAAATGATTTATTCTCGGTGAATAGCATTTCTTGAATCTTCCAGGTTTGAGACCCACGGGCTTCTTAAAATCATCCCCGCCTCCTCTTGGGCGTTGTACAAGGACCCTTCGGCTTCTTAGAAGTTTTTCACAGCCTCCTCTTAGGCTTCGTATAATCATCCTTCCTCAGCGAAGGTAGCCTCCTCTTGGGCTTCGTACAAATTGTCCCTTCGGCTTCTTAAAAGTTTCTTCTGTCTTCTCTTGGGCTTTGTACAAATTGTCCTGACGACCTCTTAAAGGTATAGGAACATAAATTAGTCATCTTGTTAGAGAAGTCTTTCAAATGAGTCTAGATCTTCATCTCGTAAACACTTGTCTCCTCTTGGGCATTGTACAAAGACACACCCAGTAGACTTTGACAGTCTAAGCTCCTTGAGTCTCAAAGACATTCTCAAGTTCCTTCTAAACGTAGGAAGAAACCCCGGTCACTATGAATCAATCTCCAACAGAAACCCGGCCTCTCTCATGAGAGTTCTCTATTTGGACCTGCCTAGGGATCTCAATAATCCTCAGCAGTAAGACAACCTTCTCTTGGGCTTTGTACAATGATTCCCCCCAACAGAGCTAACCTTTTCAAACTCTCTTGTTGAGTCAATCCCTTTTTTAGCCTCCGTTTTGGGCTTTGTACAAGACAGACAAGAACACTCTCTTGTTGAGTATAAAACACTCTCTTGTTGAGTATAAAAGATTCTCTTATTGTGTCAACCTTTAGCCTCCGTCTTGGGCTTTGTACAAGACATATAAAAACACTCTCTTGTTGAGTATAAATGATTCTCTTGTTGAGTCGACCTTTAGCCTCCATCTTGGGCTTTGTACAAGACACATATTAAACACTCTCTTGTTGAGTCAAACCCTTTTAGCCTCCATCTTGGGCTTCATCCAAGATACATATACCCATCTCCCCAGCGAATTCAAAAATCAATTTCAGCCTTAATCTTGGGCTTTGTACAAGACAGAAAGAATATTTTCCCCGAAAAAGTCAACCTTTCAGCCTCCTCTTAGACTTTGTATAAAGAAATCCCCGGTTGAGTCAATCAACCTTTTAGCCTCCAATTGTGCTTTGCTCGCAGCAGACAAACATCAACAACTCCTCTTTAGAGATGACAAGTTCTCTCTCAGTCAGGACCCCTTTTAGCTTCATATCTTGGGCTTTGAACAAGATACAAATCACCTTTTAGTTTCATATCTTGGGCTTTGAACAAGATACAAATCACCTTTAGCTTCAATCTTGGGCTTTGAACAAGACACCTAAAACACCTTTTTCCTCCCATAGAATAGGAGGAACTACGATTGCTCTGATTTCCCTGTTTCGTTAAACGGGAATACGTAGGCATAAGATTGAGAAATCTTAGCGAGCACACCACATCAAACACTCTAAGTCTAGTACCTTCATACATCCATCAAAGAAAATCAGTATCCTAACCAAAATCCTCCCTAACAGACATGACATTCTATTCTTAAACAAAATAACCTAAGAGAGACCCACTATCTGGAATAGCATCTGTAAACTAACAGTCATCTGTTTAAACTCAGTATGCAAGCAGGGTTAATTAGAGACCCCTATTTCCCTTCCTTAATCAACTCACAATAGGATAAAAAATGAATCGAATTATAGTACCAAAGCGATAGTGATTCGAAACCACAAAAACCGCGCTACACTGTCACACCCGACTGAAGCCACTTCTTAGGTCACCACCTAAGACTAAAACAGATGCTAAAGCGTATGCAGTACCCCTCCCATGATTCTGCATAAACTCTGATGATGAGATGTTCCAACATCTTATTGAACATCAACAATCTTGACTTTCAAGGATAATCAATTAAATACTTATGGGTTCCACAAATAGAAATTGATCTTAAATCCTTGTGTAATAACCCTTCTTCACTGCTGTAGCTGAACTCCATCAGATAATGTCATGAACACTTATAAAGTATTCAATCTTTTTGCAAGTATCTTCTTCAAGGACAATGTTGAGATACTAAGGCTGCCACCCTTGAATCAAGTAACTAAAACTTTCTCTGAACAAATCTTAATTACCTCAACAATTCTTCAATCAGATTGGATCCACTCTTAGGGTCAAGAGAGATGAATCCTTCCTTGCTGTTTTTGGATAGTGAAAATAAATCACCTACACTTTCTTCAGATTGTGTTTCAAAGAAACACCTTCTAGTCAGAAGAGTAACTAGAAGACTCCAGATACACGACATAGATGCCTTTATGAGTGGACTTGAGAGAATTTTCAAGTATCTTTGACAACCTAGCCGACCAATAATTTATCAAATTCTAGAGCAAGAACCTGATAAACTTAACTCAACTCCTCTCCTCTTCAACTGACTCCAACTGTACCAAGAAACCAAGCTTCCAAGTACTAAGTCACCATACCAGATATCTAACCACAACTCCTTTTACTCCATCGCTCCCAACTTTGGAATAAAAGAATGCAGATATCTTCAAATATAGAGGCCGACAATTGAGACCTTCCACCAACTGTCTTCAGTAACAACTCCAAAATCCCATAATTCTAGAGCTCTTCCATCAGAAACACATGCAGCAGAACCACCAAGGAACAGATCCTGCTTGCCCTAATAAGATGTCACAACATCTTATAAGACACACCAACAAGAGAACTAGCCACTTCTCCTAAAGTTGTTGTAGAATCTCCTCAGCAACATGAACAACCTACAGGTTGCTCCCTTCGATCCAGAACATCCATCTCATCCATTAATACCCTTGAGTATGTCTGAGTTGATTGATCTGATCTTCAAAACTCCTCCTTGTTTAAACGCAAGAAAGTATCTCCCAAAGATATCATCCAGAACCAGATAGGATGCCTGCTCTGATACCAATTGAAATTCTGGCCTATGCAGACAGCAGATGTCCTAACACATGGCAAGACATTGTGTTACATAGTCATTTAAACTCAGAGGCGCAACTGCGGACTGATACCTTGAATATCAGAACTGCACACTCATAGATGTCACGACATCTGATCCAATATGTCAGTCAAGAACAATAACAAAACTGTAAATTGCAGAATGTTAAATAAGACAGTATGTGTTAACCCAGTTCGGTGTAATTCACCTACATCTGGGGGATACCAATCCAAGATGAAGACTCCACTATATCGTAGTATTATCACAAAGCTAAACTCAACCATTTACAACTTTGTCTCTTAATCACTACCCCAATGGACATCTTTACCAAAGCTAAACTCTATGGTTTACAACCCTGATATGAGAGACCTTACTCACATCCTTCCCACAACCTGCATTGTCTCTGTCATCTGCCATCACAGAACCTGTCACGGTTTTCTTGACCAAGAAGTTATTTTGGACTTGCTTAAAAGCTTCGTCCAAGAACAATACAACAACCATTACCTAAAGGCTTCTGGTTGTGTACATGTACCTATGTCGTCCTCTCTGCATCCCATACTACAGAGGGGAACTACAACCCTAAGAGCCAACGACTCTCAAAACCTAAACCCTTATTTTTACAAAAGAGAACTAGGTTACAATTGTTACATAAGGCATTCATAACCCTAGGTCTAAGTCTTCATATATATAGTCTTCTGTCTTGGGCTTTCTATCTTTGATCCTTGACCCACTGCTGAAGGCGCCTAAAATCTTGGAACAGATTTGATACATATTTAAATGTTGAGTAGTCAAGATGTCCAGTCTTTCTGTTGGGATATCTCCTTCGACATCTTTGTCTTTTGCAGAATTCTTTAGCTTTAAACTTCATATTTAAGCTTTTCTTCCAATATTTTGTCTTACCAAAATTTGTCCAAACCTGAAGAGCTTTCAGCTCTAATTATCTTATCAGATAAATACTCAGAGCACACCGGAACTCAGCTGGTCTCAACTAATATTATTCAGAGCATTTATAAATATGGGGTATTACATCCTCCCCTCCTTAAATAGAAATTTGTCCTCGAATTTAAGGATTACCTGAAAAAGGTGAGGGTAAGCATCTCGCATTTCAGATTCAAGTTCCCAACTTGCATCACCCGGATGTGTCATATCCCACTGAACTTTAACAAGAGGAATTTCTTTGTTCCTTAACACCTTAGTTTCTCTTCCTGTGATACGGCTTGGTTGAGGCTCAAACATTAAATCTGCTTCTATCTCAATTGTATCTGGTAGAATTGGCTGAAGAGGATCTGGAACAAACTTTCAGAGCTGAGACACATGAAAGACAACATGCATTTCTGACAGAGAAGGCGGTAAGGCTAACCTGTAAGCTACTTCACCAATCCTTTCTAAAATTTGATACGGTCCCACGTATCTCGGACTTAACTTCCACGACTTAAATGGTTCTTTCAACCTCAATCTCAGAGTAACCTTCAAAAACACGTGATCACCCTCGTCAAACTCTAAAGGTTTCCTACGGTTATCTGCATAACTCTTCTGACGATCTTGTGCTTGTTTAACTTTGTCACGAATCATTCTAATCTTTTCCGTAGTCTCTTGGATAATCTCGGGTCCCAAAATTCTATCTTCACCAACTTCCGCCCAACACAAAGGCGTCCTACATTTCCTTCCATACAATGCCTCATAAGGAGCCATACCAATACTTGCATGATAACTATTGTTGTACGAAAACTCAATCAACGGTAAAAGTTATATCCAATTTCCCCCACTTCCCAGCACACAAGCCCTTAACATATCTTCCATCGTTTGTATCGCCCGCTTCATCTGATCATCCGTTTATGGATGATTTGACGTGCTCAAACACAACTTCGTTCCCATAGCTTGTTGAAAAGCTCTCCAAAATGTTGAAGTAAACTTTGGATCTCTATCAGACACAATGCTAGAGGGAATACCATGTAACCTCACAATTTCTGAAATAAATAACCTTGCAAGATGACTTACCTTGTAAGTAGCCTTTACGGCTAAGAAATGCGCAGATTTCGTCAACCAATCCACAATCACCCAAATAGAATCTTAACCACCTTGTGTACGGGGTAGCCCAACTGCAAAGTCCATAGAAATATTATCCCACTTCCATACCGGAATTTCTAACGGTTGTAATAAGCCACCCGATCTCTGGTGCTAAATCATTACCTGTTGGCACACCGCACACTCCGACACATACACCGCAATATCTCTTTTCATACCGGACCACCAATAGTCCCTCTTTAAGTCTTGATACATTTTTGAAGAACCAGGATGTATAGTAAAAGCACCTTTATGAGCTTCCTCCAAAATCCTTCTTTTAAACACCGCATCATCCGAAACACAAACCCTTTGGTTAAACAGAATGATTCCATCGGTAGCTCGTACGAAACCCGGTTGAACTAACACTTCTTTTAACTTCTCATCCAACACTTGCCCTTGTTAAATTTCCTCTCTAAGTGTAGAATTAACATTCAAATTCCCCATAATCACACCATTTTGAGTCCAAATAAATTGAAGATTAAGATCTCGAAACTTTTCCAATAAGGCATATTCTAACATCATCAATTCGACACTATGAGACACTTTCCGACTCAAAGCATCCGCCACCTTATTCGCTTTACCCGGATGGTACTTCAATTCTAAATCAAAATCTTTTAAACACTCCATCCATCTCCTTTGACGCATGTTCAACTCTTTTTGGTCAAAAAGATATTTCAAACTCTTGTGGTCGCTGAACATTTCAAAACGTACCCCATACAAATAATGACGCCACACTTTCAGTGTAAAAACAACCGCCGCTAATTCCAAATCATGAGTTGGATAATTCTTCTCGTGAACCTTTAGTTGTCGAGAAGCATAAGCCACCACATGACTATCCTGCATTAAGACACCTCCTAATCCCATCTTTGATGCATCACAGAATACCTCATATGACTTGTTAGGATCAGGAATGATCAAAACAGGAGCAGTCGTCAATCTTTCCTTCAAACTCATAAAACTTTGTTCACAAGCCGAATCCCACTCATAAGGATAATCCTTTCGAGTAAGTTTGGTAATTGGTAAAGCCAATTGAGAAAAGCCTTTGATAAACCTTCTATAATAACCTGCCAGTCCTAAGAAACTTCTAACTTCTAAAACATTCTTTGGTCTCTCCTAATTAATTACCGCTTCAACTTTTGATGGGTCTACCGCCACACCTCCTTGAGATATGACATGACCAAGAAAACTAACCTCCGACATCCAAAGCTCACACTTGCTTAGCTTGGCAAAAAGTTGTCTCTCTTGTAAGATCGAAAGAACGATTCTTAAATGCTCTCCGTGCTCTTGAGAAGTACGAGAATAAATAAGAATGTCATCAATAAAGATCACTACAAATTGGTCCGGGTAAGGTTGAAATATCCGATTCATATAATCCATAAAAACTGCTGGAGCATTTGTCACACCGAAAGGCATTACTAAGAATTCATAATGGACATAACGGGTTCTAAATGCGGTCTTTGGTACATCTGAACTCTTCACACGGATTTGATGATAACCCGACCGTAAATCAATCTTCGAGAACACACAGTCTCCTTTCAATTGATCTAACATATCGTCTATCCTGGGTAATGGGTACTTGTTCTTGATGGTGACCTTATTCAACTGCCGGTAATCAATACATAACGGCATTCCACCATCCTTCTTCTTTACTAACAACACTGGAGCTCCCCAGGGCGAAACACTGGGTCAAACAAAATTCTTAACCATTAACTCTTTCAATTGATCCTTCAATTCTCTTAACTCAAGCGGTGCCATCCGATACAGAGAAATGAATATAGGAGCCGTTCCCGGTATCAGGTCAATAGAGAATTTCACTTCCCTTTCCAGAGGAAGAGAAGTGACATCCTCGGGGAAAACTTTGGAGAACTCACAGACTACAGGAATATGCAGAACTTGCAGCTTACTACTCTCCTCCTTAGTGAGAACCAAAAGAACAGATTTTTCCTTCTCAAACAAGAAATTTATCATTCCAACCGTACCTTCTAAAATAGTTGTTAACACATCTTTCGGAGTAGTTTCAGCGGACGAAATGATGATTAGCTTTTCTTCACAACCAATAAATACTGAATTAGCAGAAAGCCAATCCATCCCCAAAACAACATCTACTTTCTTAAGCGGAAAACAAATAAGATCAATTTGAAAAACTCTTCCATTCATAGATAATACACAGTTTTCACACATTAAAGGTGTTTCAACCATCTCATCCATGGCAGTAGTAACCACCATGGGTGGAGACAACAGAATAGCTTGCAACCCGAGCCGCTTCATACATTGCGTTGACACAAAAGAGTGTGTTGCTCCACAATCAAATAATATAAAACAAGGATTCCCATTAATGAAACACGTACCAGCAATCAAAGAGTTATCACCCTTTGCCTTCTTTGCATCCAACGTATAAACTCGACCGGTACTCTTTCCTTGCATCTAATTTCTATTCTGAGGACAATACCTCGCCATATGACCCACTTTCTGACACTGATAACACTTCATTCCTTCAAAGCCACATCTACCAAAATTCATCTTACCACAAGAACGACACACAAGAGGTGCACTTGCTCTAGAATTCTGAACATGTTTTCCTTTGAAGGCTTGTTGTCTAGGCCTAAACTGTTGGTTTGATCTCCCACGATCATTCTGATTCGACCTACTCAAATCTCCCTCTACTTGGACTTTCTTCAAACTGTTCTCAGCCACATAACATTGCCTTAGCAACTCAGCATAAGTAGTGAACTCTCTTTGAGACACACTGTGAGAAATCTCAGCTTTCAATCCAAAAAGAAATTGGTCAATCTTCCACTTTTCATCCGGAGCATACACGGCCTGCCTAGAGTAAGCAGCCATGATCTCAAATTTCTCAGCAGAAGCAGCCACAATCATAGTACCTTGCCTCAACTGTTGGAATTCAAACTCTTTTTGGGTCCTCAAAGAACTAGAGAAATAATTCTCCATAAAAGAAATCTTAAATTACTCCCAAACATTAGGCACATCTTGGATAGTCATTAAAGCTGAAGCACTCTTCCACCACCTCATAGCAAGACCTTTCAACGAGTGAGAAGCAAACACCACTTTGTTCTCTTCACTACACTGAACTATCAGAAAGATTCTCTCTATACCAGCCGCCCATTCATGAGCTTTCACAAAATCTAACCCGCCATGAAATTCTGGAGGATTCATGCGGATGAAATCCCGAAAACTTCCACCTATAGCATCTGGAACAACCACTAGAGGATGAAGACTCCCATTGATCTATTGTACCATCTGCTGCATGAATTGGTTCTACTGCTGCTGCTGCATCTGTTGTAAAAACTAGGGCCATGGGACATACCCCTCGCCACCTGGCAGGTTCGTCTCGGTAGGAGTAGTTTTGGGTCTACCACGGGTTCTGCGTCCGTCATCCATGTTCCTAAAGGCCATACAGATAGGATTAAGTTTATCAGGCTCAATGCCATAAATATAACACTTAAGACCAATGGCGACACAACGCATATGAATGGAAAGAAACACTTATACTATTTCATGGCTAGGTCGAGGATACGACCTGCTCTGATACCAACTATAACACCCATATATAATATCATACATCAAAGCATATATATTATACAAGAATCCAAGTTTTGGTATTGAAATACCATAAGTTCCTAGTTAACACATTGTATATATTACATGCCCAAAACACAAAAATACTAAAACTATGGCATAATGTATACAAGATGTTCCAAAGTACTAAGAACTAGATCAAAACAATGATCTCAAAATAAATCTCCACAATGGAAGCTATGCCATCCAAAGAAGCCAAGATACGTAAGGATAATCAAACGACTTTATCCTTCGTAGAATCTGAAGTACCTATAATAACCAACAACGTGGGGTGAGATATTAAATCTCAGTGAGCTCCCTATCTTATGGATTCTCTCGGCTTTACAAGGTTCTATCAATCCTAACTCAAGTCAAAGGGAAGGGAAATGACCTTGAGTTCACAATCTCACACTATATGGAAACATGTTCATGAGTTCACTAACTCAAATTATCACTAATCAATAACCTTACCAAGGCATCCCCTTTTCCCGTCCGCTTCTACGTCTAGAAGTCGACTCGAGTCGTGGATCCTTGTAATTTACTTGGCATACGAAATGAATTCGGTTTCATCGGCATGTTAACCGTGAACCGTCACTTTTCATGGCCTGTTAACCATCACAAGTCTCTTTACCCGTAGGCTCCATTCGTACTAACCGCGGGAATCAAACCTACCAAGTAATTCATGCGTACATTCCAGAGGAGCCTAAGCTCGTGAAACAACATACATCGGGGAAACGGTTATGATTACGTGATTACACACACATGTGATTGTATTTGACAATCACAAGGCCACATTGGCCTTTTTCACAAAAACACAAGATTCACACATGTTCCATACTAGTGCTTCACTCTCCTCTAGACCATTACTCGTCGAAAGTGCACACTTTGGCATCGAACGCACGAGCATCGCCATCTAGATTATCTATCAATTCGTAGTCACCTTACTAAGTTCTACTTATAGATTTATGGTAAGGTTTCCTCACTCTTCCTATTCCATATTTTAAACATGTTTTCACTCAATTTCTTTTCATAATAAGAGGTTAGATATAATACAATACAATAGTATGACAAAATGCATGTAATAATTTAACTCATAAAATTTACACATTTCTCGAGTTTCCTTCGATTTATTTAATCGGGTATCGAAATCAATATTTTTCACTTTTATTGCGTAGGATATTTTCATAGCTTTCCAACGACTATTACCATGCCTCGATCGGAATTACGATCCAAAAGATATGAATTTTTAAACATTTTTTAAAAATCACAACAGTGGTAACCAGTTACCTTAAACATGTAACAGGTTACATCAAGCGTTACTGTTCACACAGAACCAAAATCATAGTTAGAGACACCTTCAGGTAACCGGTTACCTCAAACAAGTAATCGGTTACTTCACCTCTATTTCACGTAAAACGCTATTTTTTTCTTCAGTTAACCGGCTATCTCAAACAAGTAACCGGTTACATCTGAACCAGAACTAAAGAAAAGCTGTTTTTATGGTACAAACTCAATCCAATCTCAACCAAAATATGTTCCAACATAATAACAAGTATTATACATCAATTTCTCACACAACCCAATCATGTTATACATTCTATTTCATATTTTAACCATTGAAACAATATTTAACTCATTTATTCCAAATCCATCATTTCTATTCAAAGTTCTAACCTAACTTTCTACAATTAGAGTTCTAACTAGAACTCACCTCTAAACAAGATGATGAATATTGTGAGATGATTTGATGAAGAATGAAGAAGTTCCAAGTTGTTCTTCAACTTCTAGGTTTCTTTCTCTTTCTCTCCTCTTTGCTCCTCCTTCTCTCTACTTCTTTCTATCTTTTCTTTTTATTTTTGGTTACTAATGAAGAGGGAAAGAAAATGGAAATGATATAGAGAAATATCCTTAAGTAAGTAACACCAACTTAAATGTCCAAATTGTCTCTAATGTCCCAATAAAAAACCTCAGAGTTGAATAATATTAATTTGACTAAATCTGAGCTCATTAGTTGCTCTAATTATCTTATCAGATAAATACTCAGAGCACACCGGAACTCAGCTGGTCTCAATTAATATTATTTAAAGCATTTATAAATATGGGGTATTACACCCGCCGCAACCGATTCACTGCCATCGATAATTTTTCGGTAGCCTCTATTTTTTACACTTTGTTCCACTTTTTAGATTTTGTATGTGAAGGATGATAGAGAGAGAAAGGAGATAGAGATAGAGATAGAGAGAGAGAGAGAGAGGTGAATTGAATCTGGAGTTATTGTTATTTGTTTCTAGCGCAACTAAAAACCTTTCATAAACGAAAGATGCTTTGTCTATTCTGATGTGAAGCATAAACAAATGTTTCAATCTTTTCATGTGCAAAGTAAGCAACGACGCGCGCTCGAATGCGATGAAAACATAATCTATGAGAATCCAGATTATGTTGTCTATTCTGATGTGAAGCACAAAGAACGTTCCCTACTCTCATGTTTGGGTAACAAATGATGTTTTTCGCTCGAATGCGGCTTAAACATCTTTCGCTAAAATCGACCAACAAAAAATATTTGCTACCCAGAACTACGTAGTTTTGAGTTTCCCATCGCACCTGAGGATACGTATGAGCTAGATTCAACGTCTCGTCAAGCACCCTAATAAAAAACTAATTTTCCCCTTGTAAATACATCATAATAAATAGAAGAAATCAAACATATCGTAAGCTAATACTTTTATTCGCAAAACTAATTAAACATATTTCGTTGGATACAACGAATGTCGCGGGGTGCTAATACTTTCCTCTCGCATAACCGACTCCCGAACTTAAATTTGGTTGTGATGACCATAATTTTGTTCTTTAAGGGTTTTATTGACGTTTTCGTTTTAAAAATAAAACTCCGGTGGCAACTCTGTTGATTTCGAGCGTACAGACGCTCGAATATTTTTCCCGCCGCGACAAAAAAATGTCAAAATTAGTCATTTAATATATGAAAAATGAATTTTAAAAAAACTTTTAATATTTTGAAAAACGTTTTAAAAGAATCATTTTTGAAAATACAAAGAAAAATCTAATTTTTTTAAAGTTAACATGCCCTAAATTTAGTTTTAAGTTCACAATAAAATATTTGTGCATCCATACGGATAAATTTATTTGATACAGTTTAAAATATATTTAAATACACAGATAAATTTAAAATAAATTATTTAATTGTAAAACGAACAATGATCATATAAACTCAATTGTATTAAATAACATTTAAAAGGAGAAAACACTTGAAATAGAGAAAGAAAAGAAAAGGAAAATTTTGATATTTGAAAATAAAAATTTTGTCTCTCAAATAAAGACAATTGTTGATTAAAATAAAATAGATATTGTATGGATAATGATATATTGATATGTAACATTGAGCGTTTTATTATCGCATTTATGTGTTAATTTTCCGTCTTTATTATCAATCAACCATTAAAAAATTGGAAGGATATAACATATTAACAAAAAATTCTTATATTTGAACTCATACACTTGAAAGGCACTAGAAAAATAATAAGTTTGAACTTGTCGTTTCGAGTTATTTCCTTCTGTTTCTGTGGTTAGTGAGTTATGGAGTTAGAGTAATTATTCATTCTTTCATAAAGTCTAGGATTCGAGTCAAATCGACCTTCCCTCTCATCCCAGGGTGAGGCAAGGTAGCTTGCTCGTTTGTTATCTCGGCGGCTCAAGAAGTTGGACTAGCTGCTCCTCTGATCCATAGTCGATTCTAGGGGAAGGGAAGTGCCCCACCTTGCAATAAGTAGGAAGGTTTTTCATTGTTGGGACGACTTCAAACTGGACTGAATGTGGATTCATCACTTAAGCATAAACATTTTTTAAAGGCTTCACAAATTCATAATTCAACTTACATATTGTTCTGGACTGGACTGGCACGTGGCCCACAGTTGGGCAAGGCCCAATCCAGTCCAGCTTTAGGCAAGGCCCAATAAAGAGATTAAGATAATCTAGCCGTTGGGCACAATATAGTTGTTGGGGAGAATATAGCCGTTGGGGACATCCTCCTCACGCGCTTGATAGTTCACGTGACCAACTGCCCCTCCGGAATTCACGGGGACAGTTGGACCAGGTCAAAAGGTCACGCGCTAGATCTTCCACCTGGCAGTCTCCCATTGGTCAACCAGATACTTCGACCACATTAGAGACCTTGACCCCGCGCTGGGGGTTTCTTATAAATACCCTATCATTTGAGAGGGCCAGGTATCCAATTCATTCTAACACAAACCTAAACACTTTGTACTTGTTCTCTCTCCTCTGATTCTTACTTTAGCATCGGAGTACCTTGCAGGTACACCCCCCTCCTCTCCTATAATCATCATTTCTGCCCTATACGGAAGGCCATGAGGATCCATTCTGATCATCCCAGATCAGTGGCGCCGTCTGTGGGAACCTCCGCTCCCCCGTCTTTCTTGAACCAAGATCCCCAATCTTTTCGATCTAAAAACCAAAGCTTTTCTTTCTAAACCTTCCTCGATCATCATGGTCTCTCACCGTAACGATGATGTCCCTTAAGATTCTGCCATCGTCGTAGCCTTAGATAACGATAATAACCTCAATCCTGGAGCTGTGGTCTACGAGACCGATCACAGGGATGGAAAGACTGCATCTCCATCCTCCGACAACGTGAAACCCCGCATCCAGAATTTCGATCACATCTACGAGCCCATCCTCGTTCCTCAAGACGCTGATCCCAGCACTGCGACTCTCATCGCCGCCCTCAAAAAATCCAAGTACATGATCTTCTTGCAGGGCGAGAAGATCCACATGCTGGTGTCGTAACCCGAAATTTGACCTCCCTCTTTTGCCTTTTTGCATAAGCATATGCATTCGCATCGCTAGCATACGCATTCACACTTTCCTCTGTGTGTTTCTTGTTGCAGGATCTTCAGGTTTTCCAAGCCCGATTAATCGTATCCTCTCGAGATTATCTCATCATCAAATCAAGCTCAAAATAAAGGTTTCCATGTTTATTCATCAGAACAAGAGGTGGAAAATCGAAACAGGGGCTTCAGTATCATTTTCTAAGCAATTTGGGCAAAAATTGACTGAAGTAACCGGTTACCCTTTGGTGAGTAACTGGTTACTCAGTGCAAATTTTCAGTCCCTGCTGCATTTTTGGGACAGCAGTCATGCACTCTTGTTGGTCATTGATTCTACAGTTTTCTAACAGTGTGTGGAATATTCTAGACATCTCTAGACATTCCAAGTGCATTTATTCCAATGCATCACTCTAAATCAAGTGCACCATGTTTCTTGATTTTCAAGTATGTGGACCTTTGGATATTGGAGCTCACATTGGGATTACTACCGAATTGGTTCTAACTAACCGAGTTAACCACCTTGACTCACTGAGTCAAACCTAACTAACTCCTAGCCTAGTTCCAAACCAAATTCCAAACCTCTCACACTCCAAACCAAAAGTCTATATAAACACATCTTCACTCACTTTTCATTCTCTTCACCATTTCCCACATTTTTCACACAAATGCACACTTTCTTCACTCTCAACTCTCTCATATTCTCTATGATCTTTCTCTGCTACATTTTCATCTTCATCTCAATTCTCTTCCAAAACCTCACCAAAGCTCATTTTCCACATTAAAGGATAATCACTTTTACATCAAAAGTGATTATTTCTTGAGCTCAACCTTCATCATCTTGCTATTATACTTGGATTTCTGGAATTCTATTGGCTTTTGGATTAATCTCGAGTATTTGCTGCAACATTTGACGGTTCGAATTAGCATTTCGGAGTTTCGTCGTATTTTGCTAGATTTCGACACGTTTCGTCAACAAATTGAAGATTCCTCTGGTTTTCTTTAATTTTCTGCATTAAGATCACGTTGCAACAATTACTAAGGCACATCTCCGCCTTGTAGGTTGGTAGATCTTACTTTACTCTCTGTTTCGATCATTTTCGCGCGTTTCTGACATAATTTCGATCGTTTTTTTCGGTTTGATTTGCCATGCATTTGATTGATCTTTGATCTCCATGATTGATGCTTGCAATTTGTGTTAATTGTGCTTACATGATGTAATTTTCGTGCACAAGATCATGCTCTGGTATGTGGTGTTTGGTATAAGTGCTTAATTGCTGAAAATCACTGTTGGGAAGCTGTTTTTTTCTGTTATTTTTGCCACTGTCACAGTGGTAACCGGTTACCCTGTGGTGAGTAACCGGTTACTCAGTGTAATTTTCACCTGAAACGCAAATTTTCAAGCAAGTAACCAGTTACTCAGTGCATTTTTCACCAAAAACTCAGATTTTCAAGCAAGTAACCGGTTACCCTGTGGTGAGTAACCGGTCACCACTGTGCAGAATGGCCATTTTCTTGCATTTTCAAGTATGTTTGCATTGCTTTCTTCCTCTAACTTCCATAGATCAATGTGCTTGATATTTGTGGATGTTTGAAGTGCTGTTTAACTTCTAGTTGAAGCATGCTTGTCAATTTTCAATGCTCGACTTTTCATTTGTCGATTATTTGCATTTTTGGCATTATTTGTTCATGAACATCTTGCATTCCATTTGATCACTTGTTAACATGTTTTGCAATACATACTAATAATCATTTGGTACTGTTTTGCATTTCATTTCTTGCCTTGCATTAAGTTTGTTTTTGATTGAGCAAACTTAATTTTGTATAACCAATAATTCACACCTTTTGCTTTAATGATTTTCCATTCTCTTTGGAAAATTGTTAGCATAGCTTGTCCCTTTGATTAATTGATCAAAACCATGTTTCAATTAGTTAATCTTCCCTTTCCCTCTCTTTAGGTTCCTTTAGAGCTTGCTTTCTCCTGCTTTCGACTGAGTTGGAATTTCACGCTACGCATTGTATTGGAGCACTATACAACTTGGAGCTGTTGTGTTGTCCGTTTCCACTTCTGCATTATACTCTGTGTGTTAGAGAAGGAATCTGACTATTTCAGGTAGGGGACGAATGACCCTGTGCTTGGCTTAGTCACCTCTATCTCCAGGCGATAGTGTACCCTCTTCCCCAGTCGAGTCGATCCTTGATCACTCCTATCTCTGTCAATCTCTCTCTTGATCAATCACCTTCTTGGTTAAGATCATTGTTCATTGGGTTAGCAAGCTTTCTCTGTTTCAATACCCTATTCTTTTCTTGCGGTCGATCGTAGTCTTTTGATTCTCCTGAAGAGTCTATATTCTCTTTCTTCGGTTAAACGCAGTCCTCCTGTTACAACCGAAATCCCTGCGGAGTTCGCAACCTTCTTTTGGTTCTTCTCCCTTTGTTTGGTTAATCACTGCCTGTCAGTTAAAACACCAAGTGTTTGCATTCTTTCTCAGTTAACCACAGTCTGTCTGTTAAAATACTGAGCCTCTTGGATTAATCACCTCCTCTTGGTTAATCACCCGTTTTCTTCAGTTAATCACAGTCTGTCTGTTAAAATACTGAACCCTTTCGAGTTAATCACCTTCTCTTGTGAAATTCTGGTACCAGACGTGTGATGTTAAGGTGCGATGTCACAACAACACACTCTGCAATAATGGACAGAATAAGCAACAGGAAAACACAAGGAATTGTTCACCCAGTTCGGTCTAACTACCTACGTCTGGGGGCTACCAAGCCAGGGATGAAATTCACTACTTGTAGATATAATTTACAGACTCAACACACCATTTGACAATCTCCTAAACTTATACTCTACTAGTGACTTTCTACCTAAGAAACCACTTAGATATGAGAACACTACTCAATCCCCTAAAACACTCAAAGAACAACCTCTTTGAGATCCCTTGATCTTGCTTCCTAGCTTCGATCAATCAACAACTCTCTATTGCTTCACAGCTTCTAGAGAGGACAGAAAATTCAACACCTATTCAACCTAGAATAGTGTGATTACAAGTACTCTAAACAAACCCTAGACTCTAAGCCTTCAGCTCTTGATCTTCAATCTGTTTTCTGTACCTTCTTCCTTGGTCTTGTGCGCTTTATATAGCTCCTTGAATTTGGATTGGATTTGTCACAATATTTGATCAGATTTGTTAATTAAAAACTGAATCTTTTAAAACAGATTTTATCCCCAAAATCTTTTTAAATCTTCCACCTTTTAATTCTCCAACAAACCTGCAATCAAATCTCCCATGTAACAGAAAATATCTAGCCCAATATATTCTCATCCAACGAGTCAACACTCTCCACAATTCCAGCTAATACGCGACCCTAATAACAACAAGCCCATGCTGTCATTAGCTTCAGTTCTGCAGGTCTGATGTTACAACATCACCTATGTGACATCAGACATCCACTTCAGCAACTAGCAACCTTAACACAGCCCAGTGTTAAGTGCAATGTTATGACATCAAGCCCATGACATCAAACATAGTTAACCTTCACAACTTATTACAGCCCAGTACTAAGACTCAATGCTGCAACATCAACACCATGACATCAGCATTAAACACCTTGTTGTTTTACCAAAATTCCAGCCAATCCAGGAACTTACAATCTCCCCCTTTGGCTAATTTTGGCTAAAACAATCTCTGCATCTTCAGAGACTTCAGCAGCGAAATATCTTCAATATTTTGAAACATTAACTTGCAGCAGTTTGACAATCTTCATATAGTCTTCATTACTTGATCTGCTGCAGCACCATCTTCATTATTGACAACAGCCAATTGGTGCTCCCCCTCAAAAACATGAACCAGCATCACAGCTGTTCAGTAGCTCACAATGTGCAGCACATCTCCCCCTTGATGTCTGCTTTGCTGCACTCTGCACTCTTCAATGCTATGAATTCTTCACTAGCAGAATTCTTCACTAGCAGCTCCATAACTATGCTGTCTATACTCCCCCTCCACAGTTGCATCATTACTTTTCAACTAAACACCTTTTATTTTTATTCTTTTAGCAGCAACTGCTCTTCTCCTCATGGCAATTTTTAACTCTCCCCCTTTTTAGCCATAATTAGACAATTATCCCAATAAAGTTAGTCCTAAACTAGCCCTCATTGTTAGCCTCACAGTCAGCAAATAGGCAAAACAAATCATAGAACAAAAATAGGTGCAAAAACAGCACAATATTCAAATTACACAGGTAAGCACATTAAGTGCAAAACAACAAAACAAGAAAACTAAACTACTAACTACCAAAAACAGCAAGGTAGTAAGCTAGTCTTCATCAGAGCTGAGCTCCTCACTTTCTCCTTTATCACCAGGTCCTTCATCATCCTTGCTAGTGTTGACTGCTCCACCTTCCTTTGCTGCCATTTTCAGAGTCATGACAAGTCTTTAAAATTTTTGTTTCCTTTCAGTACTAACTTTGATGACTTCATCCAACTCCTTGCAAGCCTCTTCCAGTTCTGAAATTAACCCTGTCTTGGCTGGCTGCTGTTGTGATGTTGAAGCAGATGTCTTGACATTGTCAGAAACATGTTTCACTTCAAATAATTTGGAATGGACTGACAAGGCAGGCTTCCTTGTGCAAGCTATATCCCAATGCTGTAGAATTCCAGGCTGTTGAGATAAGATAATCCCACAAATGAGAGAGGGAAAAGCAATTGGTATCTTCATAGTAGCAGCATGCTTAACAGTGTAATCAAAGATGTAGGAGCCATAGTCAATTCTTTGCTTTGTCCCTACAGCATAGATAATCTTCCCCAATTCAACCGAAATTATGGTCTTGTGCCCAGTAGGAACCCAGTTGACAGCACCAATTCTGTGCAGAATGGCATATTTGACACTCAACAACCTGGTTTGCAGCTTTCCATCTTCTGGCCAAACTTTTGCCTGACCACCAGTGATTTCTTTACATATCACATTGTTGGAGACTTCCAATTCTTCACATTCTTCCCCACTTCTTCCTAAGTAGCCATTGATCACTTTAGGAGAGAACCATACACATTTGCCTCTGATGGTAACTCTTCTGAAGGCTCGATTCTTGCTGTTGTTTATAGATTCAGAGATATTACCTATGAATTCTCTGACCAGCCCATCATAACAATTGGTCAACCCCGTCACAGTCCTTCGCAGACCAGCACACTCAATGAGGTCAGTAATTTCAGTGTCTTCTGCAGCTACCTCTCTTTCCAGTGCAATCTTTCTTTGAGGCACATAATTCCACATGGCTCCATAGTGATTTTGCACTTGATTATCAGTTGGGTCGATGTCTTGAGCATCGCTCTCAGACTCAGACTCTTTACTGATTCTCCTCTTTTTGCCCTCCTTGTCAACTTTGCTCCACGATTTTGGAGAATCTTTACTTGAGGCCCTTTTCTTGTCCTTCCTTCTTCCAATCTCCTCATCACCAGATGAGTCCTCAATCTCAATGACCTCGACCTGATCCTTCTCTTTACCCTTGTGACTAGCTTCCCTAGGGGATGATGTTCTGACATTACCATTGACATCAGGATCTTTACCCTCATCCTTTTGAAGATCTTTGTCCTCTTGAGTGGCGACCTTCTCAGCAGCCATTTGTCTTAGAGGGACAGAAATCCCTTTTATTCGTATCCCCTTCTCCAGGATTTTGGTGGTAAGCTGTTCCAACTCCAAGTCTACATTAAACTTCTCTTCAACAGCTTGGGATGATGATGTCCTGCCTTCAGTTTTATTCGTAGGGGAGGGTTTAGGATTATCTGACTCGGAAGGAGCACCAGAACCGTGTTCATCATTGCCTAGGTCGTTTTCGGAGGGAACCCTAGTTCGTGCCGGTTCAGAGTTCTTGGAAGACATCATTCCTTTGAAACAGACCAGGTTTAGAACAAAACTCTCTATGTTGTTGAGATTTAGGAAGATGAGGCGTTGTGACGAGATGGTTTTGGAAGGTCTTGATGTGATATTAATATGGTAAGGCCCCTGATTTTGGTTCCAATTACTAAAGTTTTCCCTCCACGAAACCTTTCCTTTTAAAAATTTAAAATGATTCACCCTAGAGCTCATTAGCTCAGTTTGACCTTTCAGTATCCCTTCATACTTGATGTCACAACCTAATGTTAAAGCATCAGTCTTGTCATCCACAGTGGGGCTAACCCTTATGGGTATCCAAGAATAACAATTGTTTCTGGTTCTGACTCCTTTCATGACCACTTCATCCTTCTCACTTGTCACCAGACACTCATCCTTTGAGTATCAGACTTTGTACCCTTCATCACATAGCTGACTTATGCTGATCAGATTAGCATCCAACCCTTGGACAAGCATCACACTATCAAGAGTGAGTCCATCAAGATTTTTCACTCTTCCAACTCCCTCTACAACTCCTTCTTCTCCATTACCAAAGACAACCTTGTTAGCATGCCCAGACATGATCTCCACCAAATACTCCTTGGATCCAGTCATGTGCTTTGAACATCCACTGTCAAAGTACCAAGTTCCTTCTTCTGCTTCTTTGTCAGACAACTGAGCCTATAAGCACTTCCCCTTCTCCTTAGGTACCCATTATTTAACAACTTTGGGCTTGTGCTTTCTCCCTCTGTTTTGAGGCTGAGGGTATCCATGCAGCTTGTAACAAGAGTACTGCATATGTCCATACCTTCCACAATAGAAACATCTGATTTTATCATCTCTGAAGTGGTTAAACCTTCTCCCACCTTGATGATAAAGCTGTGGCTGCCACTCATAATGTTGTCTTCTCCTTCCAGAGTTAGCTTGTCTTCTATCGTGCTGATGTCTTTTACCATAGGTAGACTGTCTCCTGAACTGACGATACTGTCTTCTAGGCTGTCTCCCATGGTGATGAGGCTTCCTCCTCCTATAATTGTAAGGTACAACATTGTTGAAACCAGATCCATACCAGTTTTCCTGATGTTGAGACATCTGCTCTGACATGTTCTGTTTGTGCCTTGCAGCCTTCATGCTCCTATGATATTGGGGAGGCATATACTGTCTAGCACCTTGAGGCTGCTTTCTCTTCTGATTATGACCAGTCTTCTTCTCAATCTTCTTAGGTTGTGAAACATCAGCTTCCTTGGGAGTAAGATTCTGCCTCTTTGGCTGATATTGAGGCACAGTTTGTGACTCTTCCTTCTTTAGACCTGAAGTACTTGTTTCTGAGGTACCCTTGTCTTCGGCCATATATCCTATCCCAGCTTTGTTTCCAGCAACCTGTTCTGACTGGAGTATCTTGTCAAGAGTGGCTGTATCACTGTTCAGCATCCTAACAGATTTTGTCATCTGATCAAGTTGGGATCTCACTAGAACAACTTCATATTCCAGATCAGATTTTTCATTCTCAAGTTAAGCAATATGTTCCTTGTGGCACTTGTTTTCTTGACAAACTTCAGCACTCTTTAAACACAACTCCTTGTATGTTGAAGCTAGCTCATCATAAGTGACTTCTCCATCACTATCATCATCAGATTCAACAATTCCTGTCAAAGCTGTAACATGCTTTGCTGACTCACTTTCACTTTCACTGTCAGAGTCAGACCAGGAAATTGTCAAGCCCTTATTCCGCTTCTTCAAGAATGTGGGACACTCTTTCTTGACATTTCCATACCCTTCACATTCAAAGCACTGAACACCTTTATCTTGGACAGTCTTCTCTTCATCTTTCTCTTTTGACTTGCTGATGTCAGAGGAGATGTTCTTGACATTAGGCCTGTAGTTATAGTTCATCTTATTGAACACTTTGTTGAATTGCCTTCCCAACATAACTATAGCCTGAGGCAGATCCTCCTGGGACTCATCATCTTTAGCTGCTGCAGGAGTGGAGACTAAAGCTATACTCTTAGGCTTCTTTTCTGGTTCTTCCTCATTCAGTCCAAGTTCAAATGTTAGAAGAGATCCAATAAGCTCATCAACTCTCATCTTGCTGATGTCTTGAGATTCTTCAATGGCTATTACCTTCATCTTATACTTCTTAGGGAGGGACCTAAGAATCTTTCTCACCAGCTTCTCTTCTGTCATCTTCTCACCAAGAGCACTGGATGCATTTGACAGCTCAAGAACACTCATGTGGAAGTCATGAATAGTCTCATCTTCCTTCATCTTCAAGCTTTCAAACTTAGTTGTTAGAAGCTGAAGTCTAGACATCTTAACTCTAGATGTGCCTTCATGAGTAGCCTTCAAAATATCCCAAGCAGCCTTAGCAGTTTTACATGAGTTGATCAGCCTGAATATGTTCTTGTCAACCCCATTGAAGATAGCATTTAGGGCTTTTGAATTCCCAAGGGCAAGCTCATCTTCTTCCTTGGTCCATTCTTCTTCAGGCTTAGGCTTTGAGGTGCCTTCTTTATCCTTGCCAGCCTCATCTTTCTCACATACCTCTGGAGCTTTCCACTCTTTAATGACAGCCTTCCAAGCTCTGTTGTCTAATGACTTTAAAAAAGTAGTCATTCTAGGCTTCCAATACTCATAGTTTGAGCCATCCAAGATAGGGGGTCTGTTGACGAATCCTCCAACCTCTTTGTCCATCTTTCACCAGAAAGTAACTTCCCTAGATCTCACCTAGAGACAGACAGGATGCCTGCTTTGATACCAATTGAAATTCTGGTACCAGACGTGTGATGTTAAGGTGCGATGTCACAACAACACACTCTGCAATAATGGACAGAATAAGCAACAGGAAAACACAAGGAATTGTTCACCCAGTTCGGTCTAACTACCTACGTCTGGGGGCTACCAAGCCAGGGATGAAATTCACTACTTGTAGATATAATTTACAGACTCAACACACCAGTTGACAATCTCCTAAACTTATACTCTACTAGTGACTTTCTACCTAAGAAACCACTTAGATATGAGAACACTACTCAATCCCCTAAAACACTCAAAGAACAACCTCTTTGAGATCCCTTGATCTTGCTTCCTAGCTTCGATCAATCAACAACTCTCTATTGCTTCACAGCTTCTAGAGAAGACAGAAAATTCAACACCTATTCAACCTAGAATAGTGTGATTACAAGTACTCTAAACAAACCCTAGACTCTAAGCCTCCAGCTCTTGATCTTCAATCTGTTTTCTGTACCTTCTTCCTTGGTCTTGTGCGCTTTATATAGCTCCTTGAATTTGGATTGGATTTGTCACAATATTTGATCAAATTTGTTAATTAAAAACTGAATCTTTTAAAACAGATTTTATCCCCAAAATCTTTTTAAATCTTCCACCTTTTAATTCTCCAACAAACCTGCAATCAAATCTCCCATGTAACAGAAAATATCTAGCCCAAGATATTCTCATCCAACGAGTCAACACTCTCCACAATTCCAGCTAATACGCGACCCTAATAATAACAAGCCCATGCTGTCATTAGCTTCAGTTCTGCAGGTCTGATGTTACAACATCACCTATGTGACATCAGACATCCACTTCAGCAACTAGCAACCTTAACACAGCCCAGTGTTAAGTGCAATGTTATGACATCAAGCCCATGACATCAAACATAGTTAACCTTCACAACTTAGTACAGCCCAGTACTAAGACTCAATGCTGCAACATCAACACCATGACATCAGCATTGAACACCTTGTTATTTTACCAAAATTCCAGCCAATCCAGGAACTTACATCTTGGTTAATCACTCATTCCTTTTTGGTTAATCACAATGTTCTGTTAAAACCGACCCTTTTTCCAGCGGTTGATAACCTCTTTTAGTTCAATACCCTTTTTTTGTGGGTCAAGTGTTGTTTGTTCAGTCAGTACCAACACCCCCTTTGGGTCACAACCTTTGCTTGGTTCTACACCCTTTCCTTTGGTTAATCACAGTTTTTTTGTTAAAACCAATGCTCCTCTATCCCCTCAGAGTTGCAATCCTTTCTTTCTCGGTTAACCACTATTTATCAGTTAATATACCGATGTCCCTTCAGAGTCAAACACCATTCTCTTGGTTCGGTACCCTCTCTTTTGGTTAATTACAGTATGTCTGTTAAAACCTTATCCCCATCATAGTCCTGCTCTCTCTATCAGTTAACCACTGCCAGTCAGTTAATATACCGAATTTCTCTTCTATTGGTTTTGACACCATCCTTTTGCTCTTTCCCAATAGGGTCACTACCCTCTGAACCCTAGCATATTTCTTTTTTCGCTTACCTCCCTAGTGGAGTCTCTCTTATTCTTTTGCCTCTCTTTTTCTTGGTTGTGACACCATTTCTTTGGATTTCCCCAGCGGATTTTCTTTTCTTCTCTCGTTCTTGGTTTCGACACCATTCCTTTCTTGTTTCTTGTGAAATCGCTCTTACTGATCGGCTTTCCCCAGTTGAGTGTTTTTTTCCTTTTCGTTCTTGGTTTTGACACCACTCCTCTCTTTCCTTTCTTTGTTTGGTTTTCCGTTTTAGTTCCCCGAACTACGGAAGCTCTGATTCTGCATTCGTTCGAATGTATGATACGTAGGCACGAGGTCGTGATGATCTTGGCGAGCACACTTCCACCCTTCTTCCGTTTCCCCTTTCTTTCCCCTGGTTCCTCTGAACTACGGTTGCTCTGATTTCCTCATTGCACTGTGAGGGTACGTAGGCACGAGATGGCGATGATCTTGCCGAGCACTTTCTTCTTTCTTTCTTCTTTCCCCCTCTTCTCTCTCTCCTGTTCTTTTAGATAGAAGCCTTTAGATAGATAACCCATCCAAGCCTAGAAGCAAGCGAAATGGTTCCCGTCGAGTACGACGAATGCGTAAGGTGCTAGTACCTTCCTTTCGCATAATCGACCCCCGTTCCCGTTTCTCTTCCCCTCGGGTTTTATCGATATTTTCCCTGTCTTTGGGACTAAATAAAGTTCGGTGGCGACTCTGTTGTATCTTTGAGTGTGCGATTCACTTGGGTATAAACCAGCCATCTTCAGCTAGAAAATGCCCTTCAAAATTGATTTCCCTCACAAAGACCTCGCAGTCATTCTCCCCGTTCTCGTTCTCCCCCTCAGAAACGTCAGCGAGACGAGTCTCGAAGCATTTCCCCAGTCAAGGAACGATAAAAAATGGAGAAACCAGGGCAACAAGTCCCGAAGAGACGACATCGTACCTCTCCCCGAAGAACAAGACATTCTCCAGCTCCCAAGAACACCAAGCCTTTGGAGAATCCTCGCAAGCATCGTAATCGGCACAGGTCACTCTCCTCGACGCAACAGGAGTCATGGGCATAGTCATTCCCCATACAGGTCGTCAAGCACGAGCGACGAGGACGACATCCATGGACCTCTATCCCAAGAGATCATGGACACCCGTATCCCTCGCGGGCTGGAGAATCCTCTTCCTCTGGCTCTCTACGATGGCACTACAGATCCCGACGACCATATAGAGAACATTGAAGTCATGCTTCATTACCATAACGTAGGCAGAGCAATCAATTGAAGACTGTTCCCCATCACCCTTAGAAAGGGAGCTATGACCTGGTATAAAAATCTTCCTCGGGGCTCGATCACCTCGTGGAGGGATCTAAAAAACCAGTTTGCCCATCATTTCACTGCTTCCAGGAGTCATCCCAAGCCGGAAGCCACACTCGAAGGCATAATTCAGGGCAAAGATGAGTCCCTTCATGCATACATAGAGAGGTTTAACAAGGAGGTAGTAGAGATCCACACAACGAATCACATGAAGAAGTACCTCCTCGAAAAGGGGCTAAGGCCAAATAGTGATTTCCACAAAGCGGTGGGTATTGAAATGCCTCATTCTATGGCCGAGCTCCTCTACAAGGACCATGATTACATCCAATATGAGGAAAAGGAAGCTGCTTACGAAGCCCAGGATTCGAGGAACCAGTAGAATTCAAAGGCGTCAAAAAAGGATGAGTCAGAAGCTCCTCAACGCGACAAAGAGAGACGACGAGATGACCATCCCGGTGAACATAATGGACCTGTTGGTCACTTTACTGAGTATACCTTCCTAACAGCTCCCCGCGAGCGCACCCTCTCCGAATGCATCAACACCGAGTTAAGCAAGGAGGTGTCTGTTTCCCTAAACCGATAGCATCGAAATGCAACACAGACATAAGCAAGTATTGTCGCTTTCATCGCAGTCATGGCCCATGACCAAAGATTGTGTCCATCTAAAGGATGCCATCGAGATCCTCATCAAGGAGGGTCATTTGAAGCAGTACACGAAGAATGGAGAAGCCTCCCGACGAGAGACGTCTGAGTCTAAGAAGAAGGAAACAGAAGCTTCACCTTCTAGTCCTCCCCCGCAAGTTGTCATGTCCATTTCGCGGCCAGAAGATTTCTTTGTCCCTGACTATCTCGAGGACCCTCCGTATTTCGCCGCACACATCTCGTAGGAGGCCTTCCCCACTGCGATGGACATCTTCTGTGGTGGGTATAGTGAGCTCACGGTGGGATCAGTCAAAAGGAAGTTCGATCAGCTGATCGATTGCAGCCCTGACCGACTGTCTACAGTTGAGAAGTTCCGAGGAAGCTCTCAGCCCATCACGTTTTATCGTGAAGAGCTCACTGGAGGCTCCCCTAACTCGCACATCCCTCTACTCATCAGGGCCAGATTGACTAACACAGATGTCCGACAAGTCCTTATTGACCAGGGGAGTTCGGTGGACATTATGTATACCAACTTGTTCCGCGCCATTAAGCTTGACCAGAATAACTTATCTACATACGTGGGCTCAGACTTGCAGGGATTCAATGGGGCTACTGCCAGGCCTTAGGGGTACGTGGAACTCTTAGTTACCTTCGGGGAGGAAAAGGCTTCCAAAACGATTAAGACACAATTCTTGGTCATCAACTGTCCCTTTTTGTACCAGTGTTTTCTGGGAAGGCCAACCCTTGCTGAGCTGATTGCCATTCCGTCCACGGTTCATCTACTGATGAAATACTACACTGAGAAGGGTCAAGTAGCCACGTTGCATGGAGATATCGAGGCTGCGAGGAGATGCTTTGAAGCAGCCACCAGGGGGCAGAGTTCGATTGGCACAACACCAAAAGCCGTCAAACGGGCAAGAAACGAAGAACTTCCCAGCGAAGAGAGCCAGCCCGAGAAAAAGCCAGCACCCCAGGTCCACACCATTGACCTCGACAATCGAATCTCAGAGGAGGACAAGGAGGATAGCAGCGAAGATACTCCAGCATCGACTGGCAGCTCCCCTGCCTCAACTGTCATGCGACCAGTACCAGACGGGGACTTCGAAGTGATCACTTTCGGGGACAATTCCAACAGAGGAGTTAGGATAGGTGCAGGACTGCCCGAAGAGGTGAAAGAGAAGCTAAAAATATGCCTAAGAGATAACGCATATTTATTTGCCTGTAGTGTCGCAGACATGCCCGACCTCGATCCTGAAACTGCTTGCCACCAACTTACCATCGACCCATCAGCTCGAGCAGTGGCACAACACAAACGCAAACAGTCCGACGAGAAGGTAGAAGCTGTAGAAAAACTTGTAAAAGACGTCTTAGAGGCGAAATTCATTTCGGAGGCCAGGTATACAACCTGGCTGTCCAACATTGTATCAGTGAAAAAACATAATGGAAAGTGGAGGATGTGCATTGACTATAGTGATCTCAATCGGGCTTGCCCGAAAGACGCTTATCCTTTGCCTAGCATTGATAAGTTAGTAGATAATTCTGTCGGTTTCAAACTCTTGTCCTTCATGGACGCATACTCGGGATACAACCAAATTCTCATGGCAGAAAAGGACAAGAGATACACCGCTTTCATGACCTCGTCGGGTAATTATTACTACAACATAATCCCCTTCGGTCTGAAAAACGTCGGGGCCACGTACCAGCGAATGATGAACAAAGTCTTCCGATCAGAAATCGGGGACATGCTCGAAGTATATATGGATTACATGATCGTGAAATCCCAAGAGGAATCCGATCATACGCTTCACTTGCAAAAAGTCTTCGACCAAGCAAGGAAATGCAAAATGCGATTTAACCAGGAAAAATGCACCTTCGGTGTGCGAGCAGGGAAGTTCCTCGGCTTCTACCTCACTGAGAGGGGGATTGAGGCCAACCCTGACAAATGTCGAGCATTTTCTGAGTTCCCCACGCTAAAGTCGAATAAATCCATACAATCCCTCAATGGGATGCTTACCTCGTTATCTCGCTTCGTGGCCAAGTCTTTCTAACACGCTCTGCCCTTCTTCAAGCTTCTACGAAAAGAGGCAACATTCGAATGGATAGAGGAATGCGAGCAGGCTCTGTTCCACCTCAAGCAAGCCTTGTCAGAACCACCAGTTCAGTCACGACCAAATAGTGAGGAAACGCTTTACCTGTATCTCTTTGTCACTAACGAGGCCATCAGTGCTGCCCTCATTCGAGAAACCCTCGACGGGAAGAAGCCAATATATTTCACAAGCAAAGCCTTGCAAGTGCCAGAACTCAGATACCAGCAGATCGAAAAAGGCGCCCTGTCCCTCATTAACGCTGCCAGAAGATTAAGGCACTACTTCCTGGCCCACACGATAGTGGTACGAACAGACCAACCCATAAAACAACTGCTAGGCCGACCAGATATGGCCGGTAGGATGCTCAAATGGTCTTTAGAACTGTCAGAGTTTGACATCCATTACGAAAGCAGGAAAGCCCTTAAGGCACAAGTCCTGGCCGACTTTGTGGCAGAAATGACACCTCCAGCGTCCCTATCAAGCAGAGCGTACAAGTGAATCATCTTCGTCGACGCAGCTTCCAGCTCCACGGGAAGTGGAGTGGGCATCATCCTCGAAAATGAAGAGGGATCCTAATCGAAGTATTGTTGGTCTCGTCCATCCCAACCTCGAACAATCAAGCCGAATACGAAGCATTCCTTACAGGCTTACGATTGGCCGAGGACCTGGGTGCTAAGGAAGTAAAAGTCTTCACGGGCTCCCAGCTCGTGGCCTCCCAAGCACGGGGAGAATATCAGGCCAAAAACGATCATCTCATCTGATACCTGACGCTGGTAAAAGAAAAGATAGCTAGGTTCGACGTATGGGAAGTCCAACACATCCCCCGCAAACAGAACACTCGGGCTGACGTCCTGTCAAAATTGGCCAGCACGAGGAGAAAAGATGGTAACAAGTCTGTCATACAAGAGATACTTCCCTGCCCAAGTATCGAAAAACCAACAGTGCTGCTCGACGTCAACGCCATTGGCAACAACAACTGCTAGATGACTCCGGTATACAACTACCTCACCACAGGGGAGCTGCCCGAAGACAGCAAAGAAGCCAGCGCAACTAAACAAAGGGCATGTTCCTACGTCCTAGGAGGATTCTACATCCCCATCCTAAAATGTGTTGAGGAGGACAAGGTCCCTGACATTCTCCAAGAAATTCATGACGGGATCAACGCATAACACTTAAGAGGAAGATCCTTGGCTCGAAAAGCTCTGCGAGCAGAATATTACTGGCCGATATGCAGCATGACGCAAAGGAGCATGTCTAAAAATGTGACAGATGCCAACGCCACGGGGACATGCACTTAGCACCCCCCAACGAACTAAAGACTTTGTCCTCCCCATGGCCATTTGCTTGGTGGGGGGTGGACATCCTCGGCCCCTTCACGATGGGGTCATATCAGAACAAATTTTTGATTGTGGTCGTCGATTACTTCACAAAATGGATTGAGGCCGAAGCCCTCACCAAGATTACATCATTCAACATACTTCATTTTTACAAAAGAAATGTCCTCGCACGATTCGGTGTGCCCCAGGCCCTTGTGACCGACAACGGGACCCAGTTCACTGACAAGAAGTTTCAGGACTTCGTTGCCAAACTAGGCACCAAGCAACACTTCACATCCGTCGAACATCCTCAGACCAAGAGGCAAGCAGAGGCCGCAAACAGGGTGATCCTTCGAGGTCTAAAACAAAGATTAGGCGAAGCCAAAAAGAGATGGGTCGAGGAGCTACATAGCATACTCTAGGCCTATAGAATAACTCCACACTCAACCACCAGGGAGACTCCCTTCCGACTAGCATACGGAACCGAGGCAATAGTCCCGGTGGAAATCAGAGAACCCTCTAGGCGAACAGAGACTCCTCTCGACGAGGAACTTAACGACGAAGCATTAAGAGAAGAACTCGATTTGGACGAAGAAATCTAATAAGGGGTAGCCCTCCGCGAAGCTTCACTAAAACAAAAAATAACACTGCGCCACGACGTCAGAGTCATAATGCGCGATTTCCAAGTTGGCAGCTTGGTCCTACGCAGAAATTAAAAAGATTCACGCGAGGGCAAGCTGGCCGCAAATTGGGAAGGCCCTTACCGGGTAAAATAAAAAACTGGCACCTGCGCCTACTATCTCGAACATCTAAATGGAGAACCATTTGCTCGACCATGGAATGCTAAAAATCTTAAACAATATTACAGTTAAGACCAATAATCAGTCAGGACTAACTGCCGACAAACTCACCCCACAACGGAGAGATTGCTCAGCCAAGGGAGCGTGCCCTGGTGCAAGTACAATCCTTAAATTTACAACGAAGGCAAGTTTTTGCTCATGGAACGAGCAGACTCTGTGCCCAATAGGGATACCTCAATTGAGCTCCGTTGTTGCCGTACCAACGTGGCAGGACACCCAGCTCGTGATGGGAATAGTCCAAGCCATGTGTGATCAGGACCTCGACCGAGATCCTAGTCCCACGACTAGCAGAAACTACTTTCTCCTCCTTGACAAGTTCCCTAAAGTGTCGAGCATCATAACGAGTCGAGCAAACTCCTATATTTAGCGAACACAACTCGCAAAAATCAAAATGCAAGGCATACACTATCAAACATAAATATTATATCAATCCGACCACCAGGTCAAAAATTGTCAAAATGTTACAAAATAGGGGCCAAGCCCGATAATCAAAAGTTACAACAAGAATGGTGCGCAGGCCAATAACTACTAAGTTACAAAAAGAAACTAGGCATCCTCGAGTGGAAGCTCAGAAGGGACCACCAGGCCATCAACAACTTGATGTAAAACACCCATCCTATCGGTGACCAGCTGGAAGTTGGGGTTTAGAGCCTTTATCTGCTCCACGACAGCATTAAACCTGAATTCGGCTGCCCCAGGTTATCCTGTTCAAGGATGTGGATTTTGCCGATCAGGTCTCCCCGAGTCCTCAAGGACTTTTCCTCCTCGGTATCATCCTGGCCGACAACTGATGAGCCTTCTAGATCAACAATCCTCGCCTTTAGATTGGCCTTATCCTCCTTCACATTTTTCATCTCCTCCATCATTTTGTTCATCTCCTTCAGGAGCTCGACCTTGGCCTCATAGTTGCCCTGAAGAGTCGTCAGCTTATTGAATAGATCAGCAGTCTCCAGCTCGAGCTCAGTCTCCCTGGCCTTTACCTTCTTGAAATCCTTGACCGGAACTGTCTCTGCGTCGCCCAGAGCTAGAGCCGTCTCCAGCACCCTCATCATCGCCGTCGCGTCCTGACAAAGGAGTTTCCTCCTCACCTTAGGATCAGCGAACAAGATAGCTGACGCCTCAAGGTCGGGGACGACAACTGATTCTTCCCCATCGAAGATTTTCTCCTGGAAATAGCATGGTGGAAAAATAAACTTGCCCCCGACAAAGCCACTTGGGCCATCGACCGGGGATGAGTTGAGGTCGTCTCGTTTCCTTTTCTTTTGGGGATCCAGGGTAGGAGGAGTCGAGGTGCTGCCCGGAGAAGGAGAGGAACCACCGACGAACTTCTCCAGTGTCGCCTGCTGTTTAACTGTGTCAACCCTTGACATCAACACTTTCTTGACATTCTTGGTAGCTGCAGACTTGACAAGACGCTCGCGCATGGTCGACATCTTCCCTACAAAAAGAGGAAAAGGGGTTAGCACATTCCACAAAACATCAGCAATGCAAGCAAAAAACTAATCTATACCTAGAAGCTCAAACGCGGCCTTCTCGGTTTTACATTCGAGGAGGGCCTTCGTATTTATATATATAACGGGCCGCCCGAACAGGCTCCCCATCCTCTGTGTAGAGCAAATTATTATCTTTGTCCACAACCATAGCGGGGATAAAGATCTCCACGAACTTTGTCAATGTTCGAAATGATTTCTTATCCTCGGCACTCAACTGGTCGTGCTTTATGAGGAACTGGTCGGTTCTGTATCTGAAATGGGCGAACACCCACTCTAGTGGAAACTTTGACACTGGTTTCATCACCTCCTGGCCATCCTTTTCCATAGCTTCCAGGGTGACCAGTGCGTCTTTGGCCGCCTCCGAGAGGGGCTTCACAACCAAGAACCTGAATAGCCTGCTTTGCGGCTTGAAGGACACCCAGCTTTGCCTCTGACCAGCTGTGCTCCTCTGAAGCTAGAAAATACAGAAGAAGAACTCCACGGTAGCCCCGATCTTCAAATACCAGCACACCAGCTCGAAATCTCGGATGAACGCCAGAGCATTCGGGTGGAGCTGAGCGGGAGACAGCTCGAGGTGACAGAAAATTTCCTCTTGAAAATTGTTGAAGGGTAAGCGATACCCCGCTTCCTTGAAAGAAAACTTATACATTAGAAATATTCTCCCTGGATATACCGAGCATATCTGATCATTCTCCATGGGGCTGATCACCTTCCAGTTTGCAGGTGCACCATCTGCCCGATCTTCGAGGAGAGTGAAAGAGTTGGCCTCGTCCTCGGTGAAAGTTGATTTCGTTACGAAGGGCTCTTGGGCAATCCAGCTAAGATCCCCTTGAGCGACCTTGACGTTAGCATACTCAGTCGGATGCACAACTTCATCAGTAGTAATTTCTACGTCGGGGACGATCTCCTCGTTCCTGTCATCCATTTTACCTGAAAAGCAGGGGAAGCAAAAGTGAATTCGACAACAGAGATCAAATGCACCCTTCCACCGTAAATCACGTGAAAGGGCGAGGAATAAGTACAAGGATGTGTCCTCGACTCGAGCCCTTGTCGACACAACAGGGGCGTACCGTAAGCTTCTCCTCGAAGAACAGGGACGAGTCTCCGCGACTCTAAGAAATATTCCTACGGGGACGAGTCTCCTCGGCAACTAACACTTACCAAGTACTCGAGAATAAATTCTCGACGACGAGAGGCTTAATGCCCGACTACAAACATAAACTATTCCCAACAAAAACCTAGGAAGATCCGTGGACTTCTCCTACACTAATTCCTAACATTCATCATCAGATTCATATGTACTTCAGGATCTTCATAAATTTTCCAGAAATTCATGTGTTCATCGAAGAACACATGAACTTCAACCGGAAAGTTCATGCATCACCGGAACATCCATGTCAGATTCATCCTAATTTCCAGAAATCTACAAACTACCCTAGATTCTGACCAACATTCAAAGTTTGAAGATGAAGAATTACCTGGATATAAAGGTTAGAGATGGAGATGGATGGCGGTAGGAAGAGCTCCGGCGAGAGATAAGAGACCACGAGTTGCAGAGCAAAAGATTGTTGGGGAGAGAAATTCCTGTGAAGTATAAAAATGAATCATTCTGTTCTCCTTTTATACATTTGCTCGCATGGAGAAGCGCAAAGGGCAGGAGCCATCATTGCCTAGCTAGCCTAGATTCCCTAGGCCTTAACAAACATTAATTGCGTCGTCACATGTCAGAAGGGAATATTTCGTTTGGCATTCTCAAGGATGAACCTTGCACTTTCCAAGAAAATTTCCCTCTAGCTTTACTCGGGCACATCCTCCTCGACAAGACACACAGGATATTATCCAAGCACAACCTCATCGACAAGAAATTTCCTTGCCTTAAGCGCAACGCTGGTTGACCTACAACGTCCCTTCCGTGAGCACGTCCTCGCATCCCAAGGAACCTCTGAAGTTACGGACAACCAACTGTCGACCACACCAACCATAAACAAAAGAAGGGCACATCTCCAAAGATTTTCATTCGAAAAATAACGATCTCAAAAAGTCTCCCCGAGTCGCAACTCCTGCCCATCGGTCGACCAACAAGGCTAACTCAAGTCATTACTCTTCACCTTAGAGCAACGACTTGGACGACTCCTGTTTTGGACTGGACTGGCACATGGCCCACAGTTGGGAAAGGCCCAATCCAATCCATCTGTAACACCCATATATAACAACATACATCAAAGCATATATATTATACATGAATCCAAGTTTTGGTACTGAAATACCATAAGTTTCTAGTTAACACATTGTATACATTACATTCCCAAAATACAAAGTATTAAAAATCTACGACATAATATATACAAGATGTCCCAATACACTAAGAACTAGATCAATACAATGATCTCAAAATAAAACTCCAAAGCGGAAGTCTTGCCATCCCAAAAAGCCAAGGAAAGTAAGGAAAAATCAAACGACTTTCTCCTTACCCTTCGCGGAACCTGTGGTACCTGTAATATAATCAACAACATGGGGTGAGATATTAAATCTCAGTGAGTTCCCTATCTTATGGATTCTCTCAGCTTTACAAGGTTCTAACCAAATCCTAACTCAAGTCCAAGGGAAGGGAAAGGACTTCGAGTTCACAATCTCATAATCTCACACTATATGGAAACATGTTAGGAGTCATGTTAACTCATATAATTATCACTATTGATAACCTTATCAAGGCATCCCTTCTTCCCGTCCTCTTTTACGTCTAAAAGTCAGAGCGAGTCATGGATCCTCATAATTACTTGGCATACGAGATGGATTCGAAACTAAGGGACATGTTATCACCTTAATTCGTCACTTCACATGGCCCGTACACCGTCACAAGTCTCTTTACCATATAGGTTCCATTCGTACTATAACATTGGGAATCAAACCTACCAAGTAATATTGCATTCGTTCCAGAGGAGCTCGTTACTCATGGACGACACATAATAGGGGAATGGTTACGATTTCATGATTTCTCATACAACCGTGATTGTATTTAACATTTCTAGGCCACATACGCCTTTTTGGCCTCATTTGCCTTATTTCTACTTAACATAGTACACATGTTCCATAATAGTGTTTATTCCTTTCTATACCATTCGGTATTTGGTTACACGCTTCGACCTTTCATGCACGAGCGTTAACATTAGATCGTTTACCAATTTCCTAGCCCATTACTAGGTTCTAATATAATTTGGTGTAAGTTTTCCTCACTCTTTCTATTTTATCTTTTAAGCATGCATATCTCTCACAATCATGTTTAACAACAATAAGATAGGCAAAGCATATTACAATTTCACAATAGAATTACATATGATAATTTAAACATAATTATACCACTTTTGGATTTCCTCCGATTATTTAATCGGGCAATAAAATCGATATTTTTCACTTCCATTGTATAGAATATTCTGATAGCTTTCCATCGGTACCAAGAACACCTCGATCGGAAACAAGGTTTGAAAGTTATTAATTTTCATAGATTATTTTTTCAAAGTATAACAGTGGTAACCGGTTACTCACCACAGGGTAACCGATTACTCAAGCTTCACTGTTCACACATAATCAAATTGAGAGTTAGAGACACTTTTCGGTAACCGGTTACTCACCACAGGGTAACCGGTTACTCAGTTCATTTCCTGCGCAGAAACACCAATTTTTCAAAGGGTAACCGGTTACTCACCAGAGGGTAACCGGTTACTCTAGGCGCAGAATAAAAAATATTTGTTTTTATGAACTCTCTTCCATTTCAATCTCATTCAAAACCATTTCAAACACACAACCAAGCATTAACAGATGATTATACATGCATAATGATTGTTCTATACGATTTATATCTCATTTCATCCGTTAAAACCATCAATTTACTCATTAGATCAAAATCTACCATTTTTTATCAATATCTAACCTAAGCTTCTAAACTTAGGGTTCTAACTAGAACTCACCAACAACAAGATGATGAAGATGATGAAGAAGATGTTGGGTAGATTGATGAATTAGAGATGACGATTCTTGATCTTTTCCTCTTCTAGGTTTTCTTCTTCTTCTTTTCTCCCTTTTCCTCTTCCTTCTCCAACTTCTCTCTAACTCTTACTATCTTTTTCCACTTTTGTTTCTAATTTTGGAAAATGATGGAAATGAAATGATATAGAGAATTATCATTAGTTAGTAATACTACTAAATGTCCAAATAGTCTCTATAGCTCAAATTAATCAAACCTCAGAGCCGGATAATATTAATTGGATTTGCTCTGAGCTCAACAGTTACTCTAATTATCTTTGTAGATAATTTCTCAGAGTACATCGGAACTCAGTTGATCACAACTTAACATTATCCAGAGCAAATTAAAATAAGGGGTATTACATCCTCCCCTCCTTAAATAGAAATCTGTCCTCGAATTTAAAGATTACCTGAAAAGATGAGGGTAAGTATCTCGCATCTCTGATTCTAGTTCCCAAGTTGCATCGCCAGGATGTGTCTCATCCCACTGAACTTTCACAAGAGAAATCTCTTTATTCCTTAGTACCTTGGTTTCTCTTCCCGTGATACGGCTTGGTTGAGGTTCAAACGTCAAATATGTTTCTATCTCAACTGTATCTGGTAAAATCGGCTAAAGAGGATCTGGGACAAACTTTCGAAGCTGAGACATATGAAAGACATCATGCATTTCTGACAGAGAAGGCGGTAAGGCTAGTCTGTAAGCTACTTCGCCAATCCTTTCTAGAACTTGATACGGTCCCACGTATCACGGACTTAACTTTCGCGACTTAAACGGTCCTTTCAATCTCAATCTCGGAGTAACCTTCAAAAACACGTGATCACCTTCATCAAATTCTAAAGGTCTCCTTCGGTTATCCGCATAACTTTTTTGACGATCTTGTGCTTGTTTAACTTTATCACGGATCATTCTAATCTTTTCCGTAGTCTCTTGGATAATTTTCGGTCCCAAAATTCTATCTTTGCCAACTTTCGCCCAACACAAAGGCGTCCTACATTTCCTTCCATACAATGCCTCATAAGGAGCCATACCAATGCTTGCATGATAACTATTGTTGTATGAAAACTCAATCAACGGTAAAAGTTCTATCAAATTTCCTCTACTTCCAAGCACACACGCTCTTAACATATCTTCCATTGTTTGTATCGTCTGTTCCGTCTGACCATCCGTTTGCGGATGATTCGACGTACTCAAACACAACTTCGTTCCCATAGCTTGTTAAAAAGCTCTCCAAAACCTCGAAGTAAACTTTGGGTCTCTATCGGACACAATACTAGAGAGAATACCATGTAACCTCACAATTTCCGAAATAAACAACCTTGCAAGATGACTTGCCTTGTATGTAGTCTTTACGGCTAAGAAATGCGCAGATTTCGTCAACCGATCCACAATTACCCAAATAGAATCATAACCACCTTGAGTACGGGGTAATCCAACTGCGAAGTCCATAGAAATACTATCCCACTTCCATACCGGAATTTCCAAAGGTTGTAACAATCCACCCGGTCTTTGATGTTCAATCTTTACCTATTGGCATATCGCACACTCCGATACATACACTGCAATATCTCTTTTCATACCGGACCACCAAATGTCCCTCTTTAAGTCTTGATACATTTTCGAAGAACCAGGGTGTATAGTAAAAGCACCTTTATGCGCTTCCTCTAAAATCCTTCTTTTCAACACTGCATCATTCGAAACACAAATCCTTTGGTTAAACAAAATAATTCTGTCGGTTGCTCGCACAAAACCCAGTTGTACTAACACTTCTTGTAACTTCTCATCCAACATTTGTCCTTGTTGAATTTCCTCTCTAAGAGTAGAATTAACATTCAAATTTCCCATAATCACACCATTAAGAGTTCAAACAAATTAAAGATTTAGATCCCTAAACTTTTCCAATAAGGCATACTCTAACATCATCAACTCGGCATTACGCAACACTTTTCTACTCAATGCATCCACCACTTTATTCACTTTACCCTGATGGTACTTTAGTTCCAAATCATAATCCTTCAAATATTCCATCCATCTCCTTTGACACATATTCAACTCTTTTTGGTCAAAAAGATACTTTAAACTCTTGTGATCACTAAACATCTCAAAACGTACTCCATACAAATAATGACGCTAAACTTTCAAAGTAAAGACAACCGCCGCTAATTCTAAATCATGCGTTGGATAATTTTTCTCGTGGACTTTCAATTGTCGAGAAGCATAAGCCACCACATGACTCTCTTGCATCAAGACACCTCCTAATCCCATTTTCGATGCATCACAAAATACTTCATACGACTTGTTAGGATCAGGAATTATCAAAACAGGAGCAGTCGTTAATCTTTCCTTCAAACTCACAAAACTTTGTTCACACGCCGAATCCCACTCATAAGGACAATTCTTTCGAGTAAGTTTAGTCATTGGTAAAGCAAATTGAGAAAAGCTCTTGATAAACCTTCTATAATAACCTTCCAGTCCCAAGAAACTTCTAACTTCCAAAACATTCTTCGGTCTCTCCCAATTAATTACCGCTTCAACTTTTGATGGATCAACCGCCACACCTCCCTGAGATATGACGTGACCAAGAAAACTAACCTCCGACATCCAAAACTCACACTTGCTCAACTTGGCAAAAAGTTGCTTCTCTTGTAAGATCGATAAAACGATTCTCAAATGTCCCTCGTGCTCTTGTGAAGTACGAGAATAAACAAGAATGTCATCAATGAAGATCACAACAAATTGGTCCAAGTACGCTTGAAATATCCGATTCATATAATCCATAAAAACTGCCGGAGCATTCGTCACACCGAAAGGCATTACTAAGAATTCATAATGGCCATAACGGGTTCTAAACGCGGTCTTTGATATATCCAAACTCTTCACACGAATCTGATGATAACCCGACCGCAAATCAATATTCGAGAACACACAGGCTCCTTTCAATTGATCTAACAGGTCGTCTATCCTTGGTAATGGGTATTTGTTCTTGATGGTGACTTTGTTCAACTGCCGGTAATCAATACATAACCACACAAGGAACGAAGAAAGAAAGAAAGATGGAAAAGGTTTGTTCTTAATTCACCAGTGTGTGGATTCTAATGTGTTTGAGAAGATTATTAAAATAAATGATGAAAGGAGCGTGGGACAAGTTGAAGAACATGTATGATGAATATGAAAAGTTAAGAGGGTGTTGAGATACATAAAGGGTACAATTGATCATGGTGTGTTGATGTCGAGGCAGACGAAGACCAACACAGATGCAACAGTATATGGCTACACTGATTCAGATTTCAGTGGAGATCAAGATGAAAAGAAGAGTATTGTAGGATACATATTCATGATCGAAGACGCTCAAATATCATGAAGCTCAAGGAAGCAAAGCATTTTCGCTTTGTCATCGTGTGAAGCTGAATATGTGGTAGCATCATATGCAGCATGTCAAGCAGAATGGATAGAGATGTTACTTGAAGAGCTCAAGTTAATGGAACCTATGAAAATGAAGTTGTTTGTCGTCAACAAGTCAGATGTCGACCTAGCGAACGATTCAATGTGTCATGGTCGAAGTAAGCATATTATTGGAGCGGTAAAGCGGAAAGCAAAAATTTAAGTTTGGAAGAATTTCGGGATTCGTCGTATCCACATAGATCAATGCGAGGGATCAAATGTCATTCAACAATCTCTACATTTCTAAGCTTGTGGTGAAAATTATGGTTGAAAGATTCAAGGTACCATAAATAAATAAAATTGAAAAATATTAAGACGAAAAATAAAAATTAAAGATTTAATATAAATAGAGCCTTGTTGGGATTGGAATTTCATCAATTGATAATACATGCATTTTTTTGACTAGTTAAACACAAATCAATCATTCGTCTAATATCCTCACGTATCACACACAACAAAGGTTATGCCTAACGCAACGTCGAAAGAACAACTGTATTGTCTCATTGGTGATGTCTCACGCAACTCAACAACACAGAGCATTAAGAACTGATACTCACGCAAATGCTACGCCTAAATCTATGTCTACAGTTTAGAACCTAACATATAATCATCCTAGATCCAGATCTAAAAAGTATATGTCTATAGCGGTTCAAATCAAAGATAAACAGGTAAACAAAGATGACACCCAGATCAGATAAATGATTGCTTCATATTAAATGCCATGATCAGAATATGTACATACGCTTAACCCTTTTTTACATGTATTCAACTAATTTACCAAATGTATGTGAACATAGTTCTTCATCTCTATTATCACGCGTCCTCACAATACCGTATTGATCCTACTCATGCTACTAATCAACACAATAAAATAGAAGATACAAGTGAATATCAACTTACAAGACTAAGTCAAAAGTTTGCTCATTGGTAGATGAATATCTTAAATCTAAGATTTTAAAAGGTTTTGTCAAGACCCACAAATAAGAAATCAAAGACAACATCAATATTGAATCAAAACTAGTTCACAATACATAGATTAGATGAAATACATAAGGTATCAATAGATTACATCCAACCCCAACAAGAGATCGAAGCACTTACTCGAAGATCAAGCTCCGATTTGCTTGGATTTGGACTTCTCTCTCTCAGGGTGTGTGTTTCTCTCTCTAAAAATATCCTATACAAATTTGAAAGTGAATAATATCTCAAAATATCTACAAAAATGCTATTTATACAAGTTACAAAAAGTGTCTATAAGTGGGACCCGCGCTAAGCCAACACAGAGCGTGCTTAGCGTGGAGCGCAGTTCAACACAAAGCTTACTCAGCTCAGAGCGTGCTTAGCTCAGAGCATTCTCAGCACAAAGCATGCTCAGCACAAAGCGTGCTAAGCCCGGTCTGAACCCCAAAGCTACTACCACTGCTCCAAAATGGCGCTGAACCTGCGCTGAAAAGCGGGCTAAGCGCGGTCAGTTGTTAAAATGTCAAAAAATTGACTTTCCAAACCTTCTTCCAACATCCAAAGGCTCCTAGCATCACATCAGGCAAGAAAACTTATTCTTCTTCATTTCTTTGGCTTCCTTGTCCACTCCTTTGTGTCTTAATCATTGATGTTTTATGCCTAAATCATGCACAATAACACACAAATCAAGGAATCCAAAGGTATTTGCAATATGTTGAAGAATCACACAAGAACATGGAATAAATCCATTAAAACATGAGAAATGTGTTGAAAAATGCCAAGAAAGATAGTTCAAAATAGGTCATATTTTGCACTTAACACATATAGAAAGAAGATTGAAGGTGAGAAAAATACACAAGAAGGGGGGTTGAATTATGTTTGCCAAATCTTTTCTACTTCTGATCAGAGTTCATATTCTAAACAGAAGTTCATACTTTGATTAATAAATGCAGCAGATAGAAAGGCAAAAGTAAATAAATGGGCAGAGAATATACAAAAGTTATCATGGTTCCTCTCCAACTGAGAGTAGTTCAGTCCCCATGCAGCACAAGAGATTTCCATTATAATCAACCAGATTACAACTGCTTATACACTCAAGTATAAGACTTTTCTGCTAAGACCCTTAACCCGAGACTTTCTTGCTTAATCAGTACCTGATCAAGACTTCTTACTTAGATCCTCAGATCCTAAGACTTTCTTGCTTAAACCCCTTAGGTTCAAGACTTCCTTGCTTAGACCTCCAGTCTAAGATTTCCTACTTAAACCCCTCGGATTCAAGACTTCCTTCTCAGATTCCACGAATTCAAGAGTTCACTGCTTAACCCCAAGGCAAGAGACTTTTATTTAAACTGACTGTTTAGAGAAGGAATAACTTACAACAACACTTGATTAACAATCAGAGGTGTTCAAATATGATACAACACACTTTATCACCAAGGATTTTTAACCTATACAAGAATAAGAACTCCTAACTGTCGCATCTGCGAAAATCAACCGGCGGAAAAGAACAGAAGAGTCGCCACCGAACTTTATTTATCCCGATGCAGGGAAAGGAAACGATCGAAGAAAAGCTCAACAAAGGGAAAGGAATGGTCATCGCAACCATAACCTGGGTTCGGGAGTCGGTTACGCGAGAGGAAGGTATTAACACCCCCTCGCGTCCATCGTACTCGATGGGATCCACGCTTGTTGTTATCGATCAAAGGGTGTAGGTTATCTGAAACTCAACTGCTAAACAGGAAAGGAAGGAACGGGAAAAAGAAAAAAGGTGACTCGATAGGACATCGCCGTCCTAGGCCTACGTATTCCCTCGGGTGCGGGAAAGTCAGAGTCAACGTAGTTCAACGGACTACGGGATTGTGGGGGAAGGTTGCTCGCCAAGACATCGTCGTCTCGTGCCTACGTATCCTCAATCTAACTAGAGAGAGGAAATCAGAGAAATCTTAGTTCGACCTAACACGGTCGGTTTTGTGTTTTTTAAGTGGAATACGTCAGTGTTCGTGTTCTAGCAGTTTAGGTGTGCCGCTCGTTGTATGGAGTCTTACGCATTTACCTATTTGAGGTAGAACGGAAATGACGTGTCCTTTACGATGAGAGTGAATGAGATGAGAAGAGAATCCCAAAGGAAGATGAGTGTTTGTTTTTGTTTGGTTTGTGATATGCGAAGTGTTAAAGTCTATGACATAGTGAACACTTTGCGTAACGAGTCACACGCCTCGCGCGACAAAGCATACTATGTACTTAAGGCTCATGGCACACAAAGCACATCTTTATTCATTAAGTGTTTTGGCTTTTCTTTGAGAGAGAGAAGAGATGACTCAAGGTTTGAAAAGAAAATCTAATGGGGGACTCAATCCTAGTGTTAGCATGCATCATTGATCCTATGATGGAATTATGAGGAAGAAAGGGAATATCTCTACCTAAGTTAGCATACAAAGGATTTGAATTTGTTAGTTCTTGTATTGGCTGGAATTTTGGTAAAACAATGGTGTTGTTAATGATGTCATATGTCTGATGTCTTAACATGAGTTCTTAACATTGAGTTGATGTTAAGTTCAGAAGGGTTGCAGTTTTGTATGCTGATGTTAAACCTGATGTCTTGACATCAGTTAACAGAACATCAGAACATCAGTCTGATGTGTTTTGTTAGGGCTACATTTGTTTAAGTGTGTTTTGAGAAGATCTGGTGGAGAGATTGCAGGCGAATATCATGGGACAAATATATTCTGTTGCAATCTTATATTGAGCAGATATTGTTACTATTTTCATGCAAAAAGATATGGAGAATAATTAGATTTAATTGAAGATTTAATTGAAGATTTGATTGAAGATCTATTTAGTAGCAGAATATTTTGCAGATTTGTAGCAGCTGATTTGTTGTGATTTGAAGGCCCAAATCCAGTTGGGAAATAGGTTATAAATAGAAGCATTGTAACCTAGTTTTAAAGAAAGTCAGCCATCATGTAAATTATAAGGGCTGTGTTGGTTGATGAACCACCCGGTTTGTGGGATGGTCATCATGTTTATCTCTAAGCCTGTAGGTAAGAGATGTATTGTTCTTAGAGGAAGTTGTTAAGCAACTCTAAGCATTGTTCTTAGTCATGAGGGTCATGTCTAGGTATTGTTATAGGAGCGCGTCTTCTATTTTTATGTGTTTGGAGAGTTGCTGGAAATCAAGCTGTTGATGCAGTGACTGAGATGTTGACTGCTAGACATCATTACGATGATTGGAAGTGAGATGGAGTGTCTTACCTAGGGAGAACTTAGGTAGAAGGGTCATTGGGTAGGGATTAAGTGAGTAGATTGTCAACTGGTATTGTTGAGTCTGTTATTTAATACTGCTAATAGTGGACTTCCTTCCTGGCTTGGTATGCCCCCAGATGTAGGTTGTTAGACCGAACTGTGTGAACAAATTCTGTGTGCACTTTTCTTTTCAGCAACTTATTTAACTGTCTATAATTGCCTTGCTGTTTATGTCAGACCAGATGTCTCGACATCATGTAGGACATTTGGGATCTGTTTTACCAGAATTTCAATTGGTATCAGAGCAGGCATCCTGTCTGTTTCTGGATGAGATCTAGGGAAGATACTTTCTGGTTCATGAGCAAGGAAGATAGTTTTGCTGAGTTATGGACTTGGTGTGTAGCTTTGGTGGAGAATTGCTGTTGTGAGTTTGATTTATTTTCAAACCTTTTTGTTGGCACTTGGATTATGGTGATGGTGTGCAAGGATTATTGAGTAGTGCCTGAAGGGTGTTGAGGAGTTGGTGTGTGTTCCGCTGCATGGTATCTGATGTAACCCTGGTTGTTTCTTGTGTCTCTGGTGGTGAGACTTTAGGAAGGTATTTTCTTGGAAAGACTTTAGAGTTTGGTCTCCTTAGCAGAAGAAGAATATATTTCAAATCAGGTATTGAAGACCAATCTGTCCAGAACATTGATTTCTTCCTTCTCAATTTTCTTGATGATGAAAGAAGAGGGTGAAGCCAAAGCAAAAGAGTATCACTGTCAAATATTTCATGCGGGAGTGAAGATCTTGATAAGTTATCTCTTAAGCGTATTTATGGTGACCTAATTAGGAGATCTTCCTGGTTATGGTGTCCAATGTAGTTCTGGTATATCTGAAGATGAATTCTCTTGTGAAGATACATGTTTCTGATTTTCAAAATCATGAACTGGAGGAAGTTTCATCAAGAAAGAAGCTGGGCTTGATATGTCAATCCTAATGTCTCGACATCGCGCTACACATCAGCAGTTTATGGTAAATGCTGAGTCAAATTCCTATTAGATTGTAGCTGTTTTGAAGGATCACTGAAGCTGTGAAGTTGAACAATTTTTGAGATGATATTCATAATGTAATAGCATCTCAGCTGGAGCTGGTTGAAGAAAAGGTAGTAATCTTGATAGTAGAAAAGAAGGAGATGATCCTTGTTTAAGCTAAAATGTCAGAGGATAATTTTATAGGGAAAATGCATCCAAGAGTTTGTGTGCATTAGCAGTGTAAATTAGCCTGGGGTCAATTGGTGTATGCATGAGCTCTTTCAATTTTGTGGCTTAAAGGATTGGAAGTAGCAGATTGTCTATGGTATGTTATCACTCTTAAGTTAGACAAGAGGTCTGAACCTTGTGCTTATAAGAAGAAGCTTCTGGAAGAGTGTGTTATGCAAGTTACTACAGTTTTGTTGGTCTGATCTTGGAAGTTGATCAGATGTTGATATGTTCTCGTGTGTTCGCTGCAAGAGATATGTGTGGATTACTATGGTTGTAGTCTCCAAATCCTAGTAGATGTTTAATGTGATTTAGACTGATGTCGAAACTGATGTTGAAACATCATTTCAGTTCTTTGCTCAGGGTGGAGTGAAAGATCAAGACACTGACCTAACTTGGAAGGCTTTTGTGGTATGAATGGTTGTCATAATGGTTGTCATGAAGAAGATTCAGAAGATGCTAGAATCTGAAGAAGGGTTAAACCACAGGGATTTAAGATCAATTGCTATTTGTGATATTCACAAGTATTTAATTGATTATCCTTGAAAGACAAGATTAAGGATGTTCTGTCAATTCTTTTAACATCTTTTCATCAGAGGTTTGGAGAATCATGGGAGGGGTTCTACATTCGCTCACAAGTCGCCTAGGTGTTGACCTGGGATTATTGCTTAGCATCTGTTCCTAGAAAGTATTGTGAATGACTTTTCCAGATGGTGGTGCTGTTGAAGATGAAGACGGAAGACTATGAAGACATCATAATCTTGTTGGTTTCAGCTTGGATCAGTTTATTTCTGATCTAAGTGGTTTGGAGCATGGTGTTTGCTCTGGTTGTGAAGGTCGAGGATAAGTGGCAGTTATCTCTGGCTTTCTACTGACGGCTCTACTAAGGGAAGTGACTTTCTTTAGTATTGCTATGGGGTAGTCTTGGACTACTTATTTTTTGAAGATTCAGATGTGGTAGGTTTGAAGTCTTTGGAGTTTCTAAGCAGGATGGAGGTTGTCTACTCAAACTTGATTGTTGAATCAAGTCTATGAGAACATGGAAATCTGTTTCTGCAAAGGGAGGAGGTTCTTCTGAGTGGCAGAAGGTAGAGCTGAATTCAACAGTTGGGTGACATAATGTTCTGACATCTAGCTTAACATCAGAAGTCTCAACTGGTGATGTGGCACATCAGCTTTTGATAGGGTGATTTACAGGAATGAACAATAGGATGCTTCAAAAAGATCGTTCTCATGGAAGTTTGCGGGAGCTGCAGAAAGGAGAAGATGTTACATGACCATGGCTTAGGGAGTCTTAGTGTGTTTGCTATTGAGCAATTGGAACATGTGGCTTGAAGATCTGGTTTCCTTGGTGGATCAGGATATCTTTGTGAGAGTTCTGACAAATGTGAAAAAGGTCAAAATGTGGCATTTGGCTGTTTTCATATGAGGATTCATGCTTGAGGTGATCAAACTGTGAAATTTGGTTGATCTCAGAAGTGAATTCGAAGAATCAAGACAATCAGAGTGTGGCAGCTGGTTATTATTGAGGATTGTCTTGGAACAAGTTACTCTTGGGCAGAAGGGTGATGAGTTGAAGACTCAAGGAGATTATTTTTCTTGAAGGTGGATGAGAGTTTATTCCTCTGGTTCTTTGGATTACTATGCTAGAGTAAGTCTAGTTGGTGGAGCATATCAAGAATCATGGTGTTGATGTTTTGGTGTGTGGAAGATGTTCTAACTTGTGATAGGACATTATCTGGGATGATTACCTACATTGTATCTAAAGAGAATCTACCTAATCATACAGGAGAATGATGAAGTTGATGGTCTGCTTTGGAAGGAGAATGTAGAGAAGACTGAAGTAGATCAGGAATGTGGATATTCATCAATTGATCCAAATGTCAAAGATAGATGATTGGATGTGTATCGCTAAAGGCAGAAGAAAAGCCTGTGAAGGGGACATAGCCCTATTGTCAAGTCATTCTAGAGAGTAGTTGATCAGCCTGGCAAGATGTGGAGTTTTGGAGCATGTGAAGATAACAAACCAAGAGGGAATCATGTGAGTATGCTAATTTGAAGTATGAACTCTTTGCTTCAGAGAAAGTGTGCGTGTGGAGTTGAATGCTCAAGCATTTTTGTCAGAAGAGATGTTTCTGACTATGTGAATTAGAATGTGGAGATTCTGGTCTTGTTTTTAGTAGTTTGTTCTGGCAAAAGCATGACTACTAATTTTGAAGACTTCACTAGTATCAACAACTACTGGTGGATATAATGGTAGAGGGATTGTGATGTGATCTGATCAGAACATTTTTTTGAGAGTTGTTCCTTCTTCTGCTACAAGTATCTCTTGAAGAGATTAGATCTCAGTAAAGCAGAGAATTTGTGGAGTCTGTGAGCAGTGTCAAACAAGTCAGGATACTTGGTTGTGTTCTCCAAAAGTGATAGTACAGTATGTGAATGTGCTCAGCAAGTGTGTGAAGATCTAGTGCTCAAATGTTCATCTCCATCAAGAGCATTGGTTATCCATGACAGGGGGAGTACTTATCTATGGATTTTGCTGCAAAGGTGCATATATTGTGAAGCTGGCATGCTGATCAAGCTTGTGGAGATTGGTTGCCTCTTATGAGGAGATGATGTCAGATAACATGTTATGACATTAGGCTGTTGGATGGCATGTTGGTGTGGACATGAATGGTTCTAGCCATGTGAAGCTAAGTGTTTGTATCATGTGCGCACATGCTTCTGAGGAGAAGTCTGAAGACAATTTTATGCAGTTTTGGAAAAACTTTGTGAGGGACTTTGTTGATGGGAGATGTCACACTTGTCTTGATGTGTGTTATTAATTCTAAGTAAGAGGAGTTTACTTAGAGTTCAGTGGAAGGCATTGTGAGTGTGCTTCAGAACTTGTGGATGATTGTGTGAAGCATTCCTGACTGGATGGATGAAGACTGTGTCTGGATTTTCCAAATGCTATGATGTACTGGTCAGGAGCATCAGTTGTGAAATATAAGGGGAGAATTTCTGCCTGTACTAGTGTGGTACTTGGATTGTTTGAGGATTAAGCATTTTATGAATGCGTTCAGCAGGTGTGTTGAACAGAGGGTGCGCTCTTGAAGACATGAAGATGAGTCTTATGTTTTCCATTCATTTAAGGTGTTCTTCTTGCAAAGGAGCACTGGTTATCTTAGATAGGGAGAGTTGATCTTTTGTTGAAGAAGTTGTTTATCCAGATTGTAATGTCAGACAAGATGTCGTGACATTGAGTTACTGGTGAAATTCATGGTGTACTTGACAGTTTAGACCCGGTTCTATAGATTTGTGTGTCAATGGATTAAATCAGAAGTATACATTTACACCAATGTTTGTCAATTTTTGGCCAAAAAGGGGGAGAGAATGTACAGTAGTAGCTGTTAAGTCTGGATTTTGTCCTGAGTATGTTGGTTGGCAGATTCAGAGTTTATCCAATTGTGGCTAAAAAGGGGGAGAGTTAGCCTAGCTGTTGCCTAGTTGTCTGTTGTGGTTCTAGGCTTGAGGGGGAGTGTGTAGTTTGTGCAGCTGTTTTGCTGGTTGCAGTTTTGAGGGGGAGTTGCTGCTGCCAGTTGTGTGCTGATGTTAGTTTGTATGGTGTTTTTCCGCGGCTGGTATCTCTGGTATAGGCTGAGATTGTTTTAGCCAAAATTAGCCAAAGGGGGAGATTGTTAGTTCTTGTATTGGCTGGAATTTTGGTAAAACAATGGTGTTGTTAATGATGTCATATGTCTGATGTCTTAACATGAGTTCTTAACATTGAGTTGATGTTAAGTTCAGAAGGGTTGCAGTTTTGTATGTTGATGTTAAACCTGATGTCTTAACATCAGTTGACAGAACATCAGAACATCAGTCTGATGTGTTTTGTTAGGGCTACATTTGTTTAAGTGTATTTTGAGAAGATCTGGTGGAGAGATTGCAGGCGAATATCATGGGACAAATATATTCTGTTGCAATCTTATATTGAGCAGATATTGTTACTATTTTCATGCAAAAAGATATGGAGAATAATTAGATTTAATTGAAGATTTAATTGAAGATTTGATTGAAGATCTATTTAGTAGCAGAATATTTTGCAGATTTGTAGCAGCTGATTTGTTGTGATTTGAAGGCCCAAATCCAGTTGGGAAATAGGTTATAAATAGAAGCATTGTAACCTAGTTTTAAAGAAAGTCAGCCATCATGTAAATTATAAGGGCTGTGTTGGTTGATGAACCACCCGGTTTGTGGGATGGTCATCATGTTTATCTCTAAGCCTGTAGGTAAGAGATGTATTGTTCTTAGAGGAAGTTGTTAAGCAACTCTAAGCATTGTTCTTAGTCATGAGGGTCATGTCTAGGTATTGTTATAGGAGCGCGTCTTCTATTTTTATGTGTTTGGAGAGTTGCTGGAAATCAAGCTGTTGATGCAGTGACTGAGATGTTGACTGCTAGACATCATTACGATGATTGGAAGTGAGATGGAGTGTCTTACCTAGGGAGAACTTAGGTAGAAGGGTCATTGGGTAGGGATTAAGTGAGTAGATTGTCAACTGGTATTGTTGAGTCTGTTATTTAATACTGCTAATAGTGGACTTCCTTCCTGGCTTGGTATGCCCCCAGATGTAGGTTGTTAGACCGAACTGTGTGAACAAATTCTGTGTGCACTTTTCTTTTCAGCAACTTATTTAACTGTCTATAATTGCCTTGCTGTTTATGTCAGACCAGATGTCTCGACATCATGTAGGACATCTGGGATCTGTTTTACCAGAATTTCAGAATTAAAGTCTATCCTACTCCAAGTTTAATCAGAAATTAAATCGGACTAGGGATCCTAAGGGAACATGCAAAGGATTGCTTATCTAATATCTCTCATACCTCGAGCTTAATTAGAAATTAAGTCAAGCTAGGAATCCTAAGGGATCATGTCATCAGACAAGTAAACATTATGTAACTCAATCCATAAACAAAAGGAACTAAAAGCAAACGAAAGAGTAAACAGTGTCAGTCAACAATAATGTCACACAATCAAAGTAAGAAAAAGGGGAGTTTTAGCCAAGGGGTCATATCAACCGAGGCAAACAAGCTAGCTGGAGGGAAAACACAAGAGTCTCAACCAATGATATTGAAAATCATGGTGAGCGGAGCATAAAGGGGATGTGAATGAGATCACATAAGCATCAGCATCAGCCTGATGCGAGCTAGAGACTAATCGTGGGGGTTTGATTGCTAAACCCTCCTTCCACTTGACCGACTCGATAAGAGCAAGTTGTGTTCAAAGCATCAACACGTAGTGTGAGCTAGTGAACGACTCAACGGAAAGTGCGGGGACTGATTGCTAGTCCCTCCTTCGCTTGCCTTCTTTTGAGGACTTATCATGGGGATAGGGAAAGGGATGCCTCATAGAGGTCTTTAGCACAAATATAAACACACACATACAGAGCCTCCTTTGAGGACTTTCCAGAAAAATGCCCGCCAAAAGGAAACGGTCGGGACTCCAATCCTACTTCTCATGTTATTTAAAAAGGAGAAAGTGAGTAGAAGGGATGAAGAGTACTACCGGATAGCAACGTAAGCAAAGCAACGTAAGCAAAGCAACGTAAGCACTTGAAAGCCTCGAGCCTATTAAAACCAATGAACAAAAATGTTAGAAGTGAACTTAATCCACAAATGAAAGTGGAATGAACCCATCACACGCAATTGAAAGCCTCCATGAGATGCCTTGCACAAGTCAACAAACGCATTAGTAATAACATGGCAAAGGGCATGATGAAACATACATGAGAACAAAGGCTAGGTTAGTATGTACTCTTAGTCTCTATCTATGTTAAAGAACTAAGAAAAGTCACACGATTACAAACTATGTCAAAAGTTAGTGCCTACTTCAAAGTTAATTGCAAACTATGTACAAGAAGTGTTTGGAATTTATGTAAGTTGGTTTATGATATGAAAATGAGTTGAGGTCAGAATGCAAATCATGTATTAATGTGTGCAAATGTCATTGAATTACCATAGAGATCACATATTAAAGCATTCATGATGATTACCCAAATTATGCACGACTAGGTCAACTAGGATTCAACATACAATTTGTGTTCATGTAAAGCACAAGTAGTTGTGGATGTGTGCAAATGGTATGCCACAAAATCAGAAGTGATGTCATGTTAAGAATGCCTAAAACCACCTATAATCATCATGAAGGCTCAAGTCATTACAAGTTTTAAAATCTAAGGCAAAGCACCCTCCAAACAAATTCAACTAGTTCCTAAAAGACTTGTAAACTAAAAATCAAACAATGAATGAAGAGTAAGATGCATACATACATGAATGAAGGTTTGGGTCAGTAGAGGGGGACTCCTACAAGTCATGTTCAAAGCATACAAACAGTGTACACAAATGAAGCTCAAAGAGTTAAGCAAACTAGGCAAGCAAGTGTCAATTCACAAACCCTAATTCAATCTTAGAAGCCAAAGCAAATTTAATCATGCAAAGAAGAATTATAGGTCAAGTTTAGATGAAAGCAAACATTATAGATCAGTACTCATTCCTCTTAACATCATACTTATAAGTTCCCAAAAGGATTGACAAAAGAGAAATCTCAAAGGCATAAGAAGAATGCAACAAAGTTGATGCAAAGTGATACTTAAAGTCAACAAGCTTTCATGCACATTATGGACATACAAAGATGACTTGAAAGGGATCATAGGACCTCTAAAGCATACCATATTTCAAGCACATAAAATCAATACAAGGCCTCAAGTCATGGCATAAATGCCTTCTCATCAAATGTCTAAGAGAACAACATATGAACAAGCATGTTAATCATCAATGACAATGCGTGAGGAAAGTAGTTATGAACCTTAAAAAAATGTATGATTTGAAACATAACTAGATGAAGCCAATGACTAAACACACCAAAAAGATGAGCTCAAAAAATAAGCTCTTATCATGTTCAAACTACATCAAATATTGCATAAACTCTCAATCTTAAGGCATTCAAAGAATCGCCTCAAAAGCATACATAAAAATGGCCTAAAAAATCTCAAAAAAAATGGACAAAATCCCTCAATATGTGCCAAACTCAAGTATTCAATTGGGTGCAAAATTTCAGTTCACGACTAGCTGAGGAAAATCATTTATGAAGCATATGGCAAAAGCTATGAACATAAGAACACATTTCAAAGAAAATTCAAGGAAAAAAACCAAAACAATTCAAAAGTAGAATTAAAAATCAAGGAAAATTAATTAACATCTTCAGGTACACACCTGAATTTGTTAGTAATTTTCCTCACAATTTTACTATTTTTAGAAATAGAATTCCAAACATGTATCAAAAAGAAATTAAAAAATGAAGGCAAAAGAGGCATAGGGATACAAACATAGTAAAAACTAGTTCTAAATTTAAATGGGCTCAGGATAGTGGAGGGCGAATAGCAAATAATATAGGCCCAAAGGCAAACTGAGCCTGGCAGTGCACGGTGGAGCCTCAGTCAACACATTGACTAACCACGGCCGTTAGATCCATCCCTAGATCCATCAAGGGGTTACAAAGAAAGGGTGCACAGTAGTAACCATGGAGATACACCCACCGTATCAACGAGAGAGGGAACCAGACGGTGACAAGTGTCCACCGTGGTGACACATGTCACCGCCGGAATGGCCATGAGAATTCTCCTTATCCATATCTCAACATAGGTATAAAAGATATTTAAATATATATATAAATTTGGTATGATATAAAATGTATTTATAAACATATCTAAATATGAAATTAGATATTAATTTTAAAATAAATAATAATTATATAAATTCAATTGTATTAAAATACAAAGAGAAAAAAAGAGACTCGTGAGATAAAAAAATAATATTTAATATTTGAAAATAAAGATTTTACCTTTAAAATTAAGGTAATTATTGATTAAAATAAAATATGTATTGTGCTGATAGTGACCCGTGAAATATAAAGTTTATTTGATACAATATAAATGTATTTACATACAAATGTAATTATGCAAAAAGAAAAAATGACTCGTGAGATGAAGAAAGATAAAAAATATTTTTTATTTATTTTGAAATAAAGATTTTATCTTTCAAATTAAGACAAACTGTTGATAAAAATAAAATAGACATTGTGCTGATAATAACCCGTGAAATAAAAAATATTTGATGTGATATAAAATGTATTTAGATACAAATGCAAAATTTAAAATGATTTACTTAATTATAAAATTACTAATAATCTATAAATTTAATTGTATTAAATAATTATATTAAAAGTAGAAAAAAAATTAAATTGTGAGATGGAGAAATAAAAAAATTAATATTTTAAAAAAATTAAATATTGTGTTGATAGTGACCCGTGAGATATTGTGTTAAAACAATTACAAATGCACAATTTAAAATGATATGCTTAATTGTAAAATGAACAATATTCATATAAATTAAATTGTATTACATAATTACATAAAAAGAAAAAAAATGAATCATAAGATGGAGAAAGAAATTTTTTTTTTTAATATAAGATAATGATTAATTAAAATAAAATAAATATTATGTTGATAGTGACCCGTGAGATAAATAAATTTTTTATTTTATTAAAATTAAAAAATAGATTATTAGTATTTTTAGCGATAATAAAAAATATAGTGAAAAAAAATTAAAATGAAAGTGAGAAAGTGTGGGAAAAAAAAGTGAAAATGATTTGAAATTTGAATAAAGAGAGAGAATGAGTGTATGTAATATTTAATTTGAATGAGTAAATAGAATATAGTAGATAATAGACAATGTTAAGTCAACACATGACATGCAATTGTGAAAAGTTACTTTTGATCTTGGATAAATTTGTTAGTTACCGAAATAATCTTTTCATAGTGTATTTTATTTTTGGGAAAAAGGTAATTTGGACAGTTTATGGAACGTTTTAGTAATGGATAGATAGTAGATATAAGGGAAGGTTAAAAAATGAAACATAAATGTATTCCTTTCTTCCTGCGTTCAGACTCTCTCTATCCCATTCTCTCTCCGCAATTTTGACGTCCGAACCCTAATAACTCGCCGGAGAAGACGGTGGCGTGCGGTGGCCGCCGCCGTCCCTCTCCGGCCAACCACCCCAAACACACAAACTCTCTACGCGAACCCCCTTCCAAATTCTTCCCTCATCACGAATCCGGGGCTAGTTTTCTCAAACATTCGACCAAACAACGGGATCGGAGCAGAGAAATTCAAGAAAACAAAATCAACAAACACTCAAAGCATACATACTAAATCACAACGGATTATAAATCTAAGGCCGCAGCTACCAAGATTGAAGACGGATTCGTACCTGGATGATAATGAGGCTAACGGCGATGCGATAGGTACTTCGCTTCTCCCTTTCTCCTCTTTTTCGTTATGAATTGTAATGGAATTCTTCTACTCTATGCGAATTGCTGATGTTGAGTCTTGTTGCAGGTGCTTCGAAGTCGTGGCGATGTTTGCAGGTTCTGATGAATTGAGGATGAAGATTCGCAGTTTTCAAGATGAAGAATTAATCTGGAATTTTATTTTTCAGGTTATAAATCGAAGAAGTTTTTGAAGAGCGTTTTCAGGAATTGATGATGTTGCAGTGGAGCTCGAATTGGTGATGGAGCTGGTAAATAGAAATCAATCGCCAGAGAGAGCTTTGGTTGATGATGAAGGTTCAAGAAGGTTGGTCTCGGTTGATGATGATTGCAGAAAAATCAGAGAGTTTCTGTTAGAGATTTTAAGTTAGGTGAGGTTAGAGATTTTGGTTAGGGATTGGTCCGTTATGACAGTTTGTTAGAAGTTCTGTTAGTATATGTGCTGAGAACTAGAAATTGTTAAAAGTGGTTAAGAGATGTTAGAGCAAAGAATTCAGTTAGGAGTTTGAAGGTTTGTTTGGAAATTCTGGTGTAGAATTGGTTATTGAATTTCCAATTTTCTGTTATGCATTTTTTTGTTAATGAGTTTTCATCTGCTACTATTTAATTATTTTTCTTGTCAAATTCTGTTATGGCTGGTGATCTCTGAATGTTAGCCTTCCCCTTTCAAATTCTGTTATCAATAGTTAGCAGTTCATCTTTCGGTTATGAAAGTTCTGTTATAGGGAATTCTGCTTTGAAATTGCTTTAGAGGAATCTTTTTTGTTGTGACATTCTTTCAATGCTTGTATTCTCATTGCTACGATGTAAATCCTGCTGTAAAGAACACTTATTCCTTGCCATGTACTACACGCTGTACTCTACTGTTAGGAATTTTTCCTGTTATTTTCACATCAATAAGCCACCTTAATGCCCTTGGGAGGAGCTTCTTTGGTGTGCCTTCTGGTGCATATGCCTTTGGAAATCCGTCTAACACGCCCTTAGCAAAACTGGGTTGTGCTTGAATCCTGACTTTAACAGCTGCATATTAACTTTCACGACATCAAAAGGAATGGTGGCAAGGTGAGTTGTACCAGCACTAAGCATTCCTCCAATAGTGCAAAGGGCATAATATCTTGGCGTTAATTCCTCGGGGATTCTTCCTTCAATTGTCGCCATGATCTTGTTGTTAACTTTTCTGCCTCATTAATTCATGTACATGATGTGAATTTGGTTGTAACATGGATATTAGGAATTAATTGGATAAAATGGTTAATGGCCAATGAAATGGATTGTAAATGGATATTGAACTTAGATTTAGAAAAAGGTTACAAATGGATTTGAATGTGGGTTAAAAAATGGTCTAAAGTGTGGAATCAAAAAATGGTTACAAAAATGGATTTTTGAATTGGAATGGATATTGAACTTGAGTTGGACATGAAAATGGGTTAATGGATATTTAACTCAAATAGCTTTAATGGATAAAAATGGATTAGGAAATGGATTTGAATTGAATGGGTTGGAACATGGTTTTCTGAATTTGAACTCCAAGTAGCCCGCACGACTAATCTTGACGTGCCTAATTCCAATCACACTCTCAATCCACACCAAACTCTTATCCTCCATGAATCCCAAATTTCAATCAGTAATGAAATTCTAGTATCAGACGTGTGATGTTAAGTGCGATGTCACAACAACACACTCTGAACAATGGACAATAAAAACACACAGAATTGTTAACTCAGTTCATTTCTAAAAACTTAATCTGGGGGCTACCAAGCCAGGGATGAATTTCACTACTTGTAGAATTAAATTACAGACTCAACAACCCAGTTGACAATCTCCTAATCTTAATTCCTACTAGTGACTTTCTACCTAAGAAACCACTTAGATATGAGAACACTACTCAATCCCTAAAAACTCTAAAAGAACACCCTCTTAGAGAAACCTTGATCCTACTTCACAGCTTTGATCAAGTTACACAACTCTCTATCGCTTCACAGCTTCTAAGAGAGGACAGAAAACAACTCACCAATTCAACCTAGAATGGTGTATACAAAACTCGTACAAAATACTTAAGACACTCAGCCTATGCTCTTGATCTTCTCTCTGTATTTATGTACCTTTTCCTTTGGTCTTGTGCGCTTTATATAACAACCTGAATTGGGCTTGGACCTGCTACAATATCTGACTTGATTTGTTATTTAAAACTGAATCTTCAAAACAGATTTTCTCCTAAAATCTTTTCAAATCTTCAACTTTTTAAATCTCCTACAAATCTGCAGCAGAAAATATATATCCCAAGATATTCGCATCCAATGAGACAACCTGCTCTCCACAATTCCAACTAACACGCAAACCCTAACAACATCACAAAACCTGATGTTATTAATTCTACAGATCTAATGTCACAACATCGCATGTGACATCAGACATCCAACTTCAGTAACTTAAACACTTAACACAGCCCAGTGTTAAGACTCAATGTTGTGACATCACCCATATGACATCAAACATTGAACAACCTTTGTTTTACCAAAATTCTAGCCAATCCAAGAACCTAACAATCTCTCCCTTTGGCTAATTTTGGCTAAAACAATCTCTGTACCTTCAGAGACTTCAGCAGCGGAAAAAAAACTTTAATAGTTTTGAATCTTCAAGCAGCAGCATCTTCAATACATAAAGACTTCACACAAAACTCTGCTGCAGCACCATCTTCAACAGTCAACACTGGTGCTCCCCCTCAAAACAAGAACCAGCATAACAGCTGTTCAGCATGCACACTCCCCCTTAATGCAACAACTAGCATAGTAGCAGTTCAGCAATTACTCCCCCTCAATATCTGTACTTCTGTACTATAACAACTAGCAGCACTCCTTGTCATTGCAGCACCTCTTGCATCTTGACTGACTCTTGACTATTTCTCCCCCTTTTTAGCCACAATTGGACAAACCTCAACAAGTTAGTCCTATGACACCCTGTACAAAACCACATTTTGAAAATCCAGACATATTCTTCATCCATCCACAATGCCTTCCACTGAACTCTAAGTCAACTCCTCACACTTAGAATAACACACACCATGACAAGTGTACAATCTATTCAAGGCCATGATTCAATCTTGTCTTCAGACATCTCCTCAGAAGCATGTGCACACAAGACTCAAACAATTTGCTTCATATGACTAGAACCATTCAAGGCCACACCAAAACACCAATCAACAGCCTAATGTCATAACATGCTATCTGTCATTATATCCTCATAAGAGGCAACCAAATTCCACAAACTTGATCAGCATGCAAGCTTTATAATATATGCACCTTTGCTGCAAAATCCATAGACAAGTACTCCCCCTGTCATGATTAACAAATGCTCTAGATGGAGATTAACATTTGAGCACATTTTCTGAGTACATGCATTTTGGTACCACTGTCCTTTTCTCCAAAGGTTATCATACAATTCATCTTCACCATCCAAGGCAAACTTTCTACTTCATCATTCTCCCGTATGACTATGTAGATGCTCCTTAGATATAATGTAAGCACTAAGCTTCAGATCCAGAACAAAGACATCCTTCACCAAGGATACTCTTGACACTCTTGACACCAGGGTATTACATATGCTCCACTACTGGATTTACTATCAGCAAAATAATCCAAACTCAACACTGTGTCACAAACTCCACAAATTCTCAGCTTACTTATAAGCTTTACTAAGATCCAGTCTCTTCAAGAGATCACAATTCCTCTATCCTTACATCCACCAGTAGTTGTTGAAACTGGTGAAGTCTTCAAAGACAATAGTCATGCTCTGCCAGAACAAACTACTAAACACATGACCATAATCTCCACCTCTTCTGACCAAAAAGGCTAGAGCATCCAACTCCACATGTCCAATCTTAATCATCTTCCAGAAATAACCATGATGTTATAACATCTTTTGGGACATCAGCTTCTCATCACCATTCAAAGGACTCATTGCACAGAAGTCCTTCAAGAAGCTCCCAATAAAACACAGTCAGAGCAACTTATTCATACACACCTGAATACCATAAGTTCCCACACCCTCTCTGAACCATATCCTAGCAAACTCAACCATATCTAGAGAATCTATACCAAATTATTTTTCCAGAACATACTTCCACCATTTTATGAAAAGCACAGGAATGTTATCTAGTATGGCCTTTTGAATTTTCTCAGAAGTTCTAACAACTACGGCTTCCTTCATTTGAGAGATATCCCGGACATTATCATCAGACTTATCTCTGATCTTCCTATTTCTGGAAGAGATGAACACTTTACTCCTGGATTTTGTAGTACCATCCACATAGATCTTCTGCTTATCAGTTCTCATCTTTGGAGGTGACTCAATAGCTTTCCTCTTCCTTGATTTCAGTCGTTTAGCAACCCCAGGAACCACTTTTGAAATTAGTTCATCATCACTCTTCTTTATTTTAAGGCTAGAAGTACCTTTCTTGTCTTGAGATGTTTTAACATCAACTCTAACATCTGCATCTTCCAACCTAGGGATTGTCAACTTGTGAAATTTTCCTTCTGAACTATAGGAGTCATTAGTCAGGTTGTCATCTTTCTTGGCCTTGCAAGTATTCAGCTCCCAACACTTCTTAAGGTCACAGCTTTTGATCCTTCCATCAGCATTGTTGACTCCTTCATCTTGCTCACATAACTGACTACTCAAGTTGGGTTTTAACACATCATCCAACTTAGGAGTAACAACACCATAAGTCATTAACCCAGATTGACTTTTCACCATACTTTCACACTTAATGTCACCATCTGATGTTACAACATCAACCATAACATCACCATATGTGCTGACCTCTTTTGGTATCCATTGATAACAATTATCCTTGGATCAAGCACCCTTCAAAACAACCTGATTATGCTCATCAGATACCACACACTCATCTTTGGTGTAGTTAACTTTGTAACCTTCATCACATAGCTGACTTATGCTAATCAGATTAGCATTCAAACCTTGGACAAGGATCACACTGTCAAGAGTAAGACCATCATGATTCTTCACTCTTCCAACTCCTTCTACTACTCTTTTTTCTCCATTGCCAAACACAACCTTATTTATATGGAAAGGATTGAACTCCACCAACTGCTCCTTGGATCCAGTCATGTGCTTTGAACATCCACTGTCAAAATACCATGCATCCATGGCAAAATATCCATCTGAGGTATGAGCCAATAGACATGTGTCCTGAGCTTTAGGAACACATTGTTTTACCACCTTGGGCCTGACCTCCTTCTGTCTGGGTTGGGGAGCAGAATTTGGATAACCATGAAGCTTGAAGCAAGAGGACTGCATATGTCCAAACCTGCCACAATAGAAGCATCTGACTTTATCATCTCTGAAGTGGTTAAACCTACTGCCACCCTGATGATAATGCTGTGGCTGCCACCCATAATGTTGTCTCCTTCTTCCATAGTTGGATTGTCTTCTATGGGGTGGTTGTCTTCTTCTGTACTGAGGATGCTATCTCCTAGGCTGTCTCCTATGGTGATGAGGCTTCCTTCTTCCATAGTAATGAGGTACATCATTGTTGTATCCATATCCATATCCATACCAGTTTCCCTGATGTTGAGACATATTCTGTTTGAACCTGGCTGCTTGCATGCTCTTGTGATATTAGGGAGGCATATACTACTAGCTCCTTGGGGCTGCATCTTCCTCTGATGAGGATCATTCTTCTTCTCAACATTCTGAGGCTGTGAATGAGCACCCTTCTCAGGTGTAGGATCCTGTCTCTTTGTTTGATGTTGAGACATTGGTTGGGACACCTCCTCCTTTGTTCCTGAAGTGCTTGCTTTTGTAGAACCCTTTTCCTCAACCACATATCCTATACCTGATTTAACTCCAACAACTTTCTCTGACTGCAGAATCTTATCAAGAGTGTCTGTACCACTACTCAGCATCCTAACAGATTTAGTCATATGATCAAGATGAACTTTGACTAGTGAGACTTCATTTTCCAAATCAGCTTTAGCAGTCTCAAGCTGAGCAATCTGTTTCTTTTGACTCTTGTTTTCTTGACAGATTTCAGCACTCTTTAGACAAAGCTCTTGATAAGTAGAAGCTAACTCCTCAAAAGTTATTTCCCCATCACTAGAATCATCATCAGAAACAACAGTTCCTGTCAAAGCTCTGACATGCTTTGCTGACTCACTTTCACTTTCACTATCAGAGTCAGACCAGGAAACTGTCATGCCCTTCTTCTTCTTCTTCAAGAAGGTGGGACACTCTTTCTTGACATGTCCATACCCTTCACATTCAAAGCACTAAACTCCTTTATCTTGGGCAGTCTTCTCTTCATCCTTCTCTTTTGACTTGCTGATGTTAGAAGAGATGTTCTTGACATTAGGCCTGGAGCTATTGTTCATCCTCTTGAACACCTTGTTGAACTTCCTTCCCAACGTAGCTATGGCCTGAGATAAGTCCTCCTGGGATTCTGTACTCTTCCCTTTCTCTTCTTGAGCATTTGAAGTCAAGGCTATACTTTTTGGCTTCTTTTCAGGCTCTTCTTCATTTAACCCAAGCTCAAACGTTTGAAGAGATCCACTCATCTGGCTGATGTCTTGTGCTTCTTCAATGGCAGTCACCTTCATCTTGTACCTCTTAGGAAGTGACCTAAGAATCTTCCTTACAAGCTTTTCATATGACATCTTTTCACCAAGAGCACTGGATGCATTAGCCAGCTCAAGAACACTCATATGGAAGTCATGAATAGTCTCATCTTCCTTCATCTTCAGACTTTCAAACTTCGATGTTAGAAGCTGAAGTCTTGACATCTTAACTCTAGATGTACCTTCATGAGTAGCCTTCAAAATATCCCAAGCTACCTTAGCAACTTCACATGTATTGATTAACCTGAAAATATTCTTATCCACTCCATTGAAAATTGTATTTAGAGCTTTGGAATTACCAAGGGCAAGCTCATCTTCTTCCTTGGTCCATTCTTCTTCAGGCTTTGGCTTTGAGGTGCCTTCTTTATCTTTGCCAGCATCATCTTTCTCACACACAACAAGTGCTTTCCACTCTTTAATAATGGCCTTCCATGCCCTGCTGTCCAAGGATTTTAAGAAAGTAGTCATCCTTGGCTTCCAATAGTCATAATTGGATCCATCCAAAATAGGGGGTCTGTTGACAAATCCTCCAACTTCCTTGTCCATATTTACACCAGAAAGTAACTTCCCCAGATCTCACCCAGAGACAGACAGGATGCCTGCTCTGATACCAATTGAAATTCTGGTAACAGACGTGTGATGTTAAGTGCGATGTCACAACAACACACTCTGAACAATGGACAATAAAAACACATAGAATTGTTAACCCAGTTCAGTTCTAAAAACTTAATCTGGGGGCTACCAAGCCAGGGATGAATTTCACTACTTGTAGAATTAAATTACAGACTCAACAACCCAGTTGACAATCTCCTAATCTTAATTCCTACTAGTGACTTTCTACCTAAGAAACCACTTAGATATGAGAACATTACTCAATCCCTAAAAACTCTCAAAGAACACCCTCTTAGAGAAACCTTGATCCTACTTCACAACTTTGATCAAGTTACACAACTCTCTATCGCTTCACAGCTTCTAAGAGAGGACAGAAAACAGCTCACCAATTCAACCTAGAATGGTGTATACAAAACTCGTACAAAATACTTAAGACACTCAGCCTATGCTCTTGATCTTCTCTCTGTATTTTTGTACCTTTTCCTTTGGTCTTGTGCGCTTTATATAGCAACCTGAATTGGGCTTGGACCTGCTACAATATCTGACTTGATTTTTTATTTAAAACTGAATCTTCAAAACAGATTTTCTCCTAAAATCTTTTCAAATCTCCAACCTTTTAAATCTCCTACAAATCTGCACCAGATCTCCTATGCAGCAGAAAATATCTATCCCAAGATATTCGCATCCAATGAGATAACCTGCTCTCCACAATTCCAGCTAACACGCAAACCTTAACAACATCACAAAACCTGATGTTATTAATTCTGCAGATCTAATGTCACAACATCGCATGTGACATCAGACATCCAACTTCAGTAACTTAAACACTTAACACAGCCCAATGTTAAGACTCAATGTTGTGACATCACCCATATGACATCAAACATTGAACAACCTTTGTTTTACCAAAATTCTAGCCAATCCAGGAACCTAACAAGTAAGCTCAATGGACCATGACCCAATGCTCTTCGAATCAATCCACAGATGCTTTATCCTGATGACCACTGATCTCCTTGACCTGAAACCCTAATCTCATGATTTTCACTTGATGACTGTCCACAAATTCACCTCTGGATGAGAACCCTAATCCTCGTTGATATACATCGAATGAACAAATGACTTGAATTATCGAAGAACCAAACCCTCATTTCTACTTGACTGAAGTAGGAACCGACTGAATCACCTTTGAATATGGCAAACACCAATAATAAGAAACCCTTCGATCCCATGTCTTAGACGACCAATGCAAATGATATGATCAATGCAGTTATGACCAGGTGAAGATGCAGATGTATATGAACCAAAAGCCACTTATTGGTGGTATAAATAGGAGGGCAAATTTTGAGGTGTTACACTAACAGATTATCTTCTCTTGATCTGTTACAAGTTCTGTGAAGTGCGTGTATATTTCAATTGTAGTTGCAGTGTTATTATCTTAGTTGATCTTCAATTCTTCTGCTCCTTTTATAGCTGAAGAAATAGAGTCGTTAAAGCAAATCAATGTCTATATTCAGATCAAATCTTCTTGTACATCTTCTTTTCCAATAAATCAGGTGTTGGAACTCGTAGCCAAAGAATTATCCATTGAACAAGGCCTTTGTCCAGAGAACTCTTCCATGAAACAAGTACAACACGGTCTTTTGAAGATAATGTCAACTATTCTCGAGTCCCATGATTTTTGAGCATGAGTCCCACGCTCTTTTATTGATATTTTTTATGAAAATGTATTTAAATTTTAATTATTAAAATTTCATTTGGGCTTCCCCATTATTTTTCAGACCCAATAACATTTCCAATTTAGCCCATAACTCAAGTTTTGTAATGTATTGTGCAAAAAAACTATATAAACACTTCCTTTTCTTTTTCAAATTTCGATGTGGGACGTCTTTTAACAATACATGCTTCAGTTTTTCATCTACTTCTTCTTTTAACAAACACTTCCTTATTGGTCATGGTGTGATTTGATCTATCATTATGTGATAAATCAAATCGTAATGCATCATTGCTTGTGAAACATCATAGTTTCTAGAAAAGCATGGTTGCTTGTGGAATATCATTGCTTGATTGGAAATCCATCTCGTTTAACAGCTACTACATAGAGTGGTAATGATATCCAAAGTAATGTTTACAAAGTAATGATATCTAGTGTAGATTTAACAACTACTATATAGACTGGTAATGATATCCAAAGTAATGTTTCCACTTCCAAGAGAATAAAACATTTGGCATTAAAGAAGAAATAATAAAAACGGTTTTCCAAAGCCACACTATCCAAACTTTTAGATTTTCAAAGTAGAGAGAAGTGGAAGAATCATGTAGTAGCATTATAAATATGGTTTTCCTATTCTTACCAACACAAAACATCATCGAAAAATAAAAAATGAGTTCCAACAATGCTGTCCAGAATAAAAAAGTTACTGAGGGTCAATATAGTGTCTAGAACGAAGAAGTTGCAAGAATTCAAGGACTCCAAGTGAAACAAATTTAGTTTCAATATTTGTTAAGCGGATGATTTAAGGATTCTTTTAAGTGGTATACTTTTTTTCCCGCTAATTTTATATATCATTGTACTCATGACAAAAAAAAAACTATCAATTATGCCACCATTGTTGAAAAAAACAAAATTTGTGGAGGTACTCATTTATGCTCATCTACCTTCAGATCTTCACCTTATTCAGTCTACTAAATCCACCTGATGCAGCTACATTTTTTATATTTAGTAGGGTTAGTACTAGCATTGTTGAGGGTCCTCTTTTGTATGGTATTTTTTTAGTATAATATTTTCAAAATACACCAAATGTTCATAAACATGTCCTAAAAAAGTCCTTAGAATAAAATAAAGTGTGAATATTTGAACAGGACTATTGTCATCTTCAACATTATCTCTACCATTCATATAGTTTTATAACTTGACACAAAATATAGAACATAACGACATACCTTCCGTTTTTTTTAATAAGTGAATTGCATTAAAGAGTAGGAGAAATACTCCAAAATACAAGGAAAAAGAAACAGCTAATGCCTACCGCAAAGGGTAGGATTAGTATGCCAATCTACAAAATTGATACAACCGGGTTGCTTACGCTTTAAACCCGACCACACCCAAGATCTAAACACAATCACCGACATAATGTTAACGAAACTAAAAACCACATCATTGAAAAGGATGTCGTTGCGCGTAGACCATATGCTCCACACCGTGGCTAACCAAATAGTTCCCACCGTTTTCGTATCTGCCAAATTATTGAGCTGGTGAGAATTCCAAGGAAAGAGAGATAATTCCTGCACCGAAAGATTTATATCAGCACCTAACCAATCCAAGACCTTCCTCCACACGTTAACAGTTCTAATGCACTCAAAAAACAGATGAGGCATGTTTTCCTCAAGGTGAAAGCAAAGGCCGCAGGCAGCGTCAATATCCGCATTCAAAATCCCCCTTCTGATTAAAAGGTCTTTGGTCGGCAGCCTATTAATGATCAATCTCCAACCGAAAAACAAAGCTTTAGAGGGCGCTGCTAACTTCCATAAGAATTTCTGTGCTTTCCTGTCATAATCGGACTAGGAAGGGATGATGTCTTCCATCAGCGCCAAGTAGCAAGACTTGACCGAAAAAATGCCATCCGCATTGAGCTTCCAACGAAAGTCGTCGTAACCCCCTGCTGAGATTCAAAACCTAAGAGCACCTCCATGAAATCTCGTTTAATATCTTCGTCCAAATTCTCCCAGCCATTAATGATGGCCCTATAGTTCCAAGACCAGAAATCATTAGTTCTGGTACCAGCATCCTTCACAAGCAGATTATGTGAACTGGCAACTTCAAACAGATGAGGAAAAGCGTCCTTTAATGTTTGATCATCCAACCAATTCGTGAACCAAAAAGAAGCAGTGGATCCCGTGCCAATCCTGCAAGAAAAGAGGTTAGAGAAAACCAAATCCTGTTGCGTCGAAATCTCGTTTAGGATGATGTCTTTCCACCAAATAGAGTCCTTTTTACTAATCATCTCGGCCCCTCCAATTGTGACCTTGGCTTCAACATTACCGTAGCGGAATTTAAGCAGCTTTTGCCAAATCGCGTGCCTGTCATTGAGGATTCTCCACTTCCATTTGAGAAGTAAACATCTATTAAAAGCTTCCACATCTTTAACTCTGAGGCCCCCCTTGTTTTGCGGTTTACAAATATCATTCCAGCTGACCCAACAAATAGGCCTTTTTTCGTCACAACCGTTCCATAAAAATATGCGTTGAATGCTACGAATCTCCCTTATAACAGCAGCCGGAACTTTGTAGAAGGACAGAGTGTAAATAGGCAAGGCGTTGAGGATAGAGTTGATCAAAACAACTCTCCCCGCGAACGAGAGATGACGCCCCCTCCAACCAGCCAACTTCTTGCGCATAGTGTCCAGGATATTATTCCACAAGACTCTCTTCCTAGGACTGTGGCCGATAAGCACGCCCAGAAATTTAAACGGTAAACGATCTACTTTGCAGGCAAGGAAGGAAGACACTGCCTCAAGGAAACCGTCTGCAATGTTCACCCCATACAGCTTACTCTTGTAGAAGTTCACTTTGAGGCCCGACATCAACTCGAAACCTCTCATAATGGCTTTCATAGACCGGAGGTTATCCACAGTTCCTTCCCCAATTAAGATTGTATCATCAGCGAATTGAAGAACTTCCACCGAACCGTCTGCAGAAAATTGGAAACCTTTAAAGATGTTCAGCTGGACAACCTTATACACCAAAGCCGTTAAACCTTCCATGGCAAGAAGAAACACAAACGGGGACAACTGATCCCCCTGTCTCAGCCCTCTGCGAACAGGGAAATCACTCGTAGTACCACCATTGACCATGACTGAGATTAAACTATTAAAAATACAGCAATCCATCCAACTCAGCCATCTTGTGCCAAAGCCCATAGACAGCAACATATGACGAAGGAATTTCCAGCTGAGAGTGTCGTACGCTTTCTCATAGTCCACCTTTAGCAAAAGACAACTCTTTCTATCGCGCTTAGCCAGGTCTAAAACTTCGTTAGCCATAAGAATTCCATCAGAGATATTACGCCCTTCAATGAAAGCCGATTGGTTGGGAGAGATAAGCTTATCAATCACCTGCTTAAGACGATTGGCCAATAATTTAGCAATGATTTTATACAAGCTATTCACCAAACAAATTGGTCTAAAATCCGCCAAATTTTGAGGGTTCGCTATCTTCGGAATCAGCACCAGAAAGGAGGCTGTGCAAGCCTTGGTCAACTTAGCTTTCTTGTGGAAATCGTTAACAAAACGAGTGACATCGTAACTTAAGAACTCCCAGCCCTTCTTGAAGAAATCGAGGGTGTAACCGTCCGGGCCAGCACTCTTGTTGCCATCACAGGACCAGACCGCATCCTTAACTTCTTCAGCAGAGAAAGGAGCCTCCAGACTTGCACTGTCCGTCGTGCTCAGAGAATTGAAAGTGATTCCGGCAGGGACATGCCTGTCAAAATCAGGTTCAGAGTAAAGAGAAGTGAAGTGTTCAAGTATCATAGATTTGATTCCATCCACGTCTTCAACCAAGACGTTGTCGCGAAACAGGCAAGGGAGGGAGTTGTTGCGCTGCCTGGCTTTGACCGCATGATGAAAGAAACGAGTATTTTGATCCCCTTCATTGAGCCACATTTGTCTCGATTTCTGTCTAAGCAAAGCCTCCTTATTCTCAAGTTTGTGCGAAAGATCACTATAAACTCTGGCTCTATCTTGCACCATATCATCATTGGCAGCACCTATATTATCCACCAGAAAATTATCCATACTATTAAGTTGATCCACCTTACTTTGAACCTGAAGATCAATCCAGCCAAACACTTCCCTGTTCCATCTCTTCAATAACTGTTTCAAAATCTTCATTTTTTCACAGAGGATGAAATCACCTCTTCCCTGAACAGTGATATATCCCCATTCTCTTCTAATGAAATTGATGCAATCGGAGTGACTAAACCAAACATTTATAAACCTGAAGGGTTTGGGCCCCCAATTAGAGAGATTCGGCCGCAACCAAAGGGGACAATGATCCGAGACGTCCCGTTGCCCAATTCGTTGATCCATTAATTTCCACTCATCAATCAGGACGTCAGAGAGGATAAATCTGTCGAGACGACTCATAGTCGTGCCGCTACCACTGAACCAAGTGAATTTCCCCCCAGAGCAAGGTAAATCCACCAAGTCCACCTCATCTAAGAAATTGCCAAAGTCATTCATATCAGTAGGGGAGACATACCTCGATACTCCAATTCTTTCCTCCCTACAACGAATCGCGTTGAAGTCACCACCTATACACCAAAGCTCGTCGCTTCTAATCCTTCTCTACTCAAGAAGATCATTCCACAAAGCTCTTATGAGGTTAGTGTTACAAGGTGCGTAAATGTTGATGAAATTGTATGTTTTACCCTTCCAATCTGTATTAATTCCAACGAAACCCTTCCCTCTGAAACTGAAATTCAGACCCAAGAAGTTCTTCTTCCATAAAATTACCAAACCCCCTGACGCACCATGAGAGTGACTAGTTGTCCACTCAGCACCATCATCTCCCCAGAACTCCTTAGCAAGGCGATCATCGAAACAAGGTAGCTTGGTTTCCTGAAGAAAATAGAGATCAGCTTTACCAGACTGAATAATAAAGCTAATTCTTTTCCTTTTGGTTCTAAACCCTCCTCCACGAATATTGAAAGAAAGAATATTCATAGGAACAAGCTGAAACCCGCCTTCTTAGCAACCGAGCCGCTCTTATCTCTTGTCTCCAAAGCCTCCAGTTCTTTGACCATAACTTCCTTCTTTTTATTACTGACCAAACCCAAATCACTAATCGTGTTCCACATTCCAACATGCTTCGAAGCTTCATTGTTGAGAAATCTCCTATTGCCACATTGAATTTCAGAATCGGTGAGAGAAAGGGCTTGCACGGCGTTAACCTTTAGGACAGCTGCTTTATTAGTTTATTTAGGAAAAGAAGAGGATGAGATCGAATCAGAGGAAGCCCCTCTCTTGTTGAGACACGCGAAATAAGAGGGACCAAAGTCCAGCCCCTTATCCACTGAACAATGACTTTTTGACTTTGATTTAGAATGGTTGGGCCTCTTCTCATAAACTCTCTTGGAGGCCCCATCAAAGGATAATGGGCCAGAACTAGCACCATAGGATCCACAATCTCGCTTACTGGTCCCACCAACCTCTGTGTATAAATTATCCATCTGGGACGTGGCATCTATAAACCTAGGAGCTGCAGCGTTATCATGCGTAGGGATCAGAACCTCGTCCTCTAGCTGTGGACATCCTGGATCTGAGGAAAGCCTAGGTTTCTTGAAACATGAAAGACACTTTGCCTTATCCTTCTGACAACAACAAAAAGACCCTTCAACGTTGTCAAAAAGATCCTTAATTGGGTCCCCCCCGACTGTCTCCTCGACAACTTTAAACTCCTCGTCATCAGAGTCAATGGTCAACGGAACGGAGTAGTCATCTTCACTACTAGCCGGAACGGAGTTCCTCCGGCAGCCATTGAGATGAAAAGAGTCTGAGGAACCTTGCATGTCTTCCTTCACAACGATCCTAAAGGGATGTCCATTGATGGACACACGAAAGACCTCATTGATAGACAAGCTACACGAAGTTCGAATCAAGATTCTAGCGATATCCATCCTTGTATTAAGTCTGGCTTGTTCTTCACATCTGATATAGTGGCCAAACTTATCAGCCAAAAACTTGAAAAAAGATTCGCCCCGCGAATGGCATGGGATACCTGAACAACATATCCAAGTCAACCTCTCCTGATCAACAACCTCAGGCGTCCACTTCCTGACTTCTTTGAAGCTCTTTTCTGTCCATTCCTTGTTATCTCTTAACAATGATTCAACCTCACCTTCAATCAAATCTTCTAAAAGACAGAGATTTGCACCCAAGGGGGTAACCCTAACAGTGAAAAAACCTTCAGAGTGAAATAAGTCCTTCATACTATAAGCTGCTCCTGGATGCAGAACTTCCCCCACGAAGGCCTTCGAGAATCGAGCAAGATCTTCTTCCTCGATTTTGAAGGACAAAACATGGCTGCTAGCAGGGGCACCCTTCTTGGTTGAGGTAACCTCAGCATACGAACGATCTCCAAGGATGCTAAAAGAGTTTCCTGCTAAAGGTCTTCTCCTGGTAACATTCGTCCCCACATCCCTAACGTCCTGGACTGGCTTTTTGAACACAGGTTTCTCACGCCTTGAGAATCTGGGCACATTAGCAAAAAGTTTTCTACCGTCGAGGAAGATATTATCAAGCTTGGTAGCAAAGTTTCTGACATCTCTAACATTGAAGAACCTGGCAAAAGCATAACGTCTACCCCTGCGGTCTCTTCTTGGAGGAATGACGACCTCGTCAATATCTCCCATCTTCGCCAGCTCAGAATAGAGATCTCTTTCCTTCCACCTCTCAGCAAACTCAGTGATAAAGAAGGTTGAAGTGGACCCCCTTTCCTCCATATAACCATGACCTGCCGTGTCTCCTAAGGCGCGTCTTTTCCGATCACGGTCGGTTTTGGTTCTAACTCTTGTCCATCCATCTTCACCATTGTCCCGCATGTTAACCTTTACATGCCAAGCCTTCACTGGAGCTGGGATGAAACAACGTGAAAGAGAGTGCTTTTACGACATACCTTCCGTTGATCTAGTATGAACACAAATCTCCTTTTCTTGGCCTAAATTTTTTATTAGCTATTGTAAAAACCATCTCTAACTTTATTTAATTTTTGTTTTAACAACATCAAACGCCAATAGAAAATATTGGTCATTTATGTTCCTGTCTACAACTATTAACAACTGACCACCATATTTGGTCTTCAGATGACAACCATCAACACCTATAAAAGGCTTGCATATTGTCATACCTCAATGTTGTCCCTGAATCATTGAATAATACATACATTGTGACATTTGCATCATCTGCATATCATAGCATGCATTTCTTTCCGCGTAATGCTTAAAATGTCGACCATAATAAGTTTTCGATTCTACAAATAGATCGAATGAATCGTTTCTCAATTGCGTGTAAAATCTCTTCCACAAAAAAACATTCACTCAGTCATCACGTTACACCCTTTCTCCTCTATTATTTCATATTTTCATCCACATAACTTCAATTCACCCATCCTTTATCTTCATTTACCATAAATCAAACGATGCTACTGTTCATGTAAAAAACTCAGCCTCTCTTCACTCCATGAACCAAAACCGAGCCTCCTAGCACCACCAATAACCTCCCACGCACCACCACAACAACATTCGGTGAAACCACTCAAAAACCTCACTACGCCAACACCCTTACCACCTTCTGCCATCGTTCACCTACAAACAACTTCCATGTGCCACCCTTTTCCTTTCATCTCTACCACTCTAAAACCACCATTGAAACCTCCACCACCTACAAACTCTTCCTGTCCACCCTTTTATCGTCCTTCTAAACACAACATAATGCTATACTTGGCAGATTTATTTGATACATCTTTGAAGGGCATACACAACTATGGTTCATTTGTTTTATTGTAGTAAGAACACATATTTGAACACTATTGACTAGAAATAGTGACTAATGATTAGCAAGATGTCTTTATAGCTTTGTTTCAAATGTAAGCTAGTCATATGGTGTAAACTAGTCATAGGATGTCATGAAAAGATGTTTGGATTTTGTCATAAATATCTGAAGATAGGAAATGAAAAATATCATTCAATTGATAACATGTTAGTTGCATGTCTTCAAACCTGAAGGATTACTTCCAGCCCTTGTCCTTATTCAACATAGCCAAAACTTTCATTCAAAAGCATTTACTCTTATCATCACTCACACCACACTACTCACCCATTTCCGACAAACCACAAGCAACTCAGCAACAACGCATCACAGGCATCACAACAATTCATGTTTCGTCGACTGGTTTTCAGTTTTTTATATTATTATTCGATTCTGATGATATGTGTTTGTTGTGCTTTTGTTTTCATATTTCTTTTTATACCGTTTGCGTTCGGTTCGTGTATTTTGATTTGTGCTGTTTATTTTTTGGTTACGATGATTTTTTGTAATAACTTTGTAACATTTCTATAATAATAATAAATATATAATGTTGTTGTGTGCTATTTATGTTTGTTGCGTTAAATCTGATAAATTTCGCGGATGCGACATAATATATATGTTGGTACTCTGCCAAAATTTAGTTTGATATATTGATAACATTTTGATGCGTATGTGGGTTTATTCTATTTGCGTTTTAGCGTTAAATTCTGCATGTTCGTTTGCATTATGTTGTAATTCGCGTGCGTTAAGTTACATTTCATTACGTTTTCATTTCAGTGAGATGATTTTTGTACATATTTTGACTTATTTGCGATGATCGTGTTAAGTGTAGCAAGTTAATGGCTGATTTTCTTTGGTTTACATGTGACATTTCAAGTTGGTTGTCGTTAAGTTTCGTTTCAATTAAGTGGATCTAAGGATCAGTTTGTACTAATTTCGTTTCTGTTCTCATTAATGGCAGTCCGACAGTGGATTTCCAGGCCTCGGGAGGCCTTAAGCAAGGTGATCCGCGGTGATCTGCTTGCTCCTTTCCTATTTGTTTTGGTAGCGGGAATGTTGGCTGTTGTGGTTAGACGTGCTTCGAGTTCAAACTTGATGACTGGTTATGGTACCAATGAGGAGGCGGTTGAAATTCTATAATTCGCGGATGATACACTGTTAGTTTGTAATGGTGGTTACCCTAACCTTTGGGCATTGAAGATTGTATTGAGGGGTTTTGAGACGGTTTCAGGTTTAAAAATTAATTTCTCGAAAAGTTGTATCTATGGTGTTGGACTTGACCGACTATTTATCGAAGTTGCTGAAAGTCTTCTCTTCTGCAAATCTGGTGTGTTACCTTTCAAGTTTCTTGGAATTAACATTGGTGGTAATCATAGGAGAGCGTCGTTTTGGAACCCGATTTTGGCTACATTAAAATCAAGATTTAATTCTTGGGCTGGGAGGAACATGTCTATAGGAGGCAGGGTTACCATGATCAACTATGTTCTTGTCAATTTTCCAGTCCATCATCTATCCTTCTACAAGGTCCCTTCCAAAGTTATTAAAGATGTAATAGCAATCTAAAGGAGATTTCTTTGGTCCGGTTCGTCGGTTAAAAGGAGCATTGCTTGGGTTAAGTGGAGCATGGTGTGTAAACCTATTGAGAAGGGTGGTCTTGGCATTAAACACATTGGAATTTTCAATGAAGCTCTTATGTTGAAATGGCTTTGGAAATTCCTAACAGGAGGAAAAAAATTATGGAGGCCTTTTATGAATAGTAGGTACGGTAATCTCGATTCTCTGGTTATGCAGTCCGATTCTCCTTCTGTTTCTAGTTCTACTTCGTCGTTATGGATGCGTGACCTCCTTAACCTTAGAATGATTGGCTCCACTAACAATTTCTTGTCTGCTGTCGTGCCTGTCATTGGGTGTGGAGATAGAGTTCCATTTTGGATCTCTCCATGGTGTGGGGAAGTTCTGCTAAAAGATTTATGGCCAGGATTATTTGTTGTTGTTGTCAACAAGATCAGCGCTGTTGCGGCTTACGGATTTTGGGTTCAGCAGAGTTGGGAGTGGTCTTTTTAGGACTGTTGGAGGGACGGAGACGATGTAGATCCGGAGTCTGTTTCTGAGTTACAAAATTTGTTTTTAAGTCATCAAATTAAGCGCGACGTTCCGGACGTTTGGGAGTGGCGGATGGACCCTTCTAAGGTGTTTACGGTTGGCTCTTGCTATGCTCTTCTAACTGCGGATTCTCCTGGTTTCTGTCTTCTTCAATCGGAGGCTTTGTTTCTTAAGGTGGTTTGGAGAACTCGAATTCCCTTGAAGATAAAGATCTTTTGTTGGAGGTTGACTTGCGGTAGACTTCCGACTCGTGATAACCTAGCTCGTAAAGGTATTATTGTCTCCCCCCATGACAAGGTATGTGTTTTTTGTTTTCAAGAAGACGAAGAAGCTGTGCACTTATTCTTGAATTGTCCTCAAGTGCAATTGTTGTGGCTTAAAATTTTCGGTTGGCAGACTACCCTCTGATCTCCTCCGATACTATTTGTAATCATGCACTCCTATGGTTTTTGGCTCTGTTTGGTAAAGGCAAAGAGGACATGAGTTGCTACGTGTGGATTATCTCCGCTTGGTGCATATGGAACACTAGGAATAATATCATTTTTAATGATGTTGTTTTCGACATGGAAGACGTTTTTAATCGTATAGTTATCCTATCGTGGAGATGGTTGAAACTAGGACGTAGACGTTGTAATTTTTACGATTGGATGAAAAATCCTATTGATTTCTTGTAAGTTTAGGATGATTTAAGTTTCATCCTCTTTTGATTGGTTTTTTGTATCAGGTTGGAGAATCCTTGTTTCTCCCTTTTAATACAAATTGCTTATAAAAAAAAAATCCACACTTTTTGCGTTTTACCAATTCGCGTTTCGACATGCAACTTTTTTCTTTCAAGATATTATAGTTTGTTGCTTTTTGGTTTTATTTGCGATGAGCGCATTGCGAGTCAGCAATTTGCAATTCGATTTTTGTTAAGGTACAACGACCCAACTTCGTTACATTTAAATCGAATTTGATTTCTTATGGTAGCTTTGCACGTCTTTGTGTACGCGACATCAATTCACGTCCTCGTGTCATAATTTTATCCATGTACGTTTCATTTTGCTTTACTTTTTTGTTTCGATTATGATGAATGAGTGTTGTAAATATTCTGTATGCGCTTGTATCCTTTTATCTTGTTGAATGCTTTATATATATTCGCTTTGATTTATTTATGGCGTTAAACTACGCCTTGCGCTAGAGTCCGCGTCACTATGCTAGAATTTGCGCCCCTCATGATACAGTTCACACCTTTGCATTACGATTTCTCACCTCCCATTTATCCTTCAACCATTTTCACCATCGATTCAAAATAACTCCAAACCATTTTCAAAACCGTTTCAAACCATTTCACAAACGTAAATCAAACGCTTGATCCAACGTTAAGCTCTTTTCCCAAATAAATACCAAAACACTTAATCATTATTAAACACCTGTTCGCTAACAAGGATGGAAAAGGGACGTGGTGTATATCACGAGCTCCCGAAGTTAGGATCAGAGGTGTATACCTCGCCCATCCAAACAATTTTTCATCCCACAAAACTTTCAACGCGATTGATGCAAATCTTTTCTCAATCAATACCAAAAAATACCTAAACATATCAAACTCTTTCTCAAATAAGACTAAAAGGAACATGGTGTATACCACGAGCTCCCGAGGTTAAGATCCGAGGTGTATACCCCGCCCATCTGAGCTCTCATCATCAACCAAGTTTCTAAGTGAGGAAAGCGGTAAATGTGGAAAGTAAAGAACACCAAGACGTATAATGGTTCCCCTCACAGGTCGAGAGTACTCCACTCCCCTTTCAACATGAAATAGATTTTACTATAGTTTTGGACAAGACAAGACTCTTCCTAGTCTTTCTATACAAGTCACTAACTATCAACCACCAAGAACACCCTCTTGGAATTTACAAGTTTAAAGTCCAACTAAGAATCAACCTCTCACAAATGGACCTCTTGTATCCACAATCCGGATAACAAGGATTACACCTCACAATCTTATATCCAACAATCCTGGAAAAATAAGATATGACAAAGAACAATATTTCTGAATTTTTGAATAAGTGTACAAGATGAAACTTTGAAACTTTATCAATCTCAAGATTGATCTCCTCTTTCAAGCATGAAGATTCAAGACAAATTCTCTCTAAGTGCTCAAGATACTTTTATGATAAAATAATGTGAAAATGTATTTCAAAAAGTATCTAAGTATGAAAGATGTGTAGAAAATAAACGTAGAGAGATTTTAATATTTTTTATGAAAGAGGTGATTGAAAAATGAAAATTTGAAATGAATTTATATTGATGAAAGCAACCATTCAAAAGTCATGGCAATGGTTAGAAAAATTCTGAATTTTAATAAGAGAAATGATGTAAGAGACGCCATGGAAAGGTGCATTCAAACAAAAGATGATTACTTGAACTTGGTTTAGAAAACTTTGAATAGCCAAGTCCACTTTTATCATTTGAATATATTTGTTGACTAAGGACTTCTTCCAATCCAATTTGTCCTTTCTCATACCTTTCAAGTACTCTTTTTAATTGGACAATTTGAAAAGAGAGAGATTCACAATTTTTACATACAAAATTCTGTTTTTCACTAATCATCTTTTGTTTCTCATTTTCTATCTCTTTTTCTAATAAAACATTTTTTTCTTCTAAAGTTGAAATTTGTTTCTTTTGAGATGATATAGTTTTATACAGAATTTTGCATTCATTTAACAATTCATTTATGGCACCTTGTGCATCACTATCAAAAGAATTATTACTAACCTCATCTTCTTCATCATCGGAGTGGTGTGATGCTATTAATGCAAGATTTACATGTTCTTCATCTGAAGATGAACTTATTTCGTTGTCTACATATGTTTTCCTTTCCTTTTTATGATTCTTTTTCTTGAATTTATTTTTCTTTTGAAGTGTAGGACATTCACTTTTAACATGTCCTCTTTCTCCACATTCAAAGCATTTAATCTTTCTCGTTGGTGCTTCCCCTTTAGTGATCTCCTTTTTCCTTTCTTTTCTTAGAAACTTTTCAAACTTTTTTATAAGATCATCATTTTCATCACTATTGGACTCATCCTCTTGATTGCTATCATAATTTTTTACTTTTGTCTTTAAGGAAACGTCTTTTGAATCTTTTACTTGTATTTCTTGCTTCTTCAATCTTTCAAGTTCTAACTCATGCTCTTGAAGTTTACCAAATAGAGATGCGGAAGTCATCGTAGAGAGGCTTTTCTTTTCCGATATTGCCGTTACTTTTGGTTGCCATTCTCTAGTCAATGATCTTAGAATTTTGAGATTTAATTCATCATTTGAGAATGTTTTACCAAGTGTCATTAAGTGGTTAGTCAAATGAACAAATCTCTTCTGTAATGCAACAATGGATTCTCTGGGCTGCATTCGGAACATTTCATATTCTTGACTTAAAGTGTTTAGTCTGGATCTTTTTACTTCAGCCGTGTCTTCATGTGTTTCTACCAACGTATCCCATATTTCTTTAGCCGATTTACATTGACAAACACGAAAGAACTCATCCATACTTAATGCACTCTAAAGAATATTGACAACTTTCTTTTCATTCAAGATTCTTTTCTTGTCATCTTCATCATATGTATTTTTTATCTTTGGAGTACCAACACCATCGACCACATTAACCGGATTATGCGGACCATTCTCAATGGCTTCCCATATACCTTCTCCTTGTGCTTCAAGATGTGCCTTCATGCGGATTTTCCAAAAGTCAAAATACTCTCCAGAGAAAAGTGGGGGCTTGTTACTACTTCCACCGTCTTTGAATACCGAGTTTGTGCTTGCGGAAGCCATACTGGATCTGTAGGAACAGGTTACCTATAACCTGCTCTGATGCCAATTGTAAGTTATATGTGTGCCTAAGAGGGGGGTGAATTAGGCTCTTAGACAATTATCCAGATTTTTGACGGTTTTTGAATTTTACTTTCCTAAAAGTTTCTAAGTGAGGAAAGCGGTAAATGCGGAAAGTAAAGAACACCAAGACGTATAATGGTTCCCCTCACAGGTCGAGAGTACTCCACTCCCCTTTCAACATGAAATAGATTTTACTATAGTTTTGGACAAGACAAGACTCTTCCTAGTCTTTCTATACAAGTCACTAACTATCAACCACCAAGAACACCCTCTTGAATTTTACAAGTTTAAAGTCCAACTAAGAATCAACCTCTCACAAATGGACCTCTTGTATCCACAATCCGGATAACAAGGATTACACCTCACAATCTTATATCCAACAATCCTGGAAAAATAAGATATGACAAAGAACAATATTTCTGAATTTTTGAATAAGTGTACAAGATGAAACTTTGAAACTTTATCAATCTCAAGATTGATCTTCTCTTTCAAGCATGAAGATTCAAGACAAATTCTCTCTAAGTGCTCAAGATACTTTTATGATAAAATAATGTGAAAATGTATTTCAAAAAGTATCTAAGTATGAAAGATGTGTAGAAAATAAACGTAGAGAGATTTTAATATTTTTTATGAAAGAGGTGATTGAAAAATGAAAATTTGAAATGAATTTATATTGATGAAAGCAACCATTCAAAAGTCATGGCAATGGTTAGAAAAATTCTGAATTTTAATAAGAGAAATGATGTAAGAGATGCCATGAAAAGGTGCATTCAAACAAAATATTTTTCAATTTTTAAATTAAAAATACTGTTTCAGTACGCTGTAAATTGTGGCGGTTTTTGTATCTTTACGTCGGTTCAAAACTCCATAATTTACCATAAGCTTTTCAAATTTACAGTTTCAAAACGGTGCGAATTATGGCGGTTTTTGGTACTCTTACGACGGTTAAAAACACCATAATTTACCAGAAACTGAATGTTTAAATAAATTAAAAAATTAAAATATTTGTCTAAGTATTTGAACCAATTTTATGCAACATCTATTGATTTTTCCAAGTCAATAGATTATATTTGAAAGTGATTTAATATGGTTCAAAAATGAAAAATAATTTTTCCAATTCAAGAAATATTTTGAGCACTAAGAAATGTTTTATTCAAGAATTTCATATACCTAAAAGTTTGATTAACCCTATCTTGCAAGTGTAGTCAAGTCTTATGCATTTCTTCTTTTTCCTTCTTTGAGAAATCTTCAAGACTTGAATTAATATGAAACTTGTTCTAGCTTTGAAGTCTTTGATCCATTTCCTTTTGTACATAAAACCTTGAATGAACATGGTTGTCTTCATCAAAACCATTGAGAAGCTATGTCTTCACAGGATGAAGATTCGCAGTTTTCAAGATGAAGAATTAATCTAGAATTTTATTTTTCAGGTTATAAATCGAAGAAGTTTTTGAAGAGCGTTTTCAGGAATTGATGATGTTGCAGTGGAGCTCGAATTGGTGATGGAGCTGGTAAATAGAAATCAATCGCCAAAGAGAGCTTTGGTTGATGATGAAGGTTCAAGAAGGTTGGTCTCGGTTGATGATGATTGCAGAAAAATCAGAGAGTTTCTGTTAGAGATTTTCAGTTAGGTGAGGTTAGAGATTTTGGTTAGGGATTGGTCCGTTATGACAGTTTGTTAGAAGTTCTGTTAGTATATGTGTTGAGAACTAGAAATTGTTAAAAGTGGTTAAGAGATGTTAGAGCAAAGAATTCAGTTAGGAGTTTGAAGGTTTGTTTGGAAATTCTGGTGTAGAATTGGTTATTGAATTTCCAATTTTCTGTTATGCATTTTTTTGTTAATGAGTTTTCATCTGCTACTATTTAATTATTTTTCTTGTCAAATTCTGTTATGGCTGGTGATCTCTGAATGTTAGCCTTCCCCTTTCAAATTCTGTTATCAATAGTTAGCAGTTCATCTTGAGGTTATGAAAGTTCTGTTATAGGGAATTCTGCTTTGAAATTGCTTTAGGGGAATTTTTTTGCTGTGACATTCTTTCAATGCTTGTATTCTCATTGCTACGACGTAAATCCTGCTGTAAAGAACACTTATTCCTTGCCATGTACTACACGCTGCACTCTACTGTTAGGAATTTTTCCTGTTATTTTCACATCAATAAGCCACCTTAATGCCCTTGGGAGGAGCTTCTTTGGTGTGCCTTCTGGTGCATATGCCTTTGGAAATCCGTCTAACACGCCCTTAGCAAAACTGGGTTGTGCTTGAATCCTGACTTTAACAGCTGCATATTAACTTTCACGACATCAAAAGGAATGGTGGCAAGGTGAGTTGTACCAGCACTAAGCATTCCTCCAATAGTGCAAAGGGCATAATATCTTGGCGTTAATTCCTCGGGGATTCTTCCTTCAATTGTTGCCATGATCTTGTTGTTAACTTTTCTGCCTCATTACTTCATGTACATGATGTGAATTTGGTTGTAACATGGATATTAGGAATTAATTGGATAAAATGGTTAATGGCCAATGAAATGGATTGTAAATGGATATTGAACTTGGATTTAAAAAAAGGTTACAAATGGATTTGAATGTGGGTTAAAAAATGGTCTAAAGTGTGGAATCAAAAAATGGTTACAAAAATGGATTTTTGAATTAGAATGGATATTGAACTTGAGTTGGACATGAAAATGGGTTAATGGATATTTAACTCAAATAGCTTTAATGGATAAAAATGGATTAGGAAATGGATTTGAATTGAATGGGTTGGAACATGGTTTTCTGAATTTGAACTCCAAGTAGCCCGCACGACTAATCTTGACGTGCCTAATTCCAATCACACTCTCAATCCACACCAAACTCTTATCCTCCATGAATCCCAAAATTCAATCAGTAAGCTCAATGGACCATGACTCAATGCTCTTCGAATCAATCCACAGATGCTTTATCCTGATGACCACTGATCTCTTTGACCTGAAACCCTTATCTCATGATTTTCACTTGATGACTGTCCACAAATTCACCTCTGAATGAGAACCCTAATCCTCGTTGATATACATCGAATGAACAAATGACTTGAATTGTCGAAGAACCAAACCCTCGTTTCTACTTGACTGAAGTAGGAACCAACTGAATCACCTTTGAATAGGGCAAACACCAATAATAAGAAACCCTTCGATCCCATGTCTTAGACGACCAATGCAAATGATAGGATCAATGCAGTTATGACCAAGTGAAGATGCAGATGTATATGAAGCAAAAGCCACTTATTGGTGGTATAAATAGGAGGGAAAATTTTGAGGTGTTACACTAACATATTATCTTCTCTTGATCTGTTACAAGTTCTGTGAAGTGTGTGTATATTTCAATTGTAGTTGCAGTGTTATTATCTTAGTTGATCTTCAATTCTTCTGCTCCTTTTATAGCTGAAGAAATAGAGTCGTTAAAGCAAATCAACGTCTATATTCAGATCAAATCTTCTTGTACATCTTCTTTTCCAATAAAGCAGGTGTTGGAACTCGTAGCCAAAGAATTGTCCATTGAACAAGGCCTTTGTCCAGAGAACTCTTCCATGAAACAAGTACAACACGGTCTTTTGAAGATAATGTCAACTATTCTTGAGTCCCATGATTTTTGAGCATGAGTCCCACGATCTTTTATTAATATTTTTTATGAAAATGTATTTAAATTTTAATTATTAAAATTTCATTTGGGCTTCCCCATTATTTTTCAGACCCAATAACATTTCCAATTTAGCCCATAACTCAAGTTTTGTAATGTATTGTGCAAAAGAACTATATAAACACTTCCTTTTCTTTTTCAAATTTCGATGTGGGACTTCTTTTAACAATACATGCTTCAGTTTTTCATCTACTTCTTCTTTTAACAAACACTTCCTTATTGGTCATGGTGTGATTTGATCTATCATTATGTGATAAATCAAATCGTAATGCATCATTGCTTGTGGAACATCATAGTTTCTAGAAAAGCATGGTTGCTTGTGGAACATCATTGCTTGATTGGAAATCCATCTCGTTTAACAGCTACTACATAGAGTGGTAATGATATCCAAAGTAATGTTTACAAAGTAATGATATCTAGTGTAGATTTAACAGCTACTACATAGACTGGTAATGATATCCAAAGTAATGTTTCCACTTCCAAGAGAATAAAACATTTGGCATTAAAGAAGCAATAATAAAAACGGTTTTCCAAAGCCACACTATCCAAACTTTTAGATTTTCAAAGTAGAGAGAAGTGGAAGAATCATGTAGTAGCATTATAAATACGGTTTTCCTATTCTTACCAACACAAAGCATCATTGAAAAATAAAAAATGAGTTCCAACAATGTTGTCCAAAATAAAAAAGTTACAGAGGGTCAACATAGTGTCTAGAACGAAGAAGTTGCAAGGATTCAAGGACTCCAAGTGAAACAAATTTAGTTTCAATATTTGTTAAGCGGATTATTTAAGGATTCTTTTAAGTGGTATACTTTTTTTTCCGCTAATTTTATATATCATTGTACTCATGACAAAAAAAACTATCAATTATGCCACCATTGTTGAAAAAAACAAAATTTGTGGAGGTACTCATTTATGCTCATCTACCTTCAGATCTTGACCTTATCCAGTCTACTAAATCCACCTGATGCAGCTACATTTTTTATATTTAGTAGGGTTAGTAGTAGCATTGTTGAGGGTCCTCTTTTGTATGGTATTTTTTTAGGATAATATTTTCAAAATACACCAAATGTTCATAAACATGTCCTAAAAAAGTCCTTAGAATAAAATAAAGTGTGAATATTTGAACAAGACTATTGTCATCTTCAACATTATCTCTACCATTCATATAGTTTTATAACTTGACACAAAATATAGAACATAACGACATACCTTCTGTTGATCTAGTATGAACACAAATCTCCTTTTCTTGGCCTAAATTTTTTATTAGCTATTGTAAAAACCATCTCTAACTTTATTTAATTTTTGTTTTAACAACATCAAACGCCAATAGAAAATATTGGTCATTTATGTTCCTGCCTACAACTATTAACAACTGACCACCACATTTGGTCTTCAGATGACAACCATCAACACCTACAAAAGGCGTGCATATTGTCATACCTCAATGTTGTCCCTGAATCATTGAATAATACATACATTGTGACATTTGCATCATCTGCATATCATAGCATGCATTTCTTTCCGCGTAATGCTTAAAATGTCGACCATAATAAGTTTTCGATTCTACAAATAGATCGATTGAATCGTTTCTCAATTGCGTGTAAAATTAGCGTGTGAAAAATTTCGAGATTGAGCTTACAGTTTTCAGTTTTATGAATCTACGGTTTGCATAGTTCGGCCTGACATGCTCGTTTAATTTTTTCGACTCCATTTGCGGCCGCATTTTAATCAGCCTAAGCCTTTTCAATAGAACATTTTTATTGAAAATTTTGATTTTTATCTGTCTGTTTTTCAGAAGTTTATTTCGCGTAGATCATTTTAATGCATTCATTTTATTTTTTCGAGCATTTTTCCACTCGACTTTTGTTAATTTCATTTCCTTTTATTTTTCTTTATTCGTCAAAGTTTTCATAAAAATAAATAGGATTAACCTTATTTTAGTTTGATTTATTTTATTTATTTGAAAGAGTTTGAATTTTATTTGAGTTATTTGTTTTAAACTCATTTCACTAAAATCACTAAACAATGGCAATTGTGGAATTTTAAAATAATAAAAACCCTACTAAGTTGGTATAAGTACCAACTTGCTTGCAATGAGGGAGGAGACCCCTCCAATTTGATACACCAGCGACGCCCTTTCTAAGCTAATCTCTCTATCAATTTATGAATTAATAAAAAGTAATAAAATACATTGAGGTTTGGCAGGGATCCGCTAGAAGCTATTCATCACCTCATTTTCTTTTTTTCCCAGTAACCAAACCATACTCCCATTTTGAGGTGACACACTCAATATTCTCTTCCACAAAAAAACATTCACTCAGTCATCACGTTACACCCTTTCTCCTCTATTATTTCATATTTTCATCCACATAACTTCAATTCACCCATCCTTTATCTTCATTTACCATAAATCAAACGATGCTACTGTTCATGTAAAAAACTCAGCCTCTCTTCACTCCATGAACCAAAACCGAGCATCCTAGCACCACCAATAACCTCCCACGCACCACCACAACAACATTCGGTGAAACCACTCAAAAACCTCACTACGCCAACACCCTTACCACCTTCTGCCATCGTTCACCTACAAACAACTTCCATGTGCCACCCTTTTCCTTTCATCTCTACCACTCTAAAACCACCATTGAAACCTCCACCACCTACAAACTCTTCCTGTCCACCCTTTTATCGTCCTTCTAAACACAACATAATGCTATACTTGGCAGATTTATTTGATACATCTTTGAAGGGCATACACAACTATGGTTCATTTGTTTTATTGTAGTAAGAACACACACTTGAACACTATTGACTAGAAATAGTGACTAATGATTAGCAAGATGTCTTTATAGCTTTGTTTCAAATGTAAGCTAGTCATATGGTGTAAACTAGTCATAGGATGTCATGAAAAGATGTTTGGATTTTGTCATGAATATCTGAAGATAGGAAATGCAAAATACTAGTTAATTGATAACATATTAATTGCATGTCTTCAAACCTGAAGGATTGCTTCCAGCCGTTGTCCTTATTCAACATAGCCAAAACTTTCATTCAAAACCATTTATTCTTATCATCACTCACACCACACTACTCACCCGTTTCCGAAAAACCACAAACAACTAAGCAACAACGCATCACAAGCATCACAACAACTCGTGTTTCGTCGGTTGGTTTTCAATTTCATTTTAATATTATTCGATTTTGATGATATTTGTTTGTTGCTATTTTGTTTTCAGATTTCTTTTTATACCGTTTGCATTCGGTTCGTGTATTTTGGTTTGTGCTGTTTATTTTTTGGTGCGTTGATTTGTTGTAATAACTTTGTAACACATCTGTAATAATAATAAATATATAATGTTGTTGTGTGCTATTTGTGTTTGTTGTGTTAAATCAGATAAAATCCGCGGATGCGACATAATATATATGTTGTTACTCTGCCAAAATTTAGTTTGATGTATTGATAACATTTTGATGCGTCTGTGGATTGATTTTGTTTGCATTTTAGCATTACATTCTGCATGTTCGGTTGCATTATATGTAATTTGTGTGCGTTAAGTTACATTTCATTATGTTTTCATTTCTGTGAGTTGGTTTTTGTACATATTTCGACTCATTTGCGATGATCGCGTTGAGTGTAGCAAGTTAATGGCTGATTTTCTTTAGTTTATGTGTGACATTTCAAGTTGGTTATCGTTAAGTTTCGTTTCAATTTTGTATGCGCGTCTGATGGTTTAGCATAGCGCTAATTCACACTTTTTGCGTTTTACCAATTCGCGTTTCGACATGCAACTTTTTTCTTTCATGATATTATAGTTTGTTGCTTTTCAGTTTTATTTGCGATGAGCGCATTGTGCGTTAGCAATTTGCAATTTAATTTTTGTTGAGGTTCAACGATCCAACACCGTTACATTTAAATCGAATATGATTTTTTTTGGTAGCTTTGCACGTCTTTGTGTACGCGACATTAGAGGTGTCAAAAAATCCCTAAATGACAAAGCCCCAATAAATAGGCCCCTTGTTGGCCCCATTTTTTTAGGCCCCTTACTAAATGAATATTTTATTGCCCCCTTATTTTTAAGCCACTTCATATTTTTGTCTTTAATGAGGCTTAAGTGAAGGGCTCAAAATCTAATTTATTTGAAATAAAATATTTTATATTATAAAACCGATTTTTTCTTAAAACTGTGTTTTTCCTAAAACCGATTTTTTCCAAAAATAAAAAAAAACCAATTTTTTCGGAAAATAATAAAAACTGATTTTTTCCGAAAATAAAAAAAAAACTGGTTTTTTTCGAAAACAAAAAAAAAACTAATTTTTTTCGAAAATAAAAAAAACCGGTTTTTTCAGAAGGAAAAAAAAGCCGATTATTTACTAAAATAAAAAAAAAAAACCCCGATTTTTTTTCCAAAAAAATAAAAAACCAGGTTTTTCTGAAAATTAAGAAAAACAATTTTTTCAGAAAATAAAAGAAAATGATTTTTTTCGAAGATAAAAAAAAACTGATTTTTTCAAAAAATAAAAAAAACCGATTTTTTCCGAAAATACAAAAAAAAACCGATTTTTTCTGAAAATGAAAAAAATCGATTTTTGACTTTAATGAAAAAAAAAAACCGATTTTTTCCGAAAATAAAAAAAACCGATTTTTTCCGAAAATACAAAAAAAAAACCGATTTTTTCCGAAAATAAAAAAAAAACCGATTTTTTCCGAAAATACAAAAAAAAACCGATTTTTTCTGAAAATGAAAAAAATCGATTTTTTACGTTAATAAAAAAAAACCGATTTTTTTCGAAAATAAAAAAAACCGATTTTTTTCGAAAATGAAAAAAACCGATTTTTTCCAAAAATGAAAAAAACCGATTTTTTTCGTAAATAAAAAAAATCGATCCGAAAATAAAAAACCCGTTTTTTTCGGAAAATTAAAAACCCGATTTTTTCGGAAAAAATAAAAAACTGATTTTTCCCTAAAATTGAAAAAAATGCGATTTTTCCGAAAATAAAAAAACCAATTTTTTCCGAATATAAAAAAAACCGATTTTTTCTGAAAATGAAAAAACCCGATTTTTTCCGAATATAAAAAAAAAACCGATTTTTTTTTCGAAAATGGAAAAAACCGATTTTTTTCGGAAATAAAAAAAATTCATTTTTTTTTTACAATAAAAAAAAATTGATTTTTTTCGAAAATAAAAAGAACGATTTTTTCAAAAAAAAAAACGATTTGAAATAAATTGATTGAAAAAATCTATTTTTTATAAAAAAAAGTCAAATTTTGAAAATGTTGGGGGCTTTGAGGCCCTACTTGAATTTTAGGGGGCATATATATTTTGGGGCTCATTTATTTTTAAAATTTTGGGCCCTTCAATTTTTTGGGGCCTTGAAATTTAGGCCCCAGCCCCCTAAATTGACACCTCTACACGACATCAATTCGCGTCCTTGCATCATGATTTTATCTGTGTACGTTTCATTTTGGTTTACTTTTTCATTTCGATTATGATGAATGTGTGTTGTAAATATTTTGCATGCTCTTGTATCCTTTTATCTTGTTGAATTCTTTGTATATATATCCGCTTCGATTTATTTATGGCGTTAAACTACACCTTGTGCTAGTGTACGCATCACTATGCTAGAATTCGCGCCCCTCACGATACAGTTCACACATTTGCGTTACGATTTCTCACCTCCCGTTTATCCTTCAACCATTTTCACCATCGATTCAAAATAACTCCAAACCATTTTCAAAACCGTTTCAAAGCATTTTTCAAACCATTTCGCAAACGCAAATAAAATGCTTAATCCAACGTCAAGCTCTTTTCCCAAATAAAAACCAAAACACTTAATCATTATTAAACACCTTTTTGCTAATAATGATGAAAAAGGAACGTGGTGTATATCACGAGCTCTCAAGGTTAGGATCAAAGGTGTATACCTCGCCCATCCAAACATTTCGTCGTCCCACAAAACTTTCAATGCAATTGATGCAAATATTTTCTCAATCAAAACCAAAAAATACCTAAATATATCAAACTCTTTCTCAAATAAGATTAAAAGGAACATGGTGTATACCAAGAGCTCCCGAGGTTAGGATCTGAGTTGTATACCTCGCCCATCCGAGCTCTCATCATCACCCAACATACATTAAACACATCCAAACCATTTGACCTTTGGCTCAATCTTCAAATCCTTTTCACAAACATAAGATGTTTTCGTCTCGAGACGATGCAAAAAAATGCTTCGTCCACATATGTGTGAATTGTGATAAGTTACGTTTTCCCATGAATGTTGATATGTAGAAATCCATTCAATGTGATGCAAATGTCCGCTCCTTAAACTGTTTTGGGTAAGCAATGTTTTTCCGTCGATTATGACAAAATAGCTTTCGCTAAAATCGACCAACAAACAAACATTTTCTTTCAAGAACTATGTAGCCTTGAGTTCTCCATCACACCCGCATATACATAGGAGCGAGATTCAAAGTCTCGTCAGACACCCTAATAAAAAACTAGCCTTTTAGCGATTTTCTTTTTCCCTTTTAATAACTCGAAAAGCCAAACATTTTTAAGCTAACAATAATGCGCATAACTAACCAAACAGTTCCCTTTGAGTACAATGGACGCAAGGTGTAACACCCCAAATTTGTAAGAATATTTATTTAATTTATTTAAATATAATATTCGTGATTTTTGGTGAATTTTGGTGGTTTGTGTTAATGTCGGTATTTTTGTGGAGTTTTGGTTATTTATTTAAATAATAGTATATAATATAGAATATATTGTATTATTATTTATTTAAATAATATTTGAAGGATTAAGGGTAAATTGGACTTTTAAGGAGGAGTTAGTGAGGGTAATATTGGGAAAGCCCATTTTAGAAGCCCAAAGGTTAGGTTTAACAAAAAGGAGAATTTGAGAGGAATATGATTCATTTTTGTTAGACCGTGAAAAGAAGGGAAAAGGCGAGAGCTCTGAGGAAAGAGGGAAAAAGCTTAGGATTCGAGAAGGTTTTCAAGAACTCAAGAAAGAAAGCTTGGAATCGACAATATAAGGTATGAGGAGTATTGCCTTTCATTGTTTTCAATATAGGAATTCGATGTGTTTAAAGTTGATTTGAGGTTTATGTGGGTTTGTGGATTTATGAGTAAATTTATGATTTAAGGGTATTTTTGTGGATTGATGATGGATTATTAAGGTTTGAATTGAATCGGATAAAAGCAGACCTTCGAGGCAAATTTCTCTGTTGATGTTGTTTTGACCTTGTAGGGAAAGGGATTTATGGGAGTTATGAAGGTATTTGATTTTGTGAAGGTTTATGTGATTTTGAGGTTTAGGATAGTGTAATAAATCGGCCTAATAGTCGTAGATTTTGTGCCTTTGTTGCCATAATGCCTTAGGAATGTTTTAGGGATGTTTTTGGGGGTAAAAGAGGCTGAAATCGTAATGGTTTTTGGGTCTGATGTGCTACTGATGCGTAGCAGCGATTGCAAGAAATCACGACCTCGCAAAGCAAATATTCGCCCCATACTCGCTGGGCGAATAACGCAGCGAATGCGCGATAATGCTGTTTTGAAATACTGGGATGGAATTTGAAAATGATTTATAGTTCGCACAGCGAACTTCCCAGCGAATAACTTCGCTAGGCGAATAGAGGTAGCGAGGGAGACAGAGTGTGGTTTCTCTGGTTTTTGTATGGGATTTTGGGGTTCGCTGGCAGCTCGCTAGGCGAACACCCCAGCGAACAAGTTCGCACGGCGAACTATCTAGCGAACGTCTGCTGTTTCGCAAAATTGTTTTATGATTCTTGTGATGTCTTGATGTTTCGAGCTGTGATTATTCTGATGAATTACCATGTGTATATTGATGATTATGAGATGATGATTTATGATGTTTTGACGAATAAATGATGATATGATTTAACATGAGATTTTGATGAATGATGATGCACATAATGACTTTTACTGATGATGATGATAATGACGTTGTGTATCATGCATTCATAGCATTCTAGACTTCGGTCTATTGTGGCTTCAATCCCATTGTGCAGATGTGAGGTAATTTTGACGTGCTCCGGTTCTTGTGTGGAATCGATCCTATTGACGGAGATCTTTGGAGGGTAATGGCCTAGTGTCCATCGACTGTGACGATTGGTACCACATGCATGAGTCTTGTTGTGCATTGCATTTAATTGGCATTGATGTGATTTATGATGTCGTGATTTTTGATGTTTTCCTTTGTGATGACCTTGAGGATGTTGTATATGATAATGACGCCATTTTATGCATATCCTGTTTTTATATTGATTATAATGAATTGTGATTAATCACCCTGCCTGTTTATATGATGCCTCCACGTGGGTAACGTGCAGGTGATCAGGCTTAGCCGTGGATGCCTCCGAGGACGTTTAGAGTTTATTTGGTTTTGGTCGATGTAGAGGGTCTTGCTCTGATAGTGTAACATCGGGTTGGGTCGTTGAGTCGAACCATGTTGAGCTGTTATTTTGTTGTTATTTGATTATTATGATTTTATATTTAAAAATCCATTTGATTTTGGATTATTGTGGTTATGGTGGTTCCGCTGCTATTTGATGGCTTTTTTATTATTTTGAGGAAAACCCATTGCTTATGGAGCAAATGTTTTATTTCGAGTTTATTGAGAAATGTGCACCCTTCTGAGGTGATTTTTACTCTGATAATTTTGTGTATTTTGCCGTGTATATTTGTGGGGTAGAAAACGGTGTTACATTAGTGGTATCAGAGTAGGTCGGTCCGACCGACCAGGTTTTTACTTGATGGCAGTCCCCTGTCAGTCGACGAGTGTGTGTACACTGTCGATGTTTTGTTTCTTCTAACCTTGTTGGTGGCGTGCAGGATGGCTGGAAGAAATGATCGTGCTATTGCTGATGCATTGGAATCGGTTGCTCAAGTAATGGCTCAACTCAATCCGAATGGTGGAGTTCCGGACGAGTTTCGTGCTTTGGGTAAGTTTCAGAGAAACAATCCGCCGACTTTTGTGGGTACTCATGATCTAGTAAATGCACACAAGTGGCTGAAAGCGGTCGAGAAGATCTTCCGGGTGATGGGGTGTACTGATGAGCAACAAGTTCAGTTTGGAACGCATATGCTGGAGGAAGAGGCCGAGGATTGGTGGGATAATACCCGTCAGAGACTCGCAGATGTTGGCACTGTGATAACCTGGGCTGTGTTTAAGCAGGAGTTTTTGGGGAGGTATTTTCCAGAGGATGCTCGTGGCAAGAGAGAAGTGGAATTCCTTGAGCTGAAGCAAGGAGACATAACGGTGGCGGAGTATGCCGCGAAGTTCGAGGCACTGGTGAAGTTCTGTCGGCACTACAATCGTGCTGATGCTGAGATGTCCAAGTGTCTCAAGTTCGAGAATGGACAGAGACCGAAAATTAAGCAGGGTATTGGGTATCAACAAATCTGCGAGTATGCTGAGTTGGTGGACAAGAGCAGAATCTACGATGAGGATAGCCGAGCTCGATCTGCTCACTAAAAGTAGTTGAGTGAGAAGAAATGGCAGTATAGGGGGAAACCTTATACAACTTCAGCCGACAAAGGGAAGCAAAAGGCTTCAGAGGGGAAAAAGACAAGTGGGGGAGCAGCTCCCGCTTCTGGGAAGTGTTACAAGTGTGGCGAGCAAGGTCACCGTGCTGATGTGTGTACCAATAGTGTGGTGAGGTGCTACAGATGTGGCAAGAAGGGTCATAGAGCTACTGACTACAAGGACGATAGTCCAACCTGTTTTAATTGTGGAGAGAAGGGTCACATCAGTACCCAATGTCAAAAGCCAACGAAGACCGCTACTGCCGCTTAGACCAGTGGCCGGAGAATTGCTTGAGAAGAAGTTTGTTCGACCGAGTGTTTCTCCGTGGGGTGCCCCTGTGTTGCTAGTAAAGAAGAAAGATGGTAGCATGAGGTTGTGTGTTGATTATCGGCAGTTGAATAAGGTGACTATTAAGAATAAGTATCCGTTCCCGAGAATTGACGATTTGATGGATCAGCCTGTAGGCGCTTGTGTGTTCAGTAAGATTGATTTGAGGTCTGGTTATCATCAGATTCGTGTTAAGCCTGATGATATTTTGAAGACGGCTTTCAGGATGAGGTATGGTCAATATGAGTACATTGTGATGCCATTTGGTGTATCCAATGCACCTGGTGTGTTCATGGAGTACATGAATCAGATTTTTCATGAGTATTTGGATAAGTTTGTGGTGGTGTTTATTGATGATATCTTGATATATTCTAGATCTGAAGAAGAACATGCTGAGCATTTGAGAACTGTGTTGCAAGTATTGAAGGAGAAGAAGTTGTATGCAAAACTGTCCAAGTGTGAGTTTTGGTTGAAAGAAGTGAGTTTTCTTGGCCATGTGATTTCAAGTGGCGGGATTGTTGTTGATCCCTCTAAAATTGATGATGTGTTACAGTGGGAGACTCCGAAGTCTGCTACTGAGATACGAATGTTTCTGGGATTGGCGGGTTATTACCGCAAGTTTATCGAAGGCTTTTCTAAGTTGGCATTAACTTTGACTCAGATGACTCGAAAGGGTCAAGATTTTGTGTGGGATGTAGCTTGCGAAGAAAGTTTTGTGGAATTGAAGAAGAGGTTGACTACCGCTCCAGTGTTGATTTTGCCTAATCCGAACGAATCTTTTGTGGTGTATTGTGATGCGTCGAAGATGGGTCTTGGGGGAGTATTGATGCAGAATGGACAAGTTGTTGCATACGCTTCGAGACAATTGTGAGTTCATGAGAGGAATTATCCTACACATGACTTGGAATTGGCCGTTGTGGTGTTTATGTTGAAGATTTGGAGACATTATCTGTTTGGCTCTAAGTTTGAAGTGTTCAATGATCATAAAAGTCTGAGGTACTTATTTGATAAAAAAGAATTGAATACGAGGCAGAGAAGGTGGTTAGAGCTGTTGAAGGATTTCGATTTTGACTTGAGTTATCATCTGAGAAAAACGAATGTAGTGGCTGACGCATTGAGTAGGAATTCATTGCATATGTCGATGCTTACGGTGAAGGAGTTGGAATTAATTGAGCAGTTCCGAGATTTGAGTTTGGTATGTGAAGAAACTCCTGACAGTGTGAAGTTGGGAATGTTAAAATTGACTAGTGGTATTTTGGAAGAAATCAGAGTGGGACAGCAATCTGATTTAAAGTTGGTTGGCCAGTTGACTTTGATTAACCAAGATAACGGAGGAGAATTCCAGATTGACGAGAACGGTGTGATGAGGTTTCGGGATAGAGTAGGTGTTCCAGATGTTCCAGAAATCAAGAAGAGTATCCTAGAGGAAGGACATCAAAGTAGGTTGAGTATTTATCCCGGTGCTACGAAGATGTACCAGGATTTGAAAAAGTTGTTTTGGTGGCCGGGTATGAAGAAGGATATTGCCGAGTTCGTTTATGCGTGCTTGACGTGTCATAAGTCAAAGATTGAGCATCAGAAGCCTTTAGGTATGATGCAGCCATTGAATATTCCAGAATGGAAATGGGATAGCATTTCCTTGGATTTTGTGTCGGGATAAGCGCGAACTGCTAAGGGAAATGATTCAATTTGGGTGATCGTGGATAGATTAACTAAGTCGGCTCATTTCTTGCCGATGAAGATTAATCATTCTATGCAGAAGTTGGCCGAGATGTACATTGAGGAGATTGTGAAGTTGCATGGGATACCTTCGAGTATTGTGTCGGATAGAGATCCGAGGTTTACATCGAGGTTCTGGAAGAGTTTGCAAGATGCTTTGGGTACTAAGTTGAGGATGAGTTATGCCTATCATCCGCAGACGGACGGTCAGACAGAAAGGACTATCCAATCATTGGAGGATTTACTGAGGGCTTGTGTGTTGGATCACGGAGGATCTTGGGATAGCCATTTACCATTGATTGAGTTCACGTACAATAACAGTTTTCATTCTAGTATTAGAATGGCGCCATATGAAGCTTTGTATGGGAGAAGGTGTAGGACTCCTTTGTGTTGGTATGAGTCGGGCGAAAGTGCTGTACTCGGACCTGAGATTGTGCAAGAGACGACCGAGAAGATTAAGATGATCCAAGAAAGGATGAGAGTGTCGCAGAGTCACCAGAAGATCTACCATGATAAGAGGAGGAAGACACTTGAATTCCAAGAGGGAGATCACATGTTTTTGAGGGTGACGCCAGTGACTGGTGTGGGTCGAGCTTTGAAGTCTAGGAAGCTCACTCCACATTTTGTTGGTCCATATCAAATCATGCAGAGGATAAGAGAGGTGGCCTATCGGATTGCTTTACCGCCGTCACTTGCGAATTTGCATGACGTGTTCCATGTGTCTCAGTTGAGGAAGTACATTTCGGATCCGTCGCATGTGATTCAGATGGATGATGTACAAGTAAGGGATAATCTGACAGTGGAAGCATTACCTGTGCGGATTGATGGTCGAGAGATGAAGCAACTACGGGGTAAAGACATAACTTTGGTGAAGGTGTTGTGGGGTGGACCAGCTGGCAAAAGTTGGACGTGGGAACGTGAAGAGCAGATGAGGGAGTCGTATCCGACTCTATTTCCTTGAGGTAATTTTCGAAGGCGAAATTTTTTTAAGTGGGGGAGAGTTGTAACACCCAAAATTTGTAAGAATATTTATTTAATTTATTTAAATATAATATTCGTGATTTTTGGTGAATTTTGGTGGTTTGTGTTGATGTCGGTATTTTTGTGGAGTTTTGGTTATTTATTTAAATAATAGTATATAATATAGAATATATTGTATTATTATTTATTTAAATAATATTTGAAGGATTAAAGGTAAATTGGACTTTTAAGGAGGAGTTAGTAAGGGTAATATTGGGAAAGTCCATTTTAGAAGCCCAAAGGTTATGTTTAACAAAAACGAGAATTTGAGAGGAATATGATTCATTTTTGTTAGACCGTGAAAAGAAGGGAAAATGCGAGAGCTCTGAGGAAAGAGGGAAAAAGCTTAGGATTCGAGAAGGTTTTCAAGAACTCAAGAAAGAAAGCTTGGAATCGACAATCTAAGGTATGAGGAGTATTGCCTTTCATTGTTTTCAATATAGGAATTCGATGTGTTTAAAGCTGATTTGAGGTTTATGTGGGTTTGTGGGTTTATGAGTAAATTGATGATTTAAGGGTATTTTTGTGGATTGATGATGGATTATTAAGGGTTGAATTGAATCGGGTAAAAGCAGGCCTTCGAGGCTAATTTCTCTATTGATGTTGTTTTGACCTTGTAGGGAAAGGGATTTATGAAGGTATTTGATTTTGTGAAGGTTTATGTGATTTTAAGGTTTAGGATAGTGTAATAAATCGGCCTAATAGTCGTAGATTTTGTGCCATTGTTGCCATAATGCCTTAGGAATGTTTTGGGGATATTTTTGGGGTAAAAGAGGCTGAAATCGTAATGGTTTTTGGATCTGATGTACTACTGATACGTAGCAGCGATTGCAGGAAATCGCGACCTCGCAAAGCGAATGATTTATTTGCAAAGCAAATATTCGCCCCAGACTCGCTGGGCGAATAGCGCATCGAATACGCGGTAATGCTGTTTTGAAATACTGGGATGGAATTTGAAAATGATTTATAGTTCGCACAACGAACTTCCCAGCGAATAACTTCGCTAGGCGAATAGAGGCAGCGAGGGAGACAGAGTGTGGTTTCTCTGGTTTTTGTATGGGATTTTGGGGTTCGCTGGCAGCTCGCTAGGCGAACACCCCAACGAACAAGTTCGTACGACGAACTTTCTAGCAAATGTCTGCTGTTTCGCAGAATTGTTTTATGATTCTTGTGTTGTCTTGATGTTTCGAGTTGTGATTATTCTGATGAATTACCATGTGTATATTGATGATTATGAGATGATGATTTATGATGTTTTGACAAATAAATGATGATATAATTTAACATGAGATTTTGATGAATGATGATGCACATAATGACTTTTACTGATGATGATGATAATGACGTTGTGTATCTTGCATTCATAGCATTCTAGTCTTCGGTCTATTGTGGCTTCAATCCCATTGTGCGGATGTGAGGTAATTTTGACATGCTCCGGTTCTTGTGTGGAACCGATCCTATTGACGGGGATCTTTGGAGGGTGATGGCCTAGTGTCCGTCGACTGTGACGATTGGTACCACATGCATGAGTCTTGTTTTGCATTGCATTTAATTGGCATTGATGTGATTTATGATGTCGTGATTTTTGATGTTTTCCTTTGTGATGACCCTGAGGATGTTGTATATGATAATGACGCCATTTTATGCATATCCTGTTTTTATATTAATTATAATGAATTGTGATCACTCACCCTGCCTGTTTATATGATGCCTCCACGTGGGTAACGTGCAGGTGATCAGGCTTAGCCGTGGATGCCTCCGAGGACGTTTGGAGTTTATTTGCTTTTGGTCGATGTAGAGGGTCTTGCTCTGATAGTGTAACATCGGGTTGGGTCGTTGAGTCGAACCATGTTGAGCTGTTATTTTGTTGTTATTTGATTATTATGATTTTATATTTAAAAATCCATTTGATTTTGGATTATTGTGGTTATGGTGGTTCCGCTACTATTTGATGGCTTTTTTATTATTTTGAGGAAAACCCATTGCTTATGGAGCAAATGTTTTATTTCGAGTTTATTGAGAAATGTGCACCCTTCTGAGGTGATTTTTACTCTGATAATTTTGTGTATTTTGCCGTGTATATTTGTGGGGTAGAAAACGGTGTTACATTAGTGGTATCAGAGTAGGTCGGTCCGACCGACCAGGTTTTTACTTGATGGCAGTCCCCTGTCAGTCGACGAGTGTGTGTACACTGTCGATGTTTTGTTTCTTCTAACCTTGTTGGTGGCGTGCAGGATGGCTGGAAGAAATGATCGTGCTATTGCTGATGCATTGGAATCGGTTGCTCAAGTAATGGCTCAACTCAATCCGAATGGTGGAGTTCCGGACGAGTTTCGTGCTTTGGGTAAGTTTCAGAGAAACAATCCGCCGACTTTTGTGGGTACTCATGATCTAGTAAATGCACACAAGTGGCTGAAAGCGGTCGAGAAGATCTTCCGGGTGATGGGGTGTACTGATGAGCAACAAGTTCAGTTTGGAACGCATATGCTGGAGGAAGAGGCCGAGGATTGGTGGGATAATACCCGTCAGAGACTCGCAGATGTTGGCACTGTGATAACCTGGGCTGTGTTTAAGCAGGAGTTTTTGGGGAGGTATTTTCCAGAGGATGCTCGTGGCAAGAGAGAAGTGGAATTCCTTGAGCTGAAGCAAGGAGACATAACGGTGGCGGAGTATGCCGCGAAGTTCGAGGCACTGGTGAAGTTCTGTCGGCACTACAATCGTGCTGATGCTGAGATGTCCAAGTGTCTCAAGTTCGAGAATGGACAGAGACCGAAAATTAAGCAGGGTATTGGGTATCAACAAATCTGCGAGTATGCTGAGTTGGTGGACAAGAGCAGAATCTACGATGAGGATAGCCGAGCTCGATCTGCTCACTAAAAGTAGTTGAGTGAGAAGAAATGGCAGTATAGGGGGAAACCTTATACAACTTCAGCCGACAAAGGGAAGCAAAAGGCTTCAGAGGGGAAAAAGACAAGTGGGGGAGCAGCTCCCGCTTCTGGGAAGTGTTACAAGTGTGGCGAGCAAGGTCACCGTGCTGATGTGTGTACCAATAGTGTGGTGAGGTGCTACAGATGTGGCAAGAAGGGTCATAGAGCTACTGACTACAAGGACGATAGTCCAACCTGTTTTAATTGTGGAGAGAAGGGTCACATCAGTACCCAATGTCAAAAGCCAACGAAGACCGCTACTGCCGCTTAGACCAGTGGCCGGAGAATTGCTTGAGAAGAAGTTTGTTCGACCGAGTGTTTCTCCGTGGGGTGCCCCTGTGTTGCTAGTAAAGAAGAAAGATGGTAGCATGAGGTTGTGTGTTGATTATCGGCAGTTGAATAAGGTGACTATTAAGAATAAGTATCCGTTCCCGAGAATTGACGATTTGATGGATCAGCCTGTAGGCGCTTGTGTGTTCAGTAAGATTGATTTGAGGTCTGGTTATCATCAGATTCGTGTTAAGCCTGATGATATTTTGAAGACGGCTTTCAGGATGAGGTATGGTCAATATGAGTACATTGTGATGCCATTTGGTGTATCCAATGCACCTGGTGTGTTCATGGAGTACATGAATCAGATTTTTCATGAGTATTTGGATAAGTTTGTGGTGGTGTTTATTGATGATATCTTGATATATTCTAGATCTGAAGAAGAACATGCTGAGCATTTGAGAACTGTGTTGCAAGTATTGAAGGAGAAGAAGTTGTATGCAAAACTGTCCAAGTGTGAGTTTTGGTTGAAAGAAGTGAGTTTTCTTGGCCATGTGATTTCAAGTGGCGGGATTGTTGTTGATCCCTCTAAAATTGATGATGTGTTACAGTGGGAGACTCCGAAGTCTGCTACTGAGATACGAATGTTTCTGGGATTGGCGGGTTATTACCGCAAGTTTATCGAAGGCTTTTCTAAGTTGGCATTAACTTTGACTCAGATGACTCGAAAGGGTCAAGATTTTGTGTGGGATGTAGCTTGCGAAGAAAGTTTTGTGGAATTGAAGAAGAGGTTGACTACCGCTCCAGTGTTGATTTTGCCTAATCCGAACGAATCTTTTGTGGTGTATTGTGATGCGTCGAAGATGGGTCTTGGGGGAGTATTGATGCAGAATGGACAAGTTGTTGCATACGCTTCGAGACAATTGTGAGTTCATGAGAGGAATTATCCTACACATGACTTGGAATTGGCCGTTGTGGTGTTTATGTTGAAGATTTGGAGACATTATCTGTTTGGCTCTAAGTTTGAAGTGTTCAATGATCATAAAAGTCTGAGGTACTTATTTGATAAAAAAGAATTGAATACGAGGCAGAGAAGGTGGTTAGAGCTGTTGAAGGATTTCGATTTTGACTTGAGTTATCATCCGAGAAAAACGAATGTAGTGGCTGACGCATTGAGTAGGAATTCATTGCATATGTCGATGCTTACGGTGAAGGAGTTGGAATTAATTGAGCAGTTCCGAGATTTGAGTTTGGTATGTGAAGAAACTCCTGACAGTGTGAAGTTGGGAATGTTAAAATTGACTAGTGGTATTTTGGAAGAAATCAGAGTGGGACAGCAATCTGATTTAAAGTTGGTTGGCCAGTTGACTTTGATTAACCAAGATAACGGAGGAGAATTCCAGATTGACGAGAACGGTGTGATGAGGTTTCGGGATAGAGTAGGTGTTCCAGATGTTCCAGAAATCAAGAAGAGTATCCTAGAGGAAGGACATCAAAGTAGGTTGAGTATTTATCCCGGTGCTACGAAGATGTACCAGGATTTGAAAAAGTTGTTTTGGTGGCCGGGTATGAAGAAGGATATTGCCGAGTTCGTTTATGCGTGCTTGACGTGTCATAAGTCAAAGATTGAGCATCAGAAGCCTTTAGGTATGATGCAGCCATTGAATATTCCAGAATGGAAATGGGATAGCATTTCCTTGGATTTTGTGTCGGGATAAGCGCGAACTGCTAAGGGAAATGATTCAATTTGGGTGATCGTGGATAGATTAACTAAGTCGGCTCATTTCTTGCCGATGAAGATTAATCATTCTATGCAGAAGTTGGCCGAGATGTACATTGAGGAGATTGTGAAGTTGCATGGGATACCTTCGAGTATTGTGTCGGATAGAGATCCGAGGTTTACATCGAGGTTCTGGAAGAGTTTGCAAGATGCTTTGGGTACTAAGTTGAGGATGAGTTATGCCTATCATCCGCAGACGGACGGTCAGACAGAAAGGACTATCCAATCATTGGAGGATTTACTGAGGGCTTGTGTGTTGGATCACGGAGGATCTTGGGATAGCCATTTACCATTGATTGAGTTCACGTACAATAACAGTTTTCATTCTAGTATTAGAATGGCGCCATATGAAGCTTTGTATGGGAGAAGGTGTAGGACTCCTTTGTGTTGGTATGAGTCGGGCGAAAGTGCTGTACTCGGACCTGAGATTGTGCAAGAGACGACCGAGAAGATTAAGATGATCCAAGAAAGGATGAGAGTGTCGCAGAGTCACCAGAAGATCTACCATGATAAGAGGAGGAAGACACTTGAATTCCAAGAGGGAGATCACATGTTTTTGAGGGTGACGCCAGTGACTGGTGTGGGTCGAGCTTTGAAGTCTAGGAAGCTCAACTCCACATTTTGTTGGTCCATATCAAATCATGCAGAGGATAAGAGAGGTGGCCTATCGGATTGCTTTACCGCCGTCACTTGCGAATTTGCATGACGTGTTCCATGTGTCTCAGTTGAGGAAGTACATTTCGGATCCGTCGCATGTGATTCAGATGGATGATGTACAAGTAAGGGATAATCTGACAGTGGAAGCATTACCTGTGCGGATTGATGGTCGAGAGATGAAGCAACTACGGGGTAAAGACATAACTTTGGTGAAGGTGTTGTGGGGTGGACCAGCTGGCAAAAGTTGGACGTGGGAACGTGAAGAGCAGATGAGGGAGTCGTATCCGACTCTATTTCCTTGAGGTAATTTTCGAAGGCGAAATTTTTTTAAGTGGGGGAGAGTTGTAACACCCCAAAATTTGTAAGAATATTTATTTAATTTATTTAAATATAATATTCGTGATTTTTGGTGAATTTTGGTGGTTTGTGTTGATGTCGGTATTTTTGTGGAGTTTTGGTTATTTATTTAAATAATAGTATATAATATAGAATATATTGTATTATTATTTATTTAAATAATATTTGAAGGATTAAAGGTAAATTGGACTTTTAAGGAGGAGTTAGTAAGGGTAATATTGGGAAAGTCCATTTTAGAAGCCCAAAGGTTATGTTTAACAAAAACGAGAATTTGAGAGGAATATGATTCATTTTTGTTAGACCGTGAAAAGAAGGGAAAATGCGAGAGCTCTGAGGAAAGAGGGAAAAAGCTTAGGATTCGAGAAGGTTTTCAAGAACTCAAGAAAGAAAGCTTGGAATCGACAATCTAAGGTATGAGGAGTATTGCCTTTCATTGTTTTCAATATAGGAATTCGATGTGTTTAAAGCTGATTTGAGGTTTATGTGGGTTTGTGGGTTTATGAGTAAATTGATGATTTAAGGGTATTTTTGTGGATTGATGATGGATTATTAAGGGTTGAATTGAATCGGGTAAAAGCAGGCCTTCGAGGCTAATTTCTCTATTGATGTTGTTTTGACCTTGTAGGGAAAGGGATTTATGAAGGTATTTGATTTTGTGAAGGTTTATGTGATTTTAAGGTTTAGGATAGTGTAATAAATCGGCCTAATAGTCGTAGATTTTGTGCCATTGTTGCCATAATGCCTTAGGAATGTTTTGGGGATATTTTTGGGGTAAAAGAGGCTGAAATCGTAATGGTTTTTGGATCTGATGTACTACTGATACGTAGCAGCGATTGCAGGAAATCGCGACCCTCGCAAAGCGAATGATTTATTTGCAAAGCAAATATTCGCCCCAGACTCGCTGGGCGAATAGCGCATCGAATACGCGGTAATGCTGTTTTGAAATACTGGGATGGAATTTGAAAATGATTTATAGTTCGCACAACGAACTTCCCAGCGAATAACTTCGCTAGGCGAATAGAGGCAGCGAGGGAGACAGAGTGTGGTTTCTCTGGTTTTTGTATGGGATTTTGGGGTTCGCTGGCAGCTCGCTAGGCGAACACCCCAACGAACAAGTTCGTACGACGAACTTTCTAGCAAATGTCTCCTGTTTCGCAGAATTGTTTTTATGATTCTTGTGTTGTCTGATGTTTCGAGTTGTGATTATTCTGATGAATTACCATGTGTATATTGATGATTATGAGATGATGATTTATGATGTTTTGACAAATAAATGATGATATAATTTAACATGAGATTTTGATGAATGATGATGCACATAATGACTTTTACTGATGATGATGATAATGACGTTGTGTATCTTGCATTCATAGCATTCTAGTCTTCGGTCTATTGTGGCTTCAATCCCATTGTGCGGATGTGAGGTAATTTTGACATGCTCCGGTTCTTGTGTGGAACCGATCCTATTGACGGGGATCTTTGGAGGGTGATGGCCTAGTGTCCGTCGACTGTGACGATTGGTACCACATGCATGAGTCTTGTTTTGCATTGCATTTAATTGGCATTGATGTGATTTATGATGTCGTGATTTTTGATGTTTTCCTTTGTGATGACCCTGAGGATGTTGTATATGATAATGACGCCATTTTATGCATATCCTGTTTTTATATTAATTATAATGAATTGTGATCACTCACCCTGCCTGTTTTATATGATGCCTCCACGTGGGTAACGTGCAGGTGATCAGGCTTAGCCGTGGATGCCTCCGAGGACGTTTGGAGTTTATTTGCTTTTGGTCGATGTAGAGGGTCTTGCTCTGATAGTGTAACATCGGGTTGGGTCCGTTGAGTCGAACCATGTTGAGCTGTTATTTTGTTTGTTATTTGATTATTATGATTTTATATTTAAAAATCCATTTGATTTTGGATTAATTGTGGTTATGGTGGTTCCGCTACTATTTGATGGCTTTTTTATTATTTTGAGGAAAACCCATTGCTTATGGAGCAAATGTTTTATTTCGAGTTTATTGAGAAATGTGCACCCTTCTGAGGTGATTTTTACTCTGATAATTTTGTGTATTTTGCCGTGTATATTTGTGGGGTAGAAAACGGTGTTACATTAGTGGTATCAGAGTAGGTCGGTCCGACCGACCAGGTTTTTACTTGATGGCAGTCCCCTGTCAGTCGACGAGTGTGTGTACACTGTCGATGTTTTGTTTCTTCTAACCTTGTTGGTGGCGTGCAGGATGGCTGGAAGAAATGATCGTGCTATTGCTGATGCATTGGAATCGGTTGCTCAAGTAATGGCTCAACTCCAATCCGAATGGTGGAGTTCCGGACGAGTTTCGTGCTTTGGGTAAGTTTCAGAGAAACAATCCGCCGACTTTTGTGGGTACTCATGATCTAGTAAATGCACACAAGTGGCTGAAAGCGGTCGAGAAGATCTTCCGGGTGATGGGGTGTACTGATGAGCAACAAGTTCAGTTTGGAACGCATATGCTGGAGGAAGAGGCTTCCAAGCACTACTTGGAGTAATCACAACTGAGTAATTCTTTCTCATGTCTTGAATTATTTCAATAGTTATAGCCTTCTCACTTATATACACGTAGGTAAAAATATATGCAACCATCAAGTAACCTTGGTGGTTTTGATGATGGCAACACCTAATGTTAAATGGCGTTCAGTGAAGTCCTTAATGATCTTTGGTCCAACATCCTCTAATGATGGCATCTATCAAAGAAGTTATATCAAGCCCCACCAGTTAGAAGAGTCTACTCCTAAATAAATTCCTAAATCGATGATAAATCAAGCAAGGGATCTTGAAGTTTCAACTTTGTGAAAAAGAGGAAATTAGGTCTAGACTAATCAATTAAGAACATGGTCTAATCGATTAGAGCGAGGAAAGTTAATTCCTAACCGATTAGAAATACTTTTAATTGATTAAAACATATAGTTGTTTAGGGTTTCCATTCCTGAATTAGGGTTGTATCTATTTGGAGTGCCTTAATCAATTAAATGATTATTAAATTGATTAAATCATTTAATTTGGCCAGTGGATCATTTCGTTTTTGAGCCAAATTATTTCGTGTATAAAGGAGGCTTCTCCTCATTCCATAAAACACAAATGTTTTTGAAAAGAATTATTTCTCTCATTATTTCTAATATACTTTCTTCTTCTTTCTGTTTTTCACTAAAATTGTCTTAGTTCCTTAATAGTGAAAAATCCCTCATGAGAATTGTGTTTCATTGGTGGGATGTTAAACTTGTTCTTATCCAAAAGTGTATTTTCTTTAGTAATATCCTTGTTTGGTTCTTGAGCTCAACATGTGAAAATCTCTATTTGGTTACTAAGTTTAGTTGGTAAAAAAACTATATTTGCTTCTTGAGATTACCCTATCAAAATTTCTGTTTGGTTTTTGAGATTAACCTATAAAAACATCTATTTGGTTTTTGAGATCATCTTGTCAAAAACATTGTTTGGTTCTTGAGATCAGCCGGTTAAAATCTCTATTTGGTTTGTGAACTCAACATATTAAAAGCTTTGTTTGGCAAGAGGAAAATCATGGGGACAAGAGTAAGGCAAGTGAAACTCTCAAGAGGAAAATCATGGGGACAAGAGTAAGGCAAGTGTTAGGTCGAACTTGTATAAATCTTTGATGCATTCTCTATAACTTGAAGGCGCAAGAAATACAAGAAAGAGGGGGGGGGGGGGGCTTGAATTGAGTTTTCTGGATTTTAAACTTTTGCAGCACAATATATCAAACCTCAAAGATAATTATAAAGATAAGAAAATAAGTATTTGTATCCTAGTTTGTTGTTAACAAAGCTACTTCCAGTCCGCCCGTTTGAGTGATTTTGCCTTCTCAATAAGGACTTAATCCAATAATTAAACTGATTATACAACTCAAAGACCAAATGTCTAAGACTTCTTGAAAATTCTGACTATACCATAATCTCTCAAGGAAAACAACTCAAAGACTAACCGTCAACGACTTCATGAGAATTCTCACTAAACTTAGTCTCTCAAGAACATTAACAACTGTTAATAAAACTGATTGTGTTTACAAAAGTGATTCTTAACAAGCAGATTGCACACAATGTAATTCAGTTTATACACTTGAGAATGTTTGAAATAAAGCTCAGTGTTTATTATCAATCTTTTTATTTCTTGATGACGATTTTCTTTAATGAATCTTATCCATATTGAAGTTTATGCGCAATAGTTTTTCTTTTGGTCATCAATCATCATTATTTAACATAAATCCTTTGACCTCTTTATATAAGAAGAAATAGATTCGTTGGAGGATAGGATTGGAGCTTCCTTCGAGGTACATTGTTGTTGTAGAGTAGGTAGGTTCAGTAGTAAATATTGGGTGATAGGTAGAAAATCTTTTTATAGCCGTTTGAAGTAGTACTATTGATTTGACGTTTGACAAGCATAATACATCACTACTAAAAAAATGAAAATTAGGGACAAAAATTTGTGAGGGAAATAAATCCCTTATTGATTGCGATGGATTTAGTGAGGGAAAATGATATAGATGATAAATCATAAATAGAAAAAAATTAGTGAAGAAATTTGTGATAAATTGAAAAAAATTAATGAAGAAATTTGTGAGATAAATTTTCCGTCACAAAAAATCCCTCATAAAATCTCTCACAAAATTGATAAATGTAAATTTAGTAAAGGAATTTAAGATGAATGTTATTCTTCCCCATTATTTTCGTCACAAGTTTCCTCATAAATGAGTTAGATATTTTTGTGAGGAAAATATTCCCCCTCTAATATATTATGGGCCAATTTGTTTTAGCTTTAAAAAATGGATTTTTTCTTTGTATTTTTTAAAATGGATTCTACAAAAACGTTTTTCAAAATATACAAGTTTTTTTAAAATTTGTTTTTTTATAAATTAAAAGACTAATTTTGACATTCTATAACATAAATATAAATTATTGAAGATCAAAACATAGTAAAAAATCACAATTTTTTCAAAAAGTTGTATTTCAAAAATTATTTTTATGAAAAACTATTTGAAATAGCTTCAAAATTAAGTGATTTTTTGAAATTTTGATATCCAAAAAAAGTTTCGATAAAATGATAAAATACCTAAAATAACATTTTAAGAATAACTATTCAAACCAAATTTTCATTTGAAGCTTTTATGAAAAGTTTCTTTGTAAATTTTTTTTCCACAAAATCATGTTACATTATAAAAATCATTTTTAAAAAAAGGCAAAACAAACGGGCCCTATGTTGTATAAAATAAATTAAATTTATATTTCTTTATAATGACATTGTGGCTTAAATTTTAATTAAACAAAAATTATATTAAATATTTTTTTAAATAAATAGTTATTTTATTATAAAAATAATTAATTTTTATTAAAATTAATTTTTATGCTAAAGATTTTAGTATATAAAAAAAAACCTAAATTATATTTTTTGTATGATATTGTAGCTTAAATTTTTATTAAAAATTATACTGAAATATTTTTTAAAAAATAAGTAAAAATATCATTATATAATTAATTATTTTTTATTAAATTTTATTTTTGGTATAATCTATCATATAAGAAAATTAGGTGTTCTTAAAAACCCCTAATTACCCTTCTTACTCCATAATCATCCGCGTGGCATGGTTTAGCATTAAACAACCAATTTTATTGTTTTAACATTCATAAATGCAATTAATAAATTCCAATTAATAATAAAATAATTAAAACACAATTCAACATTCCTCATTCAACGCACAGATTAAAACTGTTTCTCTTCCATCAATTAAAACTGCCCCTCACCCATTACAACCACGATCAAAGATGAAACCCATGTCTCATATCCATCCCCTATATGTTCTCTCTTCTGCTCCATCCGATTACGATGATATTTTTTCTTCGTTGTCAACCTCTATTTTTACTCTCACAAAAATCTTCTTCTGCATACCCATAAAGTGTTATTACATATTCCTTTTTTATTTTAATAGGTGACAAAATCATACATCAAGTTTAACGATTCTCAATGGTGGACTAACATTCGGATCTGTTTTATGCATCCAGATCTATCAATTATGTTTCTTTTTTTATTTTTGTGGTTGTTGCAAGCAATCATAACAGGATGCTATATGTGTATTTTGTGTGGATTTGTGACAGATAAAGGCAGCAAAAGGGGATTCAAAAGGGCTCCACTCAATTTTTGTTTCAAGTTTGTATGATTTTATTGATTATGGGTGCAAATTTGTCTTTTCAATTTTAAAAAATTGAAAAAGGAAAAGTGATATGCAATGAAAGGGTGTATAGAAAGCTTTGTTTCGTGCTGAATTTTCAAGTATTTTTATAGCACCCTGTCTATACTTAAATGTTCCGTCACCTTAACGTGGAAATTAAACGTTACTCTTTTTGCAGAATTTGATGAAAGGATTTTAAAACAGTAATAAGAAGAGAAAGAGAGAAAAATAACGCGTCAGAAAAAAAAAAGGTCTGAACTGTGCAGTTTAAAGTTTAAAATCTTGGAAAAATCCTTTTACTCTCCCCCATTTTTGTCTAACTTTGTACTCTCTGTTACTTAACTATTAATGAATTCATCTATCCTTCTAAAAACTATTTCTAATGACATTTTAACAAGTCAAGATTCCTTTTTTCACATAACATCAACTAACTGATTTTCAATTTTGTATTCAGAAGATGGAGAGGCAGTAAAAGAACTAGACACCCAACACTTTGTAGAATCACTATCTAACTGGTGCATCATTCATATCTGCAATAATTGTATTTGACAGGTTTATTTCGATGACGGTAATTTTATTTCCTTATTCATTTCATTTTTTTTATCTATGCCAATAATTGTATTTGAAAGGCTTATTTTGCCGACGGTAATTTTATTTCCTTATTCATTTCATTTTTTTTATCTATGCCAATCAATCAACCTAAATTATTTGTGAGTCTATTATTGGATCCTTTTATTCTCTATTGATATTTGAGTTTAAGTCTTAATATCCTTATGTTAATGGCAGCTGGAACTAAAATTGGGTATTGATGGCAGTGGCACCTCATATGAGGATTTCATAAAAAGCTTGCATTTTTTTTGCAACTAAGGTATGCTATTCTTTGATTAGTTTACATAATCAACTTGTGATTGATATCGGTAAGAAAGACCGAAATTGTTGTGTTGACGAATAGTAGATTTACTTGATCAATACCTGATTACGATTCGTTTGGTTGATGAATCCAGTCAGGTCGATGTAATTGTGGCATCCTTTTCGGGTGGAGCAGCTGGCGTGATTTCCGTACTGATGTTAATCGAGGCTAATAATGTTAAGCAACAAGAGAAAACAAGATGCAAGTATTGTATTGGAACTAATATGTTTCTACTCTTTGAAGATTGTCACTCTCTTAATAAAGATATAATAAGGTCTAAAGATATAATAATGTCACTAACTTAAATCATACTGGTATGTTTCTACATGTTCTGACTTTGGAGGACTTGTGTTTTCTTGTATTTTCACCTCAAATTTAGCAATGATTTCTCTTTTAGAACTAAATATATACGAATAAGAAATAAGACTAAAAAGCTTGTAACATTCTATTATGCTAGAATAATTGATCCTAATTCCATATTGATTGAATATAATGTGACACTTTTAATCACATTAGCTTGCATACACTCAGAAATACTATATATTCACTTAATCTATGTGATAAAAATTTTATTATTCAAATGCTTATTTAAGAAGATGGATCTTTTTTATTATAAAAATGAACATTCAATTTGTTAGTGATGTTGAATCAAGAATTTGAAAAAAGTAATTATTCTATTATAGTACATAGTGCTTTACTGTGACATGAATTAACTCATTTATAGTACATGCATATGCTGTTTTCATTTTTGTAATATGCTTTGATATAAAGCAATGCAATATTTTTTTAGTGGTTGGATTATGCAAGTGCGCTTAAGCCTTGCATTACACAATTAATCGTTAAGGGCTACATGAATCTGGAAATAAAATAATTGGATGTACATCTGAGCATAATTTCTTTTTGCTGCAGGATCAAGCAATTACCATTGTTGTGGAGCTCTGTCAAGCCCACAAACCGACGAAATCCTTGGAAATAAAGAGTGTCTGCAACAAATACTTGAAATAGCCTTAACACAAGTATAATGATTAGCAATATTAAAATTTTTAAAGTAATTGAGTTTGGATTCGCCATGGCGAAAAACACAGTACCTAGAAGGATTACATTATATTAATTTATAGAACACATATTTGTCAAGCCTATTTCTTTTAATATTTTAAAAAGATTAATAATTCATTGCACTTTTTTTAAAGTTTAATTGAATTTCAAAATTAATTGAATTTTATGTGTATTATCATTATAAAAATAATTAATATTTCAAGAATATTGTGAAATATAATTTTATTTATTAATTGAAAAAAGATAATTTATTAAAATTAAAATAGCATTAATTATCATTTTACAACTATGTAAAAAAAAATCAAATTTATCAATTAAAATAATATATTTTAACTCTTACTAATAAATAACAACTCACGGACAAAAAATATTTAAGGAAATCTAGAATCATTATCTTCCAAAGAAACCAATTGTATCGTTATGCATATGTAATAAATAAGTTCATTAAAACAAATCGGAAAAGGAAATGTCAATCTGTTTTTTTTTTTTTTTTGAGTTGAAAGCAAACTATTTTAGAAAGTAAGAATTTCTATAGAATAGAGGATATCTTAGCAACTAAAAGTGCAATTACAAACCGAAACTTATTGTTACTCCCTCCCTCCGTTGCTTTATAAATGTCACTTTCTTGAAAAAAATTTGTTTATTTTTAATTGTCACTTGAAAATATACAGTTTTGTCAAAATTACTCCTATGTATTTATTATAGAGAGAGAAAAAATAAAATAAATATAATAAATAATTAAGGGTATTATAGGAAAAATGAGAATTATTGTTAGAAAAGTAACAATAATGATTAGCTTTCTTGATATGTATAAAAAGCTAAAAAATAACACTTAAAAAGAAAATGAGAGAGTAAAAGTCAACAATTAATGATTGAGATACAAAAAAGGAGCACAAACTATTGTGTAAAAACGATATAGGTAGGTTAAGTGATGTAGACAATTGCACAAGCTATTATACCAATTGTTTAGGTGATGTAGACATAAAGTAGATAAAGTATAGTATAGGGTGAGAAAATATATTAAACTCCATTTTTCGCTTACTTTTATTTTATATTTTTTTATCCATAAAAAAATATTCTTTAAAAAAAAATAAGGGATGAGACAAAATAGATACATGAATATATTTAAATTCATTTATAGACAAAATAAATGCATAATAAATTCTCACTTTTAAAAAGGAATTAATATATAAGAAATTTTTAATATTTTAATGTTATAGAAAGTTTTAATGTTTTAATGTTATAGTAATTAATATATAAGAAAATTTTAATTTATTGTTTTACAAATAAAATATAGAAATAGAGAGAACAAAAATATTTTTTAAAAATTGTGTCTATTTAATTTACTTATATTTTTTAAAAAATATTTAATTTATGATACAATTTTTTTAAACATAATATATATTTGGAAAATTGAAATATATATTATTGATGTAAAACAATTTTGGTAAAACAATTTGGTTTTTATTTTAAAAATATGTTTTTCTTTTAAAAATAATAAACTATTTTGGTAAAACAATTTTGTTTTCCTTATTTACATTTTTATTACATTTTAAAAACAAAAGTGTGCGTACGAATATACGCGTACTGATATGATACATGCATATCGTACTCATATTACGCTAATGATTTAAATATTAAATAATAACGAGAACAACTTCACTATTGATTTAAATGTTTTATTTATTTCTGTTACTAATATTTATTTATACAATTAAAATATATTTTTTACAAATATTATATTATTAGTTGAATGCATAATATTAAATGAATGCACACCGATATTATTATATTTTACAAAAAAACATGAAGTTACTTTTAAAAATATTGAATATTTACGAGAACATAAAGTTACTTATCAAAATATAGAATATTAACGGGAATTCAAACTTGCCGATCAAAATATTAAAATTAACGGGAACATGATGTTACTGGTCAAATATTATTGTTACACACGGGAACAAAATTAATACTTCTATACGGGACAAGTTGACATTGTTGATTATAATATTTTTATATGCGTTAAAAAATAGTATTGTTATAAATGGGATAAACTTTACTACTGATCCAAATATTGAATAATAGAAATTTATCTACCATTGTATTCTTTCAAATTTTAAATTTTTATTTATTTTATAATCTTTTTTAAACAAGTCCGCGTAACACACCAGGACCCGTGCGAACGCACGAGTATCTACACCAGAATTCGTGCAAACGCACGGGTTATTTCATTTTTTGTATAATTAAAGAAAGTGTATATTTTAATATTAATAATATTTATTTAAATAATATTATTAATATTTATTTATATAATTAAAGAATATGTATTTTTTTTATATTATTAATATTTATTTATACAATTAAAATAATATTTATAAATAATACGTTATTATTTGATATTTTTAAAACTAAATCATTGCATAAATAATTTTATAAAAATATCAAAACAAAATTAATATTTACATATTGAAAAATATATGGTTGATCCAAATATTTGTATATATGAAAAAACTATATTTATGTTTCAAATATAAATAAAATAAAAATAATATTTTTTTGATAAAATAATTGTCTCCTTTTCTATTTTTATTTTTAAAATAAATAAATACGCGTCACCGACCGGTTTCCACGAGTATTTATTCTATTTTTTTTAATATAAATTATATTATATATATATATATATATATATATATATATATATATATATATATATATATATATATATATATATATATATTTTTTTTTTAATTCTATTTTTTCCATATTTTAAATGTAAACAAATGCGCGTCACCTTGGCACGGGTATCCCGTTAGTACTTACATAAAATGTATTTATTTATATTACTAATTAATATTTATTTATACAATTAAAATAATATTTGATATTTATTAAACTAAATCATTGCATAAATATTTTTATAAAAAATACCAACTGATGTCCACGTGTATTGATTCTATCTTTTTTTAAATATAAATTACATTTTTTATATTTACTAATTCTTATTAATCCTATTTTTTATATTTACTAATTACATTTGGTTACTTTTGTTATTTCCACGTATTATTATGGAAAATGTAAACACAACAATATTCCTCATATCAGTAAAGTGTGTTGTGTGACACCTATACAAATCAATAATTTAATGTTTTTCAATAAAAAATTATACAAAAATATATAAATGTTAAATACTAAAACGGGAAAAATGAAGTTGATCGTGAAGGCTTGATCAGATCCTGAGATGGGCCACCAAGAACGTTTGTGATGCTGGGCGTGAGATGAGGATGAGGGGGTGTACCTGCAAGGCACTCCGACGCTCAAGTAAGAAAAGGTCAGAGAAAAGGGCAAGTACAAAGTATGAGTTTTTTAGGATGATTATTTGATACCTGACCCTCTCATTCGAGAGGGTTTATATAATGCCCCCAGCACGTGGCCAACGGTCCCTATTTTCGGGGCGAAATAAATGTTTCCCGAAGAATAGGTAACTGCCCAAACTAGCCGTTATGTCGGGCAGGGTGCCCAAAACTAGCCGTTATGTCGGACAAATGCGTAGTTTCGGGCACATGCCCATGGCTGTCCGGGGAATGACGAAGCCGTGCATGACGGGCATATGTTCCGGGGAGGAGCAAATGTCCCTGAGGCCATCCGTCCATATGTGCCCGGTTGAAGGGCAGAAAGGTAAATTCTGCCCCTCGTGGATTGGACCTAGGCACTTGGGCCGTTCTGGGAGCATAAATGGATTGGGCCATGCCTAGCCAATGGTCCAGTCCAGAACAGGAGCCCCCCAAGTCGTTGCTCCCAAGCATGGGAGTGATGACTTAAGGATAGCCCCTGTTGTTCTGGGGAATTGTAACGGAGTCGTCATTTGGTGATGGAGGGAGTTGTTTTGAGGTGCCCGTTAGCCATGGTGTCCGTAACTCTCGTGACCGCGTCTTGTTTGCCCGTCGTACGGGAAGACCAACGGTTAGGAGGAACTGAAGCGTTGGGGCGCCACGTGTGCCTCGAGCCCTGTGCTGCAGTAAATAGGCAATGATGGCTAGTCTATAGCCATTATGACCTACCCGGGTGCACGTGCTCCTCAGCAGTATAAAAGGAGAGGGAGTTTGGCCATTTAGAAGTTTCGCTTCTCTCTCTCTTCTACTTCGTCTTCCTCAGAAAGCTTTGCCCGCTGCCGTCGTCCGCTGCTTCAACCGCTGCCACCAACTTCGAGGATCTGTTTTCCAGCTTCTCTAACCACGTAAGTTCTCTGATCTCATGTTCCTTCATCTTTTTCATGCTGGTTTTAGATTGCATGTGGCTAGGTTAGGTATAGGGTTGTTTTTCTAGTGGTTGCTGGTGGTGGACGGTGGCTAAGCCGTTTTCTGCCGCCGACGAGGTTGCTGGAACCTCTTAGATAACTCACGAATAGGGCGGTTTCCAGCGTTGTCGCGATGGTGACGCATAGGTAACCGTTGCGTTTACTCAGTTTCTGGTGTTTCGATGAAGTTTCCGGTGAGCGTGTGCAGTTTCCGGCGAAACTTCAAACGGAAACTGGGAAGCGGCCCGAGGAGGTTCCTCGTTTCGTGAGTGGTTTGTCCCGAGCGTCTCCTCGTAGGAGACTGTTGAGCTTTTGTTTAAAATTAGGGCTTAGGCCGGGGACGCCGTCCTCAGCCATTTGCGCGCCCTTTCACTTGACTAGCGGTGGAAGGGTGGATTTGATTCTTCGTCGAATTCACTTTTTTCTATGCTTTTCAGGTGATCGATATGGCGACAGGGCCAGACGAGGAGATCATAATATACTCATCCGAGGAGAGCTCCTCGGAGAGCAGCAGTACGGAAGCTTCCACCGTCCCCAGCGAAGTCGGGAGGAGGTCGTTGAGGATTCTGCTGAGGAGTGGTCGGTGGCTGAGCCTGCCGAGCACGTATCTACTTTTGCGACCTACCTTGGGGATGTCTTTACGGCCGTTGGGCCAGAGGGGGAATGGAAGGTGCATTTCCCTTCCGAGGAGGATCAGATCTGCATAGATTTTGGGGAGCGATTCGCGATGTACGAATATGCGTTTAAAGAATTGGGTTTGAGGCTGCCCTTCACCGATTTTCTGCAGTCAGTTCGTGCATCTGGACCTGGCCCTGTCGCAGCTGCATCCCAACTCGTTGGCGTTTATTTGCGCTTTCGAGTTAACCTGTGCGTTCCTGAAGATAGGAGCCACGCTGCCATTGTTTTTCACCGTATTCCATCTTCAGCGGCAGGTTACGGGGAGGAGATACAGCTGGGTGTCGTTGAAGCAGCCCCGAAAGCTGTTCAAGCCCTTCTCGGAGTCAATCCGGACGTTTAAGGAGAGGTTCTATGTTATAGAGCCTATGTCGGAGAAGGCCCAGGACAGTACATATGTCTGGGCGGTGTCGGTTGACGAGGATGGCAACGACCTGTATGACGAGGAAGGGAAGGTGGTCGCAGTACGGGAGTTCAAGTTTCCCTTTCAGTGGAATGGGGGTCACTTTTCTAAGGAGCCCAGTAGCTATGTTACTCAGCCGAGCATGCTGGACGCGCAGGATCTGGCCGGCTATGATGCTCTGGTGAACTATGTTAATTCTTTCCGGCTCGCTGAATGCTGGATGAAGAAGGGGTCCCTAATTTTTGAAGAGGATGGGAGCCAATGTGTGGAGTATCGTTATATCAATACTAAGGTGATTCTGGAGTGCAAGACTCCTGAGGATGCCTATAAACTGCTCGGTAGTCTTAGTCACTTTAACTTGCCTAAACTATATTTTCTTCCTCGTCTAATATGTTTTTTTTGTTTTTGCAGGTGAGATGCCTTCCGCTCATGAAAGAATGGTAAAGAATTCTATCGCGAGGAACAAGCCTGAGGCGGCTGCTCCCAAGACTCAATTTCCCCAGCGCGCTTCTCCTCCTCAACCTGCTGCGGGGACCTCTTCGCCTACTCCTTCCCAGGGATCTCCCTTGCCTCTGGCCTCAAGGTTCAAGCGGTCCAGGGCCACTGAAGCGGTAGATCTCAGTCGGGCACCAGAGAAAGAGAAGTTCGAACTTCCTCCATGTATTCTTGATAGAAGATTCTTCGAGGGGACGTCCTTGGTTGTGCCGCAGGCAGAGTCTCTCCAGCTGGAGGGCATGGATCGCCCGAGCAAGAGGGCGTTGGTGGCACAGGATGCCTCTGCACTGGTCAGAGTCCTGGAAATGGAGGCCATCTATGCTGAAATGGAATCTTAGACTGAGTCTGAGCTCGGGGCTTCCCGGGCTACCATATCGTCTTTGGAAGAGTTGGCGAGGAAGGCTAAGGAGGAAGCTAAGAGCGCTTGTGATGCCCGGAAGAAGGCGGACGAGGAGGCTACCAGGTTGCGGGAGGAGAATGGTATGCTGGCAGCGGAGAAGAAGGCAGCCGAGGAGCTGATCAAGAAGTTGAGACTAGCAAGTGCTCCGGCCGAAGATGAACCTGAGGATGTGAGGGAAATGAAGACGAGGGCCGAGCTGGTTGCTCGTATGTTGAAGGTCGAGGATGACAACATTGTCATTGGGGAGGAATCTTTCAAGAATGTCGTGGCCCAACTGCGGGTGGTCAACCCTGGGGTTGAGATCTCCACCGAGGGTACCCAATACCTGGCTCATGTCGAGGATGGCAGGATAGTCAGTCCAAACTCCCTTCTTGGTGGTGACGAGCATGCCGAAGTTTTGAACGGGGAGACCCAAGAGCCTGAGCCCAACCTCGAGCAGCCTGAGCGGATGGAGGAGTGATGAGGCTTTTATCCTTGTTGTAATTTGTCTGGCCTGCGTGCCGTGTATCTTTTGATGTAACTTATTATTTTGTATGGGGGTGTGGCCCCCTGTTAATGTAACAAGCACAATCGTGGTCCTCGTGACCACTTATCATTTGAATTATGTATGTGTCCGGTCCTCGTGGCCGGTTTTGTGATTTGCATTGTTTTATCTGTTTTGATTTCTGCTAAGTGTTGTACTTTCGCTCGATATGCATGTGTGCCCGTAATAGGGATTTCTTTGATTAGCTTTAAGTTTCAGGGAATTGCTCATTGTAGGTGTGTTCGGCAGTGAGGGGTACTGGTCGAACGGCCAGGGAATGTCTGGGCGAGAGAGCGGAGCTCAGGTCGCGTTTGAGGCCTGAGTTCGCGGCGTGAACCTCCCATCGCGAGCTGGGTATTCTGCCTATCGTGGTACTTTGACGACGGCGGTGCTCGATTGAGGGACCGCTGTCGAGCAGGGACCTGGCTCGTTCCTGAGCGGGGTTCTGCTTTACTGACATGCGACACTTGTACCTAGGCGTGCATCGTGGCCGGTAGGTGACGTTCGCCGTTTTGACGAGTCAAACCGACAGTTAAGGCCTTAACTATAGTATTGCTTTAGCTTTTCGGCGTTCCATGGTCGAGCAAGTTCTTCCCCGTTTAGATGTTCTAGGTAATAGGCCCATTCTCTGTTTTTTCCCGGACACGATATGGTCCTTCCCAATTAGCGGCTAGTTTGCCTTCGCGAGAGTCTTTATGGTTTCTTCTTACGACGAGGCTGCCCACGTCGAACTCTCGTCGTATGACTTTGGCGTTGTGCCGAATGGTAATTTTTTGTTTTAACGAGGCTTCGCGGAGGGTTTCCCCTGATCGGACTTCCTCGACGAGGTTGAGTTCCTCCCTTAGTGCTTCGTCGTTCATTTCCTCGTCCAGGGGCGATTCTGTTTGCCTGGAGGGCACATGAACTTCAATGGGAATTATGGTTTCGGTCCTGTAGGCCAGGCGAAATGGTGTTTCCTCGGTTGAAGAGTGTGGAGTTGTGCGATATGCCCATAAGATGCCGTGGAGCTCCTCGATCCAAGCTTTCTTCGTTTCGTCCAGCCTTCGCTTTAGGCCTCGAAAGATGACTTAGTTCGCCGTTTCAGCTTTCCCGTTTGTCTGGGGATGTTCGACGGATGCGAAGTGTTGCTTCGTGCCTAGCTGGGCGACGAAGTCCTAGAAATTCCTATCCGTGAACTGTGTCCCATTGTTTGTGACTATCGCCTGGGGGATGCCAAAATGTGCAAGGATGTTTCGTTTGTAGAAACGCAATATGTTATGGGCAGTTATCTTGGCTAGAGCCTCTGCTTCTATCCATTTTGTGAAGTAATCCATGCCTACTATTAAGTATTTGTTCTGGTTTGATCCTACCACGAATGGCCCCAGGATGTCCAAGCCCCACCAGGAAAATGGCCATGGGGAGGACATGGCCTTGAGCTCGTTAGGTGGAGCTAGGTGCATGTCCCAGTGCCGTTGGCATTTATCACACTTCTTCACGTGCTCTTTAGCATCCTGCTGCATGGTTGGCCAGTAGTACCCTGCTCGAAGGGCCTTCCGGGCAAGGGACCTTCCTCCGAGATGCTGGCTGTTGATTCCTTCGTGAATTTCACGCAAGATGTGGGTGACCATCTCTTCCTCGACACACATGAGCAGCGGAATGGAGAACCCTCGCCTGTATAGTTTACCTTCGACCAGGATGTAGGAGCATGCTCTTCGCCTGACTACGCTGGCCTCTTTGGGGTCGGACGGAAGTTCGTCTTTAGCGAGATAGTTGTAAACAGGGGTCATCCAACAGTTGCTATCACCGATCATGTGTACATCATGGGACGGGGAAGTCTTCTCGATACTGGGTCGAGGGAGCACCTCCTGTATGACGGACTTGTTTCCGCCTTTCTTCTTCGTGCTTGCCAGTTTAGACAAAACGTCTGCCCTGAGGTTGTGTTCGCGGGGAACGTGCTTTACCTCTACCGCTGCGAACTTCGTCATTTTCTCCTTGACCAGGGCTAAGTATTCAGACAGGTTATCGTTTTTGGCTTGATATTCTCCTCGAACTTGGAGGGCCACGAGTTATGAATCTGTGCAGATGACGACTTCTTCTGCGCCGTGATCTTCGGCCAGGCATAAGCCGACGAGGAAGGCTTTGTACTCAGCCTGGTTGTTAGAGGTGGGGAAGGAGAGGGTAAGAGATACTTCAACGATGATTCCCTCGTCGTTCTCCAGTATGATGCCTGCCCCGCTTCCCGCCGAGCTGGATGCCCCGTCCACGAAAATGGTCCATTTGCGCGCTCCGCAGGTAGGGGAATCCGCGAACGTCATTTCTACGACGAAGTCAGCCAGAGCTTGGGCTTTGAGGGCCTTTCTTCTTTCATAGTGGATGTCAAATTCGGACAGCTCTAGCGACCATTTGAGCATTCAGCCGACCATGTCTGGTCGTCCTAACAGCTGCTTCACGGGTTGATCTGTTCGGACCTCGATCGTGTGGGCCACGAAGTAGTGTCTCAGTCTTCTAGCTGCATTGATGAGGGCCAGTACCACTTTTTCTATCTGTTGGTATCTCAGCTCTGGTACCTGCAGTGCTTTGCTCGTGAAATATATGGGTTTTTGCCCGTCAGGTGTTTCGCGGATAAGAGCGGCGCTCACTGCCTCGATGGCTACGGCGAGATACAGATACAGAGTCTCGCCGTTGTCCGGGCGAGAGAGGACTGGCGGCTCCGAGAGTGCCCGTTTTAGATGGAGGAGAGCCTGGCCGCATTCCTCCGTCCATTCAAACGCTGCCTCCTTGCGGAGGAGTTTGAAGAAGGGTAGAGCGTGCTGGGCAGATTTGGCCACAAAATGGGATAAAGACGCGAGCATCCTGTTGAGGGACTGGATGGATTTCTTTGATTTGGGCGTTGGAAACTCGGAGAATGCCCGACACTTATCGGGGTTGGCCTCGATTCCTCGTTCTGTTAGGTAGAAGCCGAGGAATTTACCTGCCTGCACACCGAACGTGCACTTCTCCGGGTTGAAACGCATCTGGTATTTCTTGGCCTGTTCGAAGACCTTTCTTAAATGGGTAGTATGATCGGTTTCCTCGTGGGATTTTACGATCATATCGTCCATATAGACTTCGAGCATGTCGTCTATCTCTCCTCGGAAGACCTTGTTCATCATCCTCTGATAGGTCGCACCGGCGTTCTTCAGGCCGAAGGGCATTACGTTGTAGTAATAGTTGCCCGATTCGGTCATGAAGGTCGTGTATTTTTTATCGCTCACTGCCATTGGTATTTGATTATAGCCCGAATAGGCGTCCATAAATGATAATAGTTTAAAACCGGCAGAGTTATCAATAAGTTTATCAATATTGGGGAGGGGGTAGGCATCCTTCGGGCATGCCTTGTTAAGATCGGAATAGTCAATACACATTCGCCATTTGCCATTAGATTTCGAAGTCGCCATCCGGGATGGGACGCGTTGGATGAGAGCTGCTGCTGGTCGGGGCAGACGAGCTGCTCGAGGCTTCTTGGTCCTCCTTCTGGTCCTCTTCGGGGAAGCGGCTATCGAGGTCGATGGCGTCGACCTGAGGCAGCGGCTTGGCTTCCTCGGAGTTGCTGAGCAAGGCTGGCTTGTTAGATACCTTTGGCTTGTACGCGATGGCGTTGAGTCCCTTCGTCGCTGCTTTGAAGCATCGTCGTGCGGCTTCGATGTCGCCGTGGAGGGTGACAACCATCCCCTTTGAAGTGTAGTACTTCATCTTGATATGGACGGTTGAAGGCACAACTACCAACTCAGCCAAGGTTGGTCTTCCGAAGATGCACTGGTACAGAGACGGGCAATCGATTACCAGAAACTGTACTTTAACGGATCTGGCCGTCTCCGCTGATCCAAAAGTTACGATCAGTTCGACGTATCCCCAGGGTTTGGTCACTGACCCCTTGAATCCTTGCAAGTCAGAACCCACATAGGGAGTGAGGTGTGATTCGTCCAGCTGGAGCGTTGAAAACAGCTAAGAATAGATAATGTCGACCGAGCTGCCTTGGTCGACGAGAATCTTGCGAACGTCGAAGTTCACCATCCGAGCTCTGACGAGCAGGGGGATGCTCGAGTTTGGGGATCCTCCGAGGAGCTCTTCCCGGTAGAAGGAGATGAGGATAAAGTCCTTCTGGGCTTGGTCGAGTGTGGTCACCTTGCTGGAGCTTGTGCTGATCAGGTGCTCGAATTTCCTCTTCACGGAGCCCACCGTGACTTTATTGAAGCCTCCCCCTGAGATGACCATAGCAGAAGGGAACGTCTCCCACGGGTTGTGGGCCGCGAAGTAGGAAGAAGCGCTGAGCTCATCTGGCACGTAGAAATCTTTTGGTCGCGATACGGACATGGCGACTTGGATGTTGGCCTCTTCTGAGGAAGGCACCTCTTCTTCTACCTTCTTTGACTCCTGGGCATCCTGCCGGGGAGTATCCTTCTTTTTCGTGAACTGTTTCAGGTGGCCATCCCTGATCAGTATTTCGATAGCATCCTTCAAATGGATGCAATCTTCGATGGTGTGGCCGTGACTCTTATGGAAATGACAGTACTTTGATTTATCGGCGTTGGGCTTGGCCGGTATTTGTTTGGGGAAGCGGACCCCTGCCTGTTTGAATTCCGAATTCGCGCATTCGGACAGTATTTTTTCCCTGGAGACGGTTAGGGGGGTATAGTCGTGAAATCGCCCGGAAGGTCCCTTTCTCTCCCGGGAGTCCCGCGAACGGTCTTCGCGCTTCCTTTCTCCTCGACTAGATGTCGAGGTCTTTTCGCCTCTGGGGGCCCAGACATTCTCCTGGTGACAGGAAGCTCGGGCGGAGTTGGCCGCTTCCTTTTCCTCATACTGAATGTACGACTGCAACTTGAGGAGGAAGGCGTCCAGGTTCCTCGGAGGTGTGAGACCCACAGCTTTGGAAAACTCTGAGTGTGGGCGGAGTCCCTGTTCGAGCAAAAAAATTTTCATGTCGTCAGTGGTGGGGACTTGCACTGCTTCTTTGTTAAACCTCTCGATGTATACCCGGAGAGGTTCGTCCTTCCCTTGGATGATGGCCCCAAGAGAGGCTTCAGTCTTGGGGTGGCGGCGCGACGCCGTGAAATGCCTGAAAAACATTCTGCCTAACTGCTTTCATGAAGTGATAGACTCTTCGGGCAACTGTTTATACCAAGTCATTGCTCCTTTTCGGAGCGTGGTCGGAAACAGACGGCACTTGATGGCGCCTCTGACGCCATGGTAATCCAACAGCGCATCGATGTTTTCGATGTGCTCGTTGGGGTCGGTTGTTCCGTCGTAGGTGCCCAATGCCGGGGGCTTCTCCAAGCCCTTGGGGAGGCATGTTGCCAAGATTTCTTGAGACAATGGGCCGTGAGGCTCATCATCGCTGTTGGAACTGGTTCGTGACGGGGACCGGACGACTCGCTCATGACGACGACTTCTTCGGGGAGAAGGTGTACGGGCCCGACCTTTTGTCCTAACCGATGGTGATTATTTGTCTCTCTGGGTTCTCTTGTGACTGGGAGAATGCTGGTTTCGCGGGGAAACATGGTCGCGTTTTCGGGCAGCATGGGACTCTGGTTCTTGGCGTAGCCTTCGGTCGACTTCTTGTCGGGGTTGCAGGCTCTTGGTTCGTCGATGGCTTTTCCTCGGAGGGGGGGATCTTGGACGAGCAGATTCCTCTAATGCCCCGATCATGTAGTTCTGCTGAAGGATCAGGAGGTTGGTCTTGTTGATCGCCTCAAGAAGGGCCACCACGGCCGGGTCAGCGTTGGGTGGAGCAGGAATGGGCTGGATGGCGAGCGAGGGCTGACCGTTGTCGCAGTCAGCAGGAGTAGGGGACGGAGAGGCTGTGGCCCCGTCTCTCAAAAAATGAGGATCTTCGAGGAGGGATGAAGGACCATCAACGTCAGTCTTGTTAACAGGGAGGACAGCAGAATGGAGAGCACCTTTGACGTGATCTTGGGAGGCCATGATGATAATCTTGGACGAGAGTGTTTTGGTCCTAGTATCTGAGGTGGATGTTAAGACGGGGAGAACAAGTTTCCCACAGACGGCGCCACTGATCGTGAAGGCTTGATCAGATCCTGAGATGGGCCACCAAGAACGTCTGTGATGCTGGGCGTGAGATGAGGAGGAGGGGGTGTACCTGCAAGGCACTCCGATGCTCAAGTAAGAAAAGGTCAGAGAAAAGGGCAAGTAAAAAGTATGAGTTTTTTAGGATGCTTATTTGATACATGGCCCTCTCGAATGAGAGGGTTTATATAATGCCCCAGCGCGTGGCCAACGGTCCCTATTTTCGGGGCGAAATAATCGTTTCCTGAAGAATATGTAACTGCCCAAACTAGCCGTTATGTCGGGCAAAGGCGTAGTTTCGGGAACATGCCCATGGTTGTCCGGGGAATGACGAAGTCGTGCATGACGGGCATATGTTCCGGGGAGGAGCGAATGTCCCTGAGGCCATCCGTCCATATGTGCTCGGTTGGAGGGCAGAAAGGTAAATTCTTCCCCTCGTGGATTGGACCTAGGCACTTAGACCGTTCTGAGAGCAAAAGTGGATTGGGCCATTCCTAGCCAATGGTCCAGTCCAGAACAGAAGTCATTGATAATATAAAAAAGCACATGAGACAAATATTTTTATATACGGGAAAAATTTAAATATTTTAGATTGAACTTTATTTTTATATATGAAAAAAGTGTATGGATGATCCAAATACTTTTATAATTGGGAACAAGTTTTTTATTCACTAAAATATTTTTGTAAATTATTGCATAAATATTTTTATAAATAATAGCAACTGGTGTCCGCGAGTATTGTTTCTATCTTTTTTTAAAATATAAATTATATTTTTTATATTTAATGATTATTATTAATTCTACTTTTTTTCAAATTTTAAATGTAGACAAATGCGCGTCACCGACAGGTACCCGTTCGAAGGCATGGGTAACCCGCTAGACTATCAAAGTCAATTTGAATTTAGTATGTGACACATGATATAAAAAGTATGTGATTGTTGATAAATATAAAGTGTGTGAATGATCCAAATACTTTTATCATTGAGAATATGTTTTTTTAAATATAAATTATATTTTTTATATATACTGATTTTTATTAATTCTAATTTTTTTCACATTTTAGATGTAAACAAATGCGCGTCACCGACGGGTATCCGTGCGAAGGCACGGGTATCCTGCTAGTATTTTCAAAAGGTAAATTCTTAGGTACCCATGAATTTAAGTTGGGTATCAGTACATTTAGTGTAAATTATAATAAAATAATATAAATTGATGATGTGACATTAAATCATGATGTTTGATTGGTTAAAAGTACCGGTATCTAATTAAATTGAAAGGTACTAGAGTGTTCACCTTTTCAAAAATATAAATATAGATCAATTAAAAAATATTAATATAAATTTAGTACTATTGTATTTATAAATATTACTTTTTAATTAAAAATATAAATATTAATTTAATAGATGAAAATTGCTCATTACTAAAATATAAGAATCAATTTAAAATAAAAATAAATTTAAATGGTATAATATTAAAGTTTGTTTTCACAAACACGCCCTAACAAACTAATTTTGCTGTCATATTAATTGGGTTAAAAATATGATTAACTTCAATAAAAATGTGTTGACATAATATTTTTTCAAATTCCCTCTCACACTTTCTCCTTATTTCAAACTAGCATTCAGACGGGCACTCGCGTGCCCGTCTGTCCGCTTTTTTAATGCACACACGTAAAAATTTAAATGATATTTTTTATTTAATATTAATTTTTAATGGAAGTTATGTAGGAAGTTAGATAAGAAGTTAATAGTTGGAAGTTATGTGAAAAATAATAGTAATAGTTTCAATGGAAGTTATGGTGGAAGTTACACATTAAAGGGTAAAATTGGTAGAAAAATAGGCTACACCAAAATACCATGTTTTGCCTTTATATATGTTATAGATTATAGATTATAGATTAATTTCAATTTCCCTCTCACATCTCCCTCTCATTTGAAATTAATTTCAATTTCCCTCTCACATCTTTCTATGACTCACAAACTAATTTTAATTTCATTTAAATAATCTTTTAGGAAACCAACTACGTATTCACCTAAGAACTCATAAATCATTTAGAACGAGAAACACAGAAACAATCAAGAATGAGAAATGCAGAAGCCAGAAGCGAGAAATCCAGAAGCCTCAAACAAGAGAAATCTAGACGCCCCAAACAAGAAATATAAAACTGTTGGAAGGAAATCCACAAACGCAACGGAATAAACCAACAAGACAATCTCTCCCAAATACCAAATGCAACGGCAATCAACAAAACACATAAAATAACACAACAAGATTTTAGCGTGGAAAAACCTCCGTTAACTAGGAGTAAAAAACCACGGGACCCATAGGCCACTTAAATCCTCCACTATTATCAATCAATGGGTACAAGTAAGGTTCTCTCTAACACTAGTTAGAGGCATACATAAACATCATCAAGATTTGCAATCAATCTTGGAATACAACAATAATCAAGAGAGACAAAAACAACCCAAAAATACCAAGAAATTCAGACCTCAAAGATGGACTCGACAGACCGACTTAGAAAGCTCTGAATCCAATGAAAATCGTTCAGAATGTGCTCCTATGAGTCATGAACGTTGTGTCAAAATTTCAGGACGATCCGACCCTTGGATTTTGCGCAATCTCCGATTTAGTGGAACTATTCTGTGCTGAAATAGGGCTGCGGGATTTCACTATTCTCTCTACTTTTCTTGTTGTTTTTCACACACAATGGATAAAATTAACCTAATTCTCTTTGTTGGGTAATAACAAAGGCATAGAAACAAATGAGTCACTAACCCACATCAATTTGGACATCTCCAAATAGGAGGGATAGCCCAACAAAAACCACTTATAATTCTTTTGTTTTACAGGCATGAAAGTATTTTGTTCCTATAAAATTCAAATTGATTTATTTTCATTTCTTTCCCATATACACCAATTATAATTTGATCTCTAAATATGTAAAAAGTATTTAATTGATTCTTTGTGATAATTTTTACATAATGTTTACTTATTTCAAAATCTACTCTGAAATCAAGATATGTCTTGTCATTGGAAATGGTGGTCCGACTATCGTTTATTTTCAATCACAATCTGTAGCACGAATCAAGTTCTCAAGCAATAACAAGTTCTTCCCTAGAACTACTTGTTGGGTTTGGGCTCCCTTCCTATGTGGAGAAAGACCCAAATATGAATAGCACATTTGTCTCACTTATTTAAGTGGAGAGGGTCAATTTAGGGTTGAGAGAGATAGAGAAAAATAAGGATTCAAAAAGAGAGAAAAGAGGAGAGAAACTCATTCCCGTTTTTCTACAATCAGTCTCACTAAATCGACGATCCCCGATTCGTTAACCGTTGGATCGAGCTTAAATTTGGTGGGCAGGTTCGTAACACATATATCTAACTTTTGACAGTTCAGATTTTCAAAACAACCTCTGAGGTGAAAGTTATTTGCTTCGTACTGAAGCTGCAAATTTGAGAAAAAATTTCAGCTTTTTGATTCTTATTTGTAAGGTAGTTTGCTTTGTGATTTGTGGTTGTTAGCACTAGTTTGTGAATCACTTTAAGACTCTCTTGTACCCTTAATTGATTATAGTGGAGTTATTTCTTTGGTCTGGACGACTTGTGGTTTTTACTCTCATATTGAGGGGTTTTCCACGTTAAAAATACATGTGTTCTTTTGTGTCTTTATTTTGTTCAATTTGTCGTCTTATATTTGTTTTTTATCCTCAAGATTCCTACAAGTTTGGGGGAGTTTTATATCCGCTGCGTATTGCTCTATTATTGTGTCTTAATTTCCCATCAGAGTGGTATCAGAGCTCTTGGTTAAGGGCTATTTTACTTGATTGAATGATGGAGTCAAATACAAAGATGAAGATGGTATTGTTGAATGGTTCTAATTATTATTTATGGAAGGGCAAGATGAAAGACTTACTATTTGTGAAGAAATTGCATTTACCGATTTTTAGTTTTGCAAAGCCGGATTCTGTGTCTGATGAAGAATGGGAGTTTGAACATCAACAGGTATGTGGTTTTATTCGACAATATGTAGAAGATAATGTTTACAATCATATTGCTAATGAGACACATGCAAAAACTTTGTGGGAGAAGATAGAGTCCTTGTATGCCTCTAAATCAGGGAATAATAAATTGTTCTTATTGAATAGCTTCATAAGTTTGAAGTATAAAGAGGGGGACTTCTATTTTAGATCACTTGAGTGAATTTCAAGGCCTCCTTGATTAGATGTCAGGAATGAGTATCAAATTTGATGATAAACTTTTGAGACTATTTCTATTGCTATCTTTACCAGAGTCTTGGGAGACATTTCGGGTTTCTATCACAAGTTCTGCTCCTAGAGGTGTTATTTCTTTGGAAACGACTAAGGTGGTATTCTTAATGAGGAGATAAGAAGGAAGACACAGGGTTCTTCGTCTCAACCCGAGGTACTTGTCACTGAAAATAGGGGGAGAAGTCATAAAAAGGAACCGAAAAGTGGTAGAGAGAATAGCAGAAGCAAGTCCAAGCCGCGATACAAGAATCTGGAGTGTCATTATTGTCACAAAACAGGACATGTACAGAAGTATTGCTATCAGTGGAAAAGAGATAACAAAGGCAAGAAGGGTAAGTCTAAACAAAGAGACCATGAAGATCATGATGATGATCATGTTACTACTGCTACTAGTGATGATCTTGTTAGTCTTTGTGATCATGAGTCTGTTAATCTTGTATCAGACGAGAGCATGTGGATAGTTGATAGTGGTACTACATTGCATGTTACACCAAGGAAGGATTTCTTCACATCTTATACTTCTAGTGATTTTGGAGTATTGAAGATGGGTAATGATGGTGTATCTAAGGTAATTGGTGTTGGTGATGTTTGCTTGCGAACCAACATGAGAATGCAACTGTTGCTTAGAGGTGTCAAACATGCTCCAGATGTTCGCTTTAATTTGATATATGTGCATATGCTAGATGATTGTGGTTATGATAATCACTTTGGTTCTGGAAAGTGGAAACTCAAAAAAGGTAACTTGGTTGTGGCTAAAGGGGAAAAGCTTTCTAAATTGTATTGGACAAAAGCTTTGGTTGCTAGGGACAGTGTGAATGCTATCGACATGGAAACATCTTTGTGACACTGAAGACTTAGTCATATTAGTGAAAAAGGGCTGAATGTTTTGGCCAAAAAGGATGTTCTTCCTGGATTAAAGAATGTAGATTTGGAGAAGTGTCCTCATTGCATGGATGGTAAACAAACTAGAGTATATTTCAAGAGATATCCTCCTTCAAGAAAGTCAAAGTTGCTTTAATTGGTACATTCTGATGTTTGTGGTCCATTGAAGGTAAAATCCTTTAGTGGTGCACTTTATTTTGTTACCTTTATTGATGATTGCTCCAGGAAACTATGGGTTTATGCCTTGAAGACAAAAGACCATGTTTTGGAAAAGTTCAAAGAATTCCATGCTTTGTTTGAGAGGCGGACTGGCAAGAGGCTGAAATGTGTTCGTTCTGACAATGGTGAAGAGTATTGTGGACCACTTGATTCCTATTGCAAGCAGTATGGTATTGCACATGAAAAGACTCCTCCTAAAACTCCTCAATTGAATGGTTTAGCAGAGAGGATGAATCGAACACTAATTGAGAGAGTAAGATGTATGCTCTCTGAAGCTAAGTTGCCTAATCATTATTGGGGCGAGGTACTATACACGGCAGTGCATGTTCTTAATCTCACTCCTACTGTTGCTTTGAACAGTGAAGTTCCAGACAAAATTTGGTTTGGAAAGAATGTCAAGTAAGATCATTTGAGAGTCTTTGGTTGTAAGGCTTTTGTGCATATTCCAAAGGATGAAAGTTCCAAGTTGGATGAAAAGTCAAAATAATGTATCTTCATCGGCTAGAGGCAAGATGAGTTTGGCTACAGGTTGTATGATCCCGTAGGGAAGAAGCTTATTCGAAGCCGCTATGTGGTGTTTATGGAAGACCAAACTATTGAATTTATTGATAAGGTAGAGAAGACTACACCCAAGAAAGATATTAGTTTGTCTAATGTTGATCCAGTTTGATTACCTAGCCATAATCTGGATGCTATAGGTGGTGATGATCAAAATGGTGAGCCATATGATTATGTTGATGATCAACAACTTGGAGATGAGGTAAATATTCCAACTAATGATGGTGAAGGGGAGAGCGATTTGTCACAGGATGAAAATCTTGGTGAAACTCCATAATCATCTCAAGTTCAACCTAGGAGGTCTAACAGGCAGAGACAACCTTCTACAAGGTATAATTCTGATGAGTATGTGACCTTGAATGATGAGGGTGAACCCGAGTGTTTCCAAGAGGCCATGGAAAGTGATAAAAATCAAAAGTGGATGGATGCAATGCATGATGAGATGAAATCATTGCACGATAATCACACTTATGATTTAGTGAAGCTGCCTAAAGGCAAAAGGGCTTTGGAAAACAGATGGATTCATAGAGTTAAACATGAGAGCAACTCTAAGTCTCCAAGATATAAAGCCAGATTAGTGGTGAAAGGTTTCCGTCAAAGAAAGGGTGTTGATTTTAATAATATTTTCTCACCTGTTGTAAAGATGTTATCTATTAGAACCGTGTTGAGTTTGGCTGCTACTCTTGATTTAGAGGTTGAGCAAATGGATGTGAAAACGACTTTCCTTCATGGTGATTTGGAGGAAGAGATCTACATGAAACAACCCGATGGTTTTCAGGTTAAAGGTAAAGAAGATTATGCGTGTAGATTGAGAAAGAGTTTATATGGGTTGAAGCAAGCTCCAAGGCAGTGGTACAAGAAGTTTGAGTCTGTTATGTGTGATCAAGGATACCAGAAGACTACTTCAGACCATTGTGTCTTTGTTAGAAAATTTTCTAACGATGACTTCATAATCCTGTTGTTATATGTTGATGATATGCTTATTGTAGGGAAAAATATTTCTAACATTAACATGTTAAAGAAGCAATTGGGAGAGTCATTTGCCATGAAAGACATAAGAGCAGCTAAGTAGATTCTTGGAATTAGAATCATGCGTGACAGAAAAGAGAAGAAACTTTGGATGTCACAAGAAAATTATATCGAAAGAGTGCTGCAAAGGTTCAATATGGAAAGTTCTAAGGTGGTAAGCACGCCTCTTGCTACTCATTTCAAGTTGAGTTCTAATCAAAGTCCTTCAAGTGAAGATGAACTGTTTGATATGAAATGTGTTCCTTATGCATCTATTATGGGTAATTTGATGTATGCAATGGTGTGTACAAGACCAGATATAACACATGTAGTTGGTACAGTCAGTAGATTTTTGTCAAATCCAGATAGAGAGCATTGGAATGCTGTAAAATGGATTTTAAGATATCTTCGCGGTACTACTTCTATGAGACTTTTTTTTGGAGGAGATAAGCCTACTCTAGTGGGGTACTCTGACTCTGATATGGCTGGAGACATTGATTCCAGAAAATCTACTTCGGGCTACATGATTAAATTTACAAGGGGAGTTGTTGCTTGGCAGTCCAGATTGCAAAAATGTGTAGCACTATCTACTACAGAGGCTGAATTCATTGCAATTACCGAAGCATGCAAAGAGTTACTATGGTTGAAGAAATTTTTGCAGGAGCTTGGTTTTGTTCAAGACAAATATGTGTTATTTGTTGATAGTCAAAGTGCTATTCAACTTGGTAAGAATCCGACTTTTCATAATAGGTCCAAACACATTGATGTGAGACATCATTGGATACGTGATGTTTTGGATGCTAAGGTGTTGGAGTTGGCTAAAGTTCATACAGATGATAATGGTTCTGATATGATGACTAAAGCATTACCAAGAGGGAAAATTGAAGCTTGTTGTGATATCGTCGGTTTGGCGATTTCCTCCACATAGTTGTGAGGGAGAGCTTTGTTGGGTTTGGGCTCCCTCCCTATGTGGAGAAATGCCCAAATATGAATAGCCCATTTGTCTCACTTATTTAAGTGGAGAGGATCAATTTAGGGTTGAGAGAGATAGAGAAAAATAAGAATTCAAAAAGAGAGAAAAGAGGAGAGAAACTCATTCCCGTTTTTCTGCAATCAGTCTCACTAAATCGATGATCTCCGATTTGTTAACCGTTGGATCGAGCTCAAATTTGGTGGACAGTTTCGTAACACATATATCTAACTTTTGACCGGTCAGATTTCCATAAAAATGTCTGAGGTGAAAGTTATTTGCTTCGCACTGAAGCTGCAAATTTGTGAAAAATTTTCAGCTTTTTTATTCTTATTTGTAAGGTAGTTTGCTTTGTGATTTGCGGTTGTTAGCACTAGTTTGTGAATCACTTTAAGACTCTCTTGTACCCTTAATTGATTATAGTGGAATTATTTCTTTGGTCTGGACGAATCGTGGTTTTTACTCTCATATTGGGGGATTTTCCACGTTAAAAATACCGGTGTTCTTTTGTGTCTTTATTTTGTTCGATTTGCCGTCTTATATTTGTTTTTGATCCTCAAGATTCCTACAAGTTTGGGGGAGTTTTATATCCACTACGTATTGGTCTATTATTGTGTCTTAATTTCCCATCACTACTGATAGGTTAATCATGATATATTGTGTTATCAATGAAATACTAAGTGTTGTAGAGCTAGAATCAGATTTTTTTTTGTTCTGCTCATGGATGATAACATTATGTTATGATATATTATTATAATGTTCCATGCTCATGTATTTTAACTGGTCTCCGGTTTCATTTGTGAAGAGTGTACTTTCTTGTATTTTATTATCAAAATATTTTGCAGTGTGAGGACCATTAGTATTCTATTTTTTCATCCATAGTGATGAAGAATTGGTTGAATTTAAAGCAAAAATTGTACAAATTTAGTGAAGATGAAGATGATACTGAAACTGAGAGTGAAGATGATGGTATGTGCTTCATTATGTTTCTTGTTTATTTTTTTATTCTTTCAATTTTCATCCATATTGCCCAGGCACTGTTTCATGTGCTGCTATACTTAGTATTTTAACAAAAGACGTAATGGCCAAGTTAATACCATTGTCTGTGAGTTAATTTAGGCCTGCTAAAAATCTTGGTACTTCTAGGGGGTCATTTATCCAATAATTGTATCCTAGATGTTTATGTAGAGTAGATACATTTTTTCAGCCTTCTTATAAAAGAATTCAAGCCACATAAATGGTTTTGGCCAATAATAAAATGCTTAAAGAAATTCAAAATGACATACTTATTATGAATATTAAAATCTAACATATTTGCAAAGGCTGCTATACACTTGTTCTTAATAATAACTTGTCATATTATGGTGATATAAGAAGATTATAGATTGGAATAATTGATTATTGAAAAATGTCTATGAATAAAAACTAAAAATTAATAACAAAAATAACTACAAACATGCATAATGAATTAACTACCGTGGTTGATTTTATTGGTTACTTTTTCTTTTGGTTTTATATGCCCAGGTATGCCAAGTTTTACATATTCAAGCTAAAAAATTATTGTTTTAACAATTGAAGTGCAATTTGACAATACATGTTTTTGTTTACTGACATAGTGTATGTTGGCATTCAAATGTATTGGGTTTCTTAAGTTAACTGTGATATTTAGGTTCTTTGATTGAATTTTATGAGCATGTTTGTCTAGCGTCTACATTTTTCACTAAATCTCATTAGTGATTTTAACTCTTTATAACTTCTGCTAAACATTATAGTTTTGCTTACACTTTTTAATTTTTTTATAGATTTGGCCTTGTTCAACTCACACGTGAGATTGCAAAAATGATCAACTTAAAATTGTAGGATCTTGAGAAAATTATAGAGATAAATACCAAGAAAGAAGATAAATATGTGATCTCATTGTTCATTGGAGAGTTTAAGATATGAAAGGAAAAAAGATGAGTTAACATAGTTGATATTAACATGTTTTATAGATTACTGTAACTTTGATCTCTTGATCTCTATTGTTATCATATAATGTTTCATTCATACTACTACTCTAGTTTGCGTTATTCATAATTGTTGGGCTTGTTATTAATAAATTGGAATGTATAGGATGAAAAAGAAGATTGTTTTAGGTGATTAGACTCACGAGGAGTTGATTAGTGCGTCGCAAGAAGAATTGCTTTGTCTTGCTTACTTCTTGAAATACAATATAAATTTATTGTATGAACAAACTTTTGGTTGTAATATCTTAGTATCAAGCAAAATGCTAGTACTATTTTCATTGTAATCTCTTAATTTCAACAACACTTGCTAGTATTATATTAGTTGTAATATCTAGATTCAAGAACACACTTCTAATACTATTAGTTATATGGTTTGGTGAGGAATAATTATTATATTCACAAACATAATTCAGTGTTTCTTATTGTGTATTATTTAGCATAATAAATTTATTTCCACTTAATATCGTGAATCAAATAAGGCTGCAAATTTACATAATCAAATAAGCAATTTTCACTAATTAGTAATGGACGATAAATGTCACTAAATCATTGTCATAGATTTGTGAGGAAATAAGATTGTCACAAATTTGTGAAGGAAATAGGTTGTCACATATTTGTGATGAAATGAATCCCTAGCAATTAGTGAGGTATTTATTATTCCCTCACTAGTTACCGATGGAAATATATTTGGAGATATCAATTTTTTGATAATATTTACAGACGGAATGGAACTATTAGTGACAGATTTATTTCGTTTCCATTTGTGACAGATTATAAATTCCTCACTAATATTTTGCGACATTGAAATTTATTACGGATATCAACACGTCACTAAATCTGTCACTAAATTAATTTGTGACGGAATTTTAGTGTATTAGTGACGGAAAAGTACCCTATCTAAATTTAATTTCTTAGTAGTGTAGTAACTATTCACTCATTAAAGAACTCTAGAACATTGTTCTTGCATATGAGGTTCTTAACAAATGTTTAGTGTTCAGAAACTTGAGAATAGACATCAGAGACTGATGACTAAATCATGCTTGGAAGACACATAGTGCATCAGAGGCGTCTTCTTCAGAAATGTTGACTGGTGATAACCAGAGTTGACATTATCTTCAAAACTTCTTTAAGAACTACATTTATTCATATTCTGATGATGTCCAAAGTTCAGAATCTCATTTATTTGAGTCCAAAGTCTCTCTAAGACCAAAGTTCAGAGTCTGATTTGATCAATATTGTCCAGCATCTTGGTTTGTTCAGAGCTATCTTCATTCAACATCTTTCTGGATTAGATTTAGCTTTACTTGACTTTAAGTAAACTCAGAGTCTACACACTCAACAAACTATTAGAGAACAAAATTGTTCTTTTATACTTTGTTATCATCAAAACTCAAGGATTTGTAGAACCAAACTTGTTCCAACATACCCCACCTCTTTAATTTCTATCATTTACTTTTATTTTATTCTTCTTTCTTCTTCTCGACTGCGTTATCTCTTTTGAACTAATATAAATTGTTTTTAAGAAAGTTTTTTTTAATAAACTTGATTTCTAAATAACAAAATTCACCACCTCTTGTGTTTTGAATCACTTTTTCAACAACTTGGACTTTGTAGATCTATTATTCAAAACCTACCTAAATTTTTCCTACTTTGGACACATTTCATCATCAGAGGCATCTGGGTCTGAGCTACTCAACTCATTATTCAAGTATTGGTCTTCTCCTTCATCCTTTCTTTTAGAATCCTTATTAGTAGGAACCATAACAACTACAACAGGTGTAATCAATATCATCTTCTTCTTGGGAGTTAATTACTTCATGGGTAACTTTGTGGCAGAAACCTTATTTCTAAATGAATTCCCTTTTATTTCAACTTTGTTTGAGCCATATTTGGACTTATCAACTTCAATGACTTCAAATTCATCATTAAGTGCACTGGTTATATCTCCCTCGCTATCATCAAACCTAACTTTTCTTGCATCATTATCACTTTCTTCTAGTTCCTCTTCTCCATCATTTGATTAAGTTCTTTCATTCTAGTTAATGCACTGAGACAAACCTACTTTTACATTGATGTCCTTGACATTATACTCAACACATAAATGATCGTCAATCTTATTTCCCAAATAATGTATCGCAACATCTGCAGCACGATCATCCATGTTAACTTCAACAAATGATTCATCTATCCCTTCTAATTTGCTCCAAACCCTAAAGTTGTTTCTCACATAGCTCAATCCAACACCGAATTAACAACCTTACAGGCACCCCCATTTTGTGATTTTTTTATCATAAGCAATGAATTTAACCTCACCTTTATAAAACATTGTCTTTTATCTTGAAAACTCTCTCTCACGTGATTGAAGTCAACATTGAACAATCTCATTCTCTGTTTCAGATAGACTTGTAACACATGAATTACTTACCACACCAAAATAAAAAAAGTAAATATAAGAGTAATACAACTTACCTTCGATCAGGTTTATTAATTGATTCGAGCTAATCGACCAATGATTCGAACTTTGTTAAATGATTTCCTAATCCATCGTCTTCCTCTTTTTCTTCTACTACTACTTCATCAATGCTTAGTTCGTCAATCGAGGGTCTCATGCATTTCTGTGTTAGGTCAAATTAGGATGACAAATTGAATTTCAAATTAACAATACATATTATAATTACTTAATTAAATAATATAATAATTAAATAATAAATTACATGACATTAATTGATCCAACTAAAATGAAGAAAAAAATTGAAAAACATAAAAAAAAAAATAAAAAAAAATACAGCAGGTGTGCCACATAGACACATTGGGTGACTTAGATCATATGGCTGACAATGAACCGAACCAACTCGAAAATAGTTCGGAACTCATTTCGACAACTAAATCGTTGAACTAGGTTCATGAAGCAAATGAGCTGAATATGAGCGAAAAATTATTTCCGTTAACTAAATGAGTTGAACTTGAACTATACATAGTTCGATTCGTTAGGTTCATGAGTCAATTTGATTATATATGAGAATGATTATATTATTTTGAAGAGTAGGTTTAAAGATTTACTCCAAATTTTAATCATATATTGTCTTTTATGTACTAGTTATGGCAATAAAGCTGACAATTGCATTTAGAGTCTTCCTTGTTGAAGACATTATGACATTTGCTAAAGTTGTGTAATCATTCTGTGATGAAAATGTATCAATTTCTAGTAATTTTTGTGTACAATTTCATTAAATTTGTAAGCTTCCAAAATATTTGATAAAGTTATGAATTTTGAGATCAATTTAAACTTCAATTGAGTGTTTTTTGAAATAGACTTTCAAATGTGTCTCTTGAAAGTTGTGTAGTTTTTGAATTAGTAGATTTTTTTAAATAAAGTTAAATTTTATACTCATAACTTTTATTTTATTTCAATATTTTTTTTTTAAAAAAATATAAATTTAAAATGTCAAATATATAAAAATAAAATAGACTTAAAAAATGGTTTTTAAGTCCGTGAACCAAGTGAGTTGAACCTAACGAAATGAATCTAACGAGATGAACTGAATAGTTCGCAAACTTTTAACGAGTCGGGTTTGAGCGTAAAAATATATTCGTGTCAAATTCGAACCGAAATTTGAATTAAACAAATTCTTAATGAGTCGAGTTGAGTTAAGGCGAGTTCGACTCAACTCGACTCAACTCGACTCATTTTCAGCTCTGTTAATCACAAAAGGATCTAAAACAACAAATCTTTAAATGACAAGGTATAAGCATCAACTCTTTTTTTACAAGGGTCAAGTAGAAGTCGCTCATATAATAGAGAAAAAATGTATCATTAACTCAAATATTAATAAAATGTTAAATGTAACCGGATGTTTTAGAAATATAACTAGAAAGTTAAAAAAAAAAAAAAAAAAAAAAATACCATCACTATTTCTCAAAAAAAAAAATGAAGTGGTGTTTCTTTAATCGTTAAATAATTATAATAAGATTATTAACGTTCTCTTGGTGCCATTTGTTGTGTTGCATATATTTGCTGTGTGAAATATTTGAATAAGGCAACAACTACTGCATGATAACTCCTCTTAATGTCCATATCTTGTGTGATGAAAATTAATTTTAGGTTTAATTGTAATTTTGGTCTCTATATTTTTTTTTTTTGAGTTTTGATTCTCTATTTTAAAATTTAGAATTTTTGTCCCTCTACTTTCAATTTTTTTGAGTTTTGACCCCTCTATTTTAAAATTCGAAATTTTTATCCCTTTATTTTCATTTTTTTTAATTTTGGTCCTCTTATTTTCATTTTCTTTAACTAAAAGTTTCTATTACATTAGTTTCAAATTGAAAAAGGGGACTAAAATTCAAAACAAAACTTAAAATAAAGGACCAAAATTAAAAAAAAAATGAAAATAGAGAGACAAAAATTTCGAATTTTAAAATATGGGGATCAAAACTTTAAAAAACTAAAAAAGGAGAGACAAAAATTGCGTATTTTAAAATAGGGGATCAAAACTCAAAAAAATAAAAATAGAAGGACCAAAATTACAATTAAGCCTTAATTTTAAAAACTTGATTTTGTTATAAAGTGAAGTTGAAAATAAATTGATTTATCACAAAAAGTGAATTGATTAATATATTAATATATTGTTATAAAAATCACTTTGTTTTAGAATTATTTCTTCTCAAAACCACTCAAACACTTGATTCGTTCGTGCATTTTTAGTCCTAGGCAACAGACTCTTAGTGTGGTTTTCTTTTTAATTGTAATCTTCCTCCCAGAGTATTACTATTGCATGTTAGCTTTTTATTCTAAAAGCCAAAATAATTATAAATTGTTTTTCCAAATTTGTATTTTTTTTTTTAAATTAACAAAATAAACCTAGAGTGAGTTGGATGCCACATATTAGAAAGTTAAATTGTTTTTCCAAATTTGTATTTTTTGCCATAGCCCACTGTGTAAATTCTTAACAATTGTTATCACCATACTCTATATCACTAGGGATGACAAAATGTACCCGCCCTAAATAGTACATGCCAACTAGAGTTATAGGATTGAAAATACAATTTCACCCCATCAAGATTTAAAAACATTTTGATTAATTAATTTTCCACCTGAAAAATGTAAATAAAAGACCATTCAAGACAAGTTAATTTGTCTAGTAATTAAAAAACATGAGAATTGTCATTTAAACATTCATGATCCATCAACATCCAAAATTCTAAAATCAGTCAACAAATAACCAAAATAGAAAGGAAACATGTCTCTTAATTCACAAACTATTACAAACATTGGCCACATAATACCAAATGAACTGAAAAAAATTAAACCAGCCTCTTTGCCACACTAGTATCATTTGCCTACATCAGTACAAGTTCATTACATCATGTACCACATCCCCAAATACTCTCATTTCCTTATCATATCTTGTGTTTGTCTATAACCACAACTAATCGCCACATAAGAGTCTTTAACGATGAAGGAAATTAACCTGTGCTTTTGGTGATGCTCGCTCCATCCGTAACAAGTCTTTTGAAATGTTTAACAACATAGGTGCACCTAAATTATTATAACTACAGTTAAAAGTAAGAGTCTTTAACAAAGGGGAATTTGCAAGTATGAATTGTATCAAACTCATTGCATGCTGAGAGCTAGCTGCAATGTGGATATCCACCGTCTGAAGTTTAAGGCAACAACTAAGGCATTCTAACTCCTTCAAATGATCTGACACTTGTGCGGTATCGTCACGGTTGTCACACTGCGGTATAAAAATTAAAGAGTCAAAATACAACAATAAGAAACAAGCTAAGAAGCATAGGTACGTTCATGTTCACCTGTATAACAAGTTTAACCAAGCTAGGAGCCCTTCTGAGAAGACTGACAAAATACAAAATGTCTTTATCATTCAAATTGAACACAGCCAATTTAAGATACTCTAAAGTGCTGAATGAACTTGTTAGCAGCGTGGGAGAAATGATATCTGCAATTAGGATCTATGCATACAAGCAACAAATCTGTGAGATTATTTGTACAATGCTAAGTAGCAATAGCACAACTTCCAAAATAAATGTTGGATAGGACCAAAAAATCAAAATTCAAAATCACTTCTCTTATAAATATATAAAATAAAAGAGTAAGACAGTCTTTAAAATATCTAACAGTGAGGCCAGCCGAACAATAATGAAAATACTACAATTTGTGATGTTTTCTAACCTTTCCCCGATTGGCCAGAGAAAACTTCTTAATTTGTGGCAAACTTTTGATAAAAATAGGTACTTCATACAGATACAGGTTTAGTGTAAAATCAATCAAATTGTTTGCTTTCTTGAGACAAATTGACTTTGTATTCTGCAATCTCAGAACTAAGACTTTGAGAGAAGGAGAAGATATAACAAGATGATCACAACCACGACGGAATCCAATGTTGAGCTTTTCAAGAAACGGACAACCAGACATAAAACTCTCAAGTGCATTGGACTCGAATGCACTAACATCTAAGTGAAGTTCAAGCAATTTTTTAAAGCCGCAAAAATTAGGTGAAATTGACAAATTTTTAAATCCGATAAATTTGAAGCAAGTCAATTCCTTACAAGAGAAGAGAATATCTGGCATTTGATCTCCAGAATATTGAGGATATTGAGGAGTACGGGAGTTCACAAGCTCGAGGTGTTTAATGTCCCTTGACATAAAGGGAATCCACATATTGAGTTTTTCTGTGTTGATCTCAAAATCATGATATACACGAATAGAAAACTTGTGTATCGGCCCATTGTGGAGCGTAAGAACATCCATGATGATTTTAGAGATTACAGGGCCAGGCCGAGGGTCGGGAAATTTTTCAAAAAAGTCGTAATCAAAACAAAGATGTGGGGCTGAAGTCCACATATACCTCCACCTTTTTGACAAAATACTAGTCCTAACTTGGTCTCGGATTTTCAAGTTTGCCAGGATGGCATCAATAACATTACTTGGTAAATCACTGATTCGATCAATGTGATCATTTTGATTGGCCTTCTTGTTGAGCAAAGTCATCGTCACAGAACTACAAATTGAAGATGAAGTGTAAAAAATAAGTATGAATAAAATAATAAAAGTAAGTCAAGTGTGTATTCAACCAAGGAATGGGATTTTGGTTTTCCAATCCGGAAGATGCACTTTCAAATTTCAATTCCATTTTTGTTCACCTATTTTTTTATTTGATTTGATTTTATTTGAGAAATGAATGGATCTGAAAGTATGTAAAGTGAAGTGCCTTAATAACTAATCAGAGTTATGAATCATGTTTAATAATAATATGAAAACCTAAAGAATGGATGATGATGATGATGAATTCTTACCGTTGAGAGATAAACGGCGGTAGCTTGTGGGTGTCGCCGAACTGTTCACACAACGGCCGCTATAGTGAGAGAGTGGGTGGAGGACATTTTGATGTTTGTGGGTGTGGCATCATTTCTCCAACAATTTTTATTTTTTTAAATTTAATTTACAAACATAGAGGGCATTTAATTTTTAATCTAAATAGAATCAAAAGAGAATAAAGGAAATCAAAAGAGAATAAAGGAAATTCAATTAAATGATTAGCAATAACATTAAAAATATTTTTATGAGATTTAAATTGAAAATAAATAAATAAACAAATCATCTTACTAAAATAAGCAATCAATTCAAGCGATTTACATCTCTTAAATCACATTCTAAGAGTGAGAATTACACATCCTAAATCACATTCAAGGGTGAGATTTATACTCAAGAAGTTGAAAAGAATATTGACCATATATTCAAGGACTCCAAACTATACCAACTTTATTTTTCACTAAGGAAGATTTAAGAATTAGCTATTCTTATATATTTTTGGCTTAAATGCATTTTTTATTCTTCAATTTTAAAGTTTTTTAAAATTTAGTCTCCTATTTTAAAAATTAATTTTTTGGTCCCTAAAATTTAAAAGTACCACATCGGATAATATATGGCATGAACATGTGTTTATAAATGGGGACAGTTCTCACTCTACCAATCGATTTTGTAGTGTTGAGTTAGACCCAACCACATTTCTTGATATGATATTAGAGCCTAGTTTAAGATTCGGTGGACCACCTGCTATTGTTTCAGCTATCGAGTCATCCACCATTTATTTCCACGCTTCAGTTGTCAAGTCCTGAGCGTGAGGAGACAAATGTGTTGTACATAGGAGTCTGGCCTGTAGACTATCATAGGCTTATTTTTAGGTTTAAGCATGGCCTTTTCGAAAGCCTGATTGGCCTACTAGCCTATTTAAAAGCCTACTTCATTTGAACATCTGTAATAAGAAATTCAACTAATGTTTAATAAATGAACAAGTTAAAAGATCAATGAGATTAAATGTTTTTTTTTCATTGTCTCGTTCAAGTTTTCTTATTAGCATAAGTTTGGTGATACTATTTGTTGAAGAGAACATATGACAACAACTTATGACATTGTTTATAATGTTTTTTCAACTTATTTTCATAAGTTCTTCAAGATAACTGATTAGGAGTAATCAGACTGGATCGTCGTGGCCTTCCAAGTAGGGCAGAGATGATGAATGTAGGAGAGGAAGGGGTGTACCTGCAAGGTACTCTGATGCCAAAGTAAGTTTGGGCTAGAGAGAAAGCAAGCACAAAATGTTAAGGTATGATTTCGGATATTTAATAGTGATCAAACCTGACCCTCTAATGTGAGAAGGTATTTATAGAAGTAACCCCCAGCGTGGGGCCAAGGTCTCCCATGTGGCCGAAATATCTGGTCGACCAATGGAAGACTGCCAGGTGGAGGGTCAGGCGCATGCCCCTTTGACCTGGTCTAACTACTTCCGTGAGATTCGGGGAGGCAGTTGGTCACGTGAACTGTCAAGCACGTGAGGGGCATGTCTCAACGGTCATATTGTGCCCAATGGCTAGTTGTGCCCAATGGCTAGTTCCTGGCTATTGGCCCTTGCCAAGAGCTGAACTGGATTAGGCCTTGCCCTGCTGTGGGCTAAGCACCTACCCAGTCCAGAACAGGAGCCCCCCAAGTTTTTGCTCTAAGGAAGAGTGATGACTTGAGTTATCCCTGTGAGCTCCTACCTTTGAGTGACACTGTTCAGGGACATTCCTTTACCTGTTCGGTGGTTAGTGTGGTCGACGCTGGTTGCTTAGCAGACCGACAAGCCTTTTGTATGCGAGGACGTGCCCGCAGAAGTGGCGTATTTATGTCGACCATGTTTGGAAAATGTCCTCGCGAAAACGGCATTTTTCTGTCGATCAAGTTTAGGAAAACGTCATCGCGAAAACGACGTTTTTCTGTCGATCAGGTTTAGGAAAACATGCCCGTGAAAACTACGTTTTTTGTGTTGATGAGCCCTGGCGAGGATATGACTTGTGCGTATTGTCGAGGAAGATGTGCTTGTTGGGGTCGTAGAAGAGTTGGGTGAATGCAACGTTTAGCTTCGGGAATGCCAAACGAAGATTCCTTTTTTGACACGTGGTAGCGCATTCAATTTCTGTCAGGCCTATGGGTCTAGGCAATGATAGCATTTGCGCTTCCCAAGTAAGCAAGTGCTTATAAAAAGGGGGGAGAGAGGATTCATTTGTACACTTCACTCAAATTCTTCTCCCTACACCTCTTTGCTCTACAACTTGTACTCTCATCGGAGTTTCTTTGCCGCCGTCGATCTTAAAAGTCCACGCCGTGGTCTTCACCTTCTACCTTCAATTTACCAAGTAAGTTCTTCAGTTTCTTCTGCAAATTCTATGGTGTTTTTCATTTTTGGAAATCTGCATGAGTTTTCCGGTTGAATGTTTATGTGTTCTTCGAGGAACACATGAATTTCTGGAAAACTCATGAAGAACATGAAGAACATGGGATGAATGTTAATGAATGTAGTGTAGGCTGATGTAGATCTTCCTAGATTCTAGTTAGGATTAGTTTTAGGTTTGTAGTCGGTCATTAGGCATGTTCGACGCGAAATTTTGGCTTTCGCGCGACGTTTAGTTCGTCGAGTAAGCTCCTCCTCGCGTAGTCTTCTCGTATGGTCGCGGTGACTCGTCCCCGTTGTAAGGGGAAAACGAAGTCGCCATGTCTCGTCGTGGTCGACTAGGGCTCGAGGTTGTCCTCGATTTATCCCTCGCCCTTCCACTTGATTAGTGGTGGAAGGGTGGATTTAATCTTTGTCGTCGAATTCACTTTTCTTCCTCTGCTTTTCAGGTGAAATGGCTGACCGACAAGAGGGGGCGTTCCTACGTCGGGGCTGCACATGAAGAGGCGGAGCAGCCTGTGGAGTACGCCAATGTCCAAGTAGCAAAGGGGAACCTCAAGTGGATCGCCCATGAACCCATGTCGACGAGGTTGACACTTACAGAGGAGGAAGCTCAGGAGTTTCCCTATCTTGAAGATCGGGTTGAGGGTGCGCCCATGCAATGGAGGGCTATTTGCCCTACGGAGAACGAACGGATTTGCTCGGTGTATCCGGGGATGCGTTTCCCTATGTACGAGTATGCCTTTGTGGAGGCGCGATACCGCCTGCCCTTCACCGATTTCCAGTGAGGCCATCTTCTGCCACTTAGAACTGTGCCCGGCTCAACTCCACCCCAACACACTGGCGTTCATCAGGGCCTTCGAGTTGGTCTGCCATTATCTACACATCGGGGCGACCGTGGACCTTTTCTTCTGTATCTTTCAAATCCAACGGAGTACAGCGGGTTCGAAGCAAAGTTGGGTGTCTTTCAAGCAGCAGAGCAGGCTCTTCTGGCCGTACTCGGAGTCTGTCTGAAACTTTAAGAACAGGTTCTTGATTGTGAAACATGTCTCCGAAGCGGCTAAGAGGTCCATCTCTACCTTTGAGACCTTGGAAGTAGATGGTCGACAAGTTGTAAAAGTTGTGTCTAAGTTCCCGTTGGAGTGGGTATATGCCCATTTTAGATACATGACCGATCAGTTCCTCGTCAAGCACGAGAAACTCTGTGAAGGGGACAAGGAGTCTTATCGGGTTTTGCATGCTTACGTGGAGAGTTTCAGTCCTGCCTTTGTGGTAGACAAGGATGGCAATGAGTTGCTCGGGGAGGATGGAGAGCCTTCCCGAGTAGCTCGTTATATTAATACCAGGGCCCTCCTCGAATGCAAAACCGACGATGTTGCGTTCGAGCTCCTCGGTATAGATTGTTTCTTTGCCCGTGTTTATAATTCTTGTTTAGTATGCTAACCTCTTGTTTCACGTTTGCAGGGAAAATGGCGGACACGAGGGAGCGTCTGATGAGGTCCCAGGCGGCCAAAAACTTGAAGAAGGTGCCCCCAATGCCGAAAGTTGGTGCTGCCAAGCAGCAAGTGACGCTAGAAAAGTTCGTGGGCGGCATCGATACCACCCCGGGGACAACCTCGAACCCTCTGACTCTGGACACGACCCACAAGAGGAAGCGGGACGATGTTGGTTCTTCGCCGGCTGGCTGCTCGGGTGGTTTCACCGGGGGGAAATTTGTATTGCCCCCGTGCTATCTTCAAGGGAAAATGTTTGACAGGGAAAGTTCTGTCGTCGTCCCCGAACTCGATGCATCGACCATCCTGTCCGCCAATCCTCAGGTGTGGAGGAAGCTTCTCTGCCAGGATACGGCTGCCATGATCAGAGTGTTGGAAGCGGCGCTGGCCCTCGGGGATGCGGAGATGGTCCCGATGGCTGACCTTAAAAGGGCGAAAGCCAAGATCGCCGACCTGGAGCTGGAGAACACGGAGATTCACGATGACTTGACGAAGCTTCAAGGCAACCTGGAGGCCAAGATCGAACTTCAGAAGGAGGTAACCCAGATAAAGGGGGAGGTGACCAGAGTGAATGAAGATAATGCCCATCTAAAGGCGAGGGTAGCCAAGCTGGAGGGCTCGTCGGCAGTTGGTCCGGACGAGACCGAAAACGAGAAGGCCTTGAAGACCCGGGGGGACCTGATCGGGACGATTCGTCTCCTCGAGCAGGATAATTTGGGGGCAGCTGAATTTGGTTTCAATGCTGCAGTGGAGCATGTCATACCCCAAATTTTGACCACAAGATTTCCCATCATTTTTCCAATCATAACCATAATATTGATGTACCTTCATGCCTCTTCAATCTCCTCAAATATGGTTGAGCATTCACTATAATCAAGAATTAGGGTTTTAAGCCCTCTCAGAGCACTTAGACAAAGGATCAATCAAGAAATGACATGATCTTCAACTTGTCTAACCTCTCAAACACCCATAAGGGATAAAGAGGACTCTCACTTCAATAATTAAGCACAAAGTTGCAACATTCCAAGTGGATCAAGCCTCGAGATCGCCAGTGTCACCAAATTAGGGTTTTTAAAATCCATGTACCAACTTAAAGATGCCCCACTCAAACTATCTTGAAAACAGTGAATCATCAGCTTATCATCATGGGTATATGTGGTCATTTTTTGGCAGAACATCACCAAATGACGCTTCGGGCAACTACGACCTGTATACTTCTCGAAGTTGGGTACTATGAATTTCGGAGGGATTACCAAATCTGGCACTAGGCACATATCAACAGCATCGAGCCCATGCGTATCATGCACTTTCATAGCTTGGAGTTTTTCCTCAATGTCACGAAGTATTTCCTTCATAGGATCAGTCAATGGCTTCCTCTAGAGTCGAGTAGGAACATTTAATCGTGGAGGATCATCATCAGGCAGAAGACCATACAGTGGATTATTTGTCACAGTGAAACCTGGTGGGGGATCAACATTATGACGGTTGCTCTCAGACATGGCTACCTCAGCTTCCAACTTGCTTTGTCTAACTGGCCTTCCAAGTCGTCTATGTTCCACTTGCTTCAAATGCTTCACATCTACCACAGGTTTAATGCGAGTGTCGAGAAATCAACTGCGGGTTATGGACAAAGGACTGAATGAGCTTCTCGGTTTTGGTTGGAGAATGATACGCAAAATGATGCAAAGGTGCTGATGCAAATGCAATGTTATGAATGCAACAAGGCATGGGATCAAAGATCAGAGGTTCACGCCACAGGTATCAAGGTCACAGATTCTGCAGGACAACACAACAAGATATCTCTCACCATAGGTAGGCAATCTATTGGGTTATACAGGGCATTCCAAGGGTTTTTCAAACAAGGTCTCATGCACTAGCCCTCAAAAGTTTTCCATCATAACGACGATTCGTAAGACGGTAATCCCTTCAAAGGATGAGCACAGAGTTATGCCGTAGCAACCTTTGGAATAGGGTTCTAAAGGTCCTCAGAATCACGGACTCCCAGGTCAGAAACAAAGACACCATTACGACTAATCGTAAGACATAATCATTCCCAAAGGGGCCTCATCTGAGCGGTGGAAGTCAAACCAACTCGACGAGTCCTAAGTCTCGCAAATCAGTAAGCAACCACCTCCTAGCTTAGTGTATACTCGAAAAGCTCGGGTAGAAAGCCTTTCTCCTCACAAACCATCCCCAATATACCCAACAAATAAGAGAATCATAAGATAATAAAGCAATAATAAAGCAAACAAAAGCACACATGTGACAAACAAATTAGGCTTGGCTTGCTTAGGGATTTTCCATGTCCCCAGCAGAGTCGCCAGCTGTCGCTACTCGAAAAATAGTCGACCGGAGGCGAAAAGGAAGAAAACAGAAGAGTCGCCATCAAACTTTATTTATCCCATGAGGGGAAGGGAAAACATCGAGAAAACCCAAAGAAGAAAGGATAAGATGGTCTCGCAACCAAATTACGGGTTCGGAAGCCGGTTATGCAAGGGGAAGGTATTAGCACCCCTCACATCCATCGTACTCGATGGGAACTATTTGCTTGTCTATGTGTAAGGATGTTTGCTAAAGAGTATTGCTTTCTAAGAGTGTTCTAAGAGGGAAAGAGAAAGGTGAGAATCGAAGAATGTGAAAGAAAATAAAAGAAAAGGTAGGGAGAAGAAAAGAGGAGAAGAAAAGGAGACTCGATAGGACTTCACAGTCCTATGCCTACGTATTCCCTCGTGCAATGGGAAAATCAGAGTCAACGTAGTTTGGAGGACTACGGGTAAAGAAAATGAAAGGGGGGTATGTGGACGATGCTAACGTGCGCATTCTAGCAGTTAGGTGTATTGCGGCTCGCTTGTGGAGTCTTATGCGTTACCTGTTTGCGGTAGAATGGACGTAACATGTCCTTTTTTGGGGGAAGAAGAAGAAATGGTGTGGAAAACGGAAGATGGATAAAAGGTGGCTCGCCAAGATCATTACAATCTTGTGCCTACGTATCTTACATTCGGACGAGAATGAAGAATCAGAGCAATCGTAGTTCGACCTACGATTTGTTGGTGTTTTTTATGGACGATGTTATCGTGCGGGTTCTAGCAGTTAGGGGTTTTGCGGCTCGCTCGTGGAGTCTTATGCGTTACCTGTTTGCGGTAGAACGGACGTAACATGTCCTTTTTGAAAAGGCTTAGGTTTTCGCCATCAAGGCAAGATGTCACGTTTGATTTGTGAAGGTTAGTTTTAAGGGGTGAAATAAGTCCTCGGATAGGAACCCCTTCGGGTAGTACCCAATTCTTTATCTCAAAAGATTTATTGTGAAAATGGTGTGGCGAATATAGTCATGTCTTTGTATTGAAAGACGAGTATCGAGATCACACACTCTAAAGTGAGCATCCTATTACTCGGAGAGGAAGAGGTCTTCACCCAATCCTCTCTCTTTAATTCAATACAAAGAGAACTTTATTCTCTTATTAAAGGTGTTTTTGGTTTTAAATGGTAAGTGCTTTACGACAGTGAACCCTAAAGGTAATGTCAAGCACTCGGGATAGGAGAAGGCCTTCGCCTAACCACTCCACGACCATCTAAGTTTATTAAGAAAAGGTTTTGAAAATGCACTTGGTACAAGACCAAGGTTTTTGACTTAAAAAGATGAAAAGGAGAGAAAAAGATTTTTGAAAGAATGGGTGGTGAATGTAGTCACATCTTCGTATTGAAAGACGAATATCGAAACCACACACTCTAAAGTGAGCATCTTAATACTCGAAGAGGAATAGGTCTTCACCCAATCCTCTCTTTTTAGTTCAATACGAAAAGAAGTTTTGAAAATGAGCACTTGGTACTAGACCAAGGTTTTTTTACTTTAGAAGAGAATGAAAATGAGAAATGAAATAGAAACCAGAATGAAATCGAAAAGAAAATGGCCTCATATTGATCAAGATTTTGAATCGATTGAAGGAAATCAAGTAATCATGATTTTTGTTATATCATTGGCCCGAATAAAAAAAATAAAATGAGCTCAAAGTGAAAATAAAGTCAGTCTCATCTAAATAAGGATTTTAGATCGATAAATCGAATACCTTTTTAATTAGATTTTCACTGACCAATAAAAATAAATAAAACCGGCCTCATAGTCATCACGATTTTTTTAATAAAGTAAATCAATAAAAATCGTGGCTTTTTAATATCATAGGCCCAAATAAAAAAGAAAAGTGAAATGAAATGAAATTAAAGTTCGAAATCAACGTCTAATATTCATTAGAAAAAGGATTGTAACCAAAATCAATACTTAAAAAAATTAATATAAAGTTAAGAGAAAAAGTTAATAGAACTATGGTTAAGACCTAAAACTAAATAAGTTTAAAAACTAATTGCTGATAAAACAACTAAATTAAAATAGAATTGGTAGAGAAATCAGATGGGCCTTGAGCCCACTTTTCCAAAAAAACATCTTGGTGAAACCAAAAAAAAAAACAGAGAAACGAGCCATATGTGCACGGTCCACCATACGCCCTTATCAGTATAACACACCCAAAAATAATTGTCACAGAATCAGAAACCCAACCGGCTTCATCATCTTCTTGAATTCCTCAAAGTTAACGTTGCCGTCACCGTCAGAATCAACGGATTTGATCATCGTGTGGCATTCATCAAAGGAGAACTTCATTCCAAGAGAATTCAACACCTGACAGAGTTCCGTTGCGGAGATGAGCCCGTCCTTATCCTTGTCGTATATATCGAACGCGTCGTGAAGCTCAGATGCGTCGCAGTCGGCTGAGACGGATCGGCGGAAGGCGGAAAACTCGGCGAGGTTGATGAAACCGTCGCGATCGATGTCAAGATCTTTCCATGACGTTGGTGTCGAAGCGGGTGAAGACTTTGAGTTCCTCCATGTCGTCGATTTTGACGCTTGGGTTCGTTGCCATTGTTAGCGTTTGGGGTAGTTAAGTTCCAACGGTGAGTTTGGAGAAGCGTTTATTGTTGTTAGGTGTGTTGTTGTTTTCTGGGTCTGAATAATATGAAAGGGTTTGAAGATTGGGAAAGATGATGATTTGGGGTTGTTTGAACGGAGGTTGGGTGATGTGGTAGCCATGTCGTGTTGGTGAACCGACGATGTTGGTGGTGCTCGACGAGCTCTTGCCGTGCCGCCATGGAGCTTCGTGTGCCTCGTTTTAAGTTCGCGAGAGAGAGATCGATTTGAGAGTGAATAACGAGAATGGAAGGGTGCGTTTGCAGTGAGGGAGTGAACGTGAGAGAGAAACGATTTGGAGTTGGACGAAGATGATGATACGCTGAGTTGATGAGTTTTGATGGGATTGGCTTCACTGTTCGTTCAACTCATCTCCACCGTGTTTTCTTCTCAAACGTGTTTTGGAACAACTTGTTTTTTTTTGTTCGACCCCCTCTCCTTTTCTTTTTCAAAATGTTCTCTCTTCTTCCTTTTATGCAGATTAAAATTTTCTGATTTTGTCCTATTGCTGCTTGTGTTGTTGCTTTCGTTGCAGGCTGTTGTTGTTTGTTGGTGGAGTATTGTCGTTGTTGCTTGTAACAGGCTTGTGCAGACTTTGGACGGTTGTGGCGTGATGCTGATCAAGGTTTGGCAATGGTTCTGTTGATGGTACGGTTGCTTGTTTTTGTGTAGCAGCAGCTCGTTAAAGGCGTGAAGGCTTGTGGCTAGGATTAAATTTGTTTGTTTTGTGAAAGTTCATGCGGCTGAGATTCAAGGCATATTGATGATTTTGGAAATTTGGCTTATTGGCTTGAGAGTTTGGCAAGAAAGTCAGCTTGGATGTAGCTTCACACGACCCTTTTTTCTTCAAATTTGTGTTGTAACTGTAAATGGGCTTAATGGAAATGGATTAGAAAAAAATAAATTTTGGTAATTGATTTTAAAATGACTAATGGAAATTTGGATGTGATTTAAAATAGAAAATAGAAATTTTTATGGAAGAAATTGGATAAAAATGGTTTAGAAAAAAAATGGATATGGATATTGATTTTAGGAAAAAAAATGGTTTAGAAAAATGGAGAATTAAAAATTGGTTAAAGAATATGGTTAAAAATGATAGATTAGAAAAATGGATATTTATGGATTATGGATAAGAAATGGATAAATAACAAAGTGGATAGAAAAAAAATGGTTACGGGAATGGGTATGGGTAACGGTAATGTGCCTTTAAACTTGAACAATACTTAAGCCTTAACAATTGAACTTGACTGCCACAATTCTTGAATTAGGTCGAAGCAAGATCCACCTTGAATCAATCTCTGATGAATGGCATCAAAACAAACAAATCTATCTGATCCTAGTCACTCGAATACTGAAAAGTCAAAATCTTCATTATGACCCAATCGAGCAAGAAGGTGTTTTTAAAATCAAAAGATTATGAATTTATCCATGAATCTCAATGCACTGCGCCAAACCCTGATTGGAAAGCAAATCTGGTCCTTTGGTAATTGTTAACCATGAAGCACTTGATTTTCACACAACCTGATAACTTGGTCCACACACAGACAACTTACATTGAATCTTCAGACACAACCACTGGAATGAAACACACCCTGGCCTTGATCTTGAAACAAAACTCGTCCGACCAAGATTAGGTCAAGACCATTGAACCTCTACCAGTGCTGCATACGTGCACCTGCCCTGACAAGCCTGATGAATCTTGATGAGGAGTTAGAACTCAACCCTTGCTTCAGACTTGAATGGAAGAACCTCAACAAATAAGAAACCTTGATTCAAAGGACCTTCTGATCCCATGCCTTAGGAGCTCAATGAAGCGCATGATGATTATGTCCTAATGGAATGCATAAATGGTGAAAATGATATGATAAGGGTAGGGTGAAAATGAGGGTGTGACACTCATCTCATGGAATGCAGGGTTGTGAGCCAAATATATAGCTGACTTGCTATCACTGTAGACTAAAGCTGGCTCTGACATGGTGATGGTAAGGTCTTTGAACAAATATTGCAGCCATTGAAGCTCACATGTTAAAGATTCTAAATCCCTGTATTCAGCTTCATTAGAGGATATAGATATTGTGTTTTGTTTCTTGGACTTCCAACAAAGAAGAGAGGAACCCAGAAGAACACAAAAAACCAGTAGTGGATTTTGAGTATCAGGGCATCATGCCCAGTCAGAGTCAGCAAAACTATAGAGCTTGAAATCACTAGAAGAAGAAAATAAGATACCTTTAGCAAGGAAAAGCTTGAGACACCTTAAGACCTTTGTGGATGCCTGATAATGTGGAAGTAAGGGAGAAGAAACATATTGGCTCAACTGTTGCACAACATATGATATGTCAGGTTAGTGTTGGCGAGATAGATCAACCTGCTAATCAACTTGCGATAGGAAGAGGGATCCTACAATTCCTATCCATCTGAAGTAGACAACTTCAGTGTGGGATCAAAAGGTACAGAAGAAGGTTTTCAAGCAAGAAAACCCGTTTCTTCCAATAACTCAAGAATGTATTTCCTCTGATTCAAAAAAATACATTTACTTGACCTAGAAATTTCAAAGCCTAAGAAAAATCTTAGCTGACCAAGGTCCTTGATTTTAAATTTCTTGTCAAGGACACCTTTGACAAACTAAATTTCATGAACGGAGTTCCCTACCAAAACTATGTCATCAACATAAACAATTAATGCAGTGAAACTTTCCTTGGTTGCCTTGGTGTATAAGGTATGGTCTGTCTGCGATTGAGAGTAGCCTAAAGAGATCAAGAAAGAAGAAAGTTTAGAGTACCATTTCCTACTTGCCTGTTTTAAACCATATAAAGATTTTTGAAGTCTACATACTTGAGAAGGTTTTGAGACAAAAATACCAGGAGGAAGGGACATGTATACCTCTTCATTCAAATCACCATGAAGGAAGTCATTGTTCACATCTAATTGCTCCAAATGCCAACCCTTAATAGTTGCAATGGGTAAGAGAACTCTAACTGTGGTGATCTTGGCAACTGGAGAAAAGGTGTCAAAGTAATCAACCCCTTCTAATTGAGTATACCTTTTGGCAACGAGCCTAGCCTTATACCTCTCAATAGATCCATTATCCTTATACTTGATCTTGTATACCCACTATAAAACCAACAGACTATAGTGGTTCTGACCAGTCTGAAACAGAAGAAGATGAAGATGAAAATGGCGCATGGGAATCAAATGATAATGAAAATGTTGGGGAGTCCTTCGAGCGTCTGCCCCAGGAAAATCGGAACAGTAAACAAGATACGGGGAATTCCAAGACACTGGGAAATGATGGAAAACATGTATCGGCTAAGATACAAGATATTGATGGATGTGATAAACCTATTAAACCTATTAATGTGACAGAGTCAGAGGTTAGAGGCGAAGTAGGTGACAAATGTAACATTGAAAAGTGGGATCACGACAACCTAGTTTCTCGTGGGAAAGGTAACAAGGATTTGGTGGATTATCTTATCAGTGTCATGCGTCAACGGGGGTTGGAGTCTCATGAGGGTAATGTGAATAATGATAATGTTCCGTGTGTGTTGGACCATTATACTAATCATGATGGGGTAGTAGGCCTAACTTTGGATGATTCTGATCCAGTTAGTGGTACTTCTTTAGGGTGTATTAGGCTTGGCCCAGGATCAAAGAAGGATAGTAGGAAGTTAAAGTTGCTTACTAACATTTATGAAAATATCAAGATACCTTTTCTCCGTCATATTTCTCGTCACTTATCCTTTCTGCTAATACCCATTAGCCTGCGGTGCACATTGTTGGTGAGTCGAATGCGGTGCCTTATCTTCCATCTGTTGTGAAAGACTCCTTATCTAGATATTCTGGAGGATTAATCCTGTGTTGTGAATCGATTGGTGGCTCTGATGTTAACCAAGGTAATGTAAGGTTTTGGAATTCGATGGATGTTGTACCCTCAAAAGTGTGGCAGATTATTAAGGAACTGGGAGTTGAAGGGGGGGAAGATGATGAAATCTTCGAAAGAATTATTAGAGACATGGAAGCCAGAGAAAAAAAATTCCCAAGTAAATAAGGGGGAGGAAATTAGGGTTCAATATAAGAGGGAGTGGCTCATCAGTAAAGAGAAGGAGATTGAGCCATATGCTAGCTATGGGCAAGGCAGATGTATGCTTCATCCAGGAAACTAAGATTCAAGTTATGTCAGATGGGTTGGTTCGTAGCATTTGGGGCTATGAAGATTATGAATGGTCTTCATCTGCATCTATAGGTCAATCTGGGGGTCTATTGACAATTTGGAGGAAGGATGGATTGATCCCTTTGTCGAGTTTTAGAGGCTGTGGGTTTTTAGGTGTTAGTGGCTATTAGAAAGTGACTCATATCTATATGGTGAATGCTTACTCTTCATGTCTTGCATAGGAAAAGAGAAAGTTATGGAAGGAGCTAATCGATATAAAAAGTAGAAGTCCTGCACTTTATATGTTGATCCATATATTTCTACAATTCCAACAAATGCTCTCTCAAACCTCTGCATCTGAGACTTCTCCATGTTAAATTGTAAGTGAGCAAAAGCAGGTTTTGCGCCCAACCAACCCAGTCCTTGATCAACAGTCTTATGTCTTAGCTCATGCCCATTATGAGGGAACCTAGAATTCCCCATCTCTTGTCTTCCACCCACCACTTGTGCGAAGAACGATTATTTATGCCTTGATGTATCAACTTTCTGGCCGGTACTGTATCCCCTTTGTCCACTAAACCAGAAAATTGTTGGGCCTGTTTTCTATCAACCATGTCGTTTATATATCCACCACGATGAAACCTTGGAATATTAACATAAATCTTCCTTCCACAAATGATGATATTATCCAGTTTAATAGCCAAAAGTCTTGCATCTGCTACATTCTTGAATCTTACAAAACCATATCTCTTTCCTCTCTTGTCTCTCTTTGGAGGAATAACTACCTCCAGCACCAGCCCATGATGTTTGAATTCCTCAAACATATCTTTACCTTCATACGTCTCAGGAAATACAGTGAAAAAGAAAGAAGAGATATTGTTATCCACATATACGCCACCTTTCCCACTTTTATCCACCCACACTGATCTACGCGGCTCTTGATTCTTGATAATTTTAGTTTTGCTTACCTTCACCCAGCCATCCTTTTTCTGGTATTTTTGAACTCTCATCAATGTTTCAACAATCTTCAAAACTTATGTATCTCACCAAACAAAACTTTACATTGTCACTAAAAATTGAGTTTCTATTTATATCATTTTTTAGAATTTTATTTCGTCTCATACCATGAATCTCTTACTCTCAAAATATCCCTATTACACGTTAGCTTTTTATTCTAAAAGCCAAAATAATTGTAAATTATTTACCCAAATTTGTATTTTAAAAAAAGACAAAATAACATTTTTCGTCCCTTAACTTTACCCCAGTGTCTATTTTGGTCCCTTAACTTTAAAAAGTGGCAAGTTCGTCCCTTAACTTTTAAAATGGTGTCAAAGTAGTCATTGCCGTTAGTTGGCTCAAACTTCCGTTTATTCTTGATTATGTGGCAGCTGACATGGATTTAGAACATCAACTTCTTCTTTGCGGTAGGATATCTCAATTAAAGCTTCCTCCATGTTTGAAGGTACCTTTCAAAAAGCACAAAAGATCGCTAAAATAGAAACTTATCATCATCTGTGTATTTGGTGGGATTTTAATCTCTTTCATAGCTTTTATAACTGTCCATTTTCTCACTAGAAAGTCCAAAAAGTTACCTTCTTCACCATCTCTTCAAAATAAGGCACTACGAGTTACTTACAGAGCTAGGAGAAGAAGCCACATAAAAATGGGGTATTTGTATAAGATGAATAAATGGGGTTTTACTACAGGACCGGGTTGGTTGAACAGAAGAAAAGAACAAAAATTGAAGTTTGGTTTTTTTTTTGTGTCTCTGTCTGTGTGTGAAATTAATTTGAAAGTTTGAGAGAGTAAGAGGCAAAGAGAAAGAGAGTAAATTGATATATTTAATTGACAGAGAGATGATGAGAGGAAGAGACGTTGTCTTGGGTATGGTATGGCCACTCCAAGTTGGCCCATGTGAAGAAAAAATGCGCAATGCACGGAGATATCATTGTATATATTTATTTTTGGAGATTATTAGGTCTTCCCATAACAATCTATCACTATCGTATTTAATTTTCTTTTATTTACTTCCTCCTAATAAAAAATATTTGCTTTAGCATTTATTAGGATATGTAGTTTCATTTCTACTTTGTGTGTGAGTTATGGTGTTGTTTAATGTTTTGTCTATGGGTCTCAAAAAATTAAGAGATGTAGTTAAATGATGAGCATGGTATTTGATGAAAAAGATGGGTGTTAGTTATGTTTGGTGAAATAGATGACGTCTCGATAGTGATTAGATTATAAGTCTTATTGCCGAAAAAGATTATAATGTAATTTTATGGTTACTTATTAACTTGAATGAATTGAAAATATGTTAGGAGGAAGCCTACACCAATTTTGTAAGGTGAAAATTTCAGAAGGGATTTTTGAGATAGTGGATCAAAATTTGTTCGAATCATTTGCTGAAGATCAAACAGGGATAGTGGAAAACAAGATTAGGAAGTGTTTGGTGATGTTTGCTAAAATTGGAGTAGCATGTTCTGAAGAATTTCCTAATCAACGAATGTTGATAAAAGATGTTATAGTTAAGTTAATTGAAATCAAATCAATGATTCCATGATATGAAGACCATTGCTGATAGGAAGTTGGGCAGACCCATTAGAGTTACTAAAAGGCCCTCATGGCAGCATGACTTTATTTTGGACTGAAATTATTATCATTTAGAACTTTAAGTAATTCTTGTATTTTCCTCCAAGTGGGCTTCTTGACCCATTGTTTAGGTCCATTAACACTTATGTATTTAAGTATTGGTGTAACCTGAAATTGTTATGCAAAAATTAAATCATGCTATTTTTATCTTTCTATTTTTGTTTGTCTCTCTAGTAAACTCTAATCTCTTGGTAGTAGTAGAACCTACCATGCTTTCATTGACCTCAATGCCTCCCAAAATCACCAACCTCACCCCCCAAAGACCTAGATGAAACTTTACAAGCCACAAACCAACGTCTTGAAAACTTATCAATACCCATGAGAACCTTGAATCCTCCATGGAAGCTAACAATCAAGCTGTTGCTTTACAACTTGGTCAGATCCACACAAATCACAACAACTTGGAGTCTGCCATGAACAACAATTTTGCAGCCCTAACTGCGCTCATGACCCAACGATTTTCCGCCATGAATGTTGCTGCCACTATTTCCAGATCTGCCACTACATCAGCAGCTAGATCTACACCTATTTCTACACCCAGATCTGACGTAGGTAACTCTACTATTCCCTTAACATCATCTTTGTCACATATCAACTCCACCCTACGTTCCACACAACTTTACACACCACCACCACCACCACCAATATCTTTTACTAGGACTTCACCTACCATACATTCTGCAAATTCTGCATTTCAACCTTTTTCTCAAACCTTCACCACCCCATTCCCACCGAACTACACACAGCCACCACACATTCTTACACATCCCCATATTTATTCTACTTTTTCCCCAAACAGCCACCTCACACAATCTACCCTTTACCCTAATTTCCCATATCCTTACCCTTACCTACAACAACCCAACACAATGCAAAATATGAATTTTAGACAGCCAAAGATTGAGATGAATATTTTCGATGGAAGTGATGTCTTGGAATGGCTTTTCCAAGCTGAACAATTTTTTGCGTTTTATAATATCCCTCTTGAAAATCGTTTACCCATGGCAGCATTTTATATGAAGGGTGAGGCTCTTGGTTGGTATAAGTGGATGTTTCGAAGTAATGAACTTAGTACTTGGGAAGCATTTTCTAGGGCTGTGGAATTACGTTTTGGTCCCTCAACTTATGAAAATCACCGAGCACAGTTATTCAAATTAAGACAACATACCGAATATCAAGCTAATTTTGAGAAACTTGGTAATAGAGTGATTGAATTACCGCCTGAAGCTATTTTAAATTGTTTTATTTCTGGTTTAATTCCAGAAATTAGAAATGAATTGGCTGTCCAACGACCACACTCAATTTCACATGTTGTTGGTTTGGCAATGCTCATTGAAGCCAAAATAAAAGACTTAAAACCCAAGTTCAAAGGTCCTTATACACCCCATCAAGCCCAACCCTCCCAATCTGCCTCCCCTAAACCTGCAACCCAAACTCTTCCAACTACCCTTACATCAAAACCTCTTACCCCACAAACTACCCACCCATCCACTAGTCGTTTACCTATCCGAAGAATTTCTCCAGCACAACAAGCTGAACGTAGAGCACAAGGCCTATGTTTCAATTGCGATGAAAAATTTATTCCTGGCCATAAATGTACGACTGGAAAATTTCTTTTACTTATGGTGGATGATGATTCAAACCCCCTTATCCTATTGGACTTTTTGGAAAATTATGATTCTGTGGAAATTGAGCCTCCTCCACAAGAAAATGCTTAAACTTATTTCCAGCTCTCTCCATAAGCTGTGAGTGGGAAATTCTCTCCCAAAACTTTGAAATTTAAAGGGATGATTGACGGATTACCGGTGACGGTCCTAATCGATACGGGAAGTACCCACAATATCCTTCAACCACGAATCGCTCAACATCTCCAAATCCCTTGTCAAACCATCCCCAATTTTTCTGTTATGGTAGGGAATGGATCCAACCTTCTTTGCTTAGGCTTATTCTTTCAAGTTCCTATCTCATTACAATCCAATTTATTCATCATTCCATTCTACTTATTCCCAATAGAAGGGGCTGATGTTGTGTTGGGAATGGAATGGCTAAGAACACTTAGCCCACTTAAGGTTAACTTCTCGATACCCCAAATATCTTTCACCTATGACAATCAAAATATCACTATTTCAGGTGATAACACCCAAAACCCAACCCATTCATCCTTCAGCCAGCTACACCATCTTTTACACACTGACTCTGTAGCCTCTATACACCTCCTTTTATACCAAACCACCTCTAACCAAAATGCATGTCCATCCAACCCAACTCAAGAACTCACTAACCCAACTACACCACCAGAAATCACAAACCTCATAAATTCCTATCCAACCGTGTTTCAAACCCCACACGAACTTCCACCTTCCAGACCTCATGATCACCAGATTCCTCTACACGCAAACACTTCCCCAATCAATGTGAAACCTTACCGCTACCCTCACTCACAAAAAGAAGCAATGACCAAAATTATCAATGAAATGCTTTCCGAGGGTATTATTAAACCCAACACCTGCCCATTCTCTTCCCCAGTCCTACTTGTCTGAAAAAAATATGGCTCATGGCGTTTTTGCGTGGACTATCGAGCCTTAAACGCAGTAACCATATGCGACCATTTCCCGATACCTACCATTGATGAACTATTTGATGAGCTAGGTTCTGCTTCTTTGTTTACAAAGATCGACCTCAGGTCGGGCTACCACCAAATTCTGGTCATACCAGAAGACACTCATAAGACGACATTTAGAACCTTTGATGGGGACTATGAGTTTTTAGTGATGCCTTTTGGTTTAACTAATGCTCCTAGTACTTTTCAATCGACGATGAATGACCTCTTACGTCCATACTTGAGACGATTTGTTCTTGTTTTCTTTGATGATATTCCTATTTACAGTAATTCTTATTCAGACCATTTATTTCACCTAACCTTGAATTTAGATTTACTTGCTTCAAATCACTTTGTTGCAAAGCTTTCTAAGTGTGTATTTGCAGTTCATAAAGTTGATTATTTAGGTCATGTAATTTCATCTAATGGAGTTACCCCTGATCCAGAGAAGATTCAAGCAATTTTAGACTGGCCAAAGCCGCGATCACTCAGGATGCTCAGGGGATTTTTGGGCCTCACCGGTTTTTACAGACATTTTGTCCAACACTACGCCACTCTCGCCGCTCCCCTCACCGATCTTTTGCATTTCAATAAGTTTATATGGAGTACAGATACAGATTTGGCTTTTACAACATTAAAGAAAAAAATGACAGAGACGCCGGTTCTGGTGCTTCCTGACTTCAACAAAACCTTTATCATCGAAACAGATGCTTCTGCGGTTGCAATAGGTGCTGTTCTCTCCCAAGATGGACATCCTCTGGCATTCTTCAGCAAGAAATTGAGCCCATGCATGCAAGCTTCATCCGTATATGTGAGGGAGATATACGCCATCACCGAAGCTATTAAGAAATGGCGTCAGTACCTTACTGGGCAATATTTCCACATTTTTACAGATCAAAAAAGTTTGAAAAATCTACTAGTTCAGATTATTAAAACTCCCGAGCAACAAAAATGGACTGCTAAGTTACAAGGTTTTAACTTTGATATATTTTACAAACCTGGGAGAACGAATCTAGTCGCTGATGCTTTGAGCCGACGCCACACAGATGAAGCTGCTATTATGCTTTCAGTCTCCTGTCCCATTCCAGACTTCATCACTACCCTCAAGCAGTTCTATACAACAAGCCAAGGAAAGGATCTTACTAGAAAAAGTCAGACTGATACGAAAATAAAGGTGTTTTATCTTTTCCACAACAATCTGTTGTATTTCAAAGACCGTATTTTTTTACCTGACATAGGGGATTTTCGCACCAGCATCCTCAAGGAGCACCATTGCGCACCAACCTCCGGTCATTCTGGCCTCAAACCTATTCTGTCACGCATCTCAACAACCTTTCTTTGGCTTGGCCTCTACAAAGATGTCAAGCGGTTTGTGCAGACCTGTCTCACATGTCAACAAAACAAATACTTACCAACAAGAAAACAAGGCTTGTTACAACCTCTCGAAATACCACAACAAGTATGGGAAGACTTATCAATGGATTTTGTCACTCACCTTCCTAAATCTTTTGGACATACGATCATCTGGGTTATATGTGACAGACTTTCCAAATTTGTTCATTTTGTTGCTTTACCCACACACTTTGCAGCTCAAGACTTAGCAAAGCGGTTTGTCGTCGAGATCTGCCTTTTGCATGGTGTGCCTAGGTCCATCGTTTCAGACAGGGATCCTCTATTTTTAAGCGCCTTTTGGAAAGAACTTTTCCGTGTCCAAGGAACATCCCTGAAATATAGTACGGCTTATCATCCAGAAACTGATGGAAATACAGAGGTTGTGAATCGAAGCTTAGAAACATACCTTCGGTGTTTTACCAGTGATCAGCTGCGTCAGTGGTTCAAATATCTTTATTTGGCGGAGTATTGGCACAACATAACTCTTCACTCGTCTATAAATATGACTCCGTTCGAGGCACTTTATGGACGAAAACCACCAACCACAAGAGATTATATCAGGGGTCACGCAAACCTTCCTTCTCTTGATTCATCCCTGTACAACAGACAACTCATTATCAACACCTTGAAGCTAAATCTAGCTCGGAATCAGAAAAGTATGCAAGACCAAGCTAACAAAAAACGTAGAGATTTTACCTTTGCGATTGGGGATCTTGTGTGGCTTCGCCTTCAATCGTACCGTCAAACCTCTGTTCAGAGACGTACATCTCAAAAACTTTCAAAACGCTATTTTGGACCGTTCTCCATTGTACGTCGTATCATATCTTTGGCCTACGAACTCAGTCTCCCAAGCTCTTCTCGAATCCACCTTGTCTTCCATGTTTCACAATTGCGGCGTTATCAAGGTGATGATCCTCACAAGGACAAGATACCGATCCCTTCTAATCTGAGAGAGGAGAGTTTATTAGATGAGGATGTTGTGACTAGTAATGTTTCAGAAACTCCATTGAAAAAAAAAAGAGTTGAAAAATGATTTGGTATTGCAAACTGGGAGTACTCAAGACATTGTGGAGACGGAAGTACTTGAGAAAGAAAAAGAAGAGATGGGTGCAACGGAAAGGTGTGGAACTGAAGCAACAAAGTACATGACTCCTATTTATAAATCCATCTTGACCTCAGATGTTTTGAAACATTCCCCACCATTGGATTCGCATGCAACATCTGAGCCCTTAAAGAGCCTTGGATACTCTTCTGGAACACCACCACTGTACCAATTTCACCCACGTGGCCCTTGTTTGTCCCTAAAATTAAAAAATGGAACACAGTTGTATTCCACTGCTTCGGAAACGGCAACATTTCTAGTTGTAGCTGAACCTATGCATCCTAGGCGTGCAGAGTTACAGCAGCCCTTGGAACTCACCAATAATTCCCCACCGATATATCAGCATCTCATTCCCTCTAAGCTGGACACGTGCCACACTCCGTTTCCCATCCCCACCCCTTTGGCTTTTACATATTCTTTTTGCAGGAGAAGCTCATTGCCACACGCAATTCAACTTTACCACCAATTCAATTTTCAAATCACCGTCAAATTTCTCCCTCTTCTTCAAGTGGGCTGGACTCTTATAATAAACATGCTGAATTTGTTAATTCAAACCTTGAGGACAAGGTTTTTGGTGGGTCGGATAGTAGTGATAGGAAGTTGGGCAAGCCCATTAGAGTTACTAAAAGGCCCTCGTGGCAGCATGACTTTATTTTTGACTGAAATTATTATCATTTAGAACTTTAAGTAATTCTTGTATTTTCCTCCAAGTGGGTTCTTGACTCATTGGTTAGATCCATTAACACTTATGTATTTAAGTATTGGTGTAACCTGAAATTGTTATGCAGAAATTAAATCATGTTATTTTTATCTTTCTATTTTTGTTTGTCTCTCCAATAAACCATAATCTCTTAGTAGTAGTAGAACCTACCATCAATTGCTACTTGGGATAAGAATATATTGGGTTCACAAGAAAGCTTAAATAGTCTTGTATCTGTAATGTTTTTTTTTTTTCTGTTAGTTTGAACTACAATTTTTATGTATTGAGGTGACAGACTAAAAGTTTCTGCCAATAGTGCTGCACATAAAGTCCACCTAGAAATACGTGGTACCTGTTTTTAACCTTTGACTAACAGAATCAGACGGAAGGATAAACGTGATACCATTTTAAAAGTTAAGAGACAGACTTGTCATTTTTTAAAGTTAAGGGACCAAACTGAATCCTGAGACAAAATTAAAGGACGAAATATGTTATTTTGCCTAAAAAAAACTTCAATAAAAATAAGACTAGAGTGAGCAGGATGCTACGTAGAAGAAGAATTTGTATTCAACCATTGTTTGTCACATATCAAGTATTCAACATTCACTATTTAATTTTTTATCCAAAAAAAACATCAATAAGAATAAGACTAGAGTGAAAATGTAAATAAAAAACCATTCAAGAAAAGTGAACTAAGCTAGTAGTTATAAAACATGAAATTTGTCATTTAAACATTCATGATTTATCATTCGATAATAAACCAGAAAAGAAAAAAAGCAAACTATTACAAACAATGGCCACATCATACAACACATTCCCAAATACTCTCACTCTTTCCATCCATAACAAGTTTTGTGAAATATTGAACAACATACTGGCATGTAACTTTTTTAGAATTAAAAGAAAAAGTAAGAATATTTAACGACAGAGAATTTGCAAGTATGAACTTGGTAGCACTTATGAGAACACTGAGATGTGACAAAACAATACATCCACTGTCATCACATCCCCAAATACTCTATTCTATCCTGCAGTTTGTTCACCTGCAATCTCCACCATTGATTTCTTTTCAATACAGCTTTCTTATTTTTATTTTTTCCCTTTAAAATTTCTTGGCAGTTTGATTCGAGGCATGATGGATAGCAGAATTCAATCGTGTGCTATAATAGATGCCTTTTTCTATAAGTAGAGTGGACCCTGCCTCCTTCTATAAGCAGAGTGAATGAAATTAACCTCTGCTCTTGGTGATGCTCGTTCCATCCGTAACAAGTCTTGTGAAACTTTTAACATAGGTCCATCTAATTTTCCATAACTACAAAAATTTAAAGTAAGAGTCTTCAACAAAGGACAATTTCCAAGTATGAACTGTATCAAACTCATTCCATGCTGAGTGCTAGCTGCAACAAAGATCTCCACCGTCTCAAGTTTAAGGCAACAACTACGGCATTCTAACTCCTTCAACTGATCTGACACTTGTGTGGTATCATAATGATTGCATTCCTGAAATATAAAAATTAAAGACTCAAAATACAACAATAAGAAACAAACTAAGTAGCATAGATACATTCATGTTCACCTGTATAACAAGTTTAACCAAGTTAGGAGCACTTTTGAGTAGACTGACAAAATACAAAATGTCTCCTTTATCATTCAAATTGAACTCATCCAATTGTAGATACTCTAAAGAGCTGAATGAGCTTGTTAGCAACATGGGGGGAATGATATCTGCTAATGGGATCTATGCATACAAACAACAAATATGTGAGATGATCTGTCAAAATTCAACATCATTTCTCTTATAAATATATAAAATAAAAGAGTAGGATAGTCTTAAAATATCTAAGAGTGAGGCCTGCCGAACAATAATGAAAATACAACAACTTGTGATGTTTTCTAACCTCTCCCCAATTGGTCAGAGAAAACTTCTTAATTTGCGGCAAACTTTTGATATAAACAATTTTTCCAAGCCGAGATAACTTGAGTGTAAAATCGATCAAATTGCTTGCCTTCTCGAGACAAATAGACCTTGTATCGTACAATTCTAGCACCAAGACTTTGACAGAAGGAGAAGATATAACAAGATGATCACAACCAAAACGGAATCCAATGCTGAGCTTTTCTAGAAACGGACAACCAGACATAAAAATCTCAAGTGCACTAGACTCGATTTCATCACATTCTAAGTCAAGTTCAAGCAATTTTTTAATGCCGCCGAAATTAGGTGAAATTGCCAAATTTTTACATCCGGTAAATTTGAAGTAAGTCAATTCCTTACAAGAGAAGAGAATATCTAAGAAGAGATTATCTAGCATTTGATCTTCAACAGAACCGAAACCGCAGATCACAAGCTCAAGGTGTTTAATGTCCCTTGACATAAAGGGAATCAACATATTGAATTTTTCAGTGTTGAACTCAAAAGTGTTAAATAGGTCAATAGAAAACTTGTGTATAGGCCCAGTGTGGAGCATAAGAACATCCATAATGATTTCAAAAACTACATCGTCATTAACACCCATAAGGCTTCTAAAAAAGTATTCGTCAAAACAAATTTGTGAGGCTGAAGTCCACATATACCTCCACTTTTTTGACAAAATACTAGTCCCAACTTGGTCTCTGATTTCCAAGTTTCCTAGGATGACATCAATAACATTACTTGGTAAGTCACTGATTCGATCAATTTGATTTGTCTTGTTGTTGAGCAAAGTCATCATGGCAGAACTACAAATTCAAGAAAAAGGGTAAATATTATGAACAAAATAGTAAAAGTAATTCAAGTATATATGCACCCTTACTCATCTAAGGGTCGATACAGTGAGAGAGTGGCTGGATAGATCCGGTTCCGACGAGGTGGTGATTCGTTAGTTTGGGTTTTGGGTTGGGCGGTTGGGAACGTTTGGGTTATCGAACAGATCTGATGATAAGGTTTGCAACATACAAAAGTTTTTGTTCAGAACAAGATAATAAATAAGAAAGACAAGATAGATAATATAATTAAAACTAAAAACATATAACAATGTGGTTTACTAATATGATTAATTATTAAAAACAAACAGAGATTCCTTTGAACGGATTTCAAATTGCTATCAAATGGAACTTATAATTAGAATAAAATTAACACAGTGAAAAAGGAGAAAAAGAGTGCTCTTGTAGTAACTCACATTTTATTAAAATTTGATCTCTCTCCATCATGGCTAGATTTCGTTTATATAGGCTTGGAAAAAAACAATCCTTATCTGTTAAGTAACTAAATGACGGTGAAAAAAAAATGGTGGTGGTGGTACTAGCTAAACTCTAACTTACTAGCTAAGTATTTGCTTGAATCTTTTCTATTAAGCAAAGGTAAAATAAGTTTTTGATTCTTTTAAATATTGTTAATTTGGTTTTTAGTTTCTAAAAAGAATTTCTTTAATGATATTCTAAAGTTCTTTGTTCATACAATTTGTTCTCGATGGTAAATATCATTAACGAATACTGACATGATGTATCACGTGAATTTTTTTTATGACTGAACATACACGTAACAATATTAACGTGACAAAAAGTTTTGATATGGATGTCACATGGCAATTTTTTCCATTTTAAATTTTTTTATTGATAGTGCTAACATGTGCCCTTAGGGCATATGTTAATAAACTTACAAATAGAAAGTTTGTATTAAAAAACACAATGAAAAAAATTAGTTATTAAATTTTAATAAAATCAATGCACAATTTCCACAAAAAAAAAGTTTCTACATTTAACTTTTAACACGTGCCTTTATAAATGCACAAATTAACATTATCCTTTTTTTTATTCATTAAAATTATAGTGACGGAAAGACCATCACTAAATCTTTCGTCAATATGAATATCATGTTACAATTAGATTAATAATGATTAATCAAAACATATATGCTCAAGAAATTATGCAGAAATCAAACATGTATAAAATTAAAGAATCGATAAATTAATTTTAGGAATACCTGTATCCATTGAAAAAAATTCCTTTGACGGTAATCCTAAAACCCAAAAATTGATGGCTTTTATGATTCTTTCTCAACTGGTACTCCTTATGCCTCGAATTCTCTTCAGATGGCAAGAAGAGATTATTTGCGTGTAGTACGGTATATTGGGGACCGTAGCTTATATATAGTGTGATGGCCAATTAGGGTTCTCATTATTTTCAAATGAGTCATCCTGACATCCACTCATATTTGAGTTCATACTCAATTATTTAATTAATTAATTAATTAAATAATTCATAAATAAAATATAAATAGTCTTTTTAACATTATTTGATCACTTAATTATTTAAAGACACTCTATTGATAAAATAGCTAATATAATAAATATATATATTTGACCACATAATTATTGAAATATTAATATATTACTATATTATTAAAATATTCCAACAATCTCCCACTTGGCCAATATATCTTAATGATTATATCATAATTCTTTAGGCGTGCATCCGAATGTTATGTTTCTTTAGATTTCAACTTTACCATCTAGTCCACCTCATACATAAATAATGGGATCACCGCGGTTGTCGTCACTAACGTATAACGTGACAGAACCCCGACGACCACCACATCAACGTACTTGATGACATAGATCGATATGGATGAGTGGCATGGAAATTTCATGCAATATGATCTCTAAATCATGCATATTTCCAACTGGTCCTACTTGAGCCTTTAGTGAGATCAAACTGAAGTTCCTTAGGTGCGATTCAAAGTTACAATATTTGCACATAACAAAAAAAAAACTTGATATTGTTATAACAATAATACCTCATAAGTTTTATTTCTACACAAAATTAAACATAACATAAAATTTGTACCAAAATAAAACTAAAGTATAGAACGTAGAAAATTAAGAAAAAAACTCCCACTAATCTAAGGCAATTTCAAAACCAAGACCCATATGAGCAACATGCCCATGAAAGGTCTTAAGTGTTAAACCATTGGTTAGTGGATCAGCTAACATCAAGTATGTCCCTATATGTTATATCAAGATTTGTTTCTCCTGAACTCTTTCTTTCACAACAAGATACTTGATATCGATAAATTTCGATTTATTAGAACTCATATTGTTGTTGGAGTAAAGCATAACTGCACTATTGTCACAATAAACCTTCAAAGGCCATTCAATGCTCCCAACGATGTGTAGGCTTGTGACAAAGTTCCACAGCCAAATTGCATGTTTTGATGACTCAAAGCAAGCCACAAACTCTGCTGCCATGGTGGAAGGAGCCACTAAAGTTCGTTTGGAAGACTTCCAGGAGACAACTCCTCCAGCCAAGAGAAAGATGTAACCAGCTGTGGAACGTCTACTATCTGGGCATCCGGAAAAATCTAAGTCAGAATACCCAATGATCTCCAAGTTATCTGACTTATAATACGTGAACACGGAATCTCTTCTTCTCTTCAGGTAGCGCATTACACGCTTTACTGTTATCCAGTGCTGCATATCGGGGTTGCTTAGATATCTACCAAGAACTCCTACAATAAATGCTAAGTCGAGACGGGTGCAAACTTGAGCATACATAAGACGTCCCACTGCTGAAGCATATGGAACCTTATGCATCTCTTGCCTTTCAAGATCCGTAGTGGGGCACTGTTTGAGACAAAATTTGTCTCCTTTAGCAACGGGTGTGTCTCCTGGTTTACTATCTTTCATGGAGAATCTATCCAGAACTGTATCAATATAGCTCCTTTGTGACAATCCTAAAATACCTCGAGAACGGTCTCTAAGTATTTAAATTCCTAAGACAAAGGAGGCGTTCCCAAGATCTTTCATTACAAATTTATTTGTGAGAAATCTCTTGGTTTCGTGTAATAAGCCTATATTGTTGCTTGCCAAAATGATATCATCTGCATATTGTACCAAGAAAACAAATTTACTCCTACTGGACTTTTGGTATACATAGTTATCAACCGGATTAGCCTCAAAACCAAATGAGGATATTACTTGATGAAATTTGTAATACCATTGACGGGAAGCCTGTTTAAGGCCATAAATGGATTTCTTGAGTTTGCAAATCATAGACTTTGGGTCTCCTGACACAAAGTTTTCTAGTTGCACCATATATATATATATATTGTCTCTTCAATGTTTCCATTTAGAAACACACTCTTTACATCCACCTGATGCAACTCTAAATCAAAATGAGCTACCAATGCCATCATGATCCTAAGAGAGTCCTTCGAAGAAACTGGAGAGAAAGTATCTTTATAATTAATTCCTTCCTTTTGAGTAAAGCCTTTTGCGATAAGACGAGCTTTATATCTCTCAATGTTACCCTTTGAATCCTTTTTAGTTTTAAATATTCATTTACAACCAATGGGTTTCATTCCTTCGGGTAATTTAACGAGATCCCAAACATCATTGTCAGCCATCGACTTCATCTTATCCTTCATGGTATCAACCCACTTAAGAGAGTTTGGACTCCGCATAGCTTGACTAAAGTTGATAGGATATTCCTCAATCAAACCAATGTCATCCTCACGGTCCTGAAGAAATACAACATAATCATCTGAAGTTGCATTCTTCCTCTCTCTAGTGGATCTTCTTAATGGTGGATCTTAAGGTTGTTGAGTTTGAACTATAGGTGGTGCTTGAGGAAGAAACTCGGTATTGTCTTGTTCTTGAGGGTTGTTAGGAATAACATCATTGTTTATTTCAGGATCTGTTTCTGGAACAAAGATAGGTACAAAGACTTGATCATTGTGAGAATAGTTTCTTCATCAAAGACAACATTCCTTAATTATGCTTCCTTCCTCTCCAAACTCTACATCCTCAAGGAATCTTACATTTCCCGTTTCAAAAATTGTTCTAGTGATAGGATTGTAAAACTTGTACCCGTAAAAGCGTTCACTGTATCCAATAAAATAACAGCTAACTGTCTTTGCATCCAACTTACCTTTATGAGGCTTATAAGGTCCCCACTACTACAAAACGCGCAAACAACAACGCCAAGTTTACAACGGATTCATCTAAATCGTTGTAATATGTTAAAATTTTTGCGCCCAGTAACTAACGTACGTATAAACAGAAATATAATGACGGTTGTGTTAGAAGACCGTAGTAATAAATATGCTTCGATTCCCTGCAGTTACACTTTTTCCATTTTTTTAGAGTACATTAAGCGTTTGTCACTTAAGTCCATTATTTATAAAATATATTGTAAATGATTTTACAACGGTTTTTAAACCAACCGTTGTTATAGAACTTAACTCCATTACTTTAAAAATAAATTATAAAATAGTTCACAATGGTGAATTAAAAAACCGTTGTAAGAGGTCTTCAATTCCACTACGGTTGTGTTTCACAACCGTAATTAAAGGTTTTCAGCTTCGAAGTACGGTATTCTTCAACATCTTAATTCCTTTTTTCTTTGTTTATATGCTCAAGTCAATATTAGTGTAAATGTTTTATATGCTTTAGGTTTAGATTTGCAAATGCATTAAGTTTTTGGTGTGTCATTCACATTATTATATGTGTATAAATTTCAGAAGTTGTTATGGATCGTAGTTGGATGAAAGTCGATATATTAGGTCCGGTTTATGATAAATGAGTTCTTAAATTTCTTGAATACACTGATAAACATCTTCCCAAAAATAATGGTATCTTTTATTGTCTTTGTGTTCTTTGCGCGAATATCAAAAAGTGCAGAAAGGATGAAATATTTCATCACCTTTGTTGTGATGGTATATGTCAAAATTATATAATATGGACGTGGCATGGTGAAGTGGAGGAAAGTCGTGCGTCACAAAGTCAAAGAGTCGAGGAAGATGAATATATGGATGACCAACTAGATGATATGTTCCGTGATATTGGGGAATCTTCTTTTAAGAATGCTCATATTTATGATATTTTATGTAGTGATAAAGACACCCCTTTATATAAGGGATGCACAGATTTTACACAATTGTCTGCGGTGTTAAAGTTGTTTAATCTGAAGGCAAAAAATGGATGGTCGGATAAAAGTTTCACGAAATTACTTGAACTGCTAAAGGAAATGTTACCAAAAGATAAAAAATTGTCGGATCGTTGTTATGAGGCCAATAAGATATTGTGTCCAATGGGTCTAGATTATATCAAAATACATGCTTGCCCTAATGATTGCATATTATACCGGAAAGAGTATGAAGACTTGTATCAATGTCTGAAATGTGGTGTGTCGCGTTACAACTGAAGGCCAACGTACAATGGTGATGACAATGATTATGACAATGTTAGTAGGAAGCATCCTCCTGCTAAAGTGTTATGGTACTTGCCAATAATTTGACGATTTAAGAGACTTTTTGCTAATTTGAATGACGCAAAGAATCTTAGATGGTATGCAGATGAAAGGATTTGTGATGGAAACATTCGCCATGTTGCTGATTCGTTGCAATGGAAGAAAATTGATTCGTTGTTTCCGAATTTTGGAGTTGAGCCAAGAAACCTTAGGCTTGGACTTGCCACCGATGGAATGAACCCCTTTGGTAATCTGAGCACTAATCATACTTCGTGGCCTGTTCTTCTCACTATTTACAACCTATCTCCTTGGTTGAGTATGAAGCGCAAGTATATACTGTTAAGTATGATGATTTCTAGACCACGACAACCTGGTAACGACATAGATGTTTATCTAAGTTAATTAATTGATGATTTACGACTCTTGTGGGATGAAGGCGTTGAAGTTAATGATGCATATTCTGGGGAAAAGTTTAAGATGCGTGCAATGTTATTTTGCACAATCAACGACTTTTCTGCTTACGGTAACTTGGCTGAATATAGTGTCAAGGACATAGAGTGTGTCCTATATGTGAAGATGACACTTGTTATCACCAACTTGAGTTTGGAAAAAAGAATGTTTACCTTGGGCATCGAAAATTTCTAAAACCCGATCATCCTTATCGTAGATTGCGGAAGGCTTTTAATGGAGAGCAAGAGTTTGATGAGGCACCTGAACCTTTAACCGGGGAAGAAGTCTATCAACGACAAGAACACATTAATGTTGTCTTTGGGAAGAGCAAAAAAGAAAAAGGGGCAGTTGCAAAAAAATATTTGGAAAAAGAGGTCCATCTTCTTTGATCTTCCGTATTGGTTAAGTCTTGATGTTAGATATTATCTTGATGTGATGCACGTGGAGAAAAATGTGTGTGATAGTTTGATTGGCACACTTCTAAACATTCCAGACAAGACTAAAGATAGTAAGACTTCCTCGTCTTGATATGGAGAAGATGGGTATAAGAAAACAGTTAGCTTCAATAGAAAAAGGAAAAAGAACTTATCTGCCTCTAGCATGTCACACTCTTTCTAAAAAGGAGAAGAAATTTTTCTGCGAGTGTTTGCAAGGTATTAAAGTTCCGCAAGGTTACTCATCAAACATCAAGAAACTTGTACCAATGAAAGATCTCAACTTAATTGGTTTAAAATCTCATGATTGTCATGTATTGATGCAATAACTTCTACCAGTGGCTATCCGTGGGATCCTACCAAAAAATGTGAGAGTTACTATAATAAGATTGTGCTTATTCTTCAATGCCATATGTAATAAAGTTCTTGATTTCAAAAAATTAGATGAATTAGAAGATGAGGCTGCCATAATCTTGTGTCAATTGGAGATGTATTGTCCTCCATCATTCTTTGACATTATGGTTCACTTACTTGTTCATCTAGTAAGAGAAATTAGAATTTATGGTCCAGTTTATTTAAGGTGGATGTATCCAATAGAGCGATATATGAAGATCTTTAAAGGATATACGAAAAATCATCATCGACCAGAAGCTTCGATTGTTGAAAGATACATCACAGAAGAAGCTGTTGAGTTTTGTACAAACTATTTGTCGGACGCAGATTCTATAGGAATTCCAATTTCTCGTCATGCTGACACAGATGGAAGAGGTATTCAAGGTCTAAATGTTAAGGCAATGGCTCGGGATGTAGTTATTCAAGCACATTTCTATATATTGAATAATATAGATAAAGTTCAACCTTTCATAGATACTCACAAAGGACTTTTGAAGAAAAAATATCCCCGAATGAGTGACAAGTTGTTGTTGATAGAGCATAACAAGAGATTCATAGAATGGTTTAATAAAAGTGTATCTAATGATTGTAGTGCATCTGAGATACTTAAATGATTGTCGTACGAGCCAAAATTTTGTATCATTACTTGGACCGCATACGACATTGGTCATTATACCTTTTATGCAAAATCAAAAGATGAACGTAGTACAATGCAAAATAATGGGGTTATGGTTGAAGCTAAATCGATGTATTTCTCTAGTTTGAAAGATAAGAATCCTGTATTGGCAACTACCGCGTTTTATGGTGTCATTGATGAGATTTCGGAGATTGATTATGTTATTAAAATATTCCAACAATCTCCCACTTGGCCAATATATCTTAATGATTATATCATAATTCTTTAGGCGTGCATCCGAATGCTATTTTTCTTTAGATTTCAACTTTACCATCTGGTCCACCTCATACATAAATAATGGGATCATCACGGCTGTCGTCACTAACGTATAATGTGACGGAACCCCGACGACCACCACATCAACGTACTTGATGACATAGATCGATATGGATGAGTGACATGGAAATTTCATGCAATGTGATCTCTAAATCATGCATATTTCCAACTGGTCCTACTGGAGCCTTTAGTGAGATCAAACTGAAGCTCCTTAGGTGCGATTCAAAGTTACAATATTTGCACATAACAAAAAAAACTTGATATTGTTATAACAATAATACCCCATAAGTTTTATTTCTGCAGAAAATTAAACATAACATAAAATTTGTACCAAAATAAAACCAAAGCATAAAACGTAGAAAATTAAGAAAAAAAACTCCCACTAATCTAAGGCAACTTCAAAACCAAGAATCATATGAGCAACATGCCCATGAAAGGTCTTAGGTGCTAAACCTTTGGTTAGTGGATCAGCTAGCATCAAGTCTGTCCCTATATGTTCTATCAAGATTTGTTTCTCCTGAACTCTTTCTTTCATAACAAGATACTTGATATTGATAAATTTCGATTTTGTAGAACTCATATTGTTGTTGGAGTAGAGCACAATTGCATTATAGTCACAATAAACCTTCAAAGGCCTTTTAATGCTCCCAACGATGTCTAGGTTTGTGACAAAGTTCGGCAGCCAAATTCCATGTTTTTGATGCCTCAAAGAAAGCAACAAACTCTGCTGCCATGGTGGAAGGAGCCACTAAAGTCTGTTTGGAAAACTTATAGGAGACGACTCCTCCAGCCAAGAGAAAGATGTAACCAGATGTGGAACGTCTACTATCCGGGCATCCGGAAAAATCTGAGTCAGAATACCCAATGATCTCCAAGTTATCTGACTTACGATACGTGAGCATGAAACCTCTTGTTCTTTTCAGGTAGCGCATTACACTCTTTACTGCTATTCAGTGCTGCATAGCGGGGTTGCTTAGATATTTAACAAGAACTCCTACAATGAATGCTAAGTCGGGACAAGTGCAAACTTGAGCATACATAAGACTTCCAACTGCTGAAGCATGTGGAACCTTATGCATCTCTTGTCTTTCGAGATTTGTAGTGGGGCACTGTTTGAGATAAAACTTATCTCCTTTAGCTACGGGTGTGTCTCCAGGTTTATTATCTTTCATGGAGAATCTATCCAGAACTGTATCAATATAGCTCCTTTGTGACAATCCTAAAATACCTTGAGAATGATCTCTAAGTATTTGAATTCCTAAGACAAAGGAGGCGTCCCCAAGATCTTTCATCTCAAATTTATTTTTGAGAAATCTCTTGGTTTCATGTAATAAGCATATATTGTTGCTTGCCAAAAGGATATCATCTATATATAGTACCAAGAAAATGAATTTACTCCCACTAAACTTTTGGTATACATAGTTATCAACCGGATTAGCCTCAAAACCAATTAGGATACTACTTGATGAAATTTGTAATACCATTGACGTGAACCCTGTTTAAGGCCATAGATGGATTTCTTGAGTTTCCAAACCATAGACTTTGGGTCTCCTGACTTAAAGTTTTCTGGTTGCACCATATATATTTTCTCTTCAATGTTTCCATTTAGAAATGAAATTCTGGCCTATGCAGACAGCAGATGTCCTAACACATGTCAAGACATTGTGCTACATAATCATTTAAACTCAGAGGCGCAACAACAGACTAATACCTTGAATATCAGAACTGCACACTCACAGATGTCACGACATATGATCCAACATGTTTATCATAAACCCTAACAGAAAACATAAATTTGCAGAATGATAAAGAACACAGTAATTGTTAACCCAGTTCGGTGCAACTCACCTACATCTGGGAGATACCAATCCAGGAAGAAGACTCCACTATCTGTAGACTGTTACAAAGTTAAACTCCCCCGTTTATAACTTCATACCTAACATCTACCCAATGAACATCTTTACCAAGGCTAAACTCAAATGTTTACAACCCTGATATGAGATACCGCACTCACTTCCCTTAATCACTAACTGTGATTTCTACATCGTCCCTGAAATTCTGGTATCAGACGTGTGATGTTAAGGTGTGATGTCACAACAACACACTCTGCACAATGGACAGCAACAACAGTAAAATAACACCAAGAATTGTTGACCCAGTTCGGTTACAACCAACCTACTCTGGGAGCTACCAAGCCAGGGATGGAATTCACTACTTGTAGATATAATTTACAGACTCAACGACCCGTTGACAATCTCCTAAACTTATACTCTATTAATGACTTCCTACCTAAGAAACCACTTAGGTATGAGAACACCACTCAATCCCTTACAAACACTCAAAGAACCCACTTTGAGTACCCTTGATCTTACTTCACAGCTTCGATCAATTCAAACAACTCTCTTTGCTTCACAGCTTTAGAGAGGACAGAAACTTAACACCTATTCAAACCCTAGAATAGTGTAAATACAAGCACTTTAAACAAACTCTAGACACTAAGCCTTCTGCTCTTGATCTTCTGAATGTTTTCTGTACTTTTTCCTTTGGTCTTGTGCGTTTTATATAGCTCCTGAATTGGGCTTGAACTTGTCACAATATTTGATCAGATTTGTTAATTAAAACTGAATCTTCAAAATAGATTTTATCCCCAAAATCTTTTTAAATCTTCAACCTTTTAATTCTCCAACAGATCTGCATATCAAATCTCCCATGTAACAGAAAATATCTATCCCAAGATATTCTCATCCAATGAGTCAACCACTCTCCACAATTCCAGCTAATACGCGTGCCCTAATAACATATCCTACTGTTATTAATTCTGCAGGTCTGATGTTACAACATCACCTGTGTGACATCAGACATCCATCTTCAGCACTTAACTACTTAACACAGCCCAGTGTTAAGACTTCAATGTTACAACATCAGCCCCTTGACATCAACATTGAATAACCTTTGTTTTACCAAAATTCCAGCCAATCCAGGAACTATCAATCTCCCCATTTGGCTAATTTTGGCTAAAACAATCTCTGCATTCTGCAATCAACTTCTGCACTCTGCACCTTCAGAGATTTCAGCAGCGGAATAATCTTCAATTAATTTGAAACTCATTAGCAGCAGTTTGACACTTTGCATAGTCTTCATCACTTGATCTGCTGCAGCACCATCTTCATTATTGACAACAGCCAATTGGTGCTCCTCCTTGAAAACATGAACCAGCATCACAGCTGTTCAGTAGCTCATAATGTGCAGTAATTTACTCCCCTAGATATCTGCTTGGCTGCACTCAACACATGTCATGATATCTTCAATACTCCCCCTCAATAACTGCATTACCACTTTTCAACTAAACACCTTTTAGCAGCATCAATCTATCTCCCCCTTAATCTCTGCATCACATCAGCAGCATATGGCAATAATCCTCTTGACTACCTTGGCTATTTTCTCCCCCTTTTTGGCCATAATTAGGCAAGCTTCTATAAGAAGCCCTATAAACTGTAGTCAGTATACCCTAGCTCTCATTGTTAGCCTCTCAGTTAGTAAACAGGCAAACAAATCATAGAAGGAAACTAAAAGCATAAACAGTGCATAAACCAGCACAATATTCAAATTACAAAACCAACATAAAAAAACTAAAACTACTAAAACTACTAAAACAGGTAAGAGACGATAAGCTAGTCTTCTTCTGAGCTTGCTTGTTCTCCAGGATTCTCTTCCTCCTCCTCTGAGCTATCCCCACTGGCATTTCCACGCTTATCAACTTCAGAGCCATCAACATCATCATCACCACTGTTTTGTTCTAACTGCTGGATCAGCTTTTCAAGTTTCTCTTTTCTAACCAAACTGGTACTGATGACTTCATCAAGGTCTTTGCACATGTTCTTCAATTCTTCGATCAGTTCAGCCTTTGTAGTTTTCTTCTTGACTTCATCAGTTGATGTTAGAATAATGTCTGGAACATGATGTCCTGAAAATAGTTTAGGGTGTAGGGACAGGACTATCTTCCTCTGGCACGCTATGTCTGAGCTTGTTAAAGTTTCAGGATGTTGCTCCAAGATGATACCACACACAAGAGATGGGAATGCTATGGGTAACTTGATAGCGTTTGTTCCAGCATGTTTCACCACTTGCTCAAAGATGTAGTTGCCATAGTCATACTTAATCTTCTTCCCAATAGTACAGATAAACCTGCCCAATCCAACAACGATTGTTGTCTTGTGGTTTGTTGGCACCCAGTTGGCAGCACCAATTCTGTGAAGAATTACATACTTGATGCTTAGTTTACTGGCTGGCAACTTCTTTTTCAATGGCCAAACCCTTATCTGACCAGCTGTAATCTCTTTACATATATCATTATCAGTCATCTCAAGTTCACTATATTCTTCATCATCTCTTCCTAGATACTTATTGATAGTACTAGGAGAGAAATTAATGCACTTTCCTCTCACATAAACTTTCATGAAATCAGTGCTCTTTTTATTAGTAATATTTCCAGAAATGTTGACAACAAATTCTTTAACAAGACTTTCATAGCACTTAGGAAACTTGGTCATAGTCTTTACCAATCCAGCCTCCTTAATCAGCTTCATGATTTCCTTCATTTCCAACGCTTCTTTCCCAAGCTCCCTCTCTAGGGCCAGTCTTCTCTGACAAACATATTTCCATAATGATGCACTGCTGGCATAATGAAAGGAAATGTTGTCGACTGGAACTTCAGGAACTTTGTCTGAGATTCTCTTCAAAACTGTCATTCTGATAGGTGTGATGTTATGAACATCATCCTCACCATCACTGTCAGAATTAGAGTCTTCCCTTATTTTCCTCTTTTTGGATTTCACAGCCACTTTGTTCCATGGCTTGGATGGACCAACAACAATGTTCTTCTTGCCTTCAGACTTCTTTGGAGAGGGATCAACGGTCTTTCCTTTCCTTGTCTTCAGTCTCTTAGCAATACTTGGGACAGCTTTTCCAATAATTTCATCATCGGACAAGTCAACTACATTGATCACATCCTCATCCTTTTCTTCCCCTGCAGGTGAAGTTCCAACATCTTCCTTAACATTAGCTTCCTCCTGTACATCATCTTCTTCTATTCTTACTTCAAAATCTTCAACAACATACATAGCAAGTCTATGAAGATTTGTAGCTGCACTTTGCATATCGCTCTTTTCCCTTTCAGAATGTTCCTCTGGCATTTGTCTCAGTGGTCTAGATATACCTAAGCTTTTATCCACGTCTACCTTTTCCTCAACAGTTTGAGAAGTGGATAACCTAGGTGTTGTTTTATTACTAAATAGCACACTCGTAACAAGCTTTTTCGTTTCATTATCTCTAAAAATAGTCCCAGCCCTTTTTGGAACAAGTTTGGAAGGTCTAGATTTACCTGATTCAGGAAGAATGGTTGAGAGGGGCTCAATGTCCATGGGATTGAATGCTGAACCTTCATCAGGGGAAACCCTAGCTCTTTCTTTTGTGGAACTCTGACACTCCGATTTCTTGGATGGAGACGCCATGACTCTTTTCAGTGAGAGTTGATTCTTGAAGTTGAAGGAGTTGATTCGTAGCGAGAGAAGAGCTTTGAAGACGAGTGATGTTGTAGTATCGGGAAAGGGGGTTCTGAGGCTAGGAGCTTGATTTGGAGTGTCAATGACTTTTTCCCTCCATAAAAACTTTCCTTTTAAAACACTCACATCAGAACTTGTGAACTTTGAGTGACCTTTCAGCATCCTGATGTCATGGTCTGATGTTATAACATTAACTTGTACATCACTAGTTGAATCTCCTTCAAGAGAGGTCCACTGATAACAGTTGTCTTTGGTTCTGGTACCCTTCATAATAACCTGATTATGTTCATCAGAAACCACACACCCATCCTTAGTGTAGTTTACCCTGTAACCTTCATCACACAACTGGCTTATGCTGATCAAATTTGCACTTAAGCCATTGACAAACATAACATTGTCAAGTTCAGGTCTACCATTACCTTGCACTTTCCCAACTCCTGCAACAACACCTTTTCCTCCATTGCCAAATATGACTTCATGAGAGGGACAAGGTCTAAGATCATCAAACATGGATCTACATCCAGACATGTGCTTGGAACACCCACTGTCAAAATACCATGTTCCTTCTTTATCACCCATGAGAGCCAATAAGCACTTCACCTTCTCCTTAGGTACCCATTGTTTAACAACTTTGGGCCTGTGCTCTCTCCATCTGTTTTGAGGCTGAGGGTATCCATGCAGCTTGTAGCAAGAGTACTGCATATGTCCAAATCTTCCACAATAATAGCATCTCACCCTTCCATCTCTAAATCTTCTGCCATGATGAGATTGCCTATGCTGCCATCCATGATGTGGTCTCCTCCTACCATAACTGCCCTGCCATCTATTCTGTTGATATCTTCTCCCATAGGACGGCTGAGAATACAGTTTCCTTGATTGTCTCCCATGATGGTGTGGCTTTCTTCTTCCGTATACATAAGGAACAACATTGGTGTATCCATACCAGTTGTCCTGATGTTGAGACATCTGATGAGACATGTGCTGTTTGATCTGAGCAGCTTGCATGCTCTCATTGTATTGTGGGGGCATATACTGACTAGCTCCCTGTGGCTGCTTTCTCTTCTGATAGGGACCAGTCTTCTTCTCAATCTTCTTAGGTTGGGAAACATCAGCTTTCTTAGGGGTAGGATCCTGCTTCTTTGGCTGATGTTGAGATGAAAGTTGTGACACTTCCTTCTTTGAACCTGAAGTGCTTCCTTCTGAAGTTCCCTTGTCCTCAGCCACATAACCTATCCCAGCTTTGTCTCCAGCATATTTTTCTGACTGAAGGATCTTGTCGAGTGTGTCTGTACCACAGCTTAGCATCCTGACAGACTTGGTCATTTGATCAAGATGAGCTCTAACTAGCACCACTTCATTTTCAAGATCAGTTTTTTCATTCTCTAGCTGAGCAATATGTTGCTTGTGGCACTTATTTTCTTGACAGATCTCAACACTCTTTAAACATAGCTCTTGATAGGTGGATGCCAACTCCTCATAAGTTACTTCTCCATCACTAGAATCATCATCAGAAACAACAGCTCCTGTTAAAGCTCTCACATGCTTTGCTGACTCGCCTTCACTCTCACTATCAGAGTCAGACCAGGAAACTGTCATACCCTTCTTCTGCTTTTTCAAGAAGGTGGGACATTCTTTCTTGACATGTCCATACCCTTCACACTCAAAGCACTGCACTCCTTTATCTTGGGCAGTTTTCTCTTCATCCTTCTTGCTGATGTCAGAAGTCATGTTCTTGACATTAGGCCTGGAGTTATTATTCATTCTCTTGAATACTTTGGTGAAATGTCTTCCCAACATCACTATGGCCTGAGACAGATCCTCCTGGGATTCAGATTTCTTCCCTTTTTCTTCTTCACCATTTGTCACCAGGGCTATACTCTTTGGCTTCTTTTCTGGTTCTTCCTCATTCAACCCAAGCTCAAAGGTTTGAAGAGATCCAATGAGCTCATCAACTCTCATCTTGCTGATATCTTGTGATTCTTCAATGGCAGTAACCTTCATCTTATACTTCTTAGGTAGGGACCTAAGGATCTTCCTCACAAGCTTTTCATCTGACATCTTCTCTCCAAGAGCACTGGATGCATTGGCCAGCTCAAGAACACTCATGTGGAAATCATGAATAGTCTCATCTTCCTTCATCTTCAGGCTTTCAAATTTTGATGTTAAAATCTGAAGTCTTGACATCTTGACTCTAGATGTTCCTTCATGAGTAGCCTGCAAGATATCCCATGCTTCTTTAGCAACTTCACAGGTATTGATTAACCTGAAGATGTTCTTATCCACTCCATTGAAGATAGCATTCAGAGCTTTGGAATTTCCAAGGGCAAGCTCATCTTCCTCCTTGGTCCACTCTTCTTCAGGCTTTGGCTTAGAGGTGCCTTCTTTATCTTTTCCAGCATCATCCTTCTCACACATGACTGGTGCTTTCCACTCTTTAATAACAGCCTTCCAAGCCCTACTGTCCAAGGATTTTAAGAAGGTGGTCATCCTTGGCTTCTAATAGTCATAATTGGATCCATCCAAAATAGGGGGTCTGTTGACGAATCCTCTAACTTCTTTGTCCATCTTTACACCAGAAAGTAACTTCCCTAGATCTCACCCAGAGACAGACAGGATGCCTGCTCTGATACCAATTGAAATTCTGGTATCAGACGTGTGATGTTAAGGTGTGATGTCACAACAACACACTCTGCACAATGGACAACAACAACAATAAAATAACACCAAGAATTGTTGACCCAGTTCGGTTACAACCAACCTACTCTAGGGGCTACCAAGCCAGGGATGGAATTCACTACTTGTAGATATAATTTACAGACTCAACGACCCGTTGACAATCTCCTAAACTTATACTCTACTAATGATTTCCTACCTAAGAAACCACTTAGGTATGAGAACACCACTCAATCCCTTACAAACACTCAAAGAACCCACTTTGAGTACCCTTGATCTTACTTCACAGCTTCCATCAATTCAAACAACTCTCTTTGCTTCACAGCTTTAGAGAGGACAGAAACTTAACACCTATTCAAACCCTAGAATAGTGTAAATACAAGCACTTTAAACAAACTCTAGACACTAAGCCTTCTGCTCTTGATCTTCTGAATGTTTTCTGTACTTTTTCCTTTGGTCTTGTGCGCTTTATATAGCTCCTGAATTGGGCTTGGACTTGTCACAATATTTGATCAAATTTGTTAATTAAAACTGAATCTTCAAAACAGATTTTATCCCCAAAATCTTTTTAAATCTTCAACCTTTTAATTCTCCAACAGATCTGCATATCAAATCTCCCATGTAACAGAAAATATCTATCCCAAGATATTCTCATCCAATGAGTCAACCACTCTCCACAATTCCAGCTAATACGCGTGCCCTAATAACATATCCTGCTGTTATTAATTCTGCAGGTCTGATGTTACAACATCACTTGTGTGACATCAGACATCCACCTTCAGCACTTAACTACTTAACACAGCCCAGTGTTAAGACTTCAATGTTACAACATCAGCCCCTTGACATCAACATTGAATAACCTTTGTTTTACCAAAATTCCAGCCAATCCAGGAACTATCAGTCCCTGTCAATACAGAAATCTGTCAAGCATACTTGACAAACAAGCTAACTCGGATTTGCTTAAAAGCTTCATCCAAGAACAATACACAATCCAATACCTCAAGGCTTATGGATCTGTACGACTCCAATATCTACCACAGTGTATCAACTGATACAAAGGGAGACTTACAACCTAGAGAGCCAACGACTCTCAAAACCCTAAACCCTTGTTTCTTACGCAAGAAAACAAGGTTACAAAAGGCGTAATAAGGCATATAAAAACCTAGGTCTAAGTCTTTTATTTATAGGCTTCTACTTTCTTGAGCTTTCTATTTTTGGTCCTTGATCCATGCGCATTATCTCTTGGCTGATTTGTTACAGATTTGACACTTGCTAAATCAGTGCAGTATTTCAGGATGTCATGACATCTTCTTCAACATCTCTGTTCAATCCATATTTATTCATCTTTATCATCAATGTGTTTTACCAAAATTTTGTCAAACTAAAGGTGCTTTCAATCTCTCCCTTTTGACAAATTTTGGCTAAAACACTTTTTGGACGTCTCTTCACCCTGAGTGGCGGATATGTTTGGAATACTGTGCAAACCGAAACTAATTTGGTGTACATGAGGGAGAAGATAATTCTGACTCCCCCTTAACCAGTGAGACGGTACTGCCACCCTTGAGGAAAGTAGTAAACCAAGATGAGCGAAATTGAAAAAAGTCCAGGCAATAGAAACTTCTAAAGAAGTCAGTACAAAGGCCATCCTTTTCAAACACACTCCCCCTCCAGAGATCAGTTGTAGTCTTCGTGAATCTGAGTACAAGAAGCATGTAACTCAGGTCACAAGACACAACTTGATCCCTAACTCAAGTCACAAGACACAAAGGAAACTTACACACCGACAGATGTTATAACATCTTGTTTATCATCCTTGCAAAGCAACTGTAAGAATAACCCATGCATCCCCTGACTCAGTGACCTATACTCCCCCTTTTTAGCCAAAAATTGGCAAAAGAACCCAAGACATTCCCATACCCAACCAATACTCCTCCAGACTTGAACAAAAGGCATTTTTTACCATACCACAATGAATGTCCCAATTTTGAGGCAAACTATTCCAAGTACACCCTTAAATAACCAAGAACTTTCCTTCGAGTGTAACGATCTCTTGAAATTTCAATGCAGTTATTAATCTAAGGTTGTAACTTCACCAAGACCCAATGTGCACCGGGTAAGAATGCTTTGACTATTTCTTCTTCAAGAAAACCGTCCAACAATAATGCGACGAACGTGGTTAGCACGCGCATAGTAAGAACATTCACCGACCAAAAGACCAATTTCTCATAAAGCATGTCCTTAACAATGTTCTGACATCATGTCAGACACTGTCCATCAAGAAAACTTCTGTATTGATGAATATCTTCACAGTTTTCAGATCACAATCTGCAAAGAAAAATAAATACTCCCAGACTCAATCAATGATTCTTAAGCATCCAATAAGAACCATTTAACATGCACTGCCAAGTTTCCCACAACTTGCTACAATACAACAATGTCAAGACATCCTCCTTGACATCTCAGCTTGCTTGACGCACAAATGCAAACTGGAACTTCAACTGCATCCTCGCAATAATTCATCTTAGATCAAGAGGAATCTCCCCCTATCTAAGGTAACCAGTGCTCCTCCACAGAACACCTAAGCCAATGAATGGAAAACATAAGACGCATCTTCATGTCTTCAAGAGCACACCCTCAGTTCAACTTACCAGCTGAACACAATCATCAACTCTCTTATTGCTTCCTCTGACAAGAAACAATAATCACTCACACATGATCACCATCATGCTACCCGTGAGGAAATGTATACCAACCATAACAAACTCTTGGCTTGAGATCAAAGTCCCATTGATCCCCCCCATCCTGCAACCATCTACACACCACACGAACTCCTCTTGAATTCTCATGTATAGACCTCTAGCTGCTTGAGGCACAAACCAATTGAATCAGAATGCTTCACATTCCTCAAAGAGACGCACAAGACCCCTTAGTTTGTTATAACGATGTCAGCTATCGTATGCATGCTCCAGAACTTCACAACTGCTAAACTGATCCACTACTAGCATGACTTGCAGCCAGGGCAACATCCCCTTCGCAAGATTTTCCACTGACCTTACCCAGCCAGCAATAAAGATAGACACCCCACAATCTAAGACAGTCATTCCTTATCATTCTCCCGTATGATAACCTGGAATACTTCTTATTTTATGGTGAATATCCTCTTCTGAATGCATCAGAAACCAGACCTTTATGCAATCAACATATGATCTACTCCAGTCTTCCAAAACCTTACATCAGACCTCCAAGACAGTTCTTCTACTCCATCATTCTCCCATATGACAATGTAGATACTTCTTAGACTCGATGCAAGTAACCAGTTCATCACAGAACCTGAAATCCTTCACCAAGGATAACTAACCCAAAGATGTTCTAACATCAGTTATGACATTTTCCACACATCACATACACCACACACCATGGCTCTTGATATGCTCCACCACTGGACTTACTATCAGCATAGAAATCCACACTGAAGATCTTCACACAACACTGTGCCACCAGCTTGAACAAAGAAACTTCAGAAACCCAGAGAGAAATAAACTCCTATCCACCAAAGAAGGTATGCTTCCATCCTCAACCCAGAACTTCTGCCATAAGCTCCCAGAGAACCAGAACCTCCTTATAATTTCAACTAACTGCTCTTTTGTACAAGAGAAATCAGTTTCAAGCATCCTGCTTGAACGCACATTGTGAAACCAACCAAATGCCACCTTTTGATTGACCTCACTCATCTTCAGAACTCCCACAAGATACACTGATCCACTAATGAAATCAGATCTTCAAGTCACATAAACTACTTACCTCATAGCAAGACATCTTGGATCCACCAAGCCTCTTAGTCATGTAACATCTTTCCATCCATAGCTCCCGCAAACTGCATGAGATAGACCTTTTTGAAGAATCCATACTTTCATTCTCCTGTAGATCACCTTATCTTAAGCTGATGTGCCACATCACCAACTGAGACTTCTGATGTTGAGCTAGATGTCAGAACATTCTGATATGACATCTAACTGTTGAATTCAGCTTCTCCTTCTGCCACTTAGAAGAACCTCATCCCTTCGCAGAACAAGAGTTCCATGCTCTCATAGACTTGATTCAACAACCAAGTTTGAGTATACAACCTCCATCCTGCTTTAGAACTCCAAAGACTTCAAACCTGCCACGTCTGAATCTTCAGAAAATAAGTAGTCCAAGACTACCCCATAGCCATACCAAAGAATTCCACTTTCCTTAGTAGAGCCGTTAGTAGAAAGCCAGAGATAACTGCCACTTATCCTCGACCTTCACAACCAGAGCAAAATCCATGCTCCAAATCACCTAGATCAGAAATAAATTGATCCAAGTTGTAACCATCAAGATTATGATGTCTTCATCTTCATCTTCAACAGCATCAAAGTCCTTACTAGTTTCTTGCCAGGAAACTCTCCAGAGAACACATGCTTCTGTCACACACGACTGAAGCTAGGGATGGCAACGGGTCGGGTCAGGTGTGGGTTTCACACTACCCAAACCCGCACCCGAAATCACCACCCGAACCCGAACCAAAAAGCTATTCGGGTGGCAAAATAACACCCACGCTCGCACCCGTTGGGTTCGGGTTTTTTCACCTAAACCCGAACCGGTAGCAAAAACTCAAAAAAAAAAAAAAATATATATATATATATAGCGGGTGTGGTTTTGGGTTTCGGGCACGGGTTTTACACTACCCAAACCCGCATCCGAAATATCGGGTGGCACCCGAACCCGAACCCGAACTCGAACCCAGTCAACTCGGGTTTTCACCTGTTGACTCGGGTTCGGGTGCGGGTGGGCCCCGCGGGTTTGGGTCTGCCTGCCATCCCTAACTGAAGCCACTTCTTAGGTCACCACCTAAGACTAAAACAGATGCTAAAGCGTATGCAGTACCCCTCCCATGATTCTGCACAAACTCTGATGATGAGATGTTCCAACATCTTGTTGAACATCAACAATCTTGACTTTCAAGGATAATCAATTAAATACTTGTGGATTCCACAAATAGCAATTGATCTTAAATCCTTGTCCAATAACCCTTCTTCACTGCTGTAGCTGAGCTCCACCAGATCATGTCATGAACACTTATAAAGTATTAAATCTTTTTGCAAGTATCTTCTTCAAAGGACAATGTTGAGATACCAAGGTTGCCACCCTTGACTCAAGTAACTAAGACTTTCTCTGAACAAATATTATTTACCTCAACAATTCTTCAATCAGATTGGATCCACTTTTAGGGTCAAGAGAGATGAATCCTTCCTTACTGTTTTGGATGGTGAAAATAAATCACCTCCACTTTCTTCAGATTGTATTTCAAAGAAACACCTTCTAGTCAGAAGAGTAACTAGAAGACTCCAGATACACGACATAGATACCTTTATGAGTGGCCTTGAGAGAATTCTCAAATATCTTTGACAACCTAGCCGACCAATAATTTATCAAACTCCTAGAGCAAGAACCTGATAAACTTAACTCAACTCCTCTCCTCTTCAACTGACTTCAACTGTACCAAGAAACCAAGCTTCCAAGTATCAAGTCATCATACCAGATATCTAACTACAACTCCCTTTACTCCATCGCTCTCGACTTTGGAATAAAAGAATGCAGATATCTTCAAATATAGAGGCCGACGATTGAGACCTTCCACCAACTGTCTTCCGTAACAACTCCAGAATCCCATAATTCTAGAGCTCTTCCATCAGAAACACATGCAGTGGAACCACCAAGGAACAGATCCTGCTTGCCCTAATAAGATGTCACAACATCCTATAAGACACACCCACAAGAAAACTAGTCACTTCTCCTGTAGTTATTGTAGAATCTCCTCAGCAACATGAATAACCTCCGGGTTGCTCCCTTCGATCCAGAACATCCATCTCATCCATTAATACCCTTGAGTATGTCTGAGTTGATTGATCTAATCTTCAAAACTCCTCCTTATTTAAATGCCAGAAAGTATCTCCCAAAGATCTCATCCAGAACCAGACAGGATGCCTGCTCTGATACCAATTGAAATTCTGGCCTATGCAGACAGCATATGTCCTAACACATGTCAAGACATTGTGCTACATAATCATTTAAACTCAGAGGCGCAATAGCAGACTGATACCTTGAATATCAGAACTGCACACTCACAGATGTCATGACATCTGATCCAACATGTTTATCATAAACCCTAACAGAAAACGTAATCTGCAGAATGATAAAGAACACAGTAATTGTTAATCCAGTTCGGTGCAACTCACCTACATCTGGGGGATACCAATCTAGGAAGAAGACTCCACTATCTGTAGACTGTTACAAAGTTAAACTCCCCTGTTTACAACTTCATACCTAACATCTACCCAATGAACATCTTTACCAAGGCTAAACTCAAACATTTACAACCCTGATATGAGATACCCCACTCACTTCCCTTAATCACCAACTGTGATTTCTACATCATCCCTGTCAATACAGAAATCTGTCAAGCATATTTGACAAACAAGCTAACTCGGATTTGCTTAAAATCTTCATCCAAGAACAATACACAATACAATACCTCAAGGCTTATGGATCTGTGCGACACCTATATCTACCACAGTGTATCAACTAATACAAAGGGAAACTTACAACCTAGAGAGCCAATGACTCTCAAAACCCTAAACCCTTGTTTTTTACGCAAGAAAACAAGGTTACAAAAGGCGTACTAAGGCATATAAAAACCTAGGTCTAAGTCTTCTATTTATAGGCTAATGCTTTCTTGAGCTTTCTATTTTTGGTCCTTGATCCATGCGCAATATCTCTTGGCTAATTTGTTACAGATTTGACACTTACTAAATCAGTGCAGTACTTCAGGATGTCATGACATCTTCTTCAACATCTCTGTTCAGTCCAGATTTATTCATCTTTATCATCAATGTGTTTTACCAAAATTTTGTCAAACTAAAGGTGCTTTCAAGAAACATAGTCTTTACATTCATCTGATGCAACTCTAAATCAAAATGAGCTACCAATGCCATCATGATCCTAAGAGAGTCCTTCGAAGAAACTGGAGAGAAAGTCTCTTTATAGTCAATTCTTTCCTTTTTAGTAAAGCCTTTTGCGACAACACGAGCTTTATATCTCTCAATGTTACCCTTTGAATCCCTTTTGGTTTTAAATATTCATTTACAACTAATGGGTTTAATTCCTTCAGGTAATTTAACGAGATCCCTAACATCATTGTCAGCCATCGACTTCATCTCATCCTTCATGGCATCAACCCATTTAAGAGAGTTTGGACCCCGCATAGCTTGACTAAAGTTGATAGGATCTTCCTCAGTCAAACCAATGTCATTCTCACGTTCCTGAAGAAATACAACATAATCATATGAAATTGCACTATTCCTCTCTCTAGTGGATCTTCTTAATGGTGGCTCTTGAGGTTGTTGAGCTTGAACTATAGGTGGTGCTTGAGGAAGAAACTCAATATTGTCTTGTTCTTGAGGGTTGTTAGGAATAACGTCATTGTTTATTTCAGGATCTGTTTCTGGAACAAAGATAGGTACAAAGACTTGATCATTGTGAGAACAGTTTCTTCATAAAAAACAACACTCCTTATGCTTCCTTCCCCTCCAAACTCTACATCCTCAAGGAATCTTACATTTCTCGTTTAAAAATTTGTTCTAGTGATAGGATTGTAAAACTTGTACCCGTAAGAGCGTTCACTGTATCCAATAATATAACAGCTAACTGTCTTTGCATCCAACTTACCTTCATGAGGCTTATAAGGCCTCGCTTCAGCTGAACATCCCTAAATGTGCAAGTGTCTAATGCTGGGCTTTTTCCCAGTCCAGAGCTCATAAGGGGTCTTAGCTACTACTTTACTAGGTACTCTATTGAGAATATAAACTACGGTCTTTAATGCTTCTCTCCAAAATGACTCTGGAAGAGAAGAATGACTAATCAAACTTCATACTATGTCCTTAAGAGTCCGGTTTCGTCGTTCTGCAACTGCATTCATGCTGGGTTTTCCCGTCATTGTGTATTGCAGAACAATTCCACACTCATAGAGGAAAAGCACAAAGAGCCCTGGACGTTGTTCCCCAGATCCATCATACTGACCATAGTATTCACCACCACAGTTGGATTTGACAGCTTTTATTTTCTTTCCAAGTTGAAGTTCGACTTCAGCTTTGAATGACTTGAACACGTCCAAAGATTGAGATTTCTCATGAATCAAATACAGGTAGCCTTACCTCGAGTAATCATCTATGAACGTAATAAAATATCGTTGTCCATTCTAAGAACCTGTAGGAAAGGACCACATATATCGGCATGAATTAGTTCTAAGACATCCTTAGCTCTTTCAGCATGGAAATTCCTCTTGTTTGTCTACTTACGCTTGATACACTGAATGCAGACTTGAAAGTCTGATAAACCAAGGGATCTAAGAATACCGTCCGACATAAGCCTCTGAATTATTTATTTAGATATATGTTCTAATCGCTTATGCCATAAAGTGGCGAAATTCTCATTTAATTTTCGTTTTGTACCGTGTCACTCTATTTGCATTATTTAGTTATAATGACATTCAATATCAAGCTTATAAAGATTATCATTCGAAGAACCGTAACCAATAACATTTGAATCATATGAGAGGCTAAATTTATTATTTTCGAACGAACAAGATAACCTGATTTGTCCAAAATAGAAATAGAAATTAAATTCTGTCTAATAGACGGTGCAACAAAAATCTCAATCAAATCCAAATGAAAATCGATCTTTAATAATAATCTAAAAGTCCTTATAGCCTCTACTGAAACTTTATTGTCATCGCCCACATATATGAATCTTTCAGCATCACTTGGCGGACGGCTCCACAGGCAACCCTGCATGGACATACTAATGTGAGTAGTAGCACCAAAATCTACCCACCAAGTATCCTTAGGTACAGAAACTAAATTAATTTCAGAACAAACAAAAGTGAGAAAATTACCCTTCTTTTCACGCCATGCGGCATACTTGGAACACTCTTTCTTCATGTGTCCAGCCATTTTGCAAAAGAAGCAAATGGTCTCCTTAGGTTGCTTCTTTGACTTCTTATTTTGAGAAAAATTTCCACATGTTTCTTCCTTTTATTCTGAGAACTAGTAGCCAAGTGAGCACTTTCAGTCTTCTCTCTCTTTAGCCTTTCTTCCTCTTGCACACAGTGAGATATGAACTCATTGAGAGACCATTTATCCTTCTGAGTATTGTAACTCACTTTGAATTTCCCAAAGTATGCCGGGAGAGAGATCAAAACCAAGTGCACAATTAAATCCTTAGAAAGTTCTAACTTCAATGCCTTGAGTTTTGATGCGAGATTAGACATCTCCATGATGTACTCCCTTATGTTCCCTTTTCCTTTATAAACCATTGGAATGAGTTTGGACAAGGTACTACTTATCTCAGCCTTATCATTAGTAGCAAAGAATTACTCCACAATTTCAAGGAACTTCTTGGCACTTTCACTCTTAGTAATCGAGCCCCTAATCATTTTAGGTATGGATCTTTTGATCATCATAAGGCACATTTGGTTAGATCGGTCCCATTTTTCTATTTTAGTTTCATTCGGGTTCTCAGCAGTGGCGGTGGGACGCTCCTCCCTCAAAGACAAGTCTAAATCCATGCATACAAGCACGATCTCCATAGATTCTTTCGAAGACTTAAAGTTCATCCCATTCAGCATAGGGATCGAGTTAATCTGAGAAACAAAATTCAGAGCGGTAGCAGCAGCAACTGGATCCAACAAACATACAGTAACATTAGTAGGCATGTAAATAACCATATAGACATGCACAATATTCTTTATACGCAAATTAAACAAGACCTAGGCAAGATACCAAAAAAACACCGTCAATTCTCAATCTTTGATTGAAGGAATTAACTGTAAGCGGTACTCTCATGCAATGGTCAAACATTAGTAATAAGTTCTGTCGGATAATGGATGCCTTTGACATCAATCATTAACCAAATGGATAACCTTGATAATTACTACATATTTACCATCACAGGTATGCAAATTTCCGGCAAAACAATGTCTTCTTTTTGGCCGACCATAACAGTTCGCATAAAAAAATACACACTACATCTTTTGTAATTCTAATTGAATCAAATTTAAATAACAGAGGTTACTTTTGCAACTTGTTGTCTCAACTAATCAAATCAAAGTTACTAGACAATTTTAATTTAATAAATTAAATGGGAAGGTCTTAAAAATTTACATAAACATTACCAGCAAATGTAATATCAAAATTGTATGTTTACCTAATTGCTTAATAATTGTATTTATATCATATACATACCGGTATAATAAATCGGTTGTACTCGAGGGAAAAAAACTTAATAAAACAAACCCAATTTAATTGTGTTTAAGCATATGAAAAAAAATTAAAAAAAAAAACAAAGAATCCTTTTAACCATAAAAAAAAATAATAATAAATATACAAAATTATACATTTAGTTGTGCAAATATGTATGAAAAACATGACAAGAAAGAGATAAAAACCAATCGGGGACTGAAAATGTTACTTTGTTCGGTGGCTTTGCAACCTAGCTAGTATCAATCATGTCATATCTTCATCCAGGGATCATACCCCACAAGAATTGGATTGCAAAAAAAAACTGAAAATATGGGCACTTAATTGGGTATGGACTCAAGAGTCATGTGATGTTATTAGGATCCTAATATATTAGTACACCCCTCCCCCATGTGGTTAGATATCTTGGTTATACTTGTCTACATCAATCTAATGAATAAGACACAACTATAAATAACATACATAATATTATGTAATATATTATAAATAACGTTCCAATAATATTACGACAATACACGTCATAACACACAATGCTACAGTAAATCGCTCAATTTTAAGGTTTATGCAAATAAAATTTGAAATCACATGCTATCGTTATTTACGATAGGCTATGCATAGGCTATTCAATTTAATATTCACCAAACTCTGATACCATTTGTTAGAATTAGATTAATAATGATTAATCAAAACATACATACTCAAGAAATTATGCGGAAATAAAACATGTATATAATTAAAGAATCCATAAATTGATTTTAAAAATATATGTATCCATTGAAAAAAATCTCTTTGACGGTAATCCTAAATCCTAAAAGTTAATGACTTTTATGATTCTTCCTCAACGATGGAGATAATAGATTATTTACGTGTAGTACGGTATATTGACGACCATAGCATATATAGTGTGTGATTGCCAATTAGGGTTCTCATTATTTTCAAATGGGTCATCTTGACATCCACTCATATTTGCCATACCCAATTATTTAATTAACTAATTAATTAAATAATTTATAAATAAAATCTAAATAGCTTTTTTAACATTATTTGATCACTTAATTATTTAAAGACACTTTATTGATAAAATAGCTAATATAATAAATAAATATGTTTGGCCACATAATTATTGGAATATTAATATATTACTATATTATTAAAATATCACAACACATCATGCATAAACTCATAATTGGTAGCTAATCCGTAGCTAATTCATAGCTAATTCAAAGCTAATTTAAACGCATCATTTTTGTCTTAAAATTCGTTTTTTTTACGATTTTTTGCATTAAAGTTTATAGCCTTATAAGGATATCTCCCATAAAAGTTAAATATTGTTTTATTGGTTATGAATTAAATATGAATGTTTTAATGCCGATTTTCCATGACACGGAAACAACACAAATGTTGACATATGATTGAATGTTGAGCTAATCTTTTACATAAACCTATATCATATCACATAAAATGGATTTGCAAAATTTCATCAATTCGGAATAAGTATCGATTTATTTTGATTTTTCAATAGAAACACATATAAAATTTTTTTCTATAGGCGAAAATCATTATTATGACTTAGACTTCATATTTTTATGATTTTTTTTTTCAGGAATGTTTATCACATTATAAGGATCTCTCCCACAAAAATTGATTTTTTTTTACGTGAGATAAATTAAATATGAATTTTTTAAATGCCGGTTTTCTATGAAACGGAAACAACTAAAACTTTAGCATATGATTGAATTTAGATCTAATACTTTTTATAATACATGAAATGGATCTGCAATGTTTCATGGAATTCATAATATGTCTCAATTTTTTTATTATTTTTCGATCGAAACACGTATGTATGTATTTTTTCCTAGAGTCGAAAATCATTATAATGATCTAGAATTCATTTTTTTCTTCATAATTTTGGACATGAATATTATCACATTATAAAGTTATCTCACACAAAAATTGCTTTTTTATTTTTACATTATATAAATTAAGTATGAATTTTTTTAGTGTTGATTTTCTATGAAACAGAAACAACATAAATGTTAACATATGATTGAATTTTAAGCTAATATTTTTTTAGACCTATATAATAACACATTAAAAGGATCTTCAAAGTTTCATGTCATTCCGAATAAGTCACGATTTATTTTGATTTTACGATCGAAACACGAATATATGTGTTTCGATAAAAAAATCAAAATAAATCGAGACTTATTCGGAATGCCATTAAACTTTTCATATCCATTTTATGTATTATTAAATAAGTCTCTGCAAACATTATCTCAAAACTCAATCATATGTTAACGTTTGCGTTGTTTCCGTTTCATGGAAAATCGAGGGTAAAAAAACTTCATATTTAATTCATCTCAAGTAAAAAAAAATTCAATTTTTTGTGTGAGAGATCCTTATAAGGTTATAAAATTTCATGTAAAAATCATGAAAAAAACAATTTTAGGTCATAATAATGATGTGTTTTAAGTAGCTATGAATTATCTAGGAATATTAGCTAAACAATTTTGGGTTTATGCATGATGTTCATATTAGCGTCGATCTTTCCGTCGCTATAATTTTAATGAATAAAAATATAAAAATTGAAGAAATTGTCACGTGGCATCTACGTCAGTAATTTTTTTTGCCACACAAGCATTGCCACGTGTATGCCCAAACATAAAAAAAAGTTCCACGTGGCAATGCCATGTCAGCATCCGTTAATGACATTACTTGAAGGAAATTTTTTGAGGGACTAAAAACGAAATTCGCAATATTTAGAATGACCAAAAACTTATTTATTCCTTAAGCAAAATACCTAAGGCATCTACTCAATAATGTTAATGGTCTAATGGTTGTTTTTCTTAATCATGAAGAATAATACCATATCTTTATATAATCTTCCAGACTTGATTTAAATATTCAACACAAATGAAGAATCCAATCTATAATATAAGAACATGAAATGCTCTGGGTTTTACCCTCCCACCCTTTGGTCTTCTATTGCCACGTCACAATTTTGGGGAGAGAGCTTGTCTAAAATTTTTAAATTCTAACTACTGCACTATTGTGGTCCGATTCCAACCACTTCGTTCTGCTTTCAAAATTTCACATTGGTGGCTGTTTATTTTTACCTCGAGAAGCACAACGATCTACTCCACCATTTTGCTATTTCTATCAAGACTCCATCCTTCTTTCTGAACAGGGAAGCAATAGAACATTCAAAGTGAATCTGGAAACAGTTGAAACTAAATGCCTTAGTGCAAAAGGTGTTGAAGGTGACAGTGAGTTGTGACACAAGATATTGGGGCATCTGAACTTCAGAAGCTTAGGACATCTGAGTTCTAAGAAGCTGGTACATGGTATTCCTAAGATTGTGAAGCCAGAGAAGTCATGTGAGATATGCATGAAAAGCAAGCAACCTATATTGCCATTTGCATTAGAAGTGGACCCAAGAGTAAAACATGCTTTGGGAGTAGTTCATTATGATGTTTGTGGACCATTTTAAGTACCTTCACTTGGAGGAAATAATTACTTTGAGTATTTTATGGATAAGTTCACAAGGATGACATGGGTAGAACTCATCAAGTTTAAGCATGAGGTGTTTGCTGAGTTTTAAAAATTCAAGGTGAAGGTTGAAAAACAGAGTGGTAAACAACTGAAAATTCCCAGAACTGATGGTGGATGTGAGTACAACTCTACATAGTTCAAGAATTTCTTTGAGGAGAATGCGATTGAGCATGAGATTATTGCTCCATACACTCCTCGATACAATGGTCTTGCTGAAGGAAGAAACATAACTTTGCTTGATATGACAAGGAGCATGCTGAAGGAGAAGAAGCTTCCTCACACCTTGTGGGGAGAAGTTGTTGCCACTATAACATATATGCTCAACAGGTGTCCAATTAAGAAGCTGGAGGAAATTATTCCTTTAGAGAAGTGGACTAGAGATAAGCAAAGCGTGAGCCATATGAAGGTGTTTGGTTTTGTTTGTTACAAACATGTTCCAGATGCTAAGAGAAGGAAGCTGGAAGACAAAAGCAGAGATATGTTGCTTGTAGGGTATTACTGTACAGGTCCTTATAATCTCTACTGTCCTATCACTAACAAAGTTTAATTCCACAAAGATGTCATTGTGAAAGAATCAGAAGCTTGGGATAAGAACAAGTCTCAATCCCAATCTTGTGCAGTGTTAACTCTTGAGTTAACTTCTGAAGATATTTCCAACGCTGAAGAAACAAGACTTGAGAGTTGACTAAGCTTCCAAGGAACAAGAAATCCATCAGTGTGAGATGGGTTTACAAGGTGAAACTAAAGCCAGATGGATCAATTGGCAAACACAAAACAATATTAATAGCTAGATAATTTCTACATAAATATGGATTAGATTACTTTGAAGTGTTTGCACCTGTAGCTAGACATGAAATAATCAGATTAGTGATTGTTATAGCTGTTAGTAGAAATTGGCCTCTAATGCATTTAGATGTGAAATCTCCCTTTCTGAATGGTCCTTTACAAGAGGAAGTTTATGTATGACAACCTATTAGATTTGCAAAAAAGAATCAAGAAGGGATGTTGTACAAGTTGCATAAGGCTTTGTATGGACTGAAACAAGCTCCTAGAGTCTGGAATCTAAAAAATTTACTCATTTTTCAAGCTACAAGGATTCGGAAAATGTGAGATGGAGTATGTTGTTTATGTTCAGTTTACATCTGATAGCAATATGATTCTGTTGTGTCTTTATGTTGACGACATATTACTAACAGAATTTTTTTTGAATGAGATAGCTAAGTTCAAGAAGGTACTGATGAATGAGTTTGAGATGACTGATCTAGGAAATATGACATATTTTCTAGGGGTGGAGATTATGTACTCTGATAAGGGTATAATCTTGCATCAACTGAAGTATGAACTTGAGCTTCTGAAGATATTTGAGCTAATGAATTGCAAGTATGCAATCACACCTACTGAAACAAATCACAAGCTTAATTTTGATGTTGAGGGTGATAATGTAGATGCTAAAACTTTCAAACACTTAGTAGGCTCATTGAGATATCTCTGTAATACCAGACCTGACATCTGTTATGCAGTTGGAACGGTGAGTAGGTTTATGAACAAACCAAAATGGTCATATTACCAGGCTGTTGTCAGGATACTGAGGTATATTAAGGGGACTCCGAGGTATGGAGTTTTGTTTTCCTCTGATTCTAAATCTGATTCAGAGATGATGCGTTATCAGATTCTAATTGGTGTGGAGACAGAGTTGACAGAAGAAGTACTTCTGGATATTTCTTTAAGTATCTAGGGGGTTCTATTTCTTGGTGCTACAAGAAGCAACCAGTGGTTGCAATGTCAACATGTGAAGCTAAGTACATTGCAGGTGCTTTGACTGCTTATCAAGATGTGTGGATTCTGAGCTTGTTGAAGGATCTGAAGATCAAGGTAAGCATGCCTCTGAAGTTGATGATTGACAACAAATCATTTATAACCCTTGCAAAGAATCCAGTATTACATGGAAGGAGCAAGCACATTGACACAAAGTTCATTTTTCGCGTAATGCATATCCCCAGTAGAGTCGCCAGCTGTCGTACCTCAAAAAATACTTTTTCCTCACGATGGACGCGAAAAAAACGTTCGAACAAAGTCGCCACCGAACTTTATTCATTCCAAGGAAGGAATAGGAAAATATCGATAAAACCTTTAAAGGATAAGAAAATGGTCATCACAACCAAATTCTAGGTTCGGGAGTCGATTACGCAAGAGGAAGGTACTGGCACCCCTACGTCCATTGTACTTAATGGGAACCTCTTGATTCGATTCGTGAGAAAAATTAGCTAAGTTTGTTTATTTTCTTCCAAGGTAAGGATGCGTTTCTGAAGGGGAAAAATGGATGGTTTTTTATTAGGGTGCTCGCCAAGGATTGGGGCCCTTGTGCCTACGTATCTTTCATTTGAAGAAATGAAGAATCAGAACGTCTGTAGTTCGTGGGACTACTGGAAAAAGTTTGAGGTAAAAAGAAAAAAAAGTAGCTCACTAGGATCTCGCAATCATATGCCTACGTACCCTCATAGTGCAATGAAGAAGTCAGAGCAATCGTAGTTCGGAGGACTACAGTTGGTTGGTTTGTGTTTTTTAGAGGTGACAATTGTCTACACACGAGTAAGAGAACTCGCACTCAAACAATTGAGGAGAAAGATCGAAGACTCAATCCCTCTTATTTCACCTTTAATGAAAGTAATGTTTGAATATATATCAAGTTGGTTAAGGATTTTGATTGAGAAAAGAGAATTTGATTTGAGTGTGTTTTCGATCGCACGGGGGCGAGAAAAATAGAGTTTGATGCATTGGGTGTTTTAGAGGTGACAATTGTTCACACACGAGTAAGAGAACTTACACCTAAACAATTGAGGAGAAAGATCGAAGACTTCATCCCCCTCGCTCCATCTTTTAAGAAATTATGTTTAAATATGGATTACGTGTTTTAATGAACGACGAGTGCTTATAAAAAATGATTTGAATCTTATCGAGACAGAAATGTTTTAGAGGTGTCAACTGTCCACATACGAGTAAGAGAACTCGCACCCAAAAAATTGAGGAGAAAGATCGAAGACTTCATCCCCTTCCTTTTCACCTTTTAAGAAATAGTGTTTAAGTATAGTTAAGTATATTGATTCCGTTTGAAGAAGATACTCGATCATTGACCAAGGTTTAAATTCATGTGCGAAAGAGTTAAAGGTTTGAGCTAAAAGGTAAGGAGGTCCTAATAGGTGTTGGGTAAGGTCGATGGCGAGGCAAAAACGCTCGACATACAAGTTGGGTAATGAAACTTGATATGTGGATCAGGTATGCTTGAGAGTAGGTTAATGTTTAATTGAATTTGTTTTGAAAATGCTTGACATTGGATCAAGCTTATTTGTTCTTTTGAAAAGGTTGATTTTAGTCTTGTGTTAAAACTACCTAAGTGAGAACAAGCATTACATTTCATGGGAAAGGGATACATTTGCTCAAATAGGGATCAAACCAAGCCACAATTAAAGTAAATCAACCACACATATACATGCAAACAAGAGTGTGAAATGTGCAACAACTATCGTTGTATAAAGCCCAAGAGGAGGCTATGTGAGGTCGATGGCGATCGTGAAGACGATCGACTTACAAGGTATTTAAAAATGGCTTGATTTTAAATCAAGATATTAGTTTGAAAAGAATTGGTTTGAACAAGCATATGAGGAATGATATAAAGACAATTAAGGCATGATTATCATACATAAGAGAAGAATGTATAAGCATCAAATAAATATAAGATAAGCAAAAGAGCAAAAATATCAATCAAAATAAATATATCTACTTAACAAAATTAATTAGTAAATTAAATAATTAATACTTAAATAAAGATATATTTAAAATAATTCATAATTATATGTCTTTTGTATTTTTTAATTAAAGAAAATATTTAATAAAGTTAAACTTAAATAATTAATTAAAGGCAAAATACTCTTTTTGGTCCTTTAACTTTACCTCGGGGTATATTTTGGTCCTTTAACTTTAAAAAGTGTCATATTGATCTCTTAACTCTTCAAAACGTTTCATATTAGTCCTTTTCGTCTTATTAGCGACGGAAAAATTCAAAAATCAGTCGCTAAAATTCGTCGCTAATAAGACAAATTAAAGGACTAATATGGAACGTTTTGAAGAGTTAAGGGACCAAAATGACACTTTTTAAAGTTAAAGGACCAAAATGAACTCCGAGGTAAAGTTAAAGGAACAAAAAGGATATTTTGCCTTAATTAAATTAAACTTAAATATTTAATAAAATTAATCATTAAAATAGATTAATTAATTAAGAATTAATTAAAAAGTATTTTTTGAGTTTTTTTAGAATTAAAGAAATTAATTTAAAATAATTAATTGAATTAAAATCAAATATTTAATAAAATTAATCTCTTAATAGATTAATTAGTATTAAATAAAAGAATTTAATAAAATTAATTAAAAAATATTTAATAAAAATATTTTTGTATTTTTTATATAAAGAAAAATATAAAATAAAACATAGAACAAAAACTAAACTAAATATAATATGAAATAAATAAAAACAAGAAAAAGAAAAAACAAAAAGAGAGAAATATGCTAGAATAGAAATAAAAAAGGGGGTGCTGATAGTGAAAGCCCCTAAGCCCAATCAAATATGGGCCCACATTGTAAAGAGAGTCCATGGAAGACTCTCAGCCAACAGTTGACCACAGGGACGATCTGAAGTGTCAGATTAAACACAAGTCAGTTTTTACTCTGGATCTAGCGGTCAGGAAATGCGCACACGGTAAGGACTACAGAGGGTAATGCATGGGAACGTGAGGAGAGGTTTATTCTGGTGACACCTGTCACGGGCGGTGACAAGTGTCACCGCCTCCACCTTACAACGTAACAACAACAACAACTATAATAAAACAAGGAGAGGGGAACATCAGATCTTATTTTCAAATTCCCCTTCTCTCTTCTAGCCTTTACCTTTCTCTCTAAGCTCTCTTTTTCTGCAAAAAAAACACCCCTTACCAGAACCCTAAAACTCACCGGAGAAGGAGGTGGTTGGCGATGGCGCCGCCCCTCCTCTCCGGCCACACTCTATGAAACAACCCTAATCCCACGTAGAAGACACACCTGAGTCCAAATCTGAACTCAGATTTCTCAAAATCTCACTCTAACTTATAAAAATAGAACCCCTAAATAATCTATATCTCTCAAATCATGGCGGAAACAAGAAATTGGAAGAGGGATACAAAGCAAAGTTACATGAAGATTACAGATCAAGCATCAAAAAGCGTGAAGGAAGCGAATCATACCTAAATCGGAGCAATTCCGATTTGAAGTTCTCCAACGAAGGTAAGATCTCTAACTCTTATTCCTTCTTCTGCTTTCCTCGTTTCTTCTTCTACTTCTTATTCTTTTATGAACCTCTATGTGTGTGATGAACTTCTTGAATGGCTTTTTAGCTCCAATAATTTTGAGTCTCAGTGTAAAACTAAAAAATGCTTCTGAAATGAGCTTTTTGGTTAGGGTTTTAGAGTAGGAAAATTTTTAGGGTTTTTTTCAGGTGGTATTCTGTGTCCCCAACGAATGAACAATATAGTCTATATATATGATGAATCTGGTACATGTGAAGGGAGAACAAATGCGTGTGAGGAATGATGAGGTGTGATGAGTGAGGATGAGAACCGTTAGAGAATGACTAATTTTGTGGGATATTGAGAAAGTGGGGTTGTGAAAATATCATGCTATTTTGTCTGTTATGTGATTCTAGAAGGATTCATGTGGTCCCATGTGAATTTGTGATATTTTGTGACATTGTGAATCCACGTACTTGCCTTGTGTATTGAATTTGTGAATTCCACTTGACCTCCCTTTTACAAAATGCTCACATACTGGTTTTTTGCTTTGCTGTGAACTTACTATGCTATTTTAATTTTGTACCTTGTAATACATTATTTGAATTGTACCTTGCCCATGATTGGCCTTACACGCTCTGCACTACCTTGTGTCTTGTGTTTTTTGAATTTGGATATGGCTTTGAAATTCTGGCATAGCAGATCACAGATGTCCTAACAACACGTGAAGACATTGATCTCTGCATCACTTTAAAACAAGGACAAAATAAACAAGCTGATACTCTGAATATCAGCAACAGAGTCACAACAGATGTTTCAACATCTGTTACAACATGTTAATCAACAAGCAAATACTGAACTATAAATTGCAGAATGATAAATAACACAAGATATGTTAACCCAGTTCGGTGCAAATCACCTACATATGGGGGCTACCAAGCCAGGAAGAAGAATCCATTATCAGTAGTATAGTTTAATGTAAACAACCTCTGGTTTATAGTAAACAACCTCTGTTTTACCTATCACTACCCAATGAAAACCCCATCTTACTCCCTTAATCACATCCTGTGATATCTAACAGTTATAGTCATAATAACTGTATCATCCTACTTGAAAGAATCATCTTTTAATGTAAAGTTCAGCCAAACACTCTCGACTAACAAACCTACTTGGATTTGCTTCAAAACTTCAGCCAAGAACAATATACATTTCATTACCTCAAGGCTTCTAAATCTGTATATACATCTATGTCTACCACAATGTATCCAACCGATACAAAGGGAGACTTACAACATAAGAAAGTCTATGACTTTCAAAACCCTAAACCCTTATTTTTTACTTTACAAAAGTGTTACAAGAGATTAGTTATTCAGCCCTAGGTCTAAGTCTTCTCTTATAGTCTTCTGTCTTGGGCTTCAAATCTCCTGTCCTTGATCCACTGCTGAACGTACCTTGAATCTTGGAACATAATTAAAAACAAAACCTGCAGTGACAGTCATGATGTCGAGTCTTCATGCTGGGACATCTCATTCGACATCTTTGGTCTGGGGCAGATTTCTTTAAACTTAGAACATCTTGTTCAACATTATGTTTTACCAAAATTTAGTCAAATCCTTGGAGCTTCCAATCTCCCCCTTTTGACAAATTTTGGCTAAAACATTCTTCAGTTCGATGGTGCATATAGTGGGAAAACCTGAAGTTAGTGTCGAGAGAGAAGATAATTTTTAGACACCCTCCTCATTCATGTTGAGGTACATGAGGAAGAAGATGCAAGACACTCTTCTCATCCCGTGATACAGAGTACGCAGAACATGTAACTCAGATCACAAAATACAACTTGCTTCATAACTTTGATCACAAAACACAAGCTCCTAGGATGTTAGAACCCAGAATGTTAGAACATCCTTTGAGACATTTTTGCAAACCAACAGCACAAATGCACGCATATAACTTACAGTAGTAAGCAGCAATATGTAATCATACTCCCCCTTTTTAGCCAAAAATTGGCAAAAATGACCAATATATACCCATACCCAGACTGTACTCACCCAAACACGGATAAATCCCATTAGCTCTCAACTCAATAAGAAGATGTCCTGAAACTCAAGTAGCAAGAACCTCCTTAAATACTGATGAAGCTACATAGGAAGTCATGATCCGTTGGAAGAAACAAATTACTAGTCAATGAATGGAATATTGACCACTGGCCAAGTTAGTTTTGAAAGTTTCCACTTTAATGAGAATTATTCAAAACACTTTGGACTGTTGCTACTGAGAGTAATAGTTTTAATAAGTGATCATGTGTAGTCAAAAGCACGCCTTTCTGACATGTACTTGAAACCACAGTCCATTTGGTTGTTTTTAGCTGGAAACATATTCTGAACAATGTCCTGACTCCCTATCAAACTTTGTCAATTTTCTCAAGGATGAACCAAAGATCTTCCTTTACATTGACCAAGACCCCACAACATTGTTTTATTTAGCACAGACATAACAGGTTTAAAAAGATAATCACAATCTTCTTTACTTCACTCTAAATTAACTCTTTAATCTAGAATTAGTAGACTTAATCATGACATCTTCAACAAATCAACATAATACTTCCATTGATCTTCCAATCTGCAGAGAAAAGTAAATTCTCCCAGATAAAGACAATGATTCTTAGGACACTCCCAAGAATCTTGTGTCGTGCTGATATAATCCATTGACATACCAACGATAGAACCAAAATCAGCCTGTCAAGTCCACCCAGAACTAAAACAGTAACACAATGTCACGACATCTCGTCTGACATTACACCCTAACCAGAGGTATTCTATCACAAACTATTTTAAACCACAAAAAATCTTGATAAATAGCTGCACTACTGCAGCAATAGATCCTAGGAAGAAGTCCAACTCCCCCTGTCGGAGATAACCAGTGCTTCTTTGCAAAAAGAGCACCTTAAAGTGAATGGAAAACATAAGACTCATCTTCATGTCTTTAAGAGCTCACTCCTTGTTCAACACACTTGCTAAACGCATTCACTCACTACTTGATCCACAAGCAATCTATGTACCACAATAGTACACCCAACAGACATAAGTTTCCCCCCTATCTTTTATAAATGATGCTCCTTCCAACAAAAAACACCCAAAATCACCACATGATATCACATGACCAACTTCATGCGCATATAGTGAGAAAGTACCAGGATCACATCCTTGTACCATAACCAACAAACTCTTGGATTGAGACTAAAATTACCATTGATCCCTCTCATCCTGAACCCATCCATACCCTGTGCAAATCCACCTTGAATTTTACAGCCATAGATATTCTTGTTCCTTGAGAATAAATCCAATTGAACCTGGAATGCTCACATTCCTCAAAGAGACATACAAAATCTCTTAGTTTATTAGTTAGACCAGATGTCCTTCACACTTGAAAAACATCAAATACATGCTCCAGAAATCCTCAGCTTACTTGCTTCACAAGCACCAAACGGATCCACTTCTTTCTAGAGTTATTTGCAGCAGAAGAAATCACCTCTCCACAAGCATTCTGACCTCAACAAGAGTCAGACTACCAGATGGACACCCCATAATCCAAGACAGTCTTCACCTCATCATTCTCCCGTATGATAAGTTAGAACACTTCTAATTCAACTAGTGAATATCAGCTCCCACAATCTGAATTCCAAGTTCAGAAAACATGATGATGTTTTAACATCCGTTAGGACATCTGGATCATATCACAAACACCATACACTATGGTTCTTGATACAATTACCACTGGACTTACTATCTGCATAGTAATCCAACTGAAGATCTTCAGAGAACACAACTCCTACCAGTTTGATCATCAAGAACTTCAGACAATTATAGAAAGAAATAAACTCTCAAACTCTCACTAAAGCAAGCTCCTTAATCAGCAAGCCAAGAGCAAAACCAGCTCCTCATTTACTCTTCAAACAACCTCCCTTCTCCACAAAGGTAATTTGTTCTTGGATTCAAGTGACTATGGTTAAACACAGCCAAGTGTCACATCTTCCTCCAGATCTCCAACCAAGAATCTGGGTCTTCAGCAAGACATGATAGATACACTAAGACTATGAAATGTAGCCTCTACTAGCTTCTGCAATTCCCATACATTGCATAGGCTTTTAGAAGCATCCATTCCAATCATATATGAGAAGATCAGCTTCTCTCAAGATGATATACCTCCAATGTAACCAGATCCCGCTGAGTGAACAATCTGATGATAACCCTGATGTCAGTACATCTGACATCAATGTCATGACTTCCAGCTGATGAGCTCAAGTCTGTCTGATACAGTCTTGATCAACTCCCCCTCAGACATACCACCTTGAGAAACTTCTCCACTTCTACGGAACAAGAGTTCCATGCTCTCATAGACTTGATTGACATATCAAGTTTGAGTAGGCAACCTCCATCCTGTGTTAATGGTCCACAACCAATCTTAAGACCAGATACCTTGAAGAGCATCATCTTCAAGAACTCATCCTTAAAAGAACCAAACATGCCAAAGCTTGATTCTTTAGGAAAGAGTAGTCAACAACTACAAGAAATCCAGCTTCCTTTAAGAAGAGAGATCTTCAAGATGTCAGAAATATTGTCTTGGACATTTATCTAGAACCTCCATGTTGAAATGGATCACATGCTCTCAGCGGATGCACTCCAATTCACTTAGATCAAAAATAAACTGATCCAAGCAATCTTTATCAAGATTAAGATGTCTTCTTCTTCACTTCCATCAGCACCATATTCTAGACAAACTTCCTGTCACAAAACTTCCTAGTCAGATTATGTACCTCTGCAGATCCAACCAGAAGAAGGTTTCCAACACTTTATGTCAACACACAAAAGATTGGTTCCCAGAGCATACGTTACTCCCCTTCCTTGTCCTAGAGATTCACTTATTGAATCAATGAGATTCTGCACAAACTTTGCTGATGGGATGTTTCAACATTTGGTTGAACATCAGATCCTTATCTAATGAGATCTTTACTGATGACCTTGACTACATCCAATATTGAACACCACACACATGGATAATCAATTAAATACTTGTGGATTCCACAACTAGCAAATAATCTTAAATCCTTGTTCAGAAGACATACTCCCAAGAGATATCAACACTTTAGGAATACCAATCAAGTATTCTTTAGTTTAGGTACCTTCCTTGCCAAGCAGAATATTGAGACATCAAGACTGACACCCTTGACTCATGCTGACTTAGCTGGCACACTCCTATGCATCTTCCTTGAGAAGGACCACTTCAACTGATCTAAAGAAGCACCACCTTGCACTAAGGAAGGTGAAAAAAATCACCCCCAAATTCTTTAGATTTATGATCCTCAGGACCAACCTTGATCTAGAAGAGCAACCAGAATCCTCCAGAACACCAAAGAAAAACAGTCCTCATGACAAGAGATGCCTTGAGAGAATTCTCAAGTCTCTTTGGCAACTTTATCATGACAAGGGTATTTACTAGTTTCATAACCCAATAAATTAATAACCTAGACCTCTCCTTTTCTGACTTCAAAATACCTGAAGAAACCAACCTTCCAAGTACCAACACATCAAAGGCAAACAACAACAAACAACTCTCTCCATTCCATTACTCCCTGCTGGAATGGCTAGAACTTCAATAGATGTTGACACCTTCATGAACAGAGTCTTCAATCTATCCTTACTAAATTCCTTTCATCAAAAACACATGAAGAGTAACACATCTTCAACAAGCTCCAGTTAAGATGTCAAGACATCTTAGAGGACACCTTGCAGAAAAGAACCTCAACACCTGCAGCAGCTAGAACATCTTCACAGAAGCAAAAGACAACCAAACAAAAGATGCCATCCTTGATCCAATACTAATCATTCTAGATATCCAATACCTTTGAAAACATCAAAGTGAAGGTCTGATCGCACAAACACACACCTTGTTTAATGAACCAGAAAATATCTCTCAAGATCTCATCCAGAAACAGACAGGATGCCTGCTCTGATACTAATTGAAATTCTAGCATAACAGATCACAAATGTCCTAACAACATGTCAAGACATTGGTCTCTTCATCACTTTAAAATAGAATAAACAAGCTGATACTCTGAATATCAGCAACAGAGTCACAACAGATATTTCAACATCTATTACAACATGTTAATCAACAAGCAAATACTGAATTGTAAATTGTAGAATGATAAATAACACAAGATATGTTAACCCAGTTCGGTGCAAATCACCTACATCTGGGGGTACCAAGTCAGGAAGAAGAATCCACTATTAGTAGTATAGTTTTATGTAAACAACCTCTAGTTTATAGTAAACAACCTCTGGTTTACCTATCTTTACCCAGTGAAAAATTTATCATTATAATTCTCATCTAATTGATAAGAGAATCCCATCTCACTCCCTTAATCACATCCTATGATATCTAACAATTATAGTCACAATAACTGTATCATCCTACTTGAAAGAATCCTCTTTCAATGTAAAGTTCAGCCAAGCACTCTCGGCTAACAAACCTACTTGGATTTGCATCAAAGCTTCATCCAAGAACAATATACAATTTATTACCTCAAGGCTTCTGAATCTGTATATACATCTATGTCTACCACAGTGTATCCAACTGATACAAAGGGAGACTTACAACACAAGAAATCCTACGACTTTCAAAACCCTAAACCCTTATTTTCTACTTTACAAAAGTGTTATAAGAGATTAGTTATTCAGCCCTAGGTCTAAGTCTTCTCTTATAGTCTTCTGTCTTGGGCTTTAAATCTTCTGTCCTTGATCCACTGCTGAACGCGCCTTGAATCTTGGAACATAATTACAAACAAAACCTGCTGTGACAGTCATGATGTTGAGTCTTCATGCTGGGACATCTCATTCGACATCTTTGGTCTGGGGCAGATTTCTTCAAACTTAGAACATCTTATTCAACATTATGTTTTACCAAAATTTAGTCAAATCCTTGGAGCTTTCACACTTGTATGCCAAGTTAGCCTTCTGCCACTTCTATGTTTTTCTATGTGCATTGGCTTTTAATGACTTTTAACTTGTTTTTTTTGCTCTGGTATTATGTCTTTACCTGTGAATTATGAATTGATTATGGTTCCATCTTATTTTTCATGTGCTTGCCATGAGGATGATGGGAAGACTCAAGGATAACCGTGGCATTGGTGGCTTGAAGAAAATCTGATGAAACACCTTGGATATGTGAGAAGTTAGCACCATATTGGAGCTTGATGGGGCTTTGATTTGATGAAGAGGTTTGCAAGTGTTTTTGAAGGTTTATGGCATTGTGAATGGAGCACAGATTGGCACGAGGATGAAAGGAAATGGTGTAATGGTGGCGAAGCCATGGATGGGATTTAGCACAAATGAAGAAGTTTTAGTGATAACAGCCACTTGGATGAGAATTGGCATGAGATTGATCATGAAGATCCATGAAGAAACAAGATTTGGTGTTGACTCAAAGAGCATAAGGCATGAAGACTTGAAATCTTTTGTAGCACAAGTGTCAAAAAGGTCCTCATAATATAAACTTAGGATGGATTATCTTGGACCTGTACATCTAGCCTTAAAAGCCTTGTATGATACTTGAGTTCTTCCTTTAGGTTTTTATTTGTGTCATTCTTATTACTATTTTGGATTCCAAACACAACATGTGACATTAGAAACTCTATTGAATCCATAATTCTAAACTTGGTATAATCTAAACTTTGTAATGTTGCTTATATTGAAACTTTAAGAATTGTGACATGAATGTGGATTTGGGTGATGTAATTGCCTTGTGAAATGGCTGCTAACATTTAATCCCACAACTTGTTATTATGAGATCGTGACTTTTATGGCTTGGTGATCTAGCTTGGTTCACTTTGAGAATAACCGAACCATGATTTTTAGGAACATGAGGACTGCATCCTTATGACTTAGTAATGACTTGTAGTTTGCAACATGGTTTGAGAATGATTCATGCAAATCCAATCATAACTTGAAAATGACTTAAAATCCAATTGAACGTGTCTTGAAGAAAAATCTTGAAAAATGGCTCTCATCTTGCCATAGCTTAAAATGATATTTTAGTTAGTTGCAAACTCATGGCCTTTACAAACACCAATCTTCCCTAAATGAACAAATGGCTTGATCACCAATTGATTATGCCATATGATCTCTTTTTTTTACTTTCATATGCTTCTTAACCATCCACCACTAGTGAACCAATTCAAGCTTGAATTAAACAAGTTTCCACGTGACCTTAGCATCATATGGGAACATAACTTGGACTAATCTTGAAACATGGCCTAAAAAATCAATTGATCATGCCTTGAAATGAACCAGCCATATAACTTGGGCATTTGTTCTTGTCTTGACTGCTTGGTCATGAGACTGAGGGCACATTCAAAGGGCTTGTAATCACCATAAGCATACAAGACTCTTGTGAACTAATTTTTAGAGGATCCTGGCCAAAGGCCAAATGATAATCTAGAGAAAAGTCATCAGGTAACACAATTATTTGCTATTAGAAAAGTAAAAAGGTAGGACAAATTTGGGGTATGACAATATCATTTTTTTGTTTTCTCATTAGGAGTTCTGTTACGTTTGAAGAAGAAGGTGAAGGACCCGGTTTTTTTATTCGTGAGAATGTTTCAAAAGCCGTGCCTTTTTTCTTTTTTCCAATTTAGGTTTTGGATTTGTTTTAAGACTCAGGCGGATTCTTCTTGACCCGACCTGATCCATGGCTTGTTTGCCCTGATCTACAGCCCACTCCTTTGTTGGCCCATATGTGTGTGTTTTGTCTTTAGTCTAGACTAGTGATCATATGCTGATTGTTTATTTGGGTATTAATTGTAACTATTTATTTCTTTAATTTTTGTTTGTTTTTTTTATTTTTTTATTTTTTTATTTTCTCTAAATATTTCTAATAAGTATCTTCTTTTATTTGTTTAATTCTTAATCTTGTGTAATTTGTTTTTTTAAAAGGAATTTATCTTAGATTTTTTGTTTGTTTATTACCTTAGTAGCATATTATTTATTTACACAAAAAGAGATTTGTTTCCAAATTTAAAAAAAAAGGATGATAAAGATATTTAGTAATTTTCTAGCTTTTTAGATGTTTAGGTTTTTCTTAATAGTATATGTATAAATACATAGTCAATTTATATTAAAAAAATCTAAAAAAAATTTATTAATTATTTTAAATATTTATGTTTAATACTGATTAATTAAATCATAAATTAATCCTATTAAATATTTATATTTAATTTGGTTAATAGTTCTTTTTTATTTTGGTTTTATGTGTGCTTGGTTTTGACCTTTGATATCGATTTTCATGATGATTAACTCTTGATGTTAGTTCTTGATGCATCCTTGTTGGTAATTTTTGCCATGATCTTGATACATGTGTCTGATGATTATTCATGACGCTTGAGCCATGTTTCATTTGATTGCTTGACTATTTTGCTATTGACTCTCATCGCATGTTCCCTTAGGATCTCCTAGTCCAACTTAATTTTTGATTAAGATTGGAGTAGGATAGACTTTAGGTTCTTAATCTCTTGCATGACAATGTTAGGGTAAAATCTCCCTTCATCCTCGACTTTAGGTCCACCGTATGATCACATTAGGATAAAACTTCCCGTTAATCTCAACCTTAGGAGCATCATTGCATGACAACATTTAGGAATCAGTTCTCTTAGTTTTTCTTTCTTTTACATTCAAATCTTTTCTTGCATTAAAAATAAAAAAGACACTTAATAAACACGATGTGTGTAGTACGTCACGAGTCTTAAGTACATGAGAAATGATTGAAATTCTGGTACATGTGCAGAATTCAGATGTCCTATAACATGTCATTCGACATCTGGTCTGAAAAAAAACATGGCAAGGTATAAACATATAAAAACAGTACTGAAAGGCATAAACAACACACATAAATTGTTCACCCAGTTCGGTCTAACAACCTACATCTGGGGGTATACCAAGCCAGGAAGGAAGTCCACTATTAGCAATATCAATTCGAAGTTAAACTCCCCTGTTTACAACTTCTCACTTAATAACTACCCAATGATCCTTCTACCTAAGTTCTCCCTAGATAAGAGACTCCATCTCTCTTCCAATCATCGCAATGATGTCTAGCAGTCAACACCTCAGCCACTGCATCAACAACTTGATTTCCAACAACTCTTCAAACACAACAAAGCAGAAGACATACTTCCATGACAATACCTAGACATGACACACATGACTAAGAACAATACTTAGAGTTGCTTAACAGCTTCCTCCAAGAACAACACTCACTCTTGCTTAAAAGCTTCGAGGAGAACAGTGACCATCTCACAATCCGAGTGGTTCACACATACCAACTCTCCTAGAGAGTGGTTCACAAAAACGAAACCCTAATAATTTTACATCTTGGAATCGTTACCAAAAACTAGGTTACAAAACATATATATATATAACCGATTCCCAACTGGATTTGGGCCTACAAAAACACAGCAAATGAGCTGCTACAAATCAGCAGAAACTTCTGCTACAAATAAGGACGACACATAGGATAACTAAATATTCACAGAATATTCAGTAACAAATAACAACTAACACAATCTTCCTTTTAAACTAATAACAGACGCGATGTCCTATGATCCAGGATGGGACATCTTTATCCGACATGTTGAATGCAGTAAATTAGAATAACTTGTTTCAACATCTTGCTGCTGGAATAGTTTTAGCAAAATAAATGCCAACCACATAACCAAAGAAATAACAATCTTTCCCTTTGGCTTATTTTGGCTAAAACTACACACCAACAATCTTGCAAAGATAAATAAAAAAACAAAGATATCAGAGACAGCAGCGAAAAACACAGCAAAGCGGCAAGAATTCACAACAAAAAAACTCTCCCTCAACTGCAGACACACAACAACATTCTCCCCCTCAACTGCAGCACCAGCACAAGCAAACTACAAGCACAACACACCCTAAGTAACTTAACATAACCAGAATGTCAGTAACTCATGTTAAGACATCATACATGACATCAACATTGTTTTACCAAAATTGTAGCCAATTACAAGAACTAACAATCTCCCCCTTTGGCTAATTTTGGCTAAAACAATCACAGCCAACATCAGAAAGAACTTGTAGTGGATAAACACCAACCTCCAAACAACTACTAACATTCACTACACAACCAGCATCAGCAACATCCAACAGCTGCACCAAAAACAAACTCAAACAGCATAACAGCTGCACAACCAGAACACAAAGCAACAGGCAATAACTCCCCCCCTTTTTAGCTAGAATTTAGACAAACCAAAAACCAGCAGAAAGAAATTCCATCAACAAACCGAAGCTCCCCCTCAACACCAGAAACAACCAACATCACACACAACCAACCAGCAGCATACAGGGCAACTCTCCCTTTTTGGCAAACAAAGCAACTATGCAATAAGGGCAATCAACCAGTAGCAGAACACATCCAACTCAGAAGCTTGTACAACTTTGATTCAATACATTGACAACCCAATGACATGACCAAGATCAACCAGTCAAGTCCACCCAGAACTAAACCAGTCACACAATGTCATGACATCTTGTCTGACATTACACCCTCACCAGAGGTACACTATCATGGATTTTTTTGAAACCACAAACAATCTTGATAAACAACTGTACTACTGCAGCAACAACTCCAAAACAGAGGTCCAACTCCCCCTATCTAAGATAACCAGTGCTCATTTGCAAGAAAAACACCTTAAATGAATGAAAAACATAAGACTCATCTTCATGTCTTCAAGAGCTCACTCCCAGTCCAGCCACCTGCTGAAGCACATTCATTTTGGTACCACTATCCCTTCAGACAATAAACAACAGTCACTCACACATGAAGTTACAATTAGGCTATTCGTGAGGAACATAAGGATCACCATCCTCCTTCAAACAAACTGTTAGATAAAGATCAAGGTCACATAGATCCCCAACTTTCCAAAGGCAGTCATTCCCTATCATACTCTTCATCTTTAGACTTCCAATCAATCAATACCTAATCTACTTCAGTCTTCTCTACATTCTCCATCCAAGGTAGACCTTCTACTTCATCATTCTCCCGTATGACTATGTAGACACTCCTTAGGCACAACGTAGGCACCAAGCACCAGAACCAGAGTAAAATCATCCTTCACCAAGGATATCTATCCCGGATAATGTTCCAACACCAAGTTAGAACATCTGCCACACACCAAGACATCATCACCATGATTCTTGATATGCTCCACCAACTGGACTTACTATAACATAGTAATCCAATAGAACTAGAGAAATAAACTCTCATCCACCTTCAAGAAGAATAATCTCCTTGAGTCTTCAACTCATCACCCTTTTGCCCAAGAGTAACTTGTTCCAAGACAATCCTCAATAATAACCAGCTGTCACACTCTGATTATCTTGATTCTTCGAATCCACTTCTGAGATCAACCAAATGCCACATTTTGATCACCTCATTCATGAATCCTCATATGAAAACAACCAAATGCCACATTTTTATCTTTTTCACGTTTGTCAGAACTCTCACAAAGATATCCTGATCCACCAAGGAAACTTGATCTTCAAGTCACATGTTCCAATTGCTCAATAGCAAACACACTTAGACTCCCTAAGCCATGGTCATGTAACATCTTCTCCTTCCTGCAGCTCCCGCAAACTGCCAAGAGAACGATCTTTTTGAAACATCCTATTGTTCATTCCTGTAGATCACCCTATCATAAGCTGATGTGCCACATCACCAACTGAGACTTCTGATGTTAAGCTAGATGTCAGAACATTATGACATCCAACTGTTGAATTCAGCTCTTCCTTCTGCCACTCAGAAGAACCTCCTCCCTTTGCAGAAACAGATTTCCATGCTCTCATAGACTTGATTCAACAATCAAGTTTGAGTAGACAACATCCATCCTGCTCAGAAACTCCAAAGACTTCAAATCTGCCATAACTGAATCTTCAGAAAATAAGTAGTCCACGACTACCCCATAGCAATACTAAAGAATCTCACTACCCTTAGTAGAGCCGTTAGTAGAAATCCAGAGACAACTGCCACTTATCCTTGACCTTCACAACCAGAGTAAACACCATGCTCCAAACCACTTAGATCATAAATAAACTGATCCAAGCTGTAACCATCAAGATTATGATGTCTTCATAGTCTTCCATCTTCATCTTCAACAGCACCACCATCTGGACAAGTCATCCACAATTGCTAAAACAATAATCCCAGGTCAACACCTAGGAGACTTTTGAGCGAATGTAGAACCCCTCCCATGATTCTTCAATCCTCTGATGAAAAGATGTCAGAACATCTGACAGAGCATCCCCAATCTTAAATCTCAAGGATAATTAATTAAATACTTGTGGATTTCACAAATAACAATTGATCTTAAATCCTTATACAATAACCCTTCTTCACTGCTGTAGCTGAGCTCCACCAGATCATGTCATGAACACTTATAAAGTATTCAGTCTTGTTACAAGTATCTTCTTCAATGACAATGTTGAGATACCAAGGTTGCCACTCTTGACTCAAGTAACTAAGACTTTCTCTGAACAAGTCTTCTTTACCTCAACAAATCTTCAACCAGATTGGATTCACTCTTAGGGTCAAGAGAAATGCATCCTTCCTTGCTGTTTTTGTGAAAGGTGAAAAAAATCACCTCTACGGTCTTCACCCCTATGCTTCCTAGGAAGCACCTCCTAGTCTGAAGAATAACTAGAAGACTCCAGAACATGACTCAGTTGCCTTGATTGGACTTGATCATCATATCAAGTGTTTTCAACAACTTAATCAACAAGAAATCATCAAACCCCTAGAGCATGAGTTTGATAATTCATCTTACCCTTCAATCTGACTTCAGCATACATGATGAAGCCACTCACCCATGTACCAAGTCATACAAGACTCAACCATCACAAAGACACCCCTCTGCTCCCGACTTTGGAATGCTATGTGACTTCACACTGGTTGACATCTACAAGAACCGAAAACGAGTAAGGATAGCTACAATCTTCCTTCAATCATAACTCCAGAATCCCATACTTCTAGAGCTCTTCAATCAGAACCTCATGCAGCGGAACTACCAAGGAAATAGATCCTGCTTGCCCTAATAAGATGTCAGAACATCTTATAAGACACATCAACAAAAGAACTAGCCACTTCTTTCGTAGTTGTTGTAGAATCTCCCTCAGCAATATGAACAACCAGGAATTTTCCATCAGATATATATATGCAGCGGAACACACACACCAGAAAACTCCTCTACAGCCTTCAGGCAAAACATAATAACCCACGCCACTCTATGTGCAATAGGTCAACATAGGTTTGAAAATAAATCAAACCACACAGCAGCTCACCACCAAAGGTACACGTTTGACAACTTCAAACTAAGCTAATACATACCATGATATGAACAGTCTATCCTCCACTTCTAGGGACCATTCAAACAACAAAATAAACTTCTCCAAGTTCAAGCAACTTTTCAGTAGGTACCACCTACCTTGTCCATGACCAGAAAGTATCTTCCCTAGGATCTCACCCAGAAACAGAACAGGATGCCTGCTCTGATACCAATTGAAATTCTGGTACATGTGCAGAATTCAGATGTCCTATAACATGTCATTCGACATCTGGTCTGAAAAAAAAACATGGCAAGGTATAAACATATAAAAACAGTACTGAAAGGCATAAACAACACACAGAAATTGTTCACCCAATTCGGTCTAACAACCTACATCTGGGGGCATACCAAGCCAGGAAGGAAGTCCACTATTAGCAATATCAATTCGAAGTTAAACTCCCCTCTTTACAACTTCTCACTTAATAACTACCCAATGACCCTTCTACCTAAGTTCTCCCTAGATAAGAGACTCCATCTCTCTTCCAATCATCACAATGATGTCTAGCAGTCAACACCTCAGCCACTGCATCAACAACTTGATTTCCAACAACTCTTCAAACACAACAAAGCAGAAGACATACTTCCATGACAATACCTAGACATGACACACATGACTAAGAACAATACTTAGAGTTGCTTAACAGCTTCCTCCAAGAACAACACTCACTCTTGCTTAAAAGCTTCGAGGAGAACAGTGACCATCTCACAATCCGAGTGGTTCACACATACAAACTCTCCTAGAGAGTGGTTCACAAAAACGAAACCCTAATAATTTTACATCTTGGAATCGTTACCGAAAACTAGGTTACAAAACATATATATATATATATATATATATATATATATATATATATATATATAACCTATTCCCAATTGGATTTGGGCCTACAAAAACACAGCAAATGAGCTGCTACAAATCAGCAGAAACTTCTGCTACAAATAAGGACGACACATAGGATAACTAAATATTCACAAAATATTCAGTAACAAATAACAACTAACACAATCTTCCTTTTAAACCAATAACAGACGCGATGTCCTATGATCCAGGATGGGACATCTTTATCCGACATGTTGAATGCAGTAAATTAGAATAACTTGTTTCAACATCTTGCTGCTGGAATAGTTTTAGCAAAATAAATGCCAACCACATAACCAAAGAAATAACAATCTCCCCCTTTGGCTTATTTTGGCTAAAACTACACACCAACAATCTTGCAAAGATAAATCAAGCAAAACAAAGATATCAGAGACAGCAGCGAAAAACACAGCAAAGCGGCAAGAATTCACAACCAAAAAACTCCCCCTCAACTGCAGACACACAACAACATTCTCCCCCTCAACTGCAGCACCAGCACAAGCACACTACAAGCATAGCACACCCTAAGTAACTTAACATAACCAGAATGTCAGTAACTCATGTTAAGACATCATACATGACATCAACATTGTTTTACCAAAATTGTAGCCAATTACAAGAACTAACAATGATGAGTGGGAATTTCTCCTTACCTCTTCTAGAGTGCTTTGTGCGCGAGCCGTCTCAGATCGTTTGTGCAAAGTATTCGCTCTTATGTCATAGACTTTAGTGCAATACGCATCTCAAACTCTTTTCAAAACCCTAACAAAAACACTTTAACAAATCCAAATCTTTTCATCCTTTGGGATTTTTTCTAAAACCATTTTTGAAAGGGCATGTTATTTCCGTTCTACCGCAATACAGGTAACGCATAAGACTCCGCGAGCGAGCGACAATACACCTAACTGCTAGAACGCAAACGTTAGCATCATTCATAAAAAACACCAACAAATCGTAGTCCCATGAACTACGAACGCTCTGATTTCTCATTCCCATTTAGAATATGTAGAACAAGGGCCTCAATCGTTGGCGAGTAACCTCCCCTTTCACCCGTAGTCCTCCGAACTACGTTGACTCTGACTTTCCCATTGCACGAGGGAATACGTAGGCATATGATTGCGAAATCCTACGAGTCCTCTTTTGTTTTCCCTTTTCATTCATGCATTCTCTTAGCAAGTAAGCTTTAGATATACATACCCTTTGATTTATACAACAAGAGTGGATCCCGTTGAATACAACAAACGTGAGGGGTGCTAATACCTTCCTCTTGTGTAATCGACTCCCGAAGCCCGAATTTGGTTACGAGATCATGTTCTTTCCCTTATGATGTTTTCTCGATGTTTTCCTTTCCCCGTTAGGATCAATAAAGTTCGATGGCGACTTTGTGTCTCCGTCGTTTGTTTTTCACGTAGCGACACGTTGCAAACTTGCTTGTCCGCCCGTAACCTCTGGCTTGCCTTCGACTTTGACTGAGAAAATCATCTGTCGAGCCTGCTTCAATGTTCTTCTGACGGATGGTTTGTCGAGACCTCTTCGACCTTAGTCTGCAGGAGGTTCCATCGAACCTGTTTTCCTTTCCTTGGACGAAATTCGCCAGCTAATAGCGTCGCCATCAACCTTTCCTTTACACCTCTTTCTAAAAGCCTTTAATCCAACGTCAAGCGACATTTTCACCCCCTTGATCCAACTTCAAGCGGCATTTTCTTAATAAATTCAAAAACACCATAAAATACGATTAAGATTGCGCGCCACAAGCCTTGATCCAATGTCAAACGGCCTTTTCTTGGAGTGACTTCAAAATCCTATCCTCTACTTGCACCTATAGTAGATCAAGTGTTTGCCCTGATGTAGGGAGTAGCGGTGGATCGTCCGTATATCTTTGCTTAGAATCTGATCTATTGATGGTGGATCTAGTTGGTTCGAGATCTAGCATGTAAATAATGTGGAAGTTTTGGAATAAGTTGGTGTTGATTTGGGAGTACTTTCTCTTTGCGACGTTTGTTTTTTTCCTTTTGTTCCATTATGTTTTGCCATTTATCAAGCACTTCTTGTGCTTTGTACATAACTCTTATTTTTCTTTTACTCCCGATTTTTATATATTATATTTTCTGTTAAAAAATAAATAAATAAATTATAAAACTCACTTAATAATAGGATATTGTATCAACTTTGTGTCTATTTCTATTTAAATAGAATTATCCATTTACTTGAGAAAATGGGATAACCTACCTCTCCAATAATTAGCTGTATGTTTGGTTTTATGTATGTAACACTCATAATTATTATCGGACGTGCAAAAGTAATTTTGACATGTTTCTTTGTCTATTAGGAAAACTATTCAACAAACTTTTGTAAAAAATAGTCTTTAACATCTTTAACATAAATCAATTTCCATTCAACATATATTTAACCAAAATAAATTTTATAAAATAAATCTATTCAAAATTAATTATATAATAGAGTTGAATATCCTTTCCCACGCCCATTTTTTAAGTAACAAGTGTAGCGGGGAAATTTTTGAGTGTAAGTTATTGATTAACTTAACTCATAAAGCAAGAGTCGCCACCGCGCTTTTATTTATTCCACAAAAGGAAAAAGAAAAAAGAGCGAACAAAACCTAAAGAGTTCTAAAAAAACAAGAACAAACAGAGAATGGGTAAGGGGGGTTGGTTATGTAAAGGGAAGGTTTTACGCACCCAATACATCTATAGTACTCTATAGGAGCCCTTTGATATATTCATGCTTTTGGTCTGAAAATGGTTTGCTTGAAAAAAGATTGGGAGGGATGAGAAGAGAATTATTTTTAAAGATTTTTGTGTTTGGAGAGACTTATCGCCTCATGCCTACGTACCAACGATGTGCAATGTAGGATCAAAACCTCGTAGTTCGTGGTACAAAGAACAAAAATGTGTTTGTTATGATTGATTTTAAATGTAAAGACAAGTCATCATTTCCAAGTGAATAATTCCGCTTAAAGAGATGAATCATGTCTAAACTTATGAAAAAAGTTTAAAAGGAAAAGGTGCACAAAGCACAAAAAGAGTTTGATGAGTTTTGTATTTTTTATGTTTTTCTTTTGAAATGGTCAAAATATGATTAATATTGATTGACATTTGTTAAAGAAAACAAGGTTTAGAAAATCACTTGACCGAAGTCAAGGTTTTATTATGAAAGCGGTTTTAAGTTTGAAAACAAGAAAGTTTTGAAAAAGAGAGGAAGTTTTGAAAATTGAAGAAGGGGTGGAGAAGAAGTGACTATCCTAAAGCATAAAGTAAAAGCTAAGGATAAGAAAGATCTAACCACAAATGTAGCTATATTCACCATAAACCAAACAAAAGCACAAGGCTTCAAAGTCTTCAAACCATAATTCCAAAGCAAAGGGAAAAGGTCCTAGTTCTAAGTCCAAGGATCCAAGAATAGCATCAAAGTCCAATGTCTAGGTACAAAATTCCATGTCCATTGCAAAGGATAGTAACCATAGTCCAAGATTAGAAGCACAAGTTTTTTAGAGGTTTTGGCCTTTATTAATATTTTTGGTCCAAGTGGACAAAGAGAAAAAAGCATAAGCATAAACATATGTCCAACGGACAAAGGAAAAATTGCGGAAGCATAAACATGTGTCCAACGGACAAAGGAAAAATTTCTTAAAAGTAAAAGAGAGATAGGGAGCGAAAAGGAAATATAAAGTTAGAAGTTAGTGGTTAGTAGCACAAGGCTCTAGTGCCATAAGCCTTCACCGATTATTCCATTTCGTGTCTTGAACTATAGTGATTAAACAATGCACTTAGGCCAAAGATAATGAGCTTGACAGAAGATTGGTAAAACCAAAGCCTCTACAATGCCAAGTTTCAAAGGTTATGGACCTAACGTAAAAGATCAATCACCATTGGGTTGACGCGACCAATCAAGGTCCGGACCACGAAAGTTCAAATTCCGAATTGGATAAAGAGGGACAAATGTTGCGTTATGTTAAGCAATCGCTGAGTAATTTACGGAGTAATTACCCTACAATGAGGCCGGTCAATAGCTTTTTGTGCTAATGCATGCTAGATGAACGATATGTAGATCGTCATCCGAAAGCAATACCGCACGAAAAGAAAAGAAGGTAGCGATCTAGTCTTGATCAAAATTCAACAAAGGGATTCTATGATCCATAAGACTTTCATTGATCAAAAGAAAAGAGAAATAGATGAAGAGAAAGCCAAATTAAATTACACTTTCAAGATCCTTTCATCTTCAAGTTCAATCACCTTTAATTGATAGGTTTAAGTGTGAAAACATATCACTAATTCTAAGCACCTCAAATGAATTCAACAATTCATTAAAAGATAGATTTGAACTAATGAATGTTTAATTACTTTAACTATATCCAAAGTCCATTGAAATTGAAGAGAAATTAATCTCAACAATGCATTTCAAGGCTAAAATAAGAAGAAAGGGGAAGAAGGTGGAAAAGGAACCAAAACAGTCCCAAAAACAAGTGAAAATATGCATTCTGTTTCGAAGTAACCTGTTACTGCATATTTGCTAACCGGTTACTCTGCACCAGAATGCAGAAAATTGTGCAGAATTCAGCATGATCCACTTTCAAAACTTTTTACAAACACTTTGTGATCATGGAACTGAAATTGCACGAAATTTAAAGTAAAACAATAGCAAAAACCAGCAATTAAACACAATTACAAGATCCAAAGGATCAAGTAACAAAGATCTCCAAAGATCTACATTTTGGAAGATGAAGATGAAGCTTCAATAATGGTGAAAGATGAATTACCACTTCAAATATGAAAATTCCTTCAAATTGCTTCAAGATCCAAACACCAAAGCTTTGATCTATGAGAATTGATGAAGGAAACAAGTTTGGATGAAGGTTTAGCTCAAAGTTGAACAAGATTCAATGTGAATTCTTGTTAACTTTTAAAAGAAGAAAAGTGAGCTTTGGTGAATTTTGTGGTTGGGAAGAGAATTTGCAAGAGGTTTGTTGGCTATCAAAAGCTTGTCAAATGAGTGAAATGAAGCCTCTATTTATAGAATTTAGGCTTGGAAAATTTGGTGGTTTGGAATTAGGCTTCGATGATCAAAATTAGGATTGGAATTCAAATTTGGAGAGAATGATCAAAAGAGTGGTGATTAGTGGAGGTACATGGTGGGAATTAATTATGATGATGTAGGGGATTAAAAATGGGATGGTCTAGAATATTCCTCATGTGATCAAAATTGGTGCCAATTGCTGAAATTTGAATTTGCTGCCATTTTTCAAAATTTCACGAGGGTAACCGGTTACTGCATATCTGCTAACCGGTTACTCAGTGCAAAATTTGTGAAAAATGAGTATTTTGTTGCACTGTTGTGGTTCCGGCTCGATTTTCTTGCTTGTCAAAGAAGGCATGGAAATAAACACATGAACCTTGGAGTCTCTTGAATAATAATCAATTAAATCGTGGAAACTCTTGATCAGATAATTTTTTTGAATTAATCGCAGATCAACTTTGACTTTGTTCAGATGAAATTCATTCGAGCTGCGGGGCTGTTGTTTTGGTATTTTTAACCTGTTCTTCCCCTGAAAATGTTAGTGAAAGGAAACAAAATATTTTTGGATTTTAATTAATGGTTAGTAAACATACACAATTTAAGCAATAAAAAAACTAACAAACACACACACACACTCAAAGATCCCTGCAAGGCACAATCATACAAAAGAGGGAACCAATGTGTGATCTTGTTTGTGGTATGAGATGCAAAATGATATGTGGGATCTTAGGGGTAAAAATTAGGGTGTTACAACTGCCCCTATTTAAGTTTCTTCTATCTGGAGATACGAAGATGGGCATCTTTGTCTCAACGAGATAGAAGAGACTTAAATATAACAACAACCCAATTTTTGGCCCTAAGAGATCACAAAATGATATGACCGTGCAAATGATATGCAGACACAAGACCACTGTGGGGAGAAATGCCACATGAGACAAACAAAAGCCGGGGAGCAAAGGGAAAAGACTCCACAGGGGAACACAAAAGAGGGCAAACACATCCCAACAGGGGAGGAAACAAATCTCCGATGGGGATGACAAAAGAGTAAGATTCCACTGAGGGAAAATTACTAACACCAGAAAGAGGAATAACTCATCCCATCAGGGAGAGAAAAAATCTCCGTTGGGGAAAAGATCGTCTACTACCAGATATCCAATAATAGCATGATCAAAAGGAGAGATTGCCAACTACCAACCAAGTGATAACTACAACAAGGCAGTCAATCAAAAGGATATGAAAAGAATTATCTACTACCAACAAAGGGCAGGGCGACAAAGGTAATAAGCCCAAAAAGGGAAAAGATTACTTGTAATACCCCGTATTTTATTACTCCGGATAATATTATTTTGTGATCGACTGAGCCTAGTGTACTCTGAGAAATTATTTTGACAAAATAATTAGAGTAACTGAGGAACTTAGAATAAATCCAACTAATATTATCTGACTCTGAGATATTTTACTAATTTGGAGTTAAGAGACTTTTTGGACATTTAGTAGTATTATTTACTAATACTAGTTTACTACTTATTTCTTTTCCTCCCATTTTCCAAACAAAAGAAAAAGATAGTAAGAAAGAAGGAAAGGAAGGAGAAAGAGGAAAAACTCAAGAAACATCAAGATCATCATCATCCATTCATCAATCTTCACCCAATCTTCTCATCATCTTCATCTTGCTCATCTCAAGGTGGGTTCTAGATAGAAACCTCATTTTTAGGTTTTGGATAATATGAGTTTTAGGTTAGAATGTAGAAATCGATGTTCTAACGGTTGGATTTCGATATAAATTGAAAGGAATGATCCATACGCTTATAGAAACATATATTGATGCTTGTTTTGATGTTTTGGTTGATTTTGGTTTGATGAGAAATTCTAGGTTTATGTAGAATTTGTGATTTTGTTCAAAACTTGGTTGTGAAGTTTGATGATGAAACTATGTTAGAAACATGTTGAATATGCCTCTAATTAGTTGTTGGAATTGGTATTGAGGGTGTAGAAGGACTGGTTTTGAACTATTATAGCAGGTATTTTTCTAAGTTTCGCAGAGCGCGCTGAGCGCGCAGGAGCCCGCTGAGCGCGGTTCTAAATTTCTGCAAGCCCTCGAGACAGGGAGTTGCGCGCTGAGCGCGACCTAGGAGTTGGAATTTTATACTTTTTAGGGAAAAATTCATAACTGTTGACTCGTTTATCGGATTCGATCATTCTTTATATCGATGTAAAGCCGAGGAAATATTCTATGCAATAAAGTTGATATATGTCGAATTTACCGACCGATTAAATAATCGGGAAAGTTCAAAAGTAATATGATTATGTTTAAATTGTGGTATGTTATTCTATTATGCAATTATGATGTGTTTTGCCTATCCTATTATTGTTTAACATGTTGTGAGTGAATATGCATGTTAATGTAAAATGAAATAGGAAGAGTGAGGAAAACATCAACCTTGACAATAAGAAAACCTAGGAAGAACTAGGAATGGTAGACAACTCTAGATGGCAATACTTGGGCACGTGTTGTAAGAAAGTGCATCCTTGCCGGTATTGGCCTAGTCGAGAGTGGAACACTAGTATGGAACATGAGGTTAACTTTGTGGTTTGAAGGACAAGAAAGGCCTCGAGGCATTATGGCCTAGGCATTGTCGAATACATTATTTTTTGTTGTTGTGTGATCATGTAATCGTAACCATTTTATTTTGAGTTGCCCTTGAAAGGCCTTCATGAGTCTCGAGCTCCTCTGAAGTGCAGGCAGGATTACTTGGTAGGTTTGATTCCCTACGTGTAGTACAATTGGAAGCCTATGCAATGTGTACGAGACTTGTGATGGTTAACAGGCCATGAGAAGTGACGGTTCACGGTTAACAGGCCGATGATCCCGAATCCAATTGTATACCAAGTAACTACAAGGATCTATGACTCGGGTCGCCTTCTAGACGTAGAAGCGGACGGGAATAAGAGATGCCTTGGTACCGGTTATCGATTAATGATGTTGTGGGTTAATGAACTCATGTCATGTTCCATATAGTGTGAGAATTTCAATGTGCGAACTCAAGAGTCCTTTCCCTTTTCCCCATACTTGAGTTAGGATTATTAGAACCTTATTGATCCGAGAGAATCCATAAGATAGGGAACTCACTGAGATTTGATGTATCTCACCCCACGTCGTTGATGTATTTCAGGTGCTTCAGGTTTCGAGAAGGGTAAGGATAAGGTCGTGTGATATTTTCCTTGCTTATTGATGGCTAGCTTCCGTAGCGGAGTTATTTTGAGATCATGGTTGATCTAGTTCTTAGTTTTTATCGTTAGAACATCTTATGTATATTATGCCTTTAGGATCCTATTTATTGCATTTTGGGGCATGTAATATTCATAATGTGTTAACTAGGAACTTGTAGTGTTTCAGTACCAAACACTTGGATTCATATATACTATTTATGCTTTGATGTATGGATTTTATATATGGGTGTTACAGTTGGTATCAGAGCAGATCATATCCTCGACCTAGCCATGAAATAGTATAAGTATTTCTTTCCGTTTCATATATGTTGTGTCACCATTGGTCTTAAGTGTTATATTTATGGCATTGAGCCTGATCAACTTAATCCTATTTGTATGACCTTTAGGAACATGGCTGAGGGACGTAGAAACACTCGTGGAAGACCACCCCGTACCACTCCAGTAGGGACGAATCCGCCGGGCGTTGATGGTAATGCTCCGTTGTATCAGTTCATGCAACAGATGCAACAACAACAGAATCTATTCATGCAGCAAATGGTCCAGCAAATGAATGGAGGTCCGCATCCTCAGGTAGTTGTTCCCGAAGCTGTAGGTGGTAATTTTCGGGACTTTAACCGCATGAATCCTCCAGAATTTCAGGGTGGATTAGATCTCGTGAAGGCTCACGAATGGATTTCTGGTATGGAAAGGATTTTATTGATAGTTCATTGCAGCGAAGAAAACAAGGTGTTGTTCGCTTCTCATTCACTGAAGGGTCCCGCTATGAGATGGTGGGAGAGCGCTTCGGCTTTGATGGCTATTCAAGAAGTGCCGAAGGTGTGGGAGCAATTCAAAGTTGTTTTCATGGAGAAGTATTTTCCGAGTTCGTTGGGGACTCGGAAGGAATTTGAGTTTCAACAATTACGACAGGGCGGTATGACGGTAGCAAGTTATGCCGAGAAGTTCGAAGATATGGCTGCATATTCTAGGCAAGCCATGTATGCCCCTGATGAGAGGTGGAAGATAGATCAATTTCTATTTGGTTTAAGGGCTGAAATCTCACATTGCGTCTATCAGAGGGAGTTCGCTATTTATGCTGAAATGTTAAGACAATGCTATGTGGTAGAACATAGTTTGAAAAAGGTTCGAGATGAAGGTGTAGCAAGTCGGGTAAATCAAGGTGACCGTGGAAGATCGAATCAACAATTTAGACCAATGCAACAATCCTTCAAGGGGAAACAGGTACAATATAGAAGGGCGAGTACACCTCCGGTGTGTCGCACTTGTGGCAAGAATCATTCTGGAAGGTATGGTTTTGAAGGGGTAAAGTGTTTCCAATGTCAGAAGGTGGATCATCTGAGAAGAGATTGTCCTCAGAATAGGACTCAGACACAAGGAAGGGTTTATACCTTATATGCAAGGAAGAAGAAGAGTGACAATTCCTTAATTGCTGGTACGTGCTTTGTTAACGGATTTCCTTGTTTTGTTTTATTTGATTGCGGAGCTACACACTCTTTTGTATCGATGCAATGTATGAAGCGACTTGGGTTGCGGTCCGTTCCTTTGTCTCCTCCTATGGTGGTCACTACCGCCATGGATGAAATAGTTGAGACACCATTGATGTTTGAAAATCGTGTTTTGTCTGTGGACGGTAGAGTGTTTCAGATTGATCTTATTTGTCTACCGCTTAAGAAAGTTGATGTCGTTTTGGGAATGGATTGGCTTTCTGCTAATTCATTTTTTATTGGGTGTGAGGAGAAGGTTATCATTATTCCGTCTGTTGAGGCTACACCAAAAGATGTTTTAACAACTATTCTTGAAGGTACGGTTGGAATGGTAAATTTCTTATTTGAAGAAGAGAAATCTGTTCTGTTGATTCTCACTAAGGAAGGGAGTAATGACCTTCAAGTTTCGAACATTCCTGTAGTTTGCGAGTTTTCCGAAGTCTTCCCCGAAGATGTCACTTCTCTTCCTCCAGAGAGGGAAGTGGAATTTTCTATTGACCTGGTACCGGGAACGGCTCCTATATCCGTTTCTCCGTACCGGATGGCACCTTTGGAGTTAAGGGAATTAAAGGATCAATTAGAAGAGCTTATGGCAAAGCATTTTGTTAGACCTAGTGTCTCACCGTGGGGAGCTCCAGTTCTATTAGTAAAGAAGAAAGACGGTGGAATGCGATTGTGTATCGATTATCGTCAGCTGAATAAAGTCACCATTAAGAACAAGTATCCCTTGCCCAGGATAGACGACCTTTTGGATCAATTGAAAGGAGCTTGCGTGTTCTCAAAGATTGATTTGAGGTCGGGTTATCACCAAATCCGAGTGAAGAGTTCCGATGTACCTAAGACTGCATTTAGGACCCGTTATGGTCATTACGAATTCTTAGTGATGCCTTTCGGTGTGACTAATGCTCCAGCTGTTTTTATGGACTACATGAACCGTATATTTCAAGCTTACTTGGATCAGTTTGTTGTGATCTTCATTGATGATATTCTTATTTATTCTCGTACTTCACAAGAGCACGAGGAACATCTGAGAATTGTTTTATCCGTGTTGCAAGAGAAGCAACTTTTTGCTAAGCTAAGCAAGTGTGAATTTTGGAGGGCGGAAGTTAAGTTTCTTGGTCACGTTATATCACAAGGTGGTGTAGCTGTGGATCCGTCGAAGGTGGAAGCAGTGATAAATTGGGAGAGGCCGAGGAATGCTTCAGAAGTCAGAAGTTTCTTAGGGCTGGCAGGTTACTATAGGAGGTTCATCGAAGGTTTCTCTCAGTTGGCTTTACCAATGACGAAACTTACCCGTAAAGATTTTGCTTTTGAGTGGGATTCGGGTTGTGAGCAAAGTTTCATGAAGTTGAAGGAGAGATTAACGACAACTCCGGTGTTAATCATTCCTGATCCTAACAACTCTTACGAAGTGTTTTGTGATGCTTCTAAGATGAGATTGGGAGGTGTCCTGATGCAAAGTGGTCAAGTAGTAGCTTATGCCTCCCGACAACTGAAAATTCATGAGCAGAATTATCCAACTCATGATTTGGAATTGGAAGCGGTTGTTTTTACACTAAAGGTGTGGCGACATTATTTGTATGGTGTACGTTTTGAAATGTTCAGTGACCATAAGAGTTTGAAATATTTATTTGACCAAAGAGAGTTAAATATGCGACAACGAAGATGGATGGAGTACTTAAAAGATTATGATTTAGAATTGAAGTATCATCCAGGAAAGGCGAATAAGGTGGCATATGCGTTAAGTCGGAAATTAGTTCATAGCGCGAAATTGATGATTTTGGAGTATGCATTGTTGGAGAATTTTAGAGATTTTAATCTTCAGTTTGTGTGGACCCAAGATGGTGTAATTATGGGAAATTTGAATGTCAATTCTACTCTAAGAGTTGAGATTCAACAAGGTCAAATGTTGGATGAGAAGTTGCAAGAAGTGTTACTTCTACCGAGTTTTATTCAGGATACCGACGGAATTATTATGTTCGACCAAAGAATTTGTGTTCCGAATGATGCAATGTTAAGAAGAAAGATTTTGGATGAAGCTCATAAAGGTACATTTACGATACATCCTGGTTCTTCGAAGATGTATCAGGATTTGAAGAAGGACTATTGGTGGTCCGGAATGAAAAAGGATGTTGCGATGTATGTGTCAGAATGTGCAGTGTGCCAACAGGTTAAGATTGAACACCAAAGACCGAGTGGTCTGTTGCAACCTTTAGAAATTCCAGTTTGGAAATGGGATAGCATTTCTATGGACTTTGCAGTAGGTTTGCCCCGTACGCAAGGTGGTTATGATTCAATTTGGGCGATTGTGGATCGACTAACAAAATCTGCGCATTTCTTAGCCGTGAAGACTACTTTCAAAGCAAGTCATCTTGCGAGGTTGTTTATTGCGGAAATTGTAAGATTGCACGGTATTCCCTCTAATGTTGTGTCGGATAGAGATCCGAAGTTTACCTCAAGGTTTTGGAAAGTTTTTCAACAAGCTATGGGTATGGAGTTGCGTTTGAGCACGTCTAATCATCCACAGACGGATGGTCAGATGGAGCAAACGATCCAGACAATGGAAGATATGTTGAGAGCTTATGTGCTGGAAAGTAAAGGGAATTGGAAAGAACTTCTACCGTTGATTGAGTTTTCTTATAATAATAGTTACCACGCGAGTATCGGTATGGCTCCGTATGAAGCATTGTATGGACGAAAGTGTAGAACACCTTTGTGTTGGGCGGAAATTGGCGAAGATAGAATCTTAGGACCCGAAATTATCCAAGAGACCACGAAAAAGATTCGAATGATCCGCGAGAAAATTAAGCAAGCACAAGATCGACAAAAGAGTTATGCAGACAATCGAAGGAGACCTTTAGAATTTGAAGAAGGTGACCATGTGTTTTTTAAAGTTACTCCTAGATTGAGATTGAAAGGACCGTTTAAGTCACACAAGTTAAGCCCGAGATACGTGGGACCGTATCAGATCTTAGAAAGGATTGGTGAAGTAGCTTACAGGTTGGCCTTACCGCCTTCTCTGTCGGAAATGCATGATGTTTTTCATGTATCCCAGCTTCGCAAGTTTGTTCCAGCTCCTCTTCAACCAGTTTTACTGGATACTATTGAAATAGAAGCGGATTTGACGTTTGAACCTCAACCGAGCCGCATTGTGGGAAGAGAAACGAAAGTATTGAGGAACAAGGACATTTCTCTCGTTAAGGTTCAGTGGGATGTAACGCATCCGGGTGATGCAACTTGGGAACTTGAATCGGAAATGCGAGATGCTTACCCTCATCTGTTCAGGTAATCTTTAAATTCGAGGGCGAATTTCTATTTAAGGGGGGGAGGATGTAATACCCCGTATTTTATTACTCCGGATAATATTATTTTGTGATCGACTGAGCCCAGTGTACTCTGAGAAATTATTTTTACAAAATAATTAGAGTAACTGAGGAACTTAGAATAAATCCAACTAATATTATCTGACTCTGAGATATTTTACTAATTTGGACTTAAGAGACTTTTTGGACATTTAGTAGTATTATTTACTAATACTAGTTTACTACTTATTTCTTTTCCTCCCATTTTCCAAACAAAAGAAAAAGATAGTAAGAAAGAAGGAAAGGAAGGAGAAAGAGGAAAAACTCAAGAAACATCAAGATCATCATCATCCATTCATCAATCTTCACCCAATCTTCTCATCATCTTCATCTTGCTCATCTCAAGGTGGGTTCTAGATAGAAACCTCATTTTTAGGTTTTGGATAATATGAGTTTTAGGTTAGAATGTAGAAATCGATGTTCTAACAGTTGGATTTTGATATAAATTGAAAGGAATGATCCATACGCTTATAGAAACATATATTGATGCTTGTTTTGATGTTTTGGTTGATTTTGGTTTGATGAGAAATTCTAGGTTTATGTAGAATTTGTGATTTTGTTCAAAACTTGGTTGTGAAGTTTGATGATGAAACTATGTTAGAAACATGTTGAATATGCCTATAATTGGTTGTTGGAATTGGTATTGAGGGTGTAGAAGGACTGGTTTTGAACTATTATAGCAGGTTTTTTTTAGTTTCGCAGAGCGCGCTGAGCGCGCAGGAGCCCGCTGAGCGCGGTTCTGAATTTCTGCAAGCCCTCGAGACAGGGAGTTGCGCGCTGAGCGCGACCTGGGAGTTGGAATTTTATACTTTTTAGGGAAAAATTCATAACTGTTGACTCGTTTATTGGATTCGATCATTCTTTATATCGATGTAAAGCCGAGGAAATATTCTATGCAATGAAGTTGATATATGTCAAATTTACTGACCGATTAAATAATCGAGAAAGTTCAAAAGTAATATGATTATGTTTAAATTGTGGTATGTTATTCTATTATGCAATTATGATGTGTTTTGCCTATCCTATTATTGTTTAACATGTTGTGAGTGAATATGCAAGTTAATGTAAAATGAAATAGGAAGAGTGAGGAAAACATCAACCTTGACAATAAGAAAACCTAGGAAGAACTAGGAATGGTAGACAACTCTAGATGGCAATACTTGGGCACGTGTTGTAAGAAAGTTCATCCTTGCCGGTATTGGCCTAGTCTAGAGTGGAACACTAGTATGGAACATGAGGATAACTTTGTGGTTTGAAGGACAAGAAAGGCCTCGAGGCATTATGACCTAGGCATTGTCGAATACATTATTTTTTTTTGTTGTGTGATCATGTAATCGTAACCATTTTATTTTGAGTTGCCCTTGAAAAACCTTCATGAGTCTCGAGCTCCTCTGAAGTGCAGGCAGGATTACTTGGTAGGTTTGATTCCCTACGTGTAGTACAATTGGAAGCCTATGCAATGGGTACGAGACTTGTGATGGTTAACAGGCCATGAGAAGTGACGGTTCACGATTAACAGGCCGATGATCCCGAATCCAATTGTATACCAAGTAACTACAAGGATCTATGACTTGGGTCGCCTTCTAGACGTAGAAGCGGACGGGAATAGGAGATGCCTTGGTACCGGTTATCGATTAATGATGTTGTGGGTTAATGAACTCATGTCATGTTCCATATAGTGTGAGAATTTCAATGTGCGAACTCAAGAGTCCTTTCCCTTTTCCCCGGACTTGAGTTAGGATTATTAGAACCTTATTAATCCGAGAGAATCCATAAGATAGGGAACTCACTGAGATTTGATGTATCTCACCCCACGTCGTTGATGTATTTCAGGTGCTTCAGGTTTCGAGAAGGGTAAGGATAAGGTCGTGTGATATTTTCCTTGCTTATTGATGGCTAGCTTCCGTAGCGGAGTTATTTTGAGATCATGGTTGATCTAGTTCTTAGTTTTTATCGTTAGAACATCTTATGTATATTATTCCTTTAGGATCCTATTTATTGCATTTTGGGGCATGTAATATTCATAATGTGTTAACTAGGAACTTGTAGTGTTTCAGTACCAAACACTTGGATTCATATATACTATTTATGCTTTGATGTATGGATTTTATATATGGGTGTTACATTACTAGCTATCAAACAAGTGACAACTGCAACAGAGTAATCAACCAAGGGTATGAGAAATATTACCTACTACCAACAAAGGGTAGGACGACAAAGGTAATAATCTCAAAGGGGTCGAGAAATATCACTTACTACCAACACAGGGCAGGACGACAAAGGTAATAAACTCGAACAAAGAAGGGAGAGATTACCAACTATCAAACAAGTGATAGCTACAACAAGGTAATCAAACCCTGCTATATTACCTACTACCAACACAGGGCAGGACGACAAAGGTAATAAGCCAGCTATATCACCTACTACCAACAAAACGGGTAGGACGACGGAGGTGATAAGCCAAAAGAAGGATTACCAACTATCAATCAAGTGACAGTTACAACAAGGTAATCAACCAAAGGTATGAGAAAGGTTACCTACTACCAACAAAGGGTAGGACGACGAAAGGTAATAATCTCAAAGGGGTCGAGAAATATCACCTACTACCAACACAGGGCAGGACGACAAAGGTAATAATCTCAAAGGGGTCAAAAAATATCACCTACTACCAACACAGGGCAGGACGACAAAGGTGATAAACTCGAACAAAGAAGGGAGAGATTACCAACTATCAAACAAGTGATAGCTACAACAAGGTAATCAAACCCTGCTATATTACCTACTACCAACACAGGGCAGGACGACAAAGGTAATAAGCCAGCTATATCACCTACTACCAACAAAACGGGTAGGACGACGAAGGTGATAAGCTTCTATTGCCAAATCAAGGGACCAAAATTCAATCCGGGAATAAACCAGAGAAAAACGGTCAAACAAGACTCATCCCGGGGAGGAAATATCTCAACTGTGGATTAATTCCATCCAGATAAATGAACTGGGGAGGAAGGCTAAAACAAATATCTTCCACGAGGCATAAACTCAGTGGGGAATTATCAAAGATAGGCATTTTCTGCTTACGGGTCGACACTCTAAATGGAGAGAAGACACACACACGCTCTGCAGGGATAACAACACAAGAGAGCAAAGAAACACCAACACAGATGCAAAATGCAACAACAACATGATATGCACAACAAATGAATGCGCATGCAATGATTATGAGTATGAATATGCTGACAAAATAGACATAAGAATAAACAAAGGGTGAACAAACATCTCCACACCACCGAATGCTCGGCTAATCTCAATCAAGATGGAGATATCATTAGAAACTGCTAGGGATTCATCTGAAGAAATCCTGCAAGAGATAAACAAAATCCATCAAAGGAAAATAAATCCTACTACAAGGCTCAAATCTTGCTGGAGAAAAGAAGATACTCCTTGGGGAAAAACCCAAATATCAATCTTCTAACATCAATGATCCACAAAGAGGATAAAACATAAACTCTGCTTTGAGGATGGCAGGAAAGCTGTTGGGGAATCATACAACCCAAAATCTTTCTGAATCTTCCTGGGGATCATACAGAATTTACGTGAGCTTTCACTTCAATAAGATAAGGAGATCAGCCGCGAAAAAAATAATGAATCCGCTGGGGATTGTAGACATATAAACATCTACGCAAAATCCACTTGGAAAGCAAGGCAGATCTGCTGGAGATACTAGAACACTCTCAAGGGAATTAACCAATTTTGAGCAAAGCATTCTGGACTTGCTGAGGAAAACAGCCAAAGGTCAAGCTGGGGGGGATTTTAGATCAATACTCATTATAAATGAGAGAAACCCCAATAGGTGACTAAAAGAGATATCGCCAGCGACTTCACTGGGGAATATCCAAAATAATGATGCACAATCTTCACTAGGAGGATAGATTTCTGGAAAAACAATCCGGAGAGAAGTACATCTTGGACTTGCCGGGGGAAATGAGAAATTAACCTCACTGCTTTGTGTTTGGAAATGATAATACTCTGCATCCGTTGGAGAATCATCAAGGATAAATCCCTGGGTAGAACAGCCTGGAGAGAAAAACATCCACAAGACAAGATGAAACACGACAAGCGATCACCACATCAATGCTTCTTAGAAGAAAATAACATCGCTATCTTGTTTGGGGACATCCAAAGTAACAACAACACATCTAGAGGATAAAACTCTGAGTGGGGATTCCTCATATGATTTCGGTTGGGGACAGCAAAAATGAATCTCTGCGTGGGGACCACCCTTAAGGAGAAGTGGACCTCAAAACCACTCAACTGCCTTACCATAACATAATCAGCTGGAGAGGATTCAGATCAAGACCTAGCTGGGGAAAAACCAAACAACATTGGACCTTATGAATTCAACATATCATAACAAACCTATCACCTTGTCAACAACTGATCACATTCATAAGAACAAGTTCTGCTAAGGAAATATCAACAAACTCTACTGGGGATCTGTCAATAAATTCTGCCAAAGGAGCGAGAATGAACCTTGTTGAGGAAAACATTGATCCTTCCATTCTTGGAATAATCGTTGACATTCTTTTTTATATTCATAAATCAAAGAAAAAATGTTTTTTTTTTATAATTTTCAAAAATTTAAATCAATTATTCACATTTTGTTTCAAAAATCATCATCAGCAATAAATGAAATTTTGCAAACAGAAACAAAATAAGAATTGCAAACAAAGGGACAAAGGCCCAAATCTTATTAATAGAATGGAAGTCCACAAATGGCGTAACTCCATGGATCATTACAAAGTTTGAAAAATGGTAAATACATAAAAAGGGTTACATTGAATTACAATGACCACTATTCTCCCTAACAACTTTGAATTCCGATGTGCTCAAAACTTCAGCTGAGGATGATTGAAGCAGAATCCTTAATGGACAATGTTGCTTTCAAATGATCAAGACTGGCTAGATGCAGTTACTTGCCATAATCCTTAACTTTTGCCTAGATTACCCTTTCGGGTTTTCAATCTACCGGGATGATTATTTCTGTTTTTGTCTTTAATTTTTGCCTGGACCGCCCTTTCGGGTTTTCAGCCCACCGAGACGCTCATTTTTGCCTAAGCCGCCCTTTCAGGTTTTCAACTCTGCGAGCTGTTCTTTTATTTTTTAGGCGAAGTATTTCTTGACTGCATCGGCATTCACAGGATGAGTGAACTCTTCACCACCCATAGTTGTAAGAAGTAATGCACCGCCAGAGAAGGCTCTCTTAACAACATATGGGCTTTCATAATTAGGAGTCCACTTGCCCCTAGAATCATTGGTAAAAGTCGAGATCCTTTTTAGCACGAGGTCGCCTTCTCTGAACACACGAGGTCGAACCTTTTTGTCAAAAGCTTTCTTCATTCTCTGTTGATATAATTGGCCATGACACAAGGCCGTCATTCTTTTCTCTTCAATCAAATTTAACTGGTCATATCTACTCTAGCACCATTCAGCCTCAGACAATTCAGCTTCCATCAAAACTTTCATAGAAGGAATTTCAACTTCTACCGGGAGCACTGCTTCCATACCATAAACAAGAGAGAAAGGGGCTGCCCCTGTTGAAGTGCGGACGGATGTACGATACCCATGCAAAGAAAAAGGGAGCATCTCATGCCAATCTTTGTAAGTAACAACCATCTTCTGAACAATCTTCTTAATATTCCTATTAGTATCTTCAACAACCCACCAGAATGACTCATCATCATTTTTTCTTCTTCTTTTTTTTTACTCTTTTTTTTTATTCATTTTTCATTTTTTCTTCTTCTTTTTTTTTCCTTCATTTTTGCAGACATTCTGGCCTCAGCGGCAATCTATGCTCCACAATATCACCATCACGACCAGGCATGTCTTGATAGGACCAAGCAAACACGTCAACATATTCTCTAAGAAGCTTCACAATTCTCTTCTTAACATCTGACTGAAGCAGTGCCCCAATCTTGACTTCTTTTATATCATCATCTGAACCCAAATTAACCAATTCCACCGGCTCTTCATGAGGTTGAATGGTTTTTTCCTCGTGCTCAAGTAACCGAGAAATTTCATCTAGAATCTCCTCAATATCTTCTCCTTCAGCTCTAAACACAGGGAACTCAAAGTTGGGAGAGGGCATAGGGTCATTGTTTTCAATGGGTTTAACAATCAATCTGCACAATGATTTATGTTTGATTTTAGAATATGAACAGGAAGTGTAAGTATTATGCAGATAAACTTTATTAGCACATTATTATTATTTTGGTTTTTTATGTTACCATATTTCAGAAATAAAGCAAAAAGGAAAAACATAATATGGATAAACAAAACAACATTTTATTGATGATAAAATTTGAAACAAAGCCCTCACAAATTCACTTTCATCTTGGGCAGAGTGAAAGGATTTTTGAAAGAAACAAAAACAAATTACTTTGAAATATGAACAACAGTGGGAACATCAACAACTATCCAATTCTGGCAGATCTGTCCATGTGTCACAAAATTGGGAAGCTCTTCCTCTTCATCATCTTCAATGATGGCACTGACTTCATATTCAGGTTCCTTAAACTTCTTTCGAGGGGAATAAAAAGGCACATATGCATCCTCTGGGGATATATACCCAGGGTCTTCTAAATAAGGCTCCAAATCTTCAGCAGGAATGACATCATCTTCAGAGCCAAAAGGGATGTAGCCTACAGGATCATCTTCAAGAATTGCGGCCATGGAATGATCTTCGTTAATGAATCCGGTGCTGTGAAAGACCTCATTAATACGCTTCAAATCTCTTCTGACTGTACCAGGCGTAAAGCCTAAACCAGTTTTGCCCAGGTTATCAACCACATCAATGACTCGGCCCCAACCATCAGATCGACCAGTTTCTAATACATGCAGAGCATCCTTCAAAGAAGACATGGGTAACTTATTCTTCTTAACAGCTTTATCATCAACAGAAAGAGCTTGGAACGGAGTCCCAACGGTCTCATCAGCATCAACATACGAAAAGGATGAAAGATGGCTCACCAGCATCGCTTGCTCGCCTCCAACAATTACCACCTTATCATTCTTAACAAATTTCAACTTTTGATGGAGAGTTGAAGTCACTGCCCCAGCCTCATGAATCTAGGGTCGGCCAAGCAGACAACTATAAGCAGGACGAATATCCATTACTTGAAAAGTAATATGGAAGAAGCACAGTCCTATTTTGATCGGAAGATCAACCTCTCCAATCATAGTCTTTCGAGATCCATCAAAAGCTTTAACAACAACCCCACTATACCTCATGGGAGGACCTTAGTAAGAAAGCTTTGATAAAGTAGATTTTGGCAACACATTCAAAGAAGAGCCAGTATCAACCAACACATTAGAAAGCGCATCTTCTTGACAGTTCATGGAGATATGTAAAGCCAAATTGTGATTTCTCCCCTCCTCGGGTAACTCTTCATCACAAAAACTCAAATTATTACATGCTGTGAGGTTGGCAACAATGCCATCAAACTGATTAACAGTTACATCATGCTCAACAAATGCTTGTTCCAATACCTTCTGTAAAGATTTCCTATGAGCTTCAGAATTCATCAGAAAGGACAACACTGAAAGCTTGGACGGGGTGTGCAAGAGTTGATCTACAACACTGTACTCACTCTTCTTGATCAATTTCAAAACTTCATCCTCATAGGCCGTCGAACCACTGGACTGACCAGAAACATCGGCATTACTCGCATCTTGAGTTTGTTTGCCAGCAACAACATTCTCCACAATCTTTGGAGGCTGAGGAGCAAAGATTCGACCACTCCAGGTCACTCTACTCACATCAGCGATGCTTACCAAAAAAGACAAAGAAGGAATGGGTACTTCCTTACCATCTTCTACCATGGTAGCATTGTACTTATATGGAACAACCTTGTCAAATTCATAGGGTACTGGACCGGGCAACCGAATAACTAAAGGCGTAACAATGGTCTTCTGACTATCATAAGAGATAACAACTCTTTCAGGAATATTAAAGCGTGGAGCAATAACATTCACCTCATTCTGATATTCATCTCTTTTAGCAGTGACCTCAATCAAATTCTCGTCCATCATTCTTTGAATATCCCTCTTCACTATCACACAACCACGCGGATTCACGGAACAGATGCAACAAGCTGCATAGTCATGATCAATATCATGGTATTCACTCAAAAGTGCATGCATTTCCACAAGAGATCTTCGGATCCAACGGATATCAAAGATTTTGAATGTACCAGGACAACCATAAACCATATTGACAGACGCCTTGCCATGATTGAGCAGCGGATTCGATTGTACATTAGGGTTGGAATCTTCGAAAGACAAAATACCACTCCTAGCCAACCTTTGAACATCCATCTTCAATGGATAACAGTTCTCAGTATCATGTCCCGCTCCTCCCTAATGGAAAGCGCAACGAGCTTCAGGCTTATACCACCATGGTGAATCTTTTGGAACAGCGGGTGGTGCACGGGTCTGAACAAGATTCTTCTTAATTAAACAAGGAAGCAATTCTGTATATGTCATCAGAATCAGATCAAAATCCTTCTGAAAATGGCCCCGTTGATTGTTCTGTTGATTAGAACGTTGTTGAGCAGGAGCTGCCTGAAGAACAGGAGTTGAATTGAAAACAGGGGTAACAGATGCAATTTGTTGCTGACACTGATTATTCTTACTATAACTCTTTTTGCGTCCTCCATGGGAAATAGCATTGGTCTCACCCTCTTTCTTCTTGGCAAATCCTCCACCATACTTCTTGGAATTACCAGCAGAATTACCATCTTTTGACAAACGTCCCTCACGAACACCTTCTTCTAATCTCATCCCCATATTCACCATCTCAGTGAAATCACTTGGGGCACTAGCAATCATACGCTCATAATAGAAAGGACTCAGAGTTTTCAGAAAAATCTTAGTCATCTCTTTTTATTCCAAAGGAGGATTAATCTGAGCAGCAATCTCGCGCCACCTCTGCGCATATTCTTTGAATATCTCCTTATCCTTCTGAGCCATTGCCCGAAGCTGGTCACGATCGGGAGCCATATCCACATTATACTTGTATTGCTTTACAAAAACCACACCCAAATCTTCTAAAGTGTGAATTCGAGTACTATCGAGTCCCATATACCATTTCAAGGCTGCACAGGATAAACTGTCTTGAAAGTAGTGGATAAGAAGCTGATCATTATCCTTCTGAGCCGACATCTTACGAGCTTACATAGTCAAATGACTCATCGGACAAAATTTACCCTTATACTTTTCAAAGTCGGGGACCTTGAACTTATGCGGGATCTTCACATTAGGAACCAGGTATAACTCATGAGCATTCTTTCCAAACAGCTCTTTACCTCTCAGAGCTTTGATTTCTTTCTGCATTTCAGCAAACTAGTCTTGAATCTCTTCCATTCTATCATAAGTACTGACATTTTCACTTGGGGCAGTGTGGAAAATCTGCTCTTCACCAAAAGGAACGGCGTGAACCACAGGCGGTGGTACAGTCATCATAGGCTAGATAGTAGGAACAACAGGAACTTCAGGAGGTGGTGGTGGTGGTTGATAACCTTCTGGAACAAAGTTAATAGGCATGCCCCAGGGGAAACCAGGAGGCATGGAGTGTTGAGGAACACTAGCAGGCTCCACAGAGATGGGTGTAGAGATAATCTCAAAAATGACTGTCTTTTATAGAGGAGTTGAAAGCGGAGGATGAGAGGGTGGTGGCTGAATCTGAGCAGCCACCAGAGCTTCCATCATAGCACTGAGTCTTTCCAAATTGTCTTTCAAAGTCGTCACTTCTTCACGAAGCTCACGGTTCTCTTGTTGCAGCTGATCCATCTTTTTCTTCAGATTAGCCCGAGTATTATACTGGTGCGACAACTTGAACTGGATGAGAACCAAAGGGAAACAATAAGACACCTGGAAAAGACAAGAAACAATGCATAATGATGCTTGATGTGCAAGATGCAAATGCAAAGTTTCAAGGAATTATAAGGCATATTGGAAACATTGTTATTTGAAATACTAAAATCTCATTCATTAATGATGGAAAAGATTACATCTCAGAAGTACAAATTCAAGAATCCTAAAATAATAGGGCATAAAGAAAACTAGATACCTAGAGAATCCCATGAGAAGAAGTCCCAGTTCTATCTTTCAACTTCTTGACGTGGGCCTGCATCTGAGTCTTCTCAATCAGCAACTTATCGACGATCAACTTCCAAGGAGATTCTGAACTCTTTGAAATATAAAAAACCGACTGAATGCGAGAGGAAAATAAATCCTCTTGCGCCTTTCTCTTCTTGTTAGAACTTCATCTTCATTCTCCTTCTTGAAGTGCTCTTGAAGTCTTGCATTCTCTAACTCAACAATCTGATACTTGTTCTTCCAAGCATCTCTCTCTTGTTGCATCTCGGCCAAAGCGATCTGAAGCTTCTCTGTATCTTCCATAAAGTAGAGGATAAGCTTCTTAGCAGTTAGAGACAAAGGCTCCTGACGCGCATAAGGCATCTTCAAAGTAATAACTCTATCTTTAACCCACTGGAGATAAGGTTCCGAAGAGACACAATTCAGATTTCCCAAACTTTCCTTTCCTTTTCTACGAATGTTGCACTAAGCTTCCACAATTTCTCTCTTGAGAGCAACCTGAGATTCATCTTCCTTGAAAAAGAGACAGGTCAAATGAATGTTCTTTGGTACCTCTTGCAAAGGATATCCCAACTGACGACGAGCCAACACCGGATTGTAGCTGATTCCTCCCTTTGTACCAAGAAGAGGCACGTTGGGAAAATCACCACAACTATCAATAATCATCGCTTTAGAAGGAACACAGCTACACCAATCAATATCAGAATGAGTGAGATACATGATCTTCCATGACCAATATAAACCATCCTTGAGGTTCTAGAAAGCTGCAGACTTCGGCAAGTGAGAAATAAACCACTTGTAAAGCAAAGGTGCACAACAGATAATCATCCCATCACCATGGAAATTCCTGAGGTGAATAGAATGGTAAGCATCGACAAGTAAAGTAGGAACTGGATTCCCAATCAAGAAAATCTGAATAGCGTTGATGTCGACAAAATTCTCAACATTCGGGAAGAGGAACAGTCCATAAATAAGCAAGGCAAGAATAGCCTCAAAAGCAACTGTGTTCTTCACACTAGCAAAGTGATGAGCTCTATCCATCAAGAACTTAGCGGGTAACCCAAGAATCTTTCCTTTGGTATCCATGTGAGCCTTAATCTCAGAGACCTTCAAGTGAGTAGCCTTCGCAATAACATGATGCTCGGGAGCGGGATCCAAACCAGAGAAAATCTGACCATGAACAGGCAAACCAAACAGGAGAGAATACTCTTCTAACGTAGGTACCAACTGATAATCAGGAAAGGTGAAACAATGAAGCAAAGGGTCATAGAACTGAACCAAAGTAGCAAGCAATCCTTCAGCCATATCAACCTTCAAGAGAGATAAAAGCCTTCCATATCTGGACTCAAACTTCTTGGCATCAACAACCAAAGATTCTAGCTCTCTTAAACCCCCTAACTTAGGACTCTTGAAAGTATACTTCCTTGTACTTCTCCTTCCAAAATCCATAACAAAAGTTTCTGCAATGTTTGCAATAACACCTTTAAGTTCCTTGAAACCTTCCAAAAGAATGCTCATGAATGCATGAGTGCATGAATGCAACAACCACAAACAAGATCACACAAAGCACACGGGTCAAGGTTCAAGTCACGAGCAAGAAGCCAAGGGTAAGAACCAATCCCACAAAGGTATGTACTAAGGTTTTGTCTTCATTGTACCTGTAGAAAACAGCAGTTCTAACAGAGTGCCCAGGGTCCACAATCCACTATCAGACACACCAGCGCACCGATTTGCTCGGAGGTTGGTAGTTATCCTCAAGAGAATCTAACCTGAGTGTGGCATCGCGTGACAGCTAAGTCGGATTTACATCCTCATAGCTTCCGCAGCACGATCCTAAAAAGGCTAGGATGGGTTAAAGGTTACTATGGTTCTCAGTGTTATAGGCTTCTATGGAAAAAGTAATGCCTTCACGATCGCTCGATCGGCATCAGTAATTCCAAAGAGGCAACCACCGAGTGGATAGATTCTCAAGTTCTTCTTTTTCAGGATTCGACTCCCTCAAAGTTCCCTTGACTATACTATCCTCCTATCTCAAAGTTCACTCTGGTCCGGGCATAGGACCTATCTCACACACAGAGGAACTCTCAAACAGAACAAACAAGTAACAAGTAAATCAAACAAAAAACAGTAAATAAATCAAAGTAGGCTAAACCCCTCAGGGGAGATAATTCCCCAGCAGAGTCGCCACTTTTCTGTAGCAGGGAAATTTATGAGTGTAAGTTATTGATTAACTTAACTCATAAAGCAAGAGTCGCCACCGCGCTTTTATTTATTCCACAAAAGGAAAAGGAAAAAAGAGCAAACAAAACCTAAAGAGTTCTAAAAAAACAAGAACAAACAGAGAATGGGTAAGGGGGGTTGGTTATGTAAAGGGAAGGTTTTACGTACCCAATAAATCTATAGTACTCTATAGGAGCCCTTTGATGTATTCATGCTTTTGGTATGAAAATGGTTTGCTTGAAAAAAGATTGGGAGGGATGAGAAGAGAATTATTTTTTAAGATTTTTGTGTTTGGAGAGACTTATCGCCTCATGCCTACGTACCCACGATGTGCAATGTTGGATCAAAACCTCGTAGTTCGTGGTACAAAGAACAAAAATTTGTTTGTTATGATTGATTTTAAATGTAAAGATAAGTCGTCATTTCCAAGCGAATAATTCTGCTTAAAGAGATGAATCATGTCTAAACTTATGAAAAAAGTTTAAAAGGAAAAGGTGCACAAAGCACAAAAAGAGTTCGATGAATTTTGTATTTTTTATGTTTTTTTTTGAAATGGTCAAAATATGATTAATATTGATTGACATTTGTTAAAGAAAACAAGGTTAAAAAAATCACTTGACCGAAGTCAAGGTTTTATTATGAAAGCGGTTTTAAGTTTGAAAACAAGAAAGTTTTGAAAAAGAGAGGAAGTTTTGAAAATTGAAGAAGGGGTGGAGAAGAAGTGACTATCCTAAAGCATAAAGTAAAAGCTAAAGATAAGAAATATCTAACCACAAATGTAGCTATCTTCACCATAAACCAAACAAAAGCACAAGGCTTCAAAGTCTTCAAACCATAATTCCAAAGCAAAGGGAAAATGTCATAGTTCTAAGTCCAAGGATCCAAGAATAGCATCGAAGTCCAAGGTCTAGGTACAAAATTCCATGTCCATTGCAAATGATAGTAACCATAGTCCAAGATTAGAAGCACAAGTTTTTTAGAGGTTTTGGCCTTTATTAATATTTTTGGTCCAAGTGGACAAAGAGAAAAAGGCATAAGCATAAACATATGTCCAACGGACAAAGGAAAAATTGCAGAAGCATAAACATGTGTCCAACGGACAAAGGAAAAATTGCATAAAAGTAAAAGAGAGATAGGGAGTGAGAAGGAAATATAAAGTTAGAAGTTAGTGGTTAGTAGCACAAGGCTCTAGTGCCATAAGCCTTCACCGATTATTCTGTTTCGTGTCTTGAACTATAGTGATTAAACAATGCACTCAGGCCAAAGTTAATGAACTTGACAAAAGATTGGTAAAACCAAAGCCTCTACAACACCAAGTTTCAAAGGTTATGGACCTAACGGAAAAGATCAATCACCATTGGGTTGACGCGACCAATCAAGGTCCGGACCGCGAAAGTTCAAATTCTAAATTGGATAAATAGGGACAAATGTTGCGCTATGTTAAGCAATCACCGAGTAATTTACGGAGTAATTACCCTACAATGAGGCCGGTCAATAGCTCTTTGTGCTAATGCTTTCTAGATGAACGATATGTAGATCGTCATCCGAAAGCAATACCGCACGAAAAGAAAAGAAGGTAGCGATCTAGTCTTGATCAAAATTCAACAAAGGAATTCTATGATCCATAAGACTTTCATCGATCAAAAGAAAAGAGAAATAGATAAAGAGAAAGCCAAATTGAATTACACTTTCAAGATCCTTTCATCTTCAAGTTCAATCACCTTTAATTGATAGGTTTAAGTGTGAAAACATATCACTAATTCAAAGCACCTCAAATGAATTCAACAATTCATTAAAAGATAGATTTGAACTAATGAATGTTTAAATACTTTAACCATATCTAAAGTCCATTGAAATTGAAGAGAAATTAATCTCAACAATGCATTTCAAGGCTAAAATAAGAAGAAAGGGGAAGAAGGTGGAAAAGGAACCAAAACAGTCCCAAAAACAAGTGAAAATATGCATTCTATTTCGAAGTAACCGATTACTGCATATCTGCTAACCGGTTACTTAGTTCAAAATAGGCGCAGTTTTTTCAAAATTAACACAGAGTAACCGGTTACTGCATATCTGCTAACCGGTTACTCTGCACCAGAATGCAGAAAATTGTGCATAATTCAGCATGATCCACTTTCAAAACTTTTTACAAACACTTTGTGATCATGGAACTGAAATTGTACGAAATTTAAAGTAAAACAACAGCAAAAACCAGCAATTAAACACAATTACAAGATCCAAAGGATCAAGTAACAAAGATCTCCAAAGATCTACATTATGGAAGATGAAGATGAAGCTTCAACAATGGTGAAAGATGAATTACCACTTCAAATATGAAAATTCCTTCAAATTGCTTAAAGATCCAAACACCAAAGCCTTGATCTATAAGAATTGATGAAGAAAACAAGTTTGGATGAAGGTTTAGCTCAAAGTTGAACAAGATTCAATGTGAATTCTTGTTAACTTTCAAAAGAAGAAAAGTGAGCTTTGGTGAATTTTGTGGTTGGGAAGAGAATTTGCAAGAGGTTTGTTGGCTATCAAAAGCTTGTCAAATGAGTGAAATGAAGCCTCTATTTATAGAATTTAGGCTTGGAAAATTTGGTGGTTTGGAATTAGGCTTGGATGATCAAAATTAAGATTGGAATTCAAATTTGGAGGGAATTATCAAAAGAGTGGTGATTAGTGGAGGTACATGGTGGGAATTAATTATGATGATGTAGGGGATTAAAAAAGGGATGGTCTAGAATATTCCTCATGTGATCAAAATTGGTGCCAATTGCTGAAATTTGAATTTGCTGCCATTTTTCAAAATTTCACGAGGGTAACCGATTACTGCATATCTGCTAACCGGTTACTCAGTGCAAAATTTGTGAAAAATGAGCATTTTGTTGCACTGTTGTGGTTCCAGCTCGTTTTTCTTGCTTGTCAAAGAAGGCATGGAAATAAACACATGAACCTTGGAGTCTCTTGAATAATAATCAATTAAATTTTGGAAACTCTTGATCAGATAATTTTTTTGAATTAATCACATATCAACTTTGATTTTGTTCAGATGAAATTCATTCGAGCTGCGGGGCTAATGTTTTGCTATTTTAACCTGTTCTTCCCCTGAAAATGTTACTGAAAGGAAACAAAATATTTTTGGATTTTAATTAATGGTTAGTAAACATACACAAATTAAGCAATAAAAAACTAACAAACACACACACACACACTCAAAGATCCCTGCAAGGCACAATCCTACAAAATAGGGAACTAATGTGTGATCTTGTTTGTGGTATGAGATGCAAAATGATATGTGGGATCTTAAGGGTAAAAATTAGGGTATTACAACAAGCATATTGTCCCATCAAGACACAACAATAAATTCACTAACTGTTTTATTTTTCACTTAAAAGAATGTAAATAAAAGGAAATAAAACACCGTTCAAGAAAAGTTAACTAGTCCACTAATTAAAAGACATCATTCAAAAATCAAAAATCAAAAATCTAAACAGAAAGTTAGCAAGTCTCCTGATTCACAAACTATTACAAACAAACAATGGCCTGAGGTCTAATGTGCAACTAGCATCTTCACCACATAAATGGATATATAGAATGAAGAAACTTAACCTGTGCTCTTGGTGATGCTCGTTCCATCAATAACAAGTCTTGTGAGATTCTGAACAACATAACTGCATCTAATTCATTAGAAGTATAATTAAACGTAAGAGTCTTTAACAATGGAGAATTTGCAAGTATGAACTTTATCAAACTCATTGCATGTTGAGCACTAGCATCAACATAGATATTCACTGTCTGAAGTTTATGGTAGCAACAACTAAGGCATTCTAACTCCTTTGAAGGGTCCAACACTTGTGTGGTATCATCGTTGTTATAACTCTGAAATATAAAAATTAAAGAGTCAAAGTACAACGATAAGAAACAAGCTAAATAGCATATGTACATTCATGTTCACCTGTATATCAAGCTTAACCAAGCTAGGAACACTTTTGAGTACACTAACAATATGCAAGAGTTCTCTTCTTTCGTTCAAAATTAAGTCACGCAATTTCAGATGCTTAAAAGAGCTGAATGAGCTTGTTAGGAGCGTGGGAGGAATGATATCTGCATGTCGGTTCTACACATGCAACAAATCTATCAATAACACAGCTTTCACTATAATATTGGATTCGACCATCAATCAAAATTCAACACTACTTCTCTTATAAATATATACAATAAAAGAATAATACGCAAATTTTAAAATATCTAACCATGAGCTCAACTGAACATTAATAAAAATACTACAACTAGTGATGTTTTCTAACCTTTTTCCATCTTATTAGAGAAGTAGTCTTCATGGGCCTTAGTCTTATTGTTTCTAGCTTGTATTTAAGGCGGGAAAATACATTCCTTTCAATGGTACAATGCTCTGCATTTTTTTCATATCAATGAAGACTCATACACATATTCATAACCTTGTAATATGGTATCAGTAGACTGATTCCCTCCTTTTCACCACCATTCTTCCGCAACCATCATTCAATCCTTACAATCTTCTTCATTCTTTCTACAACATATCTTCTTGCTAAACCTTTCTTTTCTGCAAACATGGCTTCTGATGATGACACACAAGCAAAATCACCCACCAAGAATAAAGTTCCCAACAATAATAACACAGATCCCCTTCTCAACCCTAGAAATCCATTTTATCTTCATCCCGGAGAAAATCCTGGTGCCACCATTGTAGCACCACCATTAGATGACAACAACTACCATAACTGGAGCAAATCAATGCGTCGTGCGTTAACATCCAAGAACAAACTCGCATTCATCAATGGTTCTTTACCAAAACCCTCATCCTTTGACCCCAATTACGAACTCTGGGAGCATGCTGATAGCATGGTGCTTTCGTGGATCAATCACACCCTATCACCTCATATTGCTCAGAGTACCATCTGTCTGCATACGATCTTTAGGAAGATCTGCGTGAACGGTTCACCAAAGGTAATCATTTCAGATTCTCATATCTCTTACGCGAATTGCATTCTATTCAGCAACGAGATCGCTCTTTATCTACGTATTTCACTGACCTCAAGATCCTATGGGATGAACTGGAAGATTTACGACCTACCCCTTCTTGTTCCTGCCCTACACCCTGCACCTGTGATTTGTCTAAAGTGGTACGTAATTACAAACATCTTGAATACGTTACTTGCTTTTTGAAAGGATTGAATGACAATTACCACAATATTCCCACACAAATTTTGCTTCTTGATCCTCTTCCTAGCATCAACCGTGTATATTCTCTTGTGGTCCAACAAAAAATCAATCCGGCTACTGCACCTACGGATACATCACCCTCGACCGTCCTTTATGCCAACAACAACAACACAAGGGCCAAGGGTAAACAACCTCCAAGACTCCTATGCTATGTACCAACTGCAGGAAAAACCACACAGTCGACAACTGCTACTTCAAGCACGGTTTCCCTCCAGGCTACAGAAACAAGCCTACCAAAACTGCTTCAGATGTCAAAACATCTCAATTTCATGACAAAGAAGGTGTTCTCTCTAAAGAAGATTTCCAACACCTCATCCTACTTCTACAGCAATCCAAGAAAGATCATCAATAAACCAAGCAAGACAAGGCTACACCCTCTGATACTGCATTGATCTCAGGTATTGTTCAAACAGGTAATATCCTTCTTGATTATTCTACTTGGATACTCGATTCTGGAGCTTCCCACCATGTTTGCCCATACACACATTGTTTCCATGATATTAATGCTATACAGCCTGTGCCTATACACTAACCTAATGGCACATGTATTAATGCTCAATTTTCTGGAACCATCATATTTGATACTAACTTCCATCTTGACCATGTGTTTTACATACCTGAGTTTAAATTCAATCTCATATCCATATCAAAGATATGCACTAACTCTAACTATACCATTTCATTCTTACATAATTCCTGTCATATACATGATGTGTCTACCATGGAGATGATTGGACCTGTGACTCAGCATCATAATCTTTACATTCTGCACAATCATCCTTTACAACCTGAAATTCATAATACTACATGTACTGCTGTTAGTACTAGGATCCCTCATAGTGTTCGCCTACAAGTCCCAAATAATATTGCCTTGTGGCATCATAGACTAGGTCACCCATCTAATGAAGTATTACATCATATGTCTGAAAAAATTTCTGATATTACTTACAGTAAGATTTCACCTTGTAATACTTGCCATTTGGCAAAACAATGTAAACTTTCATTCCCTTTAAGCACATATATTACTTCTAATTGCTTTGATTTGATACATATGGACATATGGGGTCCCATTTCAGTCCCTTCTTTGGATGGTTTCCATTATTTTTTAACTGTTGTGGATGATTACACTAGATATACCTGGACTATCTTAATGCACAATAAGGCTGACACTAAAACTCATGTTAAAAATTTTGTTGCTTATGCTCAAACTCGGTTTAATTGTAAAATTAAAACTATTAGAAGTGATAATGGTAATGAGTTTGTCATGCCTTCTTATTATGTTGATCTTGGTATTATTCATCAAAGGAGTTGTGTGGAAACACTTCAACAAAACTCCATTGTTGAACGAAAACATAGGCACCTTTTAAATGTTACTAGGTCTCTATTAATTTAAATCGCACTTGCCTAAATGTTTTTGGTCATATTCTCTCTGTCATGCAACATACTTGATTAATAGACTTGTTAGTCCTACCATACAAAATAATACTCCTTATGAACTTCTTTTTAACACCCCTCATGCATTTCATAACCTTAAAATATTTGGCCGCCTTGTCTATGCATCAACTCTCACTAGACATAGAGATAAATTAGACCCTCGTTCCACTAAATGTGTTTTCTTAGGCTTCCCTACAGGTATGAAATGATTTCTTTTGTTTAACCTTACCACTAGAGTTGTGTTCACATCTAGAAATTGTGTTTTTCATGAAAACACTTTTCCTTATACTCCTCTTCAACAGACAAACTCTCACAATCACACTAATTTAGATACTGACTTTTCTACAATTCCCTTTATCTTTGATATGTATTCTTCCCCTGAAACCTCTATTGCTGTTCAAACTCTTCCTATCCCTCAACATACTCCTAATACTACTAACAATCTTAATCTCGCTCCCATTCCTACACCACCTCAATCCCCAATTACAGTTCTACTGATTCAAAACATTCCCCTATACCTACAGTTAGGACATTCATCAGAACTAAAACTATTCCTGCTTACTTGAAGGATTTTGTTTGTAATAATGCTTTTCATAATGTTCACCATGATATTTCAAAACATGTTTCATATCATGCCCTTTCTCCTGCACATTTTGCATTTATATCTTCTATTACTGCTGCCTGTGATCCCACATCATATAAACAAGTCAGCCTCTCCCCTCAATGGATCCAAGCCATGAATGATGAAATCAAGGCTCTCACCCAGAACAACACATGGAAGTTTACAACTCTACCTCCTGGTAAGAAGGCTATTGGCTGCAAATTGATTTACAAATCCAAATTCCACTCAGATGGTTCCTTGGAAAGGTATAAAGCAAGGTTAGTTGCTCAGGGTTTCAATCAAGTACAAGGTATTGATTTTTTTTATACTTATTCTCCTGTTGCTAAATTGACCACAATTAGACTTATACTTGCTATTGTATCTTCTTTAAATATGCATCTACATCAATTGGATGTTCATAATGCTTTCTTACATGGGGACTTAAGTGAAGAAGTGTACATGACACTTCCAAAAGGCATTACACCATCTTTTCCCATCCAAGTTTGCAAATGATTAAAATCTATTTATGGGTTAAAACAGTCGAGCAGACAATGGTTTGCTAAACTGTCCAAAGTTTTGCTAGATAATCAATTTACTCAATGTTCTTCTGACCATTATCTTTTCATACATCAACATCATTCTCATTTCACATTTATTCTTATCTTTGTTGACGACATCCTTCTTGCAAGTACCAATATAGATATTATAAGCACAACCAAAAAGTTACTGCATAGCCATTTCCACATCAAGGACCTGGGCACTCTCAAATATTTCTTAGGGCTTGAAGTTGCTAGAACCAAATCAGGAATCAGCCTCAATCAGCGCAAATATACTTTGGATCTTCTCCCCAATATAAGATTGCTTTGATGCAAACCTACACCTACACTGATGGCTCGTGACACCAAGTTGACCACAGCTGATGGTATTCCTATGCAAGAACCCACAAAATATCATAAACTCTTGGGCCAACTCGTCTACCTCCTGAATATTAGACCAGATATATCATATTCTGTTCAACAACTGAGTCAGCACATGAGTCAGCCCACAGATATTCATTTCAAGGCTACTTTACGTGTTCTTCATTATCTCAAATCATCCCCTGCTCAAGGTCACTTCTTCCCCAGCCATTCCACCCTTCAATTAAAGGCTTTCTCTGATTCGGATTGGGCCACCTGCCCCGACACACGCAAATCTATAAATGGTTTTTTTTGCATCTATCTAGGAGACTCTTTGATATCATGGAAATCCAAGAAACAACCAACAGTCTCTCGTAGCTCTACTGAAGCCGAGTACCGTACCATGGCATCCACGGTTTGTGAAATACAATGGCTCACAAAAGTTCTAACTGTTCTCAAAGTTCCTTTCAAGACTCATGCTTTGTTATATTGTGATAATGCTTCCTCTATACATATTGCTAACAATTCGTCGTTCCACGAAAAAACCAAACATATCGACATTGTCTGCCACCTTGTTCGTGAGAAACTTCAGCAGGGACTCTTCCAATTGCTTCATGTCAAATCTTCTCAGCAAACTGCATACATTTTAACCAAACCATTTGATGTTTCTATCTTTCTGTCCAACATTAGTAAGCTTGGCCTACATTGTATATGTCCTCCAGCTTATGGGGGGTATTAGAGAAGTAGTCTTCATGGGTCTTTTAGGTTTGTAGATTGGGCCTGTTAGTCTTATTGTTTCTAGCTTATATTTAAGGCGGGAAAATACATTCCTTTCAATGGTACAATGCTCTGCATTTTTTTTCATATCAATGAAGACTCATACACAGATTCATAACCTTGTAATACATCTGACCAGAGAAAGCCTCTTAATTTTTGGCAAACTTTTGATCAAATCAGATAAGCTGTTGTAATTAGCATCAAGTGTAAAATCGATCAGATTCTTTGCTTTCTTGAGACAAACTGACTTCACATCATGACTATCTATATCTAGTGATAAGATTTTGGGAGTAGAAGAAGAAATATCAAGATATTCAAAACCATCACAGTAATCAATGCTGAGCTTTTCAAGAAATGGACAACCAGAAATAAGACTCTTAAGTGCATCGGAATCGAATGTAACACAAACTAAGTGAAGTTCAAGCAATCTTTTAAAGCCCCAGAAATTAGACAGAATTGATAGGTTAAATCCACCAAATTTAAAGTAAGTCAATTCCTTACAAGAGAGGACAATAAGTGGCATTTGGTCAACTTTTTCGTATTCGTCCACAAGATGGAGATATTTAATGTCCCTCCTTGGCAAAATCGGAATCCACGTATTGAGGTATTCCAATGTGATCTTGAAACAGGAGTAATATGATATGAAAAGAGTAAATTTGTGTATGGGCCCATTGTGACCCATAAGAACATCCGTGATGGTTTTAGAAATTACAGTGTTACGATCATCAGCATGTCGAAAACTTTCAAAAAAAGTCATTGTCAAAACAAAGATGTGGGGCTGAAGTCCAAATGTATCTCCACTTTGTTGACAAAATACAAGTCCTAACTTGGTCTCTGATTTCCAGGTTTCCTAGGATGACATCAATGATATTACTTGATAAATCACTGATTCGATCATTTTGATTAACCTTCTTGTTGAAGAGACTCATAACAGAACTACAACAAAATTGAATATGAAGTGTAAAAAACTGTATGAATAAAATAGTAAAAGTAAGTAAAGTTACTACAGAGATCTGAGAGTAACTTTCAAAAGTTGAGAAATGAATGGATCTGAAAGCAAGCATGTAATATAAAAATGAAAAGTGAAGTCGTTATGAATATAATCACAGTTATGAACCCTCTTTAATAATACGAAGAATGCTATGAAAACTAAAATAATGGATGATAATGATGATGATGAGTAAACCAAAGAATATAGCAATTTAGATGAATTCCTACTGTTGAGAGAGAAACGACGACGTCATTTTTTTGAAAGGCAAAAGAAAACATTATATTAAAAGCCAATGAGTTCACTTATTTCACCTTTGCTTCTATTTGGGAATAGTATACCAAATTCCTTTGTGCATTTTATATACCTAAGTATCCTTTTAGCAGCTATCAAGTGAGTCTTCCTTGGATCACGCATGAACTTGCTAATCACACTGACTGAGTAGCAAATGCCAAGCCTGCTGTTACACAAGTATCTTAATGAACCAACCATTTGTCTAAACAATGTTGGATCAACTCTTTCTTCATCATCACACTCATCCAATTTTGAGTTTGTCTCTGATGGATTCGAAATTGAATTGCAGCTATTCATTTCAAATTTCTCAAGCAGTTCACGTATATACTTTTGCTGGTACATAATTGTTCCATTCTTTACCTTTAGAAACTCCATTCCTAAGAAGAATGAGAGTTCCCCTAGATCAGTAATTTCAAATTCAGATTTTAACTTGTTTTTCACCTTTTCAATATCTGATGTCTTGCTTCCTGTAATAAGCAAATCATCCACATATAGGCAGATTATCTTGGTCTCTTCTTCACTTAAACTTTGCACATACACACCAAACTTTGTTGAACACATTTTGAAACCTATATCAAAAACTGATCAATCCTCTTGTTCCAGGCTCTAACGGCCTGCTTCAAACCATACAAAGCCTTATGGAGTCTATACACCATGTTCTCCTTACCTGCCACTTCAAAACCAGGAGGCTATGACACAAATACTACCTCTTTAAGTGGACCATTTAGAAAGTTTGATTTCACATCTAAATGATAAAGTGACCACCTTCTCTTGCAAGCTAGAGCCACAACTAACCTTACAGTCTCAAGCCTTGTAACTGGAGCAAACACCTCATTGTAATCAACACCATATTTTTTTAAGAAGCCTCTAGCCACCAACCTTGCCTTATACTTTGAAATTTTCCCATCAGGATTTAATTTCAGTTTAAACACCCACTTCACATCTATTTTCTTTTTCTTATCTGACAAGTTAACTAGCTCCCATGTCTGATTCTTCTCAATTGAATGAAGCTTTTCCATCATAACTTTCCTCCATACATCTATCTTCAGTGCTTCTTTATAATTGGGAGGCTTAGCATCTGCCAATAATACTAATGAATGATATCACCTTCATTATTTACTGCTTTATCAGGAATTACTTCACAGTCATTCAACCTTCTTGGAGCTTGTCTGAATCTTTGAGGTCTCACAGCTGCTTCCTCTTCTTCTGGTTCATTTGCATCATTGTTGTTCACCTCTTCATTATTTGATTCATCACTTAAATTAGGATAAATGCAGCTTTGTTGATTCTCTTAGTTGCATGCTGGCTCCTCTTCCCATTTCCACTTCTCAGCCTCATTCATAATCACATCTCTACTGACATGAACCTTTTCTGTTAGAGGATTATAAAGCTTATAGGCACTTGTTGGATGATAGCCTATAAGTATCATAATATCACTCTTATCTTCAAGTTTGCTTCTTCTAACATCTGGTACATGTTTATAGCACAAAGAGCCAAAAACTTTGAAATGCTTCACACTAGGCTTTCTTCCACATCACGCTTCCCCTGGTACCTTCAAATTCAGCTTCTTTGTAGAACACTTATTCAAAATGTAAGTAGCTGTAATGACTGCTTCACCCCAAAACTTGTGTGGTAAGTTTTTCTGCTTGATCATGCTCTTTGCCATATTCAGTAGAGTTTTATTCCTTCTCTCAGCAAGTCCATTATGCTGAGGTGTATATGGAGTTGTTACTTCATGCACAATACCTTGATTGACACAAAAAGTTTCAAATTCTTTTGAGGTATATTCCCCTCCACCATCAGTTCTCAAGATCTTAATAGATTTGTCACTCTCTTTTTCTATTAAGATTTTGAATTTCCTGAATACCTCTAATTCCTCACTTTTAAGCTTTATTGTATACAGCCATATCATCCTTGTAAATTCATCAACAAATGTGATGAAATATCTACTTCCTCCCAATGAAGATACTTCAAAAAGACCACATATATCAGAGTGAACCACCAGCAGTGCTACACTAGCTCTTTTAGGTGCTTCAGAAGCAAAGGAAAGCCTACATTGCTTGCTCTTTACACATACTTCGCAAATGGCGTTTCTAACATTCAGTTTTGGCAAGCCATGCACCAGTTCTTTAGAATTCAACTCACTAAGATTTCTAAAGTTTAGGTGACCATAACTCTTGTGCCATAGATCTTCAACATCTTCACTCACTGCTACCGACAAGCACATCATCTTTTCACTTGAGATGGTGCATCTGTATGTTCTATTCTTTGACGCGTTTGATTTAAGCACCAAATTCTTCTTTGCATCAAACAACTTCAAAGACTCACCATCCATGGTCACTAAGAATCCCTTATCCACCAGTTGACCAATGCTCATGAGATTGCACTTCATATCAGGAACATACATCACATCTTCAATGATGATTCTCTTGCCATCATTGCTCCTGATCACTATATTTCCACTACCTTCAGCTGCAAGTTCTCTATTGTCAGCCAATTTGATGCTTGTTTTCTTGCTAGCATCAAAACTTTTCATCCATTCTCTATATGATGTCATGTGATTTGAGCATCCAAAATCAAGAAACCATTCTTCATTTTTGATCTTTTCTTCACTGGTAGTAGCCATCATCAACACTGTACTGGAATCATCTCCATGAGCCAAATTTACTTCTTCATTAGTCTTTTGACCTTTCTTGAACCCACATTCATTAACAAAATGCCCATACTTCTCACAGTTGAAGCATTGCACCTTATTTTTGTCAAAGTCCCTCTTCTTGTTCTGACTTCTTCCAAAGCCTCCTCTCTTTGAAGATTCAGCTTTGTCTTCACTCTTGTTCTTTTCATTGCTGGACCGATTTGCTTTGATTTTTCCCTTCTTCTTGAAATTCTTCTGATTTCCCTCCTTCTTGGAAGTTTGAACTTGAAATGCTTGTTGAACTGATCTCTCAGAACTTCTATCAAGCACCAGGGGCTCATGTGCTTCCAATGTATTTTGTAACTCTTTAATTTTCATATTTTTCACATCCTTTGCTTCTTGGATAGCTACAACTATGAAATCAAATTTTTGAATCAACGATATCAGCACCTTTTCTACTACCATTTGATCTGTAATGCTCTCACCACAGGTTTGCATCTGATTAACAGTGGTTGTCAATTTTGAAAAGTAATCACTTACTTTCTGATCTTCTTCCATCTGCATCATCTCATACTTTCTTCTATGGGATTGTAGCTTCACTTACTTCACCTTTTCTCCACTAGTGTGATAATTTTCTAAAATGTCTCATGCTTCTTTGGATCTTGTTACCTTAGAAATCTTCTCAAAGTGTTGATTGTCAACATTCTGCTGAATGTAGAACAAAGCTTTGCAGTATTTCTTCTTGGCTTCCTTGAATGTAATTCTCTGTGCATCAGTTGGATTCGCCACCAGATCCTCATAGCCATTTTGCACAATTTCACTCACTTCTTGTGCTTCAAATAAAGACTTCATCAAAGCACTCCAACGATCCCAGTTCTTGCCATCAAGAACCAAAATATTTGATCCAAAACCGTTGCTATTCATCTTGCCTATCAAGAAACTATCACTCACTGTTTCCCTTGGATTGAACCCCTCACTTTTCACTCGTGTTTCCCTTGGATTGAACCAAGCTCTAGATGCCAATTGTTAGAATAAAGGCACTATAATGAACACACAGTAAATGCACAACAAGATTACAAGATGAAAATAATAGGACACACACACATTAATGTCTTGACATCTTGTAAGACATCTTGGAGAAGAAGAAGAAAGAAACAAAGAAATGATTCTCATATATTCATGTTCACATTACAAACTGGTATTTATAGGTATTACACAATGTAACTAACTAACCACCAATTTGTAACAAAATGCTAACTACCTAGTACACATGACAATTATGGATTAAATCTCAACATAAACTCCCTATACTTAGTCAAGTAAACCAGAAGCAGCTCCAAAACCATCCGACAAACAAAATTACACAAATCGCACAAGATAAACCGCCAACTCCCAAACATGATAGCAATAATTCACACTGGATATAATTAATACTCCCACACTGTAGTCCATCAGGACCAACAAAAACAGCCTGCTCTTGCACCTGCACTAAGAGAACTAAAACTGCAGAAAGCTTAAGGTTGCCACAACCCTAGCACTTGAGGCACTTCCAATGTATAACATAATCGAATTAGGAAAGTAAAAAAAAGTACAAACACAAGAAGTGGCCACAATTATGAAACAACCACCTTCTACACCTAAACTCACAAACCAAAGCTACACTCACTTCTTAAAATGCTTTTAACAAAACATCTATCCAGTACATAAAACTCACTCCAGAAAACACCACCTCTTTTCATTCACCATCAACTTCATCTTTGTCGACAACACCTCATAAAACTCACCTCGACAACTACATATTTCTCTGCTACCATCAACACCATCTTCTCTACTCTTCAAATCCGAGACTACCTTCAAACACCACATATCCACTTTTTCCATCCCTATTCTTCGACTTGTACTTCACCCTCCACAAAAACGTATCATACCAAAGCACCATGCCAGAAAAGTAGCAGAGAGCAATATAATTAGGCAAGCTGAACACCTCTAAAAAACAGAGATGTCTTATGAAGTTGCCGAAATGTTCATGCAAAAGGTCGTTACAGTGAAGCACATTTTGATATGTGATGGGTGTAACGCGGGGTAGCATCCGTTTACAAACTGTAATCCACTGCATTCAACCGTTAGATCTCCTATTCAATTAGCGTACTGTTATGTTTTCAATAAAAAAATATTAATGTGATTTTTTCTTTCCCCTTAATTCATTTTTGTCGGTTTTGTTTCATCTTATTCTTTAATCTAATTATGTGAATTTGCGGTTGAGACCGCATTCAACAAACACATATTTGTATATGCATGGATACATATGACATTGAATATTTATGATCAAATATTTATCAATTATATAATTCATAAATTAGCAAAACAAATTCAAAATATAATTTCAGCAATAAATTAACAACAACAACAACAAAAAAAATAGATTGAGATAAGTTGAGCATTTTATAGTATCATATTAAAATAATGGTTTAAATGCATTTTTGATCTCCTAGTTTGAACATTTTAAACAATTGATCCTCCTATTATAAAATCAGTGATTCTGCTCCCTTAATTTTGATGGTCTTTAGATTTTTATGGTCTCCTCCACTTTTGTATACGTGACAGTGATGATTAGGATAAACAACTATTTTTAATTAGTTGGCATTGATGATTAGATTATTTATTTTTTTTACAAAATAAATTAATAGTTTTAATCATTTTAATCAAGTAAGTGTTTTTAGAGTTTCATTAATTAAAATTTTCAAAATTATTTTTTGGAACATGGAGTCTGACACATCACTCACTCTCTCTCTCTCTCTCTCCCTCTCATGTGTTTCATTTTGCAATCAAGAGATTTACTCCACTTAATAAAGAATAATTCCATTTTTTGATAAATCGATGTGAGACTTCATCTTATTTCAACCTCATTCCATAATCTAATTCTCACAATTAAGCCACTGTATGCTATAACTCACTCATTTCAACCTCATTCCATCATCTAATTCTAAAAAAAGGGGGGCCAATGCAGGCTCAACTCCACACACAATACAATTGTGTCAACTTTAATGTCGCTGCTTATGTTAACCCTTGACATGCATGTCAGCGAACCAAAGATCTCACACATGCCTCTTAATGGGACCACCATGAAAATAACAGTTCTGTTTTTCTATCTTCTAATTTGATTGAAATTTATGTAGTTGATGGGATCAGAGGAGTGTTCTGAAAAGGATGAAGAATGCTCTAGCAGAAGAATTTTTCCAAGCAAATTCTGAGAAGTCTGCTTGCTAGTGTTAAACAAAAAAGTCACATCTATTCAAGAAGTCAAAAACATGAGTAGACTGAGTCTTGAAGGTTTAATTAGCATTCTTCAAAGTAAAGAAATGGCATTAGATGAAGAAAAATTGTCAAAGAGATAATCCATTCCTCAATCCCGTTGAAGAAAATTCCTATGGAATGTCTGATGATGAGGAATTGGCCTTCCTTATCAAAAGATTCTATCTGCTGGCTAAATGGAATGTGATATCTATTGATGGAAGAGTAACATTAGAAGCTTTTTAAATATTCATGTTTCAAATGATTATTCCAATCTTAAGAACAAAGATAAAAACTACCAGACAGAAAAACCCAAAAACAAAAATGTCAGAGATCTTCAAAGCATATTCTAATGAAGCTGACATAGTTGAGGATTCAGAATATGATGAAAAAGTAATCTGGCATTGCTAGCCATTACTTCTTTTGAAGAAACAATCTGAATCCAGGAATAAATCAATTATTGAAGAAAAAGAGGTATTGACCAATCCATCTTGCTTCAATATTGATAATAAGGAGTCTTCATCTTAAGATAATATCATAAGTGACTCCATTGCTCCTATAGAAATTGAAGGTTATCATAGAATATGTGTTAAAGGACAATTCTGTGAGAAACCTTTCATTTCTTCTTTTGTTTTTAGGAAAAACTAAAACAGTGCTGAAAACTTATCTCATGCCAACCTTTGGTAGTAAACACTATCTGGTTCTATGTTGGTCAAAAATTTAAAAATCAAGGATTATGAAGTCAATATATTTAATCCAAGACAATTAAATCAAAGACTCTGCTAAGAACAAGATTTTGTTAAATGCCATAATTCATCCTAGACTCTGTTCTGGAATGAATCTTGGTACTTCTATCATACTAAGACGCGATGTTAGAGAAAGCCTATCAGGACTAACATTTGTGGACCCACAGAAATATAGGTACCAACATTCAAAATTGTATATGCTACAAATATCACAGAAGAAATGAGCAAGACATCTTCCATGATACTTGATCAAAGGTTGTTTACAACATTTGGTGGAAGAAATGCCTACATACTAAACTCAATAGCAGAAGGATGCAAATGTATGGAGTTTGGAGAAGAAAATGGAAACATTGGTTTGGCTGCCATTGAATCAAAATCCACTCAAGACATAATTAAGATTCTATAGTCAAATCTAAATACTCATCTGAATCCTGACCAAGAAAAACAACAAAAAAGGTACATTTTGTTCCTTCACTTTTGCAAACTTCTTGACTCAATGAACTATTTAAGTATGAGTGAATACAAAGTCTTTGATTAGATCTTTAGAGAAGTTCTGTTTGTAAATAACAAAAGAATCTTCAGAAATCTTTGAACATAAACTATGTTGTAATTGACTGTACTAAATATGTCATTAACTAGAAACTGATCATTTTTATGGAAACAATATTCTCATCGGTTGTGGTAATACTACTGCTAGTTAGTGGTCAAGAAAACCAATTCAATATTCATAAATCAATCACGACTCTAGTTTTATTAGAAAATGTTTGACTCTGAATAGAATATCAAAGAATGATAAGTAAACAGAAGATGTCTCACTCGAAGTCTAATTATACTAGACTCTGATGACATATACCTTCTGAAAAATAGTCAGTCTCTGAGATTCAGAAAAGGAATCTTTACTTATGATAAAGCAGTTTAAGTAAGAATTTAAAAAAAAAATCCTTGTCTTACTTAACATTTCATAAATTTGAAAATCATCTAGTGTATTCAAGAAGTCTGCTAGGTAAGGACCCTTGGGGAATGATGTTTTCTTATTTTATACGTCTATGATCTATATCCCATGTCTTTGTGAAACATCATTTCGTGTCACCTTTTCTGTCCCTCTAACGAGATTCTTATTCCTCTTTGGTCAAAATCTTGTTTAGTTCTTTTTTGTTATTTGTTTTTCTTTTGTGCAAACCAAACCTGAGATGAATCCTCTAGTCGACCCCCCGGTGTCTGGTGGAGTTGATGAAATGTTCATGCAAAAGGTCGCTACAGTGAAACACATTTTGATATGTGGTGGGTGTAACGCGGGGTAGCATCCATTTACGAACTGTAATCCACTGCATTCAACCGTTAGACCTCCAATCCAATAAGTATATTGTTATATTTTCAATAAAAAATATTAATGTGATTTTTTCTTTCCCCTTAATTCATTTTTGTCAGTTTTGTTTCATCTTATTCTTTAATCTAATTATGTGAATTTGCGATTGAGACATCATTCAACAAATGCATATTTGTGTATGCATGGATACATGTGACATTGAATATTTATGATCAAATATTTATCAATTATATAATTCATAAATTATCGAAACAAACTCTCTCTCTCTCTCTCTCTCTCTCTCTCTATATATATATATATATATATATATATATATATATATATTACTAATATTAATATTAATTCAACTTCTAAACAATTCAACTTCTAAACAACACCTTCCCAATGTTTTTCTTTCTTGGCGTGTCATCCTCCACCTCTCTATTAATATTCACATTACTATATATACTTAAACAATTTTCTTAATTATTATTAACTTCTAAATTAATCTACTACCATATTATCACATAATATAAGCTAAAATTCATATAATTCAAAATCATTAATCAAGCATATAAAAATAAATAATTAGAGAATTATTATAACATGGTCACACAAAATAAATTAATAAAATTTGACTTGTTGATGTATGATCAAGAAATTAAATTTAAAAGTTATAACTAATTAATTAATCAAAGTAGAAGTGTTACATTATCAATCCTATGTTGATAACAAACAACAAAAATGATTATGTGTAGTTTTGAATACATGCAAATAAAGGTTGAAGATGATGAGAAATTTCTAAGTGTGTTCTTGATTTCAATGTTTAGAAATGATGTGTATATATATATATATATATATATATATATATATATATATATATATATATATATATATATATAAGTGTAGAAAGAAAACAAGTAAAACAAATTTTTAGCCAAAAATGCTGGTTTTGAAAGTTGGAACAAAATGTATTGACTATAAACTAGAATGAGTCAATACATAGGCTGAAGGAGTTGATACAAAGCATAAAGGAGTCGATACATTGAGGCCAAGGAGAATTTATTTAAAAATCATTTCAGAAGGAGTCGACTCCAAACACGGGGGAGTCGACTCATTAGCTGAATCAACTCATCCCTTCAATGTATCGATACATTGAATGCAGAAAAGTTTGTTAAAAAATGCCTTACAAATAGAGTCGACTCCAATCATGAATGAGTCGACTGATTCACAAGATGTATCGACTCATCTTGCCTATGTATTGATACATTAGAGGCATAATCATTTCTTTTGAAAACTAACTTAGTATGTATCGATACCTACCAAAAATGTATCGACCCATTGACTACTTTTTCATGTAAATCATATTTTTAGCACGTGATGGCCTATTGAATATAATTTTACATGTCTTATAATGATGATCCACATATAGACAAATACGGTTAGGTCCAATATACACAAAATACTAAGCTACCTAGTTTTGACATCATTCAAAACATAACTAAGAGTATTTTGCACTCACAATTGAGTCAGCCTCTCATCTTTTTGTGACTTGTGAGTTTGCGTCTTCTGTGTGGTACGTACGAGGTATTTAGGTGGTTAGGTTTGCAAATAGTTATTCACCAAGATCTTATGGGGTTTTTTTTTCAGTTTTTTTATTCTTTAAGAGGTAGGGACAAGTTTAGGGGTGGTCTTCTTATAGTTTAACATGTTGTTATCTATTAAGTTCTTTTAGCCTATTAGTTAGTTAGTTAATAATTGAGTAGTGTAACTACCTAGCTAAATTTAGTTATAACTAACTTTCCTTCATTCTCACATATATAAGTGAGCTCCTTCTTTTTTAATGCCCTGAATCACAGTTAATACAAGAATATATGGATTTTTCCACCATGAATTCTTTTTACTACAATATGGTATCAGCAGAAAATTTCTGATTTTGATTATGCTTCTTTCCTTCTTTCTTCCTTCTTCCTCCTTTCTCTTGCTTCGTGATTCGTTTCTCTTATGGCTAACCATGATGATCCCTATATCTCCATTCTTTCGATCATCCTGAAGTTGTCTTGGTCTCTCAACAACTGGTCGGAGATAACTTCAATTCATGGCGTTGTGCCATGCTCATGGACCTTGATGGCAAGAACAAATCGGGGTTTGTGGATGGCACCATTCCAAAACCTGCCGAAGATTCTCCTCAATTTCGTTCATGGATGCGAAACAATAGCACAACATCTTCTTGGCTCCTCAATTCCGTTTCCAAGGAAATCTCTGCAAGTGTGATCTATGCAGCCAATGCAGCAGAAATATGGTGCGAGCTACACGACCGATTTCAGCAGAAAAATGGTCCTCGTGTGTTTCAGCTGAAGAAGAATCTTATGAACTACACCCAAGGTTCTTCAACTGTAAGTGCTTATTACACATAATTTAAGTCATTGTGGGAAAAATTAGGTGAATTTAGGCATACTCATACGTGTCACTGTGGTGGTGTGCAACCCATAGTTGATCATCTTCAAAGTGAGCACACCCATACCTTCTTGATGGGGCAGAATGAATCATTCAATCAGGTGTGTGGTCAAATCCTGCTCATGGATCCTTTACCCTCCATAAACGTTGTTCTTTCAATGGTTACTCAAGATGATAAACAAAGAAAGCTCACTACCCTTCCTCACAATGAAACCCTTATGGCATGTGTTGTTTCAACTGGTTCTAAGAATTCCAAGAAGGAAATACCAACTTGTACTCATTTTCCATGCTTGGCCATCTCAAAGAAAAATGTTTTAAACTTTATGGATACCCTCCAGGTTATAGGAAGACTGCTCAAGGTTTCAAGCCTTTCAACAAAGCAACAATGTTCATAAGCCAATCATTTCAAGTAATGTAGCAGGATCTGATGGGGCAGCCGTGACTTCACAGAATTTCCAGCAGATTATTGACTATCTACAAGTTCAAATATTAAAGTCTGGGATTTCTAAGGTAAATCCTTTTGTTTACTCTGTCATAAGTATGAGTTTTTCCACTCTTGACTCACATAAATCACAATCTTCTGGTATTTGGATCATAGATTCAGGTGTTACTTCCTATATTTGTTGCAATATCTCTTTCTTTTATTCCTATAAACCCATGCTAGATAAATTTGTCACTCTTCCTAATGGAGTTCAGATCCCTGTCAAAGCCATTGGTAAAGTCATTGTCAATAATGAATTAACCCTTCATAATGTCCTATACATTCCATCATTCCATGTTAATCTCATTTCAGTAGCCAAGTTACGTGTGTTACCTAGTCTACAATTGAATTTTGATGGTCATCATGTTTTCATTCAGGACACCAAACAATCCAAGATGATTGACAAGGGTAACTTCATTTCAGGATTGTAATAATCTTAGCTATTATAATACAGTTTCTTCCAATAATAGTGCCAAATTATGGCATCATAGATTAGGACATCTTTCTTATTCTATTTTAAGGACTGCTAGCAATAAAATAAAAATTGTTGTTCCCACTAATTTTGATTCCAACAAATGTACCATTTGTCCTCTAGCTAAATTAAAGAGGTTTCCCTTTAAATCTGCTAATAATTTTTCTCCCAATAGTTTTGATCTCATTCATTGTGATTTATGGGGTCCCTTTGGAAAAACTACCTATAATGGCAAGTCTTATTTTCTAACAATTATTGATAATTTCAGTCGTTTTACATGGGTATATTTGATTGCTAACAAATCAGAGGCTCCTATCAAAATCAAACAATTGTTTACCATGATAAAGACTCAATTTGGCAAGGTTATTAAAGCTATAAGGTCTGACAATGCCAAGGAATTGCAGATGACTCAGTTTCTTCATGAGCAAGGCATCATTCACCAATAGTCTTGTCCTTACAGACCTGAGCAGAGTTCTGTGGTTGAAAGAAAGCATCAACACCTGTTGAATGTGGCCAAATCCTTAATGTTCCAAGCTTGACTACCAATCAGGTTTTGGGGTGATTGCATAGCCATAGCTACATTCATCATAAATAGAACACCTTTCATGGTCTTGAAAAGTAAATCTCCTTTTGAGCTTCTCTATGACAAACTACCTACATACTCTGACTTTAAAGTCGTTGGTTGCTTGTGCTACATTTCAATAATTCCTTAACATAGAAACAAATTTACACCTAGAGCTATTCCTTGTGTCTTTCTTGGTTATCCTGCTGGATACAAAGGTTTCAAAGTATATGATATTGTCTCTAAGACCTTTCATATTTCTAGAGACATTGTGTTTCATGAAGATACATTTCCTTTCCACTCCATCTCTGACAATAACATAAATGAAGATCCTTTTCATAATGTAGTCATACCCAACCCTATTTGTGTATATTCTCCACATGACCATGAGAATAATATACCTGTCCATGTTGCTGAGTATCCTGACAATAGTGCTCCAGGAAGTCCTATTCCTGATGCTAATCCTATTGTTCCACATGCCCATAATCCACCTGAACTCATAAGATCCAGCAGGGCTTATAGAATTCCTACCTATCTCAATGATTTTGTGTGTCATGTCCCTCATCAAATTTCTGAACTATCATCGTATGATAATTTGTCTGCTCAATACAAGGACTATGTCATGAATGTAGCATCTGTTTATGAGCCACAATTTTACCTTCGAGCAGCCAAAATCCCTTAATGGTGTACAACCATGAGGGAAGAGATAGCAGCCCTAGAAGCAAATAATACTTGGACTATACAACCTTTTCCAAAAGGTAAAAAGACCATTGGGTGTAGGTGGATATACAATACCAAGTATCATGCTGATGGATCCTTGAACAAGCACAAACCTAGATTGGTTTCCAAAGGTTACACTTAACAACCTGGCCTTGACTTCATAGATACTTTCTCACTAGTGGAAAAGCTCACATCAGTCAGAGTTGTACTCAATCTAGCTGCTGGCCAGAATTGGAAACTTGCTCAACTTGATATCAACAATGCCTTCTTGAATGGTGATTTATTTGAGGAAATCTACATGGAACCTCCACTTGGCTATCCAAGTGAGGGGGAGAACATGGTATGCAAACACAACAAATCACTTTATGGATTAAGACAAGCCTCAAGACAATGGTATCACAAATTCTCCACAACTGTCATGCCATATGGTTTCACACAATCATCAGTAGACCACTCTTTATTTACAAAAGGAACATGTCAATCTCTTGTGGTCCATTTGGTTTATGTAGATGATATAGTTCTTTCCAGCCCTGACCTTGAACTTGTCCAAGAAACTCAAAACATGCTTCAAAAGCAGTCCAAACTAAAGCTTTTAGGAGACCTCAAGTACTTTCTTGGCTTAGAAATTGCTTATTCCAACAAAGGGATACACTTATGTCAAAGGAAATATACACTACAGCTTCTCATGGATACAAGCTTTGTAAATTCTAAACCTGTATCTCTGCCTATAGATCCTGGTGCTAATTTTAATGACCAAGAAAGTCCTTTGCTCGAGGATGTCTCTTAATATAGAAGAATCATTGGCAGATTATTGTATCAGACCATTTCAAGACCTGATATATCATATGTTGTGCACAAGCTCAATCAATACATGTCAAAGCCTAGAAAACAACATATGAATGGGATCAACCACATTTTGCAATACTTGAGAGGCACATCAGGTCAAGGAATTTTATTCTCATCAAATCCTTCACTTCACATCTCTGCATATTCTGATGCAGATTGGGGAAGCTGCACACCAACTAGAAAATCCATCACTGGTTTCTGTATCTTCATTGGAGAATCATTAGTTGCTTGTAAGTCCAAAAATCAAGTAACTATATCAAGATCATCAGCTGAAGATGAGTATAGGGCATTGGCTTCAATCACACCTGAGTTGTTGTGGCTAAAACAACTTTTAAGAGCTTTTGACATCAAGGTACCTTCTTGTAAAGTGTTTTGTGACAGCATATCAACCATCCAAATGGCAAATAATCCAATGAGTCATGAGAGAGCTAAGCACATTGACATAGATTGGCACTTTATTAGGGAACATGTGGCTGCTAAATTCATGAAGTTGATACATGTACCATCTAAGCATCAACTGGCCGATCCTCTCAATATGGCTTTACCAAGGAATTTGTTTCATGATTTTATAGCCAAGTTGGGAATTTGTAACATATATATCCCAACTTGAGGAGGAGTACTAAAATCTTTTAGCCTATTAGTTAGTTAGTTAATAATTGAGTAGTCTAACTACCTAGCTAAAGTTAGTTATAACTAACTTTCCTTCATTCTCACATATATAAGTGAGCACCTTCTTTTGTTATGCCTTAAATCACAGTTAATACAAGAATATATGGATTTTTCCACCATGAATTCTTTTTACTACAATATTATCTGATCAATTTGAAAAATCTCGAAATGATGTTATCTTTAAAGGCGTCACTAAAGCAACAAAAGAAGTGGAGGATAAGAGTATTTTTTTTTGACATGGTATTGATTTTCAGAAAGGGTAGGGGAGAACTCTTGCACCTTCTTGGAGTGACTTTAAAATCTCATCTTCTACTTGCACCTATAGCGGATCAAGTGTTTGCCCTGGTGTAGAGAGTAGTGGTGGATCGTCTGTATACCCTTGCTTGGGATCTGATCAATTGCTGGGGAATCTGATTGGTTTGAGATCTAACCTGTAAATAATGTGGAGGTTTTGGAGTATGTTGGTGTTGATTTGGGAGTACTTTCTCTTTGGTGACATTTGTTTTTTTCCTTTTGTTCAATTAAATTTTTCCATTTATCAGGCACTTCTTGTGCTTTATCCCTAACTCTTATTTTTTCTCTCGCCTTTTATATATTATATTTGTTGTTAAAAAAATTATAAAACTTACTTGATAATGTGATATTGTATCAACTTTATGAGTCTCTTTCCATTTAAATAGAATTATCCATTTACTTGAAAAAAATTGGATAACCTACCTCTCCAATAATTAAGCTGTATGTTTGGTTTTATGTTTGTAACACTCATAACTATCATCGGATGTGCAAAAGTAATTTTGACATGTTTCTTTGTCTATTTAAAAAAAACAATTCAACTAACTTTTGTAAAAAATAGTTTTTTAACATAAATCAATTTCCATTCAACATATTTTTAACCAAAATAAATTTTATAAAATTAATTGTATTCACAGCAGAACTAAGCATATGCATAATAGAGTTGAATATCCTTTCCCACACCCATTTTTTAAGTAACAAGCATATTGTCCCGTCAAGACAACAAATTCACTAACTAAATTTTTTTCACTTAAAAAATGTAAATAAAAGGAAATAAAACACCATTCAAGAAAAGTCAACTAATTATAAAAGACAATCATTCAAAAATATAAAATCAGCCAACATACCACCAAAATAGAAAGTGATCAAGTCTCCTGATTCACAAACTATTACAAACAAACAATGGCCTGAGGTCTAGTGTGCACCCAACATCTTCACCACATAAATGGATACATAGAATGAAGAAACTTAACCTGTGCTCTTGGTGATGCTCGTTCCATCAATAACAAGTCTTGAGAGATTCTGAACAACATAACTGTATCTAATTCATTAGAAGTATAATTAAAAGTAAGAGTCTTTAACAATGGAGAATTTGCAAGTATGAACTTTATCAAACTCATTGCATGTTGAGCGCTAACATCAACATAGACATTCATTGTCTGAAGTTTAAGGTAGCAACATCTAAGGCATTCTAACTCCTTTGAAGGGTCCAACACTTATGTGGTATCATCGTTGTTATAACTCTAAAATATAAAAATTAAAGAGTCAAAGTACAACGATAAGAAACAAGCTAAATAGCATATGTACATTCATGTTCACCTGTATATCAACCTTAACTAAGCTAGGAACACTTTTGAGTACACTAACAATATGCAAGAGTTATCTTCTTTCGTTCAAAATTAAGTCTCGCAATTTCAGATGCTCTAAAGAGCTGAATGAGCTTGTTAGGAGCGTGGGAGGAATGATATCTGCATGTCGGTTCTACACATGCAACAAATCTATCAATAACACAGTTTTCACTATAATATTGGATTGGACCATCAATCAAAATTCAACACTACTTCCCTTATAATAATATACAATAAATGAATAATATGCCAATTTTAAAATATCTAACCATGAGCTCAACTGAACATCAATAAAAATACTACAACTAGTGATGTTTTCTTACCTTTTTCCATCTTATTAGAGAAATAGTCTTCATGGGCCTTAGTCTTATTGTTTCTAGCTTGTATTTAAGGCGGAAAAATATATTTCTTTCAATGGTACAATGCTCTGCATTTTTTTCATATCAATGAAGACTCATACACAGATTCATAACCTTGTAATATGGTATCAGTAGCCTGATTCCCTCTTTTTCACCACCATTCTTCCGCAACCATCATTCAATCCTTACAATCTTCTTCATTCTTTCTGCAACATATCTTCTTGCTAAACCTTTCTTTTCTGCAAACATGGCTTCTGATGATGACACACAAGCAAAATCACCCACCAAGAACAAAGTTCCCAACAATAATAACACAGATCCCCTTCTCAACCCTAGAAATTCGTTTTATCTTCATCCCGGAGAAAATCCTGGTACCACCATTGTAGCACCACCATTAGATGACAACAACTACCATAACTGGAGCAAATCGATGCGTCGTGCGTTAACATCCAAGAACAAACTCGCATTCATCAATGTTTCTTTACCAAAACCCTCATCCTTTAACCCCAATTACGAACTCTGGGAGCGTGCTGATAGCATGGTGCTTTCGTGGATCAATCGCACCCTATCACCTCATATTGCTCAGAGTACCATCTGTTTTGAATCTGCATACGATCTTTGGGAAGATCTGCGTGAACGGTTCACCAAAGGTAATCATTTTAGATTCTCAGATCTCTTACGCGAACTGCATTCTATTCAGCAAGGGGATCGCTCTTTATCTACATATTTCACTGACCTCAAGATCCTATGGGATGAACTGGGAGATTTACGACCTACCCCTTCTTGTTCCTCCCCTACACCCCGCACCTGTAATTTGTCTAAAGCGGTACGTAATTACAAACATCTTGAATACGTTACTTGCTTTTTGAAAGGATTGAATGACAATTATCACAATATTCACACACAAATTTTGCTTCTTGATCCTCTTCCTAGCATCAGCCGTGTATATTCTCTTGTGGTCCAACAACAAATCAATTCGGCTACTGCACCTACAGATACATCACCCTCGACCGTCCTTTATGCCAACAACAACAACACAAGGGCCAAGGGTAAACAACCTCCAAGACTCCTATGCTATGTACCAACTGCAGGAAAACCAACCACACAGTCGACAACTACTACTTCAAGCACGGTTTCCCTGCAGGCTACAGAGACAAGCCTACCAAAACTGCTTCAGATGTCAAGACATCTCAATTTCATGACAAAGAAGATGTTCTCTTTAAAGAAGATTTCCAAAACCTCCTCCTACTTCTACAACAATCCTAGAAAGATCATCAACAAACCAAGCAAGACAAGGCTACACCCTCTGATACTGCATTGATCTCAGGTATTGTTCAAACAGGAAATATCCTTCTTGATTATTCTACTTGGATACTCAATTCTGGAGCTTCCCACCATGTTTGCCCATACATACATTGTTTCCATGATATTCATGCTATACAGTCTGTGCCTATACACTTACCTAATGACACATGTATTAATGCTCAATTTTCTGGAACCATCATATTTGATACTAACTTCCATCTTGACCATGTGTTTTACATACCTGAGTTTAAATTCAATCTCATATCCATATCAAAGATATGCACTAACTCTAACTATACCATTTCATTCTTACATAATTTATGTCATATACATGATGTGTCTACCATGGAGATGATTGGACCTGTGACTCAGCATCATAATCTTTACATTCTGCACAAGCATCCTTTACAACCTGAAATTCATATTACTACATGTACTGCTGTTAGTACTAGGATCCCTCATAGTGTTCACCCACAAGCCCCAAATAATATTACCTTGTGGCATCATAGACTAGGTCACCCATCTAATGAAGTATTACATCATATGTCTCAAAAAATTTCTGATATTACTTACAGTAAGATTTCACCTTGTAATACTTGCCATTTGGCTAAACAATGTAAACTTTCATTCCTTTTAAGCACATCTATTACTTCTAATTGCTTTGATTTGATACATATGGACATATGGGGTCCCATTTCAGTCCCTTCTTTGGATGGTTTCCATTATTTTTTAACTATTGTGGATGATTACACTAGATATACCTGGACTATCTTAATGCACAACAAGGCTGACACTAGAACTCATGTTAAAAACTTTGTTGCTTATGCTCAAACTCAGTTTAATTGTAAAATTAAAACTATTAGAAGTGATAATGGTAATGAGTTTGTCATGCCTTCTTATTATGCTGATCTTGGTATTATTCATCAAAGGAGTTGTGTAGAAACACCTCAACAAAACTCCATTGTTGAACGAAAACATAGGCACTTTTTAAATGTTACTAGGTCTCTATTAGTTTCAATCTCACTTGCCTAAATGTTTTTGGTCATATTCTCTCTGTCATGCAAAATACTTGACTAATAGACTTGTTAGTCCTACCATACAAAACAATACTCCTTATGAACTTCTTTTTAACACCCCTCCTGCATTTCATAACCTTAAAATATTTGACTGCCTTGTCTATGCATAAACTCTCACTAGACATAGAGATAAATTAGACCCTCATGCCACTAAATGTGTTTTCTTAGGCTTCCCTACAGGTATGAAAGGATTTCTTTTGTTTATCCTTACCACTAGAGTTGTGTTCACATCTAGAAATTGTGTTTTTCATGAAAACACTTTTCCTTATACTCCTCTTCAACAGACAAACTCACATTCACACTAATTTAGATACTGACTTTTCTACAATTCCCTTTATCTTTGATATGCATTCTTCCCCTGAAACCTCTACTGCTGTTCAAACTCTTCCTATCCCTCAACATACTCCTAATGCTACTAACAATCTTAATCTCTCTCCCATTCCTACACCACCTCAATCCCCAATTACAGTTCTACTGATTCAGAACATTCCCCTATACCTACAGCTAGGACATCCACCAGAACTAAAACTACTCCTGCTTACTTGAAGGATTTTGTTTGTAATAATGCTTTTCATAATGTTCACCATGATATTTCAAAACATATTTCATATCATGCTCTTTATCATGCACATTTTGCATTTATATCTTCTATTACTGCTGCCTGTGATCCCACATCATATAAACAAGCCAGCCTCTCTCCTCAATGGATCCAAGCCATGATTGATGAAATCAAGGTTCTCACCCAGAACAACACATGGCAGTTTACAACTCTACCTCCAGGTAAGAAGGCTATTGGCTGCAAATGGATTTACAAATCCAAATTCCACTCAGATGGTTCCTTGGAAAGGTATAAAGTAAGGTTAGTTGCTCAGGGTTTCAATCAAGTACAAGGTATTGATTTTTTTTATACTTATTCTCCTGTTGCTAAATTGACCACATTTAGACTCATAATTGCTATTGCATCTTCTTTAAATATGCATCTACATCAATTGGATGTTCATAATGCTTTCTTACATGGGGACTTAAGTGAAGAAGTGTACATGACACTTCCAAAAGGCATTACACCATCCTTTCCCATCCAAGTTTGCAAATTATTAAAATCTATTTATGGGTTAAAACAGTCGAGCAGACAATGGTTTGCTAAACTGTCCAAAGTTTTGCTAGATAATCAATTCACTCAATGTTCTTCTGACCATTCTCTTTTCATACATCAACATCATTCTCAATTCACATTTATTCTTATCTATGTTGACGACATCCTTCTTGCAAGTACCAATATAGATATTATAAACACAACCAAAAAGTTACTGCATAGCCATTTCCACATCAAGGACCTGGGCACTCTCAAATATTTCTTAGGGCTAGAAGTTGCTAGAACCAAATATGGAATCAGCCTCAATCAGCGTAAATATACTTTGGATCTTCTCTCCAACATAAGACTGCTTGGATGCAAACCTACTCCTACACTGATGGCTCGTGACACCAAGTTGACCACAACTGATGGTATTCCTATGCAAGAACCCACAAAATATCGTAAACTCATGGGCCAACTCGTCTACCTCCTGAATATTAGACCAGATATATCATATTCTGTTCAACAACTAAGTCAGCACATGAGTCAGCCCACAGATATTCATTTCAAGGCTACTTTACGCGTTCTTTATTATCTCAAATCATCCCCTGCTTAAGGTCTCTTCTTCCCCAGCCATTCTACCCTTCAATTAAAGGCTTTCTCTGATTCGGATTGGGCCACCTGCCCCGACACACGCAAATCCATAAATGGTTTTTTGCATCTATCTAGGAGACTCTTTGATATCATGTAAATCCAAGAAATAACCAACAGTCTCTCGCAGCTTTACTGAAGCCGAGTACCGCACCATGGCATCCACGATTTGTGAAATACAATGGCTCACAAATGTTCTAACTGTTATCAAAGTTCCTTTCAAGACTTCTACTTTGTTATATTGCGATAATGCTTTCGCTATACATATTGCTAACAATTTGTCGTTCCATGAAGGAACCAAACATATCGACATTGTCTGCCACCTTGTTCGTGAGAAACTTCAGCAGGGACTCTTACAATTGCTTCCTGTCAAATCTTCTCAGCAAACTGCAGACATTTTAACCAAACCATTTGATGTTTCTATCTTTGTGTCCAACATTAGTAAGGTTGGCCTACATTGTATATGTTCTCCAGCTTATGGGGGGTATTAGAGAAGTAGTCTTCATGGGCCTTTTAGGTTTGTAGATTGGGCCTGTTAGTCTTATTGTTTCTAGCTTATATTTAAGGCGAGAAAATACATTCCTTTCAATGGTACAGTGCTCTGCATTTTTTTCATATAAATGAAGACTCATACACAGATTCATAACCTTGTAATACATCTGACCAGAGAACGCCTCTTAATTTTTGGCAAACTTTTGATCAAATCAGATAAGCTGTTGTAATTAGCATCAAGTGTAAAATCAATCAGATTCTTTGCTTTCTTGAGGAAAACTGACTTCACATCATGACTATCTATATCTAGTGATAAGACTTTGAGAGTAGAAAAAGAAATATCAAGATATTCAAAACCATCACAGTAATCAATGCTGAGCTTTTAAAGAAATGGACAACCAGAAATAAGACTCTTAAGTGCACCGGAATCGAATGTAACACAAACTAAGTGAAGTTCAAGCAATCTTTTAAAGCCGCAGAAATTAGACGGAATTGATAGGTTAAATCCACCTAATTTAAAGTAAGTCAATTCCTTACAAGAGAGGACAATAAGTGGCATTTGATCAACTTTTTCGTATTCGTCCACAAGATGGAGATATTTAATGTCCCTCCTTGACAAAATCGGAATCCACGTATTGAGATATTCCACTGTGATCTTGAAACAGGAGTAATATGATATGAAAAGAGTAAATTTGTGTATGGGCCTATTGTGACCCATAAGAACATCCGTGATGGTTTTAGAAATTACAGTGTTACGATCATCAACATGCTGAAAACTTTCAAAAAAAGTCATTGTCAAAACAAAGATGCACTTTGTTGACAAAATACTAGTCCTAACTTGGTCTCTGATTTCCAGGTTTCCCTGGATGACATCAATGATATTACTTGATAAATCACTGATTCGATCATTTTGATTGACCTTCTTGTTGAAGAGACTCATAACAGAACTACAACAAAATTGAATAAGAAGTGTAAAAAACTGTATGAATAAAATAGTAAAAGTAAGTAAAGTTACTACAGAGATCTGAGAGTAACTTTCAAAAGATGAGAAATGAATGGATCTGAAAGCAAGCATGTAATCTAAAAATGAAAAGTGAAATCGTTATGAATATAATCACAGTTATGAACCCTCTTTAATAATACGAAGAATGCTATGAAAACTAAAATAATGGATGATAATGATGATGATGAGTAAACCAAAGAATATAGCGATTTAGATGAATTTCTACTGTTGAGAGAGAAACGGCGGTGTCTTTTTTTTTGAAAGGAAAAAGAAAACATTATATTAAAAGCCAATGAGTTCACTTCTTTCACCTTTGCTTCTATTTGGGAATAGTATACCAAATTCCTTTGTGCATTTTATATACCTAAGTATCCTTTTAGCAGCTATCAAGTGAGTCTTCCTTGGATCACGCATGAACTTGCTAATCACACTGACTGAGTAACAAATGTCAAGCCTGCAGTTACACAAGTATCTTAATGAACCAACCATTTGTCGGAACAATGTTGGATCAACTCATTCTTCATCATAGCACTCATCCAATTTTGAGTTTGTCTCTGATGGATTTGAAATTGAATTGCAGCTATTCATTTCAAATTTCTCAAGCAGTTCACGTATATACTTTTGCTGGTACATAATGGTTCCATTCTTTACCTTTAGAAACTCCATTCCTAAGAAGAATGAGAGTTCCCCTAGATCAGTCATTTCAAATTCAGATTTCAACTTATTTTTCACCTTTTCAAACTCTGATGTCTTGCTTCCTGTAATGAGCAAATCATCCACATATAGGCAGATTATCATGGTCTCTTCTTCAATTGAACTTTGTACATACACACCAAACTTTGTTGAACACCTTTTGAAACCTATTTGTATCAGAAACTGATCAATCCTCTTGTTCTAGGCTCTAGCGGCCTGCTTTAAACCATACAAAGCCTTATGGAGTCTATACACCATGTTCTCTTTACCTTGCACTTCAAAACCAGGAGGCTGTGACACAAACACTACCTCTTCAAGTGGACCATTTAGAAAGGTTGATTTCACATCTAAATGATAAAGTGACCACCTTCTCTTGCAAGCTAGAGCCACAACTAACCTTACAGTCTCAAGCCTTGCAACTGGAGCAAACACCTCATTGTAATCAACACCATATTTTTTTAAGAAGACTCTAGCCACCAACCTTGCCTTATACTTTGAAATTTTCCCATCAGGATTTAATTTCAGTTTATACACCCACTTCACATCTAGTTTCTTTATCTTATCTGGCAAGTTAACTAGCTCCCATGTTTGATTCTTCTCAATTGAATGAAGCTCTTCCATCATAACTTTCCTCCATACATCTATCTTCAGTGCTTCTATATAATTGGGAGGTTCAGCATCTGCCAATAATGCAAAGTGAATGATATCACCTTCATCATTTACTGCTTTATCAGGAATTACTTCACAGTCATTCAACCTTCTTGGAGCTTGTCTGATTCTTTGAGGTCTCACAGCTATTTCCTCTTCTTCTGGTTCATTTGCATCATTGTTACTCACCTCTTCATTATCTGATTCATCACTTGAATTAGGATAAATGCAGCTTTGTTGATTCTCTTGGTTGTATGCTGGCTCCTCTTTCCATTTCCACTTCTCAGCCTCATTTATAATCACATCTCTACTGACATGAACCTTTTGAGTTAGAGGATTATAAAGCTTATAGGCACTTATTGGATGATAGTCTATAAGTATCATAATATCACTCTTATCTTCAAGTTTGCTTCTTCTAACATCTGGTACATGTTTGTAGCACAAAGAGCCAAAAACTTTGAAATGCTTCACACCAGGCTTTCTTCCACACCAAGCTTCCTTTGGTACCTTCAAATTCAGCTTCTTTGTAGAACACTTATTCAAAATGTAAGCAGTTGTAGTGACTGCTTTACCCCAAAACTTGTGTGGTAAGTTTTTCTGCTTGATTATGCTCTTTGCCATATTCAGTAGAGTTCTATTCCTTCTCTCAGCAAGTCTATTATGCTGAGGTGTATATAGAGCTGTCACTTCATGCACAATACCTTGATTGACACAAAAAGCTTCAAATTCTGTTGAGGTATATTCCCCTCCACTATCGGTTCTCAAAATCTTAATAGATTTGTCACTCTCCTTTTCTATTAAGATTTTGAATTTCCTGAATACCTCTAATTCCTCACTCTTAAGCTTGATTGTATACGGCCATATCAGCCTTGTAAATTCATCAACAAATGTGATGAAGTATCTGCTTCCTCCCAATGATGATACTTCAAAAAGACCACATATATCAGAGTGAACCACCTGCAGTGTTACACTAGCTCTTTTAGGTGCTTCAGAAGCAAAGGAAAGCCTACATTGCTTGCTCTTTACACATACTTCGCAAATGGCTTTTCTAACATTCAGTTTTGGCAAGCCATACGCCAGTTCTTTAGAATTCAACTCACTAAGACTTCTAAAGTTTAGGTGACCATAACTCTTGTGCCATAGATCTTCAACATCTTCACTCACTGCTGCCGACAAGCACATCATCTTTTCACTTGAGTTGTTGCATCTGTATGTTCTATTCTTTGACGTGTTTGATTTAAGCACCAAATTCTTCTTTGCATCAAACAACTTCAAAGACTCACCATCCATGGTCACTAAGAATCCCTTATCCACCAGTTGACCAATGCTCATGTGATTGCACTTCATCTCAGGAACATACATCACATCTTCAATGATGATTCTCTTGCCATCATTGCTCATGATCACTATATTTCCACTACCTTCAGCTGCAAGTTCTCTACTGCCAGTCAATTTGATGCTTGTTTTCTTGCTAGCATCAAAACTTGCCAGCCATTCTCTATATGATGTCATGTGATTTGAGCATCCAGAATCAAGAAACCACTCTTCATTCTTAATCTTTTCTTCACTGGTAGTAGCCATCATCAACACTGTACTGGAATCATCTCCATGAGCCAAATTTACTTCTTCATTAGTCTTTTGACCTTTCTTGAACCAACATTCATTAGCAAAATGCCCACACTTCTCACAGTTGAAGCATTGCACCTTATTTTTTTTAAAGTCCCTCTTCTTGTTCTGACTTCTTCCAAAGCCTCCTCTCTTTGAAGATTCAGCTTTATCTTCATTCTTGTTCTTTTCATTGTTGGACCGATTTGCTTTGCTTTTTCTCTTCTTCTTGAAATTCTTCTGATTTCCCTCCTTCTTGGATGTTTGAACTTGAAATGCTTGTTAAACTGATCTCTCAGAACTTCTATCAAGCACCAGGAGCTCATGTGCTTCCAATATATTTTGCAACTCATTAATTTTCATATTTTTCACATCCTTTGCTTCTTGGATAGCTACAACTATGAAATCAAATTTTGGAATCAACGATATCAGCACCTTTTCTACTACCATTTGATCTGTAATGCTCTCACCACAATTTTGCATCTGATTAACAGTGGCTGTCAATTTCGAAAAGTAATCACTTACTTTCTGATCTTCTTTCATCTGCATTATCTCATACTTTCTTCTATGGGATTGTAGCTTCACTTACTTCACCTTTTCTCCACCAGTGTGATAATTTTCTAAAATGTCTCATGCTTCTTTAGATCTTGTCGCCTTAAAAATCTTCTCAAAGTGTTGATTGTCAACATTCTGCTGAATGTAGAACAAAGCTTTGCAGTCTTTCTTCTTGGCTTCCTTGAATGTAATTCTCTGTGCATCAGTTGGATTCACCACCAGATCCTCATAGCCATTTTGTACAATTTCACTCACTTCTTGTGCTCCAAATAAAGACTTCATCAAAGCACTCCAACGATCCCAGTTCTTGCCATCAAGAACCATAATATTTGATCCAAAATCATTGCTATTCAGCTTGCCTATCAAGAAACTATCACTCACTATTTCCCTTGGATTAAACCCCTCACTTTTCACTCGTGTTTCCCTTGGATTGAACCAAGCTCTAGATGCCAATTGTTAGAATAAAGGCACTATAATGAACACACAGTGAATGCACAACAAGATTACAAGATGAAAATAATAGGACACACACACATTAATGTCTTGACATCTTGTAAGACATCTTGGAGAAGAAGAAAGAAACAAAGAAATGATTCTCATATATTCATGTTCACATTACAAACTGGTATTTATAGGTATTACACAATGTAACTAACTAACCACCAATTTGTAACAAAATGTGTAACGCCCATATATAAATACATACATCAAAGCATATATTATACCTGAAAACCCCGTTTGGTACTGAAATATCAATAAGTCCCTAGTAAACACATTATACATATACATGCCCAAAAAGCCTAATACAAAAAAACTATGGCATAGATATATATATACAAGATGTTCCAAAGATAAATGCTAAGAACTAGATCGACAACGATCTCAAAAACTTCACAATGGAAGCTACGCCATCAGATAAGTAAGGATAATCACACGTCCTTATCCTTACCCTTCGCGGAACCTGAAGTACCTGAAATATTCAACAATAGTGGGGTGAGATACATTAAATCTTAGTGAGTTCTCTATCTTATGGATTCTCTCGGCTTTACAAGGTTCTAACAAAAACCTAACTCAAGTCAGGGGAAAAAGGGAACTAGACCTTGAGTTCAAACATTTTTTACTAGAGAAACTATCGCATAATACACCAAATGACAACTAGTTAAGGAATCTTTCCCCGGCCAGCCTATACAAGGCACTACAACACGGGTCACGGATCCTTAACGTAGATAACTTTCCCCGGCCAGCCCGCGCACGGAGTACTTTAACACGGGTCACGATTATCTACAAATGGTACTTTCCCCGTCCAGCCCGCAAACGGAGCACTTCAACACGGGTCACTAATACCACTCCCTATGGTACTTTCCCCGGCCAGCCCATACAAGGCACTACAACACGGGTCACGGTACCATCCACTAAGTAACTTTTCCCGGCCAGCCCACACAAGGAGCACTTTAACACGGGTCACGGTTACTTAATTAATAAATACTTTCCCCGGCCAGCCCGCACAAGGAGCACTTCAACACGGGTCACTAATATTTATAAAGGGATAACACTAATAAATACTTTCCCCGGCCAGCTCACACAAGGAGCACTTCAACACGGGTCACTCATATTTATTTGGGGAAAACACACGTTAAATCGGAGGAGTTCACAAAACTCGCCTCGAACCTCCACTAACTACTTATCAAAGATACACTTCTAGTATCGATGTAAGCATTGCCCCACAATTCTCTAAGTCATCCTAGTGTACTAAAGTTTCCTCACAAATTCACATCTTGAAGCTTTTAGATTACAAAAGTTCAGTTTTACATAAATCACGAAATTCCGATTAATTACCAGAATCGAAGAAATTATATCTCATAAATCATAATTTCACTTTCCATAGCATAAAACTCTTTAATAGCTTCACATCGATATAAAGAACGCTCAAATCGGAAACATGGTTCGAAAGTTATAAAGGAAACAAAAACGGAAATCTGTCATGCTCGTTAGGCGAATCCCCCAGCGAACATTCGCTTTCGTCTTCGCCTCGCGAACCTCTAGCGAACCAAGTCATGGCCAAAAGGGCACAAAATTTGCTTCGCGAGAAACCATGCGAACCTTCGCCTTCCCTTCGCTTTGGGGAACCCTCGAGAATCATTCGTTAGGCCCTTCGCCAGGGGTTCGCTAGGCGAACCCTGTAAAAACCCAGAATTTTCAGCAATGCAACAGCAGGTCCTTAGGGCCAAAAATCTCATTCAAACCATAACCCAACACACAAACACGTTTTAACAGATGATTCCACACATGGATTGATCATACTACTTAATTTATAACACATTTCAACCGTTAGATTCTTTGATTTTAGAAAATTACTCATTTTTCTCAATATCCAACCTAAATCTAGAAACTCAAGAATTCTATAACTAAAGCTTCTATCTAGAACCCACCTGGATTAGAAGATGATGATGAAGAATAAGAGATGAATTGATGAAGATGAGATGATGATTCTTGTTTTTGAGCTCTTACGAAATTTTCTCTTCTTTCCTTTCCTTTTCCTTCTCTTCACTTTCTCTTGCTCCAAATGTTTCTAACTTTGGAAATGAGAGAAAAAGAAATGATATAGAAAAATATCCTTTGCTAGTAACACTACTAAATGTCCAAAATAGCTCAAAAACACCAGTTAATAAAACCTTAGAGTTAGATAATATTAATCTGATCAGCTCTGAGTTCATCAGTTGCTCTAATTATCTTATCAGATAAAATACTCAGAGCACACTAGATCCCCACTGGTCTCAACTAGTATTATCCAGAGCGTTTATAAAATACGGGGTATTACATCCTCCCCTCCTTAAATAGAAATTTGTCCTCGAATTTAAAAGATTACCTGAATAGATGAGGGTAAACATTCCGCATCTCCAATTCTAGTTCCCAAGTAACATCACCCGGATGCGTCACATCCCATGCACCTTAACAAGAGAAATGTCCTTGTTCCTTAATACCTTTGTTTCTCTTCCCACAATGCGGCTCGGTTGAGGTTCAAAAGTCAAGTCTGCTTCTATTTCCACTGATTCTGGCAAAACTGGCCGAAGAGGATCGGGAATAAACTTCCGGAGCTGAGATACATGAAAGACGTCATGCATCTCTGACAGAGAGGGTGGTAAGGCAAATCTGTAAGCAACTTCCCCAATCCTTTCCAAGATCTGATATGGTTCCACGTATCTCAAACTTAACTTGCGTGACTTAAATGGTCCTTTTAATCTCAATCTCGGAGTAACTTTCAGAAACACATGGTCACCTTCCTCAAACTCTAAAGGTCTCCTTCGATTGTCTGCATAACTCTTTTGACGATCTTGTGCTTGTTTAACTTTCTCACGGATCATTCGAATCTTTTCCGTAGTCTCTTGAATAATTTCCGGTCCCAAAATTCTATCTTCTCCAACTTCCGCCCAACACAAAGGTGTTCTACATTTCCTCCCATAATACTTCAAAAGGAGCCATACCGATGCTCGCATGGTAACTATTGTTATAAGAAAACTCAATCAATGGTAGTAGTTCTTTCCAATTTCCTCTACTTTCTAGCACACAAGCCCTCAACATATCTTCCATCGTTTGTATTGTTCGCTCAGTCTGACCATCCGTCTGAGGATGATTCGACGTGCTCAAACGCAACCTCGTACCCATAGCTTGTTGGAAAACTTTCCAAAACCTTGAAGTAAATTTTGGATCTCTATCAGAGACAATGTTAGAGGGAACACCATGCAATCTCACAATTTCAGCAATAAATAACCTTGCAAGATGACTTGCCTTGAAAGTAGTTTTCACGGCTAAGAAATGCGCAGATTTCGTTAGTCGATCTACAATCACCCAAATAGAATCATAACCACCTTGCGTACGGGGTAAACCTACTGCAAAGTCCATAGAAATACTATCCCACTTCCAAACTGGAATATCTAAAGGTTGCAATAGACTGCCCGGTCTTTGGTGTTCAATCTTCACCTGTTGGCACACTGCACATTCTGACACATACACCGCAATATCCTTTTTCATTCCTGGCCACCAATAATCCTTCTTTAAGTCCTGATACATCTTCGAAGAACCAGGATGTATCCTAAAAGTACCTTTATGAGCTTCATCCAAAATCTTTCTTTTTAATACCGTATCATTCAGAACACAAATTCGTTGATTAAACAGGACAATCCCATCCGCTGCTCGTGAAAAACCCGGTTGAAGTAACATCTCTTGAAACTTTTCCTCTAAAACTTGTTCTTGTTGAATCTCAACTCTTAGAGTAGAATTGACATTCAAATTTCCCATGATTACACCATCCGGAGTCCACACAAAATGAAGATTAAGATCTCTAAACTTTTCCAACAAAGCATACTCCAAAATCATCAATTCGGCACTATGAACCATTTTCCGACTTAATGCATCCGCTACTTTATTTGCTTTTCCTGGATGATACTTTAATTCTAAGTTATAATCCTTTAAGTACTCCATCCACCTTCTTTGACGCATATTCAACTCCTTTTGATCAAATAAATACTTCAAACTTTTATGATCACTGAACATTTCAAAACGTACACCATACAAATAATGACGCCACACCTTCAGTGCAAATACAACCGCTGCTAGTTTCAAATCATGAGTTGGATAACTCTTCTCATGAACTTTCAATTGTCGAGAAGCATAAGCTACCACTTGACCGCCTTGCATCAAAACACCTCCTAATCCCATCTTAGAAGCATCGCAAAATACTTCATTAGAGTTGTTAGGATCAGGAATAATTAACACTGGAGCAGTCGTCAAACTTTCCTTCAATTTCATAAAGCTTTGTTCACAACCCGAATCCCACTCATAAGCAAAATCTTTTCGAGTAAGTTTTGTCATTGGTAAGGCCAACTGAGAAAAACCTTTGATGAACCTTCTATAGTAACCTGCCAATCCCAAGAAACTTCTAACTTCTGAAGCATTCCTCAGTCTCTCCTAATTAATCACTGCTTCTACCTTCGACGGATCTACTGCCACTCCACCCTGAGATATAACATGTCCAAGAAAATTAACTTCCGACATCCAAAACTCACACTTGCTTAACTTAGAAAAAAGTTGCTTCTCTTGCAATACTGATAAGACAATTCTCAGATGTTCTCCGTGCTCTTGTGGAGTACGAGAATAAATAAGAATGTCGTCAATAAAGATTACGACAAATTGGTCCAAGTAAGCTTGAAATATACAGTTCATGTAATCCATAAAAACAGCTGGAGCATTAGTCACACCGAAAGGCATCACTAAGAATTCGTAATGGCCGTAACGGGTTCTAAATGCAGTCTTAGGCACATCGGAACTCTTCACACGGATCTGATGATAACCCGACTGTAAATCATTCTTTAAGAACACACAGACTCCTTTCAATTGATCTAACAGGTTGTCTATCCTGGGTAAGGGGTACTTGTTCTTAATGGTGACTTTATTCAACTTACGGTAATTGATGCACAGACGCATTCCACCGTCTTTCTTCTTTACCAATAACACCGAAGCTCCCCACGGTGAAATGCTAGGTCTAACAAAATGCTTAGCCATTAAATCCTCCAACTGGTCCTTTAATTCTCTTAATTCAAGCGGTGCCATCCGATAAGGAGAAACGGATATAGGAGCCGTTCCCGGTACCAGGTCAATAGAGAACTCAACTTCTCTCTCCGGAGGAAGAGAAGTAACGTCCTTAGGAAAAACTTCGGGAAACTCACAAACTATTGGAATACTCAGCACTTGTTGGTCACTACTCCCCTCCTTAGTAAGAACCAGTAAAACAAATTTCTCCTTCTCAAACAAGAAATTTATCATTCCCACCGTACCTTCTAAAATCGTTGTTAACACATCCTTCGGGGTAGCCTCGGCAGATGGGATGATGATTAGCTTTTCCTCACACCCAATAAACACCGAATTAGCAGAAAGCTAATCCATCCCCAAAACGACATCAACTTTCTTAAGCGGTAAGCAGATAAGGTGAATCTGAAAAACTCTATCATTCACAAACAAAACACAATTTTCACACATCAACGATGTCTCAACCATTTCATCCATGGCGGTAGTGACCACCATAGGAGGAGACAAGGGAATAGTTTGCAACCCAAGTCTCTTCACACATCGCATTGACACAAAAGAATGTGTTGCCCCACAATCAAATAAAACAAAACAAGGATGTCCATTTACGAAACACGTACCCGCAATCAAGGAGTTGTCATTCTTTGTCTTCCTTGCATCCAAGGTATAAACCCTTCTGGTATTCTGTCATTGCACTTGGTTTCTATTCTGAGGACACATTCTAGCCATATGTCCCAATTCATTACAATGATAACACCTAACACTCCCATCGACACACTTCCCAAAATGACATTTATTGCACAACCTACACAAAGGATTAGCATTAGGTCTAGCAACTTGCTTTCCCTTGAAAGCTTGTGCTCTAGGACCAATTTGTTGACTCGCTCTTCCACGATCACCCTGATTCACTCTACTTGCAACACCTTTAGCTTGCACTTTCTTCAAACTATGCTCCGCCACATAGCATTGTCTTAGCGCTTCAGCATAAGTGGTAAACTCTCTCTGAGATACACTATGAGAAATTTCAGCTTTTAGTCCAAACATAAACTGATCTACTTTCCACCGTTCATCCGGAGTATACATAGCCTGTCTAGAATAAGCAGCCATGTACTCAAACTTTTCAGCATAACTGGCCACAATCATACTACCCTGTCTTAACTGTTGAAATTCAAACTCTTTCTGAGTCTGTAAGGAACTAGGAAAATATTTCTCCATGAAAATTGCCTTGAATTGTTCCCAGACCTTGGGCACACCCTGAATAGTCATAAGAGCCGACGCACTCTCCCACCACCTCATGGCAGGACCCTTCAACGAATGCGAAGCAAAAACCACCTTATTTTCTTCACTACAGTGCACTATCATGAAAATCCTTTCCATACTCGCTATCCACTCGTGAGCCTTTACATAATCTAATCCACCATGAAATTCTGGAGGATTCATGCGGAAGAAATCCCAGAAAGTCCCACCTACAGCTTATGGGACAACCACCTGAGGCTGCAGACCTCCATTCAATTGTTGTACCATTTGTTGCAAAAACTGGTTTTGTTGCTGCTGCATCTGTTGCATAAACTGATACAAAGGAGCATTCCCATCGCCGCTCGGCGGATTCGTCCTAACTGGAGTAGTTTTGGGTCTACCACTATTGCTTCTACGTCCGTCAGCCATGTTCCTGGATGTCATACAGATAGGATTAAGTTGATCAGGCTCAATACCATAAATATAACACTCAAGACCAACTGCGACACAACGCATATGAAACGGAAAGAAAATACTTATTCTATTTCATGGCTAGGTCGAGGATACGACCTGCTCTGATACCAACTGTAACACCCATATATAAATACATACATCAAAGCATATATTATACATGAAAACCCCGTTTGGTACTGAAATATCAATAAGTCCTTAGTAAACACATTATACATATACATGCCCAAAAAGCCTAATACAAAAAAACTATGGCATAGATATATATACAAGATGTTCCAAAGATAAATACTAAGAACTAGATCGACAACGATCTCAAAAACTCCACAACGGAAGCTACACCATCAGACATGTAAGGATAATCACACGACCTTATCCGTACCCTTTGCGGAACCTGAAGTACCTGAAATATTCAACAATAGTGGGGTGAGATACATCAAATCTCAGTGAGTTCTCTATCTTATGGATTCTCTCGGTTTTACAAGGTTCTAACCAAAACCTAACTCAAGTCGGGGGAAAAAGGGAACTAGACCTTGAATTCAAACATTTCTGACTAGGGAAACTATCGTATAATACACCAAACGACAACTAGTTAAGGAATCTTTCCCCGGCCAGCCTATACAAGGCACTACAACACGGATCACGGATCCTTAACGTAGATAACTTTCCCCGGCCAGCCCACACACGGAGCACTTCAACACGGGTCACGGTTATCTACAAATGGTACTTTCCCCGGCCAGCCCCCACACGAAGCACTTCAACACGGGTCACTTATACCACTCCCTATGGCACTTTCCTCGACCAGCCCATACAAGGCACTACAATACGGGTCACGGTACCATCCACTAAGTAACATTCCCCGGCCAGCCCACACAAGGAGCACTTCAACACGGGTCATGGATACTTACTTAATAAATAATTTCGCCGGCCAGCCCGCACAAGGAGCACTTCAACACGGGTCACTAATATTTATTAAGGGATAACACTAATAAATACTTTCCCCAGCCAGCCCACACAAGGAGCACTTCAACACGGGTCACTCATATTTATTAGGGGAAAACACACGTTAAATCGGAGGAGTTAACAAAACTAGCCTCGAACCTCCACTAACTACTTATCAAAGATACACTTCTAGTATCGATGTAAGCATTGCCCCACAATTCTCTAAGTCATCCTAGTGTACTAAGGATTCCTCAGAAATCCACATCTTGAAGCTTTTAGATTTCAAAAGTTCCGTTTTACATAAATCACGAAATTCTGATTAATTACCAAAATCGAATAAATTCTATCTCATAAATCATAATTTCACTTTCCATAGCATAGAACTCTTTAATAGCTTCACATCGATATAAAGAACGCTCAAATCAGAAACACGGTTCGAAAGTTATAAAGGAAACAAAAACGGAAATCTGTCATGCTCGCTAGGCGAATCCCCCAGCGAACATTCGCTTTCGTCTTTGCCTCGAGAACCTCTAGCGAGCCAAGTCAGGACCAAAAGGGCACAAAATCCGCTTTGCAAGAAACCAGGCGAACCTTCGCCTTCCCTTCGCTTCTAGCGAACCCTCAAGAATCATTCGCTAGGCCCTTCGCCAGGGGTTCGCTAGGCGAACCTTGTAAAAACCCAAAATTTTCTGCAATGCAACAACAGGTCCTTAGGGCCAAAAATCTCATCCAAACCATAACCCAACACACAAACAAGTTTTAACAGATGATTCTACACATGCATTGATCATACTACTCAATTTATAACATATTTCAACCATTAGATTCTTTGATTTTTCAAAATTACTCATTTTTCTCAATATCCAACCTAACTCTAGAAACTCAAGAATTCTACAACTAAAGCTTCTATCTAGAACCCACCTGGATTAGAAGACGATGATGAAGAATAAAAGATGAATTGATGAAGATGAGATGATGATTCTTGTTCTTGAGCTCTTGGGAAAATTTCTCTTCTTTCCTTTCCTTTTCCTTCTCTTCACTTTCTCTTGCTCCAAATGTTTCTAACTTTGGAAATGAGAGAAAAAGAAATGATATAGACAAATATCCTTTGCTAGTAACACTACTAAATGTCCAAAATAGCTCAAAAACACCATTTAATAAAACCTTAGAGTTAGATAATATTAATCTGACCAGCTCTGAGTTCATCAGTTGCTCTAATTATCTTATCAGATAAAATACTCAGAGCACACTGGATCCCCACTAGTCTCAACTAATATTATCCAGAGCGTTTATAAATACGGGGTAATACAAAATGCTAACTACCTAGTACACATGACAATTATGGATTAAATCTCAACATAAACTCCCTATACTTAGTCAAGTAAATCAGAAGCAACTCCAAAACCACCCGACAAACAAAATTACACAAATCGCACAAGACAAACCGCCAACTCCCAAACCTGACAGTAGCAATTCACACTGGATATAATTAATACTCCCACACTGTAGTCCATCAGGAACAACAAAAACAACCTGCTCTTGCACCTGCACTATGAGAACTAAAACTGCAGAAAGCTTAAGGTTGCCACAAACCCAGCACTTGAGGCACTTCCAATGTGTAGCACAATCGAATTAGGCAAGTAAAAAAAAGTGCAAACACAAGAAGTGGCCACAATTACGAAACAACCACCTTCTACACTTAAACTCATAAACCAAAGCTACACTCACTTCTTAAAATGCTTTTAACAAAACATCTATCCAGTACATAAAACTCACTCCAGAAAACACCACCTCTTTTCCTTCACCATCAACTTCAACTTTGTCGATAACACCTCATAAAACTCACCTCGAGAACTACATATTTCTTTGCTACCATCAACACCATCTTCTCTACTCTTCAAATCTGAGACTACCTTCAAACACCACCTATCCACTTTTTCCATCCCTATTCTTCGACTTGTACTTCACCCTCCACAAAAACGTATCATACCAAAGCACCATACCAGAAAAGTAGCAGAGAGCAATACAATTAGGCAAGCTGAACACCTCTAACAAACGGCAATGTCTTATGAAGTCACCGAAATGTTCATGCAAAAGGTCGTTACAGTGAAGTACATTTTAATATGTGGTGGGTGTAACGCGGGGTAGCATCCATTTACAAACTGCAATCCACTGCATTCAACCGTTAGATCTCCTATTCAATTAGCGTGCTATTATGTTTTCAATAAAAAACATTAATGTGATTTTTTCTTTCCCCTTAATTCATTTTTGTCGATTTTATTTCATCGTATTCTTTAATCTAATTATGTGAATTTGCGGTTGAGACCGCATTCAACAAACACATATTTGTATATGCATGGATACATATGACATTGAATATTTATGATCAAACATTTATCAATTATATAATTCATAAATTAGCGAAACAAATTCAAAATATAATTTCAGCAATAAATTAACAACAAAAATAGATTAAGATAAGTTGAGCATTTTATAGTATCATATTAAAATAATGGTTTAAATGCATTTTTTATCTCCTAGTTCGAACATTTTAAACAATTGATCCTCCTATTATAAAATCAGTGATTCTGCTCGCTTAATTTTGATGGTCTTTAGATTTTTATGGTCTCCTCCACTTTTGTATACGTGACAGTGATGATTATGATAAACAACTATTTTTAATTAGTTGTCATTGATGATTACATTATTTATTTTTTTTACAGAATAAATGAATAGTTTTAATCATTTTAATCAAGTAAGTGTTTTTAGAATTTCATTAATTAAAATTTTCAAAATTAATTTTTGGAACATGGAGTCTGACACATCACTCACTCTTTCTCTCTCTCTCTCTCTCTCTCTCTCTCTCTCTCTCTCTCTCTCTCTCACATGTGTTTCATTTTGCAATCAAGAGATTTACTCCACTTAATAAAGAATAATTCCATTTTTTGATAAATCGATGTGAGACTTCATCTCATTTCAACCTCATCCCATAATCTAATTCTCACAATTAAGCCACTCTATGCTACAACTCACTCATTTCAACCTCATTCCATCATCTAATTCTAAAAAAAGGGGCCAATGCAGGCTCAACTCCACACACAATACAATTGTGTCAACTTTAATGTCGCTGCTTATGTTAACGCTTGACATGTATGTCAGCGAACCAAAGATCTCACACATGCCTCTTAATGGGACCACCATGAAAATAACAGTTCTGTTTTTCGGTCTTCTAATTTGATTGAAATTTGTGTAGTTGATGGGATCAGAGGAGTGTTCTGAAAAGGATGAAGAATGCTCTAGCAGAAGAGTTTTTCCAAGCAAATTCTGAGAAGTCTGCTTGCTAGTTTAAACAAAAAAGTCACATCTATTCAAGAAGTCAAAAATATGAGTAGACCGAGTCTTGAAGGTTTAATTAGCATTCTTCAAAGTAAAGAAATGGCATTAGATGAAGAAAAGTTGTCAAAGAGATAATCCTTTCCTCAATCCTGTTGAAGAAAATTCCTATGGAATGTCTGATGATGAGGAATTGGCCTTCCTTATCAAAAGATTCTATCGGCTGGCTAAATGGAATGTGATATCTATTGATGGAAGAGTAACATTAGAAGCTATTGAAATATCCATATTTCAACTGATTATTCCAATCTTAAGAACAAAGATAAAAACTACCAGACAGAAAAACCCAAAAAGAAAAATGTCAGAGATCTTCAAAGCATATTCTAATGAAGCTGACATAGTTGAGGATTCAGAATCTTATAAAAAAGTAATCTGGCATTGCTAGCCATTACTTCTTTTGAAGAAACAACCTGAATCCAGGAATAAATCAATTATTGAAGAAAAAGAGGTATTGACCAATCCATCTTGCTTCAATATTGATAATAAGGAGTCTGCATCTTAAGATAATATCATAAGTGACTCCATTGCTCCTATAGAAATTGAAGGCTCTCATAGAATTTGTGTTAAAGGACAATTCTGTGAGAAACCTTTCATTTCTTCTTCTGTTTTCTAGAAAAACTAAGACAGTGCTGAAAACTTATCTCATGCCAACCTCTGATAGTAAACACTATCTGGTTCTATGTTGGTTAAAAATTTAAAAATCAAGGATTATGAAGTTAATATATTTAATCCAAGACAATTAAATCAAATACTCTGCTAAGAACAAGATTGTTAAATGCCATAATTCATCCTAGACTCTGTTCTGGAATGAATCTTGGTACTTCTATCATACTAAGGCGCGATGTTAGAGAAAGCCTATCAGGACTAACATTTGTGGACCCACAGAAACATAGGTACCAACATTCAAAATTGTATTTGCTACAAATATCACAGAAGAAATGAGCAAGGCATCTTCTATGATACTTGATCAAAGGTTGTTTACAACATTTGGTGGAAGAAATGCCTATATACTAAACTTAATAGCTGAAGGTTGCAAATGTATGGAGTTTGGAGAAGAAAATGGAAACATTGGTTTGGCAGCCATTGACTCAAAATCCACTCAAGACATAATTAAGATTCTATAGTCAAATCTAAATACTCATCTGAATCCTGACCAAGAAAAACAACAAAAAAGGTACATTTTGTTCCTTCACTTTTGCAAACTTCTTGACTCAATGAACTATTTAAGTATGAGTGAATACAAAGTCTTTGATTAGATCTCTAGAGAAGTTCTGTTTGTAAATAACAAAAGAATCTTCAGAAATCTTTGAACATAAACTATGTTGTAATTGACTGTACTAAATATGTCATTAACTAGAAATCGATCATTTTTATGGAAACAATATTCTCATCGGTTGTGGCAATACTACTGCTAGTTAGTGGTCAAGAAAACCAATTCAATATTCATAAATCAATCACGACTCTAGTTTTATTAGAAAATGTTTGACTCTGAATAGAATATCAAAGAATGATAAGTAAACAGAAGATGTCTCACTCGAAGTCTAATCATACTAGACTCTGATGACAGATAGCTTCTGAAAAATAGTCAGTCTCTGAGATTCAGAAAAGGAATCTTTACTTATGATAAAGTAGTTTAAGTAAGAATTTAAAAAAAAAATCCTTGTCTTAACATTTCATAAATTTGAAAATCATCTAGTGTATTCAAGAAGTCTGCTAGGTAAGGACCCTTGGGGAATGATGTTTTCTTATTTTATACGTCTATGATCTATATCCCATGTCTTTGTGAAACATCATTTCGTGTCACCTTTTATGTCCCTCTAACGAGATTCTTATTCCTCTTTGGTCAAAATCTTGTTTAGTTCTTTTTTGTTATTTGTTTTTCTTTTGTGCAAACCAAACCTGAGATGAATCCTCTAGTCGACCCCCCGGTGTCTGGTGGAGTTGATGAAATGTTCATGCAAAAGGTCGTTACAGTGAAACACATTTTGATAAGTGGTGGGTGTAACGCGGGGTAGTATCCATTTATGACTTGTAATCCACTGCACTCAACCGTTAGACCTCCAATCCAATTAGTATGCTGTTATGTTTTCAATAAAAAATATTAATGTGATTTTTTCTTTCCCCTTAATTCATTTTTGTCAGTTTTGTTTCATCTTATTCTTTAATCTAATTATGTGAATTTGCGATTGAGACCACATTCAACAAACGCATATTTGTGTATGCATGGATACATGTGACATTGAATATTTATGATCAAATATTTATCAATTGTATATATATATTATTACTAATATTAATATTAATTCAACTTCTAAACAATTCAACTTCTAAACAACACCTTCCCAATGTTTTTCTTTCTTGGCGTGTCATCCTCCACCCCTCTATTAATATTCACATTACTATATATGCTTAAACAATTTTCTTAATTATTATTAACTTCTAAATTAGTCTACTACCATATTATCACATAATATAAGCTAAAATTCATATAATTCAAAATCATTAATCAAACAAATAAAAATAAATAATTAGAGAATTATTATAACATGGTCACACAAAATAAATTAATTAAATTCGACTTGTTGATGTATGATCAAGAAATTAAATTTAAAAGTTATAACTAATTAATTAATCAAAGTAGAAGTGTTACATTATCAATCCTATCTTGATAACAAACAACAAAAATGATTATGTGTAGTTTTGAATACATGCAAATAAAGGTTGAAGATGATGAGAAATTTCTAAGTGTGTTCTTGATTTCAGTGTTTAGAAATGATGCATATATATATATATATATATATATATATATATATATATATATTGATCAGAGAGGAGATCGTCGCGGCCTTCGTGTAGAGCAAGAGTTGATGCTCATAGGAGAGGAAAAAGGGGTGGAGGTACCTGCAAGGTACTCCGATGCCATAGTAAGCGTTTGGTCAAAAAAGGGGAAAATCAAGTAAGAGATGTCAAGTAGATGATATTTGAACCTGCCCCTCTCAAGCGAGGGGGTATTTATAGGTGAATTTCTGGCGAGTAAAGCGCCTGATCTACCAATGAGGGATTGCCAGATGGAGGGCAAGGTGCGTGGCCTTTTGACTTAGACTAACTGTTTCCGTGATATCCGGGGAGGCAGTTGGTCGCGTGAACTGCTCTGCGCGTGAAGGGGACATGCCCAACGGCTATATTGTGCCTATTGGGCCTGTTCGACAACTATACTGGATTGGGCCTGATCCTTAAGGGCAGGAAGCCCTGCCCGGTCCAGAATAGGAGCCCCCCAAGTCGTTGCTCTGTTGGAGAGTAATGACTTCAGACAGTTGTGACTATGACCGTACCGTCGGGGAAGTGGTTGCTCGCGTAGAGTGTCATATTCGTGCCTGACCAGATGTGTTCGTTTGATGATTACGCTGAATGTCGACCAAGGTTTGTAGCGTGCTCGTAGAGATTGGTGTTTTTCGCCGAGCAGCCCTGCGCGGCTGTGTTCATTTTGACGAGGAGACATGCTCGTGGGGGCCAAAGACTTGTGTATTTTCTACAATAAGCCAGGCGAAGAGTTTTTGTGACACGTGGTGAGTATTTATGGCTTTTATCAGTCCTAGGACCGCATAGGCTATGATGACCTTCACGATTCCCCACGATCAAATGGTTATAAAAGGGTGGAGGAAGGTCCTATTTTCACAATTCTCATAAGTTCTCCGTCTTTGCTCTTATTTGCTCTGCAACTAGTCCTTCACCGGAGTTCCTCTTCGCCACCGTCGATCCTCCTCTTCGCCGTCAACCTCTTCTTCTTCTTGTAAGTTTGTTCTTCCCTTTCTGTATATTTTTTATGAACCTTCAGTTCTCTGGGTGTTGTTCATGGATTCTCCGGTGAGATTATGAATTTTCCGGTTGAACTTCATGTTTTCCGGTTGAACTTCATGTGTTCTTCGATGAACACATGAATTTCTGGAAAATTCATGAAGAACATGAAGAACATGATGAATTTCAGGATTTTTGTAGAAATTGTTAGCGTAGATCCTTGTAGAATCTGGTTAAGTGTAGAATTTAGTTTGTAGTCGGGCACTAGGCCTGTTCGGAACATTGATGTGATTTTGAGGTGAGCATGCGTCCTCGTATGGACATCTGCGAGTTCTGGTCGCGGGGACCTCTCCTAACGATTACTAGGTCATTTATACGGGCACGCGGTTATCCTCGGCTTCATCAACGCCCTTTCACTTGATTAGTGGTGGAAGGGTGGATTTGATCTTGGATGTCGAATTCACTTCTCTTCCTCTGCTTTTCAGGTGAAAATGGCTGAACCCCAGGATGATGTTGTGCCCGACACGCAAGATACACAAGAGGGGCCCAGTGTGCCTGCTGATTATTCAAATATCAAGGTCGCAGAAGGGGACCTTGACTGGCTCGTACATGAGCCTCTATCGTTCCGATCAACCTTCTCCGCAGAGGAGATACGAGACTTTGACTTGTTAGAGAGACGTGAAGAAGACGCTCCTCGGGCATGGAAAGCATTTCTCCCCGGGGAGTATGATAGAATTTGCTCCTCATACCCAGGATTGCGTTTTCCTATGTACGAGTTCGCTTTTACGGAGGCCAAGACGCGTCTCCCTTTTACCGACTTTCAAGCCTCCCTGTTCAAGTATCTGGCCTTGTGCCCGTCTCAGCTTCACCCCAATGCCTTGGCTTTCATCCGGGCTTTTGAGCTAGTGTGCCATTACCTTAATGTCGGTGCGACCACGGATCTTTTCTTCTGCCTTTTCCAAATTGAAAGGAGCACAGTGGGGACGAAACAAAGTTGGGTTTCGTTTAAACAACAGAGTAGGTTGTTCTGGCCGTATTCTGATTCAATTCGCAACTTCAAAGATAGGTTTCTGATCGTGAAGCCTATTACCGAGGAGGCAAAGAGGACTATCTCGACCATTGAGAAGGTGGTAGTGAATGGTCGGGAGATGGATGATGTCGTCTCCATATTTCCTTTGGAATGGGTCTATACCCATTTTAAGCGCAGAACGGATCAGTTCCTGGTGAAGCACGAGCAGCTTTGCCCGACGGACAAGGAGTCGTACAGGATCCTCCATGCTTATGTGGAGAGTTTTTCCCCAGCCTAAGTAGTTGATCGGGACGGGAAAGAGCTGGTCGGGGATGATGAGGAGTCCGTCCGAGCAGCTAGATATATTAACGTCAAAGCTCTCCTCGAGTGTGATAATGACGATGATGCGATGACCTTGCTTGGTATGCTCCACTGTTTGATTTTATTTTTTTGAATTCTTGGTCCTGACTTGTTATGTATGTTCGCAGGTATGAAGGCCGACATGCGGGAGCGTTTGATGAGGTCCCAGGCGGCGAAGGTTCACAAGAAGGCGACCACAGGTGCCAAGGTTGGGGTGCCTAAGCAGACAGTTCTGGAGAATTTTGCTGCTAGTCCTACCCCTGTCCTGGAGAGAGCCTCAACGCCGCTGACCTCGGACACTTCCCATAAAAGGAAGAGAGATGCCGCGGGGGCTTCTGTGGCCGCTGGTCTGGGAGGTTCTGGTGCCGGTCATCTTGTCCTGCCTGCCTGCTATTCATGCCGAGATTTGTTTGCTGAAGGGGACTCCATAGATGTTCACGATTCTGAAGCCGTGGCTATTCTAAATTCCAATTCCAAAGCGAGGAGAAAACAGCTGTGCCAGGATGCTGCGGGCATGTTTAGGGTGTTTGAAGCAGCCCTTGTCCTTGCCGATGATGAAGCTGCTACTCGGGCGAGCCTCGTGACGCCCAAGAATAGAATTGCCGAGCTGGAGATGGAAAATAACAAGCAGTTCAATGATTTAAAAAAGTTTGAAGGTCACGAGGAGGCCAAAGTGTTACTTCAGACGGAGGTGACCCAGCTGAAATTAGATGGGCTCAAGGCTGACGAGGAGAAGGCGAGTTTACAGGCGAGGATCGCTGAATTGGAAGGCTTTACTTCAGCTGTCCAGGACGAAAATAACGACGAGAAGTCCCTGAAGTCGCGGGCTGACTTAATCGGGAGGATTAGAATCCTTGGCGAGGACAACCTGAAAGCAGCTGAGTTTGGCTTCAGTGCTGCAAAAGAGCAGATGGTGGCCCTCAATTCTGATGTGCAGCTCATGACAGATGGGATGGGTTTGTTCAACAAAGTGGTGGACGGTCAGGTCATTCCTGCCGAAGAGGAGAGTGAAGTCGTTGAATAGGACTTTGTTGTTCTTAGCATGTTTTGTGGGCCTGTGTGCCCTTATCATTTTGTATGGGCGCTGCCCCTTTTTATATGAATTTGTAGGGGCTATGCCCTTTTTTTATATTTATAACATTATCCGGTCATGCCCGGTGTTTTAATATACTTGGATTTTGTGAAAATGTTTTATCATGGACGTTTGCTCTGTTTATTTATATGCGTGTGCTCGGCGAGGTGTGAAACCTACCGAGGAGGGCGAAGTGGTTTTGGCCGTGATGAGGCTAGGACTTCGTTTGAGGTACTAATCTCATAGGCTTGGACTATTCCCATCGCGAGCTGGGTGTCCTGCCTGAATGGTGCGGCAACGGCGGAGCTCGGTCGAGGTATCCCCGTTATGCGCAGGATCTGCTCGTACAACGAGCAGAAGCTGGCTGGCGTTGTAATGCGTGTCATGCTTCACCAGAGCATGATATGATGGCCGCGCAACTCTCCCCGTTTTGGGTGGTTACGTCGGCAATTTGTCTATCCTCATGGTTAAGGACTTAGCTGTAGTACTGCTTGAGTTTTTCAGCATTCCACGGTCAAGCAAGTTGTTTTTCGTCCAGTGTTTCCAAGTAATATGCTCCTGTGCCCGTTTTGGACTTGACCCTATAAGGTCCTTCCCAGTTTGCCGCCAGTTTCCCTTCGCGAGAATCCTTCTGGTTTCTACGCAGGACCAGACTGCCTACGGGGAAGTCGCGCTTTATGACTTTGGCGTCATGTCGCAACGTTATTTGTTGCTTTAATGCGGCCTCGCGGAGAGCAGCCCCTGATCTTATTTCTTCGACCAGATCGAGCTCCTCGCGTAGAGCCTCATCGTTCATTTCTTCGTCGAGGGGAGCTTCTGTCCTTCTGAAGGGTTCCCTTATCTCCACCGGTATTACCGCCTCTGTTCCATACGCGAGTCGGAAAGGGGTTTCCTGGGTGTTAGAGTGGGGTGTTGTTCTGTACGCCCAGAGGACGCTGTGGAGCTCTTCGACCCACCTTTTCTTGGCCTCCCCTAGCCTCCGCTTCAATCCGCGTAGAATTACTCTGTTCGCGGCCTCCGCTTGCCCGTTGTTCTGGGGATGCTCGACCGAAATAAAGTGTTGTTTTGTTCCCAATTTGGCGACGAAGTCTTGGAATTTTCTGTCCGTGAATTGGGTTTCGTTGTCGGTTACGAGGGCCTGGGGTACCCCGAATCTGGCGAGGACGTTCCTTTTGTAGAAACACAATATGTTGAAGGCTGTGATCTTGGCGAGCGCTTCGGCTTCAATCCACTTTGTAAAATAGTCGACGACCACGATTAGGAATTTATTTTGATAAGATCCCATTGTAAAGGGGCCTAGGATATCCATCCCCACCAGCCGAAGGGCCACGGCGAGGAGAGGGTCTTCAACTCGTTGGGTGGTGCCAAATGCATGTCCCCGTGGCGTTGGCAACTGTCACATTTTTGTACATGTTTTTTGGCGTCGTGTTGCATGGTTGGCCAGTAATATCCCGCGCGCAAAGCTTTCCGAGCCAGGGATCTTCCCCCTAGGTGTTGTGCGTTGATGCCCTTGTGGATTTCTTGTAAGATTTCGGGGACCTGGGCATCGTCGACACATTTCAATAGGGGGATGGAAAATCCTCATCGATACAGTTTGTCCTTGACCAGTACGTACGAACAGGTTCGTCGCTTAGTTACGCTGGCCTCCTTACTGTCCTTGGGGAGTTCCCCCTTGGTGAGATAATTGTACACTGGGGTCATCTAACAAAGGGGATCTCCGATGACGTTAACCTCTAGTAGGTCGGGTTTTACAATGCTCGGGCGGGCCAGCATTTCTTGTATGATGGATTTGTTCCCACCTTTTTTCCTGGTGCTGGCTAGTTTAGAGAGGATGTCTGCTCGGGTGTTTTGCTTGCGCGGGACGTGCTGAACTTCCCATGCTTCAAACCCCGCCATTTTTTCTCTTACCATCGCCAAATATTCGGCTAGTTGGTCGTTCTTTGCTTGGAACTCTCCCCGTACTTGGGACGCTACGAGCTGGGAATCAATGCAAATTTTTATTTCTTTCGCGCCGACGTCTTTGGCCAGTCGTAATCCTGCGAGGAAAGCTTCATACTCGGCTTGATTGTTGGATGTTTTGAAGGAGAGGACCAGGGATACTTCGATCAGGGTCCCTTCCTCGTTCTCGAGGATAATTCCTGCTCCCCTGCCTGAGGGGCTAGATGTGCCATCCACGTAAATGATCCACTTCCGTGTCCCTCCCGGAGGGGATAGTTCCGGAGTCATTTCCGCCACGAAGTCGGCCAGGACTTGTGCCTTGAGGGCTTTCCTCCCCTCGTAGTGAATGTCAAACTCGGCCAATTCAAGGGACCATATCTGGTCGGCTTAACAACTGCCTAATAGGCTGGTCGGTTCTGACGATGATAGTGTGCGCCAGGAAGTAATATCTGAGTCTCCTCGCGGCAACTATAAGAGCAAGGGCCACTCATTCTATTTGCGTGTACCTGACTTCGGGTCCCTGCAGCGCTTTACTGGTGAAATAGATGGGTTTCTGCCCGTCAGTCGTCTCGCGAATAAGTGCCGCACTTACTGCTTCGTTGGCCACGGAGAGGTATAGGTATATGGTTTCCCTGCGGTCTGGTTGGGACAATACTGGTGGCTCGGACAGAGCTTGTTTGAAATGGGCAAGGGCCTGCTCGCATTCGTCCACCCACTCGAAATTTGCTTCCTTCCGGAGTAATTTGAAGAAGGGCAGGGCGTGTTGGGCGGATTTGCTCACGAAGCGGGCAAGGGACGCGAGCATCCCGTTGAGGGTCTGTATCGCCTTCTTCGACCGCGGAGTGGGGAACTCCACGAGTGCTCGACATTTATCTGGGTTTCTTCTATTCCTCTTTCGGTGAGGTAAAACCCGAGGAATTTTCCTGCTCGTACGCCGAAGGTGCATTTTTCTGGATTGAAATGCATTTTACATTTTCGAGCTTGGTCGAACACCTTTCGTAAGTGGGTGGTATGGTCGGATTCCTCTTGGAATTTTACGATCATATCATCCATATATACTTCAAGCATGTCCCCGATATTTGATCGGAAGACTTTATTCATCATGCGCTGGTATGTGGCCCCGGTATTCTTTAGTCCAAAGGGCATTACGTTATAGTAATAGTTCCCCGAGGAGGTCATGAATGCCGTGTATCTCTTGTCCTCGTCTGCCATTGGGATTTGGTTGTATCCCGAATAAGCATCCATGAAGGACAAGAGCTTGAAACCCACGGAATTATCTACGAGTTTATCTATGCTCGGGAGCGGATAAGCGTCTTTCGGGCAGGCCCGATTGAGATCAGTGTAGTCAATGCACATGCGCCATTTTCCATTACTTTTCTTTACAAGTACAATGTTTGAGAGCCAGGTCGTATACCTGGCCTCAGAAATAAATTTTGCCTCTAAGAGGTCTTGTACAAGTTTTTCGGCAGCTTGTGCCTTTTCCTCGGATTGCTTTCTTCTTCGTTGGGCGATGACGGGAGCAGCTGGGTTGATTGTTAAGTGGTGACATGCAATTTCTGGATCAAGGCCGGGAATATCCGCCGCACTCCAGGCGAACAGGTCGACATTGTCGTCAAGAAATTTCTTCAATTCCTTCTTTACCTCTTCGGGAAGACCAGCACCTATCTTCACTCCCCTGTTGGGGTTATTGCTGAAGGTGATGATCTCGAATTCCCTATCTGGGACTGGTCGCAGAAGTGCAGGAGACGGGGAGCTTGTTACTCCTGACTTTTTGCCTTCGTCACGATCTTCTCCTCCATCTTCAGGGAGCCTGCTATCGAGGTCGATGGTATGCACGGGAAGTGTGGGCTTTTTGTCTGGCTTGCCACCTTCAGCTGGAACCTCACCTTCTCTTGGGCGCTTTGTCGATTTCGCCGTCGTCGCGATCTGATTCTGTCCTTTTTTTGCAGCCTCAAAGTATCTACGAGTAGCCTCTATGTCGCCATGCAGAGTTGCGACGTGCCCTTTCTCCGTATAGTACTTGAGTTTGAGGTGGACCGTAGAGGGGACATCAATGAGTTCTGCAAGGGCTGGCCTGCCGAGGATGCACTGATAAAGTGACGGGCAATCAATGACTAAGAACTGCATTTTGATTGTCCGGGATGCCTCTTCCTCGCCAAAGGTGACTGGTATCTCCACGTAACCCCAAGGTCAGGCCGTTGCTCCGTTGAATCCTTGGAGATCTGACCCCAAGTATGGTGAGAGGTTGGACTTATTCAGTTTCAATGTGCGGAACAGGTTGGTATACATGATGTCCACGGAGCTGCCCTGGTCGACCGGGATTCTCCGAACATCGGTAGAGGACAATTTGGCCCTTATCAGCAGAGGAATATGGGAATTTGGTGATCTTCCGGGCAGTTCTTCTCGATAAAACGTGATCGGCTGCGAACTCCCTTTACTCTTTCCGATGGTGGACAACTGATCGGGGCTACTGTCTATCAGCTGCTCAAACTTTCGTTTGATGGACCCTATTGTAAGCTCATGTTACCCCCCACATGAGATGACCATGGCCATAGGAAAGGCTTCCCAGGTGCTGTGTATGAATACCTGGGAAGTCGGGTCGAGGTGGTCAAGAATGAAGAAGTCCTCTGGTCGGTTGATGGCCATTGCGACCTGCGGGGGAGGACTGAATTGAGTTGATTCTGCTTCTTTCTATGGATCGGAAGTGTCTCGTCGGGAGGACTCTCCCTTCTTCACGTATTGCTTCAGGTGACCCTCTTTGATGAGGATCTCTATTGCGTCCTTAAGATGCACGCAATCTTCTGTCACGTGGTCGTGACTACGATGAAAACGACAATATTTGCTTTTGTCGACGTTTCCTTTGAACGTGGTCAGTTTAGGGAACCTGACACCCCCTTGTTTAAATTCTGTGTTGATGCAGTCGGAGAGAATGCGCTCTCGCGAGGTCGTGAGTATGGTGTATTCCGTAAATCGGCCAACTGGACCTTTGCTTTCGCGAGGACGCTCATCGCGCCTTCTCTCTTTCCCTTGCCGGGATGATTCTGGCTCGTCTTTTTTTGATGCCCGAGGTGCTTCGCGATCTCTTAAGTCCCGGGCATGGAATGCGACTTCTTTTTCCTCGTAATGGATGTAGTCCTCATCTTTACGAAGAAGTTCTGTCAGTTTCCGGGGAGCTTCCATCCCTACTGCCTTACGGAAGTCACTTTTGGGCCGGAGTCCCTTTTCGAGGAGGTACTTCTTCATGTGATCCGTTGTTCGGACTTCAACCACTTCTTTGTTGAATATTTCAATGTATGCCCACAGGGATTCATCCCTGCCTTGTATAATGGCCTCCAACGTAGCTTCCGACTTAGGGTGTCATTGGGAAGCTGTGAAATGTCGGGCAAACTGGCTCTTTAACTCCCTCCATGAAGAGATGGATCCGCGAGGAAGTCGTTTAAACCATGTCATCGCTCCCTTTCTCAAGGTGATGGGGAACATTTTGCATCTGATAGCCCCGGAGACACCGTGATATTGGAGCATAGCCTCTATATTTTTGATATGCTCGCGGGGATCAGTCGTCCCGTCGTAGGTTGTCAACGCGGGTGGTTTCTCCAATCCGCGAGGAATTCGAGTGTCGAGGATGTCTCTTGTGAACGGACCGTGTACGTCATCGTCACTGCTGGAACTAGGAGAGAGCGAAAGGGAATGGCTGTGGTCGCGGCTTCGACTTCGGCAAGGAGAACGTCTGCGGGTGTGACGGTGATCGTACTTATCGGCGTGTCGAGACCTCTTGGAAACCGGGGAGTGCCTGGATCTTCGCGGGGGAGACTGATGGCGTCGCCGTGCTAGATCGGGTGTAGGATCCCTCGATCTTGAACGTTTCCTCTCTGGGGAGAGGCTATCGCGTCTTCGCTTCGAGGGAGTCCGTGGACGCGGGGAAAGGCTCGCCAGTTTTTTTGAAGCGAGGCGTTCCTGAAGGATATGCTCCAGGGCATTGAGCTTCTGCCCCTGCTGGAGGATCAGGAGGTTTGAATTATTGAGAGAAGAGATAAGCGTTGCGGTGCTCGGATCAACATCCTGGGGAACCGGAATGGGCTCGAAGGTGAGCTCCACGGCTGGTGTCCGCGACTTTGGTTCGTCGGGTTTCGGGGAAGCAGGCCTTCCGTCTCTTCGGTCACTTTCCTGCGGGATATGCCCAACGAAAGCGTGGTCGTTGTTGTTGTTGGCCGCATGGGCCACAGAGTCTTGGTGAACATCGTTCTTGATGAAAGCCATGTCGGTCTGAGATTTGAAAGGATGAAGCTTTGGTCTTTGTTGAGCAAGAGAGAACCTTGGTTAAAGACGGGGAAGCTGGATTCCCACAGACGGTGCCACTGATCGGAGAGGACCAGAAGGAGATCGTCGCGGCCTTCGTGTAGGGCAAGAGTTGATGCTCGTAGGAGAGGAAAAAGGGGTGGAGGTACCTGTAAGGTACTCCGATGCCAAAGTAAGTGTTTGGTCAAAAAAGGGAAAAAGCAAGTAAGTGATGTCAAGTAGATGATATTTGATACCTGCCCCTCTCAAGCGAGGGGGAATTTATAGGTGGATTTCTGGCGAGCAAAGCGCCTGATCTACCAATGAGGGATTTCCAGATAGAGGGCAACGCGCGCGGCCTTTTGACTTGACTAACTGTTTCCGTGATATCCGGGGAGGCAGTTGGTCGCGTGAACTGCTCTGCGCGTGAAGGGGACATGCCCAACGGCTATATTCTGCCCAACGACTATATTGTGCCCAACGGCTATATTGTACCTATTGGGCCTATTCGACAACTATACTGGATTGGGCCTGATCCTTAAGGGCAGGAAGCTCTGCCCGGTCCAGAACATATATATATATATATATATATATATATATATATATATATATATATATATATATAAGTGTAGAAAGAAAACAAGTAAAACAAATTTTTAGCCAAAAATGCAGGTTTTGAAAGTTGGAACAAAATGTATTGACTATAAACTAGAATGAGTCAATACATAGGCTGAAGGAGTTGATACAAAGCATAAAGGAGTGGATACATTGAGGCCAAGGAGAATTTGTTTAAAAATCGTTTCAGAAGGAGCCAACTCCAAACACGGGGGAGTCGACTCATTAGCTGAATCAACTCATCCCTTCAATGTATCGATACATTGAATGCAGAAAAATTTGTTAAAAAATGCCTTACAAATGGAGTCGACTCCAATCATGAATGAGTCGACTGATTCACAAGATGTATCGACTAATCTTGCCTATGTATCGATACATTAGAGGCAGAATCATTTCTTTTGAAAACCAACTTAGTATGTATCGATACCTACCAAGAATGTATCGACCCATTGACTACTTTTTCATGTAAATCATATTTTTAGCATGTGATGGCCTATTGAATATAATTTTACATGTCTTATAATGATGATCCACATATAGACAAATACGGTTAGGTCCAATATACACAAAATACTAAGCTACCTAGTTTTGACATCATTCAAAACATATATAAGAGTATTTTGCACTCACAATTGAGTCAGCCTCTCATCTTTTTGTGACTTGTGAGTTTTCGTCTTCTGTGTGGTGCGTACGAGGTATTTAGGTGGTTAGGTTGGCAAGTAGTTATTCACCAAGATCTTATGGGTTTTTTTTCCAGTTTTTTTATTCTTTAAGAGGTAGGGACAAATTTATGGGTGGTTTTCTTATAGTTTAGCATGTTGTTATCTATTAAGATCTTTTAGCCTATTAGTTAGTTAGTTAATAATTGAGTAGTGTAACTACCTAGCTAAAGTTAGTTATAACTAACTTTCCTTCTTCTCACATATATAAGTGAGCTCCTTCTTTTGTAATGCCTTGAATCACAGTTAATACAAGAATATATGGATTTTTCCACCATGAATTCCTTTTACTACAATATGGTATCAGCAGAAAATTTCTGATTTTGATTCTGCTTCTTTCCTTCTTTCTTCCTTCTTCCTCCTTTCTCTTGCTTCGTGATTCGTTTTTCTCATGGCTAACCATGATGATCCCTATATCTCCATTCTTCCGATCATCCCGAAGTTGTCTTAGTCTCTCAACAACTGGTCGGAGATAACTTCAATTCATGGCGTTGTGCCATGCTCATGGACCTTGTTGGCAAAAACAAATCGGGGTTTGTGGATGGCACTATTCCAAAACCTGCAGAAGATTCTCCTCAGTTTCGTTCTTGGATGCAAAACAATAGCACAACATCTTCTTGGCTCCTCAATTCCATTTCCAAGGAAATCTCTGCAAGTGTGATCTATGCAGCCAATGCAGCAGAAATATGGTGCGAGCTACACGATCGATTTCAGCAGAAAAATGGTTCTCGTGTGTTTCAGCTGAAGAAGAATCTTATGAACTGCACCCAAGGTTCTTCAACTGTAAGTGCTTATTACACATAATTTAAGTCATTGTGGGAAAAATTAGGTGAATTTGGGCCTACTCATACGTGTCACTGTGGTGGTGTGCAACCCATAGTTGATCATCTTCAAAGTGAGCACACCCATACCTTCTTGATGGGGCAGAATGAATCATTCAATCAGGTGCGTGGCCAAATCCTGCTCATGGATCCTTTACCCTCAATCAATGTTGTTCTTTCAATGGTTACTCAAGATGTGAAACAAAGAAAGCTCACTACCCTTCCTCACAATGAAACCCCTATGGCATATGTTGTTCCAACTGGTTCTAAGAATTCCAAGAAGGAAATACCAACTTGTGCTCATTGTGCATGCTTGGCCATCTCAAAGAAAAATGTTTTAAACTTCATGGATACCCTCCAGGTTATAGGAACACTGCTCAAGGTTTCAAGCCTTTGCAATAAAGCAACAATGTTCATGAGCCAAGCATTTCAAGTAAGGTAGCAGGATCTGATGGGGCAGCCGTGACTTCACAGAATTTCCAGTAGATTATTGACTATCTACAAGTTCAAATGTCAAAGTCTGGAATTTCTGAGGCAAATCCTTTTGTTTACTCTGTCATAAGTATGAGTTTTTCCACTCTTGACTCACATAAATCACAATCTTCTGGTATTTGGATCATAGATTCAGGTGTTACTTCCTATATTTGTTGCAATATCTCTTTCTTTTATTCCTATAAACCCATGCTAGATAAATTTGTCACTCTTCCTAATGGAGTTCAGATCCCTGCAAAGCCATTGGTAAAGTCATTGCCAATAATGAATTGACCCTTCATAATGTCCTATACATTCCCTCATTCCATGTTAATCTCATTTCAGTAGCCAAGTTACTTGTGTTACCTAGTCTACAATTGAATTTTGATGGTCATCATGTTTTCATTCAGGACACCAAACAATCCAAGATGATTGACAAGGGTAACCTCATTTCACGATTGTACATTCTCAAGACCAATAATAACAAGCCTAATGACAGTTCATATAAGCCTTGTAATAATCTTAGCTATTATAATACAGTTTCTTCCAATAACAGTGCCAAATTATGGCATCATAGATTAGGACATCTTTCTTATTCTATTTTAAGGACTACTAGCAATAAAATAAAAATTGTTGTTCCCACTAATTTTGATTCCAACAAATGTACCATTTGTCCTCTAGCCAAATTAAAGAGGCTTCCCTTTAAATCTGCTAATAATTTTTCTCCCAATAGTTTTGATCTCATTCATTGTGATTTATGGGGTCCCTTTGGAAAAACTACCTATAATGGCAAGTCTTATTTTCTAACAATTGTTGATAATTTCAGTCGTTTTACATGGGTATATTTGATTGCTAACAAATCAGAGGCTCCTATCAAAATCAAACAATTATTTACCATGATAAAGACTCAATTTGGCAAGGTTATTAAAGCTATAGGGTCTGACAATGCCAAGGAATTACAGATGACTCAGTTTCTTCATGAGCAAGGCATCATTCACCAATAGTCTTGACCTTACAGACATGAGCAGAATTCGGTGGTTGAAAGAAAGCATCAACACCTGTTGAATATGGCCAAATCCTTAATGTTCCAAGCTTAACTACCAATCAGATTTTGGGGTGATTGCATAGCCACAGCCACATTCATCATAAATAGAACACCTTTCATGGTCTTGAAAAGTAAGTCTCCTTTTGAGCTTCTCTATGACAAACTACCTACATACTCTGACTTTAAAGTCGTTGGTTGTTTGTGCTACATTTCAACAATTCCTCAACATTGAAACAAATTTACACCTAGAGCTATTCCTTGTGTCTTTCTTGGTTATCCTGCTGGATACAAAGGTTTCAAAGTATATGATCTTGTCTCAAAGACCTTTGACATTTCTAGAGACATTGTGTTTCATGAAGATACATTTCCTTTCCACTCCATCTTTGACAATAACACAAATGAAGATCCTTTTCATAATGTAGTCATACCCAACCCTATTTGTGTATATTCTCTGCATGACCATGAGAATAATATACCAGTCCATGTTGCTGAGCATCCTGACAATAGTGCTCCAGCAAGTCCTATTCCTGATGTTAATCCTATTGTTCCACATGCCCACAATCCACCTGAACTCATAAGATTCAGTAGGACTCATAGAATTCCTACCTATCTCAATGACTTTGTGTGTCATGTCCCTCATCAAATTTCTGAACTATCATCATATGATAATCTGTCTGCTCAATACAAGGACTATGTCTTGAATGTAGCATCTGTTTATGAGCCACAGTTTTACCTTCAAGCAGCCAAAATCCCTTAATGGTGTACAACTATGAGTGAAGAGATAGCAGCCCTAGAAGCAAATAATACTTGGACCATACAACCTTTTCCAAAAGGCAAAAAAACCATTGGGTGTAGGTGGATATACAATACCAAGTATCATGCTGATGGATCCTTGAACAAGCACAAACCTAGATTGGTTGCCAAAGGTTACACTTAACAACCTGGCCTTGACTTCATAGATACTTTCTCACCAGTGGCAAAGCTCACATCAGTTAGAGTTGTACTCAATCTAGCTGCTGCCCAGAATTGGAAACTTGCTCAACTTGATATCAACAATGCCTTCTTGAATGGTGATTTGTTTGAGGAAATCTACATGAAACCTTCACTTGGCTATCCAAGTAAGGGGGAGAACATGGTATGCAAACACAACAAATCACTTTATAGATTAAGGCAAGCCTCAAGACAATGGTATCACAAATTTTCCACAACTGTCATGCCATATGGTTTCACATAATCATCAGTAGACCATTCTTTATTTACAAAAGGAAGATGTCAATCTCTTGTTGTCTATTTGGTTTATGTAGATGATATAGTTCTTTCCATCCCTGACCTTGAACTTGTCCAAGAAACTCAAAACATGCTTCAAAAGCAGTCCAAACTAAAGCTTTTAGGAGACCTCAAGTACTTTCTTGGCTTAGAAATTTCTTATTCCAACAAAGGATACACTTATGTCAAAGGAAATATACACTGCAGCTTCTCATGGATACAAGCTTTGTAAATGCTAAACCTGCATCTCTGCCTATAGATCCTGGTGCCAATTTTAATGACCAAGAAAGTCCTTTGCTCGAGGATGTCTCTCAATATAGAAGAATCATTGGCAGATTATTGTATCTGACCATTTCAAGATCTGATATATCATATGTTGTGCACAAGCTCAATCCATACATGTCAAAGCCTAGAAAGCAACATATGAATGGGATCAACCACATTTTGCAATACTTGAGAGGCACATCAGGTCAAGGAATTTTATTCTCATCAAATCATTCACTTCACATCTCTGCATATTCTGATGCAGATTGGGGAAGCTGCACAACAACTAGAAAATCCATCACTGGTTTCTGTATCTTCTGTTGCACCCCAAAATTTGTCCTCCTTACTTTAGTACTAACTGGCTTCTGTTTCATTGCATTTTGCATTATCATGTGTGCATATCATTGGTTCTTAGCATGGGGTCAAGGTGCCTGAGGCAGTGCTTCAGAGGGTCAAGCAAGAGTCCTGGTATTGTCCAAGAGAGCTCAGGTGGATCATTGTCTCCTAACCAGTGCATAGACTAAGGTTTTGAGATTCTTGGGTTTATTGCTTCAATGGGCAAGCTCCTTAGGTTTTTATCATCAGCAAATGGCATATCTTATCTTTGTTGGAGAGGATACACATCATATTCAGAGGAATTGGAATTTGGAGACTGTGCTATTTCCTCCTAGACTGAGGGTACCACAACTAGGGTTTGCTATAAAGTCAGTTTATTTCTGATTTTTTGGGCAAGACTTGATTCTATGGTATTCCTTGGGTCTCTAAGTATCTAGGGATGGGAGGTTGACCATCAGTTTGGTTCAGGAGAAGTTCAGTTGGCCAATGGATTGAAAGTCAGTTGAATTGGGTAAAAGTCAACAGTGAGAGAAGAAGTCAACTGTGGAATTCTGAGGTTCTCTCCAAGGTTTTCAAGGTCTCACACCCTCATATGGTCATCAAGAGTCAAGTTTCATACTATTTATCAAGAATCAGGAGTTGGTGCAAAAGTTTCTAAATTTGGAAAGTGACCTATAATGAAAAGTTTCCATTTTTGGCAAGTTTCTACACTGCATTCAACTTGACTTTTCATCATCAATAAAGCTTCAAATGAATTTTCCTCCAACATGAAAGTTGAATATATTTTTCTCCTCTTTCCAACAAGTACTAGTGGGTCTCCATATCATTTGTGAAACTCCAGTTATGATCAAAAGAAGGCAAAGTGGTTTTTAGGGTTTTTCATGGCTCCGTTTTCACAACTTTGGGCATAATGACCTATAATCAATTCCATTGCTTTATGCCACATTATAATATCAAAAGACATTCCTTGAGGATCATTTTGGGCCCAATAATGAAGTAATTCCATGGTTTATTCTTCATTTATTCTCCATTATTCAAAATTCCCAAATTGTTTAAAACTCATGAATCAATTGTTTTCAAGGCACAAGTTCCATTGAGGTGTAACTAGCAATCTAAATGAAAGTGATCCATCATGGAATTCTTAAGCATACATGCATGGAGGAGGTGTACTTAACATAATGTGATTTTTCAAAATAATTCAAAAACTCATTAAACCAAGAATTGCCCAAGCCCAATTCCTCATCAGAAGAAAACCCCAGCCTATTTAAACCCATCCATGCACTGGTTAGGGTTAGAAACACGTGATATTTTGGAGAAAAAGAAAGTGAACCCTAATTCTTGAATTCCTTGGATCTCTCAATTTATAAGGAGTTTCTTCAAAGTTCTTCCACAAACCTTCTCCTGGTGATCTCTAGAGTGCAACCCAACCACCATTTGCAGCCAAAAGCAAGTACACGTGTGGAACCATCTCAGGTTAGGGTTGATTTTGATGATCGTGAAACTCATTTTTTAAGTATGCATATTGTTGTGTGTTTGTCACTGATCATGCTGATGTGATTTTTGTGGTGTTTGGACGTGTATATTGCTTGCTATGTGTGTTTAAAGTTTTGTGCCCTAATCTTTCTCTGTTCGTATTTCATTATCCATTGGTTATTTGAAATTTTTGATGCTATATTTGGATTCCTGACGAAATTCTGGGTCGAATAGTGTACCCCATTGCATTTTCTGGGCAGTTTTGTGGCTGCAGGTGGTGGCCGGAGCTAGGGCTCCGACGAAGGTGGCGGCCGAAAAAACCAGTCCGGCGGGAGGGCTAAAGGAAGAAGAAGAAGCGTGGATCGTCCGATCCATGAATCCAACGGATACCATCGCGCCATGTGTTTTTCTTTTTATTTTTTTTTCTGAATTTTATTGTATGATTACATGTATATGACCCCAGTGCTCTTACCATGTTCCACCAACCAGGTTCTTCCATTTTATTTACTTTTTATGAATGTTGACTGATGGTGGATCGTTGGATGAATCGTGTGGGGTGGGTTGAGCCAGCACATTAAAAACACATGTGCCAGGCACATGGCACGTACACGCGTACACCCTCCTTTTTTTATTTTTTTTCTGATTTGTAATTTGGACGGGCTTCGCTTTTTACACCCCACTCTCTGGCCCAACTATCATCTTCAACATGAATCCCTTACTATCTACACCCCCAGGTCATTTATTTTATTTTATTTTTAATTATATTATTTCATTTTTAATTTTTAAAAATGCCCAATTGCATTTAAAAATTCCCATAAAAGTCATATATCATATTTATCATTTTAATAAATTTTCCAAATTTTATTTTATTTTTATCATTTAAATTAATTATTTAGTCTATTTTCTTTTTGAATTATCCATATAATGCATACTTAATTTCTTTATTTTATTTCTCTGCATCCGTAAAATATTTTTAATCCGTTCTTTTTGCATTTGTTCACTAACATTCTAAAATGCATTAAAATATTTTTCTTTTATTTTTAAAATTATTTCATATTGCATTTTGGTCCTTCCCTTTGGCACATTGAACCCTACTTCTCACCTGAACTTTGCCCAATTGTTTGAATGACTAACACTTTGGATTTTTGCAGGAATTTTTGATGTGTTATTTGACTTTGGCTGAGGAACCTTGATAGTTAATTTGGGAATTTTGGGAGTTATTTCTCTATTTTTTTGATTTGTTTTCACTTGAGATCTGCTTATATGTGTATTTCAGATCCTGCCTAAGTCCTTGTTTGAAAGGCACTTGTGCCATTTGCTTTGGGGTTTGTTCCTTTGATTTCTAAGTTCATGTTTGGATTGATATCACCATTACATGCCATTGTTTGGGTTTCATTTGCTTTGATATTATTTATGTTCGTTCCGTACTATCCTTTTGCGCAGGGACTAAGGTAAGTTCTTTAAGAATGGAAAAGTATCCATGGTTACCCTTATTCTTTCCTTCCCTCATCTTCTTCCTTTAGGATTTAGGTCGTCGTCAAACCTCACTAACCGTAGGTCACCCATGCATGATAACTTTAGGACTCTTAGTCCCCTTTAGAGTTACCCTTGTGTCTTCTCTCTTCTCATCTCAAATTTCTTTAAAAACACTTAATAAGAATAAGGTGTATTGCGCACGAGCCTTAAGCATGGGGAATAAGAAATGAGGGGCTTCCTCTCATCTTTCTAGAGTGCTTAGCGAGCGTCCTGTCTTGGGACGATGCGTTAAGTATTCGCCCCTGTGCCCTAGACTTTGGTGCAATGCAACTTATAAACTAACTTAAGTCACTTCTGTCCTAAAAAACACAAACCAACTTCAAACTTTTTTGTCCTTTGGGATTTCCAAACTTAAAGGCTACTTTCAAAAAGGGCACATTACTTTTCTTCTGAGACGCAAACAGGCATCGACCCTAACTGTCGGACGCGAACTTAACGGCGCTCATAAAAAACACAAAAAGAACTTGGTCCGAACTACGTTGACTCTGAATTCCCCATTGCACAAAGGGGGTACGTAGGCCTAGGATGTCGACGTCCTACCGAGTCTGTCTTTGTCTCCCCCGTCTTAGTACAGCCTTAGATGATAGTATAACTCACTCTTAGAATAGACAACAAGCGTGGATTCCATCGAGTACGATGGACGCGTGGGGTGCTAGCACCTTCCCCTCGCGTAACCGACTCCCGAACCCAGACCATGGTTGCGATGACCATTCCTTTCCCTCTTCCTCAGGTTTATGCAATGTTCCCTTTCCCTCTCTTGGGATAAATTTACACGGCTGGCGACTCTGTTTTTTCCGCGCCACTATCGCGTTTGTACCTAGATGAAAATCCCGGGAGCGACAGCTGGCGACTCTGCTGGGGAATTAAGGTTGACCTATGCTGGTCCATCCCTAAGCGAGTCAGTCCTAACGCTTGCTTGTCTTTGTTCTCTTTGGGTGTTTTATTTTTGTTTTGCTTTATGTGTTGTATTTTATTTTTATTTTTATCGCATTTTCTGCATTTCATTTTTTATTACTGTCATGCTGCTGTGCTGTGCTGGCTGTTCTTGTTTTGCAGGTTGGGTGGGTCAGAGAGAGAAGCATAATACCCAGGCTTGAGTATACCCTAAGACTAGAGTGGAAAGTAGTGGGACCTATGTGCCCGCTTGGTACGTTTGTGTGTTCACGAAATTCATAGCCAGACGAGGCTATCTTGGGACGCATTCTAACGTGTGTGTCTTGCGCATGTTGGGGTGTTGATCTAGAGAGCTGTCGACTCTGGTGACCGATCATTGAGGACCTTAGTGGAAACATCCCTCTTTAGTGGTGACAGTGGCAGACCACATCCTGTGGCAAACCCATTCGCACCCGAGGGCCCGCTTTGGAACTCGCATAGGATGGCACCTATGCTTTGAAGAGAATCAGTGGAGGTACTCCTCGATTGACGATAGTACTGTACCCCGAGGGATGAATGTACTATTGTTTCTCGACCTCAGTGCCAGAAGCTGAGGACCTTCCGCTTTGGAGAATCAGTTGAGGCCTCCTCGATTGATGATGATGCCAAACCATAAATGGTGAACGTATCATCATTTCTCAACCTGAGAGCTCGGGATACTGAACATCCTAGTACCCACATGTGAGAGGGGATGGGCGTTTGCAGGTTTGCAGGTAACCGAGACCTTCAACCTACCTTGTTTTCTGGATTTCACATCAATGTCTGATTATTTGAGTTCCTCAGTGGTTCAGAATTTTGGTTTTCTGGGTTGTGGTTCTCGTTCAGCTAACAACACAGCACATCCAGCAGTGTGGCCTTGACCCCATGTTTGCATGAGCATACCATTTTTTTTGCATTCTGACATGTTTGACATTTTTCAGGGTTTGCATCTTACTCTTGATTCCGGTTTTCTGAGGTTACTTCAGCATGGATGTTCAGAGAAAGAAGACTGTTGCCTATTCGTTCCCAGAATCGACTTTGACACTGATTCACAAACTGATTAATATGGCTAGTTCCGGAGTTCGTACAGAGTTCAGTGGGAGGTATGGAAGACTTCTGAAATTTGTCTACAACATCTCCAAGTATGAGAAGGATGCCATTCACACACTTCTTCAATTTTATGATCCGTCCTTGCGTTGCTTCACTTTCCCGGACTACATCTTGGCCCCAACGTTGGAGGAGTTCTCATTTATTTTGGGAATCCCCATCAGCCATGACATAGTTTTCTTTTCTGAAGAACACCCCGGGGTAAAAGAAATGGTTTTTGTTCTTCATATTAGTGAATCCGTTCTGAACAGTAATATTGAAGAAAAACAAGGAGTTAAGGGTTTCCTATTGAAGTTCCTATTTGATCAAGCCTGCATACATGTCAAAGAGAAGAATTGGACTGCTTTCCAAGCTATCCCAGCTATGTGCATCTATGGGATTGTCTTGTTTCCGAATATTCCTGATCTGGTGGATATGCATGCCGTCAGAATCTTTATTTCGAAGAATCCTATACCTACCTTGCTAGGTGATGTGTACCATTCAGTTCACTATAAGAATGAAAACAGGCGGGGAAAAACTGTGAGTTGTTGTGCACCACTCTTATCTACTTGGTTTCTGAGTCGTCTCCCCGAATCTGGCGCTTTCGTTGATACAAAGATTCTCTGAAGTGGTCGAAGAGGGTTATGGGCTTGATTGCTGACAACATTGTTGGATCAATCATGATTTGCTAGGAATGGAGATTATTTACAAGTGCGGAGAATTCCCTAATGTACCCTTGATGGGGAGGAAAGGTGGAATTAACTATAATCCGTCCCTTGCTATCAGACAGTTTGGTTATCCTTTGAAAGGTCCACCCGAAGAGCGAGATGTCTGAGAGTCCTTATTCTTCAATGGCATTGAGGATCAAGGGTTGATAAGGAAAGTTGTGAATGCTTGGGAACAGGTGACCAAGAAAGGTAAAATTCCATTCGGAAAAAGTAACAATCGGGCTTTCTATTCCTATAAAGAGTGGATTAAGAAGAGAGCAGAAGAGGAGCTTCTTCCATTCCCGGTGGAGCCACCTTTGTATCCTTTGGTGATCGAGCCTCCTACCACCGTTGAGTTGGAGAAGTATAACAAATTATGGGCTAAAAAGGAAAGGTTGCGGGAAGAAAATAGTGAGCTAAAGAGAGAGATTTATCAGTGGAAGCATGAGCGGGGTGAAGCTGTTCATACCGCCAAGTTGAAGACAGAGCTCCTTGCTAAAGCAGAAAGAGAGCTTCCTGACATGGTCGCATCCAGAGAAAGGATGAAACAAGCTTTGGATGGTATCAGTAATGTTCTCAGGTCCAAGGAGGAAGAATTAGACAAGGCTTTGTTGAAAATTCACAGGTTCGATGATCACCGAGAAACTGCAATGGCTGAGAATAAGAGAAAGGAAGACGGTTATCTAGCTAAGATTGATCAGTTGAAGTTGACGCTCAAGAAAAAAGACGATGAGATCCTGTCAGGGATATTCAAGAGACAAGTAGTCGAGGGTCGACTCAATGAAGCCATAGCCTCCATGGAAGAACTAAAAGTCCAAGCTGGAGTAAAGAGATCTAGACATGAGGGGCCTAGCATGGAGGGTGTTTCTGGAGAAGACACTTGGGAATTACATTGCAGATACTTGGATGGGATCATACACAGGAGAGACCTTCTCATTCAAGGACTAATTCAGAGACCCAAGCATCCCGATACCAGAAAACTGTTCAAGGAGATTCAAGACTGGTGCCGAAAGCATAGTGGATGGGGAGGATTGACACTTGTAAACTTTGATGATATGCCGTAGTCTCCTTTTCTCTTTTATTGTATTGGGGTCACCACCAGGCTTGTTGGTTGGGACCTCTATGATTCATGTATTCAGACTTGTTATCTTGGATTCGTGATTGTCGACATTTGGTTTTCCTTTGGTTTTCTTAATATATGAGCAGAAGTTCCGTTCTATCTTGTTATTAAACTGGAATCAAGGGGTGGATCGCCCTGTGAATTTTCAAGCATGCCCATTTGCATTTGCATATTCATAATCATTTTGCATAACAGGTGTTTATCTCCGGTGTTCTTATCTTGTTATAATCTCAGAATTGCAGATTTAACTCCTCGAGCCATTCAAGAGTTGATCATGGAGCGAGTTCAAGCTGAGTTGAGTGAACTGAAGGTTCAGATGAGGCAATTTGGGGAAGACATGCTCCAGGAGCAGAGGATGCTGAGGGAGGAGATCAGTCAGATGAAGACTCAGATGGGTTTGGTCATAGAGATTTTGAAAACAGTGTTGAAGAAGGAAAACAGCCCTGTGCCCGCTTCCACAACAGAGATCCTTACTCCTCCCATCTCTTTGGAATTTGATTTAAATCATGGATTACCTCGGGAGTCTCTTCCACAAGCGAAAGTTCCAGAACTCTCCTAACAGCAGCTAGGTCTTGGCTCTCAAGAGAAGCCCAAGGGCAAAAAGTATACACAGGGGCAGAAGAAGTCTGAAAGAGTTTTTCGCCCGCTCCCTATGCCATATTCTCAACTATTGCCGCATCTCCTTCTGTTTCAACTAGTACAAAAAAGGACTTTGGCTCCTCTCACCGGCAATCCTCCACCAGGCTATGATGCAAGAGCCCATTGTGATTTCCCTTCTGGGGCACCAGGGTATACCATGGTGGAATGTAGGGCCTTTCAGCACCGAGTCTAGGATTTGATTGACGCAGGGGCAATTGAGTTCACGTCGGGCGGCGTGAATGTACAAGGTGATGTTACCCCAATTGTTATAGAAGAAGTGAAGGCTCTTCCCCTCTTTGCAGGATCCACCTCATACCATGGACTTTCTCCACAGCCTCTTGCTATAGAAGTTTTGCGTCAGCAACCTTTATTTGTGCCTCAGCCAGATGTGGAAAGGAAAGTGCAAGCGCAGGTGAGGCGCCCAAATCAGCACCGACAGCAGAGTTATCAGCAGCAGGGGCAACCAAGACCAAGAGGGCCCAAGAGGATATTTGATCCTGTTCCTATCCCTTATAGTCAGCTGTTTACGCGTCTGCTCAAGAAGTCGCTGATTCAAACAAGGGGTACCGCGCCAGTACCGTACCCTATTCCTCTAGATTATGACATGACTGCTAGGTGCGAGTTCCACTCGGGAACGTTTGGGCACACAATTGATGAGTGTAATGTATTCAGGCATAAGGTGCAAGACCTGGTAGACTCAGAGATCATTGTATTCACCGAAGATGATATGTACATCAATGGAAGCCTCCTTTCTCAAATGAACACACAGTCTGCAAATACGTCCAGACAGAATTAAGCTTCCTCAGCAATGGCAATCTTCAGTTTCTTTACTGCATTTTCATTTGCAGTTTTTTATTTCTTGTTAAAGCATTGTATATATGCAAGACTTGTTTGTTTTTATGATGATATTAATGCAATGAATATGTTTTCCTTGAAGTAATCCATTCGTATTCCCTCTTAAATGTTTTTATGCACTGCAATACCAATTTTCTTTGTTTATAACTCTTGAGGGAGGATGATGAGACGAAAGCGCAAAATCTCGGGTTGTATGGATAGAACCCTGTTGAGGATGTACATGCATTGTTTCAAACCCCTAAACGCTGGAGAGATAAGGAGATAAACCTTCGTTAACCCATTTGAGCCTTGAAGTAGGAGTTTCTTCCGTACGAAAAAGCCCTCATACTTAACCCAGGGGCAGGGTAGGCGTCAGTTAGTTTGACCGAGCGTTCAAATTTCAAGGAGAGCGTGCATCCGAGGAACCATTACCTTCTTTCCCGCCATCAAGAGGTCAAGAGATGTGAAACCACAATGGTTATCCATCAACAATCAAGGAGTGAGGCAGTCAAGTAAGACAACCAGTGTCACACGCTTTGTTCGAAAAGGGGAATAAAAAAGAAAAACCCGCTAAGTCGAAAACTTGAAAACAAGCGACTTAGGCAAAAGTTAGGGCATCCCGCTGGACTTAAAAATCGAAAAGCTCAAAAGAGTCAGTCCAGGCAAAAATCAGGGATCAAAAAAGCAGAAGAAAGAAAAGTGAAAAGCATTACAAAAGAAAATCCCCGATAAGAACAAATTCGTGTGATTACAGACACAAGACAAAAAGAGGTGACTGTCATTCCAAAACTCCCTTAGGTGCCAAACCATTAGTGGCGTAGGTTCCTTAAAGATCATAAACCTTTTGAGAGGTGAGCGTTTGGGTCAGATTAACTGAACATAGGACTGGAGAACATCACGAAGAGTGGGTGGGCACCGATAAATTTTGAGCCATAAATCCTTTTTCTGAAACCGTGAACCAAACCGCGTTACAACCCTTAAAAGTCCTAATTAAAACAGGGTTCAGTCCGAAAGCGTACTCCAACCAGATGGCGTTCCTGACTCCTATGAGTTGTGCTAATAAGATTTGTATGTGCGCATTGTTTTGCCATTCAAAAATCAAGGTCGCATCCCAGCAAGTGATTCGTTCACAAGGCCTGGCGACACATTTTCATTAAAAAACTTCAAGGTTAACATGAGTGTTGCATTAGAATTATCATTCTCATAAATAACTTGTTCTGCTTGCATACATGTGCCTAAGCATCAATGAAGCTTACGCAGTGAAAGTCAGTCAAGAAGCTTGATCCTGCCAAGTTAGGATGCTTGGAAATTCTGAAGGACAATCATATCAAAGGGCATGCTGCCAATAGACTCAGTGTAGGGTGGGCTATCCCCAGTAAATCGTGTTAATATGTAGCCAATATGGGGCGGTCACGTCGAGAAAACTCTCCAAAATTCAGTTATTCTGGGGCATTCATTCTAGGATCAAGGGCAAAGTCACTTCAAAGCCCATAGTGGGGCAGGCCACCTCTAGAGCATGGGAGATCGTCCACTCCTGAAAGTGGTTAATTGAAAACACCTCCTCAAGGTTCAAGATGCTAAAGCAGAGTATTTTCAAGTCATTACGATACCCTTCAAGGTAATGTACGTCATGGATTATGAAGACTGGGGCAGTTATGTCGAGATATGATAAATCTCTCCAAGAGTTTGAAGACCCCGGGGCAGTGCGAACGCCCGATCTTCTGTAAAATCCTCTTGAGATGAAAAGTTCAAAGAGCCGCTTATGACCATAAAGACAAGTCAGGTTGCAGGGCAACAGATTGTACTTCCCCAGTAGAACAAACTTTCCTCAGCAGGTCAAACTTTCCTCAGCAGAGCAGACCTTCCCCAGCAGGAGACTTGGGAAGTATTTTCTCCGGATCAGGACGTTATTTCCCCACAGAATCAGGGTGTTCACCTTCCCCATCTAGTCAGGAAGCGTGCTCCCACCGGCGGTGTCATATTCTAAGCCCCAGCAAGGAAGGAGTAAAGTCATTCCCCCCTTCAACAGGCTAAGTTCAGCAGTATCCCCAAGCAGGATGGTATTATGGGCTGTCATCCCCCAGCAGGTCCTAAGCCCATCTATTATTGGCAATCCTCAGTAACTAACTTCTGGTTCTGTCATTGGCGTTCATTCTCTACTCCTCCAGCAGAGGAGAAATCTCAGGTTTTGGATGTTACCTTCAGTAAAGGACATGTGTAACCCCCGGTAGTGTGGAGGTTGTTTTGGGATTTCATCCCCAGTAGAAGTTGTTGATCCAGAGAGTCGGTCAGTATGATCCTTCTCAGCAGAGTTCTTGGATTCAGAGGACAATTTATTTTTGTCATCCCCAGCTGAATTGATCTTTTCTCTCCAACATTTATTTTGCCGGAGGGACCCCTTTTGCATATCATAAGCATTTGCAGTGCATCCTCAAACGCGTAGCATTTCCACTTCGTGTGGAGCATTACGAAATTCAAACATTTGCATTCGAAGCATAAGCCAGGTTTGATGCTTTCTTTGCTAGTCCTCTTTCCCAACAGAGATGGCATAACTCAGGAGATTTTGGAGGGATGCGTTCCTCATGCTTGTGCTCCCCGGCAGAGTCTTTTATTTAGACTTCTCCTTTCCCTAGCGGAGTCATCTTATCTGTGGATCTTGAGTCCGTTAGAAATTTGCTTTTGTTTGGCCTTTCTCTTTTGTGAGATCCAGCTTACTAGTATCCTTTTCTCAGTAGGGGTGGTATGAACCAGAAGTTTGTTTCACGTTATCCCCAGTGAAGTCCACTTTATGTGGTTATCCTTTGGGGGTACAATTGAGGTTGTATTCGTTTTGTGGATACGATTGAGGTCGTATTCGTGTTTTCTTTGCGGGTAGAGTGATTGAGGCCAGTCTTCCTTTGTGGGTACAATTGAGGTTGTATTCGTTTTGTGGATGCGATTGAGGTCGTATTCGTGTTTCTTTGCGGGTAGAGTGATTGAGGTCAGTCTTCCTTTGGGGGTACAATTGAGGTTGTATTCGTTTTGTGGATGCGATTGATGTCGTAATCGTGTTTTCTTTGCGGGTAGAGTGATTGAGGTCAGTCTTCCTTTGGGGGTACAATTGAGGTTGTATTCGTTTTGTGATGCGATCGAGGTCGTATTCGTGTTTTCTTTGCGGGTAGAGTGATTGAGGTCAGTCTTCCTTTGGGGGTACAATTGAGGTTGTATTCATTTTGTGATGCGATCGAGGTCGTGTTCGTCTTTTCTTTGCGGGTAGAGTGATTGAGGTCAGTCTTCCTTTGAGGGTACAATTGAGGTTGTATTCGCTTTGTGGGTGCGATTGAGGTCGTATTCGTATTTTCTTCGTGGGTAGAGTGATTGAGGTCAGTCTTCCTTTGCGGGTGCAATTGAGGTTGTATTTGTTTTATGGATGCGATTGAGGTCGTATTCATATTTTCTTCGTGGGTAGAGTGATTGAGGTCAGTCTTCCTTTGCGGGTGCAATTGAGGTTGTATTCGTTTTGTGGGTGCGATTGAGGTCGTATTCATGTTTTCTTTGCGGGTAGAGTGATTGAGGTCAGTCTTCCTTTACGGGTGCAATTGAGGTTGTATTCGTTTTGTGGGTGCGATTGAGGTCGTATTCGTATTTTCTTCGTGGGTAGAGTGATTGAGGTCAGTCTTCCTTTGCGGGTGCAATTGAGGCTGTATTCGTTTTATGGATGCGATTGAGGTCGTATTCATATTTTCTTCGTGGGTAGAGTGATTGAGGTCAGTCTTCCTTTGCGGGTGCAATTGAGGTTGTATTCGTTTTTTGGGTGCGATTGAGGTCGTATTCATGTTTTCTTTGTGGGTAGAGTAATTGAGGTCAGTCTTCCTTTGCGGGTATAATTGAGGTTGTATTCTTTTTGTGGGTATGATTGAGGTCGTATTCATGTTTTCTTTGTGGGTAGAATGATCGAGGTCAGTCTTCCTTTGTGGGTGCAATTGAGGTTGTATTCGTTTTGGGGTACGATTGAGGTCGTATTTATTTTTCTTGTGGATATGGTTGAGGTCATGTTCCTTATTTTTTTAGCATACTCTGTCTCATTATTCCTACCATTAGCAAATTTCTGGAGCGCTTTCAGTATTCAATCCCCGTGTATTCTAAATGTCTGAGAGTCGTTGCTATCATACCCTCAGGACCAAGTTGATTGAATAGGAGCAGCTGTTGCACCCCAAAATTTGTCCTCCTTACTTTAGTACTAACTGGCTTATGTTTCATTGCATTTTGCATTATCATGTGTGCATATCATTGGTTCTTAGCATGGGGTCAAGGTGCCTGAGGTAGTGCTTCAGAGGGTCAAGCAAAAGTCCTGGTATTGTCCAAGTGAGCTCAGGTGGATCATTGTCTCCTAACCAGTGCATAGACTAAGGTTTTGAGAATCTTGGGTTTATTGCTTCAATGGGCAAGCTCCTTAGGTTTTTATCATCAGCAAATGGCATATCTTATCTTTGTTGGAGAGGATACACATCATATTCAGAGGAATTGGAATTTGGAGACTATGTTATTTCCTCCTAGACTGAGGGTACCACAACTAGGGTTTGCTATAAAGTCCGTTTATTTCTGATTTTTTGGGCAAGACTTGATTCTATGGTATTCCTTGGGTCTCTAAGTATCTAGGGATGGGAGGTTGACCATCAGTTTGGTTCAGGAGAAGTTCAGTTGGCCAATGGATTGAAAGTCAGTTGAATTGGGTAAAAGTCAACAGTGAGAGGAGAAGTCAACTGTGGAATTCTGAGGTTCTCTCCAAGGTTTTCAAGGTCTCACACCCTCATATGGTCATCAAGAGTCAAGTTTCATACTATTTATCAAGAATCAGGAGTTGGTGCAAAAGTTTCTAAATTTGGAAAGTGACCTATAATGAAAAGTTTCCATTTTTGGCAAGTTTCTACACTGCATTCAACTTGACTTTTCATCATCAATAAAGCTTCAAATGAATTTTCCTCCAACGTGAAAGTTGAAGATATTTTTCTCCTCTTTCTAAAAAGTACTAGTGGGTCTCCATATCATTTGTGAAACTCCAGTCATGATCAAAAGAAGGCAAAGTGGTTTTTAGGGTTTTTCATGGCTCCGTTTTCACAACTTTGGGTATAATGACCTATAATCAATTCCATTGCTTTATGCCACATTCTAATATCAAAAGACATTCCTTGAGGATCATTTTGGGCCCAAGAATGAAGTAATTCCATGGTTTATTCTTCATTTATTCTCCATTATTCAAAATTCCCAAATTGTTTAAAACTCATGAATCAATTGTTTTCAAGTCCCAAGTTCCATTGAGGTGTAACTAGCAATCCAAATGAAAGTGATCCATCATGGAATTATTAAGCATACATGCATGGAGGAGGTGTACTTAACATAATGTGATTTTTCAAAATAATTCAAAAACTCATTAAACCAAGAATTGCCCAAGCCCAATTCCTCATCAGAAGAAAACCCTAGCCTATTTAAACCCATCCATGCACTGGTTAGGGTTAGAAACACATGATATTTTGGAGAAAAAGAAAGTGAACCCTAATTCTTGAATTCCTTGGATCTCTCAATTTACAAGGAGTTTCTTCAAAGTTCTTCCACAAACCTTCTCCTGGTGATCTCTAGAGTGCAACCCAACCACCACTTGCAGCCAAAAGCAAGTACATGTGTGGAACCATCTCAGGTTAGGGTTGATTTTGATGATCGTGAAACTCATTTTTTAAGTATGCATATTGTTGTGTGTTTGTCACTGATCATGCTGATGTGATTTTTGTGGTGTTTAGACGTGTATATTGCTTGCTATGTGTGTTTAAAGTTTTGTGCCCTAATCTTTCTCTGTTCGTATTTCATTATCCATTGGTTATTTGAAATTTTTGATGCTATATTTGGATTCCTGACGAAATTCTGGGTCGAATAGTGTACCCCATTGCATTTTCTGGGCAGTTTTGTGGTTGCAGGTGGTGGCCGGAGCTAGGGCTCCGGCGAAGGTGGCGGCCGGAAAAACCAGTCCGGCGGGAGGGCCAAAGGAAGAAGAAGAAGCGTGGACCTTCCGATCCATGAATCCAACGGATACCATCGCGCCATGTGTTTTTCTTTTTTTTTTTTTTTCTGAATTTTATTGTATGATTACATGTATATGACCCCAGTGCTCTTATCGTGTTCCACCAACCAGGTTCTTCCATTTTATTTACTTTTTATGAATGTTGATTGATGGTGGATCATTGGATGAATCGTGTGGGGTGGGTTGAGCCAGCACATTAAAAACACATGTGCCAGGCACATGGCACGTACACGCGTACACCCTCCTTTTTTTTTATTTTTTTTCTGATTTGTAATTTGGACGGGCTTCGCTATTTACACCCCACTCTCTGGCCCAACTATCATCTTCAACATGAATCCCTTACTATCTACACCCCCAGGTCATTTATTTTATTTTATTTTTATTTTAATTATATTGTTTCATTTTTAATTTTTAAAAATGCCCAATTGCATTTAAAAATTTCCACAAAAGTCATGCATCATATTTATCATTTTAATAAATTTTCCAAATTTTATTTTTCATTTTATTTTATTTTTATCATTTAAATTAATTATTTAGTCTATTTTCTTTTTGAATTATCCATATAATGCATACTTAATTTCTTTATTTTATTTCTCTGCATCTGAAAAACATTTTTAATTCGTTCTTTTTGCATTTGTTCACTAACATTCTAAAATGCATTAAAATATTTTTCTTTTATTTTTAAAATTATTGCATATTGCATTTTGGTCCTTCCCTTTGGCACATTGAACCCTACTTCTCACCTGAACTTTGGCCAATTGTTTGTTTGACTAACACTTTGGATTTTTGCAGGAATTTTTGATGTGTTGTTTGTCTCTGGCTGAGGAACCTTGATAGTTAATTTGGGAATTTTGGGAGTTATTTCTCTATTTTTTTTTATTTGTTTTCACTTGAGATCTGCTTATATGTGTATTTCAGATCCTGCCTAAGTCCTTGTTTGAAAGGCACTTGTGCCATTTGCTTTGGGGTTTGTTCCTTTGATTTCTAAGTTCATGTTTGGATTGATATCACCATTACATGCCATTGTTTGGGTTTCATTTGCTTTGATATTATTTATGTTCGTTCCGTACTATCCTTTTGTGCAGGGACTAAGGTAAGTTCTTTAAGAATGGAAAAGTATCCATGGTTACCCTTATTTTTTCCTTCCCTCATCTTCTTCCTTTAGGATTTAGGTCGTCGTCAAACCTCACTAACCGTAGGTCACCCATGCATGATAACTTTAGGACTCTTAGTCCCCTTTAGAGTTACCCTTGTGTCTTCTCTCTTCTCATCTCAAATTTCTTTAAAAACACTTAATAAGAATAAGGTGTATTGCGCACGAGACTTAAGCGTGGGGAATGAGAAATGAGGGGCTTCCTCTTATCTTTCTAGAGTGCTTAGCGAGCGTCCTGTCTTGGGACGATGTGTTAAGTATTCGCCCCTGTGCCCTAGACTTTGGTGCAATGCAACTTATAAACTAACTTAAGTCACTTCTGTCCTAAAAAACACAAACCAACTTCAAACTTTTTTGTCCTTCGGGATTTCCAAACTTAAAGGCTACTTTCAAAAAGGGCACGTTACTTTTCGTCTGAGACGCAAACAGGCATCGACCCTAACTGCCGGACGCGAACTTAACGTCACTCATAAAAAACACAAAAAGAACTTGGTCCGAACTACGTTGACTCTGAATTCCCCATTGCACAAAGGGGGTACGTAGGCCTAGGACGTCGACGTCCTACCGAGTCTGTCTTTGTCTCCCCCGTCTTAGTACAGCCTTAGATGATAGTATAACTCACTCTTAGAATAGACAACAAGCGTGGATCCCATCGAGTACGATGGACGCGTGGGGTGCTAGCACCTTCCCCTCGGGTAACCGACTCCCGAACCCAGGCCATGGTTGCGATGACCATTCCTTTCCCTCTTCCTCAGGTTTATGCAGTGTTCCCTTTCCCTCTCTTGGGATAAATTTACACGGCTGACGACTCTGTTTTTTCCGCGCCACTCTCGCGTTTGTACCTGGATGAAAATCCCTGGAGCGACATCTTCATCGGAGAATCATTAGTTACTTGGAAGTCCAAAAAGCAAGTCACTATATCAAGATCATCAGCTGAAGATGAGTATAGGGCATTGCCTTCCGTCACACCAGAGTTGTTGTGGCTAAAACAACTTTTAAGAGCTTTTGACATCAAGGTACCTTCTTGTAAAGTGTTTTGTGACAACACATGAACCATCCAAAAGGCAAATAATCCAATGAGTCATGAGAGAGCTAAGCACATTGACATAGATTGGCACTTTATTAGGGAACATGTGGCTGCTAAATTCATGAAGTTGATACATGTACCATCTAAGCATCAACTGGCCGATCCTCTCAATATGGCTTTACCAAGGAATTTGTTTCATGATTTTATAGCCAAGTTGGGAATTTGTAACATATATATCCCAACTTGAGGAGGATTATTAAAATCTTTTAGCCTATTAGTTAGTTAGTTAATAATTGAGTAGTCTAACTACCTAGCTAAAGTTAGTTATAACTAACTTTCCTTCATTCTCACATATATAAGTGAGCACCTTCTTTTGTTATGCCTTAAATCACAGTTAATACAAGAATATATGGAGTTTTCCACCATGAATTCTTTTTACTACAATATTATCTGATCAATTTGAAAAATCTCGAAATGATGTTATCTTTAAAGGAGTCACTAAAGCAACAAAAGAAGTGGAGGATAAGAGTATTTTTTTTTTACATGGTATTGATTTTCAGAAAGGGTAGGGGAGAACTCTTGCACCTTCTTGGAGTGACTTTAAAATCTCATCTTCTACTTGCACCTATAGCGGATCAAGTGTTTGCCCTGGTGTAGAGAGTAGTGGTGGATCGTCTGTATACCCTTGCTTGGGATCTGATCAATTGCTGGGGAATCTGATTGGTTTGAGATCTAACCTGTAAATAATGTGGAGGTTTTGGAGTATGTTGGTGTTGATTTGGGAGTACTTTCTCTTTGGTGACATTTGTTTTTTTCCTTTTGTTCAATTAAATTTTTCCATTTATCAGGCACTTCTTGTGCTTTATCCCTAACTCTTATTTTTTCTCTCGCCTTTTATATATTATATTTGTTGTTAAAGAAATTATAAAACTTACTTGATAATGTGATATTGTATCAACTTTATGAGTCTCTTTCCATTTAAATAGAATTATCCATTTACTTGAAAAAAATTGGATAGCCTACCTCTCCAATAATTAAGCTGTATGTTTGGTTTTATGTTTGTAACACTCATAAATATCATCGGATGTGCAAAAGTAATTTTGACATGTTTCTTTGTCTATTTAAAAAAAACAATTCAACTAACTTTTGTAAAAAATAGTCTTTTAACATAAATCAATTTCCATTCAACATATTTTTAACCAAAATAAATTTTATAAAATTAATTGTATTCACAGCAGAACTAATCATATGCATAATAGAGTTGAATATCCTTTCCCACACCCATTTTTTAAGTAACAAGCATATTGTCCCGTCAAGACAACAAATTCACTAACTAAATTTTTTTCACTTAAAAAATGTAAATAAAAGGAAATAAAACACCATTCAAGAAAAGTCAACTAATTATAAAAGACAATCATTCAAAAATATAAAATCAGCCAACATACCACCAAAATAGAAAGTGAACAAGTCTCCTGATTCACAAACTATTACAAACAAACAATGGCCTGAGGTCTAATGTGCACCCAACATCTTCACCACATAAATGGATACATAGAATGAAGAAACTTAACTTGTGCTCTTGGTGATGCTCGTTCCATTAATAACAAGTCTTGAGAGATTCTGAACAACATAACTGTATCTAATTCATCAGAAGTATAATTAAAAGTAAGAGTCTTTAACAATGGAGAATTTGCAAGTATGAACTTTATCAAACTCATTGCATGCTGAGCGCTAGCATCAACATAGACATTCATTGTCTGAAGTTTAAGGCAACAACATCTAAGGCATTCTAACTCCTTTGAAGGGTCCAACACTTATGTGGTATCATCGTTGTTATAACTCTAAAATATAAAAATTAAAGAGTCAAAGTACAACGATAAGAAACAAGCTAAATAGCATATGTACATTCATGTTCACCTGTATATCAAGCTTAACCAAGCTAGGAACACTTTTGAGTACACTAACAATATGCAAGAGTTCTCTTCTTTCGTTCAAAATTAAGTCACGCAATTTCGGATGCTCTAAAGAGCTGAATGAGCTTGTTAGGAGCGTGGGAGGAATGATATCTGCATGTCTTTTCTACACATGCAACAAATCTATCAATAACACAGTTTTCACTATAATATTGGATTGGACCATCAATCAAAATTCAACACTACTTCCCTTATAATAATATACAATGAAAGAATAATGCGCAAATTTTAAAATATCTAACCATGAGCTCAACTGAACATCAATAAAAATACTATAACTAGTGATGTTTTCTTACCTTTTTCCATCTTATTAGAGAAGTAGTCTTCATGGGCCTCAGTCTTATTGTTTCTAGCTTGTATTTAAGGCGGGAAAATATATTCCTTTCAATGGTACAATGCTCTGCATTTTTTTCATATCAATGAAGACTCATACACAGATTCATAACCTTGTAATATGGTATCAGTAGCCTGATTCCCTCTTTTTCACCACCATTCTTCCGCAACCATCATTCAATCCTTACAATCTTCTTCATTCTTTCTGCAACATATCTTCTTGCTAAACCTTTCTTTTCTGCAAACATGGCTTCTGATGATGACACACAAGCAAAATCACCCACCAAGAACAAAGTTCCCAACAATAATAACACAGATCCCCTTCTCAACCCTAGAAATCCGTTTTATCTTCATCCCGAAGAAAATCCTGTTGCCACCATTGTAGCACCACCATTAGATGACAACAACTACCATAACTGAAGTAAATCGATGCGTCGTGCGTTAACATCCAAGAACAAACTCTCATTCATAAATGTTTCTTTACCAAAACCCTCATTCTTTGACCTCTATTACGAACTCTGGGAGCGTACTGATAGCATGGTGCTTTCGTGGATCAATCGCACCCTATCAGCTCATATTGCTCAGAGTACCATCTGTTTCGAATCTGCATACGATCTTTGGGAAGATTTGCGTGGACGGTTCACCAAAGGTAATCATTTTAGATTCTCAGATCTCTTACGCAAACTGCATTCTATTCAGCAAGGGGATCGCTCTTTATCTACATATTTCACTGACCTCAAGATCCTATGGGATAAACTAGAAGATTTATGACCTACCCCTTCTTGTTCCTGCCCTACACCCTGCACCTGTGATTTGTCTAAAGCGGTACGTAATTACAAACATCTTGAATACATTACTTTCTTTTTGAAAGGATTGAATGACAATTACCACAATATTCACACACAAATTTTGCTTCTTGATCCTCTTCCTAGCATCAGCCGTGTATATTCTCTTGTGGTCCAACAACAAATCAATCCGACTACTGTACCTACGGATACATCACCCTCGACCGTCCTTTATGCCAACAACAACAACACAAGGGCCAAGGGTAAACAACCTCCAAGACTCCTATGCTATGTACCAACTGTAGGAAAACCAACCACACAGTCGACAACTGCTACTTCAAGCACGTCTTCCCTCCAGGCTACAGAAACAAGCCTACCAAAACTGCTTCAGATGTTAAGACATCTCAATTTCAGGACAAAGAAGGTGTTCTCTCTAAAGAAGATTTCCAACACCTCCTCCTACTTCTACAGCAATCCAAGAAAGATCATCAACAAACCAAGCAAGACAAGGCTACACCCTCTGATACTGCATTGATCTCAGGTATTGTTCAAACAGGTAATATCCTTCTTGATTATTCTACTTAGATACTCGATTCTGGAGCTTCCCACCATGTTTGCCCATACATACATTGTTTCCATGATATTCATGCTATACAGCCTGTGCCTATACACTTACCTAATGGCACATGTATTAATGCTCAATTTTCTGGCACCATCATATTTGATACTAACTTCCATCTTGACCATGTGTTTTACATACCTGAGTTTAAATTCAATCTCATATCCATATCAAAGATATGCACTAACTCTAACTATACCATTTCATTCTTACATAATTCCTGTCATATACATGATGTGTCTACCATGAAGATGATTGGACCTGTGACTCAGCATCATAATCTTTACATTCTACACAAGCATCCTTTACAGCCTGAAATTCATAATACTACATGTACTGCTGTTAGTACTAGGATCCCTCATAGTGTTCACCCACAAGATCCAAATAATATTGCCTTGTGGCATCATAGACTAGGTCACCCATCTAATGAAGTATTACATCATATGTCTTAAAAAATTTCTGATATTACTTACAGTAAGATTTCACCTTGTAATACTTGCCATTTGGCTAAACAATGTAAACTTTCATTCCCTTTAAGCACATCTATTACTTCTAATTGCTTTGATTTGATACATATGGACATATGGGGTCCCATTTCAGTCCCTTCTTTGGATGGTTTCCATTATTTTTTAACTGTTGTGGATGATTACACTAGATATACCTGGACTATCTTAATGCACAACAAGGCTGACACTAGAACTCGTGTTAAAAACTTTGTTGCTTATGCTCAAACTCAGTTTAATTGTAAAATTAAAACTATTAGAAGTGATAATGGTAATGAGTTTGTCATGCCTTCTTATTATGCTGATCTTGGTATTATTCATCAAAGGAGTTGTGTGGAAACACCTCAACAAAACTCCATTGTTGAACGAAAACATAGGCACTTTTTAAATGTTACTAGGTCTCTATTAGTTTCAATCTCACTTGCCTAAATGTTTTTGGTCATATTCTCTTTGTCATGCAAAATACTTCATTAATAGACTTGTTAGTCCTACCATACAAAACAATACTCCTTATGAACTTCTTTTTAACACCCCTCCTGCATTTCATAACCTTAAAATATTTGACTACCTTGTCTATGCATCAACTCTCACTAGACATAGAGATAAATTAGACCCTCGTGCCACTAAATGTGTTTTCTTAGGCTTCCCTACAGGTATGAAAGGATTTATTTTGTTTAACCTTATCACTAGAGTTGTGTTCACATCTAGAAATTGTGTTTTTCATGAAAACACTTTTCCTTATACTCCTCTTCAACAGACAAACTGTCATATTCACACTAATTTAGATACTGAATTTTCTACAATTCCCTTTATCTTTGATATGCATTCTTCCCCTGAAACCTCTACTGCTGTTCAAACTCTTCCTATCCCTCAACATACTCCTAATACTACTAACTGTAACACCCCAATTCCCATCGCGAATAAATAATACATAATTAAATCAGAGTAACTAAAAATTTATTTTTCTGACAGAAACAAGGATGTCACATTTAAATAAACAAAACATCATCCCTGCTCATATACTTGATACATAGCATAAAATAGAATACCCTCAAAGGGGAAACTTTTTTCCAACAAAATGAAGTTCAATTATGGAATAAAGCGGAAGATCCATAACTGAATTGTTTTACAACATAAAGTGTTTTATAACATCAAAATATTTCTACAAAGTTAATACAAAATAAACCTAACAAGAGTATACATATAACATAATCGTTCCCCGACTCCCGTGCTACGTATCAGAGCAGACACCAAGACCGACAAAAGAACGGAGGACTAATCTTCACAAAAAGACCTTCAGCAACTCTAATCTGCAATGCCTCATAGAGCATTATAAAACAGCAGAAGGGTGAGAAATAACAACTAAAATCAAGATTGTATAATAATATGCAAATACATAACAATTCACATGCATAGTTATTCTCACCACATCATCGCATATTAACACATATATCAAGCCACATATACATAACATAAACCAATTATACTAACATAATCACATATTCACCCATAAGGCACACCATAGTCATAACATATAGAAACACACCACCACATCACATAGCACATGCCTACACATAAGACATATTATTCACAACCAATGCATTTATCACATATGCACATCAAATTACCAATGCTATCACAATCTCAACACATAATCAATCCATGATTTATGCAAATACACAGAGACCGACACAACGACTCTATGCAAATGCCATGCAGTACCGACTTCCAATGTTTCTCATGTCTCATCACCAGTTCACTCAGGAACTATTGGAACCATCGCTCGTTACTTAGTGTAACTCCCCGCCGGGCCTACGATGTTCACCTGTCGCTTTCGGTCCCCACATGGGCACACGACGTTTATGGATTGCTTTCGGTCCCCACATGGGAACACAATCCGATCGCTTTAGGTCCCCACATGGGCACACGATCATCTATAACCATCGCTTTCGGTCCCCACATGGGCACACGATGTTATAGCAGATTCCCTCTGGAACCAAACCGTCACTCAGGACGTCACAATAATGCATATCATGATGCTTGGCATACAATGACTCATGACATCACATGCATCTTCACACATATATGCAACCACAATCATGCATATATTTCAACTCATCAATTCCATACATTCACAATTCAACCATATGAATTAATCAACCTCATCACATTCATGCATTGCAAATCAATTCAAATAATGCATTTCAAACCCTAAAGGCCACCACACAACATACATTGAATTTCACATAAACAATGCATTTCACCACAAACTACAAACCACAACAATCATGCCATCACAATTACTTCCACAAGAGATTCACACCACAAAGGCTACCCACAACACATCATAACAACATACATTGATATTCAATCAAACAATGTATTTTACCACACAACAACATCATTAATCACGCATCGAGGTCTAATCCAAAATAATGCACATATTTGCCATAAATCCATAAACCATCATCACAACATTGCATCATGTATATTCACATCATATAGCGGCACACAAGCTACGCGTTACATAACAATAGCACAACACATAGTAAAACACCAACCGCACGCATTTAACGCGATAAAAACCCGACTATTTTTCAAAATTACGAATTAATTAAATCATATTTTACCCTCCAAACTATTTTTAATAGAAAGAATGTTTTATAAGCTTTCCAAAGCTTCGAACGGGGGTCAAAACGGACTTACGGATCAAAAGTTACGATCGAAACAATTTTGAAAGAAAAACCTACAGCAGGACTGACACGGCCACCCGTGTTGTGTGACACGGCCCGTGTCACCCAAAATCTCAAATTTCACCTTTTTTTCACGTTTCCACCATCCATAGTCAGTGGGCTGACACGGCCCCCCGTGTTGTGTGACACGGGCCGTGTCAGAGCCCAGAAAAATGCATTTTCATCGTCGGAAGCCTTCTGGACTTCCGATTTCGATTCCGTAAAAAGCCCCGGTCTCAGAATTCGAAATACTACCATATTTTCACCATTTGAAGACCATCCAACACATTTTCCATTTTTGAAATATTTTGAAACATAGTTTTATCAATTTAACCCAATTCCAAACTCGATCAAAACCACTCGAAAACACACAAATAACCATTCCCAATTAGTTCCTATCCTTACCCGATTAAATATCAACCTATACCAATGTTACCAGACATATCCAAACACTTTTACTCGATCACAACATCAATTTGCACAAAAACATCAATATATATCAAAAACTCAAAAGTTATAAATTCAACTCGATTCAATCAAACGATCACGCTAAATCAAGACCCAATATCACACGACTCTACTACACGATTTATTCCGACTTTCATCCGTGAAAACATCGATTTCTAATCGTTTTTCTCATTTCAACCTAGAATTGGAAAACTATGGAAAAACAAGAAAACATTCACACAATCACACACATATACATATACAAGCAAGATATAATCGAAACTTCTCACCCTTACCCGGTTAATCGAAGTCCAAGCATTGATTTTGATGATTTTCCTCTTCTCCCTCTTTTTCTTCTCTTCCTCTTCTTTTCTCTTTTTCTTTCTCTACTATCTTTTCTCTCTTTTTTTCCCTTTTTATACAAAAATCTATTTTTCTAAAATATCTAACTTAGTAAAATGACTGTTTTACCCTTACGCTCAAATATTTCCCAAACGCTCTCAAAATGCGATAAAACATAAACATACCGATGAAATATATTTTGGAAAATAAAAGTTGAAAAGAAATTATAGTTTATTGCAAATATTTTACCTATCAGGGAAATTAACCAATTAACTCAATTAGCAGGTAAAATACAATAAATTCACACATTTCACAAAATTCACATAAATGAAATAAATAAATACAATTAAACAAATCGGGGCGTTACAACTCTCCCCCACTTAGACATTTTCTTCCTAAAAAATCTAACCGATACGAACAACTCCGGATACGACTCTCGCATCCGACCCACAAACTAACATGCCCACAAAAGGCACCCCACGGATAACACAACTGACAAACAACCCCGCTAACAACAACTACTATAACAACACGACACGACGACAACTACAACGACAAGATGCAAAGCCTATACAATGCACTTGACGACCAACTCACGACTCAAGAAATACCCAAGTTACGAACACACACCGAAATTAGCTACTCGCACTCGAACCAACACGATGGAAACGAGGCAACAACACAAACAAGAACACAAGTTCCACGACACAACATCGATTCAACAACCTCTACATAACCACGATACCAACATCCTTGTCACACAACATTATTACAACAATGCTACGATTCCCCAATCGACCATATAACCAAGACATCCATCTACACAGTAGCCCATGAATAATAGTTAAACCTTTCACATATCACTTCCATCCTGAAACGTCCAATGGTCTCAACACTTCTACTTGTTCCCAATGTTCAACCTATGAACTCTTACCAGTCCCACACGCATATATTAATCATGTCACCCAAAAAATCACTGTTCACTTTTAACATATCCAACTTCACACTCTACTGTGTTATCTCACACACCAGATACAAGTCTCTGAACTGCTCAAATAATTCTAACTCCCTGACCATCAAAACTGACATGTATAAAAACTTTTGACTTAACTTATCACGCACGACACTAACTTTTCCCAAAGATAATCCAATCCAAATTCATAACCCATCACAAATTCTAACCATCCTCATTATCTCATACTCTATTCCTTCAAACCAACCAAGTACTTAAAACTCTTGCGATTACCCAACACTTCGAGCCGAGAACCATAAAAATAATACCTCCAAATTTTCCAACACAATACAATCGCGACTAATTCCAAATCCAGAATAGCATAGATCCCTTTATGAATCCTCAATTATCGTAAAGCATAAGCCATGACTTTACCCCCTTGTATGTCCACCGAAGTAACGAAAATGCCAACTTGGAAAACCCTTCCATAACCTCCGGTAATAACCAACTAAAGTCCAAAAAGTTTCTAATCACCTTAACCGACTTCGGAGCCTTTCATGTAGAACTGCATTTATTTTCGATGGATCCATAACAATACCATTACCTGAAATAACATACCCAAGAAAACTAACCTTTTTCAACCGAAATTCTCACTTGAATAACTTAGCATAACACTTTGTCTCTTTTCAACACTTGCAAGTCAATTCTCAAACACTCTACTTGTTCTTCCTCCGAGTTTATAGCAAATCCAAATACCCTCAATCAAAACCACTACAAACTTATCCAATTAAATATAGAAGATACAATTCCTCTACTCCACAAACATTACGGACGCATTACTAACACCAAGCAACGTCCCTGTACGTTGTAATGCCTAACCAAATTCCAAAAGATATAAATTCTTAAAGCTTTTGCAAAACTTTTCACTGGGTAACTGGCTACTCACACCCAAGCTTAACCGAGTAATTAATAGCCTATTTCGATGATAACAACCATAACCAGTCACCTTAAAACGATCAACGCCTCAACTCACACAATTCACTATCCTTATCAAACGTGCCAAACAATTGTAATTTCACTCCAACTCAACCAAACCATTCCAGTTATCTAACCATGAAAGTGAACATTTATTCTCAATCGTTACCTTATTCAACTGTTAGCAATCCAAATTCCATAAAGCCCCACGTGTAGCACCAACCATCCCAAAAGAACTCTCAAATAGCACATCCACACTTAAGGTTTTCTCAAAATTTCCATTGATGCTCTACAATTCCAAAGACTCTAAACTTCACAAGAACTCTAAGTTTTGCTTTCCATAGTCTCAACACCTTCATACACACCATGCTTGTTATTCCATTCAATCATCAGTTCCTTGTATTACTATCAATACTGGGGCTCTCTAAGACAACACACTTGGTCTCACAAATCCCTTTTTCCAGTAAATCTTCCAACCGCTCTTTCAATCTGAGTTTCACTTCCTAAAAGTTCTACTACTTACTTAGCAGATCCAAACCTCCCATCCTCACCTTCGTCAAATTTGAGTTCACCCTCTACTCTCCGAGAACAACCAATTACGATACCCAATCGTCCTCTCTCAATGACTTCCCAACTTGACCAACATACCAAAAACCTCTAATCCGTCTCACCTTCAGATATTAGAATCTTCTTCGACTCAACAAAAATAATTTGTAACCATTTCCTTAATTCCAAATAATTCATTTCACCCACTATCAAAGCCAGAAAGACACGCCTATTCCATCCAACATAATTTCTTTCTGCTATCAACAAGAGATTAAGGGTGATCAATTCCTCAATTTGCCAATAGACAGCCGACAATCATGATGAGGCATAAACCGTATTTACCAAACTATAATAGCATTTCTTGCATCTTGTGCACAAAACTACCTAAGACACAAATCCTTAGTTAACATAAACCTTACCTCCGCATTCCCTCCAGAATCTGGAACAACACTGTCCAAACAACACTTACAATCTTGCAATTCACAACACACTGAGCCAGCGCTCCACACCTAAACCAACATGGAGAAGTACCAGTTTCTCCCCCACTTATCTCATTCTCAATCCTGAAGACAAAAGATTAGAAAGCCAGAAAGTACTGACAGTGTTTCACACACATATCACGTACTAAGGGACAAATAACAACGACAGTATTCAACTGTCACACCAATTTACTCAACAACTTGGCCGGACGGACCGACCTGCTCTGATACCACTAATGTAACACCCCAATTCCCACGCGAATAAATAATACATAATTAAATCAGAGTAACTAAAAATTTATTTTAACGACAGAAACAAGGATGTCACATTTAAACAAACAAAACATCATCCCTGCTCATATACTTGATACATAGCATAAAATAGAATACCCCCAAAGGGAAAAAAATTTTCCAACAAAATGAAGTTCAATTATGGAATAAAGCGGAAGATCCATAACTGAATTGTTTTACAACATAAAGTGTTTTATAACATCAAAATATTTCTACAAAGTTAATACAAAATAAATCTAACAAGAGTATACATATAACATAATCGTTCCCCGACTCCCGTGCTACGTATCAGAGCAGACACCAAGACCGACAAAAGAACGGAGGACTAATCTTCACAAAAAGATCTCCAGCAACTCTAATCTGCAATGCCTCATAGAGCATTATAAAACAGCTGAAGGGTGAGAAATAACAACTAAAATCAAGATTGTATAATAATATGCAAATACATAACAATTCTGAAATTCTGGTACAGATGTCTGATGTCTTGTGCAATGTCACAACATCGCAATCTGCTGAACAAGGCAATAATAGAAATAGTAAATTAACACAATCAATTGTTCACCCAGTTCGGTTCAACCAACCTACATCTGGGGGCATACCAAGCCAGGAAGGAAGTCCACTATTAGTAGTATCAAATTACAGACTCAACAGACCAGTTGACAATCTACCTAATTCAATCACTACCCAATGACCCTTCTACCTAAGTCCTCCCTAGGTAAGAGACTCCATCTCACTCCCAATCATCGCAATGATGTCTAGCAGTCAACAACTCCGCCACTGCATCGACAGCTTGTTTTCCTAAACTTTTTAACCACATAACTTTGGAAGACACACTTCCATGACACCCCTTTGGAGTTGCTTCAAAGCTTCCTCCAAGAACAATATCTAACTCATTACCTACAGGTTTCTGAGTAATAACACAGTGACCATCTCACAACCCGAGTGGTTCACTTAGACAAAGCCCTAATGATCTACATCTTGGACCCGTACCTATTCTAGGTTACAAGTATTCTATTTATAGCTTTTTTCCAACTGGATTTGGGTCTTCAAATCATATCAGATCTTCTGCTACATATCTACAACAGATTCTGCTATCAATTGGATCTTGAATCAAATCTTCAATAATTAACTCTAAATATTCTCCATATCTTTATGCATTAAATTCAGCTCCACATAATATTTCCAGGATATTATATATCTTTTAAATCTTCTCTTTAAATCAACTGCAAGATCTTCTCCACACAAATAGGAACAATCTTCTCCACACAAATAGGAACAATCTTCTCCACACAAATAGGAACAATTCTCCATGTCTATTTGCACAAAAATAGTAATAAACTATTCTCCACAAGATATGCAGAATTAATTGTATCAGGATAAATCTTCTCCAATAAATTCGCATCCAATCTAACTACAGATCTCCTCAAATCAAACTAATGCGCGCAGCCCTAAAAACATCACTACCTGATGTTTTAATGTTCTGGTATAGTGATGTCAAGACATCACTTATAACATCAGCATACACAACTTCCAACCCTGCAACAGCTAACAATAAGAACCAATGTTATGACAACAAACATATGACATAAGCATTGTTCAACTTTGTTTTACCAAAATTCCAGCCAACACAAGAACTAACAATCTCCCCCTTTGGCTAATTTTGGCTAAAACAAGCAGCACCTCTTCAACAAGCTGCACAAACTCACTATCACATCAGCATAGGGCAAACTCCCCCTCAAAACAAGAACCAGCATACCAGCTGTTCAACTTCGCACACTTCCCCAGCAACAAGGCTAACTCTCCCCCTTTTTAGCCACAATTTGACAAGGCTAACTAGGCTAACTCTCCCCTTTTTAGCCACAATTTGACAACCTCTGAATCTGACTTTGCTGCAACATCCATAGACAAGTACCCCCCCCCCCCCCTGTCATGGTTAACTAATGCTCTAGATGGAGATGAACATTTGAGCACCCTTGCTGAGCACATTCACAAACTGTACTTTCACTTTTGGAGAACACAACGAAGTATCCTGTCTGGTTTGACACTGCTCACAGACTCCACGCATCCAACTCCACACGGACAAACTCAATCATCTTCTAAATATAACCATCAGCAATCATGATGTTACAACATCTCTTCTCATCACCATTCAACAACATCTTTTGGGATATCAGCTTCTCATTACCATTCAAAGGACTCATTTAGCATAGCAGTTCTTCAAGAAGCTCCCAATCAAACATAGTCAGAGCAGCTTATTCAGGTTAACATACACACCTAAATACCATAAGCTCGCACACCCTCTCTGATGCAAAGGGTTCAGACTGCAGACTTGCATATTCACAAGATTCCTTATCTTCACATGCTCCAAAACTCCACATCTTGCCAGGATGATCAACTTCTCTCTAGCATGACTTGACAATAGGGCTATGTCCCCTTCACAGGCTTTTCTTTTGCCTTTAGCAAGACCCTGATCTACTTCAGTCTTCTCTACATTCTCCTTCCAAGGCAGACCTTCTACTTCATCATTCTCCCGTATGATTAGGTAGACTCCCCTTTGGCATAATGTATGCACCAAGCTCCTGAACCAGAGCATAATCATCCTTCACCAAGGATATCCAACCAGATAATGTCTCAACATAAGTTAGAACATTTGCCACACACCAAAACATCATCACCATGATTCTTGATATGCTCCACCAACTGGACTTACTCTAGCAAAGTAATCCAAAGAACTAGATAATTAACCTCTCATCCACCTTCAAGAAGAATAATCTCCTTGAGTCTTCAACTCATCACCCTTCTGCCCAAGAGTAACTTGTTCCAAGACAATCCTCAATAATAACCAGCTGCCACACTCTGATTATCTTGATTCTTCAAATCCACTTCTGAGATCAACCAAATGCCACAGTTTGATCACCTCATTCATGAATCCTCATATGAAAACAACCAAATACCACATTTTGACCATTTTCAAGTTTGTCAGACCTCTCACAAAGATATCTTGATCCACCAAGGAAACTTGATCTACAAGTCACATGTTCCACTTGCTCAAAAGCAAACACACTTAGACTCCCTAAGCCATGGTCATGTAACATCTTCTCCTTCCTGCAGCTCCCGCAAACTGCCATGAGAACGAACTTTTTGAAGCATCCATTCCATTACTGTAGATCACCTCTATCTTAAGCTGATGTGCCACAACACCAGCTGAGACTTCTGATGTTAAGCAAGATGTCAGAACATTATGACATCCAACTGTTGAATTCAGCTCTTCCTTCTGCCACTCAAAAGAACCTCCTCCCTTTGCAGAACCAGATTTCCATGCTCTCATAAACTTGATTCAATAGTCAAGTTTGAGTAGACAACCTCCATCCTGATCAGAACCTCCAAAGACTTCAAACCTACCACATCTGAATCTTCAGAAAATAAGTAGTTCAATACTACTCCATAGCTATACCAAAGAATACCACTTCCCTCAGTAGAGCCGTCAGTAGAAAGCTAGAGATAACTGTCACTTATCCTCGGCCTTCACAACCAGAGCAAACACCATAAACTGATCCAAGCTCTAACCATCAAGAATATGATGTCTTCATAGTCTGCATCTTCAGGTCGTCACACACATCAGACAACTGCCAAGCTCCCAACAAGGTCTTTACAACCAGCCAGCAGATGATGCTCACTCCTTCATTCACACACTTCTGATACAGTCAGCTGATAAGGCTACCTCAGGTTGTCATCTTCAAACATCAAGCTACTCCATCATGGCCCATAAAAATAAATATCCAGACACAGATTTGCATAATTCTCTAGACAAATACTCAGTCTCCCGTCAAAGTATTTATCCTTATGCACAACATCACTAATAGACAAATAAGATTACCTTCTCACACAAGGCATGACATTTGGTCTGACAGACTTTTATGCACACTTGTGGCACTAGCTAATCCCACTTTTAATAATCCACACCACTGATCACTTCAGATTAGGTAAGTGGCTTGATCTGTTATTCCACCATGTGCACAACAAACTTCCTTGGCTGAGGAATCAATGATGTTTCAACATCAGTTCCGACATCAGTCTAAATCACATTAACCATCTACTATGGCTTTGGAGACAACAACCACAGTAATCCACACACAAGAGGATCAACCATCAGCATCTGAGCAACCTTCAAAACCAGACCATACACACAAGTAGGAACATGCATACTCTACATCTCAAGAATCTTCTTCTCAACCTTCTGATGTTCAGACCTTCTGTCTGTCTTTGAGATGTTGAATGCCATCCTTCTGCACCTAAAGAGGAGATTCCCTCTAACAAGTTTCTGAAAACAATGACTGGTCATCTAATATGCTTCTCCCAACATTTCAACCTACAAGGATACCCTTAAATCCTTGCCAAAAAAAAATGTTCCATTATGTGAGGACACCACATAACTGAACTCCAGCTTTAGAGGAAACTTCTCATGCAGATACCAGGGAACCATAATCCTTTGAAAAAAAACACCAACATCTCCTTGCACAAATCTGAAATGCTCATCCTATGGTTGGTACACACATATAACTCCTTTCAAACAGAATCTGCTCCATGGCCATAAACAAGATTGCAAACAACTGGCTGCTTTGATCAGAAGGAACTTTCAAATATCAGAGAAAATGTCCTTGACATTTGAGCTTGACCTCCACAAAAACAAACAGCCTTTGAACACCTACTCACTTATCCAATGAGTGACACTATATTGATCATCTCTTGACCAATATACATATCTAAGACATGTTTCTTGAAGGAAACTTCTTAGACACACAACCTAGATGCCTCCTCTTCCAAGCCAGGAGTAGGTTCCAAACAGATGTGATCAATACACATATGTTTAGCCCCCAAGCATCTGTAATGCCAACAAGATTATGCACAATCTGCTGGTTTTATGTTCCAACATCTGGTAGGACATAAGTTCTCTTCACAAGAAACACACCAAAAGATCCTTTAACACAACCCAGAGATTGACCTTGTAGGGTTGGAGGCAAGAATAACTTGCTTCTAGCTTTCTTCAGATCTCTTTTCAACAAGCTCATATAAGAGTTCCTTTATGAGTGGACTTGGGATGAACCACAAGTATCTTTGGCAACTCTAACAAGCTAATTGAAGATATCCTCAAGTATCACCACACCATGTGATACATCTTCAGAGGAGAATAGAATGTTGCAGCCTTAACACAAAACCACCAGGAATTTTCCATCAGATATATATGCAGCGGAACACATACCAGAAAACTCCTCTACAACCTTCAGGCAAAACATAATAACCCAAACACGACACTCCATATGCACTAGGTCAACATAGGTTTGAAAATAAGTCAAACCACACAGCAGCTCACCACCAAAGCTATAAGCCTGATAACAATAGACAGGTCCAATACACACCCTGTCATGAACAGTTCATCCTCCACTTCAAGGGATCATACAAACAGCAATAAGAACTGACCAAGTCCACATCTCAGCACAACTATCTTCCTTGCTCATGAACCAGAAAGTATCTCCCCTAGATCTCATCTAGAAACAGACAGGATGCCTGCTCTGATACCAATTGAAATTCTGGTACAGATGTGTGATGTCTTGTGCAATGTCACAACATCGTAATCTGCTGAACAAGGCAATAATAGAAACAGTAAATTAACACAATCAATTGTTCACCCAGTTCGGTTCAACCAACCTATATCTGGGGGCATACCAAGCCAGGAAGGAAGTCCACTATTAGTAGTATCAAATTACAGACTCAACAGACCAGTTGACAATCTACCTAATTCAATCACTACCCAATGACCCTTCTACCTAAGTCCTCCCTAGGTAAGAGACTCCATCTCACTCCCAATCATCGCAATGATGTCTAGCAGTCAACAACTCCGCCACTGCATCGACAGCTTGTTTTCCTAAACTTTTTAACCACATAACTTTGGAAGACACACTTCCATGACACCCCTTTGGAGTTGCTTCAAAGCTTCCTCCAAGAACAATATCTAACTCATTACCTACAGGTTTCTGAGTAATAACACACTGACCATCTCACAACCCGAGTGGTTCACTTAGACAAAGCCCTAATGATCTACATCTTGGACCCGTACCTATTCTAGGTTACAAGTATTCTATTTATAGCTTTTTCCCAACTGGATTTGGGCCTTCAAATCATATCAGATCTTCTGCTACATATCTACAATAGATTCTGCTATCAATTGGATCTTGAATCAAATCTTCAATAATTAACTCTAAATATTCTCCATATCTTTATGCATTAAATTCAGCTCCACATAATATTTCCAGGATATTATATATCTTTTAAATCTTCTCTTTAAATCAGCTGCAAGATCTTCTCCACACAAATAGGAACAATCTTCTCCACACAAATAGGAACAATCTTCTCCACACAAATAGGAACAATTCTCCATGTCTATTTGCACAAAAATAGTAATAAACTATTCTCCACAAGATATGCAGAATTAATTGTATCAGAATAAATCTTCTCCAATAAATTCGCATCCAATCTAACTAACAGATCTCCTCAAATCAAACTAATGCGCGCAGCCCTAAAAACATCACTACCTGATGTATTAATGTTCTGGTATAGTGATGTCAAGACATCACTTATAACATCAGCATACACAACTTCCAACCCTGCAACAGCTAACAATAAGAACCAATGTTATGACATCAGACATATGACATAAGCATTGTTCAACTTTGTTTTACCAAAATTCCAGCCAACACAAGAACTAACAAATTCACATGCATAGTTATTCTCACCACATCATCGCATATTAACACATATATCAAGCCACATATACATAACATAAACCAATTATACTAACATAATCACATATTCACCCATAAGGCACACCATAGTCATAACATATAGAAACACACCACCGCATCACATAGCACATGCCTACACATAAGACATATTATTCACAACCAATGCATTTATCACGTATGCACATCAAATTACCAATGCTATCACAATCTCAACACATAATCAATCCATGATTTATGCAAATGCACAAAGACCGACACAACGACTCTATGCAAATGCCATGCGGTACCGACTTCCAATGTTTCTCATGTCTCATCACCAGTTCACTCAGGAACTATTAGAACCATCGCTCGTTACTTAGTGTAACTCCCCGTCGGGCCTACGATGTTCACCCGTCGCTTTCGGTCCCCACATGGGCACACGACGTTTATGGATTGCTTTCGGTCCCCACACGGGCACACAATCCAATCGCTTTAGGTCCCCACATGGGCACACGATCATCTATAACCATCGCTTTCGGTCCCCACATGGGCACACGATGTTATAGCAGATTCCCTCTGGAACCAAACCGTCACTCAGGATGTCACAACAATGCATATCATGATGCTTGGCATACAATGACTCATGACATCACATGCATCTTCACACATATATGCAACCACAATCATGCATATATTTTAACTCATCAATTCCATACATTCACAATTCAACCATATGAATTAATCAACCTCATCACATTCATGCATTGCAAATCAATTCAAACAATGCATTTCAAACCCTAAAGGCCACCACACAACATACATTGAATTTCACATAAACAATGCATTTCACCACAAACTACAAACCACAACAATCATGCCATCACAATTACTTCGACAAGGGATTCACACCACAAATGCTACCCACAACACATCATAACAACATACATTGATATTCAATCAAACAATGTATTTTACTACACAACAACATCATTAATCACGCATCGAGGTCTAATCCAAAACAATGCACATATTTTCCATAAAGCCACAAACCATCATCACAACATTGCATCATGTATATTCACATCATATAGCGGCACACAAGCTACACGTTACATAACAATAGCACAACACATAGTAAAACACCAACCGCACGCATTTAACGCGATAAAAACCCGACTATTTTTCAAAAATACGAATCAATTAAATCATATTTTACCCTCCAAACCATTTTTAATAGAAAGAATATTTTATAAGCATTCCAAAGCTTCGAACGGGGGTCAAAACGGACTTACGGATCAAAAGTTACGATCGAAACAATTTTGAAAGAAAAACCTACAGCAGGGCTGACACGGCCACCCGTGTTGTGTGACACAGCCCGTGTCACACAAAATCCCAAATTTCACCTTTTTTTCACGTTTCCACCCTCCATAGTCAGTGGGCTGACACGACCCCCCGTGTTGTGTGACACGGGCCGTGTCAGAGCCCAGAAAAATGCATTTTCATCGTCGGAAGCCTTCCGGACTTCCGATTTCGATTCCGTAAAAAGCCCTGGTCTCAGAATTCGAAATACTACAATATTTTCACCATTTGAAGACCATCCAACACATTTTCCATTTTTGAAATATTTTGAAACATAGTTTTATCAATTTAACCCAATTCCAAACTCGATCAAAACCACTCGAAAACACACAAATAACCATTCCCGATTAGTTCCTATCCTTACCCGATTAAATATCAACCTATACCAATGTTACCAGACATATCCAAACACTTTTACTCGATCACAACATCAATTTGCACAAAAACATCAATATATATCAAAAACTCAAAAGTTATAAATTCAACTCGATTCAATCAAACGATCACGCTAAATCAAGACCCAACATCACACGACTCTACTACGCGATTTATTCCGACTTTCATCCGTGAAAACATCGATTTCTAATCGTTTTTCTCATTTCAACCTAGAATTGGAAAACTATGGAAAAACAAGAAAACATTCACACAATCACACACATATACATATACAAGCAAGATATAATCGAAACTTCTCACCCTTACCCGGTTAATCGAAGTCCAAGCATTGATTTTGATGATTTTCCTCTTCTCCCTCTTTTTCTTCTCTTCCTCTTCTTTTCTCTTTTTCTTTCTCTACTATCTTTTCTCTCTTTTTTTCCCTTTTTATACAAAAATCTATTTTTCTAAAATATCTAACTTAGTAAAATGACTGTTTTACCCTTATGCTCAAATATCTCCCAAACGCTCTCAAAATGCGACAAAACATAAACATACCGATGAAATATATTTTGGAAAATAAAAGTTGAAAAGAAATTATAATTTATTGCAAATATTTTACCTATCAGGGAAATTAACCAATTAACTCAATTAGCAGGTAAAATACAATAAATTCACACATTTCACAAAATTCACATAAATGAAATAAATAAATACAATTAAACAAATCGGGGCGTTACACTAACAATCTTAATCTCTCTCCCATTCCTACACCACCTCAATCCCCAATTACAGTTCTACTGATTCAGAACATTCCCCTATACCTACAGCTAGGACATCCACCAGAACTAAAACTACTCCTGCTTACTTGAAGGATTTTGTTTGTAATAATGCTTTTCATAAGGTTCACCATGATATTTCAAAACATGTTTCATATCATGCTCTTTCTCCTGTACATTTTGCATTTATATCTTCTATTACTGCTGCCTGTGATCCCACATCATATAAACAAGTCAGCCTCCCTCCTCAATGGATCCAAGCCATGAATGATGAAATTAAGGCTCTCACCCAGAACAACACATGGCAGTTTACAACTCTACCTCCAGGTAAGAAGGCTATTGGCTGCAAATGGATTTACAAATCCAAATTCCACTCAGATGGTTCCTTGGAAAGGTATAAAACAAGGTTAGTTGCTCAGGGTTTCAATCAAGTACAAGGTATTGATTTTTTTATACTTATTCTCCTGTTGCTAAATTGACCACAGTTAGACTCATACTTGCTATTGCATCTTCTTTAAATATGCATCTACATCAATTGGATGTTCATAATGCTTTCTTACATGGGGACTTAAGTGAAGAAGTGTACATGACACTTCCAAAAGGCATTACACCATCCTTTCCCATCCAAGTTTTCAAATTATTAAAATCTATTTATGGGTTAAAACAGTCGAACAGACAATGGTTTGCTAAACTGTCCAAAGTTTTGCTAGATAATCAATTCACTCAATGTTCTTCTGACCATTTTCTTTTCATACATCAACATCATTCTCATTTCACATTTATTCTTATCTATGTTGACGGCATCCTTCTTGCAAGTACCAATATAGATATTATAAACACAACCAAAAAGTTACTGCATAGCCATTTCCACATCAAGGACCTGGGCACTCTCAAATATTTCTTAGGGCTAGAAGTTGCTAGAACCAAATCTGGAATCAGCCTCAATCAGCGCAAATATACTTTGGATCTTCTCTCCAACATAAGACTGCTTGGATGCAAACCTACACCTACACTGATGGCCCGTGACACCAAGTTGACCACAACTGATGGTATTTCTATGAAAGAACCCACAAAATATCGTAAACTCGTGGGCCAACTCGTCTACCTCCTGAATATTAGACCAGATATATCATATTCTGTTCAACAACTGAGTCAGCCCACAAATATTCATTTCAAGGCTACTTTACGTGTTCTTCATTATCTCAAATCATCCCCTGCTCAAGGTCTCTTCTTCCCCAGCCATTCCACCCTTCAATTAAAGGCTTTCTCTGATTCAGATTGGGCCACCTGCTCCGACACACGCAAATCCATAAATGGTTTTTTGCATCTATCTAGGAGACTCTTTGATATCATGGAAATCCAAGAAACAACCAACAGTCTCTCGCAGCTTTACTGAAGCCGAGTACCGCACCATGGCATCCACGGTTTGTGAAATACAATGGCTCACAAATGTTCTAACTGTTCTCAAAGTTCCTTTCAAGACTTCTGCTTTGTTATATTGCGATAATGCTTCCGCTATACATATTGCTAACAATTCGTCGTTCCACGAAAGAACCAAACATATCGACATTGTCGGCCACCTTATTCGTGAGAAACTTCAGCAGGGACTCTTCCAATTGCTTCCTGTCAAATCTTCTCAGTAAACTACAGACATTTTAACCAAACCATTTGATGTTTCTATCTTTCTGTCCAACATTTGTAAGCTTGGCCTACATTGTATATGTCCTCTAGCTTATGGGGGGTATTAGAGAAGTAGTCTTCATGGGCCTTTTAGGTTTATAGATTGGGCATGTTAGTCTTATTGTTTCTAGCTTATATTTAAGGCGGGAAAATACATTCCTTTCAATGGTACAGTGCTCTGCATTTTTTTCATATAAATGAAGACTCATACACAGATTCATAATCTTGTAATACATCTGACCAGAGAACGCCTCTTAATTTTTGGCAAACTTTTGATCAAATCAGATAAGCTGTTGTAATTAGCATCAAGTGTAAAATCGATCAGATTCTTTGCTTTCTTGAGACAAACTGACTTCACATCATGACTATCTATATCTAGTGATAAGACTTTAAGAGTAGAAGAAGAAATATCAAGATATTCAAAACCATCACAGTAATCAATGCTGAGCTTTTCAAGAAATGGACAACCAGAAATAAGACTCTTAAGTGCATCGGAATCGAATGTAACACAAACTAAGTGAAGTTCAAGCAATCTTTTAAAGCCGCAGAAATTAGACGGAATTGATAGGTTAAATCCACCAAATTTAAAGTAAGTCAATTCCTTACAAGAGAGGATAATAAGTGGCATTTGATCAACATTTTCGTATTCCTCCACAAGATGGAGATATTTAATGTCCCTCCTTGACAAAATTGGAATCCACGTATTGAGGTATTCCATTGTGATCTTGAAACAGGAGTAATATGATATGAAAAGAGTAAATTTGTGTATGGGCCCATTGTGACCCATAAGAACATCCGTGATGGTTTTAGAAATTACAGTGTTACAATCATCAACATGCCGAAAACTTTCAAAAAAAGTCATTGTCAAAACAAAGATGTGGGGCTGAAGTCCAAATGTATCTCCACTTTGTTGACAAAATACTAGTCCTAACTTGGTCTCTGATTTCCAGGTTTCCTAGGATGACATCAATGATATTACTTGATAAATCGCTGATTCGATCATTTTGATTGACCTTCTTGTTGAAGAGACTCATAACACAACTACAACAAAATTGAATAAGAAGTGTAAAAAACTGTATGAATAAAATAGTAAAAGTAAGTAAAGTTACTACAGAGATCTGAGAGTAACATTCAAAAGTTGAGAAATGAATGGATCTGAAAGCAAGCATGTAATCTAAAAATGAAAAGTGAAGTCGTTATGAATATAATCACAGTTATGAACCCTCTTTAATAATACGAAGAATGCTATGAAAACTAAAATAATGGATGATAATGATGATGATGAGTAAACCAAAGAATATAGCGATTTAGATGAATTCCTACTGTTGAGAGAGAAACGGCGACGTCTTTTTTTTTTAAAGGCAAAAGAAAACATTATATTAAAAGCCAATGAGTTCACTTCTTTCACCTTTGCTTCTATTTGGGAATAGTATACCAAATTCCTTTGTGCATTTTATATACCTAAGTATCCTTTTAGCAGCTATCAAGTGAGTCTTCCTTGGATCACGCATGAACTTGCTAATCACACTGACTGAGTAGCAAATGTCAAGCCTGCTGTTACACAAGTATCTTAATGAACCAACCATTTGTCTGAACAATGTTGGATCAACTCTTTCTTCATCATCGCACTCATCCAATTTTGAGTTTGTCTCTGATGGTTTGAAATTGAATTGCAGCTATTCATTTCAAATTTTTCAAGCAGTTCACGTATATACTTTTGCCAGTACATAATTGTTCCATTCTTTACCTTTAGAAACTCTATTCCTAAGAAGAATGAGAGTTCCCCTAGATCAGTCATTTCAAATTTAGATTTCAACTTGTTTTTCACCTTTTCAATCTCTGATGTCTTGCTTCCTGTAATGAGCAAATCAACCACATATAGGCAGATTATCATGGTCTCTTCTTCACTTGAACTTTGCACATACACACCAAACTCTGTTGAACACCTTTTGAAACCTATTTGTATCAGAAACTGATCAATCCTCTTGTTCCAGGCTCTAGCGGCCTGCTTCAAACCATACAAAGCCTTATGGAGTCTATACACCATGTTCTCTTTACCTTGCACTTCAAAACCAGGAGGTTGTGACACAAACACTACCTCTTCAAGTGGACCATTTAGAAAGGTTGATTTCACATCTAAATGATAAAGTGGCCACCTTCTCTTGCAAGCTAGAGCCACAACTAACCTTACAGTCTCAAGCCTTGCAACTGGAGCAAACACCACATTGTAATCAACACCATATTTTTTTAAGAAGACTCTAGCCACCAATCTTGCCTTATACTTTAAAATTTTCCCATCAGGATTTAATTTCAGTTTAAACACCCACTTCACATCTATTTTCTTTTTCTTATCTGGCAAGTTAACTAGGTCCCATGTCTGATTCTTCTCAATTGAATGAAGCTCTTCCATCATAACTTTCCTCCATACATCTATCTTCAGTGCTTCTTTATAATTGGGAGGTTCAACATCTGCCAATAATGCAAAGTGAATGATATCACCTTCATCATTTACTGCTTTATCAGGAATTACTTCACAGTCATTCAACCTTCTTGGAGCTTATCTAATTCTTTGAGGTCTCACATCTGCTTCCTCTTCTTCTGGTTCATTTGCATCATTGTTGTTCACCTCTTCATTATCTGATTCATCACTTGAATTAGGATAAATGCAGCTTTGTTGATTCTCTTGGTTGTATGCTGGCTCCTCTTCCCATTTCCACTTCTCAGCCTCATTCATAATCACATCTCTACTGACATGAACCTTTTGAGTTAGAGGATTATAAAGCTTATAGGCACTTGTTGGATGATAGTCTATAAGTATCATAATATCACTCTTATCTTTAAGTTTGCTTCTTCTAACATCTGGTACATGTTTGTAGCACAAAGAGCCAAAAACTTTGAAATGCTTCACACTAGGCTTTCTTCCACACCAAGCTTCCTCTGGTACCTTCAAATTTAGCTTCTTTGTAGAACACTTATTCAAAATGTAAGCAGCTGTAGTGACTGCTTCACCCCAAAACTTGTGTGGTAAGTTTTTCTGCTTGATTATGCTCTTTGCCATATTCAGTAGAGTTCTATTCCTTCTCTCAGCAAGTCCATTATGCTGAGGTGTATATGGAGCTGTTACTTCATGCACAATACCTTGATTGACACAAAAAGCTTCAAATTCTTTTGAGGTATATTCCCCTCCACAATCGGTTCTTAAGATCTTAATAGATTTGTCACTCTCCTTTTCTATTAAGATTTTGAATTTCCTGAATACCTCTAATTCCTCACTCTTAAGCTTGATTGTATACAGCCATATCATTCTTGTATATTCATCAACAAATGTGATGAAGTATCTGCTTCCTCCCAATGAAGATACTTCAAAAAGACCACATATATCAGAGTTAACCACCTGCAGTGCTACACTATCTCTTTTAGGCGTTTCAGAAGCAAAGGAAAGCCTACATTGCTTGCTCTTTACACATACTTCACAAATGGCTTTTCTAACATTCAGCTTTGGCAAGCCATACGCTAGTTCTTTAGAATTCAACTCACTAAGACTTCTAAAGTTTAGGTGACCATAACTCTTGTGCCATAGATCTTCAACATCTTCACTCACTGCTGCCGACAAGCACATCATCTTTTCACTTGAGATGTTGCATCTGTATGTTCTATTCTTTGACGTGTTTGATTTAAGCACCAAATTCTTCTTTGCATCAAACAACTTCAAAGACTCACCATCCATGGTCACTAAGAATCCCTTATCCACCAGTTGACCAATGCTCATGTGATTGCACTTCATCTCAGGAACATACATCACATCTTCAATGATGATTCTCTTGCCATCATTGCTCCTGATCACTATATTTCCACTACCTTCAGCTGCAAGTTCTCTATTGTCAGCCAATTTGATGCTTGTTTTCTGGCTAGCATCAAAACTTGTCAGCCATTCTCTATATGATGTCATGTGATTTAAGCATCCAGAATCAAGAAACCACTCTTCATTCTTGATCTTTTCTTCACTGGTAGTAGCCATCATCAACACTATACTGGAATCATCTCCATGAGCCAAATTTACTTCTTCATTAGTCTTTTGACCTTTCTTGAACCAACATTCATTAGCAAAATGCCCATACTTCTCACAGTTGAAGCATTGCACCTTATTTTTGTCAAAGTCCCTCTTCTTGTTCTGACTTCTTCCAAAGCCTCCTCTATTTGAAGATTCAGCTTTGTCTTCACTCTTGTTCTTTTCATTGTTGGACAGATTTGCATTGCTTTTTCCTTTCTTCTTGAAATTCTTCTGATTTCCCTCCTTCTTGGAAGTTTGAACTTGAAATGCTTGTTGAACTGATCTCTCAGAACTTCTATCAAGCATCAGGAGCTCATGTGCTTCCAATGTATTTTGCAACTCATTAATTTTCATATTTTTCACATCCTTTGCTTCTTGAATAGCTACAACTATGAAATCAAATTTTGGAGTCAAGGATATCAGCACCTTTTCTACTACCATTTGATCTGTAATGCTCTCACCACAGGTTTGCATCTGATTAACAGTGTCTGTCAATTTCGAAAAGTAATCACTTACTTTCTGATCTTCTTCCATCCGCATCATCTCATACTTTCTTCTATGGGATTGTAGCTTCACTTACTTCACCTTTTCTCCACCAGTGTGATAATTTTCTAAAATGTCTCATGCTTCTTTAGATCTTGTCGCCTTAGAAATCTTCTCAAAGTGTTGATTGTCAACATTCTGCTGAATGTAGAACAAAGCTTTGCAGTCTTTCTTCTTGGCTTCCTTGAATGTAATTCTCTGTGCATCAGTTGGATTCGCCACCAGATCCTCATAGCCATTTTGCATAATTTCACTCACTTCTTGTGCTCCAAATAAAGACTTCATCAAAGCACTCCAACGATCCCAGTTCTTGCCATCAAGAACCAGAATATTTGATCCAAAACCGTTGCTATTCAGCTTGCCTATCAAGAAACTATCACTCACTGTTTCCCTTGGATTGAACCACTCACTTTTCACTCGTGTTTCCCTTGGATTGAACCATGCTCTATATGCCAATTGTTAGAATAAAGGCACTATAATGAGCACACAGTAAGTGCACAACAAGATTACAAGATGAAAATAATAAGACACATACACATTAATGTCTTGACATCTTGTAAGACATCTTGGAGAAGAAAAACAAAGAAACAAAGAAATGATTCTCATATATTCATGTTCACATTACAAACTGGCATTTATAGGTATTACACAATGTAACTAACTAACCACCAATTTGTAACAAAATGTGTAACGCCCATATATAAATACATACATCAAAGCATATATTATACATGAAAACCCCGTTTGGTACTGAAATATCAATAAGTCCCTAGTAAACACATTACACATATACATGCCCAAAAAGCCTAATACAAAAAAACTATGGCATAGATATATATACAAGATGTTCCAAAGATAAATGCTAAGAACTAGATCGACAACGATCTCAAAAACTTCACAATGGAAGCTACGCCATCAGACAAGTAAGGATAACCACACGGCCTTATCCTTACCCTTCGCGGAACCTGAAGTACCTGAAATATTCAACAATAGTGGGGTGAGATACATCAAATCTCAGTGAGTTCTCTATCTTATGGATTCTCTCGGCTTTACAAGGTTCTAACAAAAACCTAACTCAAGTCGGGGGAAAAAGGGAACTAGACCTTGAGTTCAAACATTTTTTACTAGAGAAACTATCGCATAATACACCAAACGACAACTAGTTAAGGAATCTTTCCCCGGCCAGCCTATACAAGGCATTACAACACGGGTCACAGATCCTTAACGTAGATAACTTTCCCCGGCCAGCTCGCACACGGAGCACTTCTACACGGGTCACAGTTATCTACAAATGGTACTATCCCCGGCCAGCCCGCACACAGAGCACTTCAACACGGGTCACTAATACCACTCCATATGGTACTTTCCCCGGCCAGCCCATACAAGGCACTACAACACGGGTCACAGTACCATCCACTAAGTAACTTTCCCCGGCCAGCCCACACAAGGAGCACTTCAACACGGGTCACAGTTACTTACTTAATAAATACTTTCGCCGGCCAGCCCGCACAAGGAGCACTTCAACACGGGTCACTAATATTTATTAAGGGATAACACTAATAAATACTTTCCCCGGCCAGCCCACACAAGGAGCACTTCAACACGGGTCACTCATATTTATTAGGGGAAAACACACGTTAAATCGGAGGAGTTCACAAAACTAGCCTTGAACCTCCACAAACTACTTATCAAAGATACACTTCTAGTATCGATGTAAGCATTGCCCCAAAATTCTCTAAGTCATCCTAGTGTACTAAGGTTTCCTCACAAATTCACATCTTGAAGCTTTTAGATTTCAAAAGTTATGTTTTACATAAATCACGAAATTCCGATTAATTACCACAATCGAAGAAATTCCATCTCATAAATCATAATTTCACTTTCCATAGCATAGAACTCTTTAATAGCTTCACATCGATATAAAGAACGCTCAAATCGGAAACAAGGTTCGAAAGTTATAAAGGAAACAAAAACGGAAATATGTCATGCTCGCTAGGCGAATCCCCCAGCGAACATTTGCTTTCGTCTTCGCCTCGCGAACCTATAGCGAACCAAGTCAGGGCCAAAAGGGCACAAAATTCACTTCGCGAGAAACCAGGCGAACCTTCGATTTCCCTTCGCTTTGGGGTTCGCTAGGCGAACCCTCGAGAATCATTCGCTAGGCCCTTCGCCAGGGGTTCGCTAGGCGAACCCTGTAAAAATCCAGAATTTTCAGCAATGCAACAGCAGGTCCTTAGGGCCAAAAATCTCATCCAAACCATAACCCAACACACAAACAAGTTTTAACAGATGATTCCACACATGCATTGATCATATTACTCAATTTATAACACATTTCAACCGTTAGATTCTTTGATTTTGCAAAATTACTCATTTTTCTCAATATCCAACCTAACTCTAGAAACTTAAGAATTCTACAACTAAAGCTTCTATCTTGAACCCACCTGGATTAGAAGATGATGATGAAGAATAAGAGATGAATTGATGAAGATGAGATGATGATTTTTGTTCTTGAGCTCTTGGGAAATTTTCTCTTCTTTCATTTCCTTTTCCTTCTCTTCACTTTCTCTTGCTCCAAATGTTTCTAACTTTGGAAATGAGAGAAAAAGAAATGATATAGAAAAATATCCTTTGCTAGTAACACTACTAAATGTCCAAAATAGCTCAAAAACACCAGTTAATAAAACCTTAGAGTTAGATAATATTAATCTTATCAGCTCTGAGTTCATCAGTTGCTCTAATTATCTTATCAGATAAAATACTCAGAGCATACTGGATCCCCACTGGTCTCAACTAATATTATCCAGAGCGTTTATAAAATACGGGGTATTACATCCTCCCCTCCTTAAACAGAAATTCGTCCTCGAATTTAAAAGATTACCTGAACAGATGAGGGTAAACATTCCGCATCTCTGATTCTAGTTCCCAAGTAGCATCACCCGGATGCGTCACATCCCATGCACTTTAACAAGAGAAATGTCCTTGTTCCTTAATACCTTTGTTTCTCTTCCCACAATGCGGCTCGGTTGAGGTTCAAAAGTCAAGTCTGCTTCTATTTCCACTGATTCCGGCAAAACTGGCCGAAGAGGATCGGGAATAAACTTTCGGAGCTGAGATACATGAAAGATGTCATGCATCTCTGACAGAGAGGGTGGTAAGGTTAATCAATAAGCGACTTCACCAATCCTTTCCAAGATCTGATATGGTCCCACGTATCTCGGACTTAACTTGCGTGACTTAAATGGTCCTTTTAATCTCAATCTCAGAGTAACTTTCAGAAACACATGGTCACCTTCCTCAAACTCTAAAGGTCTCCTTCGATTGTCCGCATAACTCTTTTGACGATCTTGTGCTTGCGTAACTTTCTCACGGATCATTCGAATCTTTTCCGTAGTATCTTGTATAATTTTCGGTCCCAAAATTCTATCTTCACCAACTTCCGCCCAACACAAAGATGTTCTACATTTCCTCCCATATAATACTTCATAAGGAGCCGTACCGATGCTCGCATGGTAACTATTGTTATAAGAAAACTCAATCAACGGTAGTAGTTCTTTCCAATTTCCTCTACTTTCTAGCACACAAGCCCTCAACATATCTTCCATCGTTTGTATTGTTCGCTCAGCCTGACCATCCGTCTGAGGATGATTCGACGTGCTCAAACGCAACCTTGTACCCATAGCTTGTTGGAAAACTTTCCAAAACCTTGAAGTAAATTTTGGATCTCTATCAGAGACAATGTTAGAGGGAACACCATGCAATCTCACAATTTCAGCAATAAACAACCTTGCAAGATGACTTGCCTTGAAAGTAGTTTTCACGGCTAAGAAATGCGCAGATTTCGTTAGTCGATCTACAATCAACCAAATAGAATCATAACCACCTTACGTATGGGGTAAACCTACTGCAAAGTCCATAGAAATACTATCCCACTTCCAAACTGGAATATCTAAAGGTTGCAATAGACCGTCCGGTCTTTGGTGTTCAATCTTCACCTGTTGGCACACTGTACATTCTGACACTTACACCGCAATATCCTTTTTCATTCCTGGCCACCAATAATCCTTCTTTAAGTCCTGATACATCTTCGAAGAACCAAGATGTATCCAAAAAGTACCTTTATGAGCTTCATCCAAAATCTTTCTTTTTAATACCGTATCATTCAGAACATAAATCCGTTGATTAAACAGGACAATCCCATCCGCTGCTCGTGAAAAACCCGGTTGAAGTAACATCTCTTGAAACTTTTCCTCTAAAACTTGTTCTTATTGAATCTCAACTCTTAGAGTAGAATTGACATTCAAATTTCCCATGATTACACCATCCGGAGTCCACACAAAATGAAGATTAAGATCTCTAAACTTTTTCAACAAAGCATACTCCAAAATCATCAATTCGGCACTATGAAGCATTTTCCGACTTAATGCATCCGCTACTTTATTTGCTTTTCCTGGATGATACTTTAATTCTAAGTTATAATCCTTTAAGTACTCCATCCACCTTCTTTGTCGCATATTCAGCTCCTTTTGATCAAATAAATACTTCGAACTTTTATGATCACTGAACATTTCAAAACGTACACCGTACAAATAATGACGCCACACCTTCAGTGCAAATACAACCGCTGCTAGTTCCAAATCATGAGTTGGATAACTCTTCTCATGAACTTTCAATTGTCGAGAAGCATAAGCTACCACTTGACCGCCTTGCATCAAAACACCTCCTAATCCCATCTTAGAAGCATTGCAAAATACTTCATAAGAGTTGTTAGGATCAGGAATAATTAACACTGGAGCAGTCATCAAACTTTCCTTCAATTTCATAAAGCTTTGTTCACAACCCGAATCCCACTCATAAGCAAAATCTTTTCGAGTAAGTTTTGTCATTGGTAAGGCCAACTGAGAAAAACCTTTGATGAACCTTCTATAGTAACCTGCCAATCCCAAGAAACTTCTAACTTCTGAAGCATTCCTCGATCTCTTCTAATTAATCACTGCTTCTACCTTCGACGGATCTACTGCCACTCCACCCTGAGATATAACATGTCCAAGAAAATTAACTTCCGACATCCAAAACTCACACTTGCTTAACTTAGCAAAAAATTGCTTCTCTTGCAATACCAATAAGACAATTCTCAGATGTTCTCCGTGCTCTTTTGGAGTACGAGAATAAATAAGAATGTCGTCAATAAAGATTACGACAAATTGGTCCAAGTAAGCTTGAAATATACGATTCATGTAATCCATAAAAACAGCTAGAGCATTAGTCACACCGAAAGGCATCACTAAGAATTCGTAATGGCCGTAACGGGTTCTAAACGCAGTCTTAGGCACATCGGAACTCTTCACTCGGATCTGATGATAACCCGACCGTAAATCAATCTTCGAGAACACACAGGCTCCTTTCAATTGATCTAACAGGTCGTTATCCTGGGTAAGGGGTACTTGTTCTTAATGGTGACTTTATTCAACTTACGGTAATCGATGCACAGACGCATTCCACCATCTTTCTTCTTTACCAATAACACCGGAGCTCCCCACGGTGAAACGCTACGTCTAACAAAATGCTTAGCCATTAAATCCTCCAATTGGTCCTTTAATTCTCTTAATTCAAGCGGTGCCATCCGATAAGGAGAAACGGATATAGGAGTCGTTCCCGGTACCAGGTTAATAGAGAACTCAACTTCTCTCTCCGGAGGAAGAGAAGTAACGTCCTCAGGAAAAACTTTGGGAAACTCACAAACTATAGGAATAATCAGCACTTGTTGGTCACTACTCCCCTCCTTAGTAAGAACCAATCAAACAAATTTCTCCTTCTCAAACAAGAAATTTATCATTCCCACCGTACCTTCTAAAATCGTTGTTAACACATCCTTCGGGGTAGCCTCGGCAGATGGGATGATGATTAGCTTTTCCTCACACCCAATAAACACCGAATTAGCAGAAAGCCAATCCATCCCCAAAACGACATCAACTTTCTTAAGCGGTAAACAGATAAGGTGAATCTGAAAAACTCTATAATTCACAGATAAAACACAGTTTTTACACATCAACTGTGTCTCAACCATTTCATTCATGGCGGTAGTGACCACCATAGGAGGAGACAAGGGAATAGCTTGCAACTTAAGTCTCTTCACACATCGCATTGACACAAAAGAATGTGTTGCCCCACAATCAAATAAAACAAAACAAGGATGTTCATTTACGAAACACGTACCCGCGATCAAGGAACTGTCATTCTTTGTCTTCCTTGCATCCAAGGTATAAACCCTTCCGGTATTCCGTCGTTGCACTTGATTTCTATTCAGAGGACACATTCTAGCCATATGTCCCAATTCATTACAATGATAACACCTAACACTCCCATCGACACACTTCCCAAAATGACGTTTGTTGCACAACCTACACAAAGGATTAGCATTAGGTCTAGGAACTTGCTTTCCCTTGAAAGCTTGTGCTCTAGGACCAAATTGTTGACTCGCTCTTCCACGATCACCCTGATTCACTCTACTTGCAACACCTTCAGCTTGCACTTTCTTCAAACTATGCTCCGCCACATAGCATTGTCTTAGCGCTTCAGCATAAGTGGTAATCTCTCTCTGAGATACACTATGAGAAATTTTAGCTTTTAGTCCAAACAAAAACTGATCTACTTTCCACCGTTCATCCAGAGCATACATAGCCTGCCTAGAATAAGCAGCCATGTCCTCAAACTTTTCAGCATAACTGGCCACAGTCACACTACTCTGTCTTAACTGTTGAAATTCAAACTCTTTCTGAGTCCGCAAGGAACTAGGAAAATATTTCTCCATGAAAATTGTCTTGAATTGTTCCCAGACCTTGGGCACACCCTGAATAGTCATAAGAGCCGACGCACTCTCCCACCACCTCATGGCAGAACCCTTCAACGAATACGAAGCAAAACCACCTTATTTTCTTCACTACAGTGCACTATCAAGAAAATCCTTTCCATACCCGCTATCCACTCGTGAGCCTTTACAGAATCTAATCCACCATGAAATTTCGGAGGATTCATGCAGAAGAAATCCCAGAAAGTCCCACCTACAGCTTCTGGGACAACCACCTGAGGCTGCAGACCTCCATTCAATTGTTGTACCATTTGTTACATAAACTGGTTTTGTTGCTGCTGCATCTGTTGCATAAACTGATACAAAGGAGCATTCCCATCGCCGCTCGGCGGATTCGTCCCAGCTGGAGTAGTTCTGGGTCTACCACCATTGCTTCTACGTCCGTCAGCCATGTTCCTGGATGTCATACAGATATGATTAAGTTGATCAGGCTCAATACCATAAATATAACACTCAAGACCAACTGCGACACAACGCATATGAAACGGAAAGAAAATACTTATTCTATTTCATGGCTAGGTCGAGGATACGACCTGCTCTAATAACAACTGTAACGCCCATATATAAATACATACATCAAAGTATATATTATACATGAAAACTCCGTTTGGTACTGAAATATCAATAAGTCTCTAGTAAACAAATTATACATATACATGCCCAAAAAGCCTTATACAAAAAAACTATGGCATAGATATATATACAAGATGTTCCAAAGATAAATACTAAGAACTAGATCGACAACGATCTCAAAAACTCCACAACGGAAGCTACGCCATCAGACATGTAAGGATAATCACACGACCTTATCCTTACCCTTCGCGGAACCTGAAGTACCTGAAATATTCAACAATAGTGGGGTGAGATACATCAAATCTCAGTGAGTTCTCTATCTTATGGATTCTCTCAGTTTTACAAGGTTCTAACCAAAACCTAACTCAAGTCGGGGGAAAAAGGGAACTAGACCTTGAGTTCAAACATTTCTGACTAGGGAAACTATCGCATAATACACCAAACGACAACTAGTTAAGGAATCTTTCCCCAGCCAGCCTATACAAGGCACTACAACACGGATCACGGATCCTTAACGTAGATAACTTTCCCCGGCCAGCCCGCACACGGACCACTTCAACACGGGTCACAGTTATCTACAAATGGTACTTTCCCCGGCCAGCCCCCACACGGAGCACATCAACACGGGTCACTAATACCACTCCCCATGGTACTTTCCCCGACCAGCCCATACAAGGCACTACAACACGGGTCACGGTACCATCCACTAAGTAACTTTCCCCGGCCAGCCCACACAAGGAGCACTTCAACACGGGTCACGGATACTTACTTAATAAATACTTTCCCCAGCCAGCCCGCACAAGCAGCACTTCAACACGGGTCACTAATATTTATTAAGGGATAACACTAACAAATACTTTCCCTGGCCAGCCCACACAAGGAGCACTTCAACACGGGTCACTCATATTTATTAGGGGAAAACACACGTTAAATTGGAGGAGTTCACAAAACTAGCCTCGAACCTCCACTAACTACTTATCAAAGATACACTTCTAGTATCGATGTAAGCATTGCCCCACAATTCTCTAAGTCATCCTAGTGTACTAAGGTTTCCTCACAAATCCACATCTTGAAGCTTTTAGATTTCAAAAGTTTCGTTTTATATAAATCACAAAATTCTGATTAATTACCATTATCGAAGAAATTCCATCTCATAAATCATAATTTCACTTTCCATAGCATAGAACTCTATAATAGCTTCACATCGATATAAAGAACGCTCAAATCAGAAACACGGTTCGAAAGTTATAAAGGAAACAAAAACGGAAATCTGTCATGCTCGCTAGGCGAATCCCCCAGCAAACATTCGCTTTCGTCTTTGCCTCGCGAACCTCTAGCGAACCAAGTCAAGACCAAAAGGGCACAAAATTCGCTTCGCGAGAAACCAGGCGAACCTTCGCCTTCCCTTCGCTTTGGGGTTCGCTAGGCGAACCCTCGAGAATCATTCGATAGGCCCTTCGCCAGGGGTTCGCTAGGCGAACCCTGTAAAAACCCAGAATTTTCAGCAATGCAACAGCAGGTCCTTAGGGCCAAAAATCTCATCCAAACCATAACCCAACACACAAACAAGTTTTAACAGATGATTTCACACATGCATTGATCATACTACTCAATTTATAACACATTTCAACCGTTAGATTCTTTGATTTTGCAAAATTACTCATTTTTCTCAATATCCAACCTAACTGTAGAAACTCAAGAATTCTACAACTAAAGCTTCTATCTAGAACCCACCTGGATTAGAAGATTATGATGAAGAATAAGAGATGAATTGATGAAGATGAGATGATGATTCTTGTTCTTGAGCTCTTGGGAAATTTTCTCTTTTTTCCTTTCCTTTTCCTTTTCCTTCTCTTCACTTTCTCTTGCTCCAAATGTTTCTAACTTTGGAAATGAGAGAAAAAGAAATGATATAGAAAAATATCCTTTGTTAGTAACACTACTAAATGTCCAAAATAGCTCAAAAACACCAGTTAATAAAACCTTAGAGTTAGATAATATTAATCTGATTAGCTCTGAGTTCATCAGTTGCTCTAATTATCTTATCAGATAAAATACTCAGAGCACACTGGATCCCCACTGGTCTCAACTAATATTATCCAGAGAGTTTATAAAATACGGGGTATTACAAAATGCTAACTACCTAGTACACATGACAATTATGGATTAAATCTCAACATAAACTCCATATACTTAGTCAAGTAAACCAGAAGCAACTCCAACACCACCCGACAAACAAAATTACACAAATCGCACAAGACAAACCGCCAACTCCCAAACCTAACAGTAGCAATTCACACTGGATATAATTAATACTCCCACACTGTAGTCCATCAGGACCAACAAAAACAGCCTGCTCTTGCACCTGCACTACGAGAACTAAAACTGCAGAAAGCTTAAGGTTGCCACAAACCCAGCACTTGAGGCACTTCCAATGTGTAGCACAATCGAATTAGGCAAGTAAAAAAAGTGCAAACACAAGAAGTGGCCACAATTACGAAACAACCACCTTCTACACTTAAACTTACAAACTAAAGCTACACTCACTTCTTAAAATGCTTTTAACAAAACATCTATCCAATACATAAAACTCACTCCAGAAAACACCACCTCTTTTCATTCACCATCAACTTCATCTTTATCGACAACACTTCATAAAACTCACCTCGACAACTACATATTTTTTCGCTACCATCAACACCATCTTCTCTACTCTTCAAATCCGAGACTACCTTCAAACACCACCTATCCACTTTTTCCATCCCTATTCTTCGACTTGTACTTCACCCTCCACAAAAACGTATCATACCAAAGCACCATACCAGAAAAGTAGCAGAGAACAATACAATTAGGCAAGCTGAACACCTCTAACAAACGACAATGTCTTATGAAGTCGCTGAAATGTTCATGCAAAAGGTCGTTACAATGAAGTACATTTTGATATGTGGTGGGTGTAACGCGGGGTAGCATCCATTTACAAACTGCAATCCACTGCATTCAACCGTTAGATCTCCTATTCAATTAGCGTGCTGTTATGTTTTCAATAAAAAATATTAATGTGATTTTTTCTTTCCCCTTAATTCATTTTTGTCGGTTTTGTTTCATCTTATTCTTTAATCTAATTATGTGAATTTGCGGTTGAGACCGCATTCAACAAATACATATTTGTATATGCATGGATACATATGACATTGAATATTTATGATCAAACATTTATCAATTATATAATTCATAAATTAGCGAAACAAATTCAAAATATAATTTCAGCAATAAATTAACTACAACAACAACAAAAATAGATTGAGATAAGTTGAGCATTTTATAGTATCATATTAAAATAATGGTTTAAATGCATTTTTTATCTCCTAGTTCGAACATTTTAAACAATTGTCCTCCTATTATAAAATCAGCGATTCTGCTCGCTTAATTTTGATGGTCTTTAGATTTTTATGGTCTCCTCCACTTTTGTATACGTGACAGTGATGATTAGGATAAACAACTATTTTTAATTAGTTGGCATTGATGATTACATTATTTTTTTTTTACAGAATAAATGAATAGTTTTAATCATTTTAATCAAGTAAGTGTTTTTAGAATTTCATTAATTAAAATTTTCAAAATTAATTTTTGGAACATGGAGTCTGACACATCTCTCTCTCTCTCTCTCTCTCTCTCTCTCTCTCTCTCTCTCTCTCTCTCTCATGTGATTCATTTTGCAATCAAGAGATTTACTCCACTAAATAAAGAATAATTCCATTTTTTGATAAATCGATGTGAGACTTCATCTCATTTCAACCTCATTCCATAATCTAATTTTCACAATTAAGCCACTGTATGCTACAACTCACTCATTTCAACCTCATTCCATCATCTAATTCTAAAAAAATGGGCCAATGCAGGCTCAACTCCACACACAATACAATTGTGTCAACTTTAATGTCGCTGCTTATGTTAACGCTTGTCATGTATGTCAGCGAACCAAAGATCTCACACATGCCTCTTAATGAGACCACCATGAAAATAACAGTTCTGTTTTTCTGTCTTTTAATTTGATTGAAATTTGTGAAGTTGATGGGATCAGAGGAGTGTTCTGAAAAGGATGAAGAATGCTCTAGCAGAAGAATTTTTCCAAGCAAATTCTGAGAAGTCTGCTTGCTAGTGTTAAACAAAAAAGTCACATTTATTCAAGAAGTCAAAAATATGAGTAGACTGAGTCTTGAAGGTTTAATTAGCATTCTTCAAAGTAAATAAATGGCATTAGATGAAGAAAAGTTGTCAAAGAGATAATCCTTTCCTCAATCATGTTGAAGAAAATTCCTATGGAATGTCTGATGATGAGGAATTGGCCTTCCTTATCAAAAGATTCTATCGGCTGGCTAAATGGAATGTGATATCTATTGATGGAAGAGTAACATTAGAAGCTTTTGAAATATCCATATTTCAACTGATTATTCCAATCTTAAGAACAAAGATAAAAACTACCAGACAGAAAAACCCAAAAAGAAAAATGTCAGAGATCTTCAAAGCATATTCTAATGAAGCTGACATAGTTGAGGATTCAGAATCTGATGAAAAAGTAATCTGGCATTGCTAGCCATTACTTCTTTTGAAGAAACAATCTGAATCCAGGAATAAATCAATTATTGAAGAAAAAGAGGTATTGACCAATCCATCTTGCTTCAATATTGATAATAAGGAGTCTGCATCTTAAGATAATATCATAAGTGACTCCATTGCTCCTATAGAAATTGAAGGCTATCATAGAATTTGTGTTAAAGAACAATTCTGTGAGAAACCTTTCATTTCTTCTTCTATTTTCTGGAAAAACTAAGACAGTGCTGAAAACTTATCTCATGCCAACCTCTGGTAGTAAACACTATCTGGTTCTATGTTGGTTAAAAATTTAAAAATCAAGGATTATGAAGTCAATATATTTAATCCAAGACAATTAATTCAAAGACTCTGCTAAGAACAAGATATTGTTAAATGCCATAATTCATCCTAGACTCTGTTCTGGAATGAATCTTGGTACTTCTATCATACTAAGGCGCGATGTTAGAGAAAGCCTATCAGGACTAACATTTGTGGACCCACAGAAACATAGGTACCAACATTCAAAATTGTATTTGCTACAAATATCACAGAAGAAATGAGCAAGGCATCTTCCATGATACTTGATCAAAGGTTGCTTACAACATTTGGTGGAAGAAATGCCTACATACTAAACTCAATAGCTGAAGGATGCAAATGTATGGAGTTTGGAGAAGAAAATGGAAACATTGGTTTGGCAGCCATTGACTCAAAATCCACTCAAGACATAATTAAGATTCTATAGTCAAATCTAAATACTCATCTGAATCCTGACCAAGAAAAACAACAAAAAAGGTACATTTTGTTCCTTCACTTTTGCAAACTTCTTGACTCAATGCACTATTTAAGTATGAGTGAATACAAAGTCTTTGATTAGATCTCTAGAGAAGGTCTGTTTGTAAATAACAAAAGAATCTTCAGAAATCTTTGAACATAAACTATGTTGTAATTGACTGTACTAAATATGTCATTAACTAGAAACTGATCATTTTTATGGAAACAATATTCTCATCAGTTGTGGTAATACTACTGCTAGTTAGTGGTCAAGAAAACCAATTCAATATTTATAAATCAATCATGACTCTAGTTTTATTAGAAAATGTTTGACTCTGAATAGAATATCAAAGAATGATAAGTAAACAGAAGATGTCTCACTCGAAGTCTAATCATACTAGACTCTGATGACAGATAGCTTCTGAAAAATAGTCAGTCTCTGAGATACAGAATGGAATCTTTACTTATGATAAAGCAGTTTAAGTAAGAATTTTTTTTAAAAAATCCTTGTCTTACTTAACATTTCATAAATTTGAAAATTATCTAGTGTATTCAAGAAGTCTGCTAGGTAAGGACCCTTGGGGAATGATGTTTTCTTATTTTATACGTCTATGATCTATATCCCATGTCTTTGTGAAATATCATTTCGTGTCACCTTTTCTGTCCCTCTAACGAGATTCTTATTCCTCTTTGGTCAAAATCTTGTTTAGTTCATTTTTGTTATTTGTTTTTCTTTTGTGCAAACCAAACCTGAGATGAATCCTCTAGTCGACCCCCCGGTGTCTGGTGGAGTTGATGAAATGTTCATGCAAAAGGTCGTTACAGTGAAACACATTTTGATATGTGGTGGGTGTAACGCGGGGGTAGCATCCATTTACGAACTGTAATCCACTGCATTCAACAGTTAGACCTCCAATCCAATTAGTATGCTGTTATGTTTTCAATAAAAAATATTAATGTTATTTTTTCTTTCCCCTTAATTCATTTTTGTCAGTTTTGTTTCATCTTATTCTTTAATCTAATTATGTGAATTTGCGATTGAGACCACATTTAACAAACGCATATTTGTGTATGCATGGATACATGTGCCATTGAATATTTATGATCAAATATTTATCAATTATATAATTCATAAATGATCAAATATATATATATATATATATATATATATATATATATATATATATATATATATATATATATATATATTATTACTAATATTAATATTAATTCAACTTCTAAACAACACCTTCCCAATGTTTTTCTTTCTTGGCGTGTCATCCTCCACCCCTCTATTAATATTCACATTACTATATATACTTAAACAATTTTCTTAATTATTATTAACTTCTAAATTAGTCTACTACCATATTATCACATAATATAAGCTAAAATTCATATAATTCAAAATCATTAATCAAACATATAAAAATAAATAATTAGAGAATTATTATAACATGGTCACACAAAATAAATTAATTAAATTTGACTTGTTGATGTATGATCAAGAAATTAAATTTAAAAGTTATAACTAATTAATTAATCAAAGTAGAAGTGTTACATTATCAATCCTATCTTGATAACAAATAACAAAAATGATTATGTGTAGTTTTGAATACATGCAAATAAAGGTTGAAGATGATGAGAAATTTCTAAGTGTGTTCTTGATTTCAATGTTTAGAAATGATGCATATATATATATATATATATATATATATATATATATATATATATATATATATATATATATATATATATATATATATATATATATATATATATATATATATAAGTGTAGAAAGAAAACAAGTAAAACAAATTTTTAGCCAAAAATGCAGGTTTTGAAAGTTGGAACAAAATGTATTGACTATAAACTAGAATGAGTCAATACATAGGCTGAAGGAGTTGATACAAAGCATAAAGGAGTCGATACATTGAGGCCAAGGAAAATTTGTTTAAAAATCGTTTCAGAAGGAGTCAACTCCAAACACGGGGGAGTCGACTCATTAGCTGAATCAACTCATCCCTTCAATGTATCGATACATTGAATGCAGAAAAGTTTGTTAAAAAATGCCTTACAAATGGAGTCGACTCCAATCATGAATGAGTCGACTGATTCATAAGATGTATCGACTAATCTTGCCTATGTATCGATACATTAGAGGCAAAATCATTTCTTTTGAAAACCAACTTAGTGTGTATCGATACCTAGCAAGAATGTATCGACCCATTGACTACTTTTTCATGTAAATCATATTTTTACCATGTGATGGCCTATTGAATATAATTTTACATGTCTTATAATGATGATCCACATATAGACAAATACGGTTAGGTCCAATATACTCAAAATACTAAGCTACCTAGTTTTGACATCATTCAAAACATATTTAAGATTATTTTGCACTCACAATTGAGTCAGCCTCTCATCTTTTTGTGACTTGTGAGTTTGCGTCTTCTGTGTGGTACGTACGAGGTATTTAGGTGGTTAGGTTGACAAGTAGTTATTCACCAAGATCTTATGGGTTTTTTTTCCAGTTTTTTTATTCTTTAAGAGGTAGGGACAAGTTTAGGGGTGGTTTTCTTATAGTTTAGCATGTTGTTATCTATTAAGATCTTTTAGCCTATTAGTTAGTTAGTTAATAATTGAGTAGTGTAACTACCTAGCTAAAGTTAGTTATAACTAACTTTCCTTCATTCTCACATATATAAGTGAGTTCCTTCTTTTGTAATGCCTTGAATCACAGTTAATACAAGAATATATGGATTTTTCCACCATGAATTCCATTTACTACAATATGGTATCAGCAGAAAATTTCTGATTTTGATTCTGCTTATTTCCTTTTTTCTTCCTTCTTCCTTCTTTCTCTTGCTTCGTGATTCGTTTTTCTCATGGCTAACCATGATGATCCCTATATCTCCATTCTTCCGATCATCCCGAAGTTGTCTTGGTCTTTCAACAACTGGTCGGAGATAACTTCAATTCATGGCGTTGTGCCATGCTCATGGACCTTGATGGCAAGAACAAATTGGGGTTTGTGGATGGCACCATTCCAAAACCTGCAGAAGATTCTCCTCAGTTTCGTTCTTGGATGCGAAACAATAGCACAACATCTTCTTGGCTCCTCAATTCCGTTTCCAAGGAAATCTCTGCAAGTGTGATCTATGCAGCCAAAGCAGCAGAAATATGGTGCGAGCTACACGATCGATTTCAACAGAAAAATGGTCCTCGTGTGTTTCGGCTGAAGAAGAATCTTATGAACTGCACCCAAGGTTCTTCAACTGTAAGTGCTTATTACACATAATTTAAGTCATTGTGGGAAAAATTAGGTGAATTTGGGCCTACTTGTAACACCCCTTTTCCCATCGCGAATAAATAATACATTATAAAATCAGAGTAACTAAAAATTTATTTTTCCGACAGAAACATGGATGTCACATTTAAGTAAATAAAACATCATCCCTGCTCATAAATTTGATACATAGCATAAAATAGAATACCCTCAAAGGGGAAACTTTTTCCATATAAAGGGAAAGGTCAATTATGGAATAAAGCGGAAAGATCCATAACCGACTTGTTTTACAAAATAAATCATTTTAGAACATCAACTATATACACAAAAGTACTACCAAATACATTCAACAAATGTATACATATATATATATATAATCGTTCCCCGACTCCTGTGCTACGTATCAGAGCAGACACCAAGACCGACAACAAAACGGAGGGCTAATCTTCATAAAAAGACCTCCAGCAACTCTAATCTGCAATGCCTCATAGAGCATTATAAAACAGTAGAAGGGTGAGAAATAACAACTAAAATCAAGATTGCATAATAATATGCAAACACATACAAATTCACATACATAGCTATTCTCACCACAAATACCACCTACTAATACATATAACATACCACATATACATAACATATATCAATTAATCCAACAATATCGCATATATCAAGTATCCAATATACTCACATATTTGCACCTAAGGCATACCAAGTCATAGCATTTAGAAACACATCACACATCACATAGCATATGTCTACACATAATACATTTTATCCACAACCAATGCATTTATCACATATGCACATCAATTACCAATGCTATCACAATCTCAACACATAACCAATCAATGCACAATTTCCACACATAATCAATCAAATCATGATTTTCCACACATAATGCATCCATTCACAATTCTAACACATAATCAATCAAATCAGGATTTTCCACCCATACTGCATCCATGATTTATGCAAATGCACAGAGACCGACACAACGACTCTATGCAAATGCCATGCGGTACCGACTTCCAACATTTCTCAAAACCAGTTCACTCAGGAACTATTGGAACCATCGCTCGTTACTTAGTGTAACTCCCCGTCGGGCCTACGATGTTCACCCGTCGCTTTCGGTCCCCACATGGGCACACGACATTTATGGATCGCTTGCAGTCCTCTTTGTATAAGGCTCACGATCTGATCGCTTGCAATCCTCTTTGTATAAGGCTCACGATCGTCTATGATCATCATTTTCAGTCCTCTTATTTTTAAGGCTCACGATCCAATCAGAACGCTTTCAGTCCTCTTATTTTTTAAGGCTCACGATGTTATAGCAGATTCTCTCAGGAATCAATCTGTCACTCAGGACGTCACAACAATGCATATCATGATGCTTGGCATACAATGACTCATGACATCACATGCATCTTCACACATATATGCAACCACAATCATGCATATATTTCAACTCATCAATTCCATACATTAACAATTCAACCATATGAATTAATCAACCTCATCACATTCATGCATTGCAAATCAATTCAAATAATGCATTTCAAACCATAAAGGCCACCACACAACATACATTGGATTTCACATAAACAATGCATTTCACCACAAACTACAAACCACAACAATCATGCCATCACAATTACTTCCACAAGGGATTCACCACAAAGGCTACCCACAGCGCATCATAACAACATACATTCCATCATGTATATTCACATCATATAACGGCACACAAGCTACACGTTACATATTAAAAGCATATAGCATGATAACACATCGACCGCACACATTGTACTCGATAAAAACCCGACAACTCGACTATTTTTCCAAAAACACGAATTAATTAAATCATATTTTACCCTCCAAACCATATTTAATAGAAAGAACATTTCATTAGCTTTCCAACGCTTCAAACGGGGGTCAAAACGGACTTACGGTTCAAAAGTTATGTGGAAAACAAAATCAGACATTTTGGAAAATTTTCGTCACTTGCGAGTATGCTCAGGTCGAGTCCATAGGTCGACGCAAGGCACTTTAGGTCGACGCAAAAGTCCTACAGGTCGACGCATACTGCGCAGAATTTTGTAAAAACTCAGTTTTCGATCGTTAAATGACTTCCGGGCCTCCGATTTCGATTCCGTAAAAAGCTGCGATCTCAGAATTCAACATACTACAATATTTTCACTATTAAAAAGTCATCCAACACATTTTCCATTTTTGACATATTTTAAAACATAATTTTATCATTGAATTCTAAATTCGAACTCGATCGAAACCGCGGAAAAACACGCAAACAACCACTCCCGATTAAACCCAAACCTTACCCGACTACACTACACAACTTATTCCAAATTCTAACCGTGAAAACATCGATTTCTATCAATTGTTCATCAATTTATCAATTAGAGAAAAAGTTGTAAAAACAACCAAAACACATACATAAACAACACATATACATACACAAGCAACATATAATTGAAACTTCTCACCCTTACCCGATTAATCGCGCTTGAAACGGAGCTATTCTCGATTTTCCTCTTTTTTCCTCTTCTCCCTTTTCCTTCTCTTCTTTCTCTCTGTTTTTCTTCTTCTTTTCTAACTTTCTCTTTTTCTCTCTTTCTCACCAATATATATATATATATATATATATATATATATATATATATATATATATATATATATATATAATACTTATTATATAATATAAATCCAATTGGGTAAAATATCTCCAATTGATATTTTGTCTTCTAATACCAATTGATCAATTATTAGAGTTACCTTAAAATACTCTCTTTTCTCCCAAATCTCTATTTATAAAAATATCTAATTTTTCTAAAATATCTAACCCCTCAAAATGACCATTTTGCCCTTACGCTCAAATATCTCCCAAACGCTCTCAAAATGCGATAACACATAAACAACGATAAAATATATTTTTGGGAAATAAAAGTTGAAAAAAAATTATAATTTATTGCAAATATTTTACCTATCAGGGAAATTAACCAATTAACTCAATTAGCAGGTAAAATACAATAAATTCACACATTTCACAAAATTCACATAAATGAAATAAATAAATACAATTAAATGAATCGGGGCGTTACAACTCTCCCCCACTTAGACATTTTCGTCCTCGAAAATATAACCGATACGAATAATTCCGGATACGACTCTCGCATCCGACCAACCAACTAACATGCCTATAAAAGCACACCACGAATAACACAAATTGACAACCCACCTTGCTAACAGCAACTACAACAATGACACGACAAAGATGACAACTACAACGACAAGATGCAAAGTCCATACAATGCACTTGACGACCAACTCACGACTCAAAGAAACCATGTTGCTAAACTCCCACATAAGGATTAACCACACGCACTCGAACCAGCCCGATGGAAACGAGACAACAACACAAACAAGAACATAAAGTTCCACGACACAACATCGTTCAACAACCTCGACCAAACCAGGATATCAAACATCCCTTGCCACACAACCTTATTACAACAATGCTACGATTCACCAATCGAACATACAACCCAAAACATCCATCTACATAGTAGCCCATGAATAATATCTAAACCTTTCACTTAACACTTCCATTCTGAAACGTCCAATAGTCTCACCATTCCTACATGTTCCCAATGTTCAACTTATGAATTCTTGCCAGTAACACACGCAAATACAAAATGTGCCACATCACGCTTCCGCTACGCACTCTGATTACTTGAAACCATCAAGTCTACCAATCTCACGTCCAAAGTCCAACTCTTTCTCATATTCACAAAAAAAACACTGTTCACTTTTAATATACCCAACCTCACACTAACAGATGTCCATTCACACACCAACTCAAATTTCTAAATTCTTCCAAAAGTTCCCACTCTTTAACCATCGAAGCAGACATATGTAAAAACTTTCGACTTAACTCATCAGGCACGACATTAACTTCACCAATAGGATAATTCGAGCCAAAGTCATAACTCGTCACGAATTCTAACCGTCCCCGTTGTCTCATACTCTATTCCTTCAGACCAAACAGACACTCAACATCCTTGTGATTACTTAAACACTTCGAATCTATAACCATAAAGATAATACCTCCAAATATTCCAACACAATACAACCGCGACCAAAACCAAACCCAAAATAGTATAGATCCTTTTTATAAATCCTTAATTGTCGTAAAGTATAAGAAATGACTTTACCCTCTTACATTAACACATCGCCTAAACTCATCAAAGACGCATCCCAATACTTCACAAACGGTTTATCCGGATCACGCAGTATCAAAACTGGAGCGTAGACAACTTCTACTTTAGCTCTCTGAAACTTTCCTTACAACGAACATCCAAAACAAACGACTCACCCTTTGCAAGTCAACTGAGATAACAGAAGTACAGACTTAGCAAAGTCTTCCATAGCCTGCAGTAACAACCAACTGAGCCTAAAAGTTTCTAATCTTCTTAACCAACTTCGGAGTCTATCAATGTAGAACTACATCTACTTCCGATGGGTCCATAATCATACTCTCATCTGAAATAACGTATTCCAGAAAACTAACCTTTTCAACCAAGATTCTCACTTGAATAACTTAGCATAAAACTTCGTCTCTTTTCAACACTTGTAATTCAAATCTCAAACACTCTACTTGTTCTTCCTCTGAGTTTATAACAGATCTGAATATCCTCAATCAAAGCCATTACGAACTTATCCAAATAAATATGAAAGATACGGTTCATCTACTCCACAAACATTACCGACGCATTACTAATACCAAATAACATCACTGAGCATTGTAATGCCCAACCAAGCCAACCCTCATCCAAACTTGTCCAGACTTACATACAAGCTTAATCGAGTAAATAACAGCCTAATCCGATGATAACAAACCTAACCAGTCTCATCAAATAGATTAAAGCCTCAACTCACAAAATTCACTATCCTTATTAAACGTTCCAAACAATTGTAATTCCACTCAAACTCAACCAAACCATTCCAATCATCTATTCCCGAAAGTGAACACTTATTCTCAATCGTTACCTTATCCGACTGTCAGTAATCCATACACAATTCCTTCTCTTGACGGTCCAAATTCCATAAATCCTAACATGTAGCAACAACCAACCAAAAAGAAATCTTAAATATTACATCCATACCTAAAGGTTCTCTCAAAATTTCCATTAATGCTCTAAAATTCCAAAGACTCCAAACCTCACCAGAACTCTAAGTTTCGCTTCCCATAGTCTCAATACCATTATACTTGTTATTCCATTATATCATCCTTCCTTTTGTTACCAACAATACTGGAGCTCTCTAAGACAACACCTTAATGTTCCATCCAAAAACACATCTGAAAACTATGCCCAACTGACGGACATCACTGTGACTTCCTGCCAATTTCCAGAACACTACCATCGCAGACAAAACAAACATCTTATTCCCATCTACTAAGAGTTTCCTACTTACTTAGCAGATATAAGTCTCAACTATTCACCTTCATCTAATTAAGTTCAATCTCTACTCTCTGAGAAACAATCCTAAAATAAAACCCAATCATTCTCTCTCAATGACTTCCCAACTGGACCAACATACCAAAACCTCTAATCCATTTCATCTTCCGATATTAGCATCTTCATCAACTCATCAAAACAATCTGTAATCATTTCCTTAAATTTCAAACAACTCATTTCACACACTATCAAAGCCGAAAAGACACGTCTACTCCATCCAACATAATTCCCATCTGCTATCAACAAGATATTAAGGGTGATCAGTTCCTCAATTTGTCAATAGACAGCCGACAATCATGATGGGGCATAGACCGCCTTTACCAAACTATAATAGCATTTCTTACATCTCATGCACAAAACTAACTAAGGCACCAATCCTTAGTCGACATAAACCTTACCTCCGCAATCCCTCCAGAATCTGGAACAACACTGTCCAAACAACACTTACACTCTTGCAACCAACGGCACACTGAGCCCATGCTCCACAACCGAAGCAACTTGGAGAAGTACAAGCTTCTCCCCCACTTATCTCATTCTCAATCCTAAAGACAAAATATTAGGAAACCAGAAAGTACTGACAGTGTTTCACACACATATCACGTACTAAGGGACAAACAACATCGACAGTATTCAACTGCCACACCAACTGACTTAACGACTTGGCCGGATGGACCGACCTGCTCTGATACCACTAATGTAACACCCTTTTTCCCATCGCGAATAAATAATACATTATAAAATCAGAGTAACTAAAAATTTATTTTTCCGACAGAAACAGGGATGTCACATTTAAGTAAATAAAACATCATCCTTGCTCATAAATTTGATACATAGCATAAAATAGAATACCCTTAAAGGGGAAACTTTTTCCATATAAAGGGAAAGGTCAATTATGGAATAAAGCGGAAAGATCCATAACCGACTTGTTTTACAAAATAAATCATTTTAGAACATCAACTATATACACAAAAGTACTACCAAATACATTCAACAAATGTATACATATATATATATAATCGTTCCCCGACTCCCGTGCTACGTATCAGAGTAGACACCAAGATCGACAACAGAACGGAGGGCTAATCTTCACAAAAAGACCTCCAGCAACTCTAATCTGCAATGCTTCATAGAGCATTATAAAACAGCAGAAGGGTGAGAAATAACAACTAAAATCAAGATTGCATAATAATATGCAAACACATACAAATTCACATACATAGCTATTCTCACCACAAATACCACCTACTAATACATATAACATACCACATATACATAACATATATCAATTAATCCAACAATATCACATATATCAAGTATCCAATATACTCACATATTTGCACCTAAGGCATACCAAGTCATAGCATTTAGAAACACATCACACATCACATAGAAAATGTCTACACATAATACATATTATCCACAACCAATGCATTTATCACATATGTACATCAATTACCAATGCTATCACAATCTCAACACATAACCAATCAATGCACAATTTCCACACATAATCAATCAAATCATGATTTTCCACACATAATGCATCCATTCACAATTCTAACACATAATCAATCAAATCAGGATTTTCCACACATAATGCATCCATGATTTATGCAAATGCACAGAGACCGACACAACTACTCTATGCAAATGCCATGCGGTACCGACTTCCAACATTTCTCAAAACCAGTTTACTCATGAACTATTGGAACCATCGCTCGTTACTTAGTTTAACTCCCCGTCGGGCCTACGATGTTCACCCGTCGCTTTCGGTCCCACATGGGCACACGACGTTTATGGATCGCTTGCAGTCCTCTTTGTATAAGGCTCACGATCCGATCGCTTGCAGTCCTCTTTGTATAAGGCTCACGATCGTCTATGATCATCATTTTCAGTCCTCTTATTTTTAAGGCTCACGATCCAATCAGAACGCTTTCAGTCCTCTTATTTTTTAAGGCTCACGATGTTATAGCAGATTCTCTCAGGAATCAATCTGTCACTCAGGACGTCACAACAATGCATATCATGATGCTTGGCATACAATGACTCATGACATCACATGCATCTTCACACATATATGCAACCACAATCATGCATATATTTCAACTCATCAATTCCATACATTAACAATTCAACCATATGAATTAATCAACCTCATCACATTTATGCATTGCAAATAAATTCAAATAATGCATTTCAAACCATAAAGGCCACCACACAACATACATTGGATTTCACATAAATAATGCATTTCACCACAAACTACAAACCACAACAATCATGCCATCACAATTACTTCCACAAGGGATTCACCACAAAGGCTACCCACAATGCATCATAACAACATATATTCCATCATGTATATTCACATTATATAACGGCACACAAGCTACACGTTACATATTAAAAGCATATAGCATGATAACACATCGACCGCACACATTGTACTCGATAAAAACCCGACAACTCGACTATTTTTCCAAAAACACGAATTAATTTAATCATATTTTACCCTACAAACCATCTTTAATAGAAAGAACTTCTCATTAGCTTTCCAACGCTTCAAACGGGGGTCAAAACGGACTTACGGTTCAAAAGTTATGAGGAAAACAAAATCGGACATTTTGGAAAATTTTCGTCACTTGCGAGTATGCTCAGGTCGAGTCCATAGGTCGACGCAAGGCACCTTAGGTCGTTGCAAAAGTCCTATAGGTTGACGCATACTGCGCAGAATTTGGTAAAAACTCAGTTTTCGATCGTTAAATGACTTCCGGACCTCCGATTTCGATTCCGTAAAAAGCTGCGATCTCAGAATTCAACATACTACAATATTTTCACTATTAAAAATCCATCCAACACATTTTCCATTTTTTACATATTTTAAAACATAATTTTATCATTGAATTCTAAATTCGAACTCGATCGAAACCGCAGAAAAACACGCAAACAACCACTCCCGATTAAACCCAAACCTTACCTAACTACACTACACAACTTATTCCAAATTCTAACCGTGAAAACATCGATTTCTATCAATTGTTCATCAATTTATCAATTAGAGAAAAAGTTGTAAAAACAACCAAAACACATACATAAACAACACATATACATACACAAGCAAGATATAATTGAAACTTCTCACCCTTACCCGATTAATCGCGCTTAAAATGGAGTTATTCTCGATTTTCCTCTTTTTTCCTCTTCTCCCTTTTCCTTCTCTTCTTTCTCTCTGTTTTTCTTCTTCTTTTCTAACTTTCTCTTTTTCTCTCTTTCTCACCAATATATATATATATATATATAAAATACTTATTATATAATATAAATCCAATAGGGTAAAATATCTCCAATTGATATTTTGTCTTCTAATACCAATTGATCAATTATTAGAGTTACCTTAAAATACTCTCTTTTCTCCCAAATCTCTATTTATAAAAATATCTAATTTTTCTAAAATATCTAACCCCTCAAAATGACCATTTTGCCCTTACGCTCAAATATCTCCCAAACACTCTCAAAATGCGATAACACATAAACAGCGATAAAATATATTTTTGGGAAATAAAAGTTGAAAAGAAATTATAATTTATTGCAAATATTTTACCTATCAGGGAAATTAACCAATTAACTCAATTAGCAGGTAAAATACAATAAATTCACACATTTCACAAAATTCACATAAATGAAATAAATAAATACAATTAAACGAATCGGGGCGTTACACTACTCATACGTGTCACTGTGGTGGTGTGCAACCCATAGTTGATCATCTTCAAAGTGAGCACACCCATACCTTCTTGATGGGGCAGAATGAATCATTCAATCAGGTGCGTGGTCAAATCCTGCTCATGGATCCTTTACCCTCCATCAATGTTGTTATTTCAATGGTTACTCAAGATGTGAAACAAAGAAAGCTCACTACCTTTCCTCACAATGAAACCCCTATGGCATGTGTTGTTCCAACTGGTTCTAAGAATTCCAAGAAGGAAATACCAACTTGTGCTCATTGTGCATGCTTGGTCATCTCAAAGAAAAATGTTTTAAACTTCATGGATACCCTTCAGGTTATAGGAAGACTGCTCAAGGTTTCAACCCTTTGCAACAAAGCAACAATGTTCATGAGCCAAGCATTTCAAGCAATGTAGCAGGATCTGATGGGGCAGCCGTGACTTCACAGAATTTCCAGCAGATTATTGACTATCTACAAGTTCAAATGTCAAAGTCTGGGATTTCTGAGGCAAATCCTTTTGTTTACTCTGTCATAAGTATGAGTTTTTCCACTCTTGACTCACATAAATCACAATCTTCTGGTATTTGGATCATAGATTCAGGTGTTACTTCCTATATTTGTTGCAATATCTCTTTCTTTTATTCCTATAAACCCATGCTAGATAAATTTGTCACTCTTCCTAATGGAGTTCAGATCCCTGCAAAGCCATTGGTAAAGTCATTGTCAATAATGAATTGACCCTTCATAATGTCCTATACATTCCCTCATTCCATGTTAATCTCATTTCAGTAGCCAAGTTACTTGTGTTACCTAGTCTACAATTGAATTTTGATGGTCATCATGTTTTCATTCAGGACACCAAACAATCCAAGATGATTGACAAGGGTAACCCCATTTCAGGATTGTACATTCTCAAGACCAACAATAACAAGCCTAATGACAGTTCATATAAGCCTTGTAATAATCTTAGCTATTATAATACAGTTTCTTCCAATAACAGTGCCAAATTATGGCATCATAGATTAGGACATCTTTCTTATTCTATTTTAAGGACTGCTAGCAATAAAATAAAAATTGTTGTTCCCACTAATTTTGATTCCAACAAATGTACCATTTGTCCTCTAGCCAAATTAAAGAGGCTTCCCTTTAAATCTGCTAATAATTTTTCTCCCAATAGTTTTGATCTCATTCATTGTGATTTATGGGGTCCCTTTGGAAAAACTACCTATAATGGCAAGTCTTATTTTCTAACAATTGTTGATAATTTCAGTCGTTTTACATGGGTATATTTGATTGCTAACAAATCAGAGGCTCCTATCAAAATCAAACAATTATTTACCATGATAAAGACTCAATTTGGCAAGGTTATTAAAGTTATAAGGTCTGACAATGCCAAGGAATTGCAGATGACTCAGTTTCTTCATGAGCAAGGCATCATTCACCAATAGTCTTGTCCTTAAAGACCTGAGCAGAATTCGGTGGTTGAAAGAAAGCATCAACACCTATTGAATGTGGCCAAATCCTTAATGTTCCAAGCTTAACTACCAATCAGGTTTTGGGGTGATTGCATAGCCACAACCACATTCATCATAAATAGAACACCTTTCATGGTCTTGAAAAGTAAGTCTCCTTTTGAGCTTCTCTATGACAAACTACCTACATACTCTGACTTTAAAGTCGTTGGTTGTTTGTGCCACATTTCAACAATTGCTCAACATAGAAACAAATTTACACCTAGAGCTATTCCTTGTGTCTTTCTTGGTTATCCTGCTGGATACAAAGGTTTCAAACTATATGATCTTGTCTCTAAGACCTTTGACATTTCTAAAGACATTGTGTTTCATGAAGATACATTTCCTTTCCACTCCATCTCTGACAATAACACAAATGAAGATCCTTTTCATAATGTAGTCATACCCAACCCTATTTGTGTATATTCTCCACATGACCATGAGAATAATATACCAGTCCATGTTGCTGAGCATCCTGACAATAGTGCTCCAGCAAGTCCTATTCCTGATGTTAATCCTATTGTTCCACATGCCCACAATCCACCTGAACTCATAAGATTCAGCAGGACTCATAGAATTCCTACCTATCTCAATGATTTTGTGTGTCATGTCCCTCATCAAATTTCTGAACTATCATCATATGATAATTTGTCTGCTCAATACAAGGACTATGTCATGAATGTAGCATCTATTTATAAGCCACAGTTTTACCTTCAAGCAGCCAAAATCCCTTAATGGTGTACAACCATGAGTGAAGAGATAGCAGCCCTAGAAGCAAATAATACTTGGACCATACAACATTTTCCAAAAGGTAAAAAGACCATTGGGTGTAGGTGGATATACAATACCAAGTATCATGCTGATGGATCCTTGAACAAGCACAAACCTAGATTGGTTGCCAAAGGTTACACTTAACAGCCTGGCCTTGACTTCATAGATACTTTCTCACCAGTGGCAAAGCTCACATCAGTTAGAGTTGTACTCAATCTAGCTGCTGCCCAGAATCGGAAACTTGCTCAACTTGATATCAATAATGCCTTCTTGAATGGTGATTTGTTTGAGGAAATCTACATGAAACCTCCACTTGGCTATCCAAGTAAGGGGGAGAACATGGTATGCAAACACAACAAATCACTTTATGGATTAAGGCAAGCCTCAAGACAATGGTATCACAAATTCTCCACAACTGTCATGCCATATGGTTTCACACAATCATCAGTAGACCACTCTTTATTTACAAAAGGAACATGTCAATCTCTTGTTGTCCATTTGGTTTATGTAGATGATATAGTTCTTTCTAGCCATGACCTTGAACTTGTCCAAGAAACTCAAAACATGCTTCAAAAGCAGTCCAAACTAAAACTTTCAGGAGACCTCAAGTACTTTCTTGGCTTAGAAATTACTTATTCCAACAAAGGGATACACTTATGTCAAAGGAAATATACACTGCAGCTTCTCATGGATACAAGCTTTGTAAATGCTAAACCTGCATCTCTGCCTATAGATCTTGGTGCCAATTTTAATGACCAAGAAAGTCCTTTGCTTGAGGATGTCTCTCAATATAGAAGAATCATTGGCAGATTATTGTATCTGACCATTTCAAGACCTGATATATCATATGTTGTGCACAAGCTCAATCAATACATGTCAAAGCCTAGAAAGCAACATATGAATGGGATCAACCACATTTTGCAATACTTGAGAGGCACATCAGGTTAAGGAATTTTATTCTCATCAAATCCTTCACTTCACATCTCTGCATATTCTGATGCAGATTGGGGAAGCTGCACAACAACTAGAAAATCCATCACTGGTTTCTGTATCTGCATTGGAGAATCATTAGTTGCTTGGAAGTCCAAAAAGCAAGTCACTATATCAAGATCATCAGCTGAAGACGAGTATAGGCCATTGGCTTCAGTCACACCTGAGTTGTTGTGGCTAAAATAACTTTTAAGAGCTTTTGACATCAAGGTACCTTCTTGTAAAGTGTTTTGTGACAGCACATGAACCATCCAAAAGGCAAATAATCCAATGAGTCATGAGAGAGCTAAGCACATTGACATAGATTGGCACTTTATTAGGGAACATGTGGCTGCTAAATTCATGAAGTTGATACATGTACCATCTAAGCATCAACTGGCCGATCCTCTCAATATGGCTTTACCAAGGAATTTGTTTCATGATTTTATAGCCAAGTTGGGAATTTGTAACATATATATCGCAACTTGAGGAGGAGTGTTAAAATCTTTTAGCCTATTAGTTAGTTAGTTAATAATTGAGTAGTCTAACTACCTAGCTAAAGTTAGTTATAACTAACTTTCCTTCACTCTCACATATATATAAGTGAGCTCCTTCTTTTGTTATGCCTTAAATCACAGTTAATACAAGAATATATGAAGTTTTCCACCATGAATTCTTTTTACTACAATATTATCTGATCAATTTGAAAAATCTCGAAATGATGTTATCTTTAAAGAAGTCACTAAAGCAACAAAAGAAGTGGAGGAGAAAAGTATTTTTTTTTTTTGACATGGTATTGATTTTCAGAAAGGGTAGGGGAGAACTCTTGCACCTTCTTGGAGTGACTTTAAAATCTCATCTTCTACTTGCACCTATAGCGGATCAAGTGTTTGCCCTGGTGTAGAAAGTAGTGGTGGATCGTCTGTATACCCTTGCTTGGGATCTGATCAATTGCTGGTGAATCTGATTGGTTCGAGATCTAACCTGTAAATAATGTGGAGGTTTTGGAGTATATTGGTGTTGATTTGGGAGTACTTTCTCTTTGGTGACGTTTGTTTTTTTCCTTTTGTTCAATTAAATTTTTCCATTTATCAGACACTTCTTGTGCTTTATCCCTAACTCTTATTTTTTCTCCCGCCTTTTATATATTATATTTGTGGTTAAAAAAATTATAAAACTTACTTGATAATGTGATATTGTATCAACTTTGTGAGTCTCTTTCCATTTAAATAGAATTATCCATTTACTTGTGAAAAATTGGATAGCCTACCTCTCCAATAATTAAGCTGTATGTTTGGTTTTATGTTTGTAACACTCATAACTATCATCGGATGTGCAAAAGTAATTTTGACATGTTTCTTTGTCTATTTAAAAAAACTATTCAACTAACTTTTGTAAAAAATAGTCTTTTAACATAGGGGACAACTTCATTACCCATCACAAAAAATTGGATAGTGTATCTTCAACCAATTCAATAATGCCATATCATTTTATTATACTTAATTATTTATTTAATAATTTAAATTTTGTAAATTTTCAATACAATGTAATCTAATTTACTCTATGGGTAATTCTACCCAACTTTTTGAGGTGGGTATATAAGAATTCACCTTTAACCAAAATCAATTTTCATTCAACATATTTTTAACCAAAATAAATTTTATAAAATTAATTGTATTCACAGCAGAACTAATCATATGCATAATAGAGTTGAATATCCTTTCCCACGCCCTTTTTTTAAAGTAACAAGCATATTGTCCCGTCAAGACAACAGATTCACTAACTAAATATTTTTCACTTAAAAAATGTAAATAAAAGGAAATAAAACACCATTCAAGAAAAGTCAACTAATTATAAAAGACAATCATTCAAAAATCTAAAATCAGCCAACATACCACCAAAATAGAAAGTGAACAAGTCTCCTGATTCACAAACTATTACAAACAAACAATGGCCTGAGGTCTAATGTGCACCCAGCATCTTCACCACATAAGTGGATACATAAAATGAAGGAACTTAACCTGTACTCTTGGTGATGCTCGTTCCATCAATAATAAGTCTTGTGAGATTCTGAACAACATAACTGCATCTAATTCATCAGAAGTATAATTAGAAGTAAGAGTCTTTAACAATGGAGAATTTGCAAGTATGAACTTTATCAAACTCATTGCATGCTGAGCGCTATCATCAACATAGATATTCACTGTCTGAAGTTTAAGGCAGCAACAGCTATGGCATTCTAACTCCTTTGAAGGGTCCAACTCTTGTGTGGTATCATCATTGTTGTTGTAACTCTGAAACAAGCTAAATAGCATAGGTACATTCATGTTCACCTGTATATCAAGCTTAACCAAGCTAGGAACACTTTTGAGTACACTAACAATATGCAAAAGTTCTCTTCTTTCGTTTAAAATGAAGTCACTCAATTTCAGATGCTCTAAAGAGCTGAATGAGCTTGTTAGGAGCGTGGGAGGAATGATATCTGCATGTCGGTTCTACACATGCAACAAATCTATCAATAACACAGCTTTCACTTATAAATATATACAATAAAAGAATAATATGCCGATTTTAAAATATCTAACCATGAGGCAAACTGAACATCAATGAAAATACTACAACTAGTGATGTTTTCTAACCTTTTTCCATCTGACCAGAGAAAACCTCTTAATTTTTGGCAAATTTTTTATCAAATCAGGTAAGCAGATGTAATTAGCATCGAGTGTAAAGTCGATCAGATTCTTTGCTTTCTTGAGACAAATTGACTTCACATTATGACTACCTATATCTAGTGATAAGACTTTGAGAGTAGAAGAAGAAATATCAAGATATTCAAAACCATCACAGAATTCAATGCTGAGCTTTTCAAGAAATGGACTACCAGACATAAGACTCTCAAGTGCACCGGAATCGAATGTAGCATAAACTAAGTGAAGTTCCAGCAATCTTTTAAAGCTGCAGGAATTAGACGGAATTGATAGGTTAAATCCACCAAATTTAAAGTAAGTCAATTCCTTACAAGAGAGGACAATAAGTGGCATTTGATCAACTTTTTCGTATTCGTTCACACTTCACAAGATGGAGATATTTAATGTCCCTCCTTGACAAAATCGGAATCCACGTATTGAGGTATTCCACTGTGATCTTGAAACGGGAGTAACATGATATGAAAAGAGTAAACTTGTGTATGGGCCTATTGTGACCCATAAGAACATCCGTGATGGTTTTAGAAATTACAGTGTTACGATCATCAACATGCCGAAAACTTTCAAAAAAGTCATTGTCAAAACAAAGATGTGGGGCTGAAGTCCACATGTACCTCCACTTTTTTGACAAAATACTAGTCCTAACTTGGTCTCGGATTCTCAAGTTTGCTAGGATGGCATCAATGACATTACATGGTAAATCACTGATTCGATCATTTTGATTGGCCTTCTTGTTGAAGAGACTCATAACAGAACTACAACAAATTCAAGAAGTGTAAAAGTAAGTAAAGTAACTACAGAGATCCGAGAGTAATTTTCAAAGGTTGAGAAATGAATGGATCTGAAAGCAAGCATGTAATCTATGCATGAAAAGTGAGGTGCCCTAATAAACCATCACAGTTAAGAATCATCTTTAAAAATACGAAGAATGCTATGAAAACTAAAATAATGGATGATAATGATGATGATGATGATAAGTAAACCAAAGAATATAGCGATTTGGATGAACTCTTACCGTTGAGAGAGAAACGGCTGTGTCTTATGGAGTCGCTGAAATGTTCATGCAAAAGGCCGCTACAGTGAAGCACATTTTGATATGTGGTGGGTGTATCACGGGGTGGCATCTATTTTACGAACTGTAATCCACTGCATTCAACCGTTAGATCTGTTTGCTATTCAATCTCCACCCTTAGTGAGTTCTATACCACCAATTAAAAAATGACACGTGTATTCCATTAATCATCTAAAACATATTTTTTCTCTCAAATTTCTATACACTCTTTTGATATTTGCATTATTATCCCATATTCAATTAATGTGCTTTTATGTTTTCAATAAAAAAATTAATGCGATTTTTTCTTTTCCTTTAGTTCATTTATGTAGTTATGTTTTATCTTGTTCTTTAAACATAATTTTTCTACTCTTAAAACTCATTAATTTTTATACCATATTACTGATTTATTTAAATAGTAAAATATATATTTTACAAATTAGATTGTATTATGCATCAACATAAAATAAGAACTTATTACAACATTTTTATTAGAATTATCAATTGATCAACTAATATGAAATCATTTTGTTGCTCACGCTCAAATTGCTTCTAAATCTTTCATATTACTAGTGTGTATACCCGTGCAAGGCACGGAATAAATTTTTTTATAAAATAAATATTTTATAACTACTTTGGGTTTACAAATGAAATCCATGTCAAATAAAATCTCACTTTTTGTAAAATATATTTCTCTTACAATACGTACCTTTCATATTCACAGCCATTTCATATTCACAACCATTCATATGTTTGAACCTGCCACAAAATTTTAAATAAATAAGTTAACAAAAGAACATTGCAAGTATTTATTTGAGAAATATAGAATTGAGGGACTCCATACCTTTTAGTGCATATAAAGAGTTGATGTTGTGCATACCTTTCAAAGAAGAATTGGGCTAAACAATTATGACAGTAGCATTGTAATAGCTTTTGACTGTCATAGTAATTAATTTGACTGTCATGACACAATATGACAGTAGCATTGTAATAGCTTTTGACTGTCATAGTAATCATTTTGAATGTTTAATAGCTTTTTTAGTAAGGTTTCTAAAGTACACGAAGGAAAATTAACATAATAAAAGTTAATATTGAAATAAATAATCGAAGTCGACATCAAATCCATTCCAAACACATGACAGTAGCATTGTAAACATAACACAAATGAAAGTACTAAACATTGGGCTAAACAAATGCCACCAAAATCCAAAATACAGAAATTGTAGACCACTTAAAGTGCCTTACATTTGAACAAAATAAAAAACTAAGCATAAAACAATACGAAAGCGAAACACTACAACCATCTCTACTAATCCTTCTCAATATTTATGTTTTTTCAGTGTCTTTGCGTTGGCTCCATCAGTATCTCTAGCAACTTCAACAATTCCTCTCTTAACAAGAGTGTAATCTGCAGAATCAACTTCAATATGTGTTGACACGGAACCACTATCTTCACATTTCTCCTCAGCTTTCACATTCTCAAATTTTGAACTCAAATCCTGAACTACACCAGCAACCACATCACTCTGAACATCAGCAGCATTCAAATGCTCACCAACACCCGCAGAATTCTAAACAAAATACAACTTCAACTTATTAATTATATGAACATAGATCCCATATTACGTATAAAATACAAAAAAAAGTAGAATCAGTTACAAAGTATATCCACCTTCACAACAGATTCCAAATCCTGAACTACACCAGCAACCATATCACTCTGAACGACACCAGCAGTCAAATTATCCTCAACACCAACAGAATTCTAAACAGTTTGCAAATGCTCAATTATTACTTATATGAACAAACATGAGACTCACATATTACAAAAATTAAAAAAAAAAAACAAATTCAAATAACATGTATGAGTATTATCCACCTTCACAACAGATTTGAACTTAGTTATAATATCTTTGTCGGCACAAACTTTTTTGACGCGAAACGACTGTTCAAATCCAGAGTTGACATCATTATTGACATCTATCTTAAATAGAAAGGTTTGTTCAACAAAACCACCGATAATTGTAGGCATAAATGTCTGCTCATCATCCTAAAATAAAGAGTTTCAAAGCAACTTACATGTCAAAAAATAGTTTGATTATATTATGATAGTAAAAAATATGTAACAATCGATTTTTTTCCAAATACTAACCCGATCCATCTCAACAATCAAATTAGAGCATGTCATCTTGGTCAGCAAATAACAATCACGGTCAAAAAGCACGAAAGTAGCCGAGTCTGTTTCATCAATTACTCTAAGCTTGACACGGTACCTATATATATAAGGAAGTAATGACATTAGAAAATTAGATAATATCATACAATATATAAATTAGCCGTGAATAATTCAAACAATTTACATCTAAATACCTTGGCACAATTGTCCAAATATGCTTGTTACACTTTGGGCAGAAAAACCTTTTGGAATCTGCAACAACTGCCTTGTTGCAGACACATGCAGCATACCACCAATCATTGCCACCAATAACATGTTTGATTGTGCCTAACACAACACAAACCATTTTCTACAGGCAGCAAAAAGAAATATCAAGCAGATGAAGTAAAATACGTATAAAATATAATTATAAACAACATTACATCTTGACAGTCTTTTAGTTCTTCAATTATTTTGCGTTGACTCAAATTCAAGAAATCTTCTTCTAAACTCAACTCAGAAGCATCCTTCATGTAACTAAATGGCTGAGTGGGTGATCCAATGTTATCACTAATAAGAAAGAAATCAAAACACCCATCAATTATCACTATGAAGAGAATGCATAAAACTGAACTGAACAAATTAAATTAAACATCATATAATATTTATAAAGTACATACTTGAGTTTGAAACTATCTGCTTCAAGTATATTGGGGTTGAACAAAAGTTTGGTACAATTCATCGCATTTTGCATCTGAATTTTGCCATTATACAATTTGACTTTCAGATATTGAGCAACCACAACAACATTTTCGCTGTTAGCAGTTTGGAGGTATGCATCAAGTTCAGCAACATATGGTCCAAAGAGGGTACAGTCAAGCTTCATACTACACAAAGAAAATATATCAAACCACTTAATTCATAAGTTATGTAAACCCTAAGCCCTATGACTTTCAAACCAGTATAAGTTTAATTTCATTTAAAATAGCTTACCCATTGGACTGCAACTCAATCACTTTGAACTTAGTAGTTTCACAATTCCTTTCATAGGCTCTTTCACGTCCAACCCCAGACAAAATGGCCACAACATCTATTACACAAATAAGCCATAAGACACTATCAGCATATTGAATAATAAGGATTATGTAGCAAATAGAATTGGCCATAAGACAATATCAGCATTATGAATAATAAGGATTATGCAGTAAGCACAATTGGCCGTAAGACAATAGCAGCATATCGAATAAGCCATAAGACAATATCAGCATCATACAATAAGCCATAAGACAATCTCAGCATATAGAATACAAATCACCAATCAAGTAGTCCATGTAGTAAACAGAATACAGATTGAATAATAAGCCATAAGATAATACTAAATCATACTATCAGCATATTGAATAATAAGCCATAAGATAATACATTTTGGAAAAACTGAACACACATTATGCATTAAATAGAAGTTTTAAAGGATTTTTACCAATCAAGTAGTCCATGTCAATTTTCCCAACAATCTCCAGGAAAGATACAAATGAGTAAGGGGAGACTGTTATTGTATCAGCACCAAGTTCTGTAACAGCAGTGGCATTCTGCAAATTCAACTTGAATTGGTGTTTTATGGTCCTATAGCCTCCAGTGTTAGTAGCGACACCAAACGATTTTAAATTATAAACACTACCCTCATGAATCTTATTATCAAATCGAGACAGCAGAGCTTTTCAAACGGAAGCTTGAATCTTGTCACCCTGTCAATTAAAAATTAAAAACGATAAAAGATTAGAACAAAATCACAGAACATAATCATACACAGAATTCAATAACGAAACAAAAGCAACAACCTTCTCATCCATTAGAACCATTTCCATCGCATAATATTTTTGTTTCGAATTCATGTCTGGCACAAACCATAAGCGAATGACTCTAACAACAATATTCCATGATTCCTTTGCAGGAGTGATTTCAGTAACAAAGTCGCGTCTTGCGGTGGCCATTGCAACAGATTGAAACACCAGAGAAAATGTTAAGAAAAACATGAAAATTTGGAGAAGAAATTGGTGATATATATACATGTAGAGTAAAGCAAACCATTGATGATGTGCTGACTGGGAAATCGGAAAAGCAAACCATTGATGAGAGTAGAAGTCAATAGATAGAAAGATTCATCTGAGGTTGATTGGAAGCTCAACGGATACATGTACTCAAAGGTTACTACGAATTTTCACGAATGGAGGCTGAAGCGGCACAAAAGCATAGATTTTGTCGATGGAAGCCGAAGCGGCAGAAATCCATGGATTTGTGGCTGATATTGTATTTTCGATATCTATTATTAATTAGATTTTGGGTTAGTTGAATGTAGTACTATCCAAATCTATTATTAATTAAATCTTGGGTTATCCATATCTAGTGTTTTCCAATACCCAGCTAATGTAACACCCCTTCTATACCCCGTACAAAAACGGAATAAACTAAATCTTATCTTATAATAAAACATCAGAGCAAAGATTAAGTCATTTAGATATAAACAGAGATGTCACATCAACGTGAACTAAAACAACCTGCTCATATAGATATATAACAACCTGATAGTCATATAAACATAGGAACTCAGTTCCAAAATATCATCGTTCAGTTACAGAATTAAAGCGGAACATCCATAACTGATGTCATCACAAAAGATAAGTATGTCATATACATGTTCATACAAAGCCACTATATACAAGCCCAAAGAAACATCTACACTCGAACCCCGACTACCCGTGTTACATATCAGAGCCGACGGAACGACAAAAAGACGAAGACACTAATCTTCGCAAAAGACCTCCAGCGTCTAATCTGCAATGCCATTACAGCATTAAACCACAGCAGAAGGGTGAGAAACAGGATTATAATATAATTGCATATCATTATAAAACACTTAGCAAAATATGCACAATTATTCTCACCACACAAATACGATACTTGTAAACAACACCAGACATATTAAACCCATTTCACACATCAATCACATAAGCATATACATTAACACAATGCATAACAAATCCTTCTCAAAATTCAACACATAAACATTTATGTAATGAATTATGCAAATGCACAGAGACCGACACAACGACTCTATGCATGCGGTACCATTAGTCCCCCAGGAACTCTTGGAATCATCGCTCGTTACTTGGGGTAACTCCCCGTCGGGCATACGATGTTCCCCGTCGCTACCACTTATCAACAAGCATACGACGTTATGGATCGTTTTTAGTCCTTTATAATAGGCACACGATCAATACAACAATTGCTTACACCCATAAGGGATCTACAATTCAACATGCATTGTTTACACCCACAAAGGGATCTTACAATGTCTTCATGCATTGTTTACACCCACAAAGGGATCTTACAATGTCTTCATGCATTGTTTACACCCACAAAGGGATCTTACAATGTCTTCAACATGATGCATGTCATATAATGACCCATGGCAATCAAGACTCATACATTAAATCATGCATTTCAAGTACACATAATATAATGCACATAATTGCCAAACAGCCACAAATCTTCACCACAACATCATATACCCATCAAACATCCCTCACACAAGTCATACGTTACATATCATATCCTATCGCACAATATAGAAAATAACTCAAAATTCCATTTTTACGGTTTCTCAGAAAAGTCGGCTAAAAGTCGGCCAAAAATAATATTTTCTATCATCATCAAAAATTACTCATCGACAGCTTCGATTTGGTATAAATAACTCTTAAATACGATAAACGGTTAACAAGATATGAATATTTCAAAATAACGCAAAAACATAAACCGGACGCCCGACACTACGAAACGGTTCGTAAAAACTGTACCGATTGGACCAAGTTCAGACCTCAAAACTATTTTTCCTAGAAAGAACATCTCGTTAGCTTTCCAACGCTTCGAACGGAGATCAAAACCGACTTACGGTTCAAGAGATATGAATTTTCGAAGTTTCCCCGACAAACCAGAATTTTATGGTTCAGCACAGTATGTATCGATACATAGGCTTATGTATCGATACAAAAGCCACATGTATCGATACATAGCACGCATGTGTCGACACATGCTGTAGTGAAAATTCTATTTTTCCCAATTTCTTCAGTATGTATCGATACATAAGGGTTATGTATCGATACATAAACCATTTCGTATCGATACATAGCTGTTATGTATCGATTCATACTCTGTTTTTCCTTAAAAACCAGAATTTCTCAAAATGCACCTTTGCTGTCATTTTTCCAAAATGCCCGAAAACTCGACTAAATCGAACATTTTCACCGAAACAAACATATACGCCCAACCACCAAATACATAAGAATAATTTAGAACACATAAACGAAATTTCTACGACGTTCGATTTTTCGATTAAATTTCAACCTTTCAAAAACCAGAATTTTCAAACATCACCAAATCGAATAAAAAGCACGACATACGACGACCTAACCTTACTCGATACAACTACGTAATTTATTTCGAATTCTAACCGTGAAAACATCGATTTTTATCGATTTCTCACAATTCGACCTAAACGGACAAAACAACGGAAACATAACGAAAACTAACCAAAACATAACCAAACTTCATGAAACTTTAAACAGCAGCTCACATACACATAACCAACCATCACATGTATTTATACGACTTTTCGACCGTAAAAACATCGATTTCTATCGATTTCGTCCAATACGGCATAAATGGAAACATATGGAAAACCAACCTAAACATCCACACAAAACATACATAATCATACACAATGATATAATAACCGAGTTTCGCACCCTTACCCGATTTAATCGTGTTCTAGAAAGTCGGGAGATTGATTTCTTCCTTCACAAGTTTTTCCTCTCTTTTCTTCTTTCTCTTCTCTTTTCCTCTTCTCTCTTTTTCTTCTCTAAAGGGAAACTCTTACTAACTTTTCTTTTTCTTCTTTTTCTAAACTTATACTAACTATTTTCTTTTATATTTTCTTAACTTAAAAATTCTAAACATTTCTAATAAATATCTAAACTAACTATTATTAACTAACACTATTAATTATGAAATATGTCAAATACCCTCTATTCCAATTTTCCCCGCAAACTCTCAAAAACGGTAAAAATACACATTGTGCAAAAATAACATATATTCACACCAATTAGCAATTAACATAAATATTGGTCAATTAAAAATAAAGACTCGACCAATTAACACCAAAAAGCACGGAAAAAGGAAATATTAAAAACGGACCGTTACAACTCTCCCCCACTTTAGAAATTTTCGTCCTCGAAAATATTACCTGATTCAAACAACTTCGGATACGACTCCCGCATCCGACTTTCCAATTCCCAAGTCAAATTGCCCTCAGCAGCGCCTCCCCACGCCACTTTCACAAGTGCAATCTCCTTGCCTCTTAACCTTTTCAACTCGCGATCTAAAATCCTCACCGGTAAAACCTCAACCGTAAGATTATCTCTTACCTCAACCTCATCCATCGGAATCACATGAGACGGATCTGGAACATACTTCCGTAGCTGTGAAACATGGAAAACATCATGTAGATTCGAAAGATTCGGTGGCAATGCTATCCTGTAAGCCACTGCACCAACTCTTTCGGATATCTGATATGGACCAATAAAACGTGAAGTAAGCTTCCTCGACTTCAAAGCACGTCCAACACCAGTCACCGGCGAAACCCTCAAAAACACATGGTTACCCGCTTGAAACTCAAGATCTCTTTTCCTTTTATCATGATAACTCTTTTGCCTACTCTGAGAAGCTTTCATCTTCTCCCGAATAAGTTTCACCTTTTCCGTCGTTTGTTGAACTAACTCAGGTCCAACTACTGCACCTTCACCAGATTCATGCCAACACAAAGGTGTTCGACATCTTCTTCCATAAAGTGCCTCAAAAGGTGCCATTCCGATACTAGAATGGAAACTGTTATTATACGTAAACTCGATCAATGAAAGAAAACTGTCCCAAACTCTACCTTGCTCAAGAACACAAGATCTCAGTAAATCTTCCAATGACTGAATTGTTCTCTCCGTCTGACCATCAGTCTGCGGATGATAAGCAGAACTCAATCTCAGCTTAGAACCTAACGCCTTTTGCAAACTTTCCCAAAATCTGGAAGTAAACCTCGGGTCACGATCAGAAACAATACTCAACGGAACGCCATGTAACTTCACAACCACACTGATATAAATCTCAGCCAAACGCTCCATAGAATAACTGATATCAATCGGAATGAAATGCGCCGATTTAGTCAGTCTATCCACGATCACCCAAATAGCATTATGCCTACTCGGAGAATTAGGCAAACCCGTCACAAAATCCATCGAAATACTATCCCATTTCCACTCCGGAATATCCAACGGTTGCATTAATCCTGCAGGCCTCTGATGTTCCACTTTCGACTTCTGACAAGTCAAACACGCATAAACAAACTGAGCCACATCTCGTTTCAAACCAGACCACCAAAATATTTTCTTCAAATCTTGGTACATCTTATTAGCACCAGGATGTAGACTCATACTACTCCGGTGTCCTTCCTCAAGAATCATCTTTTTCAACTCTGCATCATCCGGTATATAAATTCTACCACGGAATCTCAAAATACCCTGATCATCCACTTTAAAGTCACCGTTCACTTCTTGATTTCCAACAAGCAACAAATCAACAAGTTTCAAGTCCAACTTCTGTTTCTCTATAACAGACAACAGAAAATCATTAGTGATCTTTAACATACCAAGCTTCACACTCTCATGTGAAAGCTCACAAACCAAACTCAAGTCTCGAAATTGTTCCAGAAGTTCCCACTCTTTCACCATCAAAGCAGATATACGCAAAGATTTCCGACTCAAAGCATCAGCTACCACATTAGCCTTACCAGGATGGTAACTCAAGCTAAAGTCATAGTCCTTCAGAAGTTCCAACCATCTCCGTTGCCTCATATTCAACTCTTTCTGATCAAACAAGTATTTTAAACTTTTATGATCACTAAAGACTTCGAATCTAGCACCGTAGAGATAATGCCTCCAAATCTTTAATACAAAAACCATCGCAGCTAATTCCAAATCGTGAGTAGGGTAATTCTTCTCATGAACTCGTAACTGCCTCGAAGCATAAGCAACCACCTTACCATCTTGCATCAAAACACCACCTAAACCAATTAGAGATGCATCACAATACACAACGAACGATTCATTAGGATTCGGTAAGATCAAAATCGGAGCTGTAGTCAATCTCTTCTTCAGCTCGTTGAAACTTTCTTCACATTGAATATCCCAAATAAATGCCTTACCCTTACAAGTCAGTTGTGTCAACGGAAGTGCCAACTTGGAAAAACCTTCGATAAACCTCCGGTAATATCCAGCCAAACCCAGAAAACTTCGAATTTCAGTAACAGATCTAGGAGCCTCCCATTGTAGAACTGCCTCTACTTTGGATGGATCCACAGCAATACCATTACCTGAAATCACATGCCCAAGAAAACTCACTTCTGACAACCAGAACTCACACTTGGACAGTTTGGCATAAAGTTTCTTCTCCTTTAGAATCTGCAACACAATACGCAAATGCTCCGCATGTTCCTCCTGTGACTTAGAATAAACCAAAATGTCATCAATAAAAACAACAACAAAATGATCTAAATGCTCATGGAATATACGATTCATATACTCCATAAACACACCCGGCGCATTAGAAACCCCGAACGGCATCACAGAAAACTCGTAATGTCCGTATCGTGTCCTAAAGGCCGTCTTCTGAATATCCTCCTCTTTAACCCGAATCTGATGGTATCCTGACCTCAAATCAATCTTACTAAACACACTTGCACCCACTAGTTGATCCATCAAGTCATCGATCCTTGGAAGTGGATACTTGTTCTTAATCGTCACTTTATTCAACTGCCGATAATCGATACACAGACGCATACTTCCATCTTTCTTTTTTACCAACAAAACAGGAGCACCCCAAGGTGATACACTAGGCCTTACAAACCTCTTTTCCAACAACTTATTCAATTGTCTTTTCAACTCCACCAACTCAGATGCTGACATCTGATATGGTGCCATAGATACAGGTCTAGTACCAGGAACTAGGTCTATAGAAAACTCCACCTCTCTTTCTGGCGGCACATCTGAAAAATCATCCGGAAACACCTCCTGAAAATCACACACAACAGGAAAACTTCCAATTGCAACTTGACTCTCCACAGATAACGATGCAAACAATCCAAACAACTGAGCTTCCTCCGCCAAAAGTTTCTTCAACTCTTTGGTAGATAAGAAACCAGATTCCCTTTCTTCTTCAAGAGAAGGAAATCTCACCCGCTTAAGATAACAATCAAGATGAACACGATTGAACTCTAACCAGTTCATTCCCAGAATCACATCCAAACCCTTCAATGGCAAACATACCAAGTCCATCACAAAATCTCTACCAAAAATTGTCAAAGGACAACTTAAACAAACGAAAGAAGTAGTTACCGACCCCGAAACCGGAGTATCGATAACCATCTCTCCATCCATCTTAGACAACACCAAATTCAAACGTTTCGCACAATCACTCGAAATAAACGAATGAGTCGCTCCAGTATCAATAATAGCAATTAAAAGATTACTATTAATAAAACAAGTACCTCTGATCAAACGATCTGCATTAGTAGGCTGAGCTCCCACCAATGCAAATACTTTCCCTCTAGGTTGAGCTTGCTTCGGTTTCGTGCACTTTGTACTATAGTGACCATTCTCCCCACAATTATAACACTTGATCGCATTCCTCCTACAATCAGCAGCCACATGACCCGTCAAACCACAATTAGGACACTTGTTCATATTCCTCTTACATTCCGATATACGATGACCTAAACCACCACAATTATAACATTTCACCGAAGAATTCATTCCTCCTCCACTAGGCTTCCTATCAAAAGTAAACTTCTGTTTCCCTTTATCGACAGGGGTAGCATAAGGCCTACCTCTGAACTGCCCCTTTCCTTTCCTATCATTCAGATTCTTGTAATGAGTAGCACGTGCCTTACTATCTTCATCAAAAATCCAACTCTTGTTCACCAACACTGAAAACTGTCTTATCTCCTGATAACCGATACCCTGCTTGATTTCTGGCCTCAAGCCATTCACAAACTTCAAACACTTTGACCTCTCAGAACCAGCCGTATTATAATTAGGACAGAACTTCACAAGTTCCTCAAACTTAGCAGCATAATCCGCAACAGAGGAATTATCCTGCTTCAGTTCAAGAAATTCAATTTCCTTTTTACCTCTCTCATCTTCCGGAAAATACTTTTCAAGAAAAGCATCTTTGAACACAGCCCATGTAACCACTATCTCATCCTCCTCAAACCTCTGAGAAGCATTCGCCCACCAGTCTTCAGTTTCCTTTTCCAACATATGAGTACCAAACTGCACCTTCTGATCCTCGGAACACCTAATGAAACGGAAGATCTTCTCAATCTTCTTCAGCCAAATCTGTGCTCCCTCAGGATCATGAGTACCCTTGAAGCTCGGTGGATTATTCTTCTGAAACTTATCCATACTACGCGATTCCTCGTCTGCCGCAGCATTGGGTAAATTCTGCATTGCTTGCGCCATAGCTTGCATGGCCGCAGTCATAGCAGCAGCACCTCTTCCAGCCATAATCTGAACGTTCCCAACGATAGCAAATTATGGTTAAACAACCACTCAACAGAGTGCAACAGACCAACAAGACACAACAGACACGACAACATGGTCGGACAAACCAAACATTAGCTCTGATACCACTTAATGTAACACCCCTTCTATACCCCGTACAAAAACGGAATAAACTAAATCTTATTTTATAATAAAACATCAGAGCAAAGATTAAGTCATTTAGATATAAACAGAGATGTCACATCAACGTGAACTAAAACAACCTGCTCATATAGATATATAACAACCTGATAGTCATATAAACATAGGAACTCAGTTCCAAAATATCATCGTTCAGTTACAGAATTAAAGCGGAACATCCATAACTGATGTCATCACAAAAGATAAGTATGTCATATACATGTTCATACAAAGCCACTATATACAAGCCCAAAGAAACATCTACACTCGAACCCCGACTACCCGTGTTACATATCAGAGCCGACGGAACGACAAAAAGACGAAGACACTAATCTTCGCAAAAGACCTCCAGCGTCTAATCTGCAATGCCATTACAGCATTAAACCACAGCAGAAGGGTGAGAAACAGGATTATAATATAATTGCATATCATTATAACACACTTAGCAAAATATGCACAATTATTCTCACCACACAAATACGATACTTGTAAACAACACCAGACATATTAAACCCATTTCACACATCAATCACATAAGCATATACATTAACACAATGCATAACAAATCCTTCTCAAAATTCAACACATAAACATTTATGTAATGAATTATGCAAATGCACAGAGACCGACACAACGACTCTATGCATGCGGTACCATTAGTCCCCCAGGAACTCTTGGAATCATCGCTCGTTACTTGGGGTAACTCCCCGTCGGGCATACGATGTTCCCCGTCGCTACCACTTATCAACAAGCATACGACGTTATGGATCGTTTTTAGTCCTTTATAATAGGCACACGATCAATACAACAATTGCTTACACCCATAAGGGATCTACAATTCAACATGCATTGTTTACACCCACAAAGGGATCTTACAATGTCTTCATGCATTGTTTACACCCACAAAGGGATCTTACAATGTCTTCATGCATTGTTTACACCCACAAAGGGATCTTACAATGTCTTCAACATGATGCATGTCATATAATGACCCATGGCAATCAAGACTCATACATTAAATCATGCATTTCAAGTACACATAATATAATGCACATAATTGCCAAACAGCCACAAATCTTCACCACAACATCATATACCCATCAAACATCCCTCACACAAGTCATACGTTACATATCATATCCTATCGCACAATATAGAAAATAACTCAAAATTCCATTTTTACGGTTTCTCAGAAAAGTCAGCTAAAAGTTGGCCAAAAATAATATTTTCTATCATCATCAAAAAGTACTCATCGAAAGCTTCGATTCGGTATAAAGAACTCTTAAATACGATAAACGGTTAACAAGATATGAATATTTCAAAATAACGCAAAAACATAAACCGGACGCCCGACACTACGAAACGGTTCATAAAAACTGTACCGATTGGACCAAGTTCAGACCTCAAAACTATTTTTCCTAGAAAGAACATCTCGTTAGCTTTCCAACACTTCGAACGGGGATCAAAACCGACTTACGGTTCAGGAGATATGAATTTCCGAAGTTTCCCCGACAAACCAGAATTTTATGGTTCAGCACAGTATGTATCGATACATAGGCTTATGTATCGATACAAAAGCCACATGTATCGATACATAGCACGCATGTGTCGACACATGCTGTAGTGAAAATGCTATTTTTCCCAATTTCTTCAGTATGTATCGATACATAAGGGTTATGTATCGATACATAAACCATTTCGTATCGATACATAGCTGTTATGTATCGATTCATACTCTGTTTTACCTTAAAAACCAGAATTTCTCAAAATGCACCTTTGCTGTCATTTTTCCAAAATGCCCGGAAACTCGACTAAATCGAACATTCTCACCGAAACAAACATATACGCCCAACCACCAAATACATAAGAACAATTTAGAACACATAAACGAAATTTCTACGACGTTCTATTTTTCGATTAAATTTCAACCTTTCAAAAACCAGAATTTTCAAACATCACCAAATCGAATAAAAAGCACGACATACGACGACCTAACCTTACTCGATACAACTACGTAATTTATTTCGAATTCTAACCGTGAAAACATCGATTTTTATCGATTTCTCACAATTCGACCTAAACGGACAAAACAACGGAAACATAACGAAAACTAACCAAAACATAACCAAACTTCATGAAACTTTAAACAGCAGCTCACATACACATAATCAACCAACACATGTATTTATACGACTTTTCGACCGTAAAAACATCGATTTCTATCGATTTCGTTCAATACGGCATAAATGGAAACATATGGAAAACCAACCTAAACATCCACACAAAACATACATAATCATACACAATGATATAATAACCGAGTTTCGCACCCTTACCCGATTTAATCGTGTTCTAGAAAGTCGGGAGATTGATTTCTTCCTTCACAAGTTTTTCCTCTCTTTTCTTCTTTCTCTTCTCTTTTCCTCTTCTCTCTTTTTCTTCTCTAAAGGGAAACTCTTACTAACTTTTCTTTTTCTTCTTTTTCTAAACTTATACTAACTATTTTCTTTTATATTTTCTTAACTTAAAAATTCTAAACATTTCTAATAAATATCTAAACTAACTATTATTAACTAACACTATTAATTATGAAATATGTCAAATACCCTCTATTCCAATTTTCCCCGCAAACTCTCAAAAATGGTAAAAATACACATTGTGCAAAAATAACATATATTCACACCAATTAGCAATTAACATAAATATTGGTCAATTAAAAATAAAGACTCGACCAATTAACACCAAAAAGCACGGAAAAATGAAATATTAAAAACGGACCGTTACAGCTAACACGTGTTTTCTAATAGCTCTAAAAAAAAACATTATATGTGGGTTATTATCATAATGGAACAAAGAATTTGAAACGATTTTTTTTTCCAATTTTCAAGATAATTATTTAATACTATGTTTAATAATTTAAAAAATATACTTTTGATGCATTTGAAAATAAAATTATAAATAAAATAAATATTTAATATTAAATATAATTATAGTAATATTTCTATAAATAGCATTTCTTAAAATAGTAAGTAGTCTAATATTTTGACAAATGGCAAACTTGCCAAAAAAACTCGTCTTGCTTTATTATATTGTATGATTTTCTCTGTCCTACAATAATTGTCACATTTAAAAAAATTATTAGTTTTAAAATATTTTTCACTTTAACTTACTAATGCAATTTTAACAATTGTATTTTTAATTAATACACTTAATTTATTATTTTATCACTTTAAATTAATATTTATTTTATAGTCAAAATCAATATATTAAAACAAAAGGAATACTAGAATTATTCCAACAACAATGTTCAGTTACAATGCTACTAAGCTAATGCAGTAACTTCTTACAAAAAATCGAAATGACGATTGTACCACTAGTAGTAGTTACACTTAATCCTTTAGCTAGAACTAATAGCTAACCACCACCAAGAAGTGTAGATAATTCTATGAAAAATATCAACCAGATAGTCGAACCAATCATTAAAGATTATTTGGCTTCTTTGCCACCAAATACACCAAACAGTGCATAACCATATTCCACAAGTATTCTGCTTGGATGTAGACTCAGCCAACTTCAGGAACCAATATCCAACATATGCTCACAACAATTATCCAAACTTGTCAAAGACACCACAACTCAAAAACCAATCGCCCTCCAAACCAACCAAAATTTAGGACAAGATATAAACATGTGTTTTATAAATTCTACACAATGAAAACAAAAAACACAAACCGACTCTTGAGGATTAGAAATTACTCCCCTGGCTGCCAGATTATAACGGGTCAAGAGTCTATTAAAAAACAACCTCCACCCGAAGATCTTGACCTTCATAGGAATCGACATTTGCCACAATATTTCCAAAGCAGTCTTGGAAGCAATATCTAATACTTCGAACCCACTAGCCTTTTGGATAAACTCATACTTAGATTTGACAGTGTAGCAATTATTCAGCGAATTAGACCACGTCAATAGATCAACTTCACCAATCCTTGGCTTGACTTTAAACATCAACTGTGATAACTCCAAGAAGGATACGTGTAAATCCTCTACGAGCTCATTGTCGTGGAAGCCCGAATTCCACTGCCACGAATCCTCCACCTAATTCACCATCTCCCTAACTGCAAGTGATTTGTAAGTTGTAGCTTCATACAGCATTGGAAAACACCTTCGTAACAACACTACTTCAAGTCAGCATGAGTTCCAAAATAAGATACAAGAGCCTTCTCCTAACTTACATGATAATTGCAACATAAAATGGTCTTCATCCTTGGAATTTATCATGCTTAAAATGTCCTTCCACCACAGTGAATAAAACCTGCAGCAGTAAGTTTGGTTATTTAAAATTAATCTATGAACAAGGCCACCATATTTGAAGGCCAGAAGCGGCTTCCATATTGCATTCTGCTCTTGAAACAGCCTCCCTAACCATTTAGACAAAAGGGTTCTATTGAACATATTTAGATCCTTAATCCCAATGCCACCATGTTCCTTTGGCTTACAAACCGAAGATCAACTAACCTGATCCATCCTCATTGCCTCGGTAGAACTCGACCAAACAAAATTCCTTTGAATTGATACAAACTCTTTAATTACTTTCGTCAGCGCTTTGTAAAATGAAAGATGATGAATAGGTAAATTTGTGAGCACATAATTGATGAGAGTTACACTTCCACCTATAGATAGCAACTTGCCTTTCCAATTAGATAGTCTTGCTCTGAAACAATCAACAACCGGATTCCAAAGTTTGATGCGTCTATAGTTACCTCCTACACATAAACCCAAAATTTTGAACAGAAGCCTGCCTGAATTGCATGCCAAAAACTGAGTAGCATCAGCCAAGAAGGACTCATCCACCCCCACTCTATAAAGACAACTCTTACTAAAGTTCACTCGCAATCCCGAAACCAACTCAAACCCCTCAGGATTGATTTGATGCCCTAAAGATTTCTCCAATCATCCTTACACACTAGAATTGTGTCGTCCGCAAATTGAATGATACTCAAGGAATCATCTCCATTCAATCTAAATCCACCAAAAATATTTTTACTAATTTCCTTTCTGACCAACAAAGCTAAGCCCTCCGCCACTACGCAAACAAGAAGGGAGACAAGGGTTCTCCTTGCCTAAGACCCATAGAACATTTAAAATATTTTAAGGTGTTCTCGTTCACTATTACAGAAAGGAAATTGCTGCATACACCAGCCCATATCCGCTGCTGCCATTTAGCTCCAAAGTTCATAGCTCGCATCACTTTATTCATAACATCCTAGTCTATGCAATCGTAGGCTTGAGAAAAATCTACTTTAAATAAGAGACATCTTATCTTCTTCCTTATAGCCAAATCGATGAGTTCATTCGCTACCAAGACCCCATCAAGGATCTGTCTTCCAGGGATAAATGTTGTCTGGGACATAGAAACCAGACCACCAATAAACTTTCCCAACCTAGATGCCATAATCTTTAATATAATCTTGTAAATGCATCCCACTAGACTGATGGTTCAAAATTCTTCCAAGCCTTGGGGGTTCAGATTCTTAGGAATCAAAGCAATAAAGGATGAATTCAAAGCTTTGGGATGAACTGCGGTATTGTAAAAGTCTTGGATACACGCAATCACATCCGGCCCTACCACCCCCAACAACACTACAAAAATTCTAGATTAAAATTGTCAGGGCCAGGGCTTTTATTCCCATCGCACCCATTGATGGCTTCCAAGATATCTTCAACAGAAAACGGTTCCTCCAGCATTTCAACTTCTTCAGCAGTAAGTTTTGGGAACTCAAATATATCCAACACCGGTCTAACTCCACCTTGTTTCTGAAATCTAGCCGCAAAGAAATTCTTAATGGTCTTTTTCACAATGGTCACCTCTTATGATCTGCCAGCTGTAACACCTGAGGTCGAAGAGGGCGGTGATTGGTTACATGCAAAACGCGGGGGCGATGGAGTGGTTGTCGGTGTATGAGACATGAAAATGAGACACTCATAGCAGTTTATAAGGAAAAACCAAATTCACAGCAGAATGAGAGGGATCCAGAGGTTGTGTAGGGATTATAAAGATTGAATGGTACTACCTATACCAACAAGATGCATCTTGTTTTTGATAGCCTAACCAATAAGAACTCCATAGTTAAAAGTTCATGACTTAGAGTAGTATTGGGATAAGTGACCTTCTGGGAAGTTTCCTGGAAAGCATGTGAGTAAGGATAAAGCATACTAAAAAGACCCGTGTTAGTTTGTAGGGTCAGTCGATAACTCTAAAAGAAGACTGGGGCATTACAAATGGTATCAGAGCCGACCTCTCCTAGTACGATGTGATTCGGGGACAAACCAAGCAGAAGCTGGTGAGCATGTAACATCCAAGGCCGAAAAGGGCAGAGAGTGGTTACATGTAACGCCCGAGGGTAAAGGAGTTGTTGTCGGTGCACGAGGCATGACAATGAGACATTCCTAGTAGCTTCTAGGAAAAATAAATTCACATCAGAATGAGAGGGGTTTTGAGGCTGTGTAGGGATGACACTGCATGGTTAAAGGACGACTTATAAGGATTAATAAGTACTACCTATACCAATAAGATGCATATTCTTTTCGATAGCCCGTTCTATAAGAACTCCGCAGTTAAGCATGCTTAACTTGGAGCAATTTTGGGATGGGTGACCTTTTGGGAAGTTTCCCAAAAAGCGTGTGAGTGAGGACAAAGCATGTTGAAAAAGACTCGTGTTGGTTTATGGGTCATTCGACCTAAAAGTAAATCGGGGCGTTACAAATGGTATCAGAGCCAGACCTCTCCCAATACAATGTGGTTCGGGGACGAACCAAGCGAAAGCTGGTGAACATGTAACATCCAAGATCGAAGAGGGCGGAGAGTGGTTACATGTAACACCCGAGGGCGACGGAGTGGTTTTCGGTGCACGGAGCATGACAATGATACACTTCTAGTAGCTTCTAGGGAAAAATGAATTCACATCAGAATGAGAGGGATCTTGAGGCTGTGTATGGATAAGACTACACGGTTGAAGGACGACTTATAAGGATTAATTGGTACTACCTATATCAATAAGATGAATTTTCTTTTTGGTATCCCTTTCCATAATAACTCCACAGTTAAGCGTGTTTGACTTAAGCAATTTTGGGATGTGTGACCTTTTGGGAAGTTTCTCGAAAAGCGTGTGAGTGAGGACAAAGCATGCTGAAAAGACCCGTGTTGGTTTGTGGGGTCAGTGGATAATCCTGAAAGCAGTCTGGGGTGTTAAATGGTATCAGAGCTAGACTTCTCCCAGTACGATGTGGTTTAGGGACGAACCAAGCCGAAGCTGGTGGGCATGTAAAAACACTTACCTATTGGAGCAATGTCCAATGCCTCTTCTTAGTGGCTTTTCACACGATTCCTTTTGCACAATATGAAAGTGAAGATGGTATATGATGGTTTGGATGGTACAGAAATGATTTAAGTGTTTGCATGGATTATATGTGATGTATATGAGGTGTTTTGATGGTTAAATGAAGTGAAAAACTTCTTGTTTGAGTGATCACAATTTTCACTTCAATGGAGGTTGAAAAAGTGAGAGAAAGGGTGATTCTGGTGCAGAGGAGTTTGCAAGGATTTGAGGTGTATTTTTTGTGTGTTTGTTGTTGTTTCTTTTGAATGAGGAGAGACTCTCTATTTATAAGGAAATATTGAGGAGCAAAAATTATGCATAATTCAAGTTGTGGTTTTGGTTTGGTTAGAAACCAATTGATAGTTTCATGGATCATGATGAAGCATTGGAGTGATTTAAGGGATATATGTTTGATTTTCTGATCTAGATGTTGCTAAAGATTTGATTTTTACTTGATGCAACAGCTTGGAGGCTCAAGTGGTTGGCAAAAAAACAGACTTCATCAAAAATAGACACAATGCTTTAAGCAAACTTCCCATAAATGGCATGAAACTCGGACAATTCATGAATCTCTTGTGTAATGCACTAAGGGCTTGTGTAATACTTTGATTATGGCAAGATTTAGAAGCAAGATGGTCTGCAAAATAAGATTATGCAGCTTGGCATGGATTTACAACAAGGATTTGGCATGAACATGACTTGAAATTTAGCGTGAAGGAGCCAACTTCATCTCTTCGAATCTCCTAGCTCAAACATGGAAAAAATGAGTTCTTGGAATTGCCCCTTTTTGCAAGTAACCTCAATTATCTTGATCAAACTCAATCACCAAACATGTTTTCATGAAACTTATCTTGAGAAACTCATATTTGACCAAAAACCCCTAAAGTCAAAGGTTTGACTTTGCAGTTATTGGCTTGTGTATCAAATGAATCTTCACTTATTGATCTTCAATTAAATCAATCTTTGGGCTATTTAAAAACCATGGGAGGACTCCAAATATGTATTTGAATGCCTTGAATCATGTCCCAAGGCTTGAGATCATTTCCTGATCAAAAGTCAAAGATGCAGTTGACTTTGGTTAAAAAACCCTAATTTCATGGCCAGATGAATTTGAATCTTGAAGAACTTGTAATGAAGCCATGTTGCACTTGATTATTGATGGATGAAGGTCTCTTGAGTGTATGAGAATTTGTTTGATTGATGATCCATCCAAAACTTTGACTGATCAATCCATTGAATCCTCTTAGGGCAAACCCTAATTCACAGGTGAGCAAAAATAAAACATATCTTGATAAGTTATGCATGAATGATTAACCTAGAATGTTATGAAAAATGACAAAGGAATCTAGAGGTAAAATTTGGGGTATGACAAAAATATTAATTAAAATAAAAATTTAATTGATATACACTAAGTGTGTAAGAATATTTTATACCATCAATTAATCACAACCGCTTATTTGTTTTGGCTTTTTTTTTCAAGATGTTGACCTATGTGACTTCAATATGGATGATCTAACGTTTGATCACTTGTTTCGAATTTTGTTTTTGTTTCAAGATGTTGACCTAGACGACTTCCACACGGATGATCTACCATTTGAGTGCTCACTGCTTTAGTCCTTTTCATTAAGTTAGTTTTAAAAACTTGATTTTGTTTAAAACTAAGATCGAAAATAAATTGATTTATATTTAAACAAGTCCATAAAAAGTGAATTTACTAATGTATTAAATTATAAAAATCACTTTATTTTAAGTTAGAATTATTTCTTCTCAAAACTACCCAAACACAAACAATTGATTCAATCCTGCGTTTAGTCCTCGGCAACAAACTCCTACAGTTTACTATTGCAATGAGTTCCTGAAAATATTTCTCTTTTTGCCAAAGAGTCTCTTGTTGGTAGCCGATTCAAAATCAATCTCCAACCGAAAATTAGTATTTTGCTTGGTACATTTGTGTTCCATAACCTATTTAGCAGTTGAATTATGTTGTCAACCACCCTTCTATCATTTTCTATGACAGATGCAATAGCTTGATAACGATCTTGTACCGAAAAACCCATCTTGTTTCTCCACCAAGCGAACTCTTCATCTATATGTTCCTTCAATCGAATGTCCTGCATCAAAACCTGTAAAGCCTCCAATTCCATTTTTTCCTCTTCTTGTAGGTGTCTGCAGTCGCCTATTTTAATCTCCCAAAACCAATTATTATTCTCCAAAAATCCCATGTCATCCACCTTGTGTCTAGGATTCTCCGCTCGCGCATAAATGAGTGGGAATAATATGCATAAAGGAAACTGACCCAGACACATATTGTTCCATAAGCTAATATACCTGCCATTACCAACTTTGCACGAGATGTTGTGAGCAAACCAGTTGGTTTCATCTTCCTGCAAGAAACCAATATGAGAAAGATCTCTCCACCAAATTGAAGCATGTTTGTTGAACTTCTTCTTATTATCATCAATCGAATTCATCTTAATATCTCCATATCTTAATGATAACAACTCTGACCATATCGTCTTTGGTTCGACCAATAATCGCCACTTCCACTTGCATAAAAATGAAAGATTAAACACTTTACAATTTTTTATGCCTAATCCACCTTCTGACTTAGCTTCGCAAATAGATGACCAACTAATCCACGACATTTTCTTAGATTTTGAAGAGCCCCCCAAAGAAAGTTCAGTTATATTTGAATTATCTCTTGTATCACGCATTTAGGCACCTTGTAGAAGGAAAACATAAAAATCGGAATTGAATTCAACACTGAATTAATAAGTGTTACTCAGCTTCCAAAAGAAAGATGTTTGCCCTTCTACGTAGAGAGCCTTCTCCTGAGTTTTTCCAAAGTCGGTTGCCAAGTATTTTTTCTCCTCGGATTCACTCTTATAGATATGCCCAGAAACAGAAAAGGGATACTGCACATTGCACATGCTAAGAAAGAAGAAGTTGTCCCCAAAAATTCTTGTTTGAGATTGATACCTATCACCTTGCTTTTAATGAAGTTTACACTCAAACCAGACGCCAATTCAATCCTCTCAAGATTGCTTTTATTGACCACAGATTCTACCATGTTCCTTAACCCACTAAGATGGTGTCATCCACATATTGCAAAAGATTAACTTACCTCATCTGATATTCTGAAAGGCTGAAAAGTTCCTTGTGTTAGAGTATTCTACATAAGACCATACAAACCTTCAGCTACTAAGAGAAACAAAAAGGGTGATAAAGAATCTCCTTGTCGCAAGCCCTTCTCCATCTTGAAATCTTTTGTTAGACTTCCGTTGACTAAAACTCACAATGAACTAGAAAAGACACATGCTTTCATCCATATCATCCACCTATTTCTGAAGCTCATTCTTCTTATAGCCTCTCTCAAGTACTCCCACACAACACTATCGTATGCCTTTTCGAAGTCAACTTTGAACAGTAAACATTCCTTGTTCTTCCTTCTTGCAAAATCAACCACCTCATTAACCACAAGGACCCCGTCAAGCATTTGTTAATAGTAACCTAGAAACATGCATGGCAGGCATAGTGGTACAACTATAAATGCTCTAAAAATATAAATATAGTTAGAGTTCAATGCGCTTGATTTATTCTATTGAATAATACTAACTTGAATTCTATGGGTAAATGATAAGAAACTCATTTATAAAAAATTTATATTTAAAAAATTACTACAAAATTAATTTTATATTATTATTAAAATTAATGTACAATTAAAAAAAAACATTTCTTTATTTAGTTCTTAACTTAAGCTTCTAAAACACAAGTCAACATTACTCTATTTTATGAACCATTTATTTAATATTAGGTCGGTTTTACATATCCATAAAATCAACGGAGAATAAAACAAATTCAATTAAAAGACTACCAACAACATTAAATATTTTCATTTGATTTAAGCTAAAAAAAATTAATATTTGGTAGGTTTCAGATATCCATGGAATCAGTAAAGCAAACTTAATCCGACCGAGTACACTCTAAATAAATCAGGTTTTACATTTTAAAACCCGTTATTCAAATCGACCCGTCCAAGAGACACATAATTATTACGGCTTTCTCAAATTTCGACTGAGTCTTGAGAATTTATCCACCCCTTTGATATATGGGGTATGATGAGTAGCATCTTATTTACTTTTATCATCAAATTAAATACTCCCCCACATAGTCAATTTCTTTAACAAATTTTATTCTTTTGAATTTTAAAACTTTTTTGTGAAAAATAATTTATTAATAGTCCGAGTTAAAAAAAATCAAAGAGCATAACTTTTAATCTAAATAGAATCAATAGATGTTAACATACATGAAAACAGCCATGAAACTCTATGGAAAAGCTTAAGAAAACAAGATAAGGAAAGAGATGAAACTGAAATGAAGAAGAAGAAGAAGTGAAATATTGTATAGCATTCACTCACTTGATTACAATGGTCAATGATTACATATATACAACAGAAAGTGACCACACAATACTAAGCATACACTAGCTGCATAGGAGCACTATCACAATTCTATTATGACAGTTGCTAGTTAGTTATTTATTTGTATCAGAAGTTACTGAACTGCCCTTATTATTTATATCATTCAACACCCTCCCACAAGTTTGACCATGATATATGTCTATCATACTGTAGGTTGTTAATTTCGACGCCAAGATAATTATTTCAAGAGTAAAGTCGAAAATTCGACAGGGTATTTCGATTAGAAGGTTTTTTGATGGAAAAGCAAGTCGAAGACAATAGGTACTTAGGGAAAGTATTGGCAGATCTTCCTAAGTATGAGAAATATTTCGACAAAAGAGAAATAGGCCTCATTCGACGGATTTTTGAAATTCAAATTTCAGGAGGGAGTTTCACTTTTGAAATTGGACGCGTGGAACGCATCTAGTAGACGAATGCATGCAGAATGTCATTTGTCGCCATTAGGAGAAATAGCTGTTATTGGTGGTTATTTCGTTTGTATATAAATAGGGAGTCTTAGTGTTAGATTTCCGGTGTGTTCAGAATTTGTACAAATCACTCAAGAAATACTCAAAGTAACCGTGAGAGAAAAGAGTACTTACTGAGAAAATGTACGTTGAGAGACACCAGTTTTCATTCCTTGCATTTCAATAAAAGTTTAATGTTTTTCTTTTACAGTTCCCTTTACATTTCTGTCATTTTCTTATTCGCAAGTCATTTACATTTCGCCATTTATTCTAAGGAGCAAAGTGTTGTTACTTTTGTCAAAACAATACAAAATTGATAAAAACCATGATGAATTCAATAAACAAAAGGTTTTCTAACAAATATTGCCAAAATTGTTAAAGCACGTCGTCCTACGATTTGTTTGATCGGTCCTGTGAGTAAACCAATCTTTCATAGATTAGGAGATCAGCGGTTGTTTGCGAATTTTCCAAGCAAACAAATTGGCACGCCCAGTGGGACCTTGTGCTATTAATATTTGAAAACCTTCATTTTACACTTTACTTGTAAGAAATTTTTCTTCGTTTTGTTGTATGAGACTAAGAAGTGGTGAAATAGCCATAAATAACGAAGAAAGACCCAGAAGAAGACGAGTACGCAGAATGGCGAATCCAAATCTGCCTAACAATCAGAATCCTACGAATAATGAAATACCACCCCCTAATCCTTCGACTGGGGGCAATACGGCCTCAGTATCAGTATCAGAGGCTATGCCATCAACAACGGGTTCGACGCCTGCGCTTTCGATTCCCTAAAATGCGCCTAGTTTTTCAACTATGGGACCCCAAATGCCTCAAATGACTCCACCCCCTTCAGGTAGTATGTACCGACCCTTTATATCTGGGTTTTCGATGCCACTAAATCGGGAACAACTATATGGAATGCTAACTTCAGTAATGGCAAGTTTGCATAACGCCCCATCAGCATTTACGGATCCAACAATGAACATAACTTCGCCCTTGCAAGGGTCTGGTTCGGGTGTGAACCATATGGGTCGAATTAGCCAGCCTTTAGGAACAGGGTATCAAAATTACATGCCAAATATTACCAATAACTCTGCGCAAGTGATCAGGCAACAAATGGATGAGAGTAGCCATGATATGGTCCAGATGTTAGCCCAACAAATAGGGGTTATATTCAATCCTTTTATCCAAAACACGACACAAACAAATCAACAATTGGCAGCACAGATGACGCGCATTGCTGATTTCTTCGGTGTCCCCCAACCTCCCCCAAGGGAACAGGAAGTTCAGATCCCAAGGGTAGCGGTCGAAGAAGAACCTACTATAAACCAAAGACCAATAAATGTTCCTCAGGCGAACCTTCGAGACCAAGGAGCAGTGGTCCAACCACCCCGTGTCGAAATGCCTGTTCAGCAAGAACCTGCACGGGTAATAATAAATAGGGGTCAAGATGCTGATGATATTGTGCAACGAATACGTTGTAATAACATGCCAGCAGAAAACAATTTAGCAGCCATGGTCGAAAGAATAATGGCTCGAAATGGGGTAAACATAGGACTGCAGAGGCTTAGTTACACATCACCATTATCTGAATATATATTGTAGGAAGATTTACCCCCAAGGTGGAAAGTCCCCAAATTCACTAAGTTTTCGGGAGACACGAGTGAATCAAAAGTCGAACACGTGGCCCGTTACTTGATCGAAGCAGGCGAAATAGCGCACAATGAGAACTTAAAGATAAAATATTTTTCGAGCTCTCTGACGAAAAATGCTTTTATTTGGTTCACGTCTTTGCCTGCAGGTTCGGTCCATACATGGACCCAGTTGGAGAGATTGTTCCATGAACAATTTTACATGGGGCAGACGAAGATAAGCCTGAAAGAATTGGCTAGCGTAAAGAGAAAGTTCTCAGAACCAATTGATGATTATCTGAATAGGTTCAGATTGCTCAAGGCAAGGTGTTTCACACAAGTGCCAGAGCACGAGTTAGTCGAAATGGCCGCTGGTGGCCTTGACTATTCCATCAAAAAGAAACTAGACACCCAATATTTAAGAGACATGGCCCAATTAGCTGATAGGGTTAGACAGGTCGAACGACTAAAAGCCGAAAAAGCTAGGGTTAATAAAAATAGGAAAGAAAGGGTAGCTTATGTCGGAGTTTGCGAGGATGATGACGAAGAGGAATCGTCAAATTTTGACGAACAAGAAGTATATTTGGCAGAGTTAAAACAGGGTCCACCGTATGCCTTCAAACTCTTGGCTCTGTCGAATGGAAAAAATCCAGTCGAGTCGGAGAAGAACGACAAGTTCCCTAAGAGAACTTATACGTTCGACGTTACGAAATGTGATGAAATATTTGATTTATTGGTCAAGGATGGCCAAATGATAGTACCTCCTGGTACTAAGGTGCCTCCTTTAGAACAACAGAAAAAGAGAGGTTTTTGCAAATATCACAATTTTTTGGGTCATAAAGCGTCTCAATGTTTCCTTTTCAGGGACCTAGTGCAGAATGCAATAAGAGATGGAAGGCTCAAATTCGGCAACAAGTCGAAATCCCAGGCAAAAGTGGATTCAAATTCCTTGCAGGTGGTGGAGGCCCATTATGCTGAGCCATCCGTAGTAAATATGGTTGAAGTTGCTGAGGGCTTTGACGATAGCATGGATATGACGAAGGCTGCTGATGGTTTCAACCACAACGTGAATATGATGGAGGTTGCTGAAGACCCCGCTGACAAAGGTGACATGGTCAAAGTCACGACTGATTGCATGGACCAGTCAATGATGGTCAAGGGTACCGAAGACCTTGGCGCGAAGATCATCGAGAACTACATTGCTGAGGCTACTGAGGGCATCAACAACGAAACTACTGAGGGTTTCAACAAAGTCAGCAACGAAACTACTGAGGGTTTCGATAAAGTCAACAATGAAACCACTGAGGGTTTCACCAAAATCAATAAAGGAACTGCTGAAGGTTCTTACAAACAAGCTGCTGTTGGTATTCTCTGAAGAACCATGGAGGACCCAAGGGACAAAACTGTTGGATTCGTCAGCCCACAAGTTGCCAGGAGTCCGCTCCCAAAGGTTCTGACAAAGAAAATCTCTGAGGACTTCAATCGAATGAAGAAGGAGCATGAGGTCAATGAGGGCCTCAGCTTGAAACTGAATAAGTTGAGCATGGATGCAGAGTCACCTGCCAATATAAACATGGTCGAAGTAACTCAGAATGTGTCAATACAAGTTGACGAAGAACGTCGACAGGAGGAGTACCAGAAAGTGGCTTACCCCAGTGAGGAAGAAAACCTGGCATATTTTATTCATAGATGCCAGAGGAAAAGGTCTGAGCTAATGCTTTGCCCTCGCTGTAGTGCCGTCTTCGACAAAAAGGCAGCACAAAACTTAGAAGGAATGGAGAGGGTAAGGAAAAGAGGAAATTGGAGGCCTTCTGGAGAAAGATTCGACCCCAGGAGAGGGGACCAAAACAGGGAGAGGTTAGGCGAAAGACGCCCTAACACGTTCAAACCAACAACCAAAGCTCCAGATGATAGGTGGGTTAATCCAATCCGACAAGCCCAGGGGCAAGGGAAATGGAAGGACTTCGAAGTACAGAGGGGATCGTCTGTATCATACAGAAAAGAATTCTAGAAGTCCAAAAGGGTGACTTACCCTTCTAAAAATTATAAGGGCAAGAATCCTATGACGAAGTCACAATGGAGGAGATACCAATGTCGAAAGAAGGCTGAGAAGGAGGCTGCAGAAAAAGACAAGCCAGAAACTAGCAACAACGTTCAAATTTCGACTCAGATGGAAGAAGTGAAGTCTGATAAGCCACCTGCTGCCCCAGTGCAAGAAGTGTCAAAGGAGGAAGTAACCAAGGATGATGAAATGACAGACGATTTTAACTCAGAGTCAGAAGCATCATTCGATGTAACATGTAATGTCGTTTCAGTGCTCCATAGAGAGTATGATCAAATTATGGAAGTCGAAGAGGAAGAGGAAGCTTTGGAGGTCGAAACGGCCAGACACAGGCCGGTTTGCTACTATATCATGAACAATGGATGCGTTGAAGAACAGAACGCATTTTTTGAAAGACCAGATGACTCAATGAGGAACCACCTGAAACCCCTATTTATAAAAGGAAAAGTGGGTAACGTAGGGGTGAATAAGATTCTGGTCGATGGAGGAGCGGCTGTCAACTTGATGCCGCATTTTATGCTTAAGAAAATTGGAAAGGATGACTCCGACACCAAACCTCACAACATGGTATTGTCGAATTATGAAGGGAAAGTAGGAACTACTATGGGTGTGATACAGGTAGATTTAACTGTTGGAACCATCACGAGGCCAACTATGTTTATGGTAATTGCGTCGAAAGCAAATTACAACCTTCTCTTGGGTAGGGAGTGGATACACGGTATTGGTGCCATCCCTTCGTCAATGCACCAGCGAATAACAATTTGGCGCGCAGACGACATTGTCGAAAATATAGAGGCTGACCAGAGTTATTATTTGGATGAAGTGAACCAGGTGGATAGGAGGAGTTTCGACAGGAATCTGGCTCACATAGCTCCTTGTAGCCCAACCACTTTCGACATGACGCCAACGAATAATGCTTTTTGCTCATTATACCTTCATCCTACCCACGGGTTTCAGTGGGATAGAGAGGTAGTTGGCGAAGAAGACTATATTTTTGGAACCTTACACATCCGACCAACTGGATGGGGTAGTGAATTCAGTGACAATGAGTGAGTCACTAGTTCTCAGAAAGATCGCGGCTTATATAGCCGAGAATAAACTCAAAGCGGCCTTGGAGGCCGAAGTAAAGTATATGGCTGTTGAAGCCAACCAAATTGAAGCGGATTAACAAGGTCTCAAAAAAGATTCGGATAGGGATCCTCCAGATAAAGATCTAGGAGATTTGCAGAACCAGAGGCTTGACGCGATTTATGACAACGAGCCGTGGGGTTTCGAAAAGGATCCTTTAGCAGCAAATACCAAGATGATGGCACAGGATCCACTCAAAGAAATCGACTTGGGATCAGGGGCAGAGAAACAATCAACTTATATCAGCGCGAAAGTGAGCCCCCAACTCAAGGTCGAAATAGTCCAATTGCTGAAAGAATTTAAAGATTGTTTCGCATGGGACTAAGACGAAATGCCCGGGCTGGATAGGAGTCTGGTCGAATTAAGGTTGCCAATAAAACCTGAGAGGAAGCCTGTTAAGTAAACTCCAAGGAGATTCGCCCCAGAAATCCTCTCGAAGATTAAAGAAGAAGTCGAAAGACTCCTCAGGTGCAAGTTCATCCGTCCAACCAGGTATGTCGAATGGATTGCTAGTATAGTTCCTGTAATAAAGAAAAATGGCAAGTTGAGGGTATGCATTGATTTTCGAGATTTGAATTCGACTACCCCAAAGGATGAATATTCTATGCCAGTGGCGGAGATGCTTGTCGATTCTACCGCGGGACATGAGTACCTTAGTATGCTTGATGGATACTCTGGTTATAATCAAATTTTTATTGCTGAGGAAGATGTTCCAAAAACGGCATTTCGATGCCCTGGAGCCTTAGGCACTTACGAATGGGTGGTAATGCCTTTTGGTTTAAAAAATGCTGGGGCAACATATCAGCGGGCAATGAATTCGATTTTTCATGATTTCATTGAGGATTTTATGCAGATTTACATTGACGATATTGTTGTAAAGTCCGTTTCAGGGAAAATTCATATAGACCATCTTCGACAATCCTTTGAAAGGATGAGGAAGTTTGGTCTGAAGATGAATCCTCTCAAATGTGCGTTTTGTGTGCAGGCGGGAGACTTCCCAGGCTTTGTGGTCCACAAGAAAGGGATCGAAATCAATCAAAACAAGGTCAAAGCAATAATGGAGGCGAAAGCGCCATCTACAAAGAAAGAGTTGCAGTCTTTACTTGGCAAGATCAACTTTCTCAGAAGGTTCATCTCCAACCTTAGTGGAAAGACGCAAGCCTTTTCCCCTCTACTTCGACTGAAGAAGGAAGACTTCGAATGGGGGCAAGCACAACAGGATGCCTTCGACAAGATCAAGGAGTACCTGACACATCCTCCAATTTTAGTGTCACCTTGTAGAAGTAGAAGTATGTGGTTGTACATATCCGCGTCGGACAAGACATTAGGGAGCGTGTTGGCTCAGGAGGATGAAAATAGTGTCGAAAGAGCCATCTATTACCCCAGTAGGGTCTTGAACGATGCTGAAACTAGGTATAGTGTGATTGAAAAGTTGTGCTTAGGTGTATACTTTTCTTGTATGAAATTGAAGCACTATATAAAACCAGTTGATGTTTACGTTTCTTCTCATTTCGACGTTATAAAATACATGTTATCTAAACCAATCTTGCACAGCCGAATTGGAAAATGGGCATTAGCATTGACTGAGTATTCTTTGACATACTTGCCTTTAAAGGATGTCAAAGGACAAGTAGTGGCTGATTTCATAGTCGACCATGCTATAAATGAAAAGTCTGTGGACTATATTGAAATGGAGCCATGGAAGTTGTACTTCGACGGTTCTAGTCATAAAAATGGAACTGGAATAGGGGTTCTTGTTATTTCTCCTAACAAAATTCCAACAAAATTCAAGTACAGAGTCGAAGGCCTCTGCTCAAATAATGGGGCAGAATATGAGGCTTTGATAGCAGGACTTGAAATCTTGTTGGAATTGGGGGCAACTCGGGTCGAAATAATGGGTGACTCTGAGTTAGTCATAAAGCAGATAACAAAGGAATACAAATGTGTTAAGGAAAACTTAATCATGTACTTTGTAATAGCTAATCGACTCTTAAAAAAGTTCGATATGGTTGCGATTCGACATGTCCCTCGAATAGAAAATCAGGAAGCAAATGATTTAACGCAGATAGCTTCAGGGTACAAAGTGTCGAAGGAAAAGTTACAAAAAGCTATTGAAGTTAGAGAAAGAGTTGTGTCAGCTAGATTATCCCCGTCAGATTTGGAAACGATAAAGCTTGGATACGCTAACGAAGAAAATTTTGAAATTTTTAACATAGACGATTCAACGACTGGAGATTGGAGAAAGCCTATAATAGAGTACCTGCAAAACCCAACAGGACCAGTCAAAAGAAAAATCAGGTATCGAGCTTTGAGTTATGAGATTTTGGGAAATGAACTATTTAAGAAAACTCCGGAAGGAATACTATTGAAGTGTTTAGGCAAATCTGAGGCATACATAGCTTTGTCGAATGTACACAGCGGGGCATGTGGTGCACACCAGGCAGGCCATAAGATGAAGTGGTTATTATTCCGACAGGGAATGTATTGGCCAACTATGTTAAAATATTACGTCGAATATGCTAAGGGATGTCAAGAGTGCCAGATACACGCAGGGATACCACGTGTTCCTGCAAGTGAATTACATTCGATAATAAAGCCTTGGTCGTTTAGAGGTTGGGCTTTGGATGTGATTGGAGAAATTCGACCGGCCTCTTCAAAAAGCCAGAAGTTTATTTTGGTAGGGATAGATTATTTTACGAAATGGATCGAAGCCATACCCTTAGTAAATGTGGATCAAGAAGCAGTAATCGAATTCATTCGAAAGCACATCATCTACAGGTTTGGTATCCCAGAGACAATAAAATCGGATCAAGGATCTGTTTTCACTGGGAAAAATATGCAGACATTCGCGAAGGAAATGGGTTTTAAAATCCTCACATCAACGCCTTACTAAGCTCAAGCCAATGGTCAGGTCGAAGCTGCAAATAAGGTTATAATTGGTTTAATAAAGAAGCACGTGGGAAGAAAACCAAAGAGTTGGCACAAAACGTTGGACCAAATTTTATGGGCTTGTCGAACCTCTCCTAAGGAAGCTACAAATGCTACACCTTTTTGATTAACGTATGGCCATGATGCGGTTTTACCAGTTGAAATATACTTGCAGTCAATAAGGATTCAAAGACATCATGAAATTCCATCAGATGCATATTGGAATATGATGATAGATGAATTAGTGGATTTAGACGAAGAAAGATTAAAAGCGTTAGACTTATTGAAAAGGCAAAAAGAAAGAGTAGAGAAATTCTACAATAAAAAAGTAAAAAATAAAGCCTTTTCGATTGGTGACCTTGTGTGGAAAGTGATTCTCCCCATGGATCGAAAAGATAGACTTATGGGAAAATGGTCCCCTAAGTGGGAAGGACCTTTTCAAATCATACGAATATTTTCCAATGGCGCTTATGAAGTCGAAGAATTGGATAAGGATAAGCGAATATTAAAAATAAACGGGAAATATTTAAAAAAATACAAGCCCACATTACAAGAAGTAAAAATAGCAGTTGAATAGTCATTCATAAAAATATGTAACATGGTGGATTGGAATTCTTTTCGCCAAATAAAATAGCTCCAAAGTCATTACAAAAAAGGCCTTAAAAGGCCAGACAAAAACCTAAAATTACAAATATTTATGTGGGGAAAGATTCTTTCAGCTTTTCAAACTTGGATTTCTGAATTTGAAGATGACGCTCACAAAGTGCCTTGCCCTTCGAGAGCTCCTCGATTTCCTCACCAAGTTTTCGAGCCCTATCAACATGGTGCACCCCAACTTCGAGCTCTTTAGTTATTTACTCTTGATCGATTTGTTGCAGTTCTTCTTGACGCTTCTCCGCCTGAGAAATTTTGTTTTGAAGAACAGCAATTTGTTTCTTCCACTTGAGGATGTTTTCACCACACAAAGCATCTTCTTTCTTGTTTTGCTCAGACGCTCTTTCTAGTTCAGTTACTTTGGTGGACGAACTTGAAGCAGCATCCCACTTAGCAAGTTGGGTTTCTGTCTTATTTTCGAGCTTCTTGGAGTAATCTTGAAGCCGATTAAAGTCTGTCACTACAAGATCTATTAGAGTAGTTAGGTCCAGCACTACATCAGTAACTTCAGGAGGAGCCTCCAGAACATTAATTTGCTTTAAGATCTTTTTTAGGTCGAAATGAGCAGATGAGTCATTCTCCAAAAGTTGAAATAAGTCAATATTAAGGATTTTTTGTCGAATTTGGGTCAGCGTCTCGTCCATGGACTTGCCGTCAGAAGTAGTTCCTGAGGTGGTCGAACTACTGATGGTAGTATCAGCAAAATTATAGCGGGAACTAAGCATGGCCATTAGGTACTCAAAGGGTCTTTGCACCTTCAGATTATCAAGCTCCTCTTGAGAGAGTCGGGTCGAAGTTGTAGCGGTCGAAGCTGATTTGTTTGGTTCACCATGGTCTTCTTTGTCGCTTTCTCCTTCTTCATCCGTAGCAGCTGGGGGAGTTGTTGGCTCTTCGTCTACTTTCTCTTCCTCCTCTTCGCCATCAGTTTCAGCCTCCTCATCCTTTCCTTCGTCAGCACCTTGTAAGTTGAGGGGAGATTTGTATTCAGGATCATTATCTGTGGTAAGCGCTGCAGTAGGCATCACAGTGTCCCCACCAATGTCGACTAAGTTGTCAGCCTCAGGACCAGTTTCTTCTTCCACTGCGTCTGGAATTTGTTTAGAGACAGCAGTGGGCTGATTCACTTCAGTGGCTGATTCCTTGGTCGAATCCTTGGGGGAAGGTTTGGAGATGCTGGTTGGTTTGTAAGTAGGATCACTGCTAGTCTTTGGGAGAACTTCGACCATGGGATGCCCGTGAGTATCAACAAGGACCTGGAAAATAAATGAATTAGGAGAGGTAACATGAGTAAAACTGCCTTTCAGCGTTGAACTAAAAAAAATGAACAGAAAAAACCATGCCTTGGGAATCTTAGTCCTAAGACTAGAACTTTCGCTTTCTGCTGGAGCAGGGGTAACTTTCTCGCCAGGATTTTTAAGGGAAGTTTTTTCCAATATTCTGGAAGCAGGAGGTTTTTGTGGTTGAGGTTTGGTTATTTTCTTTTTCTTCCTTGAAGGCTTCACTTGGTCTGGTGATTCGTCGCAATCATCGGTGTCGACAACTTTGACTTCAGGTTCTTTTTCTTTTCTTTTCTTTGGCGTCGATGGAGGTCTTCGACTTCCCTGTGGAACAAAAGAGCTTTTATTAGTATGCTAGAAAATAAGAAAATATGTGTTGACCAAAAAGAGAAGTAAAGTAATACCTTCGCCAAAGGTGTTTTGGTAGTATCTTTTTGGGTTCTTGCATCTCCGACAGTTGACGTTTCGCCAGTAACTGACTTCTTGGTCGTAATCTTGATGGCTAGAAAAGAAAGGAAGAAAAGGGTCAAGCGTAAAATAACATATACATGTGTAGGTAAATGAAAAGTGAGGTCGAACATCTTCCCATTCCACACCTTCATATATAGGAGTTTCCACGCGAACGTGTTATATGCCAATATGAAGGTGGCCTTTGAAATTGTCCAAGGTGTACTTAGTCGGAACCACTCGCTTAGCACGTTTCTGGTATTCTTGGCGAAGAAGTTTCATAGAGTCCCCACAAGTGAACCAATCTGGAAATGGAGGGCTAAGAGCCACGCCAAATTCAGCAGATGGTAGAGGGGGAAATTTTGGGCGATATAGTTTAAAAGCTACCTCATAACGTTGTTCTGGTCAAACATACGCAGGTAGTTTTAACTCATCCAGTTTGCTGGTAAATTTGTGTTTCAAAGTAACTGCTGCTTCGCTTATGGTTCGACTAAGTTCATTAGGCCTATAGGCAGTTTCAAAGTATCTTTGGAATGCTTGGATTTCTTTGACATGCTTCAAAGTACCTTTTTTGGTCCTGTCCTGCACAAGTGTAAAAGCTTTAGTTAGAAGGGTGTTGAAGGCAGGCACGTCGAAAAACTGGGTGGTGTAATAGTCTTTCCACCAGTCATCAAATTCTTGAGTGCAAAGGAAGGATGGTCGAAAGACCACTGGTTGAATCTCAACTAGGTTAGAATACTTCTCTAGTAATTCTGAGCATTTGTCTTCATTATGAAACATATTGTAGTGGATGAGAGACCCTTTTCTGGAAAATAGGGGTTTAGGGCGTATCTGAATCAACCCAAACTGTCGAGAGACACAGTTGGGTTGATAAGCAACCAACGAAATCTTTGATTTTCCAGGACTAATTCTGGAAGCGAGAAGTCTAGGTGTCAGAAAGGATTCCTAGACATTGAGGAAGTCATCTTCTTTAGTCTTCGACTCCACAGGCAGCTTTTTGGTGAACCATTCTGGTCCAATCACCCTGTTGGCGAAAGGGGCCATACTGGGAGTAAAGCTGTAGCGCTTGGTGAAGATCATGACGTAGCTAGTAAAGGCTTATTGGAGGCTTAGCCCTTCGTCAGTAGGAGTTAATTGCACCAATCTAGTCCCTTCGACCCTCCCGTCCCTCAAAGAATCCTCCTTCACAACATTTTTGATAGGGAGAGAGGTTTCAAAGGTGGCATTTAGCCATAATTGCAGAAGCCAAAACGGTCCTGACAAAAGAAGGTTGCCTTTATTCTTGGTAGTCTTCAGGAAAGTAACACCTTCGCCCAGGGACTCGTAGAGATTGGCTAAGATCATCTCACTCATGCACAATCGACGTCCAGCATGAAGCTGATTAGCTATAGTGACGTAGTGTTTGGATACTTGGAGCGACCTAGAACAAAAGACACACCTCGACAGCCAGAGGGCCAGGAAAGCTACATGCTCTTGTTCGGAAACTTCTTGAGTCTCTTGATCATGATAGTTGGCAATATAAATTGTGAAGGTTGCTTTGTTTGTGTCGAATCCTATAGAATCTTCAGACAATACATTAGGGTCATAATCTACTCCTAAAGGGATGAGGCCAGTAATGGCAGCTACGTCGAAAAGCGTATGAGTAATCATCCCACAAGGAAGTTCGAAGTTGTTATAAGTGTTGTCCCAGAAGTAGAGGGAAGCCAAGAGCATATTGGGACAATAACCTGGTCCTACTTTCGACAGTTGAATTAAGTCGAATATACCTATCTCTTTCATAAAACCAGCTTTCACTTTTTCAATCTTCGCCAGCCAAGCTAAATAGTCAGAAGGATCTTTCGACAGGGGACAAGATCTAAAAATTCTAGCATGATTCAGGTATTCTAAACTTATGGGTTCTTCAGAAGGTGAACCTTGACCATCAACCATGGATTTCTCGTCTATGGCTTTTTCTTTTTCAGTTCTAGGCCTAACCCCACTAGCTATGGGTTTGTAACGGTGATAGGCTGGAAAAAACTCTTTTACTTTCACCGGGTCTAATTTTAAATCAGGTAAGGGTCCTAGCATTGCATGGGATTTACTAGAAATTAAGATAGGGATTAGTACCTGAGACTGATAGATGTTGCGTTTCTCTTCTTCATTTGGAGGCTCCGGTACATACTGTTGGTTCCCCACCACCTTTGGCCCAAGGATCCTGTCAACAGGTGGTAAGCTCTTAGATTTTTTAGAATCTTTACTTGCGATTTGGGGAGTAGTGGAAGACTCCATTGTTGATTGCAGAAGGAATATAGAAGATGAAGTTTGAAGAAAATTCTTGTTTTAGAGAGAGGAAACGTAAAAAAGTGCAAAATGAAGTTTTTTAACTTATATATAGGAAGAAAGATGGAAGCGGTTGGAATTCTGAAATTTTAATGGAAAAGTAATGAAAAGATTGTGGGACACGTGGAGGCTACGAAGTGGATGATTTCAGACGGTGGCAGTTACGGTTTGACCCATGATCTACTAGGGGCTAGAGTAGGGACGATGGAAGATCTTAAAAACATGGGCTGAAAAGAAGTTTAAGAAAAGCGCAATGATGTTTCTGACATTTTCCAACGTCTAGTCATGTGAACAGTCACTGGTCGAATTATTGGTGGCGTCGAATTGCATTGGCAAAAAATGCTTTTCTCCCTTTATCGAAAATGCATTTTCTGGGGGGCAATTTGTAGGTTGCTAATTTCGACTCCAAGATAATTATTTCAAGAGTAAAGTCGAAAATTTGACAGGGTATTTCGACCAGAAGGTTTTTTTATGCAAAAGCAAGTCGAAGACAAATGGTACTTAGGGAAAGTATTGGCAGATCTTTCTAAGTATGAGGAGTATTTCGACAAAAGAGAAATAGGCCCCATTCGACGTATTTTTGAAATTCAAATTTCAGGAGGGAGTTTCGCTTTTGAAATTGGACGCGTGGAACGCATCTAGTAGACGAATGCATGCAGAATGCCATTTGTCGCCATTAGGAGAAATAGCTGTTATTGGTGGTTATTTCGTTTGTATATAAATAGGGAGTCTTAGTGTTAGATTTCCGGTGTGTTCAGAATTTGTACAAATCACTCAAGAAATACTCAAAGTAAGCGTGAGAGAAAAGAGTACTTACTGAGAAAATGTACGTTGAGAGACACCAGTTTTTCATTCCTTGCATTCAATAAAAGTTTAAAGTTTTTCTTTTACAGTTCCCTTTACATTTCTGTCATTTTCTTATTCGCAAGTCATTTACATTTCGCCATTTATTCTAAGGAGCAAAGTGTTGTTACTTTTGTCAAAACAATACAAAATTGATAAAAACCATGATGAATTCAATAAACAAAAGGTTTTCTAACAAAAATTGCCAAAATTGTTAAAGCACATCGTCCTAGGATTTGTTTGATCGGTCCTGTGAGTAAACCAATCTTTCATAGATTAGGAGATCAGCGGTTGTTTGCGAATTTTCCAAGCAAACACATACCAAGCTTGGAAACAAATGATTCAAACTTTGGTGGAGCCAATGCCTTTGTTAGAAAATCAGCAAGTTGTTCTTGAGTAGAGATAGGCATGAGCTTCAAGACATTTTTCTGCACCTTTTCTCTAACAAAATGACAGTCAATCTCTAAGTGTTTTGTCCTCTCATGGAAGACAGGGTTTGATGCAATATGGATGGCACTTTGAGAGTCACAAAACAACACAGGTTGTTTGTCACTTGCAACATCTAAATCCTTCAGCAAGTACAATATTCATTGTAATTCACAAGCAGCAGTGGACAAGGCTCTATATTCAGCTTCTGAAGATGACCTTGAGATGGTTGGTTGTTTCTTTGCTCTCCAAGATATAAGGGAATTGCCAAGGAAGAAAACAAAACCAGTGGTGGATCTTCTTGAATCATGACAACCAGCCCAATCTGCATCAACATAACCTCTGATTTGTGTGTCTGAATTCCTAGGAAACATGATACCTCTTCCAGGATTTTGTTTCAAATATCTAATCACTCTACATGCAGCCTTATAGTGGGTGACAGTTGGAGAATTAAGGAACAGACGGAGTTGTTGAGTGGCAAGTGTTATGTCAGGTCTAGTTGTATTTAGGTACAAGAGTTTGCCAATGATTCTCTTATAGGCTGAAATGTCTTCAAAAGGTTGGTTGTCATCTTGGTGAAGTTTCAATGAAGGATCAAGGGGAGTGGTGGCTGGCTTTGAACCAAGGAGTCCTGATGATTCAAGAAGGTCCAAGCAATATTTTCTTTGTGAGATACAAATGCCATCTTTGGAATGAGCCACTTCTAACCCCAAAAAATATTTGAGAATGCCAAGGTCTTTGATTTTGAAGTTGTGGTCAAGGATTGTTTTGATCCTTGAAAATTCAGTGAAAGAATTGCCATCTATGATGATATCATCAACATAGACTAGGAGGGCAATGAATACAGCTTCATGTTTGAGTATGAATAAGGAGTAATCAGAGGTGGACTGATGATAGCCTTGCTGCAGAAGGAGATGTGTGAGTTTTTTTATACCACTTTCTGCTTGCGTGTTTGAGACCATACAAACTCTTTTGAAGCTTGCAAACAAGACCTGGTTTAGCCACAACACCATCAGGTATGGACATGTAAACATCTTCTTGCAAGTCACCATGTAAGAAGGCATTGTTTACATCCATTTGATGAATGTGCCACTGCTTGAGAGAAGCCAAGGCAATTAAAGTCCTAACTGTTGTGAGTTTTGCTACAGGAGAGAAGCTATCAAAGAAATCCAAACCTTTTATTTGATTGTAGCCTTTAGCCACTAATCTAGCCTTGTACCTTTCAATTGTGCCATCAGCTTTGTGTTTCACTTTATAAACCCATCTACTGCCTATAGGCTTCACATGGGGGGGCTTATCAACTAGTTGCCAAGTGTTGTTAGCAGACAAGGCTGTTAACTCAGCATCCATAGCTTGCACCCAACAATCATGTTGGCATGCCTCTTTGTAATTCTTAGGTTCAACACACTTGGTGATAAACAAGGCAAAGTTCTTTTGAGATGGAGACAAATGATCAAAAGAATGAAAATGAGCAATAGGATAGGGAGTACCTGAAAGAGATGGATCTGAATGACTTGTAGAAGAGCTGCATACATAGTCATGTAGATAAGAGGGAGTATGTCTCTGTCTAGCAGGTCTGGTATTGGTGGTTTGGTCAGGTATTGTATCAGGGTCAGTGTTAGACATGGTGTGATCAAGGCCAGTTTCAATTGTTTGGAGGTGTGGTGCTGGTATAGATATGGGTTCAGAATGATTTGTGGTGTTAGGATGAGAAGGGTCAGGGGTGATTTGTGTGTCAGTTGGTGTGTAGTATGTCCAAGTAGGGATGGATTTAGGAGAAGGGTAAGGAAAAATGTGTTCATGATGAGTGAGATTTCTAGATACAAATATTTCATGATTATTGATGTCTAGCAGCATTGTGCCTTTCATGCCAGGTTTATAACCAAGGAAGACACACTTTCTTACACGAGGGGCAAGTTTGGTTCTATGTGCTTGTAAGATAGAAGCAAAAACAAGGGACCCAAACACTTTAAGATCATTCATATCAGGTGTTTGATGGTACATAATTTAGTAAGGAGATTGGTTATCAAGGATGGGAGTTGGTAGTATGTTCATAATGAATGAAGCATGTAGAACAACATAAGACTAGTAAGTTTTTGGTAAATTTGACTGATAAAGAAGGGCACGGGCAATGTTCAAAATTTGTTGGTGTTTCTCTCAACACGACCATTTTGTTGAGGGGATTCCACACAACTTGTTTGGTGTAAAATGCCATGACTGTGATAAAAGGAAAGTATGTTAAATTCTGGTCCATTGTCAGTTCTAACAATTTTGATTTTATGGTTATGTTGGGTAAGTATGAAATTGACAAAATTTATCACATTTTGCCTAGCCTCACTTTTGTGTTTCATAGGGTGAGCCAAGTAAATCTGCTGCAGTCATCAATTGCAGTCAGAAATTAAGTATGGCCATGGATAGAGGGAATGGCAATTGGTCCCCAAATGTCAAAATGTATAAGGTCAAAGGGTTGTGAAGCTTTGCTTGTACTATTGGAAAAGGGAATTTTTCTTTGTCTTGCAAAGTGACACACATCACAAACAGATTTGGAATCAACTTTAATAAAAGGGAAAATGGAATGTAAGGTATGCATACATTGAGTGGATATATGTCCTAATCTAAAATGCCAAATAGCATGGTTTGGTAAAGTAATATGATTGGAACTAGTACTATAATTACATACTATCTTATTTTCTATGACTAAGTAATACAAGTCTTGCACTTTGTCACCAGAACCAATCATCCTCCTTGTGCTCCTTGCCTGAATAAAATAGTTTAAATCATTAAATTCAACAGTGCAGTTAAGAGATTGACAGAGTTTTGAAACAGAAATGAGATTCAAGGAGAAAGATGGTACATAAAGAACATTTGTTAGAATGAGTTCAGAGGAAAACTTAATAGTGCCAGCATGTTTAGCAATGGCAAACTGACCTGTAGGCATTCTAACATGAATAGGGGAAATATCAATATAAGAGTGAAACCATTTTAGTGAACCACACATGTGATCACTAGCACCTGAGTCTATAATCCAAGATCCTAGAGAAAAATTTTGACAAGAAAGAGAGTGAGACACAGCTGAAGAAGGCATAGTACCTGACTGAATGCTCACTGAATTAACAAGGTTTGAAGAAGTTGGTGGAGTGATAGCAGATTGTTGTAACAATTTCATCAATTGATCATATTGTTCAGCTGTAATTGAAGGGGGTGTAATCTTTGCATCAGAGGTTTGTAAATCAGATTCAACATCTTGATCATTTGTAGAAGAGTGGTTGGCAGATTTTCTTTGTAGATGAGGAGGAAAGCCATGCTTGGCATAACAGTTGTCAATAGTGTGGTTGGTCTTGCCACAATGAGTACACACAGGATTATTGCTTTTGCTATAAGATTTTTGTGATCTTCCCTTGTATCTTTGGGAGTCAGTGGCATTAACAACAAAAGTAGGATCTTCAGGATTATGGAAATTCCCTTGTCTCTCATGTTGAAGAACCATGGAAAATATTTTGTTCATAGGAGGCAGCGGATCCAACAAGAGAATTTGAGATTTAACTACATCATAATTCTGGTTTAAACCAGTCAAAAATCTGATGGCATATAAAGTGGTATGCTTCTTTCTTGCGTTACGCATGGCTTGACATGAGCACTTTATGCGACAAGAGCATGTGGGAATTGGAATGTAAATTTCAAGTTCCTCCCATAGAATTTTCAGGGAAGAATATAACTCAGTGACAGATTTTAATTCTTGTTGTAAGCCATAAATTTCTTGCATAAGTTCAGAAATACGTACCAAATCACCTTGTGAAAATCGTTCTTTGAGGTCAATCCAAACATCAATGGCATTTTCCATGAAGATGATGGATTGAGCAATGGAATCTGAAACTGAGTTGATAATCCATGAAAGAATGAGCATGTTGCATCGATTGAAAGCACGATAGAGAGGATCAAAGCTGTCAGCGATAGGATCAATGGTACCATCTATGAATTCAAGCTTCATCTTACCTCCAAGAGCACGACGCATCGAACGAGCCCAAGAATGGTAGTTGGTGCCATTGAGTTTAGGTGAAACACTGACAGAAGAGGGTCCATCACTTGGATGAACAAAGAAGGGGCTTGATTGATCCAGTATAGGATCGATAGATTGGCGTGTTGGAGCCATGAAAATGGAAGTGAAAGAAAAAGAATAAAAGGAACAACACTCTCAGATCGAGAGGCTCAAGATACCATGTTAATATACATGAAAACAGCCATGAAACTCTATGGAAAAGTTTAAGAAAATAAGATAAGGAAAGAGATGAAACTGAAATGAAGAAGAAGAAGAAGTGAAATATTGTATAGCATTCACTCACTTGATTACAATGGTCAATGATTACATATATACAACAGAAAGTGACCACACAATACTAAGCATACACTAGCTGCATAGGAGCTCTATCACAATTCTGTTATGACAGTTGCTAGTTAGTTATTTTACTTGTATCAGAAGTTACTGAACTGCCCTTATTATTCATATCATTCAACAATAGAGAAAAAAAATTCAATTAAATGATTAGAAAAACATTAAAAATATTTTCATTTGATTTAAACAAAAAATAAATAAATAAACAAATTATTTTACTAGAATAAGTAATCAATTCAAGAGATATGTTTGAAAATATTGACATCTCTTAAATGAAATTGAAGAGTCAGATTCATACTAGAGAAATTGAAGAGGATATATATCATGTCTTCAAAGATTCAAAACAATGCAAATTTTATTTCATTTTTCTTTAAGGAGTCGATTCAAGGATTGGTTAAAGTAATCATGACAAGAAAAACTTTCAATTGAACCACCACCACAAAAACAAAACTTCCAAAGATATTTATTTATGATCTTCTATCTTCAAATCTTACCTTAAGTATCTAGTCTATTAAAATCACATAATACAATTAAATATTTTATCTTTAGTAATGTTAATCCAGCGTTGTTGAGAGTCCTATTTTGTAAGAGATAATTTTAGAAGTAAAATATTTTTAGAATAGATAGATTTAGTGTTTGTAAACATGTTCTAAAAGAATCATTAAAATAAAATAGATTGTAAAGATTTGAACGAGACTAATATCGACTTTAACATTATCTCCATCATCCTTCATATAGTTTCGGAACACGTGGTTTATTTGGATAACTTTTAAATTATCTTTAGTCAAAATGATTAAAAATAATTTAAGAAAATAATCATTAACTAAAGATTATGATTTTTTCTATTTTTCATTGTTGTGCATTGAAGATAAAGATGAAGATGGAATGAGAGAAAATACATCTAACTAACTTTAAAGAGAAATTTTATTGATTGCATTGTGAAATTTTGTTACACGTTCGGTTTATATACACAAACAATAATGCTACGTAGGCGAAAATGCTAACCTACATTAGCTAGGTTAAGCTTAACAAAACTAATACTATTACTGAATATGGATTACTTCTAACATCATCCCTTAATTCATATTCAGCTAGCTAAACTCTTCAACACCAATTTCATCTCTTAGGTGGATAAAGTGTTCAGTCTTCACAACTTTAGTCAGCACATTTGCACGTTGCTTCTGAGTACTACATTGTACAACTTCAAGCACTCCATTCTGAACCTAATTCCTTATAAAATGAAACTTCGTGTCAGCATGATTGCTTCTTCCATGCAGCACTGGATTCTTGGCAAGGCTTATGGCTGATTTGTTGTCAATCATCAGCTTCACGAGCTTGTTCACTTTGATCTTCGGATCCTACAACAAATTCATAAGCCAAATAGCTTGACACGCAAACAAAGCACCTGCAATGTACTCAGCTTTACAGGTTGACAATGCAACCATTGGTTGCTTCTTGGAGCACCAAGAGATAGGACCTCCCAGATACTTGAAGAAATATCCAGAAGTACTTATTCTATCAACTTTGTCTCCACACCAATCAAAATCTGAATAGCACATCAGTTCCGATTCGCACTTAACACCAGAAGGAAACAAAACTCCATACCTCATAGTTCCCTTAATATACCTTAGTATCCTGACAGCAACTTAGTAATGTGACCACTTTGGTTTGTTCATAAACTTACTCACCATTCCAACTGTATAACAAATGTCAGGTATGGTGTTATAGAGATATCTCAATGAGCCAACCAATTGTTTAAAAGTTGTAGCATCTACATCATCATCCTCAAAATCGTTATCTAACTTGTCATTCGTTTCAACAAGTGTGATTGCAGTCTTGCAATTTGTCAACTCGAATCTCTTTAAAAATTCAAGTTCATACTTCAGCTGATGCAAAATGATACCATTCTCAGAGTAAAAAATCTTCATCCTTAGAAAATATACCATATTTCTCATATCAGTCATCTTAAACTCATTCATCAACACCTTCTTAAACTTTATTATCTCATCTGAACAACTTCTTGTCAACAATATGTAATCAACATAGAGACACACCACAATCATATTTCCTTCAGAAGTATGCTGAACATAAACATCGTACTTTATCTCACACTTTCTGAATTCTCGGAGCTTGAAAAATGAATCAATTTTCAGATTCCAAGCTCTAGGTGCTTGTTTCGGTCCATACTGTAACACCCCGATTTATTTTATTTATTCTCGTAATTTAAAGTTTATGATGTTGTGTGTGTATGTGTTTATGTGTGTTGGGTTATGTTTGGAATGCCCTTAGTATGGGGTAGTGACCTTAGAATTATAGAGAATAAGGTATTAGGGGTGTGTGACCAATTGTGTAGAGATGAGTGGTGTGATTAGTAAGTAATTATTAATATTAGTTAGTAATTATTTATTGGAATAATATTATATGGGTAATAATAATTAGATAATTATTTTATTTAAATAATTTAGTTGGAAATAGTATATTTAAATAATTAGTTTATTAATTTAAAAGTGGATAATATGAGTAGAGAAATAGTAATGGCATAATGATCCATTCATGAGGATTAGTAAGGGTAAGGAAGGAAAACCATATTAGGGGTCTAATGGTTATAGTAGGAAATAAGAAAATTAGAAAGGGAGAGAATCATTCGTGAACAATCGTATTCTGGAGAAACGAGAAACGAAATAGGGAAGTAGAGCTAGGGCTTAGAGAGCATTTGAAGAATCATCACTAAGGTAAGGGTAGGGTTCTTTGATCACTTAAGGGATGTATACTATATGTATGAGGGTGGTTAAATCGTTAGGTTCATCTCTATGCATCTCTCTAATTGTTTTGGTTGTTTTGCGTGTCGGTGTCTGTAATAACATGTAAATGGTGTAAATTGACCGTTGGATTATGGTTTTTGTGTTATAGGATGTTCTAATTGATGTGTGTTGTTGTTCTATGATAATAATGTGATTTATGTGCATTCTGGACTATTTGGTATTGAACTCATAAGAAATTTTAGGGTCTGAGTTATGTAGAAAACAATACTGCAGAATCGCAGTACGCAGAAGCTCGTCGGGCGAAGGACCCGTTCCTCCGAGCGAAGTGATCTCGCTTGGACGTCGCTGGGCGAAACTGAGAGGCGAGCGAAGGATGGAATATAAGTGCTAGTGCAATTTGTATGGGGGAGGAATTTCGCTTCTGCCTCGACGGGCGAGCCTTGGGCGAAAGGGAAATTTCGCCGGGCGAATGGGGGGTTTCGCCGAGCGAAGGAGAGTTCGCTTGCGTCTCACTGGGCGAACATCAGGCGAGCAGAGACAGTGTTTGGTTACCACTGGAACGGACAAAATTTTCTAAAACTTTAAAAATTCATATCTTTTGATCCGTAGGTCCATTTCAGTCGCCGTTCGAATCGTTGGAAAGCTGGTTTCGTGTACTTTCTGTTAAAATTATTTTCAAGTCCAGAATTCCAACTATTAGGTGCGTTAATTATGTTTCCGTGTACGTTGAAATGTTGAGTTCGGTTGTGCGAATGTGTGTTGTAGCTGTGGATTGCAATTGTTGCATGTTTTGGTAGGTATATGCTGTGTGTTGGACAATTGTGGTGTGAGGTATTGGCTGTATGATAGTCATATGCATTGGTCATCGTTGTATGTGGTCGTTGAATGCATATCATGTTGCATAAGCTGTATGATAAGTCGTGTTCCCATGTGGGGTGTGAGTGCCTTATCTGGATTCTTTGAAATAGAATTGTGTTATTTTTGTTGTTGAGGTAATCGTGTGCCTATGTGGGGTGTGAGCTATTACGGGTATTCGTGTGCCCATGTGGGGTGTGAGCGATCACGGATGTCGTGTGCCCATGTGGGGTGTGAGCGAATCATATGGAAATTCCGACAGGAATTATGATCATGAAAAAGGGATCGAATTGGTACCACATGCATTGAGTCGAGTTATGAGTCTCATTGCATTGCATTGTGTTGTGTTGTGTTGTGGATTATATGATTGTCTGCTTGTTTGGGAAATTGTAATTGTGTTGATGTTGTGATGATAGGGTGAATTGTATAATGATTATATGCTTTTATATTTATATTATGCATTTCTTTTGTTGATTGAGAATCTCACCCTTCTGTTGGAATGATGCTTTATACGGCATCGTGCAGATAATCAAGGATAGTGCAGAGTCGAAGTTAGTGAAGACGAAGTATTCTACTTTATTTTATTTTAGTCGGCGTCTGCTCTGATGTGTAACACTGGGGGTTGGAGTTTGTGTGTCTAATTCCGTTGGTGGAGAATTATGTTATCTCCTATGTTGAATTTTCGTTATATTTATATTATTTCATAACTATATTTTCAACAATTATTTCATGTTGATGTTTCCGTTGCTTAAATAAAATTGAAGTTTAGACATGGTGAATGTTTTACTATTATTATTATTGTTAGTAATTTTTTTTAAAAAGAGACAGGTGTTACATATATGATTGCATGAGCATGTTTTTGTCGAACTGTAGCATCCCTAATGTTTTGGTGTTGAAATTTACTCTGATAGTTTTATTTAAATTATGCGGGGGATATTTAGGGTGTTACATAATGGTATAAGAGCAGGTCGGTCTGTCCGGCCAAGTTGTCGAGTCGTTGTTGCGTGACAGTTGATTACTGTCGATGTCGTTTCCTTAACCATTATGTTTTGTTATTGATGCGTAACAGATTTAGAATGGCTGGAAGAAACGATGCTGCCATCACTGCTAATTTGCAGGCTGTTGCTCAGGCGGTACAGAACCCGCTTCATGCTGGTGAGAATGATGAGTTTCGGAAGAATAGACCGCCTACTGTAACACCCCATTTCTACCCGGCGGATAATTATAAAATCAGAGTTTCAAAATTTCAACATACAAATGAGATGCTACACTTTCAACTTAAAAACGACTTCATATCATCGCATGTTAATCAGATACATAACACTTTAACTCGGATGAACCGATAACAACAAAATTAGTCTTTAAAATAAAACAACTTTTATTAACTAAATAGCGGAATCATACTTTTCAACTCAAATGACATAACATCTTTTGTTCATCTGAAAACAACTGCAACATAACAAGTATTCAATGACATCAACTGATAATTCAACAACTGAAATATAACAACTATAAAACAACGATCGTTCATCCCCCCGAGTGTTACGTATCAGAGCAAGACCCTATTGACTTGCAATAAAGCAACATAAGGACTCCAAAAACTATTCCGAGCTGCCACTGCTATTCTTGAGTACCTGCCCATTTCCCATGGTAGGGGAAATATCAGCAGAAGGGGTGAGATATCTAACAATATAATAAGATGTATGATAAATAAGATATTAGAATATAGATCATATAAAATACCACTTTACAGCTTATAACAACAATTAGAACAACCAGTCATCAGCATAATATCACAACAAAGACATCAACTTAATATCACGACAATTTAACCAACTTAATATAACAACTTTCAAACCACAAATAAAACAACAAAACCCTCAACAGGTTATAACAACATTTTCATAGCTTTCAGACAGTACCTGTCACAACAAGTCAACAATATAATAACAACGAATATATCATCACAACACTGGAATATGCAGCTTAGAATGTGACTCATACAATGCACATGCATGTGGTACCATGAGAGCAGAACTCCCAACTTAAAAACGGAGCAGAACTCCCAACTTAGGAATTGCCAAGTAATAGAGGCATCAAACAAGGCATCAGCCTTCAACTTTCAACTTTTTCCCAATCCAGGCCAACTTAATAATTTTGCCAATCCAGGCCAACTTGGTATGCTATGCTATGCATGTGTCAACAACTACAACATCAACTTATTTGACAATAACACAACAACAACACAACTGTAACTTAACAACAATTTCAACTTTGGCCACCGGCCTACAACTTAATATTTGCCAATTAATAGAGGCAATTCAACAACAACAAATATCCTGCAACTTCGCATCATCAACAACAACAACATATCAGCATCAATAATTAACAGCAACTAATCAACAACAAAACCACATTGGCTGTAGGCCTCACAATTCAACACCACCTGCAAATTCATATTTTTCAGCAAGGTACACAACCCAACGAATCAACCAAAATAAGCTACAAATAATTCGCATAATTATTCGGACAGTCTTCGACTAAAACCGGTTACTTAATTATCGGCTAAATTCTAATATTTCTACTCTGAGCTACTATTCTTATTAGTCCTCTGTTAAATTTATACTGCCTTACAACCAAAAACATATAATTCAGTCACTATTGTTTTATACCCATATTACTAGTTCTGTTATTCACTTAATAACTATTGGCACTGGTAACTGTATCATTCATCTACTATTTATAATTCTCTCCTACCAATAATAATACTACTAATTATCTGCTAAATTAATTAAATTAATCAAAAAGGGGACTATTGTAATTAATGAAGTCAATTCTGCAACTTATTAAATTCATCTCTGCCAAACAATTATATATACCATCCCTCTCAACTAACTTAAAATGGAACAGACCAAGTGAAGCCATAGCAGACAGAAATGAACAGAAACGGAAACAGAAACAATTACACAACAGGCCCGTGTGACGCTCGTCACAACTTCCTGGCCCTCGTCACAATGTGTGACGGTCGTAACACAATGAGTGACGGTCGTCACTCACACACGACCAGCGTGACGCTCGTCACGCCCTCCATCACGGTCGTCACATTACCCAATTCCCAATTTCCTTCGTCTCAGTGCATTTCGTTCCAGTTCTCCTTAATTCCATATTCTGCTCCTCCGTTTCAATCACAAAAAAAGGTCCAACCATCACAGTACAACAACAACATACAGAATTCATACTCAATCAACATAGATTCATTTTTATACGACTAATTCTATCACAACAACCAATTTCAGAAATCAATTACAAAAATAAAAAACACAAGCAGAGTAATTCTACAACCCAATCCCACATATCATTTATCAACTACCCAATTATAGAGTCAGAACCCCACCCTTACCTTAGATTGAAGGTCGCTCTAAATATCCGATTGGATTCCCGTTCTCGCAGCCTCTCCGTGTTTCGATTCCCAACCCTTGCTCCTCTCTTTCGTAACCTCTGTGTTGTAACTGCTACTTCTCCTTTTCTTTTTAATTCAACCACACAAAATAATACTCTTTTCTCTTATTGGGTCTACTATTCATACACCCCCCTTATAACTTCATTACAACCAAATAATAAGCCCAACTAAATAATAATAGTATTATTCTAATACTATTCTCCAACTTAATCACCAATTAATTAAATATCAACTTATCACAACATTTCTCGACATATCACAACTCCAACAATTCCAACAAATAATTCGAAAATATTTAATTAAATAATTAATTAAATATCGGGCGTTACACCTACCTTCAAGGGAAGATATGATCCGGATAGAACACAGGCTTTGCTCAAGAAGATCGAGAGAATCTTCCGGGTTATTGAATGTTTTGAGGCACAGAAGGTGCGGTTAGGTACTCACATGCTGGTTGAGAAGGCAGATGACCGGTGGGTTAGCACTCGTCAATTGTTGGGGGCAACAGGAGAGGTAATCACTTAGGCTGTGTTCAGTAGGGAGTTCTTGAGGAAGTATATTCCTGAAGATGTCCGAGGGAAGAAAGATATTGAGTTTCTGGAATTGAAGCAAGGTAACATGTCGGTTACGTAGTATGCTGCAAAATTCTAAGATCTGGCTAAGTTTTACCCTCACTACAGTGCGACAACTGCTGAGTTCTCAAAGTGTGTCATGTTTGAGAACGGATTGAGACCTGTGATCAAACAGGCGATTGGTTATTAGCGAATCAGAAGGTTTCCAGATTTGGTGGATTGTTGTAGGATCTTTGAGGAAGATAGCAAAGCTCGATCAGCTCACTTTAAAGGGTTGGCCGAGAGAAGAGGAAAACAACCGATGAATCGTGTGAAGCCTTATGCAGCTCCAGCTGAGAAGAGTAAACAAAAATACGTTGATGGCAAGAAGCCGATTGGGGGAGGTGCCCCTGCTCCTCTTAAGTGTTACGGGTGTGGTGAGCTAGGTCATCGTGTTCATGAGTGCACGAGTGATGTGAAGAAATGCTTCAAGCACTAGTGCAGGAAATACTTTTTACAATGGGCGAAAAACACATTTTACATCGGGTCTGGGTCTGATGTAGTAAATCAAAGACATTTTACATCGGGCCATAGTCCGATGTGAAAAATACATCTACTACATCGGTTGACTATTAAGTCTGATGTGAAATATGGGTTTAACTTTTTTTTTTATAAAAAAGAAATGCATATTTTACATTGGTTGCCTTCCTAGCCCGATGTAAAATGTATGTTTTTATATCGGTTGCCTTCTTTGCCCGATGTAAAATGTATGTTTTTACATCGGTTGCCTTCCTGGCCCGATGTAAAATGTATGATTTTACATCGGTTGCCTTCCTAGGCCGATGTAAAATGTATGATTTTACATCGGTTGCCTTCCTGGCCCGATGTAAAATGTATGTTATCTTTCTTAAAATGTATGTTTTTACATCGGTGTAGCGAGCGATTTTGGACGCGGTTCTTAAGCGTTGGTCGCTCTCTGCGGTTTGAGCTTTGACTACAGGTCGATTCATTTTTTATCCTATTGTGAGCTGAATAAGGAAGGGAAATAGATGTCTCCAATTAACCCTGCTTTGCATACTGAGTTTAAACAGCGATCTGTTAGGTTACGGATGCTATCAATGTGGGGGGGCCTTTGTACTGGTTATTCGTATTTCGCCAATACAGGTTTCTTTCTTTCTAGGGCTTAATGTTTCTGATGGGGAATAAGGATTAGGATGTTAGGACTGGTGCTTTTGAATTACTGCTTTTGATTGATGGAGATATGGGATTTGGGTTTTTTGTTGATTGCGCTCGCTAAGATCTTTTCTTTCCATCTTATGCCTACGTATTCCCGTTTACCGAAACAGGGAAATCAGAGCGTTCGTAGTTCCTCCTATTCTATGGAAGGAAATTGGTTTTTGGTGTCTTGTTCAAAGCCCAAGACGTGAAGCGAAAGGTGATTTGTATCTTGTTCAAAGCCCAAGATGTGAAGCTAAAAGGTCAATTTGTGTCTTGTTCAAAGCCCAAGACGTGAAGCTGAAAGACCTCGACTTTAGAGAGAATTTGTCATCTCTAAAGAGGGGGAAGGAGAATTACTTTAACTGGGATACGCGGATCCGAGCAATGCCATAATTTCCGAAGAAAGGGTTTTAACCTGAAGGAGAAGACTTTAACTCAGTGTAGAGCAATGCCATCTTTCCTTAGGAATTTCTTATGCTAAAAGAGGGACATTGGCATGGATGTAGATGATCCAGAGGCTTGCCGCTTACAGCGATTAGATGAAGGGAAAGGAGTTGTTGATGTTTGTGTACTGTGAACGAGGCACAGTTTTGATGCTAAAAGGTTGATTGGATCAACCAGTGGTTTTCTTATACAAAGCCTAAGAGGAGGCTAATTTCCGCTAGGAAAATCATTATACAAAGCCTAAGAGGAGGCTATTACGTGTCTCGTACAAAGCCCGAGAGAGAGGCTAAAAGTTTTTGACCCAGTGGGGCATATCGTTATATAAAGCCTAAGAGGAGGCTAAAAGAGTTCGACTCTTGCTTAAGGAATTTGTATCTCGTACGAGGCTCGAGATGGAGGCAAAAAGGAGTGATTGACTCAACGAGGGAATCTTTTGTGTCTCATACAAAGCCTGAGAGAGAGGCTAAAAGGGTTTGACTCTACAGGGGAATCTTTTGGTATCTCGTACAAAGCCTGAGAGAGAGGCTAATGCATCTGTTTCAGTTGAGTGACAGATCCAATATACTGATTTAAAAGAGAAAATCAGTTCTTATATGAGTAACACTGTACACAGGGATTTCATTTGAGGATCAGGGATATTTCCTTCTCTTTGAGGAAACGGGAAATCCAAAGGGTATTGAGACTATCCGAGTTTGCGGGTTTCCTTCCTATTTAACGAAGGGTGCTTGAAAATGTCTTTGAGACTCAAGGAAGTTAGACTGTCCGTGTCTAGAGTTTTATCTTTTGTACTATGCTTCGAGAAACAATAGTAGACTCTATGAAAGGACTGTTCTATGAGGATGACTAGGTTCTGTTCCTATACCTCTAGGAGGTCGTCGGGACAATTTGTACGAAGCCCAAGAGGAGGCTGGGAACTTTTAAGAAGCCGACGGGTCCTTGTACGAAGCCCAAGAGGAGGCTATCATTCTCGGAGGAAGAGATCATTATACGAAGCCTAAGAGGAGGCTGTGAATACTTCTAAGAAGCCGTAGGGTCCTTGAATAATGCCCAAGAGGAGGCCGATGCTTTTAAGAAGCCCGCGGGTCTATCATCTCCTTTCCATTAGGAGAGATAACTCTTTTAAAGATGAAAACCACTGGTAAACGTGCGAGGTTTACTATCCAGCGATTTTTAGCTTTTAAAGAGGGTTCCTTAGTTAAGGTCCAAGATTATGACCGTAGTGGGTACCCAAACCCCGAGACATTCAAGGCAAGCTATCCACAAGGAATAGATCAAGTCAGGAAAGTTCGAGAATTGGGAAGAAACTCAAAGATGCCATTCACGGAGAATACATTCATCTTGGGGAGTAGAGCTTCTTGACGATTCCTAAGGAGGACAGCCGAAGAGAAGACTGTATCTGGTGCTCCTATTGGGGATCTAGGCGTCTATTTCTACGAATAAGTGAAACGGCGTCACCTAGTTCTAGACGTAGTTGCCAGGGAAACTCGAAATATCTATACTATTATTACACAGTAGATATGAGTTTATGAAAGGAGACTTACAGTGAGCAGCCCCACAATACAGTTTATAATATGAAAGCAGTAAATGAAAGCGATAACCACTTACTCGGTTGTAGTGCTTCCATGTTGTTTGGTTAGTTGTTCAACAAAGAAAGATTAAAAACAACAGTATATTCAAAATCAAAGGAGAAAGTGCTTTGAAAAAGAAAGATTTGGGGCTTACAGCTCAAGGAGAGGCCCAGGGTTTTATCAGTGAGCGCACTGTTTGACTTTGTACAGCGGGACTTATACAAGTGAATGGGGCCCAAAAAGGTTTTCTGTACAAAGGGATGGGTCTTACACTCTCTCAAGAGGCCCAAAAAAGTTTAAAGAAAAGAGAAATGGGTCTTACTACTCGAGGGTAGGCCCAGATGGTTTTTATTTTTAAACGGGCGACGATCGCGCCGTTTACTTGTACAGAGGGACTTATACAAATGAGTGAGGCCCAAAAAGTTTTTGAACAAGGGGGGATGGGTCTTACACTCTTTCAAGAGGCCCAAAGAGTTTTGAGATGAATAAATGGGTCTTACTACTCGAGGGTAGGCCCAGATGATTTTTGAAAAGGCGACGATCGCGCCGTTTGTTTTTTGACGGTATCGGGACTTATACAATAAGTGAGGCCCAAAGATGATTTGGTCAAAAAAAGGATTGGGTCTTACACTCTAATAGAGGCCCAAAGTGTTTTGAAAATGATTTAAGAGGGTTGAATTAATCCAAAACCCTAATTTATTTCCAAAAATGTATTTAATTGAATAAAAATTCAATTAAACATGATCAAAAATTGTTTAACACATGGAAAACAAATTGTGATCTTGGATTAATGCTTCAAAAATTAAGTATTGACCTACAAAATAATTAGAAAGCATTAAAAGTTGCAAAATCAATGTAGAAAAAATATTTAAAATGTCAAAAACAATCAAAATATTAATTCTTTACAAAAATATCAATTATATGAAATAAATAATATTTTTGGGATTTTTTGATAAAATAAAATATTTTAACATTTTTGTGAATTATTAAAAAAAGAATCAACTCAAAATCATTAAAACTCAGAGAGAAATTAATTTTTGAATCAATTAAACAAAATCACAAAATTCAAATATTCAAATTGTTCAAAAATGGCGCCAAGAACAGCTGAAGAACACGCGCGTGTTCTTGGTTTCTCAGATTTGCGTTTTCTATCCAATCTTCATGAATACGTAATCATATCATGCAATCCACATATCATTATGCTCGTTTCAACCTCACGATCATGTCTATGTACTTTAATTTCATTTAAATTAAACATACAACAAGAAATCACGAAGAGACCTCAAGAACCCTAATTTCTGCATGAAGGCTAGGATTTTTGATACACGATTCAAACAATGCAATTAATTGAGGGAAAACATTCCATGCATGATTATGAACATATGGCCAAATTATTGTGCGAGGAAATATGCATAGATTGAGAGATGACCAAGTATGTGCTTACCTCCAAGTCGTGACAGCAAGTTCAAAGTGATTTTTGATTTGGAGGTGTTACAGATGAGTTGTGATGATCTGGACAGCTTCCCTACACCATATGGAGTGTGTTTGAACACTTGGATTGAATTGAAATGGACTGGATCAGTTTATGGCATCTCAGCTGCAACTTCACTTCAAACTTGTGTGGATGGCAAGTGATTTTGAGATTTTGATGTTTCAGAAGTTATGTGAGTGTTTGATCAGCTCATATGTGATGTATGTGAGGTGTGTGAGTGATTGGTTTGTGCAGAATTGCTCTCAAACTCAAAACCCGATAGCTACCTTGCTAAGAAAGGCATTTTTGCCAAGAGAAAGAGATTTTGAGGAAAGCATCTGTTAGATGGCTTTGGTGTACTTAAACTGACCACAATTGAGCTCTATTTATAGTAGAGCAAGTTTGTTTTGCAAGGAATAGTGCATGGCAGCTGGTAAGTAGGTTTCCTCAATGTTGGCCAATGGAAATGAAAGTCTCCTCTAGCCATTGACTAGAGGTTAGGGCACAGAGCTTTGGTCCCCTTGGTCTTGGATAAGTCTTGACTGATTTCAGATGAGAATGGCTCAGTCCATGCCACCTTGATGGTTCCATTGAATGCCTCATTCCAAATTTGAAGTCTTGTCCCTATTTTGGCAACTCTAGGTTCAACATGCTATTTCTTGTTCCATGGACTTTGGAGGCTTGGCTCAGTGATTGTCCCCTTTAGATTCAATCCTCTGAGGTGTCCAAGTGGATTGGAGCAATTGCAATTGGCTGATTTTGGCAAATCGAGCCAAAATGCAAATTCTGCCTTGCCTTGACAGATTTCAGCAAGGCAACTTGCCAATGTTGTATCTCATGATGTAGGTTGAATTTGGCAATGTTCTTGGCCATTTTGGAAAGCTCTTACATGATACAACAACTGTTTGAACAAGTTTGGTTTTGATCTCTTTTGATTCCAAGTGAAAAATCCCCCTACATTTGGCAAAAAGTGAAGGCAAATTCTGACTTAGTGAAAATTTCACTAAGTGTTGGAAAAAGTGACATTTTTACTTTTCAGCCACTTTGATCACTCCATAACTCAAAATACTTAATGAATTGGAATGACTTGTAGTTGAAGTTTTTGTAGGTGATAATGAGGGCTACAAATCCATCTTTGGATGAGAAAAAATGGCCTTGTGGTTTAGGAGTTATGGTCCTCCAAAGTTGGTACCTTTGCCACTTTATTTTTAACTTAGAAAAATTTCTAAGTTTTATGGTTACCCCTTTTACAAGTTATCTCACTTTTCTTGATTTTTATTGATGAATGATGATTCAAATCATACATTAACATCATTTTAGGGTTAAAAATCCATTTTGGTGAAAAATCTCAAAAAGTCAAAGTTGACTTTTGTGCACAGTTGACTTTTTATCAGATGAATTCCAAACTGTGCAATTCTTCAGGAAATCATGTCCTTGACCTAAATCAAACTTGATGGACATGTTCCATGGGTGTCATAGGGTATATTCAATCATGTATTAGGGTTTGGGAGCATGTCTTGGTCAAAAGTCAAAGTTACAGTTGACTTTTCCCTTAAAACCCTAATTGTGGTGCAGATGAAAATGAGACTTGTTGCTCAAGCTTCTTGGATCAATCCATTGTTCTAAATGGATCAATATGGTGTATTAAAGACCCTCAAATCATCTCTTGAGGTCTTGGCTCATGGTTTGTCCCAAAAGTCAACTTAGGGGTGAATTAGGTCAAGAAACCCTAATTCCTGATTTTTTATGAATGCATCCCCTGAGGCAAAATTGACTTGATGCATGGGTTCATGAGGTTCCATGAAGTATATTAGGTTATGTTTTGGATCATTGCCTTGTGCCTAGATGAAAATTTCCATCTGGAGACCCTGGTCGACCAAAACCCTAATTTGGTGACACTGTCGATCTTGAGACTTGATCCACCTAGAAGGGAGCAGCCTTGTGCTTAATCCTTGAAGTGGGAGTCCTTTTTGATCCATTATGGATGTTTAAGAGATTAGACAAGTTGAAGATCATGTCATTTCTTGATTGATCCTTTGTCTAAGCACTCAGAGAGGGCTTGAAACCCTAATTTTGATTGTATTGGATGCTCACCCATCTTTGGGGAGACTGATGAAGCATGATGGTTCATCCATATTGTGGTGATGATTTTCACAATGATGGGAAATCTAAGTGGTCAAAATTTGGGGTATTACAGATGCCCCTATTTAATCTTCTTGGACCCGAAGGTATGAATGACGAAGGGATTCGAGCATTCGGGGTGCAAGAGGATTAAATATCAGAATATCCGAAATTTTGATGATGGTTATGAATGGTAGCTTACGCATTCATCTTCTTTAGCTAAGCAATGATGCTTAGAAAAGGTAAACTTCCCCTCGATCCTGGTTTCCTACCAAGGAACTGGTCTCAGTCTCTGATTTAAACTTCCCCTCGATCCTGGTTTCCTACCAAGGAACTGGTCTTAGTTTCTGATTTAAACTTCCCCTCGATCCTGGTTTCCTACCAAGAACTGGTCTTAGTTTCTTTTGTCAATAAACTTTCTTGACAAGGGACGCTATTCATAGCGGCTTTCCTCAAACTTCTCGCCGAATTTTCCTGGGGAGATGCCATTTGAGTGGAAAAAGTTTTGATGTCAGACTTGCTGGGGAACCCAGTCGTCTGAGTTGTAGAGTTGTACAAACTTCTCTGTTGGAGACGCCATTTGTCGATTCTACTGGAGAAAGCGAGTCTCTTGAGAGACTGTTTTCACTTGGGATCTTTCATCATACTTTTCTCGGGATCTTCCCGGAGAAACGCCATATGATGGGGTCCAATTTTGAGGTGCCAATGACCTTCTCATCAGTGGTTTTTTGGAGCAAAACTGATGTACTGCCGAATCTCTGATCACGAGGCTTTCTCTGTGGATCTTCCTTAATCCGGGAAAGCAAGGATATCATCTTCAATGGCGAAGAGTGATGTTTATTGAGAGTTTTCTCTGGCTTTTCAGAGGTTCAAGTTATCAAAGTGGCCAAGTGCCGACTCTGATCTAAAGATACACTGGTGGCGAGATTGTGCAGACGCAACACTTCTTGACGAGGAAAGAACTGACAAACTCGATTGAGAAAACTGTTTATCACTAGGGGACAAGACCAACTCAAGTGATAGTGATGCAATACGAAATGCGAACGCAAATAAAATGCATGAAGTATGTATGTATATGCTGACAAAACAGACGCGACATACAGACTAATGGAGGAACACAATTGGATACTCGGCCATCGCGGGGCGAAGAGGTACCGTTGATTCAAAATAGCAATTCCACCTTGCTTAGGAGAGATAGTCCCGTTGGGAGCTATGTTGATCGGGCTTAGGAGATGAGAACTCGGCCGAGGATGTCAGACGAAACAAGGTCTCTGACACAGTTGATCCCTTCATTCAGGCATACTGGCTTAGAAGGAGTACTTTGATTCTGCACTTTGAAGTTTGCTTACTTCGGGAGAAGCAATCGATGTTCTTCTGATGTTCAACAGTCAAAAGAAATTGCCAACCTTAATTTAAAAGCAGAAAAAGTTTTAACAAGTAAATTCATTTTGTTTTATTTCAAGAGTCGTTAATTAAGTTTAAACAACGTCGTTCTGTAAAGCTAAAACAAGCAAGAGCTACAAACAAAAGCACAAGGGCTCAAATTTTATTGATAAGATGGAGATCAGCCAAACGCGTGATTCCAAAGAGTATATACAAAGTTAGAAAATGGTAATTTACAGGGAAAAGGGCTACGTTGAAACATAACGACCACTATCCTTCTACCAACTTTGAATTCGGGGCATCCTGAGCTTCTGTCGAAGATGACCTTTGACTGGAGATTTCCTCCGATAGATGATGTAACTACTGTTGAGGGACTTGTCTCTGTTGAACATAGTTACTTGCCATTATCCCTAACTTTTGCCTGGATTGTACTATGAGATTTCCAATCCATCGGGATGATTCTTTTTTTTTCATGTCTCTAACTTTTGCCTGGACCGCCCTTTCGGGTTTTCAATCCACCGAGACGTTTTTTTTTTCAGTTTTAGGCGAAGTATTTCTTGACTACATCAACATTCGTGGGGTAGGCAAATTCCTCTCCGTCCATGGTTGCAAGCCTCAAGGCACCGCCTGAGAAAGCTTTCGTGACCACATAGGGGCCATCATAATTTGGGGTCCATTTACCCCGAGAGTCAGTGAGAAATGATTGTATCTTCTTGAGCACGAGGTCTCCTTTCCTGAAGACACGAGGCCGAACCTTTTTGTCGAACGCCCTCTTCATTCTCTGTTGATACAACTGATCATGGCATAGTGCCGTGACTCGCTTCTCCTCGATCAGATTCAGTTCGTCGTGTCGACTTTGACACCATTCAGCTTCGGTGGGCTTATCTTCCATCAATACCCTGATTGACGGGATCTCTACTTCTATGGGAAGCACTGCCTCCATGCCATATACTAGAGAGAAAGGGGTAGCTCCTGTTGAGGTGCGGACAGATGTGAGATAACCATGAAGAGCAAAGGGTAGCATCTCGTGCCAATCTTTATAGGTCACAACCATTTTTTGAACGATCTTCTTGATGTTCTTGTTAGCCGCTTCTACCGCTCCGTTCATCTTGGGTCGGTAGGGAGATGAGTTATGGTGTTCGATCTTGAACTCAACGCACAACTCTTTCATCATCTTATTGTTCAAGTTAGATCCATTATCGGTAATGATCTCGCTTGGAACACCATAACGGCAGATGATATTGTTTTTGATAAATCGGATCACCACTTGTCGGGTTACATTGGCAAATGACGCTGCTTCGACCCACTTGGTGAAATAGTCAATGGCTACCAGAATGAACCGATGTCCGTTTGAAGCCTTGGGCTCAATCATACCAATCATGTCGATTCCCCATATGGAAAAAGGCCACGGGGAAGAAAGAACTTTGAGATGTGATGGAGGTACATGAATTTTGTCGGAGTATATCTGACACTTGCGACACCTCCTCATGTACTTGTAGCAGTCGGATTCCATGGTCAACCAATAATATCCGACCCTGAGAATTTTTCTCGCCATTGTGTGTCCGTTGGCATGAGTGCCAAAGGATCCTTCATGAATTTCTTTCATGAACATGTCTGCTTCTGGTCTGTCGACACATCGGAGCAAGACCATGTCAAAATTTCTCTTATAAAGAGTGTCACCGCTCAGGAAGAAGTTTCCAGCCAATCTTCTGAGGGTTTTCCTGTCTTTTCTGAGTTCCCCAGATGGGTACTCTTGTTTCTGAAGGAAGCATTTGATATCGTGATACCAAGGTCTGTCGTCTATGACTGCTTCAATTGTGAAGATGTAAGCGGGCCGTTCAAGGCGCATGATGTTAATCTTAGGTAAGTCATTCCATCGACCTACGCTAATCATGGAAGAGAGAGTGGCTAATGCATCAGCCATGTGATTCTCATCACGAGGGATGTGATGGAACTCAACTCTGTTGAAGAAGGGTAACAACCTCCTTGCATAGTCTTTGTAAGGAATCAATCCTGATTGGTATGTGTTCCAATCTCCTTTTATCTGGTTAATAACCAAGGCTGAATCGCCGTATATGTCCAAGTTTTTTATCCTTAAATCAATCGCTTCTTCGAGACCTATAATACATGCTTCGTATTCGGCCTCGTTGTTCGTACATTTGAACGTAAGTCTGGCAGTGAAAAGAATGTGGGAACCCTGAGGGGTAACAATGATTGCCCCAATTCCGTTTCCATAATGATTAACTGCTCCGTCAAAGATGAGTCCCCACTGGGAACCTGGTTCTGGCCCTTCACTGGGTAGCGGTTCATCGCAATCTTTCATCTTTAGATACATGACATCTTCGTCTGGGAAGTCAAACCCGATTGATTCTTGATTGTCAATCGGTTGATGAGCCAAATGATCGGCTAAAATACTTCCCTTAACGGCTTTCTGAGCGTGGTACTCTATGTCATATTCTGATAGTAACATCTGCCAACGGGCAATCCTTCCCGTGAGAGCAGGTTTTTCGAAAACGTACTTGATTGGATCCATTTCGGAGACCAACCAAGTAGTATGACGAATCATGTACTGGCGAAGACGTTTGGCTGCCCAAGCCAAAGCGCAACAAGTTTTCTCAAGCATTGTGTACCGAGTCTTGCAGTCGGTGAATTTCTTGCTTAGATAGTAAATGGCAGACTCTTTCCTTTTAGTTTCGTCTTGTTGGCCAAGTACACATCCCATTGAGTCCTCTAGGACTGTGAGGTAAATGATTAGTGGTCTTCCTTCCACTGGAGGTGATAGAATCGGCGGATTCAACAGATATTCCTTGATACTGTCGAAGGCGGTTTGGCAATCTTCTGACCAAACGCAATCCTGGTTCTTTTTCAATAACTTGAAAATCGGCGCACAAGTGGCGGTCATAAGGAATATGAATCTGGAGATGTAGTTCAAACGTCCCAGGAATCCTCTGACTTGTTTTTCAGTTTTCGGAGAAGGCATTTCTTGAATGGCCTTGACCTTGTCAGGATCAACCTCAATCCCTTTCTGGCTGACGATGAACCCTAGTAATTTCCCCGAACGGACACCGAAGGTGTACTTGTTAGGATTCAAGCGGAGCTTAAATTTTCTTAGACGTTCGAACAATTTTGATAGATGTTCAACGTGCTCATCCTCTGTTCTTGATTTTGCAATCATATCATCGACATATACCTCGATTTCCTTATGTATCATGTCATGAAACAGAGTAGTCATGGCCCTTTGACAGGTTGCCCCGGCATTCTTCAAACCGAACGACATTACCTTGTAACAAAAGGTACCCCATGGGGTAATGAACGAAGTTTTCTCCATGTCTTTCGGCGCCATTTTGATCTGGTTATAGCCCGAGAATCCATCCATGAAGGAGAATATTTTGAACTTTGCTGTGCTGTCAACCAGCATGTCAATGTGTGGTAAAGGAAAGTCGTCCTTTGGACTTGCCTTGTTCAGATCTCTGTAGTCGACACACATTCTGACCTTTCCATCCTTTTTAGGAACAGGTACGATGTTGGCTAACCATTGAGGATATTCAGATGTAGCGAGGAAACCCACGTCGATCTGTTTCTGTACCTCCTCTTTGATTTTGATGGCCATGTCCGGGTGAGTGCGTCTCAACCTTTGCTTTACTGGCGGACATTCCGATCTCAACGGTAAGTGATATTCCACGATGCTGGTATCCAACCCTGGCATATCCTGATAGGACCAAGCAAACACATCGGGGAATTCTTTGAGAAGCTTTATCAAACCCTCTCTGGCAGTTGGACTGAGCAATGCTCTGATCCTGATTTCTTTTCTCTCTTTTTCTGAACCCAAGTTTACCGTTTCCAATAACTCTTTGTAAGGTTCAATGGACCTTTCCTCTTGTCTGAGTAGTCGGGAGATCTCTCCTGGAATTTCGTTGTCATTTTCTTCTTCAGCCTTGAATACCGGGAACTCAAAGTTGGAAGAAGGCATCGGATCGTATGTTTCAACGGGGTTTAAAACAAGCAATCTGCATGACGTAATGATTCGTGTTTAGAAGAGATAGAGAAAATGTAAGTGTGTGCAGTGTATTTATTTTACTGCTTGTTTTTATGATTGAATTATTTTTTAGGATTACCATTTTCTGAAAAAGCAAAAAGAGAAAACAGCAATTAATGCGGAAATTACAGAACGACGTTATTTTATTAATGAATAAGTCGAATCTTGAAACTACAGCCCTATAAAACAAAACTCCGTCGCTTTGGGCAAAGCGAAGAGGAAAATTTAAAAAGCGAGCCCTATCAAAACATCCGTTTCACCTGGGCAGGGTGAAAGGTTAAAGATGGCAATTACTTTGACTGATGAACGACCTTCGGAACCTCGACAGCAACCCATTGGCGGCGAACTCCTCGGTGAATCACAAAGTCTGGCACCTTCCTTGATTTGTCTTCAGAAATGACGCTGATTTCTGGTGGAGCAGGATCATTGGAATCTGTCTCCCAAGCAGAATTGTCGTAGGAGGATTCCTCTATTGCATTTTGCATAGCATTGGTGCTCTCAGCTGTATCTCCCCATCCAGTTGACTAGATATCTTCGAGCCTGATACGAGAGCTCTCGGGAGCAGTGTACTTGACCATAAAGTCGTATTTTCCACTTGGTTGTCCCAAAGTGTCCCAAACTTCTTTGGAATTGGAGAAGTCATCCCTCTCAATGACGCTGACCTCAGGAAAAGCATAGTTGATGAATTCAAGTCCTGCAAACATTGCGAATTCATCTTCATGTTGAGTAGTTTCTGAATGACCTGAGTGTTGATCCCATGACATGGCAGGGACACAGGTATTCTGTTCAATGACGCTCAGCTGAGTTTCATTACTCGGCTGACTTTCTGGCCCCAAGTCTCCTGGGTAAGGTTGCCACATTGGCAGACCATCCATCGGGCCATAGTAGGTAGAGTCAAAGTTGTCTTTCATTAGAGTGTCTTCCTCTAATGAGTTTGGCGGAGCACGGCATCCTTCCGGATCACAATCTCCGTAGATCATTTCGACATCTAATCTTGGTATAAATCTCGGACTTTCTGTAGGAAAGCAAAAAGGCATAGGCACCTCTTCCTGAGACATATAGCTGTCCTTGTTAAGGTAGGACTTCCATTCTTCATCTGTGTCAGAGGGATCTTCCTCATTGATAGCATGAACTGTCTGAGACACTGGGTGAAGAAAACCTCCACTGTGGAAGAAGTTTTGAAGGGGATGAAGACTTTCATCGTTGGCGGCTGTCTGGGTACAGGTTGCAGAAAAACCAAGACCCTTCTTTGTTTTATTGTCAATAGGAATGACAAGCTGCCCCCATCCTGTCGTATCGGTACTCTCGACCGCTTTGATAGCATCTTTGTATGAAGAAATTGAAGTTCCTTCTTCGGATTGATCATTCTTGCTCACCGATAGTGCTTGGAACTGAGTTCCAATAACCTCCTCGGGTTCCACACAAGTAGATGATGATAAGTTGCTTACAAGCAAGGCTTGTTCCCCACAAACCGTGACAAGTTGATCGTTCTTGACGAACTTTAGCTTTTGGTGGAGGGTTGAAGTAACCGCTCCAGCCTGATGTATCCAAGGTCTTCCTAATAAATAACTGTATGTTGCCCGGATGTCCATGACCTGGAAAGTGATTTGGAAAGTGTGAGGACCAATAGTTATGGGAAGATCAACTTCGCCGATAACTGTTTTTCTGGATCCGTCGAATGAATTGACGACGACCTCGCTGACTCTCATCGGAGGGCCCTTGAATGATAATTGCATCAAGGTGGACTTCGGCATAACATTCATGGCTGACCCTGTGTCTACCAGTACGTTGGCTAAAGCATCGCCCTGGCAGTTAACTGTAATGTTGAGCGCCATGTTATGACGACGACCCTCTTCGGGTAATTCCTCATCACTAAATCCCAAATTATTACAGGAAGTGATGTTAGAGACAATGCTATCGAATTGTCTGATTGTTACATCCTGTTCCACAAAGGCTTGCTCCAAGACTTTCTGTAGAGCCTCTCTGTGTGCTTCCGAACTGAGTAACAGTGATAATACTGAGATCTTTGAAGAAGTCTGTAACAGTTGATCAACAATGTTATATTCACTCCTTTGGATGAGCTTTAGCATCTCATCTTTGTCTTTTGAAAAGTCGGGATTACTAGATTGACCGACTGGTGGATCAGGAATTTCCGCCTGAAGTTCCTTTTCTTTGTTGGATTCCCTAACCCCTCGGTTGAAGATTCTACCACTCTGTGTTACACGACTGACGTCTGCAATATTCACGACGGAGGGTAATGGAATTTCCTTTCCATTCTCAATTGTTGTTGCACCGTATTTGTAAGGGATCACCTTAGCTGATTCATACGGTAATGGTCCCGGTAGATAGATGACTATGGGAACCTTCTGATTTTTCTGACCGTCATAAGTAACCTCGATCCGTTCCCGGTTGGGAACTCTAGATTCGTCAAGTAGAGGGACGATGGCAAAAACATCCCTGATCTGGTGATGACCAGAGATCGTGACAACATCCTCAACTTGATCGACAAGGTAGTTCGGCGACCAAATGATGGGTCCTGAACCTGGATATGGATGAATTTCTCCATGATCGATCTGACCCTGAAGAGCTGCTCTCACAAGGTAACACCCTTGGTTACTTTCCGAACAGACGCTACAATTGTCATAGTTGTGTGGTGGCACCTGGCCACGCCCACTTTGAATACAATGTAACCTCACTAAGTTATCTTCCATTGATCGGACATCCTGACTTTGACGACGAGTAGGATTCCTGTTATTGATACTAATCCGTTGAGTATCTTCGTCCATATAGATTGGCATCCACCAGTGATTTAACAAGTGCTGAAGTGCCTCCTGGACAAGGGTACAACCTCGATCGTTTTCGCAACCCGCTTTACAGCTTTGATAGTCATGTGATATTAAGAATCCAAGTCGGACCTGCTCAGCATGTAACTCTACCAGGTTGGTATTCATTATGCGGATGTCAAAGATCTGAACCATGTTGATTTGATAGGAGTTCCTATCATGGTAGTCTTGGATCCATCCAAGATCCATCTGACGCTGGAGGGCCTCTTGTATGAAACAGCATCCCTGTTTGTTTACCGAGCAAATCAGACAGGAACTATAATCGTGCCGCGGCAGATTATGATACTGGCTTTGCCTTGAGTGCATCGCCACCAAGTTGACATTCATCACACGGCTGTCGTGGTTTTGAATGACGTTAGAATTCGTAGAGACCATGTTAACTCCACGAACTCGGTGCTCTTGGATCCATCCGAGATCCATCTGTTCCTGTAGAGCTGCTTGCACTACAAAACATCCTTGGTTGTCTTTAGAGCAGATATCACACTGGTGATAATTATGAGGTGGCACATGGCCATATCCACTCTGTCTACAATGCATCTTGACCAGATTGGTCCCCAATAAGAGTACATCGTGAATTTGATAGACATTGTTAGTCTCTTTCTCAATCAGATTGACTGCATCTTTCTCATGTTGAGGCAGCGGGTTCGTAAGAACATTAGGATTTGTATCTTTGAAAGATAAGAGCCCGCTCCTAACAAGCTTTTGCACGTCGGATTTGAAATTGAGACAAGTCTCAATGTTATACCCTGAACCTCCTTGATGATAAGGGTATGTTTGAACCACCTTAAACCAGAAAGGCGGGTTTTCCGGAACTGAAAGGGGAGACTTAGTCTGAATGTGCCCCTTGGCTAGCAGTAACAGAAACAATTCAGCGTACGATACGGGTATAGGATCAAATCCTGGTGGCCGTGTTGTACGGTTGTTGTTATATGGAGGACGAGCCTGCTGAAGAGGCTGTTGTGTCCTTTGTTGGTCAGGTTGGCTCTGCGCAATCTGAGGTTGATACATAGGAACAGGCACGGGGCCGATAGCAGGAGTAACAGCTGCTACTGGCTGATAACGTCGCCTTTGCTTTTCGAGAGAGATATTCCCAATATCTTGCTCTTTTTTCTTAGGGAGAGCACCACCGTATTTTTTAGTACCGCTCGTTGATCCAATGTCTTTTACCAAACGTCCTTCTCGGACGGCTTCCTTAAGACGTACACCCATGCCGACCATTTCGGTGAAATCACTGGGTGCACTGGCGACCATTCGGTCATAGTAAAATGAGCTTAAGGTCTTTAAGAAGATTTTTGTCATCTCTTTTTCCTCAAGAGGTGGACAAATTTGAGCGGCAATTTCACGCCACCTTTGAGCATACTCCTTAAAGGTTTCCTTGTCCTTTTGTGACATTGATCTGAGTTGATCTCTGTCGGGTGCCATGTCCAAATTGTACTTGTATTGTTGGACGAAGGCAGTACCAAGATCTCTGAATGTACTGATCGTAGTACGGTTTAAACCCATGTACCATTTAAGTGCGGCACCGGTTAAACTATCCTGGAAGTAGTGAATCAGCAGGTCCTGATTCTTCGTCTGGGCTGACATCCGCCGAGCGTACATCACCAGATGACTCTGAGGGCAAGAGTTACCCTTGTATTTTTCAAAGTCGGGCACTTGGAACTTGTGCGGGACTTTCACATTTGGGACCAAGCAGAGGTCTGCGGCGTCCTTTCCAAATAGATCCTGACCGCGAATGGCTTGCAGCTCTTTCTGCATTTCCAAGAACTGCTCCTGGAATTCATCCATTCTGTCAAACATAGTTTCCTTCTTACCAGAAGGTGTTGGTGGAATCTGTCCTTCCGGGACAGTGTCCACCACAGGGGGTGGTACCGTGACTACGACAGTAAGTCTTGGCGTTTCCCAAAGTTTGTAACCTTCAGGAGTCTTCAGTATGCCCCTGGCATCTTCGCTTTCTCGAAGTTTGTAACCTTCAGGCCCAGCGGCTTCTGTTGCGATTCTCTGATCTTCAGTGATCGGCGGAACATATCCTTCCAGGATATAGTTAACAGGCATGCCCCAAGGACGATCTTTCGGCATCTGATACCTAGGATCATACTTTTCTATGATGGGAGTTGAGGTGATCTCTGAGATCACAGTTCTTTGTAGCTGAGCTTCTACCATGGCTTGCATGTTGTTACGAAGCTTTCTCATATCCTCTCTCAGAGTGTCGATCTCTTCTTTCAACTCTCTGTTTTCTTCCTCAAGATCATCCATCTTTTTCTGACGATTGGCCCGAGTATTATACAAATGAGACAGTTTGACTCTAGAATCGAGACACAAACGTGAGATTCGTAGGGAAGAAGAATACGCGATGTGAGAATGATGAATGCAATGATTATATTAATTGTTGTTTTTTGGTTTAATCAAAATAAACTTCGACAATTAGATTGCAAATATCAAACAGTGGGGAAACCCCTTTTTATTGAAATTCAAAGGATTACAGAAATGGAAATACAGTAGATTACAAAGTGCAGAAACAGAAACCTAAACTAATGGGTCCCGAGTCCTCTCTGAGGAGAAACCGGGTGCTGATTCTGGTATCTTCCTTTTCTTTGACCGGGGCGCTTGGGCCGTTGTCGGGTTGTCATTCCTTTGCCAAGTGAAATGAGTGAGCAAATTCCTTTGGTCATCTTGATTCTCTACAGCATGCTGCTCCAAAATTTCAATCAGAGCATCTTTCTCTTTTAGTAGTTGCTGTATTTGGATACACTCTACGTCGAGGGTGCGATACTTGTTCTTCCAAGATCTTCTTTCCTTTTGAACTTTGTTGAGAGTAACCTGAAGCTTTTTAGTTTCCGTCATGAAGTACATGACAGTTTCCCTCGGTGGAAGAATTCCGTAACGAGGATAAGGCATCTTTAGCTTGAGAGCTCTAGTTTGCACCCAATGGAGATAAGGCTCCACCGAGACACAGTCCGGTTTTCCCAGAGACTCTCGTCCTTTCTTATGAACATGTTTCCAAGCTTGCACTATTTCCATTTTTAGTGCTCTGTCACTTTCTCCTTCTTTGAAGAAAAGACCTTCCAGATGAACACCCAGTGGGATGTGTCTCATCGGGTATCCAAATTGACTAAGAACTAATATCGGATGATAGTTGATTCCTCCTTTAGTTCCTATGAGGGGCACGCTGGGGAAGTTTCCATAACGATCAATGATTCTGATTCCCTCATAAATCCTATTACACCAATCTATATCAGAGTTGGTAAGAGACATGATCTTCTGCGACCAACGTAAGACACTCTTGCAATCCCAAAAAGCAGCAGACTTGGGCAAGTGAGAGATAAACCATTTGTAAAGCAAAGGTACACAGCATGTGATCTCCCCTCCGCTGTACAAATTTCCCAAGTGTACAGAATGATACGCATCCGCGAGCAAAGTCGGCACAGGGTTTCCAATGAGAAAAACCTTAATAGCGTTGATATCGACGAAGTTATTGATGTTGGGAAACAAAAATAACCCGTAGGTGAGCAAGACAAAGATGCTTTCAAAAGCAGTCTCGTTCCCTATACTAGCAAAGTACAGAGCCTTTTTTGTCAAGAACTGGGCTGGCAAACCTTGGATGCCACCCTTAGTGGTCATGTGAGTCCTGACCTCAGACTCATCCAAATGAATTGCTCTTGCAATAGTCTGATTCTTTGGAATTTCTTCCAGTCCAGAAAATGGAGCTCGATCAGTGATATGTAAATCAGCCAGATGAGAATACTCCTCCAGCGTTGGTGATAGCTGGTAATCCGGGAATGTGAAACAATGATAAATCGGATCGTAGAACTGAATGAGCGCGTCCATGATCCCCTTAATCACATGGACTCTTAACAGTGCTAGCAAACCACCGTGCTTGGCTCTGAAAGCCTCTGGGTTAACGATCATCCTCGCTAACTTTCTCAAATCCCCTAGTTTTGGAACCTTGAAGGTATACTGGTGAGTTCTCCTTCTACCGAAATCCATTAATGCAATCTTTTTCTCTGATATTTGCAATCACAGTCTTAGTTTAATTTGAAAAACAGAGAGACTAGAAGAGAAAGTTTTTTGAATGTTTTAATGTTTTATTAAATGAATGCATGAATGCAGCACACAAAAACATAGAAAAAACATGGGGCCAAAGGGTCGTTGTCATGAAGTCAAGGCTCTACCCATCCCCAAAGGTTTATACTAGGGTGATTTTTGTACCTGTACTCATTATCATCAGCTCCTCCTAGGAAAGCAAAACAACAAGCGGATCGCCAGCGAGTTGTGTGCAATCTTAGAGTAAGTGCCATTCACCGAGAATAGATCACCAGCCTCAAATGAGAGTAGTATCGCGTAACAGCTATTTCCGATAGCTTCCGCACTATGAAAAAGGTTGGCTTTTCTTAAGTGTATACTCAATCTCACCATATGCGGCATCACACGCATTCCCATTAGCAGAAAAATAAACATGTATAGCATTTAGGAAAAGCAGTATATATATTTGTCCTAATCATCCTAGACTTATAAAGCTACGAATCTTAAGTTCCTGACAGAAATGGGTTCCCCGACGGAAGCCCTAATCTGTGGTTCCCTGCCTAAGAGATGGACCAGCATAGGTCAATCTTTCTCTTCAGTAGAGTTCCCATTTTCCGTAGAAAACGAGGATGATGCCCTAAGGCAGAAAAGGAGACTCCCCAGCAGAGTCTCCATTTGTGTAATTTTTCACACAAGAGAAGTAGAAAGAAAGGAAAGGGCCCCACGGTGGGCGCCATTTTTCTGTAGCGAGCGATTTTGGACGCGGTTCTTAAGCGATGGTCACTCTCTGTGGTTTGAGCTTTGACTACAGGTCGATTCATTTTTTATCCTATTGTGAGCTGAATAAGGAAGGGAAATAGATGTCTCCAATTAACCCTGCTTTGCATACTGAGTTTAAACAGCGATCTGTTAGGTTACGGATGCTATCAATGTGGGGGGGCCTTTGTACTGGTTATTCGTATTTCGCCAATACAGGTTTCTTTCTTTCTAGGGCTTAATGTTTCTGATGGGGAATAAGGATTAGGATGTTAGGACTGGTGCTTTTGAATTACTGCTTTTGATTGATGGAGATATGGGATTTGGGTTTTTTGTTGATTGCGCTCGCTAAGATCTTTTCTTTCGATCTTATGCCTACGTATTCCCGTTTACCGAAACAGGGAAATCAGAGCGTTCGTAGTTCCTCCTATTCTATGGGAGGAACTTGGTTTTTGGTGTCTTGTTCAAAGCCCAAGACGTGAAGCGAAAGGTGATTTGTATCTTGTTCAAAGCCCAAGATGTGAAGCTAAAAGGTCTATTTGTGTCTTGCTCAAAGCCCAAGACGTGAAGCTGAAAGACCTCGACTTTAGAGAGAATTTGTCATCTCTAAAGAGGGGAAAGGAGAATTACTTTAACTGGGATACGCGGATCCGAGCATTGCCATAATTTCCGAAGAAAGGGTTTTAACCTGAAAGAGAAGACTTTAACTCAGTGTAGAGCAATGCCATCTTTCCTTAGGAATTTCTCATGCTAAAAGAGGGACATTGGCATGGATGTAGATGATCCAGAGGCTTGCCGCTTACAGCGATTAGATGAAGGGAAAGGAGTTGTTGATGTTTGTGTACTGTGAACGAGGCACAGTTTTGATGTTAAAAGGTTGATTGGATCAACCAGTGGTTTTCTTATACAAAGCCTAACAGGAGGCTAATTTCCGCTAGGAAAATCATTATACAAAGCCTAAGAGGAGGCTATTATGTGTCTCGTACAAAGCCCGAGAGAGAGGCTAAAAGTTTTTGACCCAGTGGGGCATATCGTTATACAAAGCCTAAGAGGAGGCTAAAAGAGTTCGACTCTTGCTTAAGGAATTTGTATCTCGTACGAGGCCCGAGATGGAGGCAAAAAGGGGTGATTGACTCAACGAGGGAATATTTTGTGTCTCATACAAAGCCTGAGAGAGAGGCTAAAAGGGTTTGACTCTACAGGGGAATTTTTTGGTATCTCGTACAAAGCCTGAGAGAGAGGCTAATGCATCTGTTTCAGTTGAGTGACAGATCCAATATACTGATTTAAAAGAGAAAATCAGTTCTTATATGAGTAACACTGTACACAGGGATTTCATTTGAGGATCAGGGATATTTCCTTCTCTTTGAGGAAACGGGAAATCCAAAGGGTATTGAGACTATCCGAGTCTGCGGGTTTCCTTCCTATTTAACGAAGGGTGCTTGAGAATGTCTTTGAGACTCAAGGAAGGTAGACTGTCAGTGTCTAGAGTTTTATCTTTTGTACTATGCTTCGAGAAACAGTAGTAGACTCTATGAAAGGACTGTTCTATGAGGATGACTAGGTTCTGTTCCTATACCTCTAGGAGGTCATCGGGACAATTTGTACGAAGCCCAAGAGGAGGCTGGGAACTTTTAAGAAGCCGGCGGGTCCTTGTACGAAGCCCAAGAGGAGACTATCATTCCCGAAGGAAGAGATCATTATACGAAGCCTAAGAGGAGGCTGTGAATACTTCTAAGAAGCCGTAGGGTCCTTGAATAATGCCCAAGAGGAGGCCGATGCTTTTAAGAAGCCCGTGGGTCTATCATCTCCTTTCCATTAGGAGAGATAACTCTTTTAAAGATGAAAACCACTGGTAAACGTGTGAGGTTTACTATCCAGCGATTTTTAGCTTTTAAAGAGAGTTCCTTAGTTAAGGTCCAAGATTATGACCGTAGTGGGTACCCAAACCCCGAGACATTCAAGGCAAGCTATCCACAAGGAATAGATCAAGTCAGGAAAGTTCGAGAATTGGAAAGAAACTCAAAGATGCCATTCACGGAGAATACATTCATCTTGGGGAGTAGAGCTTCTTGATGATTCCTAAGGAGGACAGCCGAAGAGAAGACTGTATCTGGTGCTCCTATTGGGGATCTAGGAGTCTATTTCTACGAATAAGTGAAACGGCGTCACCTAGTTCTAGACGTAGTTGCCGGAGAAACTCAAAATATCTATACTATTATTACACAGTAGATATGAGTTTATGAAAGGAGACTTACAGTGAGCAGCCCCACAATACAGTTTATAATATGAAAGCAGTAAATGAAAGCGATAACCACTTACTCGGTTGTAGTGCTTCCATGCTGTTTGGTTAGTTGTTCAACAAAGAAAGATTAAAAACAACAGTATATTCAAAATCAAAGGAGAAAGTGCTTTGAAAAAGAAAGATTTGGGGCTTACAGCTCAAGGAGAGGCCCAGGGTTTTATCAGTGAGCGCACTGTTTGACTTTGTACAGCGGGACTTATACAAGTGACTGGGGCCCAAAAAGGTTTTCTGTACAAAGGGATGGGTCTTACACTCTCTCAAGAGGCCCAAAAAAGTTTAAAGAAAAGAGAAATGGGTCTTACTACTCGAGGGTAGGCACAGATGGTTTTTATTTTTAAACGGGCGACGATCGCGCCGTTTACTTGTACAGAGGGACTTATACAAATGAGTGAGATCCAAAAAGTTTTTGTACAAGGGGGGATGGGTCTTACACTCTCTCAAGAGGCCCAAAGAGTTTTGAGATGAATAAATGGGTCTTACTACTCGAGGGTAGGCCCAGATGATTTTTGAAAAGGCGACGATCGCGCCGTTTGTTTTTTGACGGTATCGGGACTTATACAATAAGTGAGGCCCAAAGATGGTTTGGTCAAAAAAGGATTGGGTCTTACACTCTAATAGAGGCCCAAAGTGTTTTGAAAATGATTTAAGAGGGTTGAATTAATCCAAAACCCTAATTTATTTCCAAAAATGTATTTAATTGAATAAAAATTTAATTAAAAATGATCAAAAATTGTTTAACACATGGAAAACAAATTGTGATCTTGGATTAATGCTTCAAAAATTAAGTATTGACCTACAAAATAATTAGAAAGCATTAAAAGTTGCAAAATCAATGTAGAAAAAATATTTAAAATGCCAAAAACAATCAAAATATTAATTCTTTACAAAAATATCAGTTATATGAAATAAATAATATTTTTGGGATTTTTTTATAAAATAAAATATTTTAACATTTTTGTGAATTATTAAAAAAAGAATCAACTCAAAATCATTAAAACTAAGAGAGAAATTAATTTTTGAATCAATTAAACAAAATCACAAAATTCAAATATTCAAATTGTTCAAAAATGGCGCCAAGAACAGCTGAAGAACACGCGCGTGTTCTTGGTTTCTCAGATTTGCGTTTTCTATCCAATCTCCATGAATACGTAATCATATCATGCAATCCACATATCATTATGCTCGTCTCAACCTCACGATCATGTCTATGTACTTTAATTTCATTTAAATTAAACATACAACAAGAAATCACGAAGAGACCTCAAGAACCCTAATTTCTGCATGAAGGCTAGGATTTTTGATACACGATTCAAACAATGCAATTAATTGAGGGAAAACATTCCATGCATGATTATGAACATATGGCCAAATTATTGTGCGAGGAAATATGCATAGATTGAGAGATGGCCAAGTATGTGCTTACCTCCAAGTCGTGACAGCAAGTTCAAAGTGATTTTTGATTTGGAGGTGTTACAGATGAGTTGTGATGATCTGGACAGCTTCCCTACACCATATGGAGTGTGTTTGAACACTTGGATTGAATTGAAATGGACTGGATCAGTTTATGGCATCTCAGCTGCAACTTCACTTCAAACTTGTGTGGATGGCAAGTGATTTTGAGATTTTGATGTTTCAGAAGTTATGTGAGTGTTTGATCAGCTCATATGTGATGTATGTGAGGTGTGTGAGTGATTGGTTTGTGCAGAATTGCTCTCAAACTCAAAACCCGATAACTACCTTGCTAAGAAAGGCATTTTTGCCAAGAGAAAGAGATTTTGAGGAAAGCATCTGTTAGATGGCTTTGGTGTACTTAAACTGACCACAATTGAGCTCTATTTATAGTAGAGCAAGTTTGTTTTGCAAGGAATAGTGCATGGCAGCTGGTAAGTAGGTTTCCTCAATGTTGGCCAATGGAAATGAAAGTCTCCTCTAGCCATTGACTAGAGGTTAGGGCACAGAGCTTTGGTCCCCTTGGTCTTGGATAAGTCTTGACTGATTTCAGATGATAATGGCTCAGTCCATGCCACCTTGATGGTTCCATTGAATGCCTCATTCCAAATTTGAAGTCTTGTCCCTATTTTGGCAACTCTAGGTTCAACATGCTATTTCTTGTTCCATGGACTTTGGAGGCTTGGCTCAGTGATTGTCCCCTTTAGATTCAATCCTCTGAGGTGTCCAAGTGGATTGGAGCAATTGCAATTGGCTGATTTTGGCAAATCGAGCCAAAATGCAAATTCTGCCTTGCCTTGACAGATTTCAGCAAGGCAACTTGCCAATATTGTATCTCGTGATGTAGGTTGAATTTGGCAATGTTCTTGGCCATTTTGGAAAGCTCTTACATGATACAACAACTGTTTGAACAAGTTTGGTTTTGATCTCTTTTGATTCCAAGTGAAAAATCCCCCTACATTTGGCAAAAAGTGAAGGCAAATTCTGACTTAGTGAAAATTTTACTAAGTGTTGGAAAAAGTGACATTTTCACTTTTCAGCCACTTTGATCACTCCATAACTCAAAATCCTTAATGAATTGGAATGACTTGTAGTTGAAGTTTTTGTAGGTGATAATGAGGGCTACAAATCCATCTTTGGATGAGAAAAAATGGCCTTGTGGTTTAGGAGTTATGGTCCTCCAAAGTTGGTACCTTTGCCACTTTATTTTTAACTTAGAAAAATTTCTAAGTTTTATGGTTACCCCTTTTACAAGTTATCTCACTTTTCTTGATTTTTCTTGATGAATGATGATTCAAATCATACATTAACATCATTTTAGGGTTAAAAATCCATTTTGGTGAAAAATCTCAAAAAGTCAAAGTTGACTTTTGTGCACAGTTGACTTTTTATCAGATGAATTCCAAACTGTGCAATTCTTCAGGAAATCATGTCCTTGACCTAAATCAAACTTGATGGACATGTTCCATGGGTGTCATAGGGTATATTCAATCATGTATTAGGGTTTGGGAGCATGTCTTGGTCAAAAGTCAAAGTTACAGTTGACTTTTCCCTTAAAACCCTAATTGTGGTGCAGATGAAAATGAGACTTGTTGCTCAAGCTTCTTGGATCAATCCATTGTTCCAAATGGATCAATATGGTGTATTAGAGACCCTCAAATCATCTCTTGAGGTCTTGGCTCATGGTTTGTCCCAAAAGTCAACTTAGGGGTGAATTAGGTCAAGAAACCCTAATTCCTGATTTTTGATGAATGCATCCCCTGAGGCAAAATTGACTTGATGCATGGGTTCATGAGGTTCCATGAAGTATATTAGGTTATGTTTTGGATCATTGCCTTGTGACCAGATGAAAATTTCCATCTGGAGACCCTGGTCGACCAAAACCCTAATTTGGTGACACTGTCGATCTTGAGACTTGATCTACCTAGAAGAGAGCAGCCTTGTACTTAATCTTTGAAGTGGGAGTCCTTTTTTATCCATTGTGGATGTTTAAGAGATTAGACAAGTTGAAGATCATGTCATTTCTTGATTGATCCTTTGTCTAAGCACTCAGAGAGGGCTTGAAACTCTAATTTTGATTGTATTGGATGCTCACCCATCTTTGGGGAGACTGATGAAGCATGATGTTTCATCCATATTGTGGTGATGATTTTCACAATGATGGGAAATCTAAGTGGTCAAAATTTGGGGTATTACAATCGGTTGCAAGGCGCGCCCAATGTAATATGTATGTTATCTTTTTTAAAAAATTAGACTATTTTTTAGCATAATCGAGGTGGAATCCCTGTAATTTTTTTGGTACCTAATTTTTCATATTTTTCCAACATCACATAGACCACATTTAAGTTGCTAGTTGGTATCTAATTTTTCATATTTTTCCAACCAATTTTTTTAATTTCATTGCCCCAAATAGCTAGGATGCACTTATTCTTCAAAATGAACAATTGATTTACAAAAGTACTAATCTAGAATACACACAAGTGTACAAAATTATAAATATGTTTACACGGTGGACTACTACAACAACAAAACCAGTGCAAACATACAAAAATATCCAACCATTTATAAGTCCTTTCCCACACTTGAATTACCAAAATGCAATCCACAAGATGAGTTGTAGCTTCAGTAGATAACACCAAAATCACATTTGTTGACAATAAATAATAACACCAATTGACATCAGCAGACAGCACCAAAGTCAAGAAACTCAAATCAGATATATATAGACAATTATATATAACTCACCAGATAAGCTTAATTTTTATATAAGTCAAAGAAACATGTTGCCCAACGGAGTCGCAAATCATACAAATCATCTTGTATTAATTCTGTTGGGTCATCAAATACCTACATTACGTAAATAACAATATAAAGTTATTCTTTGAAAATTCACATTAAGTTGCAAAATGTAAAGTAAATAACAAAGTAAAGTTATTTTTATTACCTGCGTCCAAGACTCGGTTATATTGGCAGAGACAATATCCAACATATTTTTCATCACATAGTACCCACAATCAATAGAGTTATGTTGTCGCCTTATCTACAAATGAAATTACATAATTAGTAAATACTTATGATAAAATTAAATATAGAATTATAATTTACACCACACTTACATTGGTTTCAAACATCAATAACCCAAAAAAACTTACTGAGGACATTCCCATTCTCCTTCAGTCAGTTGTCTTTTTGGCCTTGCTTCCTCACATTCAAGACATTTAGTATTTCTTGCAAAATTCATAAAATTACACCTGCTCAATATTAGAAAAAGGGAATGTTAACTCTCAACAAAACGTTACAAGTAATACTTGTAAAACCAAATTAACTGCATTATTTGCTTTACAGTCACCTTGGGACTCAGAAAAAGTTGAAATAATTTACAAAATTACCTTGTGCAAATCCAATCACCCTTTTTCATTTCAATGTTTTGTCCAAGAGGCGTTGTACGCCCAAGTCTACCAGCAGGAATTTGATTTTGCACTAAATCAAAAGAGTTAGGTCCAGGAGCACTATAACTCAGCTTGAAAAGTTCACCAAATAGGTTTCGGACAGAGGGTTCAACAAGATTTATGTTATAGAGATTGTTCCTTTCTGAAGGGACCGAGCAGTTACTTGCATAACTCAGCAGAAATTTCATTAGATCAACCATATTAGCTTTATTAGTGTCCAAGGCCTACATATCAAGCACAAATCAGAAAGCTCTTAAATAAACTGGTCAAAAGTTGAAATTGAGTGTTAAGAGATGAAAGGTGTTACGTTCCATACATACAGTATGCATATTGTTTCTCAAATAGTTAGTCTGGTGAGAAATTATAAACAGATATTCAGGATTTCAGGCAATTTCCACTTTTCTTGTTTCTTTAGACCCAAGACAAAAGTGAATTTAAGAAAAGGTTACATGGTCAGAATCTTTTCCAATATTTCAGCAAAGAGGAATGAAACCAAAAGCTCAGAATCTGAAACCAGGAAGTTATGGTAGATTTTTATTCCATTTATTCATTCATTTGTTTCAACTATTCAAACAATTACACAGTACTCACTAACCCAACACTGAGAGAAAGAAAAAAACTAATGCAGTTTTGTAAGGTATGAACATATAGTATATGAGAAGTTATGAAAATAGAAGAATATAGCAGTAGAAAGTACTAACAGTGAAGTCACCGTTGGATACAAACGACTTCATCTTCAAAACGGAATCCTCAGAGTCTGGAAACAGAAAGGGGGTGCCATGTTCAACCACAGCCGCAACACAAAACTCAGACATTTTATGCTACTGGAAGGTAAGTTTTATTCCAAGACCATGGACATTCCAACTATAAAGTATTGTATACATATTGTATACATAAAACTTTAGCTACTTGAAGGTAAGTTTTATTTAAGATGAAGAGATATCTAATGACAATGCATGTTTCTCCACCCACTAAAGCATCTAGTGAGTAATGATTAGTCCATACCTACTGGGTGTGAGTTGAACTATATTCAATTATTTATTACTTTTTTTATTGTTTTTAAGTGTTTTCATAAAAATATATGATGTTTATAAATGTTTTAATAAAAATATATTATATGATGCAAGATGATAATGTAAACTTGTACTTACATTGTCCCAACTATTCTACTGCTATTTCTTTGAGTTTGGTCGACTACAAATAATATTTCCATGCCAAAATCAGAATCATTTGATAGCTACTTCTTGTCTGCTCGAAAGTAAGCCCTGGATTTTCACAAATTAAATCTCAAGGACTCCATGGTGGTATTATCAATTTCATCTAAAAAGAACAAATTATAATCTATCTAATACGATTATAACATCAGACCATGCAAATATGAAACAAATTAAGAGTTAAAGGCCTACTTTTCAATTAACTCAATACTTTTCGGATCTTGTGCTATAGAGTTGTACTTCTGGTTCCATGCTCTTATACATATAAGAAACAAATTCCTAGGATAAATATCAGTGCAACCACTGTAAGTGCAACCACAATTGTAATAATTACCCCTAATGAGATCCTACTATTTCCTACATAATATTAATTAAAAAATTCAATTCCTCAGACTGCAAGTGGATCAAAGTAAGAGTCACTAGGACTATACCACTACATTTACTATTAACTTTGAGTACATGTAATTTGGTTGGTGGATAAATCTTACGTATATTGGAATTCAGTTCTGTATAGAAATGAAATTCGGAAACACAAACCTGAGAAGGTTCGGTCTATCTCGAGCAACAAATATGTTTTCGATTTCGCATATCAATTTGAATCGAAATAAAATCATGTGTAATCTACCAGTATAATACATAACAGCAGCAACAACCGTATGCATTCACCGCCAACATTTTAGTCCAATGTGAATTCAATTCATATCAAATAATCAACATGTATGCAGCAATATCAGTGAACTTGAAACAAAGCAAACGCCGCATATTCAATGTAAACCCACAAACAAAATGCAACAATCAATCTACATAAATAAGTCCATCAATCAATAGAAACAATTTAAAAACTGAAAAAAAGTATGCTAACAGAAACAACGTTCTCGCAACGGAAATCTCACAAAATAAATCGTTTAGAAAATTACCACCTAGTTATGTCGTTTGAACCCGAGTTGTTGTGGAGCAGTTGTTGTTGCGGGAAATATTGTCGTCGGAGCTGTAGAACTACTTGCGTGTTTGGCCTAACGGCGGTGTCGCTGAGACTCCTCCATCTTCGTTACTAGTGACACTCCAGCTGGACTAATAACAATCTAGTAATTAACACTGCCACCAAGTTTTCTTTAAGCACAACATTCCTGTAGTGAAGTTCATGATGCTAAAAGCAAATATTTATAAACAAGACTCTCCAGATCTGGACAAGTCTCCCAGCAGCCACAACAATGGGTCTTTACCACGGTGTTTGAGGGTGGGGTAGTGCAGTAATGCTACAGAATTAATCGTTGTTCGAATTTGTTTTCGGTTGGAATTTTGATCGATTTTGGCAGAGTATGTAGTTTGGGTTGTAAGTGGTGAGTTTGTGGTGGGTTTACATGGTGGCGGAAGCCTCGAAGGAGATTGTTTCACGGCGGAAACAAATGGGAGAATGAAGGTTTTAGTGGTTTGCGAGTTAAAGCTTGAAGATGGAGAGTGTGGAGGCGGAAGGAGTATTAACGGCGGAGGGAAGTCGCAGGTGGTTGGTAGGGAGAAGTCGAAGGGAGTTTCAAAGTGCGCTTGGAAATAACAAGAAATGATATTAGTGGAAGATGAACTAGGGCTTTAGTAAAATTTAAATTTTCACATAGGTTGCAAAGAGGTCCGATGTAAAAGCCCACTTTTTTACATCGGGTTAAAATTTAGGATTGATGTAAAATTCTTTATAACAAAATTTTATATTATTTACGAAACTGCCACCTTGTTATTTTTTCATCAGTGAACTTTTCACATCGGGTGCAAAACCAGGCCCGAAGTGAAATTCTTTATAACAAAATTTCATATTATTTATGAAACTATCACCGTGTTATTTTTCACATCAATGGAAATAAATATCTGATGTAAAATCCCTAAATCAAATATTTTTCACTTCATATTATTATGAAATATGATGTAAAATCTTTTGACAAATACTTTTCACATCATATATTTTGAAATTTGATGTAAAACCATTTAACTAAATGTCTTATTTTTAGTAGTGAAGTGTGGACAGGCAGAACATCTGATTGCTGACTGCAAAGTTAATATGGTGACTTGTTACAACTGTGGATAATAGTTGACATGATTTAAAATAAGATAAAAACACTAAACAAATATTGTGATTTAAAAACCTTTAAAATAATATAATATACATAAGAAACACTAAACAAACAAATAGGTAAAAAAATCGATCTATAGTCTTGTATTTTTTAGTCATTTAATTGAGAGACATCATACCAACATTTATATGAGTTGTCATCTCATCAATTAGATTTCAATTAATAATAATCTAAGTCATATCATATCTACAAACACATATAACTTTTTTTTTATTTATAAATTCAATCTGAATTAAAGGAGAAAATTACAATATTGAAAGAGGAAGATCTCACCAAAGATAAATTAAATTAGGAGAATCTAAAATCTAGGAGGTTATGTAGTAATGTATGTAGTTTTCCAATTTGTTTGCACATAAATTTTATTCCCGCTATGTATGTGAGAAATCGTATTTAAGCTACAATTTAACCATTTGTTATGAGACCCTCGACCCGTAGATATTTTAACCAAATGCTTCACAGACATAATTAGTTTCTATCCAGATATATCTCAGATCTCTTGCATATGCTTGTTTTAAAGAAAATATAATTGTCATTGTTTCTTCTTGCAATATCTTATCTTCCTTAAGCCTGCAAAAACATATAATAAAATAATTGAGTATGAGATTTAATAATAAGATAAATTAACCTACAAAATATTTTTCAAATCATTTGTGCAACTATTTAAAACACCCAAATTCTTAAAACATAGCGAGGGAAGAAAAACTTATGGTTGAAGATGTTATCGATAGCGACATAGTGAAATTTTTTAAAAACAAATTAGTGAATAAGTGAAATGGGTACGAACATGAATAAATAATGAAGGTGGGATGAAAGATGGTTATAAAGGTGTGGAGGAATGCGAAGAGACAAAATATTTTATACATCAATGCATGGGTAAATAACAAAATAAAATAGTAGTTCAAATGTTTATGTCATAAATTTATTATCAATTATTCAATTTATTAATTATTTTTTTTATTAATGTAACAAGTGAGTGGATGGTCCTAGATAAAGAATAAAATTAAAAAAGTAATTCAAAGGTTTATGTAATAAAATTTTTTTTTTTTAAATAATATGATAATAATTATTATACAAATTGTAATTAATTAGTCTATTATTTGATTAAAATTTTGTATCTATTTTTTTAATGTCCAACGTGTAAATGGTGTTTATATTTATTTAATTTTAAAATTATTCAAATAAATAATTGGGTTATATCAAATTGTTTCGATAAAAAATCATATTTATAACAAATTATTATGTTGTAACTTATTTCTCGTTTTCTTCTCTTCTGAGAAGCTTTGAGTGTCCTTATCTTGGTTCTATTGGTCCTGCTGTCTGATTGCAGACTAGTATGGCAAATTCAAGTTTTGAAAATTTATCTATTCGCGAGGAGGGGAAAGAAGAGGGTTTTTGTTTCGATTAGAAGAAGACGGGGAGGAGGTGGTGGATTTACGGTGGTACCTTATAGGTCGATTTTTGTGCGACAAACCCAACCATGAGAAGTTAATGAAAGTAAGGGTAGCAGATATGTGGAGACCAGTCAAGGGAGTTACTATCAAGCAAGCTATAGGATGCTTGTTTTTGTTTCACTTCTCGCATAATCTTGAGATGGAAGCGACATTAAAGGGAGGTCCATGGACTTTTAAGAATCACCTTCTTATCCTAGAGAAGGTTAAGGTTGGGATACAAATCGAAAGCATTCCTCTATTCCATGTAGAGTTTTGGATACAAGTTCATAATCTTCCGGCGGGTCTTATTCTTGAAAAATGTGGGAAAAGCGATGGCAAACTTTATTGGCAAATTTGTGGAATACGACAAAAATAATAATACAAGTTTCTGGCGCCAATATTTGAGGATCAGAGTGAAGTTGGATGTAAGGCAACTGTTGAAACAACAAACTCGCGTTAAAAATAAAGGAGGATGGTGGTGCACTGTCAAATTCAAATACGAAAAACTTATGTTTTGTCTACGGTATGCTGGGTCATTCGGAGCAAAGGTGTGAAATCTGTTTTGCTAAGGAGGTTGATGATGGTGTTCAAGGGTGGTCTAATGAGTTAAGGGCGGAGCAACGGTGTTTCGGTGGCGGACAGATCTCAAGGTGGCTGAAGAAGGATGTTAGTCATGTCAAGGAAGTAGAGAAAGCACCTGTTCAAGAAGTGGTACATGAATCTCACGATCAGGATGGCGGAAAGGGAGCAGTTCCACATGTGGGTGGGCAGACACCATCTTTAACTATTTTTAATGTTATTAATAGTAGCAATCACGAGGCTGGGAGCAACATTAATTTGTTGTCTCATAATATCAATAGTGAACAAAATAATCTGTCAATGATTGGCAATGATAGTGTGTCTACCCCATTTAATAGCCAGATTCCTTATGTTTCTCACCTGGTCGGCCAACAACGACAACTCTCATATCATGCCTTTAATACCCAATCGAAAAATTCCCCTAACCATTTGATGCCCTTCAAAATTCAAAATAAGTCAACAAAAATTACACAAACACATTACCAGCCCTTACCATGACAAGTGTCCCACTTGACTCTTGCAATGAGAGCAATGGACAGAGAGAGCGAAAGATGGACCATGGTGACAGCTAGAAGACGGAGAGCAAGAGAACCAGATCGCACCAGGACAGACAGAACAACGAATGGGGAAGACAAAACGGTAACATGCTACGTTAACAACCTACCAGAAGATATCACTAACAAAGAGATGGAGAGAACTTTTGAAAGATGGGGAGATGTGGTGGACGTTTACATCGCAAAGAGAAGAAACAAGATGGGAAAATATTTTGGTTTCGTTATATACGCAGGGATAATAGACTAGAGGCAGCTAGAAAATAACCTCAAAGATATATGGTTTGGAACTTACAAAACTTGGATCAACATCTCCAGATTCACAAGACCAGAAAGAGCAATTAATACAAGAGTTTTCAACAGAGAGCAGAAGCAGAAGATCAACACCTATAAACTCAAGAAATTTTTCGCTAGGATCCAAAGAAGAACAAGAATAGAAGGTATGTCATACGCGGATGCCATTATGAATAAGTACCCGAACAAGGAGAAAGAAGAACATTCTGGAAATGAGGAGATACACAACAAAAAGGAAAAAGATGAAAGGCCAACGTGGGAAGGAATTTCATTAACAGTCAGCGAGGAGAATATGTCTTGGGTAAAAAACGGATATGTTGGATTCTCCAGAAACGCAGAAGAAATACCAGTGCTTTAACAAAAACTTATGGAGGAAGGGATCGTCACAATAAAAATTGTTAGTTCTTTAATTTTAAGGGTTGGCATTAATTTTGTAAAACAAATAATAGCAGCAATATGTTAGATAGTCTGGTTTATCTTGCTAAAGAAGAACAGGTTGAGCAAGAAGTCCTAGTGTGCATTGGAACATGTTGAGCTGAAGTAGTGTTAACATCTAGAACAACATGTCCTATCGAGATGTCCCATGCAGGTTCATTCGACATCGCGCCAGAACTGAAGAGAATGTAGAATTCTGTTATATCCTAACAGATGCAGAAGTTTCAGAAATAATATGCAAATTCCAGGTGGCGCTGAATTAAAAGGTTTGAAGATTCAAGTCTGATTTTGAGAAGAATATGGGAAAATATACACTTTCTAAATATGGAGATATTTTAGGAAGTTAAAGATTGAAGTCCTATTTTGTAGCAGAAGTTTCTGCTGATTTGTAGCAGCTCATTTGCTGTGTTTTTGTAGGCCCAAAATCCAGTTGGGAAAAGGTTATATATAGATGTTGTGTAACCTAGTTTTGTAACGCAACCAAAGATGTAAAGTTCTATTATTAGGGTTGGTTCCTGTACCACTCGACCTGTGAGTTGGACAGTTTGTTAGTGTGATCCTCGAAACTGTTAAGTAAGAGGAGTATTGTTCTTGGAGGAAGCTTTTAAGTAACTTTAAGTTGTGTCTTGAAAGGATGATTTCCTTGTTGAATTAGTGTATAGGTAAAGAGCCGTTGATGCAGTGGCGGATTGTCAACTGCTAGACATCATTGCGATGATTGGGAGTGAGAAGGGTTTCTCATATCTAGAGAGGATCTAGGTAGAAGGGTCATTGGGTAGTGATTAAGTGATAAGCTGTAAACGGGTAGTTTAGCTTTGAATTGATACTACTAATAGTGGACTTCATCCCTGGCTTGGTAGCCCCCAGAGTAGGTGTGTTCGACCGAACTGGGTTAACAATTATGTGTGTCTTGCTTTTATCTTTTCAGTACCATGATTTTTGCAATATACCTTGCCCTTTATGATCATGTCAGACCAGATGTCGAACGGCAGGTTCTAGGACATCTGAATTCTGCACATGTACCAGAATTTCAAAAATCATTCCTTTGGGTGGGGAAAAGGTATTCTTGAAGATAGATGAAGAGGAGGATTTCAATGAATTGGTAGTAGAATCAAATCACGTTTTCAACAAGTGGTTTAGCGCTATAAGAAGATGGGAAACCAGAGACGTGGCCACGGAAAGATTCATATGGTGTCGCATTTACGGAGTTCCCGTTCACGCATGGAGAAAGAGGGTCTTCGCAACACTAGTAACACCAGTCGGAAGATTCATTAAGCTAAACAGTGCTACCGAAGGTCTCCACAGGCTGGACATGGCACGAGTCATGGTGCGCACCCCATACATGGATTTTATTAACAAATCTAGGAACATCCAAATCAACAAAGAATTCTTCAAGATCAGGATCATGGAAGAGCACTGCGATTGTGACATCAAGCCACCAATGGAGGACAGAGTGATTGGCTCAGAAGACGTAGAAGATAGTGACGCAGAATATTCCGACGACTCCTTCATCCCACCGACAATTACCTCCATGGAAGATGATGAGTCAAGAAAGAAAATTGAAGAAAATTTCTGGCAATTAATGCAAAAGGAAGAAAATCTCGAGAACAGACAAATAGAGGAGCTCGAGGGGGATAACACAGGCAACAATAATGAGAACTTCGCTGTCAACGAGACAGAGCAAGTGGAAGGTGTGGGAAAAGATTTTAACGAAGAGAGAGAAAATGCTATGGATGATATTAATAACATAGCAATTGGCGGCGAAAGTGGGACAGGGCCAGACAAAGTTACGGAAGATAGCGTAACAAGTCTTGGGGCAATAGAAAATGACAAAGTGGAACACGGGAAAATAGCGGACCACAGTATATCTAAAAGCCCAGAAGTCTTTAAAAGGAATCAGAAAAGGCAAAAAGAAAAAGTATGGTCAGACCAGACTCAGTCAAACATTAAAACAAAACCTGGCCCGAAAAGGGATTACAATTCCGACACCAACAAAAGCAAAGTGCCGAAAATAAAACACGCTCCCGATGCCAATAACCAGATATCAGAAGTTCCGGTGGGCGAATCAATAGCCAACGCTCGATTTAAGAACATGCCTCGAGAACAAAGCCAGCCATCAAAGCAGCAACAAGCAATAAAAGGTCAGTTGTTTAAAGAAAGAAGACGAAGAAGATCAGAAATCATTAAAGCTAAGAAGAAAGAGAGAAGAATGAAGACAAAGTCGACGAAAAATTGCAATTGCACAAGTCGCAAGAACCCGCAATACCAGGTAAAATCTAACCCAGACCTGAATCTGATAGGAAGCGAGAATGAGAAAAACAGCTGGATAATCCTCCACGGAGGCGCCGTTGAAGTGGCCAAAGACATTTGGGATTTAGGGAAAGAAGTAGGCTTAATTCACAAAGGAGAGGAAGGAGAGCTGGTGCAAGAACTGGCAGTGGGGTTAAAGGGGTTAGAAGGAAAGAAGTAGGGAAGACATCGGTAGGAGGGGGTAGGTGTAAAGAATAATTTGTTAATGATGAATATATTAAGTTACAACTCAAGGGGCTTAGGAGGATTAGCCAAGAAAAAAGAAATCAGAAACATGTACCAAAAACATAAACCTACTTTCATTTGTATTCAAGAATCAAAGCTAGAGAATGTGGACAGAAGGATATGCAGTTCGATATGGGGATCAGACGAATTCAATTTCGCCTGCAAACCATCCACCGGAAGATCGGGGGGAATCATCACAGTGTGGGACACAAACCTCTTCTCTGCCCAAAGCATCCAGATCTCAGAATCAGCCATTTGGATTGAAGGGAAGTGGGGAGAAGACAAGTCTCAGATAACATTAGTGAACATATACGCGCCTTGTGAAAACACAAAAAAAAGAAGTTTATGGTTGGACCTGTCCGCTCAAATCAAAAGGATCCGCGGAAATCGGCTATGTGTCGTTGGAGATTTCAACTCTATCAGGTCAGAAGAAGAAAGAGTAGGTTCAGCAGGCAATAATCGTAGCGAGGAAATGGCAGCTTTCGATGACTTCATCTCAGATCTCGCGCTCATCGACCTGCCATTACACGGTAGAAAATACACGTGGTCTAGGCTCGGTGACTCAACAATGAGCCGCCTGGACAGGTTCCTGATATCAGAGGAATGACTCAATTCTAGGCCCAACACTACTCAATGGGCGTTAGATAAGGGCTTATCTGACCACTGCCCAATTTTGCTTGGTGACGACACGCAATGATGGGGTCCAAAACCTTTCTGAATGCTTGACTGCTGGAAAAATATCGAGGGGTACCATAACTTCGTCAACGATCACTGGATGAGCTTCAAAGTTGAGGGTTGGGGAATGTATGTCCTAAAAGAAAAATTGAAGATGATTAAGAACAAGCTAAAAGAGTGGCATAGATCGCACACCCAAAATCTAGATCAGAAAATTAAAGACACCAAAGACGAGCTCAACAAGCTCGAAATCATAGGAGAATCAAGGGGACTTTCTGTAGATGAGTTGCACCGTAAGAGAGAGCTGACGGCTAAACTCCATAAGGAGTCGAATCTAAACTGCAACATTCAATGTCAAAGACCTCGTATCAGATGGTTGAAAGAAGGAGACTCGAACACAAGATTCTTTCACGGATGTATCAACAAGAGGAGGAAGGCGAACGAAATACGAGCTCTAGATATAAATGGGAGCATCATCAAGGATGCTTCCGAGATTAAAAAGGAAGTACACGAATTTTTCAGGAGCAAGTTTGAGAGTAGAGGCGTTAGGCCAATCCCAGCTAACTTAGAATTCAGAAAGCTGACAGATCCAGACAGAAACTCTCTTATAGCCGAATTTTCAGAAGAAGAAGTTCGCAAAGCAGTGTGTGATTGCGATAGCTTAAAAAGCCCGGGTCCGGACGGTGTTAACTTTGGATTTATCAAGGAATTTTGGAACACCATCAAAGGTGACTTCATGCGGGTTATGGCAGAATTTCACGAATATGGGGGTATAGTTAAAGGAGCAAACTGTTCTTTCATTGTACTTATACCTAAGAAAAGCAGCCCAACAAAGATTGTAGACTACAGACCGATATCTTTGATTGGATGCATATACAAAGTCATTTCGAAGGTTCTCGCTAACAGATTGAAATTAGTAATGGACAACATTATCGCAGAATCCCAATCCGCGTTCATTACAGGTAGATAAATTCTTGACGGGATATTGGTGGCAAACGAAATAATGGATGAAGCAAGGAGGAACAAGAAAGAAGCTATTCTCTTTAAAGTAGACTTCGAGAAAGCTTTTGACACGGTGGACTGGAAGTATTTGCTCTACGTCATGGATAGAATGGGATTTCACAAAAAATGGCAAAGATGGGTCGAGGAATGTCTAAGATCATCCACAATGTCGGTGCTAGTAAATGGCAGCCCAACTAAAGAATTCTCGATGGGTCGCGGCTTAAAACAAGGAGACCCTCTCTCCCCATTCCTCTTCCTTATAGTCGCCGAAGGTTTTAATGCGCTGATGGAGAAAGTTTCAGCATCCGGAAAGTTGGTGGGTTATAAATTTGAAAGAGGGGCCAGGTTTTTCTCCCATCTGCAATACGCAGATGATACCCTGATTATGTGCACAAAGAATTGGTCTAATATCCGCTCTATAAAATATATCCTGCTGCTCTACGAGGCGATGTCCGGTCTGAAGGTTAATTTCAACAAAAGCTCGATTGTGGGGATTAATGTTAACAGCACATAGACAGCAGCGACATCTAATATCTTGAACTGTAAAGTTGAATCTTTGCCAATGGATTACCTCTGTCTTCCAATCGGAGCAGACCCAAACAAAGCTGCCATGTGGAATCATGTCTTTTTAGTAGTAAAATCAAGGTTGAGTAATTGGAAAAACAGTGCTTTATCCATAGGCGGAAGGGTTGTGTTGTTGAAATCTGTCCTCCACGCGATCCCGGTTTACTTCATCTCTTTCTTCAAGGCTCCGCCAGGTATTATCGCTAAACTTGAATCTATTTGTAAACAGTTTTTATGGGGGGGTTCAGAGGAAAAAAGAAAGATTAGTTGGATTAAATGGGAGAAGATCTGCAACTCAGTTGACAAAGGAGGGTTAGGAATTAGAAATCTTAGGATCTTTAACATTGCACTCTTAGGAAAATGGTTATGGAGAGTCAGGAACGAAAGAAAAGGAATTTGGTTTGAGGCTCTAGTGAATAAATACGGAGCGAGCAACGGAATAGTTAGTTTGGGAGGAGAGCAAGCATCCAAATGGTGGAAAAACATTGTAGAGCTAGATTTATCTAGGATAGTGTCATCGAACGAATATTCGGTGAAAGAGGCTTATTCAAGCCTTTCGTCAAATGACCAAGTAGTCCCACAACAGGAATGGAAGAAAATCTGGAATAAAGCAATCCCGATTAAGGTTTCATGTCTGATTTGGAGGCTACTTCAAAACAAAATCCCGTCAAAAAATAACCTCGTTAAGAGGGGTGTTTTGATCCTCGGTCAGACTGAGTGCTCGGCAGCCTGCGGTAGAGAGGAGTCGGTCCCTCACATCTTTTTTGAGTGTCCTATTTTTGCAGGGGCTTGGAGCTATATCATTAATTGGATTGGAGTGCAGGCGGTATTTCAGAATGAAGGCTGGAAGCATTTGGAACAGTTTGAGAACCTGGCAGGCGGAAGAAATTCGGGCAGCTTGAAGATGATTGTTATCTGGTCAGCCTGCGTGTGGAACATATGGAATAGCAGAAACAACCAAATATTCAGAAATGCAGATATCAACATTGAGAAAATCGGCGAAGAAACAAAATCCGTAGCATGGAAATGGCTCAAAGTTAAATCAAAGATGACTATGGAGCATGGTGCATGAATCCTAAGGCCTGCCTCGGCCTACCAATCAAATGAGTCAGAGTATGGCGCTCCTACTCGTTTTGGGGCCGTTCTTGCCAGGGGTTTGGTAGCAGAGCCGTTGCTTGAATTTGCCTGAGTAATTTGGATTGTAGAAGTTTTGGCTTAGTACCTACTTTCGTTGGACTAGTGGTAATTACTTTGCGTTCCATTCTCATGGCAATAGGAGTATCAAGTGGAACTATTTGGTTTTGTCGGGTTCAGCAGGTGCCTGCAGACTTGCCAGCTCTATTGCATCTTCTTTTGTTTTGAGCTTAGGCTTGCAGTGCCCATTGATCTTGCCGCTAATTCCGTCAAATTGAATTCCATATGTTATCTGCGAAGTTGGCATTGTTTCGTAGTCTGCCATATCCAATGTTTGTTTTGATATTTGGCCAGTATTTGGAAACGATTCATAATCTGGCCGTGTGAGTTAATGTTGGAGGTTGTTGAGGTTCAGGCTTGCGCCTCGTCGTTCCTACTTTATCATTGCAAGCCGAGTTTTATGGAGGTTTTCGTCGCAATTTACAGGGTGTTTGGCGGAGGGGCTGGTGCCCTATAAGCTTGTTAGCAGATCTTTGTTTACATGTGTTGGGGCTCTTGGAATGTTTTGGCAACTACTGGTTTTCCTTGGTGTCGAGGTCGGGTTGTTAGACGATTCTAAGCTGCTGATTGGTCGGGGTTTGTGGGAGTAGTTTGATATTTTGACTCAGCTGCCTGAGAGCTGTCTGGTTGGGGTTAGGTGCTTTTAGGCATAAACTGGTTTTCTTGCTTTATTTTGGGTGAAGTTAGTTCTCCTTGTAATATCTCTAAGCCTGCATACTGTATCTGGATCTGGTGTATCATTTTCCAATCTTGAGCATTGCTTATGCTTGGATTGGGTTTAATAAATTTTCCTTTTTGCCTTTTCAAAAAAAAACACAAAAAAAACCCACAAAGCTGACAACAATTAATAACACCCTTACATGCCATGTAGGATCTTTCGTGCCTGACACAACTCAAATTATAAATTATCCCAATAATTCCTCAAACACGAACTCTACACATAACACTACCTCATCATCCCTTAACCCCAAATCCATTAAGTTAAAAGCTAAAATTTCTCATAACAAGACCCCTCACGCCAAGCATAAAATTCAAGAACACAAGTTTGTGACCAAATCCAATAACCATTTGAACGCAACTCGTGCTACTGTTAGCAGCAATATTGCCCCATCTCCACAATTTAATAATCTGGAACATGTGTAGGACAACGACCAAGTTTATAAGAATAGAAGGATGGAAATATTCGACGATCAAGTAGAAAAACTAGTCTTTACAAACTCGCATTTTTTAACGGCAAGTCCTGGAAGTCAGGACTGCTGGGACTTGTGAAAATCTTAAGTTGGAATTACCGGGAATTGAGAAACCCGCGTGCAATTCTGAATTTACGTATGTTAGCTCAACAATACTGTCCGGATATCATTTTCTGATCAAAGATATTATCTAATTATATGAAGCTTGAAAGCATTCGTGTGTTATTGAAGTTCGAGGCGTGTTTCTGATAGATTTAAAATAGGTTAAACTTAGATCTATGTTGCAAAAGAGAAAATAATAAAACAAACTTTTTCTTCATCCAAAGCAGCATATTACAATATATATATATATATATATATATATATATATATATATATATATATATATATATATATATGACTAGGGTTACTACTAAATAAAGGGCCATGGGCCAAAAATAAATAAACTACTCAAAGACATAAATTAATCAAAGACATAAACTTGATAACAGCACCCTCTTAATTCAAATAAAAGTCTTTTAGTAATACTGATTGTCTTTTCTTTCTAATGGGCTTAGGACTCTTCTTAATAATACTCACAGGCCCACAAGAAACCTTGTCCTCAAGGTTTAAAGGCGGATGAATTAATAAAGGGAATTGGCCAGACTTGGTAGTAAATGGGTTTGATGGAGTGGGCCGGTGTGATGAGGGGCCCAGTATCTTGAGGGTGTTGGGTTTTGAAATCATACTAGGGTTTGGAAAGGGAATGGGCGACGAAGAGTGCTGAGAAAGTATGGGCAGATTTGACAGTTGGCAGGATAAGGATTTTTTTTGGATTGTGTGACTGGATTTTGAATAAAGTTGTCTTGAAGAGTGGGTTTTGTGTTGGGAACAGCTGGGCACATGGGAGATGGTGTAGCTTTTCCAGCAAGAATAAGTGGGGTTTGGTTGGAAAGTGGGATTTGTTTTTGACCGTTTGGGTTCTTGAGGGTAGAAATGGAATTTTGGGGAGACAAAGGATCACATGAAGCCACAGACTTACACGCCACTTTAGACTTGGCTGTGTGGTGGGTTAAAAGATTTCTAGTACCTTCTTTTCTCTTACCATTCACAACTTCAAAGTCATTCCTCTTCTTTTCTTTTCCATGACCGAAAATTTTCTGCTTCTCCTCTCTCATTTCTTTTAAAAAGAATTCATCAGAATGCAAAACATTTTTCTTACTTTGTGTTTTCACCACCTTCACCTCTTTCATCTGTTCCTTCACTCCGATGGTTGCATGTGGGGATCCGGTGGTATCAACCTCATCAACATAAGAAGGGAGATCATGACCCAACGAAAGAGACCGAAAATCTTGGACGACATTCGTACCGTGGTAGGGTTTGAGAAGCAAAACGTGGAAAACTGGGTGCACATGGGATGATGACGGCAAATCCAACATATAAGCGACGGATCCAACACGTTTGATGATCTGAAACGGCCCAAAGTATCACTTTGAAAGTTTTTGTGAAATACGGTGGGCTACAGTGGATTGTCGGTACGGTTGGAGCTTCAGCCAAACGAACTCGCCCTCTTCAAAGGTATACTCTCTTCTTTTTAAGTTAGCTTGTTTTTCCATTTGAATCCGGCTTTTCTTCAAGTGTGTTTGCAACTGACTGAAAATTTTGTCTCGGTGTTGCATGTTGTTGTCCAAGAAATCGTCAGATACCGTGCCGGATAAATAGTTCGTGAGGTTGGGGGGATCCCGACCATACAAGGCTCGGAAAGGTGTCATCGAGATTGCGGTGTGGAATGAAGTATTATACCAATACTCAGCCAAGTGCAGAAATTTGTACCACGAACGGGGGTTATTGTCGGCCAAACAACGAAGGTAAGTTTCAAGAGATCTGTTAACAACCTCCGTTTGTCCATCAGTTTCCGGATGGTCGGCAGTACTATATTTTAACGTGGTTCCCTGTATTTTGAAAAACTCTTTCCAGAATGAGCTAAGGAACACAGGGTCTCGGTCAGAAATGATTGTTTTAGGGGTTCCATGGAGTCTGAAAATCTCTACTGCAAATCTAGATGCGAGATCTTTTGCAGAGAAATTGGAGGGCAGTGCTATGAAGTGAACAAACTTAGACAAACGATCGCAGACCACCCAGATTACCATATGGCCAAATGAGTTGGGTAAATGAGTGACAAAATCCATTGTTAGATCTTCCCAGACTTTAGCAGGAATCGGTAAAGGCTGTAGCAAACCCTTTTTTTTTCTGTGTGTCGTACTTGTTTTGTTGGCAAATGCTGCAAGCTCTAACCATGTTTTTCACTGCTAGGTACATTCCTGACCAACAAAAGGATGAAGCAATCTGAGCTAAAGTGGCTTTCACACCTGAATGACCAGCCGTTGGAATAGCATGATACTCGTGAAGGATCTGTTGTCGGAGATGGAGAATATCAGGTATAAATACCATATCCTTGTAATAGAATAGGCCTTTTATGAACTTGTATAGTGTGTTGTCATTGTTGTTGATTTCCTTCTCCTTTACTAACTGTTGGCCTGTATTGTGACTAGCATAAAATTCACGAAGGGTATGCAAGATATCTGGAATTGGGGAAGACAAGGCGAGAAGCAGAGGTTCCTCCGGGCCATACTTTCTACTCAAGGCGTCAGCCACTTGATTGGACTTACCAGGTTTGTAAAAAATTTCAAATTTAAATCCTTGCAACTTGAAAGCCCGTTTCTGTTGTTCCGGAGTCTGTATCTTTTGCATGAGTAAGTTCTTAAGGCTTTTTTTATCTGTGTAGATGTGGAAACACTGTTCTATGATGTATTGGCGCCACTTCTTCACAGCCTTGGTAATAGCAAACATTTCGCGGACATAAGCAGAGGCAGCTTGTAATCTTGGACACATTTTCTTGCTGAAGAAAGCGATGGGGTGACCTCCTTGAGAGAGGACTGCACCAACAGCCACACCAGAAGCATCTGTTTCAATTGTAAATGTCTTTGTAAAATCCGGTAGGACTAGGACCGGCATGTCGATCATTTTTCTTTTCAACTCTGTAAAGGAGTTATCAGCCTCTGTACTCCATTTAAACTTAGTGGAACGTAACAGGTCGGTGAGAGGAGCGGCGAGAGTGGCATAGTTACGCACAAAGCGTCTATAGAATCCTGTGAGGCCCAAAAATCCACGGAGAGTCGTGAGTGAACGAGGTGGGGGCCAATCCAAAATGGCTCTCACTTTTTCCGGATCAGGTGCAACACCACCAACAGAAATCACATAACCAAAATAATCAATGGTATCCACTGCAAACACACACTTTGACAACTTGACAAAAAAAGAATTAGACTTCAATAAGTCAAAAACAACCTGCAAGTGAGTTAAGTGATCCTGAAAATTTGAACTATAAATTAAAATGTCATAAAAAAAAACCAAAACAAATCGCCTAAGATATGGTCTCAAAAGATCATTCATAGCAGATTGAAATGAAGAGGGAGCGTTTGTAAGGCCGAAAGGCATCACAAGGAACTCATAGTGTCCATCAAAAGTACGAAAAGCTGTTTTATGTGTATCTTCCTTTGCAACACGGATCTGGTGATAACCGGATCTCAAATCTATCTTGGAAAAAATGTTTGCTGAGCCTAGCTCATCGAGTAACTCATCTATGGTAGGTATAGGTAATCTGTCTTTAATTGTGACTGTGTTTAGTGCTCTGTAATCAACACAAAAACGCCAAGTGCCATCTTTCTTTTTTACTAAAAGCACGGGGGATGAAAAGGGGTTGTTACTACGAACAATAGTTCCTTCTTTTAACATTTCCTGAATGATAGAAGTCATGGCATCCTTTTAGGAATGAGGGTAGCGATAAGGCTTCACATTAATGGGAGGAGTATTGGGTAAAATAGGGATATGGTGATCATGAGGTCTGTTAGGAGGTAGGTTGGTTGGAGTTTGAAAAATTGAAGTATAATTATGGAGAAGGGCTGAAAGTCTGGGGTCAAGGCCAGGTTTGAGTGTGGTTAATGGAGAAGGGAGTGGGTCAACAATGTTTTGGGAGATGGCGCATGGTTGCATGAACATTAAATGGAATGAAGCAATTGAGTTTGTATGAATGAGGTGGCGAAGTTGGTGAAAGGTAGTGTGAATAGGATGAGCATAAGTGTCACCTCTCAAAGTAATTTCACTTTTTTGATGGTAAAATGTGATAGATGGTATGGAGAAATCAGCTTGGATTGGGCCTAAGGTGCGCAACCAATCCATTCCAAGAACTATGCCCGCACCCTCTATAGGTAAAAGATAAAATGGAAGTGTAAAAGGCTTGTCTTGAAGGTTAAGTTGGACATTTTCACAAATCCCTTCACATTGCAAATGAGAGCCATTGCCAACCATAACCGAAAATTGGGAAATAGGTGTAATTGTGAGATTAAGGTGGTGGGCAATTCTTGGCTGCATGATGTTGTGAGTGCTACCTGTATCAACCAGAACCATAACAGAAAGTCCACCAATAGTCCCTTTGAATTTTAATGTTTGTGGTGAGAACAACCTTGTCAAAGCTCGTGTAGATATTTGGAAATATGTATCCCCAAGATCATGCTCAACTTCAGATTCGTTTTCAGCTTGTTCAATATGAGTATCTTCCAGGATTTCATCTTCAGCCAAGAGAAGTAAGAATATGCTAGTTGTACATTTGTGGTCGGGGATAAATTTTTCATCGCAATTAAAACATAGGCCTTGAGCACGCCTCTCCTGAAGTTGGGCTTGTGAGAGACGTTTGATTGGTAATTTGGAAGGGGCTGGGCTGGGTTGAATTTTAGGGGTAAAAGATACTTGTGGCTGGTTGGTTGGGAGGAGTAACTTTGGGAGGTTGGGGGTTGGAACTGGAGGTGTTTGGCTTAGAATAATAGTGTGTGAAAGGTTTGGGTTTGGGTTTGGAATCCTTGATTTTTGCTTCAATAAGCTTTGCAAGCCCAATAGCTTGGGATATTGTTGTAGGATGATAAATAGCCATTTCATTCCGAATTTCAAGTGCTAGGCCAGAAATAAAACAATTTAATATCGCATCGGGAGGTAATCCGAAAACTTGGTTGCCTAGTGTTTCAAAAGCTGCTTGGTATTCTGCTACGGATCCAACTTGTTTCAACTTGAATAATTCAGCTTGATGGTTATCATAGGTAGAAGGACCAAATCGTAATTCTAAGTCTTTAGTAAAAGAAAACCAATCACTTAAAAATTGATTTTGATGCATCCATTTGAACCATCCTAAGGCATCTCCCTTCATATAAAATGAAATTAAAGGTAATCTACTTTAAGGTGTGATATTGTAAAATTGAAAAAATTGGTCAGCTTGGAATAACCAATCTAAGGGATTTGAGCCATCAAATATTGCAAGCTCAAGTTTAGGGGTTCTAAATGGGGGTAATGGTGTCATTTGAGGGTATTGAGGGTATGGGATTTGGGAATTGAGTGGAGGGTTGAAATGTTGGGTTGAATGAAAAACAGTTTGGGGAGATTGAGTGGAATGAATGAATAGTGGGGGTGGCAAATGTGAAGTGCATGGCTGGGTTGTGACCGTTGTGAGGGGAGGGTGTAGCGAGCGATTTTGGACGCGGTTCTTAAGCGTTGTCGCTCTTTGGGGTTTACTACAGGTCGATTCATTTTTTATCCTATTGTGAGCTGACTAAGGAAGGGAAATAGATGTCTCCAATTAACCCTGCTTGCATACTGAGTTTAAACAGCGGTCTGTTAGGTTACGGATGCTATATGGTAATGGGGCCTTTCTTTCTTCTTACTTTATTAAGGTGGAAAACTGGGACTATTCATGGGGAATTTGTCAGATTAGGTGGAGATAGGGGAGTTTAGGTTTTTTTATTAGTGTGCTCGCTAAGATTTTTCTTTCAATCTTATGCCTACGTATTCCCGTTTACCGAAACAGGGAAATCAGAGCGATCGTAGTTCCTCCTATTCTATGGGAGGAAATGGGTGTTTTGGTGTCTTGTTCAAAGCCCAAGACGTGAAGAGAAAGGTGATCTATATCTAGTTCAAAGCCCAAGATGTGAAGCTGAAGGGTTTATTTGTATCTTGTTCAAAGCCCAAGATGTGAAGCTAAAAGGTGTTGTCTTTAGAGAGAATTTGTCATCTCTACAGAGGGTTTGTTTGTCACAATTGTTTATAAAGGAGAATTACTTTAACCGGGATATGTGAATCCGACAATGCCATAATTTCCTTCATAGGGGGTTCCAACCTGAAGGAGAAGACTTTAACTCAGTGTAGAGCAATGCTATCTTTCCTTAGGAATTTTTCATGCTAAAAGAGGGACAGTGGCATGGATGTAAATAATCCAGAGGCTTGCCGCTTACAGCGATTAGATGAAGGGGAAGGAGTTGTTTATGTTTGTGTATTGTGAATGAGGCACAACTTTGATGCTAAAAGGTTAATTGACTCAACCGGGGTTTTCCTTATACATAGCCTAAGAGGAGGCTATTGGCCCAACAAGAGGGAGTTTTTATGTGTCTCGTATGAAGCCCGAGAGAGAGAGGCTAAAAGGGTTGACTCAACAGGAGAATCTTTTATACTCAACAAGAGAGTGTTTTTGTATCTCGTACGAAGCCCGAGATGGAGGCTAAAGGTTTTGACTCAACAAGAGAGTGCTTTATACTCAACAAGAGAGTGATTTTGTATCTCGTACGAAGCCCGAAATGGAGGCTAAAAGGTGATTGACTCAACAAGAGAGTCTTTTATACTCAACAAGAGAGTGTTTTTGTATCTCGTACGAAGCCCGAGATGGAGGCTAAAGATGGTGACTCACCAAGAGAATCTTTTATACTCAACAAGAGAGTGATTTTGTATCTCGTACGAAGCCCGAGATGGAGGCTAAAAGGTGATTGACTCAACAAGAGAGTCTTTTATACTTAACAAGAGAGTGTTTTAGTATCTCATACGAAGCCCGAGATGGAGGCTAAAAGTTTTGACTCAATAAGAGAGTCTTTGTATCTCGTACAAAGCCCGAGATAGAGGCTAAAAGGGTACTGTTTCAGTTGAGTGACAGGCCCAGTATGTTGATTAAGAGAAAATCAGTTCTTATATGAGTAATGTTGCACTCATGGATTTGATCTGAGGATCGGGATTATTTTCTGTTGTTTAAGGAAACGGGGAATCCAAAGGGTATTTGAGACTGTCCAAGTCTGCGGGTGTCTTCCTATTTTTGAAAGGGACTTGAGAATGTCTTTGAGACTCAAGGAAATTAGACTGTCCAAGTCTAGAGTTTTATCTTTTGTACTATGCTTAAAGAAACAGTAGTAGTACGTTCACGGTAGAAAGATCTAGACTCTTTGAAAGACTGTTCTATTAAGATGACTAATTTCTATTCCTATACCTCTAGGAGGTCGTCGGGACAATTTGTACGAAGCCCAAGAGGAGGCTGGAAACTTTTAAGAAGCTGAGGGACAATTTGTACGAAGCCCAAGAGGAGGCTATCATTCTCGGAGGAAGAAATCATTTATACAAAGCCTAAGAGGAGGCTGTGAATACTTCTAAGAAGCCGACGGGTCCTTGTACAATGTCCAAGAGGATGCGGGGATGCTTTTAAGAAGCCTTTGGGTCCCCAAACACCGAGAAGTTCAAGACAGTCTATTCACAAAGAATAGATCAAGCCAGGAAAGTTCGAGAATTTGGAAGAAACTCAAGGGATGCAATTCACGGAGAAGAGATCATCTCTGGGGCGTAGAGTTTCTTGATAATTCCTAAGGAGGACAGCCAAAGAGAAGACTGTATCTGGTGCTCCTATGGGGGATCTAGTATTGTCTATTTCTAAGAATGATCGAAATGGCTTTACCTAGTGCTAGACGTAGTTGCCAGGGAAACTCTAAATATCTATACTATTATTACACAGTCGATATGAGTTTATGAAAGAAGACTTACAGCGAAATAACCCCACAATACAGTTATATGTATATGAAAGCGGTAAATGAAAGCATATAAACACTTACTCGGTTGTAGAGCTTCCATGCTGTTTGGTTAGTTGTTCAACAAAGAAAGATTGAAAACAACAGTATATTTCAAAATCAAAGGAGAAAGTGCTTTGAAAGGAAAGATTGGGGCTTACAGCTCAAGGAGAGGCCCAGGGTTTTAGTAGTGATTGCACTGTGATATGAGTTTGTAAAGTGGGACTTATACAAGTGACTGAGGCCCAAAAAGTTTTTTGTACAAGGGGAATGGGTCTTACACTCTCTCAAGAGGCCCAAAAAAATGATTTAGAGAAAAGAAGCGGGTCTTACTACGCGAGGGTAGGCCCAGATGATTTTGTTTAAAAATGGCGATCGCACCGAGGTTTTAGAATGTATAGAGGGACTTATACAATAAGTGAGGCCCTAAAATGGGTTATGTAAAAAAAAGGGTTGGGACTTACACTCTATTAGAGGCCCAAGTGAGTTTTAAGTAGGGGTGGGAATAGGCCAAGCTGGCCTATAGCCTAGCCTACTTAAGGCCAGGCCAGGTCAGGCTTTTTTAATAAAAAGGCCAGGCTTAGGCTTTTTTAAAAGCCTATTTAATTAAATAGGTCAGGCTTAGGCTATTAAAAAAGTCTATGAAGCCTTATAGGTCGGCCTATATTTTCATATATATTAAAAATATGCTAAATAGGTTGTCTTGTATATGCATATATATATATATATATATTAGAAAAAAGGATACTTATATATACATATATATTAGAACAAAGGCTAAATATGCCGGCCTATATATGTATATATAGGTCAGCCTATAAAGCTTCTTAAGTAATATTGAATAATTGAGAACCATAATGAGAATAAGGCTTGTAAATAGGCTTTCAGGGCAGGCCAGGCTTTTAAAAAGGCCAGGCCAGACCAAAAAAGAGAGCCTATAATAGGCCATAGGCCAGACCCAGGCTTTTTAAGTTTATAGTAGGCCAGGCCCAGGCCTTATAAAGCCTAGCCTAGCCTAGCCTATTTCCACCCTTAGTTTTAAGAAAAGAAATGGGTCTTACTACTCGAGGGTAGGCCCAATGGTTAATTTTGAAAAGGGCGACGATCGCGCCGAGGTTTTGGAAACACCGTGGGACTTATACAAGTGATTGAGGCCCAAAATTTTGGTATTTACAAAGGAATTAGGTCTTACACTCTATTAGAGGGCCAAAGGTTTAAAAATGAAAATAAATGGGACTTATAGCTCAAGGAGAAGCCCAGTGGTCTTTTTTGTTAAAAGGCGACGATCGCGCCGAACTTTGTAAATGTACCGAGGGACTTATACAATATCTGAGGCCCAAAATATTTATTTACAAAAGGGGTGGGAATTACACTCTATTAGAGGCCCAAAGTGTATTTTAGGAAAAGAAATGGGGCTTACAACACGAGGGGAGGCCCAGATGATTTCCAGTTTGAAAATGGCGATCGCGCCGAGATTTTTAACGTATCGGGACTTATACAATAACTGAGGCCCAAAATATTTTTGTACAAAAAGGGTTGGGTCTTACACTCTATTAGAGGCCCAAGTGAGTTTTAAGAAAAGAAATGAGTCTTACTACTTGAGGGTAGGCCCAATGGTTAATTTTGAAAAGGGCGACGATCGCACCGAGGTTTTGGAAACACCGTGGGACTTATACAAGTGATTGAGGCCCAAAATTTTGGTATTTACAAATGAATTGGGTCTTACACTCTATTAGAGACCCAAAGGTTTAAAAATGAAAGGAAATGGGACTTATAGCTCAAGGAGAAGCCCAATGGTCTTTTTTGTTAAAAAGCGACGATCGCGCCAAACTTTGTAAATGTACCGAGGGACTTATACAATATCTGAGGCCCAAAATATTTATTTACAAAAGGGGTGGGACTTACACTCTATTAGAGGCCCAAAGTGTATTTTAGGAAAAGAAATGGGGCTTACAACACAAGGGAAAGCCCAGATGATTTTCAGTTTGAAAATGGCGATCGTGCCGAGATTTTTAACGTATCGGGACTTATACAATAACTGAGGCCCAAAATATTTTTGTACAAAAAGGGTTGGGTCTTACACTCTATTAGAGGCCCAAAGTGTTTTTGAAAAAAGATTTGTTAGTGTGAAAATCAAAGAAACCCCAATTTCATTTTTTAAAGGCATTTTTCAAAGAAAAATCAAGTGAAAAATGATAAAAATATCAAATAAAATCATTAATCATGTTATAAACAATGATTAAGGTTTATGAAAAAGTATTTTATCCACATGAATATTTAAAATCATTTTGGTTTTAAAAATCAAGAAAAAGAAATCATTTTAAAAGCATTTAAAACAATTTAAAATAATATTTTTGAATATATTAAAAATATATCAAATAATAATATTTTTTTTTGTGATTTTTTGTGGATTAAAGTATTATGGAGTATGAATAAGAAGTGTGTAAAACAGAATTGGAAAATGATGATTTTTGTTATGTAAAAGAATGGGTTGAGTTTTGAAGATAAACTAAGAAAAAGAGGAAAGATGTCACAACATCACATTCGACATCTTTCATGAGTTTTGAAGATATGAGAAAAAGGGAAGATGTCACAACATCACATTCGACATCTTAAAAAAGCAGAACTGCACCTTGGTTTTCAACATTTTTGCTATCAAACTTCAAACATTCATAACTCTCTCAATTTTCAACGAAATTAAAATCCGTAAGAACCTATCTTGACCGATTTTTTGCAAGGAATCCAATAGTATTACTCATACATACTGAAACTTAATGTACAGCACACACAAGGCAAAAAACCAGAACTGCATGTTGATTTTAAACATCTTTGCTTATCAAACTTTTAACACTCATAACTCTCTCAATTTTTAACGAAATTAAAATCCGTAAAAACCTATCTTGACCAATTTTTTGCAAGGAATCCAATGGTATCTCTCATACATATTGAAACTTAATGTACAGCACACACAAGTCAAAAAACCAGATATGCACCTTAAGTTTAAAACAACATAAACTCCACATATAAGCATGTTAAAGTGCAAACAGTAGGAGGATCATAACATACACATTAAGGACTACGTTTTTGCTTCAAGAATTATTCAATATGATGCATGTATGTGGACATCAAAGGAAAGCATGATTCAAAGAATTCAAGTTGTGAATTTTACCTCTTTTTTGGAGATTTTGTGCAACCTACCAAGTGCTTTGTTCCAAAAATGATTTGATGCTTTGGACACCCTCAAATGACCTCTTAGAAGCTTTTAGCATGGTTGGAATCAGCTGGAACCTGCAAAAACACAAACTGGCGCTTTCTTGCAAAAGGGGTTAAAGTGGCCAAATTGACAACTCTCTCAAATGGTGTTCTAGATGTTGGGAACCATTTGGGATAGTTCAAGGATGATATTTGGAGTGGGTTTGAGGTTTTATCTGGTTTGGAAAGTGACTGAATCAAGACATGGCTTAAAAAATGCAAAAAAGTCCAATTTTGAGGTTTTGAGAGATGACTTTGTGATTTTGGTGTTACATGTCACTTGTGATAGTTTAGATCACCTACATATGATGTTTATGAGGTGTTAGGATCATGAGATGTGATGGAAATGCTCTCTAACTCAAAAACTCAGAATTACCTTACTAAAGAAGGCATTTTGGAGTGAAAGAAGTGATTTTGAGGAAAGCATCTGTTTGATGGCTTTGGTGTACTCAAACTGAGCACAAATGAGCTCTATTTATAGTAGAGCAAGTTTGTTTTGCAAGCAATAGTGAATGGTGGCTGCAGCAGAGATTTGGCAAATGTTGGCCAATGAAAATCCAAGTCTCCTCTAGCCATTGACTAGAGGTTAGAGCACAGGCCTTTGGTTCCCTAGTTGTTGGAGGAATCTTGACTGAATTCAGTTAGAGGAAGCTCAGTTCATGCCACCTCTAAGCATCCATTACATGCTCCAAACCAAAATTGGAGTCTTGTCCCTCTTTTAGGGTTTTTTAGGTTTGGCATGCTACTTGTGGAATCTTGGACTTGGGAGGCTTATGGATCAGATCATCCCCCTTGGATTTGATCCTCAGATGTGTCCAAAATGATGATAAGGCTTGGAAATTCGTGTGGCACAAGAAATGTGTAAATCTGTCCTGAAACATGTCTTAAAAATCAGCTGCAGCAAGCCTTGCTGTAAAATCCATAACTTCTTGCTCAAGAATGATAAATGGTTGTTCCAGGACTCTATGGAAAGCTGAGATGACATAATTCAACTTTGATGTTTGACCCTATACTTGGTTCAACTTAGATCATGGAGAAAAACATCCTTGAAGTTGGGACATTCTTGCTGGAAAAATATTAATGATGTCCTATGAAATGTTGAAACATCTGACAACTTTAAACATTAATAATTCCAAACTTTAATCACTTGTATCTTTTAATCCACTATGATATTTTGAGTTGAAGTGAATTGCATCTTTTATGCTTGTCTTGCATGGTGACAAAGCTTGAAAATTGTGTGGCACAAGAAAAAGTGCACAAAATCTGTCCTAAAAAAATAGCTGCAGCAAGCCTTCTTGTAAAGTCCATAACTTCCTGCTCGAGTGTGATAAATGGACGTTCTACAACTTTCTGGAAAGCTGAGATAACGTACTTCAACTTTGATGTTCAAGGTTTGTAAAGATAAGACTTGTAAAGCTGTCAAAAATGACCTTGAACTTGTGTAATCAAATCTGTCCTAAAAGCTGTCATGAAATTTTTTTTTATCAATGCCTTTTGCAGAGACCATAACTTTCTGCCCGAGAATGATAAATGAGCTTTCTAGGACTTTCTGGTAAGGTGAGATGAGGTACTTCAACTTTGATGTTCAAGGTTTGGCTTGAATCAACTTGGATCATGGAGAAAAACATCCTTGAAGTTGGGACATTCTTGCTGGAAAAATATTAATGATGTCCTATGAAATGTTGGAACATCTGACATTAAGAATTCCCAACTTTGATCACCTATATCTTTCAATCCTTATGATATTTTGAGTTGATTCCTTCTACAATGTTGAAGTGTCAAATACCCTCTTTAAAAGTAGCCCTTACGCAAAACCAATGGATGCTTGGGTCAATAGTTACAACCTTGAAAAGTTGTGCACTTGAACATGATTTTAACTTAGAAAAAATTTCTAAGTTTCTTTTAATTTGATCAATTTTGCAATTTTGCATGATTTCTTGATTTAAATTTGATCAAATTAAGTCATCCATCATATTTTCTTGAGTAATGGCTTGTGAAGTTCAAAGTTGACCAAAAGTCAAACTTTGACCTTCTGCGTCAGTTGACTTTGTATTAGATGAACTTGAGGCTTGATCCACTTGAAATGTTGCACTTTTGTGCTTAATTCTTGATGTGGGAGTCCTCTTGATCCTTTGTGGCTATTTGAGAAGCTAGACAAGTTGAAGATCATGTCATTCCTTGATTGATCATTTGTCTAAAGGCTCTAAGAGGGCTTGAAACCCTAAGCTTGATTGTAGTGAATGCTCAACAATTCTTTGAGGAGATTGATGAGGCACAAAGGTACATCCATAATGTGATGATGATTTACACAATGATGGGAAATCTTAGTGGTCAAAATTTGGGGTATGATAGATGCCCCTATTTAATCTTCTTGGTCTCGAAGGTGTGAATGGCGAAGGTATTCGGGCATTCGGGGTGCAAAGGATTAAATATCGGAATACCCGAAATTTTGATGGTGGTTATGAATGGTAGCTTACGCATTCATCTTCTTTAGCTAAACGATGATGCTTAGAAAAAGGTAAAAGCTTCCCCTCGATCCTGGTTTCCCACCAAGGAACTGGTCTTAGTTTCTGAACTAAACTTCCCCTCGACCCTGGTTTCCCACCAAGGAACTGGTCTCAGTTTCTGATTTAAACTTCCCCTCGATCCTGGTTTCCTACCAAGGAATTGGTATAAGTTTACTAATTTAAACTTCCCCTCGATCCTGGTTTCCTACCAAGGAACTGGTCTTAATTTCTGAAGTAAACTTCCCCTCGATCCTGGTTTCTTACCAAGGAACTGGTCTCAGTTTCCGAAATAAACTTCCCCTCGATCCTGGTTTCCCACCAAGAAACTGGTCTCAGTTTCTTTTGTCAATAAACTTTCTTGACAAGGAATGCTGTTTGTAGCAGTTTTCCTTCAAACTTCTCGCCGAATTTTCCTGGGGAGATGCCATTTTAGTGGAAAAAGTTTTGATGTCAGACTTGCTGGGGAACCCATTCGTCTGAATTGTAGAGGTACACAAACTTCTCTGTTTGGAGACGCCATTTGTCGATTCTACTGGGGAAAGCGAGTCTCTTGAGAGACTGTTTCCGTTTAGGGGTGTTACATCATACTTTTCCTGTGGTCTTTTCAGAGAAATACCATACGATGTACCCCAATTTTGAGGGGCTTTCTTTGGGGATTTTCCTTAATCCGGGAAAGCGAATATATCATCTTCAATGGCGAAGAGTGATATTTGTTGAAAGTTTTCTTGTTTCTCAGAGGTTCAAGTTATCAAAGTGGTCAAGGACCGTCTCTAATCCAGAGATAAACGGGAAAGAGATTACTTAGATGATTCACTTCCTGATGAGGAAAGATCTGACAACTCGATTGAGAGGACTTTTATCACTTGGGGATAAGACCGACTAGAGTGATAGTGATGCAATATGAATATGAATGTAGATCAATAATGCATGATGTATGTATGTATATGCTGACAAAACTGACGCAACATACAGACTAAAGGATGAACACGACTGGATACTCGGCCACAGTGGGGCATGTAGAAATATCGCTGGTTCAAGATAGCAATTTTGGCTTGCTTAGGAGAAACGGTCCCTGTTGGGAGCGACGCTGGTCGGGCTTAGGAGATGAGAACTCGGATGAGGGCATCAGATAGGAAAGACGCATCTGATACAGTTGATCCTTTGTTCAGGCGTACTGGTCTAGAAGGAGTACTTTGATTCTGCACTTTGAGGTTCGAACACCTTTGGAGAAGCGACCGATGTTCTTCTGATGTTCAACAATCAAAAGAAATTGCAATCTTTATTTTAAAAGCAGAAAAAGTTTTACAAGTAAATTCATTTTTGTTTTATTTTTAAGAATCGTTAATCATGTTAAAAACATCATTCTGTAAAGCTAAAACAAGTAAGAATTACAAACAAAAACACAAGGGCTCAAATTTTATTGATAGGATGGAAATCAGCCGAACGCGTGATTCCATAGAGTATTTACAAAGTTAGAAAATGGTAATTTACAGGGAAAAGGGCTACGTTGAAACATAACGACCACTATTCTTCTACCAACTTTGAATTCGGGACATCCTGAGCTTCTGTCGAAGATGACCTTGACTGGAACCTCTGATGGATGGCATGACTGCTGAGGAGCTAAACTGATCAGACGTAGTTACTTGCCATTAATCCCTAACTTTTGCCTGGATTGTACTTGGAGATTTCCAATCCACCGGGATGATTTTTATCATGTCTCTAATTTTTGCCTGGATCGCCCTTTCGGGTTTTCAATCCACCGAGACGTTTTTTTTTTATAGTTTTTTTTAGTTTAGGCGAAGTATTTCTTGACTACGTCAACATTCGTGGGGTAGGAAAATTCCTCTCCATCCATGGTTGCAAGTCTCAAGGCGCCGCCTGAGAATGCTTTCTTGACCACATAGGGGCCATCATAATTCGGAGTCCACTTGCCCTGAGAATCAGTGAGAAAAGATTGTATCTTCTTGAGCATAAGGTCTCCTCTTCTGAAGACGCGAGGTTGAACCTTTTTGTCAAACGCCTTCTTCATTCTTTGCTGATACAACTGACCGTGGCATAGAGCCGTGATTCACTTTTCTTCGATCAAATTGAGTTCATCGTGTCAACTTTGACACCATTCAGCTTCGATAAGCCTGGCTTCCATCAATACCCGGATTGATGGGATCTCTACTTCTATGGGGAGCACTGCTTCCATGCCATATACTAAAGAGAAAGGGGTTGTCCCTGTTGAAGTGCGGACAGATGTGCGATAACCGTGAAGAGAAAAGGGTAGCATTTCGTGCCAATCTTTGTAGGTTACAACCATCTTTTGAACGATCTTCTTGATGTTCTTGTTAGCCGCTTCTACCGCTCCATTCATCTTTGGTCGGTAGGGAGATGAGTTATGGTGTTCGATCTTGAACTCAGGGCACAACTCTTTCATCATCTTATTGTTCAAGTTAGATCCATTATCCGTAATGATCTAGCTTGGAACACCATAACGACAGATGATATTGTTTTTGATAAATCGGACCACCACTTGTCGGGTTACATTGGCGTATGATGTTGCTTCGACCCACTTGGTGAAGTAATCAATGGCTACCAGGATGAACCGATGTCCGTTCGAAGCCTTAGGTTCAATCATGCCAATCATGTCGATTCCCCATATGGAAAAAGGTCATGGGGAAGAGGGAACTTTGAGATGTGTTGGTGGTACATGGATTTTGTCAGAGTATATCTGACACTTGTGACACTTCCTTATGTACTTGTAGCAGTCGAATTCCATTGTCAACCAATAGTACCCTGCTCTCAGAATTTTTCTCGCCATTGTATGTCCGTTGGCATGTGTGCCAAAGGATCCTTCATGAATTTCTTTCATAAGCATGTCTGCTTCTGGTCTGTCCACACATCAGAGCAAGACCATGTCAAAGTTCCTCTTATAGAGTATGTCACTGCTCAGGAAGAAGTTTCCAGCCAATCTTCTGAGGGTTTTTCTATCTTTCCTGGATGCCCCAGGTGGATATTCTTGTTTCTGAAGGAAGCATTCGATATAGTGATACCAATGTTTGTCGTCTATGACTGCTTCAATCGTGAAGACGTAAGCGGGCCGTTCAAGGCGCATTATGTCGATCTTAGGTATGTCATTCCATTGACCTACACTAATCATGGAGGAGAGAGTGGCCAAAGCATCAGCCATGTGATTCTCTTCACGAGGAATATGGTGAAACTCGATTCTGTTGAAGAAGGGTAACAACCTTCTTGCATAATCTTTGTAAGGAATCAGTCCTGATTGGTATGTGTTTCAATCTCCTGTGATCTGATTGATAACCAGATGTCATACCCCAAATTTTGACCATTAAGATTTCCCATCATTGTGAAAATCATCATCACAATATTGAGGAACCATCATACTTCATCAGTCTCCCCAAAGATGGGTGAGCATCCACTACAATCAGACTTAGGGTTTCAAGCCCTCTCAGAGCTCTTAGACAACGGATCAATCAAGGAATGACATGATCTTCAACTTGTCTAACCTCTCAAACATCCACAATGGGTCAAGAGGACTCCCACTTCAAGGATTAAGCACAAGGCTGCTCCCTTCTAGGTGGATCAAGTCTCAAGATCGACAGTGTCACCAAATTAGGGTTTTGGTCGACCAGGGCCTCCAGATGGAGATTTTTCATCTGGGCACAAGCCAATGATCCAAAACATAACCTAATATACTCCATGGGACCTCATGGACCCAATCATCAAGTCAATTTTGCCTCAGGGGATGCATTAATCAAAAATTAGGAATTAGGGTTTCTTGACCTAATTCACCCCAAAGTTGACTTTTAGGGCAAATCATGAGCCAAGACCTCAAGAGAGGGTTTGAGGGTCTCCAATGAACTATATTGATCCATTTGCAACAATGGATTAATCCAAGAAGCTTGAGCAACAAGTCTCAATTTCATCTGCACCACAATTAGGGTTTTAAGGAAAAAGTCAACTGTAACTTTGACTTTTGACCAGGACATGCTCCCACGCCCTAAGACATGATTCATTATACCCTATGACACCCATGGAACATGTCCATCAAGTTTGATTTAGGTCAAGGACATGATTTCATGAAGAATTGCACAGTTTGGAATTCATCTGATAAAAAGTCAACTGTGCACAAAAGTCAACTTTGACTTTTTGAGATTTTTCACCAAAATGGTTTTTTAACCCTAAAATGATGTTAATGTATGATTTGAATCATCATTCATCAAGAAAAATCAAGAAAAGTTGGATAACTTGTAAAAGGGGTAACCATAAAAACTTAGAAAAATTTCTAAGTTAAAAATAAAGTGACAAGGGTACCAACTTTGGAGGATCATAACTCCTAAACCACGAAGCCATTTTTCCATATCCAAAGATGGATTTGTAGCCCTCATTACCCTCTACAAAAACTTCAACTAGACCTAAGTCCAATTCATTAAGGATTTTGAGTTATGGAGTGATCAAAATGGCTGAAAAGTGAAAATGTCACTTTTTCCAACACTTAGTGAAATTTTCACTAAGTCCAAATCTGTCTTCACTTTTTGCCAAATGTAGGGGGATTTTTCACTTGGATTCAAAAGAGATCAAAACCAAACATGTTCAAACAGTTGTTGTATCATGTAAGGGCTTTCCAAAATGGTCAAGAACATTACCAAATTCAACTTATACCATGAGATATGACATTGGCAAGTTGCCTTGCTGAAATCTGCCAAGGCAAGGCAGAATTTGCAATTTTGCTCGATTTGCCAAAATCAGCCAAATTCAAATGCTCCTATCCACTTGGACACATCTGAGGATTGAATCTAAAGGGGACAATCACTGAGCCAAGCCTCCAAAGTCCATGGAACAAGAAATAGCATGTTGAACCTAGAATGGCCAAAATAGGGACAAGACTCCAAATTTGGATTGAAGCATTCAATGGAAGCATCAAGGTGGCATGGACTGAGTCATTCTCATCTGAAATCAGTCAAGACTTATCCAAGACCAAGGGAACCACAGCCCTGTGCCCTAACCTCTAGTCAATGGCTAGAGAAGACTTGCATTTCCATTGGCCAACATTAAACAAACACCTGCTGCAGTTGCCATTCACTGTGGATCCTAAAACAAACTTGCTCTACTATAAATAGAGCTCAATTGTGTTCAGTTTAAGTACACCAAAGCCATCAAATAGATGCTTTCCTCAAAATCTCTTCTTTCACCTCAAATTTGCCTTCCAAAGCAAGTAATTCTGAGTTTTTGAACTGGAGAGCAATTCTACCCAAACTAATCACACACATACCTCATATATATCATATGTAAGCTGTGCAAACCATCAAAAGTGACCTGTAATCACAACATCACATCTCAAAACCTCAAAATAGCACTTTTTTGCATTTTTCAAGCCATGTCTTGATTCAGTCACTTTCCAAACCAGATAAAACCTCAAACACACTCCAAATATCATCCTTGAACTGTCCCAAATGGTTCCCAGCATCTGGAACACCATTTGAGGGAGTTGCTATTTTGGTCATTTTTAACCCCTTTTGCAAGAAAGGGACTGTTTGTGTTTTTGCAGGTACCAGCTGATTCCAATCATCCTAAAAGCATCCAAGGGATCATTTGAGGTGGTTCAAAGCATAAAATCATTTCTGGAGCAAGAGGGTTGGCAGATTGCAGAGAAACCTCCAAAATCCCAAAGAAGGGTAAGCCTCTCAACTTGCACTCACCAAAACATGTGTGCATCTGAAGTCCATTGATCATAAACATCTCATATATGTTGTATATGTTGTGTTTGAGCTAATTCACCATGTAATCCATGCTTGTATCAAGTTGTAGCATAGAAAATGCATTTATAGGTCATTTTCAAAACCACTATCGGGTTTTGAGGAGGGAGTGTGATCTGAAAAAACCACCACCACCATTGGATTCCTTATGAAATTCTGGCCCAAATGCATATAAATTTTGTCTCATACCATTAAGAATTGAGAAAGTTATGACCTTCACGTTTTTGAGCCAAAACTTGCCTTGGGCAAGCCAAAACCAAGGCATGACTTGTGTATTTGTTGGTTTGTTTCAAATAATGGATGTATTACCACCCCAGTGGTAAGGCGCGCGCCTTGTATGCTTGAGGTCATGGGTTCAAACCCCACCCATGCCATTTTTTGATTTTTCACATTTTTGCTATTTTTCCAACTATTTTCATGTTTTGTTAATTATTTGGAAAATTAATAACTCTTTCAATTTTAATTATTTTTTATTGGTTCTTTTTGCAAAAAATCACAAAAATGTTGAAATATTTTATTCAACAAAAAAATTAAGTTTATATTATTTAATTAATATAATTAGTATTTTTGTGAATAAATTCATTTTTTATTTGTTTTTAAGCATTTTAAAATGAATATTCATCTTGAAAAATCAAGACCAAATGAGTTTTAATATCTCTTGTGATTTATATCTCATTTTTCAAACCTTAAACAAAAATCACAAGTCGTTTATTCAAACCTATTTGGTATTTTTCATTGATTTTCTTTAAATATTTACTTTTAAAGAATAAAATTAGGGTTTCTTTGATTTTCACTCAAAAAAAATCATTGTCAAACACTCATGGGCCTCTAATAGAGTGTAAGACCCAATCATTTTTTGACCAAACCATTTTTGGGCCTCATTCGTTGTATAAGTCCCTCTGTACATTTTCAAATAAACGGCGCGATCGTCGCCTTTACAAAACAATTGGGCCTACCCTCGAGTAGTAAGACCCATTTCCTTTCTTAAAACTTTTTGGGCCTCTTGAGAGAGTGTAAGACCCATCCCCCTGTACAGAAAACATTTTGGGGCCTCATTCACTTGTATAAGTCCCTCTGTACAAATTAAAACAGTGCAATCACTGATAAAAACCTGGGCCTCTCCTTGAGCTGTAAGCCCCAAATCTTTCTTTTTCAAAGCACTTTCTCCTTTGATTTCGAATATACTGTTGTTTTCAATTTTTCTTTATTGAACAACTAACCAAACATCATGGAAGCTCTACAACCGAGTAAGTGGTTATTGCTTTCATTTACCGTTTTCATATACCTATAACTGTATTGTGGGGCTGTTTCACTGTAAGTCTTCTTTCATAAACTCATATCAACTGTGTAATAATAGTATAGATATTTAGAGTTTCCCCGGCAACTACGTCTAGCATTAAGCCCGTTGATCACTCTTAGAAATAGTCTAAACTAGATCCCCATAGGATTACCAGACACAGTCTTCCCTCCTCTTGGGGTTAAACAATATGGAGATATGAAAGGCAGCATTCTCTGTGAACCCTTTCATAGACTGTCACTCATAGAAGTTGTCAAGAAACTCTATTCCCCAGAGATGATCTTTTCTCCGTGAATGGCATCTCTTGAGTTTCTTCTAAATTCTCGGACTTTCCTGGCTTGATCTATTCTCGGTGAATGGCATGTCTTGAACTTCTCGGGGTTTGGGGACCCACAGGCTTCTTAAAAGCACTTGTCAAAGAACCTCTACTCCCCAGAGATGATCTTTTCTCCGTGAATGGCATCTCTTGAGTTTCTTCCAAATTCTCGAACTTTCCTGACTTGATCTTTTCCTTGTGGATAGCTTGCCTTGAATTTCTCGGGGTTTGGGGACCCTTCGGCTTCTCAAAAGCATCGGCCTCCTCTTGGACATCGTACAAGGACCCACAGGCTTCTTAAAAGCAACCTCGCCTCCTCTTGGGCTTAGTACAAGGACCTCTCGGCTTCTTAGAAGTATTCACAGCCTCCTCTTAGGCTTCGTATAATGATCTCTTCCTCTGGGAATGATAGCCTCCTCTTGGGCTTCGTACAAGGACCCGTCGGCTTCTTAAAAGTTTCCAGCCTCCTCTTGGGCTTCGTACAAATTATCCCGACGACCTCCTAAAGGTATAGGAACAGAACCTAATCATCTCCATAGAACGGTTCTTTCAAAGAGTCTACTACTGTTTCTCAAAGCATAGTACAAGAGATAAAACTCTAGACTTGGACAGTCTAATTTCCTTGAGTCTCAAAGACATTCTCAAGTGCCCCCTTCAAAAATAGGAAGAAAACCCGTGGACTCGGACAGTCTCGATACCCTTCGAATTTCCCAATTCCTTAAAGAACAGGAATAACCCGGATCCTTGAATCAAATCCTTAAGTACAGTGTTGCTCATATAAGAACTGATTTTCTCTTTTAAATTAGTATACTGGACCTGTCACTCAACTGAAACAGTAACCATAGCCTCTCTCTTGGGCTTTGTACAATGATTCTCCCCAGCGGAGTCAAACAACGTTTAGCCTCTCTCTCGGGCTTTGTACGAGACACATAAGAGACTCCCTCGTTGAGTTAATCACCCATTTCGCCTCCATCTCGGGCTTTATACGAGATACAAAAAGGTTCTTATTAAGCCAAACAAACAACAACCTCCATCTCGGGCTTCATACGAGATACAAAAAACTCTCTTGTTGAGTCAATTAGCCTTCATCTCGGGCTTTATACGAGATACCAAAAGACTTCATCGTCGAGTCAAAACTTTTTAGCCTCTCTCTCGGGCTTTGTACGAGACACATACTAGCCTCCTCTTAGGCTTTGTATAAGAAAACCACTAGTTTATCCAATCAACCTTTTAGCATCAAAGCTGTGCCTCGTTCACAGTACACAAACATCAACAACTCTTTCCCCTTCATCTAATCGCTGTAAGCGGCAAGCCTCTGGATCATCTACATCCACGCCACTGTCCCTTTTTTAGCATAAGAAATTCCTAAGGAAAGATGGCATTGCTCTACACTGAGTTAAATTCTTCTCCTTCAGGTTAAAATCCCTATAAAGGAAATTATGGCATTGCCAGATTCATAAATCCCGGTTAAAGTAATCCTCCTTTACAATCAGTCACCCAACAGTTGTGACAAACAGACCCCTTTAGAGATGACAAATTCTCTCTAAAGTCAACACCTTTAGCTTCATATCTTGGGCTTTGAACAAGATACAAACAGACTTTTCAGCTTCATATCTTGGGCTTTGAACAAGATACAAACCACCTTTCGCTTCACGTCTTGGGCTTTGAACAAGACACCAAAACAACCATTTCCTCCCATAGAATAGGAGGAACTACGAACGCTCTGATTTCCCTGTTTCGGTAAACGGGAATACGTAGGCATAAGATTGAAAGAAAAATCTTAGCGAGCACACTAAACAAAAACCCAAAATCCCATACTCTCACGTATCTATCAAAAGCATCAGTCCTAACATCCTAATCCTTGTTCCCCGCCAGAAAATCCAAGAGAGAAAAGAAAAACGTATTGGCGAAAATACAAATAACCAGTACAAAGGCCCCCCCACATTGATAGCATTCGTAACCTAACAGACCGCTGTTTAAACTCAGTATGCAAAGCAGGGTTAATTGGAGACATCTATTTCCCTTCCTTCATCAGCTTTAATAGGATAAAAAATGAATCGACCTGTAGTAAACTCAACCGCAGAGAGCGACCAGGGCTTAAGAACCGCGTCCAAAATCGCTCGCTACAGAAAAAATGGCGCCCACCGTGGGGCCGGTTCTTTCTTACAATTTAAACCTTGGGTAAGTCATTTTCATGGCGGTGGTCGCCAACAGAGAAAATGGCGCCCACCGTGGGGCTCTTCAAAGTTAGATCTAGGCACGGTCTTCCTTTTCTTCACTTGTGTGAAAGCCACAGATTGGGGCTTCCGCCGGGGAACCCATTTCTGTCAGGAACTTAAGATTCATAGCTTTAAAAGGTCTAGGATGTTTAGGACAAATATATATACTGCTTTTCCTAATTGCTATACATGTTTATTTTTCTGCTAATGGGAATGTGGGTGATGCCGTATGTGGAAAGATTGAGTATACACTTAAGATAAGTGATGGCGACGAGGTCGACCATCAACCTCAGTGGAGGCTGACCAATGCAACCCATTCTCTCACCTAGACAATGGGCCGATTGTTAAGTCCGAGAAGCTGAGGAGCCAAACCCTTTCGTAGTGCGGAAACTATCGGAAATAGTTGTTACGCGATACTACCCTCATTTGAGGCTGGTGATCTATTCTCGGTGAATGGCACTTACTCTAAGATTGCACTACAACTCGCTGGTGATCCGCTTGTTGTTTTGCTTTCCTGGGAGGAGCTGATGATAATGAGTACAGGTACAAAAATCACCCTAGTATAAACCTTTGGAGATGGGTAGAGCCTTGACTTCATGACAACGACCCTTTGACCCCATGTTTTTTCTATGTTTTTGTGTGCTGCATTCATGCATTCATTTAAAAAACATTAAAACATTCAAAAAATTTCTCTTCTAGTCTCTCTGTTTTTCAAATTAAACTAAGACTGTGATTGCAAATATCAGAGAAAAAGGATTATGCTAATGGATTTCGGTAGAAGGAGAACTCATACGTACACCTTCAAGGTTCCAAAACTGGAGGATTTGAGAAGGTTAGCAAGGATGATCACTAACCCTGAGGCTTTCAGAGCCAAGCACGGAGGTCTACTACCACTATTAAGAGTCCATGTGATTGAGGGAATCATGGACGCTGTCGCTCCCAGGATTTTCATCCAGGTACAAACGCGAGAGTGGCGCGGAAAAACAGAGTCGCCAGCCGTGTAAATTTATCCCAAGAGAGGGAAAGGGAACACCGCATAAACCTGAGGAAGAGGGAAAGGAATGGTCATCGCAACCATAACCTGGTTTCGGGAGTCAGTTACGCGAGGGGAAGGTGCTAGCACCTCACGCGTCCATCGTACTCGATGGGATCCACGTTTGTTGTCTATTCTAAGGGTAAGTTATACTGTTATCTAGGGCTGTACTAAGACGGAGAGGGGAAAACAAAGACAGACTCGGTAGGACGTCAACGTCCTAGGCCTACGTACCCCCCTTGTGCAATGGGGAATTCAGAGTCAACGTAGTTCGGACCAAGTTCTTTTTGTGTTTTTTATGAGCGACGTTAAGTTCGCGTCCGGCAGTTAGGGTCGATGCATGTTTGCGACTCAGACGGAAGGTAACGTGCCCTTTTTGAAAATGGCCTTTAAGTTTGGAAATCCCGAAGGACAAAAATGTTTGAAATTGGTTTGTATTTTTTAGGACAGAAGTGGCTTAAGTTAGTTCCTAAGTTGCATTGCACCAAAGTCTAGGGCACATGGGCGAATACTTAACGCATCGTCCCAAGACAGGACGCTTGCTAAGCACTCTAGAAAGATGAGAGGAAGCCCCTCATTCCCCATTCCCCATACTTAAGGCTCGTGTGCAATACACCTTATTATTATTAAGTGTTTTAAAGAAATTTGAGATGAGAAGAGAGAAGACACAAGGGTGACTCTAAAGGAGACTATGAGTCCTAAAGTTATCATGCGTGGGTGACCTACGGTTAGTGAGGTTCGACGACAACCTAAATCCTACCGGAAGAAGAAAGGAGAGAAAAAGGTAAGGGTGACCATGGATGCGTATCCATACCCTTAAAGAACTTACCTTAGTCCCTGCATAAAAGATTAGTAAGAATAGACACAAATAAGAGAAATGAGGTGACTAAAAATCAAACAATGGCAAACAACAATGATAATAATCCAATCATGAACTTAGAAATCAACGGAATAACCCCAAAGCAAATGGCACAAGTGCCTTTCAAACAAGATAATCAGACAAGATCAAAGATGCGCACACACGAAAATCTCGAGTGAAAACAAATCAAATAATTAGGAAAATGACTCCTAAAATTCCCAAATTAAACATTAAGGTTCCTCAACCAGAGGCAAACAACATATAAAAAGTCCCTGCAAAAATTCAAAGTGTTAGCCATTCAAATGATCACACAAAATTCAAATAAGGGATAGGGCTCAATGTGCCAAAGAGAAGGACCTAAATGCAATGTGAAATAAATTTAAAAATGCAAGAAAAATATTTTTATGCAATTTAATATGTTAATGAATAAATACAAAAGGAACGGGTCAAAAATATTTTACGGATGCAGTGAAATAAAATAAATAATTTAGGGCATGCATGAGATGTGTAATTAAAAAGGAAATGAATTAAACAATTAATTTAAATGATAAGAATAAAATAAAAATAAAAAATAAAATTTGTAAAAATTTTATAAGATGATAAAGATGATGTATGAATTTTCTGGAATTTTTTAAATGCAATTTACTAATTTTAATGATTAAAATATGAAATAATAATTGAAAATAAAATAAAATAAGAAACAGGCTGGGGGTGTAGACAGTAAAAAAAAATATTGAAGTGGAATGGGCCGGCAGAAGGGTGGTGCGAAAAGCAAAGCCTGGACATACCAAGCCCACCAGCGAAAGTCAACGGGAACATGGGAGCAGGTCAAAGTTCAGAATTGATCACAACCAATCAATTGATCTAACGCACAACAATACAGGTCAACAAGTCAATGATATTCACAAGATCAAACGGTAATCAAAAGCAACGGATCAGATTAAACGGCACACCATACTCCCCCTAGCCACACGCACGCACAAACTACGGAGTCCTACCCTGCACTGGCCACATGCCACGCATGTGCCTCATTTATGTGTTGGCAAAAAATTGGCCGTGTGATCAAAATAAAAAGAAAATAAAGGACCACGATCAATAGACGCATGGTAATCCGCATGGAGCAGCAAACACACAATTATTAAAATAAAAACATAAAACCAGTGACATGTGGCATGATCACGGACGCAGGATTTGAGATCGGACGGACATGCTTCATCTTCTTCATGAATTTCCTTCGCCGGACTGGTGTTCCGGCAGCCGCCGGAGCTAGGGCTCCGGCCACCCTCTCCGGTGGGCTGCAATGAGTTTTTTCCCAGAAAATACAAACAGGTACACTATTTTGACCAGAAAAACGCCAGGAATCCAAATATGGACTTAAAAATTTCGAATTGTTAGTGTATAATAAAAAACGAATGAAAAACCATTAGGGCATAAAACTTTAAATCCATATTACAAGCAATTCACACATCCATAATTAAAAATAATTATATCAGAGTGATCACCATTCATCACACGTCAATATTCATGCAAAAAATAGGATTTTTAAGAACACAAAAAAACCTCTCAACCTGAGATGGAGCAGCTCCAATCCTTGCCTTTGGCTGCGAATGGTGGTTGATTTGCACTCTAGAAATCCCCAGGAAGAGATTGGTGGAAGAACTTTTGGCCAAAACCTTGTGGATCGTGAGTTTGAATAAAAAAAATCCTCTTTTAGGGTTTTCTTGAGAACTCCTCCAATTTCACGTGCATGAACCCTAACCAATGCATGAATGGGTTTATAAAGACTAGGGTTTTCTACTGAATATGAATTGGGCCTGGGTAATCCATTGTTTAATGATTTTTGACTTATTTTGGAATTTGGCATTATGTTGAATAAGTGAAAAATACACCCCTTCCATGCACTTAAATTCATAATGGACCACTTGCATCTGAATTGCTAATCACACCACATTTAACTTGGGCCTTGAGAACAAATGATTCATGAGTTTTAGACATTTTGGGAAATTTGAATAATGGAAAATAGGTGAAAAATAAACCATGGAATTACTTCATTCTTGGGCCCAAAATAATCCTCAAGGAATGTCTTTTAATATTGGAAAGTGGCATGACACAATGGAATTGGTAATAGGTCATTATGCCCAAAATTGTGAAAATGGCACCATGAAAAACCCTAAAAACCACTTTGCCTTCTTTTGACCATAAGTTGAGTTTCACAAATGATATGGGGACCCACTAGTACTTGTTGGAAAGAGGAGAAAAATATCTTCAACTTTCATGTTGAAGAAAAATTCATTTGAAGCTTTCTTGATGGTGTAAAGTTTGGTTGAATGAAGTGTAGAAACTTGCCAAAAATGGAAACTTTTCATTATAGGTCACTTTCCAAATTTGGAAACTTTGCACCAACTCCTGATTCCTGACAAATATGTGTGAAACTTGACCCCTGGAGACCATATGAGGATGTGAGATCTTAAAATCCCTGAAGAGAACCTCAAAATTTCACAGTTGACTTTTCGCCTTTCACTGTTGACTTTCACCCAATTCACCTAATTCTCAATCCTCTGGTTAATTGAACTTCTCCTGAACCAAACTGATGGACAACCTCCCATCCCTAGATACTTGGGGACCCAAGGAATACCATAGAATCAAGTCTTGCCCAAAAAATCAGAAATAAACTGACTTTATAGCAAACCCTAGTTGTGGTACCCTCAGTCTAGGAGGAAATAGCACAGTCTCCAAATCCAAATTCCTCTGAATATGATGTGTATCCTCTCTAACACAGATAAGATATGTCATTTGGTGATGATAAAAACCCAAGGAGCCTACCCATTGGAGCAATAAACCCAAGAATTTCAAAACCCTAATTCATGCACTGATTAGGAGAGTGATTCCACTTGAGATCCCTTGCAACCTGTGAACTCTTGATGAGGTAGTGGACCAGATATGACTTTACCCTGACCCCGTGCTAATGATATGCATACATGATAATGCAAAAATGAAATGAAACATAAGCCAGTTAGTACTAAAGTAAGAAGGGCAAATTTTGGGGTGCAACAGACGCGCTCATTCAATTCTACGATCCGGTTTATCACTGTTTCACATTCCTGGATTACCAGCTCGCACCAATGCTGGAGGAGTATTCTCATCTGATTGATCTACATATCACAGATCGGGCTCCATTTTCTGGACTGGAAGAAATTCCAAAGAATCAGACCATTGCAAGAGCAATTCATTTGGACGAGTCTGAGGTTAGGACTCACCTAACTACCAAGGGTGGCATCCAAGGTTTGCCAGCCCAGTTCTTGACAAAGAAAGCCCTGTATTTTTTTCCAGTATAGGAAACGTGACTGCTTTTGAAAGCATCTTTGTCTTGCTCACCTACGGGTTATTTTTGTTTCCCAACATTAATAATTTCGTCGATATCAACTCCATTAAGGTTGTTCTCATTGGAAACCCTGTGCCGACTTTGCTCGCAGATGCGTATCATTCTGTACACTTAGAAAATTTGTACAGCGGAGGGGAGATCACATGCTGTGTACCTCTGCTTTACAAATGGTTTATCTCTCACTTGCCCAAGTCTACTGCTTTTTGGGATTGCAAGAGTGCCTTACGTTGGTCGCAGAAGATCATGTCTCTTACCAACTCTGATATAGATTGGTGTAATAGGATCTATGATGGGATCAGAATCATTGATCGTTGTGGAAACTTCCCCAACGTACCCCTTATAGGAACTAAGGGAGGAATCAACTATCATCCAGTTCTCGTTCATCGTCAATTTGGATACCCGATGAGACACGTCCCACGGGGTGTTCATCTGGAAGGTCTTTTCCTCAAGGAAGGAGAAAATGACAGAGCACTAAAAATGGAAATAGTGCACGCTTGGAAACATGTTCATAAGAAAGGACGAGAGTCTCTAGGAAAACCCGACTGTGTCTCGGTGGAGCCTTATCTCCATTGGGTACAAACTAGAGCTCTCAAGCTAAAGATGCCTTATCCTCGTTACGGAATTCTTCCGCCGAGGGAATCTGTCATGTACTTCATGACGGAAACTGAAAAGCTTCAGGTTACTCTCAACAAAGTTCAAAATGAGAGAAGGTCTTGGAAGAACAAGTACCGCACCTTCGACATAGAGTGCATCAAAATACAACAATTACTAAAAGAGAAAGATGCTCTAATTGAAATTTTGGAGCAACATGTTGTAGAGAATCAAGATGACCAAAGGAATTTGCTCGCTCCTTTCACCTGGCAAAGGAATGATAACCCGACAACGGCCCAAGAGCCCCGGTCAAAGAAAAGGAAGATACCAGAATCAGCACCCGATTTCTCTTCAGAGAGGACTCGGGACCCATTAGTTTAGGTTTCTGTTTCTGCACCTTGTAATCTACTATATTTCCATTTCTGTAATCCTTTGAATTCAATAAAAAGAGGTTTCCCCATTGTTTGATATTTACAATCTAATTGTCGAAGTTTATTTTGATTAAACCTTAAACAATTAATATAATCATTGCATTCATCATTCTCATATCGCGTATTCTTCTTATCTACGAATCTCACGTTTGTGTCTCGGTTCTAGAGTCAAACTGTCTCATTCGTATAATACTCGGGCCAATCGTCAAAAAAAGATGGATGATCTTGAGGAAGAAAACAGAGAGTTAAAAGAAGAGATCGACGCTCTGAGAGAGGATATGAGAAAGCTTCGTAACGACATGCAAGCCATGGCAGAAGCTCAACTACAACGAACTGTGATCTCAGAGATCACCTCAACGCCCATAGTGGAGAAGTATGATCCTAGGTATCAAATACCGAAAGATCATCCTTGGGGCATGCCTGTTAACTATATCCCGGAAGGATATGTTTCGCCGATCACTGAAGATCCGGGAATCACAACAGAAGCCGCTGGGCCTGAAGGTTACAAACTTTGGGAAAGTGAAGATGCCAGGGGCATACTGAAGACTCCTGAAGGTTACAAACTTCGGGAGACGCCAAGACTCACTGCCGTAGTCACGGTACCACCCCCTGTGGTGCACACTGTTCCGGAAGGACAGATTCCACAGACACCTTCTGGTAAGAAGGAAACTATGTTTGACAGAATGGAGGAATTCCAGGAGCAGTTCTTGGAAATGCAGAAGGAACTGCGAGCCATTCGCGGTCAGGATCTATTTGGAAAGGACGCCGCAGACCTTTGTCTGGTCCCCAATGTGAAAGTCCCGCACAAGTTCCAAGTGCCCGACTTTGAAAAATACAAGGGTAACTCTTGCCCTCAGAGCCATCTGGTGATGTGCCCTCGGCGGATGTCAGCTCAGACGGAGAATCAGGACCTACTGATTCACTACTTCCAGGATAGTTTAACCGGTGCCGCACTCAAATGGTACATGGGTTTAAACCGTGCTACGATCAGTACATTCAGAGATCTTGGTACTGCCTTCGTCCAACAATACAAGTACAATTTGGACATGGCACCTGACAGAGATCAACTCAGATCGATGTCGCAAAAGGACAAGGAAACTTTTAAGGAGTATGCTCAAAGGTGGCGTGAAATTGCCGCTCAAGTTTGTCCACCTCTTGAGGAAAAAGAGATGACAAAGATCTTCTTAAAGACCTTAAGCTCATTTTACTATGACCGAATGGTTGCCAGTGCGCCCAGTGATTTCACCGAAATGGTTGGCATGGGCGTACGTCTTGAGGAAGCCGTCCGAGAAGGACGTTTGGTAAAAGACACTGGATCGACGAGCGGTACTAAAATATACGGTAGTGCTCTCCCTAAGAAAAAAGAGCAAGATATTGGGAATATCTCTCTCGGAAAGCAAAGGCGACGTTATCAACCAGTAGCAGCTGTAATTCCTGCTATAAATCCTGCGTCTATTCCTACGTATCAACCTCAGGTTGCACAGAGCCAACCTGATCAACAAAGGATACAACAACCTCTTCAGCAGGCTCGTCCTCCATATAACAACAACCGTACAACACGACCATCAGGGTTTGATCCTATACCCATGTTGTACGCAGAACTATTTCCATTACTACTGGCTAAGGGGCACATTCAGACTAAATCTCCTCTTACAGTACCAGAAAATCCACCTTTTTGGTTTAAGGTGGATCAAACTTCCCCTTACCACCAAGGAGGATCAGGGCATAACATCGAGACTTGTCTCAATTTCAAGTCCGACGTGCAAAAACTTGTTAGGAGTGGGGTCTTATCCTTCAAGGATACAAATCCTAATGTTCTTACGAACCCGCTGCCTCAACATGAGAAGGCTACAGTCAATTTGATAGAAGGAGAGTCTAAGGATGTCTATAAAATTCACGATAAACTCTTGTTGAAAACCAATCTAGTCAAGATGCATTGTAGACAGAGTGGATATGGCCATGTGCCACCTCATAATTATCACCAGTGTGGTATATGCTCTAAAGATAATCAAGGATGTTCTGTGGTGCAAGCAGCCCTACAGGAACAAATGGATCTCGGATGGATCCAAGAGCACCGAGTTCGTGGAGTTAACATGGTTTACATGAATTCTAACGTCATTCAGAACCACGATATCCGTGCAATGAATGTCAACTTGGTGGCGATGCACTCAAGGCAAAGCCAGTATCATAATCTGCCGCGGCACGATTACACTTCCTGTCTGATTTGCTCGGTAAACAAACAGGGATGATCTTTCATACAAGAGGCCCTCCAGCGTCAGATGGATCTTGGATGGATCCAAGACTACCATGATAGGAATTCCTATCAAATCAACATGGTTCAGATCTTCGATATTCGTGTGATGAATACCAACCTGGTAGAGTTACATGCTGAGCAGGTCTGACTCGGATTTCTGATATCACATGACTATCAAAGCTGTAAAGCGGGTTGCGAAAATGATCGAGGTTGTACCCTTGTCCAGGAGGCACTTCAGCACTTCTTAAATCACTGGTGGATGCCAATTTATATGGATGAGGATACTCAGCAAATTAGTATCAGCAACAGGAATCCTACTCGGCGTCAGAGTCAGGATGTCCGATCTGTGGAAGCTAACCTAGTGAGGTTACATTGTATTCAAAGTGGGCGTGGCCAGGTGCCACCACACAACTATGAACGTTGTGGTGTCTGTTCGGAAAGTAACCAAGGGTGTTACCTTGTGAGAGCAGCTCTTCAGGGTCAGGTGGATCGTGGAGAGATTCGTCCATATCCGGGTTCTGGACCCATCAACTGGACGCCGAACTACCTTGCCGATCAAGTCGAGGATGTTGTCACAATCTCTGGTCATCACCAGACCAGGGATGTTTTTTCCATCATCTCTCTACTTGACGAATCTAAAGTTCCCAACCGGGAACTGATCAAGATTAATTATGATGGTCAGAAAAATCAGAAGGTTCCCATAGTCATCTATCTGCCGGGACCACTACCGTATTAATCAACTAAGGCTATCCCTTACAAATACGGTGCAACGACAATTGAAAATTGAAAGGAAATTCCATTACCCTCCGTCGTGAATATTGCAGACATCAGTCGTGTAACACGGAGCGGTAGAATCTTCAACCGAGGAGTTGGAGAACCTAACAAGGGAAAGGAACTTCAGACCGAAACTCCTGATACACCAGTCGGTCAATCTAGTAATCCCGACCTTTCGAAAAATAATGATGAGATGCTGAAGCTGATACAAAGGAGTGAATACAACATTGTCGATCAACTGTTACAAACTCCTTCAAAGATCTCGGTATTATCACTGTTACTCAGTTCAGAAGCCCACAGGGAGGCTCTACAGAAAGTCTTGGAGCAAGCCTTTGTGGAACAGGATGTAACAATCAGACAGTTCGATAGCATTGTCTTTAACATCACTTCCTGCAATAATTTGGGATTTAGTGATGAGGAATTACCCGAAGAGGTTCGCCGTCATAACATGGCGCTCAACATTACAGTTAACTGCCAGGACGATGCTTTAGCCAGCGTACTGGTAGACACAGGGTCAGCCCTGAATGTTATGCCGAAGTCCATTTTGATGCTGTAATACCCCAAATTTTGACCACTTAGATTTCCCATCATTGTGAAAATCATCATCACAATATGGATGTACCTTTATGCTTCATCAGTCTCCCCAAAGATGGGTGAGCATCCAATACAATCAAAATTAGGGTTTCAAGCCCTCTCTGAGCTTTAGACAAAGGATCAATCAAGAAATGACATGGTCTTCAACTTGTCTAATCTCTTAAATATCCACCATGGATTAAAAAGGACTCCCACTTCAAGGATTAAGCACAAGGCTGCTCCCTTCTAGGTGGATCAAGTCTCAAGATTGACAGTGTCACCAAATTAGGGTTTTGGTCGACCAGGGCCTCCAGATGGAAATTTTCATCTGGGCACAAGCCATTGATCCAAAACATATCCTAATATACTCCATGGAACCTCATGAACCCATGCATCAAGTCAATTTTGCCTCAGGGGATGCATTCATCAAAAATCAGGAATTAGGGTTTCTTGACCTAATTCACCCCTAAGTTGACTTTTGGGATAAACCATGAGCCAAGACCTCAAGAGATGATTTGAGGGTCTCTAATACACCATGTTGATCCATTTGTAACAATGGATTGATCCAAGAAGCTTGAGCAACAAGTTTCATTTTCATCTGCACCACAATTAGGGTTTTAAGAGAAAAGTCAATTGTAACTTTGACTTTTGACCAAGACATGCTCCCAAACCCTAATACATGATTGAATATACCCTATGACACCCATGGAACATGTCCATCAAGTTTGATTTAGGTCAAGGACATGATTTCCTGAAGAATTGCACAATTTGGAATTCATCTGATAAAAAGTCAACTGTGCACAAAAGTCAACTTTGACTTTTTGAGATTTTTCACCAAAATGGATTTTCAACCCTAAAATGATGTTACTGTATGATTTGAATCATCATTCATCAAGAAAAATCAAGAAAAGTGAGATAACTTGTAAAAGGGGTAACCATAAAACTTAGAAATTTTTTTAAGTTAAAAATAAAGTGGCAAAGGTACCAACTTTGGAGGACCATAACTCCTAAACCACAAGGCCATTTTTTCTCATCCAAAGATGGATTTGTAGCCCTCACTATCACCTACAAAAACTTCAACTACAAGTCATTCCAATTCATTAAGGATTTTGAGTTATGGAGTGATCAAAGTGGCTGAAAAGTGAAAATGTCACTTTTTCCAACACTTAGTGAAATTTTCACTAAGTCAGAATTCTGCTTCACTTTTTGCCAAATGTAGGGGGATTTTTCACTTGGAATCAAAAGAGATCAAAACCAAACTTGTTCAAACAGTTGTTGTATCATGTTAGGGCTTTCCAAAATGGCCAAGAACATTGCCAAATTCAACCTACATCATGAGATACAACATTGGCAAGTTGCCTTGCTGAAATCTGTCAAGGCAAGGCAGAATTTGTATTTTGGCTCGATTTGCCAAAATCTGCCAATTGCAATTGCTCCAATCCACTTGGACACCTCAGAGGATTGAATCCAAAGGGGACAATCACTGAGCCAAGCCTCCAAGGTCCAAGGAACAAGGAATAGCATGTTGAACCTAGAGTTGTCAAAATAGGGACAAGACTTCAAATTTGGAATGAGGCATTCAATGGAACCATCAAGGTGGCATGGACTGAGTCATTCTCATCTGAAATCAGTCAAGACTTATCCAAGACCAAGGGGACCAAAGCTCTGTGCCCTAACCTCTAGTCAATGGCTAGAGGAGACTTTCATTTCCATTGGCCAACATTGAGGAAACCTACTTACCAGCTGCCATGCACTATTCCTTGCAAAACAAACTTGCTCTACTATAAATAGAGCTCAATTGTGGTCAGTTTAAGTACACCAAAGCCATCTAACAGATGCTTTCCTCAAAATCTCTTTCTCTTGGCAAAAATGCCTTTCTTAGCAAGGTAGCTATCGGGTTTTGAGTTTGAGAGCAATCCTGCACAAACCAATCACTCACACACCTCACATACATCACATATGAGCTGATCAAACACTCACATAACTTCTGAAACATCAAAATCTCAAAATTACTTGCCATCCACACAAGTTTGAAGTGAAGTTGCAGCTGAGATGCCATAAACTGATCCAGTCAATTTCAATTCAATCCAAGTGTTCAAACACACTCCATATGGTGTAGGGAAGCTGTTCAGATCATCACAACTCATCTGTAACACCTCCAACCCAGAATTTGATTTGCTCTTGCTGTCACGACTTGGAGGTAAGCACATACTTGGTCATCTCTCAATCTATGCATATTTCCTCGCACAATAATTTGGCCATATGTTCATAATCATGCATGGAATGTTTTCCCTCAATTAATTGCATTGTTTGAATCGTGTATCAAAAATCCTAGCCTTCATGCAGAAATTAGGGTTCTTGAGGTCTCTTCGTGATTTCTTGTTGTATGTTTAATTTAAATGAAATTAAAGTACATAGACATGATCGTGAGGTTGAGACGAGCATAATGATATGTGGATTGTATGATATGGTTACGTATTCATGGAGATTGGATAGAAAATGCAAATCTGGGCAAACTAAAAAACGCGCGTGTTCTTGGTGTTGTTCTTGGCGCCATTTTCATATATTTGAATATTTGAATTTTGTGATTTTGTTTAATTGATTCAAAAATTAATTTCTCTCTGAGTTTTAATGATTTTGAGTTGATTCTTTTTTTAATAATTCACAAAAATGTTAAAATATTTTATTTTCACAAAAAATTCCAAAAATATTATTTATTTCATATAATTGATATTTTTGTAGAGAATTAATATTTTGATTATTTTTGGCATTTTAAATATTTTTTCTACATTGATTTTGCAACTTTTAATGCTTTCTAATTATTTTGTAGGTCAATACTTAATTTTTGAAGCATTAATCCAAGATCACAATTTGTTTTCCATGTGTTAAACAATTTTTGATCATTTTAATTGAATTTTTATTCAATTAAATACATTTTTGAAAACAAATTAGGGTTTTGGATTAATTCAACCCTTATAAATCATTTTCAAAACACTTTGGGCCTCTATTAGAGTGTAAGACCCAATCCTTTTTTTGACCAAATCATCTTTGGGCCTCACTTATTGTATAAGTCCCGATACTGTCAAAAAACAAACGGCGCGATCGTCGCCTTTTCAAAAATTATCTGGGCCTACCCTCGAGTAGTAAGACCCATTTATTTTTCTTCAAAAACTCTTTGGGCCTCTTGAGAGAGTGTAAGACCCATCCCCCCTTGTACAAAAACTTTTTGGGCCTCACTCATTGTATAAGTCCCTCTGTACAAGTAAACGGCACGATCGTCGCCCGTTTAAAATTAAAAGCCATCTGGGCCTACCCTCGTGTTATAAGCCCCACTCTTTTCTTTAAACCTTTTTGGGCCTCTTGAGAGAGTGTAAGACCCATCCCTTTGTACAGAAAACCTTTTTGGGCCCCAGTCACTTGTATAAGTCCCGATGTACAAAGTCAAACAGTGCGCTCACTGATAAAACCCTGGGCCTCTCCTTGAGCTGTAAGCCCCAAATCTTTCTTTTTCAAAGCACTTTCTCCTTTGATTTTGAATATACTGTTGTTTTTATCTTTCTTTGTTGAACAACTAACCAAACAGCATGGAAGCACTACAACCGAGTAAGTGGTTATCGCTTTCATTTACTGCTTTCATATTATAAACTGTATTGTGGGGCTGCTCACTGTAAGTCTCCTTTCATAAACTCATATCTACTGTGTAATAATAGTATAGATATTTAGAGTTTCCCAGGCAATTACGTCTAGAACTAGGTGACGCCGTTTCACTTATCCGTAGAAATAGACGCCTAGATCCCCAATAGGAGCACCAGATACAGTCTTCTCTTCGGCTGTCCTCCTTAGGAATCTTCAAGAAATTCTATTCCCCAGAGATGAATTATTCTCGGTGAAACTTCTCTTGAATTTCTTCAAACCTCCGAACTGTTCAAACTCTCTTGAAAAGATAAAAGTTGCTGGATAGTAAACCTCGCACGTTTACCAGTGGTTTTATCTTTAAAAGAGTTTTCTTGAACTTTTCTTTGGTTTGGGACCCACGGGCTTCTTAAAAGCATCAGCCTCCTCTTGGGCATCGTACAAGGACCCACAGGCTTCTTATAAGCAACCCGGCCTCCTCTTGGGCATTATTCAAGGACCCTACGGCTTCTTAGAAGTATTCACAGCCTCCTCTTAGGCTTCGTATAATGATCTCTTCCTCTGGGAATGATAGCCTCCTCTTGGGCATCGTACAAGGACCCGTCGGCTTCTTAAAAGTTTCCAGCCTCCTCTTGGGCTTCGTACAAATTGTCCCGACGACCTCCTAGAGGTATAGGAATAGAACCTAGTCATCCTCATAGAACAGTCCTTTCATAAAGTCTACTACTGTTTCTCGAAGCATAGTACAAAAGATAAAACTCTAGACTTGGACAGTCTAACTTCCTTGAGTCTCAAAGACATTCTCAAGCACCCTTCGTTAAATAGGAAGGAAACCCGCAGACTCGGATAGTCTCAATACCCTTTGGATTTCCCGTTTCCTCAAAAAGAAGGAAATATCCCTGATCCTCAAATCAAGTCCCTGAGTACAGTGTTGCTCATATAAGAACTGATTTTCTCTTTTTAAATCAGTATATTGGATTTGTCACTCAACTGAAACAGTTACAATAGCCTCCATCTCGGGCTATATACGAGATACCAAAAGACTCCATCGTCGGGTCAAAACCTTTTCGCCTCTCTCTCGGGCTTTGTACGAGATACAAAAACACTCTCTTACTGAGTATAAAAGATTCTCCAACTGAGTCAACTCTTTGCTAGCCTCCTCTTAGGCTTTGTATAACGATATGCCCCACTGGGTCAAAAACTTTTAGCCTCTCTCTCGGGCTTTGTACGAGACACAAATTAGCCTCCTCTTAGGCTTTGTATAATGATTTTCCTAGCGGAAATTAGCCTCCTCTTAGGCTTTATATAAGAAAACCACTGGTTAATCCAATTAACCTTTTAGCATCAAAGCCGTGCCTCGTTCACAGTACACAAACATCAACAACTCCTTTCCCTTCATCTAATCGCTGTAAGCGGCAAGCCTCTGGATCATCTATATCCATGCCACTGTCCCTCTTTTAGCATGAGAAATTCCTAAGGAAAGATGGCATTGCTCTACACTGAGTTAAAGTCTTCTCCTTCAGGTTAAAACCCTTTCTTCGGAAATTATGGCATTGCTCGGATCCGCGTATCCCAGTTAAAGTAATTCTCCTTCTCCCCTCTTTAAAGATGACAAATTCTCTCTAAAGTCGAGGTCTTTCAGCTTCACGTCTTGGGCTTTGAACAAGACACAAATAGACCTTTCAGCTTCACATCTTGGGCTTTGAACAAGATACAAATCACCTTTCGCTTCAAGTCTTGGGCTTTGAACAAGACACCAAAACCCCAATTTCCTCCCATAGAATAGGAGGAACTACGAACGCTCTGATTTCCCTGTTTCGGTAAACGGGAATACGTAGGCATAAGATCGAAAGAAAAGATCTTAGCGAGCGCAATCAACAAAAAACCCAAATCCCATATCTCCATCAATTAAAAGCAGTAATTCAAAAGCATCAGTCCTAAACATCCTAATCCTTATTCCCCGCCAGAAACCCTTTGCCTAGAAAAAAGAAAGAAAGAACTGTATTGGCGAAATACGAATAACCAGTACAAAGGCCCCCCACATTGATAGCATCCGTAACCTAACAGACCGCTGTTTAAACTCAGTATGCAAGCAGGGTTAATTGGAGACATCTATTTCCCTTCCTTATTCAGCTCACAATAGGATAAAAAATGAATCGACCTGTAGTTTTAAGCTCAACCGCAGAGAGCGACCAGCGCTTAAGAACCGCGTCCAAAATCGCTCGCTACAGATGCAATTATCATTTAAAGGCCCTCCGATGAGAATCAGCAAGGTCGTCGTCAAAGCGTTCGACGGATCCAGAAAAATAGTTATCGGCGAAGTTGACCTTCCCATAACTATTGGTCCTCACACTTTCCAAGTCACTTTCCAGGTCATGGACATCCAGGCAACATACAGTTGTTTATTAGGAAGACCCTGGATACATCAGGCTGGAGCGGTCACTTCGACCCTCCACCAAAAGCTAAAGTTCATCAAGAACGATCAACTTGTCACGATTTGTGGTGAACAAGCCTTGCTTGTGAGTAACTTGTCACCATCTACTAGTATAGAACCCGAGGAGGTTATTGGAACTCAGTTCCAAGCACTGTTGGTAAGCAAGAACAATCAGTTCAGAGGAGGAACCTCGATTTCCTCACACAATGATGCTATTAAAGCGGTCGAGAGTATCGATACAACAGGATGGAGACAACTTGTCATTCCTACTAGCAATACAACAAAGAAGGGTCTTGGTTCTTCTGCAACCTATACCCAGACAGCTGCCAACGATGAAAGTCTTCATCCCATTTAAAACTTCTTCCACAGTGGAGGTTTTCTTCACCCGGTGTCTCAGACAGTTCATTCTATTAATGAGGAAGATCCCTCTAAAACGGATGAAGAATGGAAGTCCTATCTTAAAAAGGACGGTTATATGTCTCAGGAAGAGGTGCCTACGCCATTTTGCTATCCCGCACAGAGTCCGAGGTTTATACCAAGGTCAGATGTCGAAATGGTATATGGAGATTGTGATCCGGAAGGATGTCGTGCTCCGCCAAATTCATTAGAGGAGGACACTCTGATGAAAGACAACTTTGACTATAATTACTATAGCCAAGGAGCCTGCCCATTGGAGCAATAAACCCAAGAATTTCAAAACCCTAATTCATGCACTGATTAGGAGAGTGATTCCACTTGAGATCCCTTGCAACCTGTGAACTCTTGATGAGGTAGTGGACCAGATATGACTTTACCCTGACCCCGTGCTAATGATATGCATACATGATAATGCAAAAATGAAATGAAACATAAGCCAGTTAGTACTAAAGTAAGGAGGGCAAATTTTGGGGTGCAACAGCTGCCCCTATTCAATCAACTTGGTCCTGAAGGTATGATAGCAACAGCTCTCAGACATTCCAGGGTACACGGGGATTGAATACCGAAAAGAACCCCGAAAATTTGCTTATGGTAAGAATAACGAGATAGAATGTGCTGAAAAATAAGGAATATGACCTCAACCATATCCACAAGGAAAAACAAATACGACCTCAATCGTACCCAAAAGACGAATACAACCTCACAGGGAGACTGACCTTAATCACTCTACCCACAAAGAAAATACGAATACGACCTCGATCGCACCCAGAAAACGAAATACAACCTCAATTGCATCCGCAAAGGAAGACTGACCTCAATCACTCTACCCACAAAGAAAAGATGAATACGACCTCAATCGCATCCACAAAACGAATACAACCTCAATTGTACCCTCAAAGGAAGACTGACCTCAATCACTCTACCCGCAAAGAAAATACGAATACGACGAATACAACCTCAATTGTACCCACAAAGGAAGACTGACCTCGATCACTCTACCCACAAAGAAAATATGAATACGACCTCAATCGCATCCATAAAACGAATACAACCTCAATTGTACCCTCAAAGGAAGACTGACCTCAATCACTCTACCCACAAAGAAAAGATGAATACGACCTCAATCACATCCACAAAACGAATACAACCTCAATTGTACCCACAAAGGAAGACTGACCTCAATCACTCTACCCACAAAGAAAATATGAATACGACCTCAATCGCATCCACAAAACGAATACAACCTCAATTGTACCCTCAAAGGAAAACTGACCTTAATCACTCTACCCACAAAGAAAAGATGAATACGACCTCAATCGCCTCCACAAAACGAATACAACCTCAATTGTACACTCAAAGGAATAACCAACATACAATGGACTTCGCTGGGGATAACGTGAAACAAGACTCACAATACAAAAAGGCCAAAATGAGGCAAGCAAAGACAAACTTCTAACGGACTCCTAATCCACAGATAAGACGACTCCGTTGGGGAAGGTGAAGTCTAAATACAAGACTCTGCCGGGGGTCACAAGTATGAAGAACGCATCCCTCCAAAATCTCCTGAGTTATGGCAAGGAAAGTATCAAACCTGGCTTATGCTTCGAATGCAAATGTTTGAATTTTGCCGTAATGCTCCACACGAAGTGGAAATGCTACGCGTTTGAGGATGCAATGCAAATGCTTATGATATGCAAAGAGGGTCTCATTTGGTGAGATGCCGCATGTGGTGAGATTGAGTATACTGGGAATGCGTGTGAAGCCGCATGTGGTGAGATTGAGTATACACTTAAGAAAAGCCAACCTTTTTCGTAGTGCGGAAGCTATCGGAAATAGCTGTTACGTGATACTACCCTCATTTGAGGCTGGTGATCTATTCTCGGTGAATAGCACTTACTCTAAGATTGCACACAACTCGCTTGCGATCCGCTTGTTGTCTGCCTTCCTGGGAGGAGCTGATGATAATGAGTACAGGTACAAAAATCACCCTAGTATAAACCTTTGGGGATGGGTAGAGCCTTGACTTCATGACAACGACCCTTTGACCCCATGTTTTTTCTATGTTTTTGTGTGCTGCATTCATGCATTCATTTAATAAAACATTCAAAAAACTTTCTCTTCTAGTCTCTCTGTTTTTCAAATTAAACTAAGACTATGATTGCAAATATCAGAGAAAAGGATTGCATTAATGGATTTCGGTAGAAGGAGAACTCACCAGTATACCTTCAAGGTTCCAAAACTAGGGGATTTGAGAAAGTTAGCGAGGATGGTCGTTAACCCAGAGGCTTTCAGAGCCAAGCACGGTGGTTTGCTACCACTGTTAAGAGTCCATGTGATTAAGGGGATCATGGACGCGCTCATTCAGTTCTACGATCCGGTTTATCATTGTTTCACATTCCCGGATTACCAGCTATCACCAACGCTGGAGGAGTATTCTCATCTGACTGATTTACATATCACTGATCGAGCTCCATTTTCCGGACTGGAAGAAATTCTAAAGAATCAGACTATTGCAAGAGCAATTCATTTGGACGAGTCTGAGGTCAGGACTCACATGACCACTATGGGTGGCATCCAAGGTTTGCCAGCCCAGTTCTTGACCAAGAAAGCTCTGTACTTCGCTAGTATAGGGAACGGGACTACTTTTGAAAGCATCTTTGTCTTGCTCACCTACGGGTTATTTTTGTTTCCCAACATTAATAACTTCGTCGATATCAACGCTATTAAGGTTTTTCTCATTGGAAACCCTGTGCCGACTTTGCTCGCAGATGCGTATCATTCTGTACACTTGGGAAATTTGTACAGCGGAGGGGAGATCACATGCTGTGTACCTTTGCTCTACAAATGGTTTATCTCTCACTTGCCCAAGTCTGCTGCTTTTTGGGATTGCAAGAGTGTCTTACGTTGGTCGCAGAAGATCATGTCCCTCACCAACTCTAATATAGATTGGTGTAATAGGATTTATGAGGGAATCAGAATCATTGACCGTTGTGGAAACTTCCCCAGCGTACCCCTCATAGGAACTAAAGGAGGAATCAACTATCATCCGATATTAGTTCTTCGTCAATTTGGATACCCGATGAGACACATCCCACTGGGTGTTCATCTGGAAGGTCTTTTCTTCAAAGAAGGAGAAAATGACAGAGCACTAAAGATGGAAATAGTGCATGCTTGGAAACAGGTTCATAAGAAAGGACGAGAGTCTCTGGGAAAACCTGACTGTGTCTCGGTGGAGCCTTATCTCCATTGGGTACAAACTAGAGCTCTCAAGCTAAAGATGCCTTATCCTCGTTACGGAATTCTTCCGCCGAGGGAAATTGTCATGTACTTCATGACGGAAACTGAAAGGCTTCAGGTTACTCTCAACAAAGTTCAAAAGGAAAGAAGGTCTTGGAAGAACATGTACCGCACCCTCGACGTAGAGTGTATCCAAATACAGCAATTACTGAAAGAGAAAGATGCTCTGATTGGAATTTTGGAGCGGCATGCTGTAGAGAATCAAGATGACCAAAGGAATTTGCTCACTCCTTTCACTTGGCAAAGGAATGACAACCCGACAACGGCCCAAGCGCCCCGGTCAAAGAAAAGGAAAGTACCAGAGTCAGCACCCGGTTTCTCCTCAGAGAGGACTCGGGACCCATTAGTTTAGGTTTCTGTTTCTGCACTTTGTAATCTACTGTATTTCCATTTCTGTAATCCTTTGAATTTCAATAAAAAGGGATTTCCCCACTGTTTGATATTTGCAATCTAATTGTCGAAGTTTATTTTAATTAAACCTAAAAATAATTAATATAATCATTGCATTCATCATTCTCACATCGCGTATTCTCCTTACCTACGAATCTCACGTTTGTGTCTCGATTCTAGAGTCAAACTGTCTCATTCGTATAATACTCGGGCCAATCGTCAGAAAAGGATGGATGATCTTGAGGAAGAAAACAGAGAGTTGAAAGAAGAGATCGACGCTCTGAGAGAGGATATGAGAAAGCTTCGTAACGACATGCAAGCCATGGCAGAAGCTCAGCTACAAAGAACTGTGATCTCAGAGATCACCTCAACGCCCATCATAGAAAAGTATGATCCTAGGTATCAGATACCGAAAGATTGTCCTTGGGGCATGCCTGTTAACTATATCCCAGGAGGATATGTTCCGCCGATCACTGAAGATCAGGGAATCGCAACAGAAGCCGCTGGGCCTGAAGGTTACAAACTTCGGGAAAGCGAAGATGACAGGGGGATACTCAAGACTCCTGAAGGTTACAAACTTCGGGAGGCGCCAAGACTTACTGCCGTAGTCACGGTACCACCCCCTGTGGTGCACACTGTCCCGGAAGGACAGATTCCACCAACACCTTCTGGTAAGAAGGAAACTATGTTTGACAGAATGGAGAAATTCCAGGAGCAGTTCTTGGAAATGCAAAAAGAGCTGCAAGCCATTCGCGGTCAGGATCTATTTGGAAAGGACGCCGCAGACCTCTGCTTGGTCCCAAATGTGAAAGTCCCGCACAAGTTCCAAGTGCCCGACTTTGAAAAATATAAGGGTAACTCTTGCCCTCAGAGCCATCTGGTGATGTACGCTCGACGGATGTCAGCTCAGACGGAGAATCAGGACCTGCTGATTCACTACTTCCAGGATAGTTTAACCGGTGCCGCACTCAAATGGTACATGGGTTTAAACCGTACTACGATCAGTACATTCAGAGATCTTGGTACTGCCTTCGTCCAACAATACAAATACAATTTGGACATGGCACCCGACAGAGATCAACTCAGATCAATGTCGCAAAAGGAAAAGGAAACCTTTAAGGAGTATGCTCAAAGGTGGCGTGAAATTGCCGCTCAAATTTGTCCACCTCTTGAGGAAAAAGAGATGACAAAAATCTTCTTAAAGACCTTAAGCTCATTTTACTACGACCGAATGGTTGCCAATGCACCCAGTGATTTCACCGAAATGGTCGGTATGGGTGTACATCTTGAGGAAGCCGTCCGAGAAGGACGTTTGGTAAAAGACACTGGATCAACGAGCGGTACTAAAAAATACGGTAGTGCTCTCCCTAAGAAAAAAGAGAAATATATTGGGAATATCTTTCTCGGAAAGCAAAGGCGACGTTATCAGCCAGTAGCAGCTTTTACTCCTGCTATCGGCCCCGCGCCTGTTCCTATATATCAACCTCAGGTTGCGCAGAGCCAGCCTGATCAACAAAGGACACAACAGCCTCTTCAGCAGGCTCGTCCTCCATACAACAACAACCGTACAACACGGCCATCAGGATTTGATCCTATACCCGTAACGTACACAGAGCTGTTTCCGTTACTGCTGGCTAAGAGGCACATTCAGACTAAGTCTCCCCTTTCAGTTCCGAAAAATCTGCCTTTCTGGTTTAAGGTGGATCAAACATGCCCTTATCATCAAGGAGGTTCAGGGCATAACATTGAGACTTGTCTCAATTTCAAATCCGACGTGCAAAAGCTTGTTAGGAGCGGGCTCTTATCTTTCAAAGATACGAACCCTAATGTTCTTACGAATCCGCTGCCTCAACATGAGAAGGCTGCAGTCAATCTGATTGAGAAAGAGACTAACAATGTCTATCAAATTCACGATGTACTCTTATTGAAAACCAATCTGGTCAAGATGCATTATAGACAGAGTGGATATGGCCATGTGCCACCTCATAATTATCACCAGTGTGATATCTGCTCTAAAGATAACCAAGGATGTTCTGTGGTGCAAGCAGCTCTGCAGGAACAAATGGATCTCGGATGGATCCAAGAGCACCGAGTTCGTGGAGTTAACATGGTCTCTACGAATTCTAACGTCATTCAGAACCACGACATCCGTGTGATGAATGTCAACTTGGTGGCGATGCACTCAAGGCAAAGCCAGTATCCTAATCTGCCGCGGTACGATTACAGTTCCTGTCTGATTTGCTTGGTAAACAAACAGGGATGCTCTTTCATACAAGAGGCCCTCCAGCGTCAGATGGATCTTGGATGGATCCAAGACTACCATGATAGGAACTCCTATCAAATCAATATGGTTCAGATCTTCGACATTCGCGTGATGAATACCAACCTGGTAGAGTTACATGCTGAGCAGGACCGACTTGGATTCTTAATATCACATGATTACCAAAACTGTAAAGCAGGTTACGAAAACGATCGAGGTTGTACCCTTGTCCAGGAGGCACTTCAGCACTTGTTAAATCACTGGTGGATGCCAATCTATATGGACGAAGATACTCAGCAGATTAGTATCAATAACAGGAATCCTACTCGTCGTCAAAGCCAGGATGTCTGATCAATGGAAGGTAACCTAGTGAGGTTACATTGTATTCAAAGTGGGCGTGGCCAGGTGCCACCACACAACTATGACAGTTGTAGCGTCTGTGCAGAAAGTAACCAAAGGTGTTACCTTGTGAGAGCAGCTCTTCAGGGTCAGATCGATCATGGAAAAATTCGTCCATATCCGGGTTCTGGACCCATCATTTGGTCGCCGAACTACCTTGCCGATCAAGTTGAGGATGTTGTCACGATCTCTGGTCATCACCAGATCAGGGATGTTTTTGCCATCATCCCTCTACTTGACGAATCTAGAGTTCCCAACCGGGAACGGATCAAGGTTACTTATGACGGACAAAAAAATCAGAAGGTTCCCATAGTCATCTATCTACCAGGACCACTACCGTATGAATCAGCTAAGGTTATCCCTTACAAATACGGTGTGACGATAATTGAAAATGGAAAGGAAATTCCATTACCCTCCGTCGTGAATATTGCAGACATCAGTCGTGTAACACGGAGCGGTAGAATCTTCAACCGAGGGGTTGGAGAATCCAACAAAGAAAAGGAACTTCGGGCAGAAATTCCTGATCCACCAGTCGGTCAATCTGGTAATCCCGACTGTTCAAAAGACAAAGATGAGATGCTAAAGCCCATCCAAAGGAGTGAATATAACATCATTGATCAACTGTTACAGACGCCTTCAAAGATCTCAGTATTATCGCTGTTACTCAGTTCAGAAGCCCACAAGGAGGCTCTACAGAAAGTCTTGGAGCAAGCCTTTGTGGAACAGGATGTAACAATCAGACAGTTCGATAGTATTGTCTCTAACATCACTTCCTGCAATAATTTGGGATTTAGTGATGAGGAATTACCCGAAGAGGGTCGCCGCCATAACATGGCGCTCAATATCACAGTTAACTGCCAGGACGATGCTTTAGCCAGCGTACTGGTAGACACAGGGTCAGCCCTGAATGTTATGCCAAAGTCTACTTTGATGCAGTTATCATTCAAAGGCTCTCCGATGAGAATCAGTGAGGTCGTCGTCAAGGCATTCGACGGATCCAGAAAAACGGTTATCGGCGAAGTTGATCTTCCCATAACTATTGGTCCTCACACTTTCCAAGTCACTTTCCAGGTCATGGACATCCGGGCAACATACAGTTGTTTATTAGGAAGACCTTGGATACATCAGGCTGGAGCGATCACTTCGACCCTCCACCAAAAGCTAAAGTTCGTCCAGAACGATCAACTTGTCACGGTTTGTGGGGAACAAGCCTTGCTCGTGAGTAACTTATCATCATCTACTTGTGTGGAACCCGAGGAGGTTATTAGAACTCAGTTCCAAGCACTATCGGTGAGCAAGAACGATTAATTCAAAGAAGGAACTTCAATTTCTTCATACAAAGATGCTATCAAAGCGTTCGAGAGTACCGATACGACAGGATGGGGACGGCTTGTCGTTCCTATTGACAATAAAACAAAGAAGGGTCTTGGTTTTTCTGCGACCTGTACCCAGACAGCCGCCAACGATGAAAGTCTTCATCCCCTTCAAAACTTCTTCAACAGTAGAGGTTTTCTCCACCCAGTGTCTCAGACAGTTCATGCTATTAATGAGGAAGATCCCTCTGACACAGATGAAGAATGGAAGTCCTACCTTAACAAGGACGGCTATATGTCTCAGGAAGAGGTGCCTATGCCTTTTTGCTTTCCTACAGAAAGTCCGAGATTTATACCAAGATTAGATGTCGAAATGATCTACGGGGATTGTGATCCCGAAGGATGTCGTGCTCCGCCAAATTCATTAGAGGAAGACACTCTGATGAAAGAAAACTTTGATCGCAATTACTATGGCCCGATGGATGGTCTGCCAATGTGGCAGCCTTACCCAGGAAACTTGGGGCAAGAAAGTCAGCCGAATAATGAAACCCAGTTGACCATCATTGAACAGAATACCTGTGTCCCCGCCATGTCATGGGATCAACACTCAGGTCATTCAAAGACTACTCAACATGAAGATGAATTCGCAATGTTCGCAGGACTTGAATTCATCAACTATGCTTTTCCTGAGGTCAACATCATCGAAAGGGATGATTTCTCCAGTTCCAAAGAAGTTTGGGACACTTTGGGACAACCAAGTGGAAAATACGACTATATGGTCAAGTACACTGCTCCCGAAAGCTCTCGTATCAGGCTCGAAGATATCCAGCCAACCGGATGGGGAGATACAGCTGAGAGCACAAATGCTATGCAAAATGCAACAGAGGAATCCTCCTACGACAACTCTGCTTGGGAGACAGATTCCAACGATCCTACTCCACCAGAAATCAGCGTCATTTCTGAAGACAAATCAAGGAAGGTGCCAGACTTTGTGATTCACCGAGGAGTTCGCCGCCGATGGGTTGCCGTCGAGGTTCCGAAGGTCGTTCGTCAGTCAAAGTAATTGCCATCTTTAAACCTTTCACCCTGCCCAGGTGAAACGGATGTTTTGATAGGGCTCGCTTTTTTAAATTTCCCTCTTCGCTTTGCCTAGAGCAAGTGAGTTTTGTTTTATAGGGCTGTAGTTTCAAGATTCGACTTGTTCATTAATAAAATAACGTCGTTCTGTAATTTCCGCATTAATTGCTGTTTTCTCTTTTTGCTTTTTCAGAAAATGGTAATCCTAAAAACATTCAATAATAAAAACAAGCAGTAAAATAAAAACACTTCACACACTTGCATTTTCTCTATCTTTTCTAAACACGAATCATCACGTCATGCAGATTGCTTGTTTTAAACCCCGTTGAAACATACGATCCGATGCCTTCTTCCAACTTTGAGTTCCCGGTATTCGAGGCTGAAGAAGAAAATGACAACCAAATTCCAGAAGAGATCTCCCGACTACTCAGACAAGAGGAAAGGTCCATCGAACCTCATAAAGAGCCGTTGGAAACGGTAAACTTGGGTTCAGAAAAAGAGAGAAAAGAAATCAGGATCGGAGCACTGCTCAGTCCAACTGCCAGAGAGGATTTGGTAAAGCTTCTCAAAGAATACCCCGATGTATTCGCTTGGTCCTATCAGGATATGCTAGGGTTGGATACCAGCATCGTGGAACATCACTTACCGTTGAGATCAGAATGTCCGCCAGTAAAGCAAAGGTTGAGACACACTCACCCGGACATGGCCATCAAAATCAAAGAGGAGGTACAGAAACAGATCGACGCGGGTTTCCTCGCTACATCTGAATATCCTCAATAGTTAGCCAACATCGTACCCGTTCCCAAAAAGGACGGAAGGGTCAGAATGTGTGTTGATTATAGAGATCTAAACAAGGCAAGTCCAAAGGACGACTTTCCTTTACCACACATTGACATGTTGATTGACAGCACAACAATGTTCAAGGTATTCTCCTTCATGGATGGATTCTTGGGCTATAACCAGATCAAAATGGCGCCGAAAGACATGGAGAAAACTTCGTTCATTACCCCATGGGGTACCTTTTGTTACAAGGTAATGCCGTTCGGTTTGAAGAACGCCGGGGCAACCTATCAAAGGGCCATGACTACTCTGTTTCATGACATGATACACAAAGAAATCGAGGTATATGTCGATGATTTGATTGCAAAATCAAGAACAGAGGATGAGCACGTTGAACATCTGTCAAAATTGTTCGAACGTCTAAGAAAATTCAAGCTCTGCTTGAATCCCAACAAGTGCACCTTCGGTGTCCGTTCAGGGAAACTGCTAGGGTTCATCGTCAGCCAGAAAGGAATTGAGGTTGATCCTGACAAGATCAAAGCCATTCAAGAAATGCCTTCTCTGAAAACTGAAAAACAAGTCAGAGGATTCCTGGGACGTTTGAACTACATCTCCAGATTCATATTCCTTATGACCGCCACTTGTGCGCCGATTTTCAAGTTATTGAAAAAGAACCAGGATTGCGTTTGGTCAGAAGATTGCCAAACCGCCTTCGACAGTATCAAGGAATATCTGTTGAATCCTCCGATCCTATCACCTCCAGTGGAAGGAAGACCACTAATCATTTACCTCACAGTCTTAGAGGACTCAATGGCATGTGTACTTGGCCAACAAGACGAAACTAAAAGGAAAGAGTCTGCCATTTACTATCTAAGCAAGAAATTCACCGACTGCGAGACTCGGTACACAAGGCTTGAGAAAACTTGTTGCGCTTTGGCTTGGGCAGCCAAACGTCTTCGCCAGTACATGATTCGTCATACTACTTGGTTGGTCTCCGAAATGGATCCAATCAAGTACGTTTTCGAAAAACCTGCTCTCACGGGAAGGATTGCCCGTTGGCAGATGTTACTATCAGAATATGACATAGAGTACCATGCTCAGAAATCCGTTAAAGGAAGTATTTTAGCCGATCATTTGGCTCATCAACCGATTGACGATCAAGAATCAATCGGGTTTGACTTCCCAGACGAAGATGTCATGTATCTAAAGATGAAAGATTGCGATGAACCGCTACCCAGTGAAGGGCCAGAACCAGGTTCCTAGTGGGGACTTATCTTTGACGGAGCAATCAATCATTATGGAAATGGAATTGGGGCAATCATTGTTACCCCTCAGGGTTCCCACATTCCTTTCACTGCCAGACTTACGTTCAAATGTACGAACAATGAGGCCGAATACGAAGCTTGTATTATGGGTCTCGAAGAAGCGATTGATTTAAGGATCAAAAACTTGGACGTATACGGCGACTCAGCCTTGGTTATCAATCAGATAAAAGGAGATTGGAACACATACCAATCAGGATTGATTCCTTACAAAGACTATGCAAGGAGGTTGTTACCCTTCTTCAATAGAGTCGACTTTCATCACATCCCTCGTGATGAGAATCACATGGCTGATGCATTAGCCACTCTCTCTTCCATGATTAGTGTAGGTCGATGGAATGACATACCTAAGATTGACGCTATGTGCCTTGAACGGCCCGCTTACATCTTCACGATTAAAGCAGTCATAGACGACAGACCTTGGTATCACGATATCAAATGCTTCCTTCGGAAACAAGAGTACCCATCTGGGGCACTCAGAAAAGACAGGAAAACCCTCAAAAGATTGGCTGGAAACTTCTTCCTGAGCGGTGACACTCTTTATAAGAGAAATTTTGACATGGTCTTGCTCCGATGCGTCGACAGACCAGAAGTAGACATGCTCATGAAAGAAATTCATGAAGGATCCTTTGGCACTCATGCCAACGGACACACAATGGCGAGAAAAATTCTCAGGGCCGGGTATTATTGGTTGACAATGGAATCCGACTGCTACAAGTACATGAGGAGGTGTCACAAGTGTCAGATATACTCCGACAAAATTCATGTATCGCCATCACATCTCAAAGTTCTTTCTTCCCCGTGGCTTTTTTCCATATGGGGAATCGACATGATTGGCATGATTGAGCCCAAGGCTTCAAACGGACATCGATTCATTCTGGTAGCCATTGACTACTTCACCAAGTGGGTCGAAGCAGCGTCATTCGCCAATGTAACCCGACAAGTGGTGGTCCGATTTATCAAAAACAATATCATCTGCCGTTATGGTGTTCCAAGTGAGATCATTACTGATAATGGATCTAACTTGAACAATAAGATGATGAAAGAGTTGTGTGCAGAGTTCAAGATCGAACACCATAACTCATCTCCCTACCGACCCAAGATGAACGGAGCGGTAGAAGCGGCTAACAAGAACATCAAGAAGATTGTTCAAAAAATGGTTGTAACCTACAAAGATTGGCACGAGATGCTACCCTTTGCTCTTCATGGTTATCGCACATCTGTCCGTACTTCAACAGGGGCTACCCCTTTCTCTCTAGTATATGGCATGGAGGCAGTTCTCCCCATAGAAGTAGAGATCACATCAATCCGGGTATTGATGGAAGCTCAGCTCACCGAAGCTGAATGGTGTCAAAGTCGACACGACGAACTGAACCTGATCGAAGAGAAGAGAATCACGGCACTATGCCACAGTCAGTTGTATCAACAAAGAATGAAGAGGGCGTTCGACAAAAAGGTCCGACCTCGTGTCTTCAGAAAAGGAGACCTCGTGCTCAAGAAGATACAATCATTTCTCACTGACTCTCGGGGCAAATGGACCCCGAATTATGATGGCCCCTATGTGGTCACGAAAGCTTTCTCCGGCGGCGCCTTGAGACTTGCAACCATGGACGGAGAGGAATTTGCCTACCCCACGAATGTTGATGTAGTCAAGAAATACTTCGCCTAAACTAAAAAAAAACGTCTCGGTGGATTGAAAACCCGAAAGGGCGGTCCAGGCAAAAGTTAGAGACATGAAAAAAATCATCCCGATGGATTAGAAATCTCATAGTACAATCCAGGCAAAAGTTAGGGATAATGGCAAGTAACTATGTTCAACAGAGGCAAGTCCCTCAGCAGCAGTTACAGCATCATCTATCAGAGGAAATCTCCAGTCAAAGGTCATCTTCGACGGAAGCTCAGGATGCCCCGAATTCAAAGTTGGTAGAAGGATAGTGGTCGTTATGTTTCAACGTAGCCCTTTTCCCTGTAAATTACCATTTTCTAACTTTGTATATACTCTTTGGAATCACGCGTTTGGCTTATCTCCATCTTATCAATAAAATTTGAGCCTTTGTGCTTTTGTTTGTAATTCTTAGCTTGTTTTAGCTTTACAGAACGACGTTGTTTAAACTTAATCAGCGATTCTTGAAATAAAATAAAAATGAATTTACTTGTTAAAACTTTTTCTGCTTTTAAATTAAAGATGGCAATTTCTTTTGACTGTTGAACATCAGAAGAACATCGATCGCTTCTCCCGAAGTAAGTGGATTTCAAAGTGCAGAATCAAAGTACTCATTCTAAGCCAGTATGCCTGAATAAAGGGATCAACTGTGTCAGAGACCTTGTTTCGTATGACACTCCTCGGCCGAGTTCTCATCTCCTAAGCCCGATCGACATAGCTCCCCGCGTGGACTATCTCTCCTAAGTAAGGTGGAATAGCTATTTTGAACCAACGGTACTTCTCCACCCCGCGATGGCCGAGTATCCAATTGTGTTCATCCATTAGTCTGTATGTCGCGTCTGTTTTGTCAGCATAAACATACATACTTCATGCATTTTATTTGCGTTCGCATTTCGTATTGCATCACTATCACTTGAGTCGGTCTTGTCCCCTAGTGATAAACAGTTTTCTCAATCGAGTTTGTCAGTTCTTTCCTCGTCAGGAAGTGTTGCGTCTGCACAATCTCGCCACCAGTGTATCTTTAGATCAGAGTCGGCACTTGGCCACTTTGATAACTTGAACCTCTGAAAGATCAGAGAACCTTCAACAAATGTCACTCTTCGCCATTGAAGATGATATCCTCGTTTTCCCGGATTAAGGAAAATCCACAGAGAAAGCCTCGTGATCAGAGATTCGGCAGCATGCCAGTTTTTCTCCGAAAGGATCGCTGATGAAAAGGTCATCGGCTCCACAAAATTTGACCCCATCATATGGCGTTTCTCCGGGAAGATCCCGAGAAAAGTATGATGAAAGATCCCAAACGAAAACAGTCTCTCAAGAGACTCGCATTCCCCAGTAGAATCGACAGATGGCGTCTCCAACAGAGAAGTTTGTACACCTCTACAACTCAGACAAATGGGTTCCCCAGAAAGTCTGACATCAAAACTTTTTCCACTCAAATGGCATCTCCCCAGGAAAATTCGGCGAGAAGTTTGAGGAAAGCCGCTACGAATAGCGTCCCTTGTCAGTAAAGTTTATTGACAAAAGAGACTAAGACCAGTTCTTGGTAGGAAACCAGGATCGAGGGGAAGTTTAAATCATAAACTAAGACCAGTTCTTGGTAGGAAACCAGGATCGAGGGGAAGTTTAAATCAGAAACTAAGACCAGTTCCTTGGTAGGAAACCAAGAACGAGGGGAGGTTTATTTCAAAAGAAAATTGAGACCAGTTCCTTGGCTGAAGACCAGGATCGAGGGGAAGTTTACCTTTTCTAAGCATCATCGCTTAGCTAAAGAAGATGAATGCGTAAGCTACCATTCATAACCATCATCAAAATTTCGGATATTCCGATATTTAATCCTCTTGCACCCCGAATGCTCGAATCCCTTCGTCATTCATACCTTCGGGTCCAAGAAGATTAAATAGGGGCATCTGTAATACCCCAAATTTTGACCACTTAGATTTCCCATCATTGTGAAAATCATCATCACAATATGGATGTACCTTTATGCTTCATCAGTCTCCCCAAAGATGGGTGAGCATCCAATACAATCAAAATTAGGGTTTCAAGCCCTCTCTGAGCTTTAGACAAAGGATCAATCAAGAAATAACATGGTCTTCAACTTGTCTAATCTCTTAAATATCCACCATGGATCAAAAAGGACTCCCACTTCAAGGATTAAGCACAAGGCTGCTCCCTTCTAGGTGGATCAAGTCTCAAGATCGACAGTGTCACCAAATTAGGGTTTTGGTCGACCAGGGCCTCCAGATGGAAATTTTCATCTGGACACAAGCCATTGATCCAAAACATAACCTAATATACTCCATGGAACCTCATGAACCCATGCATCAAGTCAATTTTGCCTCAGGGGATGCATTCATCAAAAATCAGGAATTAGGGTTTCTTGACCTAATTCACCCCTAAGTTGACTTTTGGGATAAACCATGAGCCAAGACCTCAAGAGATGATTTGAGGGTCTCTAATACACCATGTTGATCCATTTGGAACAATGGATTGATCCAAGAAGCTTGAGCAACAAGTTTCATTTTCATCTGCACCACAATTAGGGTTTTAAGAGAAAAGTCAATTGTAACTTTGACTTTTGAACAAGACATGCTCCCAAACCCTAATACATGATTGAATATACCCTATGACACCCATGGAACATGTCCATCAAGTTTGATTTAGGTCAAGGACATGATTTCCTGAAGAATTACACAGTTTGGAATTCATATGATAAAAAGTCAACTGTGCACAAAAGTCAACTTTGACTTTTTGAGATTTTTCACCAAAATGGATTTTCAACCCTAAAATGATGTTAATGTATGATTTGAATCATCATTCATCAAGAAAAATCAAGAAAAGTGAGATAACTTGTAAAAGGGGTAACCATAAAACTTAGAAATTTTTCTAAGTTAAAAATAAAGTGGCAAAGGTACCAACTTTGGAGGACCATAACTCCTAAATCACAAGGCCATTTTTTCTCATCCAAAGATGGATTTGTAGCCCTCACTACCACCTACAAAAACTTCAACTACAAGTCATTCCAATTCATTAAGGATTTTGAGTTATGGAGTGATCAAAGTGGCTGGAAAGTGAAAATGTCACTTTTTCCAACACTTAGTGAAATTTTCACTAAGTCAGAATTCTGCTTCACTTTTTGCCAAATGTAGGGGGATTTTTCACTTGGAATCAAAAGAGATCAAAACCAAACTTGTTCAAACAGTTGTTGTATCATGTTAGGGCTTTCCAAAATGGTCAAGAACATTGCCAAATTAAACCTACATCATGAGATACAACATTGGCAAGTTGCCTTGCTGAAATCTGTCAAGGCAAGGCAGAATTTGCATTTTGGCTCGATTTGCCAAAATCAGCCAATTGCAATTGCTCCAATCCACTTGGACACCTCAGAGGATTGAATCCAAAGGGGACAATCACTGAGCCAAGCCTCCAAGGTCCAAGGATCAAGGAATAGCATGTTGAACCTAGAGTTGTCAAAATAGGGACAAGACTTCAAATTTGGAATGGGGCATTCAATGGAACCATCAAGGTGGCATGGACTGAGTCATTCTCATCTGAAATCAGTCAAGACTTATCCAAGACCAAGGGGACCAAAGCTCTGTGCCCTAACCTCTAGTCAATGGCTAGAGGAGACTTTCATTTCCATTGGCCAACATTGAGGAAACCTACTTACCAGCTGCCATGCACTATTCCTTGCAAAACAAACTTGCTCTACTATAAATAGAGCTCAATTGTGGTCAGTTTAAGTACACCAAAGCCATCTAACAGATGCTTTCCTCAAAATCTCTTTCTTTTGGCAAAAATGCCTTTCTTAGCAAGGTAGCTATCGGGTTTTGACTTTGAGAGCAATTCTGCACAAACCAATCACTCACACACCTCACATACATCACATATGAGCTGATCAAACACTCACATAACTTCTGAAACATCAAAATCTCAAAATCACTTGCCATCCACACAAGTTTGAAGTGAAGTTGCAACTGAGATGCCATAAACTGATCCAGTCCATTTCAATTCAATCCAAGTGTTCAAACACACTCCATATGGTGTAGGGAAGATGTTCAGATCATCACAACTCATCTGTAACACCTCCAACCCAGAATTTGATTTGCTCTTGCTGTCACGACTTGGAGGTAAGCACATACTTGGCCATCTCTCAATCTATGCATATTTCCTCGCACAATAATTTGGCCATATGTTCATAATCATGCATGGAATGTTTTCCCTCAATTAATTGCATTGTTTGAATCGTGTATCAAAAATCCTAGCCTTCATGCAGAAATTAGGGTTCTTGAGGTCTCTTCGTGATTTCTTGTTGTATGTTTAATTTAAATGAAATTAAAGTACATAGACATGATCGTGAGGTTGAGACGAGCATAATGATATGTGGATTGTATGATATGGTTACGTATTCATGGAGATTAGATAGAAAATGCAAATCTGGGCAAACTGAAAAACGCGCGTGTTCTTGGTGTTGTTCTTGGCGCCATTTTCATATATTTGAATATTTGAATTTTGTGATTTTGTTTAATTTATTCAAAAATTAATTTCTCTCTGAGTTTTAATGATTTTGAGTTGATTCTTTTTTTAATAATTCACAAAAATGTTAAAATATTTTATTTTCACAAAAAATCCCAAAAATATTATTTATTTCATATAATTGATATTTTTGTAGAGAATTAATATTTTGATTGTTTTTGGCATTTTAAATATTTTTTCTACATTGATTTTGCAACTTTTAATGCTTTCTAATTATTTTGTAGGTCAATAATTAATTTTTGAAGCATTAATCCAAGATCACAATTTGTTTTCCATGTGTTAAACAATTTTTGATCATTTTAATTGAATTTTTATTCAATTAAATACATTTTTGAAAACAAATTAGGGTTTTGGATTAATTCAACCCTTATAAATCATTTTCAAAACACTTTGGGCCTCTATTAGAGTGTAAGACCCAATCCTTTTTTTGACCAAATCATCTTTGGGCCTCACTTATTGTATAAGTCCCGATACCGTCAAAAAACAAACGGCGCGATCGTCGCCTTTTCAAAAATCATCTGGGCCTACCCTCGAGTAGTAAGACCCATTTATTTTTCTTCAAAAACTCTTTGGGCCTCTTGAGAGAGTGTAAGACCCATCCCCCCTTGTACAAAAACTTTTTGGGCCTCACTCATTGTATAAGTCCCTCTGTACAAGTAAACGGCACGATCGTCGCCCGTTTAAAATTAAAAACCATCTGGGCCTACCCTCGTGTTATAAGCCCCACTCTTTTCTTTAAACCTTTTTGGGCCTCTTGAGAGAGTGTAAGACCCATCCCTTTGTACAGAAAACCTTTTTGGGCCCCAGTCACTTGTATAAGTCCCGATGTACAAAGTCAAACAGTACGCTCACTGATAAAACCCTGGGCCTCTCCTTGAGCTGTAAGCCCCAAATCTTTCTTTTTCAAAGCACTTTCTCCTTTTCTTTGTTGAACAACTAACCAAACAGCATGGAAGCACTACAACCGAGTAAGTGGTTATCGCTTTCATTTACTGCTTTCATATTATAAACTGTATTGTGGGGCTGCTCACTGTAAGTCTCCTTTCATAAACTCATATCTACTGTGTAATAATAGTATAGATATTTAGAGTTTCCTAGGCAATTACGTCTAGAACTAGGTGACGCCGTTTCACTTATTCGTAGAAATAGACGCCTAGATCCCCAATAGGAGCACCAGATACAGTCTTCTCTTCGGCTGTCCTCCTTAGGAATCGTCAAGAAATTCTATTCCCTAGAGATGAATTATTCTCGGTGAAACTTCTCTTGAATTTCTTCAAACCTCCGAACTGTTCAAACTCTCTTGAAAAGATAAAAGTTGCTGGATAGTAAACCTCGCACGTTTACCAGTGGTTTTATCTTTAAAAGAGTTTTCTTGAACTTTTCTTTGGTTTGGGACCCACGGGCTTCTTAAAAGCATCGGCCTCCTCTTGGGCATCGTACAAGGACCCATAGGCTTCCTATAAGCAACCCGGCCTCCTCTTGGGCATTATTCAAGGACCCTACGGCTTCTTAGAAGTATTCACAGACTCCTCTTAGGCTTCGTATAATGATCTCTTCCTCCGGGAATGATAGCCTCCTCTTGGGCATCGTACAAGGACCCGTCGGCTTCTTAAAAGTTTCCAGCCTCCTCTTGGGCTTCGTACAAATTGTCCCGACGACCTCCTAGAGGTATAGGAATAGAACCTAGTCATCCTCATAGAACAGTCCTTTCATAGAGTCTACTACTGTTTCTCGAAGCATAGTACAAAAGATAAAACTCTAGACTTGGACAGTCTAACTTCCTTGAGTCTCAAAGACATTCTCAAGCACCCTTCGTTAAATAGGAAGGAAACCCGCAGACTCGGATAGCCTCAATACCCTTTGGATTTCCCGTTTCCTCAAAAAGAAGGAAATATCCCTGATCCTCAAATCAAATCCCTGAGTACAGTGTTGCTCATAAAAGAACTGATTTTCTCTTTTTAAATCAGTATATTGGATCTGTCACTCAACTGAAACAGTTACAATAGCCTCCATCTCGGGCTTTATACGAGATACCAAAAGACTCCATCGTCGGGTCAAAACCTTTTCGCCTCTCTCTCGGGCTTTGTACGAGATACAAAAACACTCTCTTATTGAGTATAAAAGATTCTCCAACTGAGTCAACTCTTTGCTAGCCTCCTCTTAGGCTTTGTATAACGATATGCCCCACTGGGTCAAAAACTTTTAGCCACTTTCTCGGGCTTTGTACGAGACACAAATTAGCCTCCTCTTAGGCTTTGTATAATGATTTTCCTAGCGGAAATTAGCCTCCTCTTAGGCTTTGTATAAGAAAACCACTAGTTAATCCAATTAACCTTTTAGCATCAAAGCTGTGCCTCGTTCACAGTACACAAACATCAACAACTTTTTTCCCTTCATCTAATCGCTGTAAGCAGCAAGCCTCTGGATCATCTATATCCATGCCACTCTCCCTCTTTTAGCATGAGAAATTCCTAAGGAAAGATGGCATTGCTCTACACTGAGTTAAAGTCTTCTCCTTCAGGTTAAAACCCTTTCTTCGGAAATTATGGCATTGCTCGGATCCGCGTATCCCAGTTAAAGTAATTCTCCTTCTCCCCTCTTTAGAGATGACAAATTCTCTCTAAAGTCGAGGTCTTTCAGCTTCACGTCTTGGGCTTTGAACAAGACACAAATAGACCTTTCAGCTTCACATCTTGGGCTTTGAACAAGATACAAATCACCTTTCGCTTCACGTCTTGGGCTTTGAACAAGACACCAAAACACCAATTTCCTCCCATAGAATAGGAGGAACTACGAACGCTCTGATTTCCCTGTTTCGGTAAACGGGAATACGTAGGCATAAGATCGAAAGAAAAGATCTTAGCGAGCGCAATCAACAAAAAACCCAAATCCCATATCTCCATCAATTAAAAGCAGTAATTCAAAAGCATCAGTCCTAAACATCCTAATCCTTATTCCCCGCCAGAAACCCTTTGCCTAGAAAAAAGAAAGAAAGAACTGTATTAGCGAAATACGAATAACCAGTACAAAGGCCCCCCCACATTGATAGCATCCGTAACCTAACAGACTGCTGTTTAAACTCAGTATGCAAGTAGGGTTAATTGGAGACATCTATTTCCCTTCCTTATTCAGCTCACAATAGGATAAAAAATGAATCGACCTGTAGTTTTAAGCTCAACCGCAGAGAGCGACCAGCGCTTAAGAACCGCGTCCAAAATCGCTCGCTACAGATGCAATTATCATTCAAAGGCCCTCCGATGAGAATCAGCAAGGTCGTCGTCAAAGCGTTCGACGGATCCAGAAAAACAGTTATCTGCGAAGTTGACCTTCCCATAACTATTGGTCCTCACACTTTCCAAGTCACTTTCCAGGTCATGGACATCCAGGGAACATACAATTGTTTATTAGGAAGACCCTGGATAGATCAGGCTAGAGCGGTCACTTCGACCCTCCACCAAAAGCTAAAGTTCGTCAAGAACGATCAACTTGTCACGATTTGTGGGGAACAAGCCTTGCTTGTGAGTAACTTGTCACCATCTACTAGTATAGAACCCGAGGAGGTTATTGGAACTCAGTTCCAAGCACTGTTGGTAAGCAAGAACAATCAGTTCAGAGGAGGAACCTCGATTTCCTCATACAATGATGCTATTAAAGCGGTCGAGAGTATCGATACAACAGGATGGAGACAACTTGTCATTCCTACTAGCAATACAACAAAGAAGGGTCTTGGTTCTTCTGCAACCTATACCCAGACAGCTGCCAACGATGAAAGTCTTCATCCCATTCAAAACTTCTTCCACAGTGGAGGTTTTCTTCACCCGGTGTCTCAGACAGTTCATGCTATTAATGAGTAAGATCCCTCTGAAACGGATGAAGAATGGAAGTCTTATCTTAACAAGGACGGTTATATGTCTCAGGAAGAGGTGCCTACGCCATTTTGCTATCCCGCACAGAGTCCGAGATTTATACCAAGGTCAGATGTCGAAATGGTATATGGAGATTGTGATCCAGAAGGATGTCGTGCTCCGCCAAATTCATTAGAGGAGGACACTCTGATGAAAGACAACTTTGACTATAATTACTATGGCCAAGGAGCCTGCCCAATGGAGCAATAAACCCAAGAATTTCAAAACCCTAATTCATGCACTGATTAGGAGAGTGATTCCACTTGAGATCCCTTGCAACCTGTGAACTCTTGATGAGGTAGTGGACCAGATATGACTTTACCCTGACCCCGTGCTAATGATATGCATACATGATAATGCAAAAATGAAATGAAACATAAGCCAATTAGTACTAAAGTAAGGAGGGCAAATTTTGGGGTGCAACAGCTGCCCCTATTCAATCAACTTGGTCCTGAAGGTATGATAGCAACGACTCTCATACGTTCCAGGGTACACGGGGATTGAATACCGAAAAGAACCCCGAAAATTTGCTTATGGTAAGAATAACGAGATAGAGTGTGCTGAAAAATAAGGAATATGACCTCAACCATATCCACAAGGAAAAACAAATACGACCTCAATCGTACCCAAAAGACGAATACAACCTCACAGGGAGACTGACCTTAATCACTCTACCCACAAAGAAAATACGAATACGACCTCGATCGCACCCAGAAAACGAAATACAACCTCAATTGCATCCGTAAAGGAAGACTGACCTCAATCACTCTACCCACAAAGAAAAGATGAATACGACCTCAATCGCATCCACAAAACGAATACAACCTCAATTGTACCCTCAAAGGAAGACTGACCTCAATCACTCTACCCGCAAAGAAAATACGAATACGACGAATACAACCTCAATTGTACCCACAAAGGAAGACTGACCTCGATCACTCTACCCACAAAGAAAATATGAATACGACCTCAATCGCATCCATAAAACGAATACAACCTCAATTGTACCCTCAAAGGAAGACTGACCTCAATCACTCTACCCACAAAGAAAAGATGAATACGACCTCAATCGCATCCACAAAACGAATACAACCTCAATTGTACCCACAAAGGAAGACTGGCCTCGATCACTCTACCCACAAAGAAAATATGAATACGACCTCAATCGCATCCACAAAACGAATACAACCTCAATTGTACCCTCAAAGAAAGACTGACCTTAATCACTCTACCCACAAAGAAAAGATGAATACGACCTCAATCGCCTCCACAAAACGAATACAACCTCAATTGTACCCTCAAAGGAATAACCAACATACAATGGACTTCGCTGGGGATAACGTGAAACAAGACTCACAAAAGAAAAGGCCAAAATGAGGCAAGCAAAGACAAACTTCTAACGGACTCCTAATCCACAGATAAGACGACTCCGTTGGGGAAGGTGAAGTCTAAATACAAGACTCTGCCGGGGGTCACAAGTATGAAGAACGCATCCCTCCAAAATCTCTTGAGTTATGGCAAGGAAAGTATCAAACCTGGCTTATGCTTCGAATGCAAATGTTTGAATTTTGCCGTAATGCTCCACACGAAGTGGAAATGCTACGTGTTTGAGGATGCAATGCAAATGCTTATGATATGCAAAGAGGGTCTCTCCATCAAAATAAATGCCGGAGAGAAGAGACCAATTCGGCCAGGGATGACAAAAATAAATTGTCCTCTGAATCTAGGAACTCTACTGAGAAGTGTCCTACTGACCGACTCCTTGGATCAACAACTTCTGCTGGGGATGAAATAACTACCGGGGACCCCACCTATCTGAGGGTAACATCCAACCTGAGATTTCTCCTCTGCTGGGGGAGTTGAGAATGAACGCCGATAACAGACCCGGAAGTCCATTACTGAAGATTGCTAATATCCAATTGGGCTCAGGACCTGCTGGGGAAAACCGTCCATGATACCATCCTGCTTGGGGATACTGCTGAACTTAGCCTGCTGATGGGGAGAATGACTTTACTCCCACCTTGCTGGGGATTAGAATATAACGTTGTTGGTGAAAGTACACTTCCTGGCTGGATGGGGGAAGTGAGCACCATGAGTCTGTGGGGAAATAACGTCTTGATCCAGAGAAAATACTTTCCAAGTCTTCTGCTGGGGAAAGTCTGCTCTGCTGAGGGAGGTGTAATCTCAATCCTGGGGAGAGCGACCTGCTGGGGGAGTACAATCCTGTTGCCCTGCAAGTCAAATAACAACAAATAGAATATGCCACAACCTGGCTATCACCGTTAACGCCTAAGTAATTTCTACTGATTTTCATTATGCTTCGCAAAGCTCAAAGTTTTATATGCAATGTTTACCAAAAATATCGGACGTTTTTGCAAACAAACAGTAAAAGTAAAATAAACAATGGAAAGCTCTTCGAGTGAAATGAATATTTTATTGAAGAGTGGCCTGTAAATAGGCATTTACAATAGGAAGCAATTCCTAAAAAGAGGTAATTGCGCAAAAGAAAAAAAGAAAATACACATGTCGGCAATGTGGGGAACAGATATCCACCATGATTTGACTCAGCTATGACCCATATGTCTTGCTTATCCGCAAATGTCTTGACCTTTGAAGAGACTAACTGTATTGATTCCTTTCTTTTAGAACTTCCAGGTATCGAGAATGTTCACAGATCGAACACAGACCGTAGCCTTTCGCTTATAAATCCCTAACTTTTGCCTGGATCGCCCTTTTCGGGTTTTCAATCCACCGGGATACCCATTTTTGCCAAAGTCGCCATTTCAGGTTTTCAACTTTGCGGGTTTACACATTTCTTTTTACATTTTATCCCTAACTTTTGCCCAAACCTTTTCCTTTTTATGGTTCACCGGGATGCCCCTTTTTGTCTGGACCTTCTTTTTATGTCCAGCGGGTCTCTTTTATGCGAAGTATTTTTTGACTACGTCTGCGTTCACAGGGGATGTAAAATCTTCGCCATCCATAGTTGAGAGTAGTAAGGCTCCACCAGAGAAAACCTTTCTGACTACATACGGCCCTTCGTAGTTTGGAGTCCATTTGCCCCTGTGATCTGTCTGAGGAGGAAGGATCCTTTTCAAAACCAATTCACCTGTTTGAAAATTCCGAGGGCGCACTTTCTGATCAAAGGCGTGCTTCATCCTGCTCTGATACAAACGACCATGTGCGATGGCTGCCAATCTCTTTTCTTCAATAAGGTTCAACTGATCCAACCTGGAACGCACCCATTCAGCTTCATCAAGCTTCACATCTGCCAGAACTCTCAAAGACGGAATCTCGACCTCTAAGGGTAAAACTGCTTCCATACCAAATACCAATGAGAAAGGGGTTTCCCCAGTTGACGTACGCACCGAAGTACGGTAACCATGCAGGGCGTAAGGTAACATCTCATGCCAGTCCTTATATGTTACCACCATCTTCTGCACAATCTTCTTGATGTTCTTATTTGCCGCCTCAACAGCACCATTCATCTTTGGCCGATACGGTGAAGAATTGTGATGCTCGATCTTGAAACTCTGACATAGTTCCTCCATCATCTTATTATTCAAATTCGAGCCATTATCAGTAATGATTCTCTCCGGGACCCCATAACGACAGATGATGTCCTTCTTTACAAACCGGGCTACCACTTGCTTGGTGACGTTGGCGTATGAGGCTGCCTCCACCCACTTTGTGAAATAGTCAATGGAAACCAAAATGAAACGATGCCCATTGGAGGCAGTAGGCTCAATCTTTCCAATCATATCTATACCCCACATTGCAAACGGCCAAGGAGATGACAACACATTTAGAGGCGTAGGCGGTACGTGCATCTTATCTGCATAAATCTGGCATTTATGGCACTTCCAAGCGTACTTGAAACAATCAGACTCCATAGTCATCCAATAATATCCTACTCTCAACAGCTTTCTAGCCATGGTGTGTCCACTTGAATGAGTACCAAAAGAACCCTCGTGAACTTCCTCCATCAATGAGCTTGCCTCGTGTTCATCAACACAACGTAGCAAGACCATATCGAAGTTCCTCTTATATAACACATCATCCTTGCTCAGAAAGAAGTTCCCTGCCAACCTCCTCAGAGTCTTCTTATCTTTGGTGGAGGCACCCTCTGGATATTCTTGTCTCTTCAGAAAATCCTTAATATCATGATACCACGGTTTGCCATCAGACACATCTTCAATTGCAAACACAAAAGCCGGTCTATCCAGACGCATGATCCTAATCGACGGAGTTTCATTCCAACGGTTCACCTTATACATGGATGCCAATGTTGCCAACGCATCAGCCATCTGATTCTCAGCTTGGGGCACATGATGAAAATCCACCCTATCAAAGAAAGGTAACAACCTTCTGGCATAGTTGTTATAAGGTACCAAATTTGCCTGACGAGTCTCCCATTCTCCTGTAATCTGATTAACCACCAACGCGGAATCACCATAGACATCGAGGTTCTTAATTCTCAAATCAATTGCTTCTTCTAACCCCATGATGCATGCTTCATACTCCGCCTCGTTGTTGGTACACACAAATGCTAACCGGGCAGTGAAAGGTATATGAGAACCCTTCAGAGTCGTAATGATTGCCCCAATTCCATTACCATACGAGTTGACAGCCCCATCAAAAATCATCTTCCACTGTGATCCCATCTCAGGTCCGTCGTCAGGCAGAGGCTCTTCACAATCTTTCATTTTCAGAAACATGACATGCTCGTCTGGAAACTCAAACTTCATAGGCTGATAATCCTCGACTGGCTGTTCAGCAAGATATTCTGACAGAACACTTCCCTTAATAGCCTTCTGAGAAACATACTGAATATCGTACTCTGTCAAAACCATCTGCCAACGGGCTATCCTTCCAGAAAGTTCCTGCTTCTCAAACACGTACTTAATCGGATCCATCTTCGAAATCAACAAGGTTGTGTGATTTAACATATACTGCCTTAAGCGCTTGGCTGCCCAAGCGAGTGCACAACATGTCTTTTCCAGCATAGAGTATCTTGATTCGCAATCAGTGAACTTCTTACTCAGGTAGTAAATGGCGTGCTCTTTCTTACCCGTCTCGTCGTGTTGACCGAGCACACAACCCATCGAATTCTCAAGAACCGTAAGGTACATAATCAAAGGTCTCCCAGACACCGGTGGCATAAGGACTGGAGGTTCCTGAAAATACGTCTTTATCCTTTCAAACGCCTCTCGACAATTTTCATTCCACCTGACCTCTTGATCCTTTCTCAGCAACTTGAAAATTGGTTCACATGTAGCTGTCAGGTGAGAGATGAACCTGGCAATATAATTCAGCCTCCCCAGGAAACCACGAACCTCTTTCTCTGTTCTTGGTTCAGGCATCTCCTGTATGGCTCTTATCTTTGCAGGATCGACCTCGATACCTCTTTCACTAACAATGAATCCCAGCAATTTACCAGACCTCACACCGAAGGTGCACTTGTTCGGATTCAATCTCAACCTAAACTTCCTCAACCTTTTAAACAGCTTCTGGAGGTTTACCAAGTGTTCTTCCTCTGTCTGTGACTTTGCAATCATGTCATCAACATAGACTTCAATCTCCTTGTGAATCATATCATGAAAGAGAGTCACCATCGCCCGCTGATAGGTTGCCCCAACATTCTTCAATCCAAAGGGCATTACCTTGTAGCAAAATGTTCCCCACGGTGTTATGAAAGTAGTTTTCTCCATGTCCTCTGGGGCCATTTTGATTTGGTTATACCCAGAGAAGCCATCCATGAAGGAAAACACAGAATATTGAGCAGTATTATCCACTAACACGTCAATGTGGGGGAGCGGGAAATCATCCTTCGGGCTCGCCCTATTCAAATCTCGGTAATCAACACACATCCTGACCTTCCCATCCTTCTTAGGTACAGGTACAATATTAGCAACCCACGGAGGATAATTTGTTATGGCAAGAAATCCTGCGTCTAACTATTTCTGAACCTCTTCCTTGATCTTGACAGTCATATCCGGTTTCGTCCTTCTCAATTTCTGCTTGACCGGAGTACAACCCTCTTTAAGTGGTAGCCGATGTGAAACAATGTCCGTGTCAAGCCCAGGCATGTCTTGGTAAGACCAGGCGAAGATATCCACATATTCTCGAAGTAACTCAACCAATCTTCTCTTAACAGTGTCTTCCAGGGCAGCCCCAATCTTTACTTCACGTTTAACATCCTCGGTTCCCAGATTAACAGTCTCAACTTCCTCCTGATGAGGTAGAATAACCTTTTCCTCTTGTTTCAACAGCCTGGCTAATTCTTCTGGTAAGTCACAGTCTTCGTCAGTCTCTCCTTTGGCCTGATAGATGGGATTGTCGAAATCTGAACAAAGGAACCTGCATGATGGATGTTTTATGTTCATTATGAGTGCAACAAACAAGAAAACACATTGCCATTATGAGTCCAATCATGAACTTATAAATCAACGGAATAACCCCAAAGCAAATGGCACAAGTGCCTTTCAAACAAGATAATTAGACAAGATCAAAGATGCGCACACACGAAAATCTCGAGTGAAAACAAATTAAATAATTAGGAAAATGACTCCTAAAATTCCCAAATTAAACATTAAGGTTCCTCAACCAGAGGCAAACAACATATAAAAAGTCCCTGCAAAAATTCAAAGTGTTAGCCATTCAAATGATCACACAAAATTCAAATAAGGGATAGGGCTCAATGTGCCAAAGAGAAGGACCTAAATGCAATGTGAAATAAATTTAAAAATGCAAGAAAAATATTTTTATGCAATTTAATATGTTAATGAATAAATGCAAAAGGAACGGGTCAAAAATATTTTACGGATGCAGAGAAATAAAATAAATAATTTAGGGCATGCATGAGATGTGTAATTAAAAAGGAAATGAATTAAACAATTAATTTAAATGATAAGAATAAAATAAAAATAAAAAATAAAATTTGTAAAAATTTTATAAGATGATAAAGATGATGTATGAATTTTCTGGAATTTTTTAAATGCAATTTACTAATTTTAATGATTAAAATATGAAATAATAATTGAAAATAAAATAAAATAAGAAACGGGCTGGGGGTGTAGACAGTAAAAAAAAACATTGAAGTGGAATGGGCCGGCAGAAGGGTGGTGCGAAAAGCAAAGCCTGGACAAACCAAGCCCACCAGCGAAAGTCAACGGGAACATGGGAGCAAGTCAAAGTTCAGAATTGATCACAGCCAATCAATTGATCTAACGCACAACAATACAGGTCAACAAGTCAATGATATTCACAAGATCAAACGGTAATCAAAAGCAACGGATCAGATTAAACGGCACACCATACTCCCCCCAGCCACACGCACGCACAAACTACGGAGTCCTACCCTGCACTGGCCACATGCCACGCATGTGCCTCATTTATGTGTTGGCAAAATATTAGTCGTGTGATCAAAATAAAAAGAAAATAAAGGACCACGATCAATAGACGCATGGTAATCCGCATGGAGCAGCAAACACACAATTATTAAAATAAAAACATAAAACCAGTGACATGTGGCATGATCACGGACGCACGATTTGAGATCGGACGGACATGCTTCATCTTCTTCATGAATTTCCTTCGCCGGACTGGTGTTCCGGCAGCCGCCGGAGCTAGGGCTCCGGCCACCCTCTCCGGTGGGCTGCGATGAGTTTTTTCCCAGAAAATACAAACAGGTACACTATTTTGACCAGAAAAACGCCAGGAATCCAAATATGGCCTTAAAAATTTCGAATTGTTAGTGTATAATAAAAAACTAATGAAAACCCATTAGGGCATAAAATTTTAAATCCATATTACAAGCAATTCACACATCCATAATTAAAAATAATTATACCAGAGTGATCACCATTCATCACACGTCAATATTCATGCAAAAAATAGGAGTTTTAAGAACACGAAAAAACCTCTCAACCTGAGATGGAGCAGCTCCAATCCTTGCCTTTGGCTGCGAATGGTGGTTGATTTGCACTCTAGAAATCCCCAGGAAGAGATTGGTGGAAGAACTTTTGGCCAAAACCTTGTGGATCGTGAGTTTGAATAAAAAATCCTCTTTTAGGGTTTTCTTGAGAACTCCTCCAATTTCACGTGCATGAACCCTAACCAATGCATGAATGGGTTTATAAAGACTAGGGTTTTCTACTGAATATGAATTGGGCCTGGATAATCCATTGTTTAATGATTTTTTACTTATTTTGGAATTTGGCATTATGTTGAATAAGTGAAAAATACACCCCTTCCATGCACTTAAATTCATAATGCACCACTTGCATCTGAATTGCTAATCACACCACATTTAACTTGGGCCTTGAGAACAAATGATTCATGAGTTTTAGACATTTTGGGAAATTTGAATAATGGAAAATAGGTGAAAAATAAACCATGGAATTACTTCATTCTTGGGCCCAAAATAATCCTCAAGGAATGTCTTTTAATATTGGAAAGTGGCATGACACAATGGAATTGGTTATAGGTCATTATGCCCAAAATTGTGAAAATGGCACCATGAAAAACCCTAAAAACCACTTTGCCTTCTTTTGACCATAAGTTGAGTTTCACAAATGATATGGGGACCCACTAGTACTTGTTGGAAAGAGGAGAAAAATATCTTCAACTTTCATGGTGAAGAAAAATTCATTTGAAGCTTTCTTGATGGTGTAAAGTTTGGTTGAATGAAGTGTAGAAACTTGCCAAAAATGGAAATTTTTCATTATAGGTCACTTTCCAAATTTGGAAACTTTGCACCAACTCCTGATTCCTGACAAATATGTGTGAAACTTGACCCCTGGAGACCATATGAGGATGTGAGATCTTAAAATCCCTGAAGAGAACCTCAAAATTTCACAGTTGACTTTTCTCCTTTTACTGTTGACTTTCACCCAATTCACCTGATTCTCAATCCTCTGGTCAATTGAACTTCTCCTGAACCAAACTGATGGACAACCTCCCATCCCTAGATACTTGGGGACCCAAGGAATACCATAGAATCAAGTCTTGCCCAAAAAATCAGAAATAAACTGACTTTATAGTAAACCCTAGTTGTGGTACCCTCAGTCTAGGAGGAAATAGCACAGTCTCCAAATCCAAATTCCTCTGAATATGATGTGTATCCTCTCCAACACAGATAAGATATGTCATTTGGTGATGATAAAAACCTAAGGAGCCTGCCCATTGGAGCAATAAACCCAAGAATTTCAAAACCCTAATTCATGCACTGATTAGGAGAGTGATTCCACTTGAGATCCCTTGCAACCTGTGAACTCTTGATGAGGTAGTGGACCAGATATGACTTTACCCTGACCCCGTGCTAATGATATGCATACATGATAATGCAAAAATGAAATGAAACATAAGCCAGTTAGTACTAAAGTGAGGAGGGCAAATTTTGGGGTGCAACAGACGCGCTCATTCAATTCTACGATCCGGTTTATCACTGTTTCACATTCCCGGATTACCAGCTCGCACCAATGCTGGAGGAGTATTCTCATCTGATTGATCTACATATCACAGATCGGGCTCCATTTTCTGGACTGGAAGAAATTCCAAAGAATCAGACCATTGCAAGAGCAATTCATTTGGACGAGTCTGAGGTTAGGACTCACCTAACTACCAAGGGTGGCATCCAAGGTTTGCCAGCCCAGTTCTTGACAAAGAAAGCCCTGTATTTTTTGCCAGTATAGGAAACGTGACTGCTTTTGAAAGCATCTTTGTCTTGCTCACCTACGGGTTATTTTTGTTTCCCAACATTCACTAGTGAAGAAATATGAAATTACACCCGTTTTTTATACATTTAACACCCGTTATTGGAGGGTGTGAATTCAACAGGTGAGAAATGTCTGACAAATTTACACCCGTTTTAAAACGGGTGTAAATTTGATGTTATATTACACTCTTTTTTATAGAAATCGGGTGTAAATTTTTACATATATACATTTATAGATGGTATATTACACCCTTTTTTTGTTTAAAACGGATGTATATACATTCCAGTTTACACCTTATTTTATAGAAAACGGGTGTAAATTTAATGTTATATTACACTATTTTTTATAGAAATCGGATGTAAATTTTTGAATATATACATTTATAGATGGTATATTACACGATTTTTTTTTTGTTTAAAATGAATGTATATATATTCCACTTTACATCTTATTTTATAGAAAACGGGTGTAAATGTGTAAATAATAGCATTTCTATCAAACGAATTTACACCCAATTTCATAAAATCAGATGTTAAATGACCAGTGAATACCTTAGAGATTTGCAAGTTTACACCCTATTTTCTTTAAATAGGGTGTAAAAACACGGTATATTACACCCGTTTTTGCAATTGATGGCATGTTTACACCCGATTTTACCATTGATGTTGGCATTTTACACCAGATTTTACCATTGATGTTGGCATTTTTACACCCTATTTTCTTTAAATAGAATGTTTGTTTTAGTTTTATAATTATATTATATTTAATTAGATTTAAAACCTATATAATACAGAAAATTAATCAAATACTAATCAAATACTGTAATTTACAATCTCAAAAGCATTCAATACAAAATTTTGTGGGATTAATAAATCAAATGAAATCTAAAATGATAAGCAGTAATCAGAAGACAAGGCAAAGGCGACAACTTAAGATCCCGAAAATATAAGCTTCATAGAAAATAGCCAATACAATAGGGAATACCATCTGGTTCTATTATGGTCTAAAACAAAAGATAAATTTTCAAAAACTAATGCAGAGATGACAACAAACTCCAAAATGAAACAAAATGTTTTGTGACGACAAATCAGCTAACAACTCTACTGAGGAACACGTAAATCTGCAACACAAATTTCAATGTAAAATTAGGACAACATAAACAACAGACCCAATCCAAGTATAATAATTAAATCAGAAAGAACATGAAGAAATTATAACAATGCCGGAGAATTCACTAGATTCATTGCGGTACATTTTTAGACAGCATACATTTTACATAACTGACGTAACACTGGAAAGTTTAAACTATAAGTAATACCATTAAAAGAAAATTAGCAGGGCATTAAAAACATGCAATTTCAGACAGCAAACTACCTCACCAACAAAAAACATACAAGTATACAACCTAGTGTTGTAGATGATGGATCACAAAAAATAGTAGTTCGTCTAAATCTCACTGCACTACGGTGCTACAACAGCACTATATCTACTATCCAGCAACACTTTGAAAATAAAAGTTTATAGTGTATCGCAGAACACAATGATTTGTTCACATACCTCTACACTACACACATCTACATATAAACAACACAATGATTTGTTCACATTCCACTACACTACAAACATATACATATACGCAGATGCAAATTACATTTATCATTAATTATACCAGATAGATTCCTCTGAAAAAGATCATCTATGTGGAGAAGTAACAATCACATAAAAAGGTGAAACACTGAACTTTTAAGTCCACTGCAAAAGTTTATGTTTTACATAACAGAGTTTCATAATCAGCTTTTATACTTGTGTTAAATGTGTTAAAATTGGAAATAAGCTTGATTATAGACAACACTTGAATTGACAAAGCCATGAGAAATAGCAAGAATACAAGTATAGTATTGACAAAATCCATAATAAAAAGCAAGAAAACAAGTGGAACATTGATGTATGACATGGAAATAACCAGTTCAAATAAATCTGAAGCACAGTTATAGGCTCAAATAAACACCACATCAACAAAATGCACAAAACCACAGCAAATTCAATAACATGACTTTAACAATGGTGATTTGGTGATTTTACCTCTTATATGTTACTTAGATACATGAACACTCTCACTTGTGCTCCCTGTAAATGAATCAAATTACAATCATAACATAAAACCAACCTATATAATTAATAGGTAAAAATCATCAATCTATTACAAAATGATTACCATTGATTTGGGTGCAAGATTGGACTTAAACTTAGTATACTTCTGTAAGGGGATCTGCCACACCAATAATCGTTGTAGGGTACTTCATGTTTCGCAGCATCTCCGTCACCTGCATGAAACACATAAATGAATCTCATTATCACTATATATTATGCATATGCCACAAGAAATACAAATGTAGGTGCCTTATCTCCATCAATGACAGGCAAAAACCTACGAATGAGAATTAGAACATAGATCCGATCATAAGAAATTATTTCTAAGGCTTCTTGGCCAGTTTCCACTGAACGAGTTTCCACACCAAGTGTTTTCAAAATATCTTTATGGATCTTTCGAATGTGGTCATCATTGTCCACAACAAGCGCTCTTATTATTCGAGGGCTCGCTTGACGATCAACATCAATATCGGTGAACGTTATGACTTCGGATCTGTTTTTCATTTCATTGTCCATCTTTTAAACTGATGATATATTAATTACCAATTTGATCTGTTACATATACAAAAAAGAAAATCATTATTTCCTTTTTTATACAAGAAAGATATATAATTTGAAATAGGACAATTTCATAATATTTTGAAATAGAACTAACCTTGCTTAGTGTGAGATTGAGAATTTGGTTTCATTCTTCTTCTCCTCCCTAACAATTCTCATACTAAAAGAGGGAAGAACAGATGGTTGTGTAAAGAATTAAAAGAATGTGCGTTTTTCATGATAAAGATATACTTCACTTGTTAAAGCTATATACGTAATCAGAATTCATATTCATTCCACACACAGTTACTTTCTTTCTTCACTCACTCACTCACTCCCACATAATCAAGACTTCTCCACAAGGCAAGTGCTACCGCAGACTTTATCATATTGAGTATATATAAGCAAGCTAGTTACTGAAAAGGAAGCAAAAAGTTAGTTAATTAGTTACTTAGTTACTTAGTTAGTTACTTAGTAAGTTAGAAAGTGTGTTTGGATTCTATTGAACCAATTAACTGCCAAACTGATTAACTAACTCAAGTTTTGTGTGTTACTGATAGATTCTAACTGCATTGCAACTGATTGTCTCACTTAAACACTTCTTCTGTTGAATTGAATATGATCTTTTATACCTCTAAATTATGAAGCCACCAATCCATTCAAACTCCATGCTATTAGATTTGTCCAATAGACCCATCTCCACCATATTGGAATTTTCTTTTACCACATGCCAAAGAAAATGAAAGAATAAAAGTTAATTAAGGAACTATATATACAAATACTAACAAAATTAAAACTTAGCACTTTTTATCAAAGGAAGTAAAAACTTACTGGTGGTGAGAAAAAGTGCCATAATACACAGGACAAACTAGTAAGGAAAGAGGTGGCGTTTTGGTTCAGTGTCATGGATAGTGACACATCATGCCGTAGTAGGTAAAGTATAGAGAGGTGAAGAACATAAAAAATATGTACCAAAAAAATTTAGTCAGAGTCCACTCAAAACCAGCGATTGCATAAACTATGGTTTCCATACACCGATGTTTGTATTAGAACATAAGGGATTTAATTAGAGCCTGCATGAAAATATGAAGATTGGATTAGAAAAAGCATACTCTAAAGTAAGTAATTTATATGATAATAATATGAATAAAGACTAAAAAAATCACTTGCCTGACCAACAAAATAGGCAAGCGAAGAATACATTACAGCAGCATTATATAAGACTCTTTTCTCAATACCCACTACTCCTTGTACATAATTAGCATTCTTAATGCCAATAAGTAGAACAGTAATCAACATTGAGCCAATGGTGTTCAAGAGATCTTGTCACTTTTCACTGCAATTTATTGATGTCAAATTTTTCTTAGAACAAAAATAATCAAACTCATGTACTAAAGGTATAACACTGTTTTAGTTTTTGGCTTACATTTTGGAACCAATGCCATAAAACATGCACCCGAAAAAAGATGGAGGAAGCAACTGTGAAGAGAAACCTTAAACCATTGTACAGGGGATTCCGCCAGTAAGACCAATGTTGTTTTCATAAGCAAGCTTTGCATTGAGTGAAAATCAGCCTTGAGTACTTTGAAGGAAAGAGAAGATCCTCAAAATCAGGAGCCGGAATGCTTAGTTCTGCAATAAGAGCCTTGTTTCTCCTAAAAAAATGCTACAAGAATCATTACACATAAGAAAACTGTAATGGTGAAAAGTGTTTAGATTATACTTCTTTCATCAAAATTCTTTCTATAGTAGAATTACAAATACCTGTATAATTCTGAATTTTTGTACACCTCAGAAAATTTTGAAAAATCCCGCATAAGCTGACAATCCGCCAAATCCTACAATCAAAATTTGAGTTCTTCAAACCAATAAAAGAAGCATTTTTGTTGTTACTGTCTCAACTTTATGACATTGTGTAAAAAAACCAGAAAAGAAGAATTAAATAAAGACCAAGAACTCCAAGATAATAAGTGAGTGGAAATTGAGAAGACTCTAAATTTGGAGTACAGTCCATGTGATCATGACGCCGACCTTGATCTTGTGGCAACTGCTCGACACGTGCTGGACTTCTCAGTTTATGACTGTGCTGTCGCCAACCCTGATCTTGTGGTGACTGCTCGGTGAGTGCTGGACTTCTTAATTTATGACTGTGTTGTCGCCAACCCTGATCTTGTGGTGACTGCTCGGTGAGGGTTGGACTTCTCATCTTATGATCATGCTGTCTCCAGCACTGATCCAGTGGCGACTGTTCGGTGCGTGCTGGACTTCTCAATTTTTGATCATGCTGTCGACTTCTGTCCCAGCTCCTCGTATATGGGGACCTCTCCCGACCATGAGGGGATTTCTCCCGGCTATATGGAGATCTCTCACGACTGAAGGGCGATCGACGCACTGGAGTGCGGTCTCTATGATCATAATACCTACTTCGGTCACGTGGGGACCACTCAGAATGAACAGGGCTGCGTTCATGCCTGTCATAAATTGGTCTGGTAGACAAAGAAGATTCATGATTTCTCGAAGAATACTTTTCTGCAGAAAGTCTGGTAGAATTAGTATTTCTATAAGACTGCTCCACAGGGCGACGAGAATAGTTCTCTGACTAAGGATAGCTATCATCAGAAAGCCTTCTACTTTTTAAACTTGTAAAATTTGCAGAATGCTTCCGCTCATAGCTGTCAAAATCATTACCGAACCTCTTCAAGCGACTTCCAGAAGTGTAATCTCATGTATGAATCTTACCATTGCTATATGCATTTTTTTCGTCATCTACAATATTTGAACCGATCCTTCTATTAATGAATTCTTTCTTCCTAATAGAATCTTCACCTGTGTATCTCCAAGAAGGTGGTGTACGTTCACGTTGAAATTTCCACCCTTTGTCCTTACCTGAATAATTTCTGCGGTTACTGCTGTTACCATAATAATTCTTCCCAATTGGTCCATTATATTTGAAATTGAGAAAACTCTAAGGTAGGCTTCTGCTTCATAATTGAAGGGGAAAGTGAACACCCACCCTGCAAGTTTCCTGGCAAGATACAGGAAAGGCTTCTCAAAGTTGTAGTTGCTCTTAGCTGATATCTCATAGTACTGCAGATTCTTCTTCCTATGGAAAGTAACCTGCTTGGCCTTCACTTGCCTGTTCTTCACATCAACCTTGTTTCCGCAAAGAACAATTGGGATGTTTTCACAGACCCGGAAAATAAATTGCAAAAGGAAGTGTCCATAAAGCATTATAATGAAAATGGTGGTGAATAAATAAACAGAGTGTTATGAAGGTCTTTGGGCAAAGGACATGTGTGGATGAACTGGTTGGTTGTTGCCATACCCAGAGATGCTAGGTTGCGAGGGAGAAGCAGACATCATTTGTTGCCTATTATTGCCATTACTAACCATCGAAGGACCAACACCAGATGCATTCATTGTAGGCGTAGTTCCTGTAGTTCCAAAACGTGCTGATATGACGCGGGTGCGTTCAGCAGCAAACCTCTGTTTTGCTCTTTCCACTTGTTCGCATTCCTTCATCAACAATGTTTCAATTTCTGCAAATTGTTTTAGCTTCAATTCCAATCTTTTCAATTGTTAACAACAGCAAGCCAGTAAAACAAGTTAAACATCAAAATACTAGCTCAGCACCTGATTTTGGAGTTTTCTCCTATTACTTAATTTACCTATTCTGTAAATAAAATGTCTAATTGCTGCCTATACATACATGCTTACATCAGATAGAAATAGAAAGAGAGATGAAGTATATCAATATTTTAGCTGAATCAACTGAAATTGAAGTCCAGAAACAACAGTTGTACCTGATGAGTAATTATATTAGCACATAATCTCTGAATTTCTCGTTCTTCGTGATTGGCAAACAATTTAGCTTTCATCGCTGCAGCAGAGAGGCCAGCTTTAGCTGCTTCATTAACTCTTTCAGCAGAGAGTGGGGTGGCCCTACCCTCATTTTGATCCCGCGAACTAAGTGCTTTTGCCTTTTCCTCTGAAATCAAAAGTAGCACTTGTCAAGAAGAAAATAACATATTGTGTCGCATTGGACACTGGGGCATGATAATATATCAGCTACATAAAAAAGCAGCAACCATAACTAACCATTATGATTATTTGAAATTGCAGCTTCTCCTCGAGAGCCACCATCTCTACAATGTATGTTTTCTGGATTTGTCCTTCATGCGTAAATATTATTAATGGTCAGTACAAAATTCATAAACTAGAAACCACAAATAGAACAGTTTAACTAGTGTTTGATTTTCCAACTCTACTAAAAGAATAGAGCAGACACAGCCTAATGAAAGTTTTCTTCTACTCATCTTCCTAAGGGGAACTTCCAGGCACAGATTGGACATACTGAATAAGATTTTGTAAATAAAAAAGCAAATCTAGTAGGATATAAATAAAAATGAGGAACAACCCAGGAAAAATACTTCACCCAATAAAAATGCACGAGCTTTGGTAATGTTACTCACCTATTATCATGCCCTGATGCCTCTGTCTGAGAGCCAGTATTATCCCCTGACAATACTGATAATGCTGCATGCGCACAGGAAGCCGCTACTCTTGGTCCAGCCGCAGAGGCTAAAAAAGCAACCTTTAGATAACATCAACCAAAACCGACGTGTAAGAATCTCATCAAAAGAACAGCAAACTATACAATGCAGTTTAATCAGTTGTGAAACTCACTATCTAAATACAATTTCATGGTATGTCAGCATATCAAACTATGCCAGTTCCATGCTTACAACTGTGCTGCCATTATCAAGTTCCAATCTATCAAGATCTTCCTCTTCCATGCTTACACAAACTATGCCAGTTCCATGCTTTACTATAAAAGCCATAACTATGATTGAATCGGGAATTGACCCGTTAAACCTATTCCCTGAAATTAAAAAAATTGAAAGATTGTTTGCTCTTCTTGCTCGTTGCAATTTCAGTCCCAGTTCTATCGAATCATATTCACCATGCAATCAAACAATAGTCAGTATACATTTGCAACAATTCTAATATGAAGATACGAATTATAAATCAGAATTACAGAACCCATCACTCTCAACATTGTGAACCAATCTAGTAAAATTAGGTTACGAATTAGGTTAAATGATCATATATCAGTGAAAACAATAGTCAGTATACATTTTGCAACAATTAAGTGCATAAATATGTGAAGAAACCTTTAGGTATAGAAATTCATCTTTAGGTATATCAGTGAAAACAATAGTCAGTATACATTTTGTAACAATTCTAATATGAAGATACGAATTAGGTTGAATGAGCATATATCAGTGAAAACAATAGTCAGTATACATTTTGCAACAATTATAGTAAAATTAGTAAAAACAAGAATCACCAAATTGTGACAGTAACAGATACTAATTATAAACCCTAATGTTCTACCTAAAACATTAATCCCTAATGTTTTACCTAAAATTTAAACCCTAATGTTCTATCTAAAAATCTAAACCCTAATTGAAAAAAGAAATACATACCAATTAGTCCGGTTTTTCACCGTGCATGTCATCATCGAGCTGTGAGAAAGGTCGTGTGATGATGAGAAATGAGAGAGGATTCTCGGATGTACGATGGGACAACGGTCGTGCGATGATGGAGATGGAGCTTGCAATGGGAAGACGGAGATGAGCTCGCGATAAGATGAAGAAGACGGAGATCAGCTCGCGACGAGATGAAGAGAAGGAGCTCGCGATGAAGACGACCGGAGAGTAATGGGTATTTTCAGGATGAGATGAAGAAAACTGGGTACAGAGAAAAATGGGGTTTCAAGAGGGTTTTGATCGATGCATTGTGTTAGATTTGAAATTTGACAAATATTTTCTTATTATTTTAGTTCGATAATATAAATTTAATTAATTTACACCTTTCAATTTATTTACTTACCCAAATAATATTTCAAAAAATATATTTTAGTTTATTAATATGTTTAAGATTTATATTTAGAGTTGTTAAAATATATAATTATTTTTTCAGCCAATCTTAATTTACACTCATTTTCTTTTTAATAGGAGTAATAGAGATATTATTACAATAATGATTTTAATTTATTATAACAATGTCTTTAATTTACACCCTTTTTTAAAAAACAAGGTGTGTATTGTTACGCACTATAATTTTAAAGGGTTAATACCCCTTTTGGACCCTGCCATATAGGCCAAATCCCAAAAACAACTCTGTAAAAAAAAAAACACAGATTCCATCCCTGCCATTTGTAGATTCCCTCGTTTTGCCCCCTGAGTGGATTTGGTCAACCATATTGATGACATGGCGCTGCTTAGTTGGAATTTTATTTATTTTTTATTTATTTAATTACACACGTGGCATTTTTATTAATATTTTAATTTTTAATTTTTTTTTTTTTTTTTTATTTTTTTTTAATTTTTTTTTAATTTTTTTTTTATTTTTTTTTATTTTTTTTATTTTTTTTTTTAATTTTTTTTTAATTTTTTAAATTTTATTTTATTTTTTTTTTATTTTGTTTTATTTTTTTAATTTGTTTTTATTATAATTTTTTTAATTTTATTCTTTTTTTTTTATTTTTTTTCGTTTTTATTTATATATATTTTATATATATATATATATATATATATATATATTTTATATATATATATATATATATATATTTTTTTTTTTTTTTTTTTTTTTTTTTCGTTTTTGGACCTAATTTTTATTTTTAATTCTATTTTAAACAAATTGTTCTTTTAAAAATTAGTTTCATTATACTAATCCATTTATTTCAATTTATTACCATACTAATCCATTTATTCTCATACTAATTTCAATTCAACAATACTTATGAATGATTTATTACCATTATAACTTCACTCATCAACCATCTTTATAACCTCTCTCCACTTCTTTTTTTTTTCGTTACAATATTGTTTCATTTCTTCTCCATTGTTTTCAATACTCATCAACCATCCAAAACTCAATACAAAGCATACTCACAACACAACAATACCACACACCCTAATAAACAAGAATCTCAAGCTCTCATCACTCTCCACATCCTCATGAAAATGGTAACTTGCTACTGCCATGTTCACACCATAAGTTGGTAACTTACTATATCATTATCCTTTGGTATGAACAATTTTTTGTACAAAGAACATATGAATGTGCATGTAAGGGGAGGATAAGGATGTTGTATCTCAAAACAGTTATATGATTGACAAGTAACATATATAAGTACATATGAATGTAATGTAAGGTAATAGCAGACTGTGTGTGTGTGCCCTATTATCTCGTCGGTAATAGCAGGCTGTGTGTGTGCCCTATTATCGCGTCGGTAATAGCAACCCTAATTGGGAAGTGACCTGGTGATGCGCGCGTTCGATGGTTCTAAGAGGTCCGTTTTTGGAGAAATTGTATTGCCGATCAAAGTTGGTCCTGAAATTTTTGAAGCCACTTTCTATATCATGGACATTCAACCTGCCTATAGTTGTTTATTGGATAGTCTGTGGATCCATGGTGCTGGGGCAGTGACGTCCACTCCAAGAGTGATCAGTCAGCCTGAGGTGGTTAATCAACCCGAGGTGGTAAATCAGCCAGAAGTTTCAATGTCTTCTTTCAAAGATGCACGCGCTGTAGTTGAAGTTGGTGATTCCCAGAAGTGGGGCCAAGTCATTAATGTTCAGGTGAAGCAGAATACTTATGGACTGGGATATAAGCCACCCCGACGAGCTCAAGAGCCTCTTAAGTTTTATGGTCCAGTCCAGTTCACAAGTGCTGGTGTCTTCTTTAATCGGGTTAATGCCATTGATGATGAGGGGGATAGTGATTGCGACATGGATGAGTGGATCCGCCCCTGCACTCCCGGTAAAAGTCTATGCAATTGGTCGTCTGAGAAAGTCATCCAAGTGACCCATCAAGAGTAATTGCCTTTGTTTTCTGTTTGTGTAAAATCCTATGTTCTGCCCAAGACGTAGTGATGTTTGTCTGTAGGGCTTTGATGTTTTTGTTTGCTTACTTTATCATCAATAAATGACGTTTTCACATTCAAATGTTTGTCTGTAAGGATAATGATATAGTAAGTTACCAACTTATGGTGTGAACATGGCAGTAGCAAGTTACCATTTTCATGAGGATGTGGAGAGTGATGAGAGCTTGAGATTCTTGTTTATTAGGGTGTGTGGTATTGTTGTGTTGTGAGTATGCTTTGTATTGAGTTTTGGATGGTTGATGAGTATTGAAAACAATGGAGAAGAAATGAAACAATATTGTAACGAAAAAAAAAAAAAGTGGAGAGAGGTTATAAAGATGGTTGATGAGTGAAGTTATAATGGTAATAAATCACTCATAAGTATTGTTGAATTGAAATTAGTATGAGAATAAATGGATTAGTATGGTAATAAATTGAAATAAATGGATTAGTATAATGAAACTAATTTTTAAAAGAACAATTTGTTTAAAATAGAATTAAAAATAAAAATTAGGTCCAAAAACGAAAAAAAAAAAAAAAAAAATATATATATATATATATATATATATATATATATAATATATAAATAAAAACGAAAAAAAATAAAAAAAAAAGAATAAAATTAAAAAAATTATAATAAAAACAAATTAAAAAAATAAAACAAAATAAAAAATAAAATAAAATAAAATTTAAAAAATTAAAAAAAAATTAAAAAAAAAATAAAAAAAATAAAAAAAAAATAAAAATAAATAAAAATAAAAATAAAAATAAAAAAATAAAAAAATAAAAAAATAAAAAAATATTAAATATTAAAATATTAATAAAAATGCCACGTGTGTAATTAAATAAATAAAAAATAAATAAAATTCCAACTAAGCAGCGCCATGTCATCAATATGGTTGACCAAATCCACTCAGGGGGCAAAACGAGGGAATCTACAAATGGCAGGGATGGAATCTGTGTTTTTTTTTTTTACAGGGTTGTTTTTGGGATTTGGCCTATATGGCAGGGTCCAAAAGGGGTATTAACCCAATTTTAAATGCCATTTTATTTACAGATTTGCCACCGCATTTTTTATTTACACCCGTTTTCAGTATAATGGGTGTAAATTTTAAAATTATATTCATCAAATTGCATATTTACACCCGTTTTCAGGATAATGGGTGTAAATTTTAAAATTATATTCGTCACTTTGCACTAGTGATTAATAATTTCGTCGATATCAACTCCATTAAGGTTGTTCTCATTGGAAACCCTGTGCCGACTTTGCTCACAGATGCGTATCATTCTGTACACTTAGGAAATTTGTACAGTGGAGGGGAGATCACATGATGCGTACCTCTGCTTTACAAATGGTTTATCTCTCACTTGCCCAAGTCTGCTGCTTTTTGGGATTGCAAGAGTGCCTTACGTTGGTCGCAGAAGATCATGTCTCTTACCAACTCTGATATAGATTGGTGTAATAGGATCTATGATGGGATCAGAATCATTGATCGTTGTGGAAACTTCCCCAACGTACCCCTTATAGGAACTAAGGGAGGAATCAACTATCATCCAGTTCTCGTTCATCGTCAATTTGGATACCCGATGAGACACGTCCCACGGGGTGTTCATCTGGAAGGTCTTTTCCTCAAGGAAGGAGAAAACGACAGAGCACTAAAAATGGAAATAGTGCACGCTTGGAAACATGTTCATAAGAAAGGACGAGAGTCTCTAGGAAAACCCGACTGTGTCTCGGTGGAGCCTTATCTCCATTGGGTACAAACTAGAGCTCTCAAGCTAAAGATGCCTTATCCTCGTTACAGAATTCTTCCGCCGAGGGAATCTGTCATGTACTTCATGACGGAAACTGAAAAGCTTCAGGTTACTCTCAACAAAGTTCAAAAGGAGAGAAGGTCTTGGAAGAACAAGTACCACACCCTCGACGTAGAGTGCATCAAAATACAACAATTACTAAAAGAGAAAGATGCTCTAATTGAAATTTTGGAGCAACATGCTATAGAGAATCAAGATGACCAAAGGAATTTGCTCGCTCCTTTCACCTGGCAAAGGAATGACAACCCGACAATGGCCCAAGAGCCCCGGTCAAAGAAAAGGAAGATACCAGAATCAGCACCCGATTTCTCTTCAGAGAGGACTCGGGACCCATTAGTTTAGGTTTCTGTTTCTGCACCTTGTAATCTACTGTATTTCCATTTTTGTAATCCTTTGAATTCAATAAAAAGGGGTTTCCCCACTGTTTGATATTTTCAATCTAATTGTCGAAGTTTATTTTGATTAAACCTTAAACAATTAATATAATCATTGCATTCATCATTCTCACATCGCGTATTCTTCTTATCTACGAATCTCACGTTTGTGTCTCGGTTCTAGAGTCAAACTGTCTCATTCGTATAATACTCAGGCCAATCGTCAAAAAAAGATGGATGATCTTGAGGAAGAAAACAGAGAGTTGAAAGAAGAGATCGACGCTCTGAGAGAGGATATGAGAAAGCTTCGTAACGACATGCAAGCCATGGCAGAAGCTCAACTACAACGAACTGTGATCTCAAAGATCACCTCAACGCCCATAGTGGAGAAGTATGATCCTAGGTATCAAATACCGAAAGATCATCCTTGGGGCATGCCTGTTAACTATATCCCGGAAGGATATGTTCCGCCGATCACTGAAGACCAGGGAATCACAACAGAAGCCGTTGGGCCTGAAGGTTACAAAATTCGGGAAAGTGAAGATGCCAGGGGCATACTGAAGACTCCTGAAGGTTACAAACTTCGGGAGACGCCAAGACTCACTGCCGTAGTCACGGTACCACCCCCTGTGGTGCACACTGTCCCGGAAGGACAGATTCCACAGACACCTTCTGGTAAGAAGGAAACTATGTTTGACAGAATGGAGGAATTCCAGGAGCAGTTCTTGCAAATGCAGAAGGAACTGCGAGCCATTCGCGGTCAGGATCTATTTGGAAAGGATGCCGCAGACCTTTGTCTGGTCCCCAATGTGAAAGTCCCGCATAAGTTCCAAGTGCCTGGCTTTGAAAAATACAAGGGTAACTCTTGCCCTCAGAGCCATCTGGTGATGTACGCTCGGCGGATGTCAGCTCAGACGGAGAATTAGGACCTACTGATTCACTACTTCCAGGATAGTTTAACCGGTGCCGCACTCAAATGTTACATGGGTTTAAACCGTGCTACGATCAGTACATTCAGAGATCTTGGTACTGCCTTCGTCCAACAATACAAGTACAATTTGGACATGGCACCAGACAGAGATCAACTCAGATCGATGTCGCAAAAGGACAAGGAAACTTTTAAGGAGTATGCTCAAAGGTGGCGTGAAATTGCCGCTCAAGTTTGTCCACCTCTTGAGGAAAAAGAGATGACAAAGATCTTCTTAAAGACCTTAAGCTCATTTTACTATGACCGAATGGTTTCCAGTGCGCCCAGTGATTTCACCGAAATGGTCGGCATGGGCGTACGTCTTGAGGAAGCCGTCCGAGAAGGACGTTTGGTAAAAGACACTGGATCGACGAGCGGTACTAAAAATTACGGTAGTGCTCTCCCTAAGAAAAAAGAGCAAGATATTGGGAATATCTCTCTCGGAAAGCAAAGGCGACGTTATCAACCGGTAGCAGTTGTAATTCCTGCTATAAATCCTGCGTCTATTCCTACGTATCAACCTCAGGTTGCGCAGAGCCAACCTGATCAACAAAGGACAGAACAGCCTCTTCAGCAGGCTCGTCCTCCATATAACAACAACCGTACAACACGACCATCAGGGTTTGATCCTATACCCATGTTATACGCAGAACTATTTCCATTACTACTGGCTAAGGGGCACATTCAGACTAAATCTCCTCTTACAGTACCGGAAAATCCACCTTTTTGGTTTAAGGTGGATCAAACTTGCCCTTACCACCAAGGAGGATCAGGGCATAACATCGAGACTTGTCTCAATTTCAAGTCCGACGTGCAAAAACTTATTAGGAGTGGGGTCTTATCCTTCAAGGATACAAATCCTAATGTTCTTACGAACCCGCTGCCTCAACATGAGAAGGCTGCAGTCAATTTGATAGAAGGGAGTCTAACGATGTCTATCAAATTCACGATAAACTCTTGTAGAAAACCAATCTGGTCAAGATGCATTGTAGACAGAGTGGATATGGCCATGTGCCACCTCATAATTATCACCAGTGTGGTATATGCTCTAAAGATAATCAAGGATGTTCTGTGGTGCAAGCAGCCCTACAGGAACAAATGGATCTCGGATGGATCCAAGAGCACCGAGTTCGTGGAGTTAACATGGTTTACATGAATTCTAACGTCATTCAGAACCACGATATCCGTGCAATAAATGTCAACTTGGTGGCGATGCACTCAAGGCAAAGCCAGTATCATAATCTTCCGCGGCACGATTACAGTTCCTGTCTGATTTGCTCGGTAAACAAACAGGGATGCTCTTTCATACAAGAGGCCCTCCAGCGTCAGATGGATCTTGGATGGATCCAAGACTACCATGATAGGAATTCCTATCAAATCAACATGGTTCAGATCTTCGATATTCGCGTGATGAATACCAACCTGGTAGAGTTACATGCTGAGCAGGTCCGACTCGGATTTCTGATATCACATGACTATCAAAGCTGTAAAGCGGGTTGCAAAAATGATCGAGGTTGTACCCTTGTCCAGGAGGCACTTCAGCACTTCTTAAATCACTGGTGGATGCCAATTTATATGGATGAGGATACTCAGCAAATTAGTATCAGCAACAGGAATCCTACTCGGCGTCAGAGTCAGGATGTCCGATCTGTGGAAGCTAACCTAGTGAGGTTACATTGTATTCAAAGTGGGCGTGGCCAGGTGCCACCACATAACTATGAACGTTGTGGTGTCTGTTCGGAAAGTAACCAAGGGTGTTACCTTGTGAGAGCAGCTCTTCAGGGTCAGGTGGATCATGGAGAGATTCGTCCATATCCGGGTTCTGGACCCATCAACTGGACGCCGAACTACCTTGCCGATCAAGTCGAGGATGTTGTCACAATCTCTGGTCATCACCAGACCAGGGATGTTTTTGCCATCATCCCTCTACTTGACGAATCTAAAGTTCCCAACCGGGAACTGATCAAGATTAATTATGATGGTCAGAAAAATCAGAAGGTTCCCATAGTCATCTATCTGCCGGGACCACTACCGTATGAATCAACTAAGGCTATCCCTTACAAATACGGTGCAACGACAATTGAAAATTGAAAGGAAATTCCATTACCCTCCATCGTGAATATTGCAGACATCAGTCGTGTAACACGGAGCGGTAGAATCTTCAACCGAGGAGTTGGAGAACCTAACAAGGAAAAGGAACTTCAGACGGAAACTCCTGATCCACCAGTCGGTCAATCCAGTAATCCCAACCTTTCGAAAAATAATGATGAGATGCTGAAGCTGATCCAAAGGAGTCAATACAACATTGTCGATCAACTGTTACAAACTCCTTCAAAGATCTCGGTATTATCACTGTTACTCAGTTCAGAAGCCCATAGGGAGGCTCTACAGAAAGTCTTGGAGCAAGCCTTTGTGGAACAGGATGTAACAATCAGACAGTTCGATAGCATTGTCTCTAACATCACTTCCTGCAATAATTTGGGATTTAGTGATGAGGAATTACCCGAAGAGGGTCGCCGTCATAACATGGCGCTCAACATTACAGTTAACTGCCAGGACGATGCTTTAGCCAGCGTACTGGTAGACACAGGGTCAGCCCTGAATGTTATGCCGAAGTCCACTTTGATGCAATTATCATTCAAAGGCCCTCCGATGAGAATCAGCAAGGTCGTCGTCAAAGCGTTCGACGGATCCAGAAAAACAGTTATCGGCGAAGTTGACCTTCCCATAACTATTGGTCCTCACACTTTCCAAGTCACTTTCCAGGTCATGGACATCCAGGCAACATACAGTTGTTTATTAGGAAGACCCTGGATACATCAGGCTGGAGTGGTCACTTCGACCCTCCACCAAAAGCTAAAGTTCGTCAAGAACGATCAACTTGTCACGGTTTGTGGGGAACAAGCCTTGCTTGTGAGTAACTTGTCACCATCTACTGGTATAGAACCCGAGGAGGTTATTGGAACTCAGTTCCAAGCACTGTTGGTAAGCAAGAACAATCAGTTCAGAGGAGGAACCTCGATTTCCTCATACAATGATGCTATTAAAGTGGTCGAGAGTATCGATACAACAGGATGGAGACAACTTGTCATTCCTACTAGCAATACAACAAATAAGGGTCTTGGTTCTTCTGCAACCTATACCCAGACAGCTGCCAACGATGAAAGTCTTCATCCCATTCAAAACTTCTTCCACAGTGGAAGTTTTCTTCACCCGGTGTCTCAGACAGTTCATGCTATTAATGAGGAAGATCCCTCTGAAACGGATGAAAAATGGAAGTCCTATCTTAACAAGGACGGTTATATGTCTCAGGAAGAGGTGCCTACGCCATTTTTCTATCCCGCACAGAGTCCGAGATTTATACCAAGGTCAGATGTCGAAATGGTATATGGAGATTGTGATCCGGAAGGATGTCGTGCTCCGCCAAATTCATTAGAGGAGGACACTCTGATGAAAGACAACTTTGACTATAATTACTATGGCCCAATGGATGGCCTGCCAATGTGGCAACCTTATCTAGGAAACTTAGGGCAAGAAAGTCAGCCGAGTAATGAATCTCAGCTGAGCATCATTGGACAAAATACTTGTGTCTCCACCATGTCATGGGATCAACACTCAGGTCATTCAAGAACTACTCAACATGAAGATGAATTCGCAACGTTTGCAGGACTTGAGTTCATCAACTTTGCTTTTCCTGAGGTCAACATCATCGAGAGGGATGGCTCCACTAGTTCGAAAGAAGTGTGGGACACCTTGGGATAACCGAGTGGAAAATACGACTATATGGTCAAGTACACCGCTCCCGAAAGCTCTCGTATCAGGTTCGAGGACATCCAGCCTACTGGATGGGAAGATACAGTTGAGAGCACAAATACTCTGCAAAATGCAACTGAGGAATTCTCCTACGACAATTCTGCCTGGGAGACAGATTCCAATGATCCTGCTCCACCAGAAATCAGCGTCATTTCTGAAGACAAATCAAGGAAGGTGCCAGACTTTGTGATTCACCGAGGAGTTCGCCGCCAATGGGTTGTTGTCGAGGCTCCGAAGATCGTTCATCAGTCAAAGTAATTGCCATCTTTAACCTTTCACCCTGCCCAGGTGAAACAGATGTTTTGATAGGGCTCGCTTTCTGTAAATTTTCCCTCTTCGCTTCGCCCAAAGCGACAGAGTTTTGTTTTATAGGGCTGTAGTTTCAAGAATCGACTTGTTCATTAATAAAATAACGTCGTTCTGTAATTTCCGCATTTATTGTTGTTTTCTCTTTTTGCTTTTTCAGAAAATGGTAATCCTAAAAAACATTTAAAAATAAAAACAAGCAGTAAAATAAAACACTGCACACACTTGCATTTTCTCTATCTCATCTAAACACGAATCATCACGTCATGCAGATTGCTTGTTTTAAACCCCGTTGAAACATACGATCCGATGCCTTCTCCCAACTTTGAGTTCCCGGTATTTGGGGCTGATGAAGAAGTTGACAACGAAATTCCAGAAGAGATCTCTCGACTACTCAGACAAGAGGAAAGGTCCATTGAACCTCACAAAGAACCGTTGGAAACGGTAAACTTGGGTTCAAAAAAAGAGAGAAAAGAAATCAGGATTGGGGCACTGCTCAGTCCAACTGCCAAAGAGAGTTTGATAAATCTTCTCAAATAATTCCCAGATGTATTCGCTTGGTCCTATCAGGATATGCCAGGGTTGGATACCAGCATCGTGGAACATCACTTACCGTTGAGATCGGAATGTCCGCCAGTAAAGCAAAGGTTGAGACGGACTCACCCGGACATGGCCATCAAAATCAAAGAGGAGGTGCAGAAACAGATCGACGCAGGTTTCCTCGCCACATCTGAATATCCTCAATGGTTAGCCAACATTGTACCCGTTCCCAAAAAGGACGGAAAGGTCAGAATGTCTGTCGATTACAGGGATCTGAACAAGGCAAGTCCAAAGGACGACTTTCCTTTACCACACATTGACATGCTGGTAGACAGTACAGCAAAGTTCAAAGTTTTCTCCTTCATGGATGGATTCTCGGGCTATAACCAGATCAAAATGGCGCCGAAAGACATGGAGAAAACTTCGTTCATTACCCCATGGAGTACCTTTTGTTACAAGGTAATGTCGTTCGGTTTGAAGAACGCCGGGGCAACCTATCAAAGGGCCATGACTACTCTGTTTCATGACATGATACACAAAGAAATCGAAATGTATGTCGATGATATGATTACAAAATCTAAAACAGAGAGTGAGCACGTTGAACATCTGTCAAAATTGTTCGAACGTCTAAGAAAATTCAAACTCCGCTTGAATTCCAACAAGTGCACCTTCGGTGTCCGTTCAGGGAAATTACTAGGGTTCATCGTCAGCCAGAAAGGGATTGAGGTTGATTCTGACAAGGTCAAGGCCATTCAAGAAATGCCTTCTCCGAAAACTGAAAAACAAGTCAGAGGATTCCTGGGACGTTTGAACTACATCTCCAGGTTCATATTCCTTATGACCGCCACGTGTGCGCCGATCTTCAAATTACTGAAAAAGAATCAGGATTGCGTTTGGTCAGAAGATTGCCAAACCGCCTTCGACAGTATCAAGGAATATCTGTTGAATCCTCCGATTCTATTACCTCCAATGGAAGGAAGACCACTGATCATTTACCTCACAGTCCTAGAGCACTCAATGGGATGTGTACTTGGCCAACAAGACGAAACCAAAAGGAAAGAGTCTGCCATTTACTATCTGAGCAAGAAATTCACCGATTGTGAAACTCGGTACACGATGCTTGAGAAAACTTGTTGCGCTTTGGCTTGGGTAGCCAAACGTCTTCGCCAGTACATGATTCGTCATACTACTTGGTTGGTCTCCGAAATGGATCCAATCAAGTACGTTTTCGAAAAACCTGCTCTTACGGGAAGGATTGCCCGTTGGCAGATGTTGTTATCAGAATATGACATAGAGTACCACGCTCAGAAAGCCGTTAAGGGGAGTATTTTAGCCGATCATTTGGCTCATCAACCGATTGACAATCAAGAATTAATCGGGTTTGACTTCCCAGACGAAGATGTCATGTATCTAAAAATGAAAGATTGCGATGAACCATTACCCAGTGAAGGGCCAGAACCAAGTTCCCAATGGGGACTAATCTTTGACGGAGCAGTTAATCATTACGGAAACGGAATTGGGGTAATCATTGTTACCCTTCAGGGTACCCATATTCCTTTCACTGCTAGACTTACGTTCAAATGTACGAACAACGAGGCCGAATACGAAGGTTGTATTATGGGTCTCGAGGAAGCAATTGATTTAAGGATCAAAAACTTGGACGTATACGGCGACTCAGCCTTGGTTATCAATCAGATAAAAGGAGATTGGAACATATACCAATCAGGATTGATCCCTTACAAAAACTACGCAAAAAGGTTGTTACCCTTCTTCAACAGAGTTGAGTTTCATCACATCCCTCGTGAGGAGAATCACATGGCTGATGCATTAGCCACTATCTCCTCCATGATTAGTGTAGGTCGATGGAACGACCTACCTAGGATCGACATAATGCGCCTTGAACGGCCCGCTTACGTCTTCACGATTGAAGCAGTCCTAGACAACAAACCTTGGTATCACGATATCAAATGCTTCCTTCAGAAACAAGAGTACCCACCTGGGGCACTCAGAAAAGACAGAAAAACCCTCAAAAGATTGGCTGGAAACTTCTTCCTGAGCGGTGACACTCTCTATAATAGAAATTTTGACATGGTCTTGCTCCGATGCGTGGACAAACCAGAAGCAGACATGCTTATGAAAGAAATTCATGAAGGATCCTTTGGAACTCATGCCAACGGACACACAATGGCGAGAAAAATTCTCAGAGCAGGGTACTACTGGTTGACCATGGAATCCGACTGCTACAAGTACATGAGGAGGTGTCACAAGTGTCAGATATACTCCGACAAAATTCATGTACCGCCATCACATCTCAAAGTTCTTTCTTCCCCGTGGCCTTTTTCTATATGGGGAATTGACATGGTTGGCTTGATCGAACCTAAGGCTTCAAACGGACATCGGTTTATCCTAGTAGCCATTGACTACTTCACCAAGTGGGTCGAAGCAGCGTCATACGCTAATGTAACCCGACAAGTGGTGGTCCGATTTATCAAAAACAATATCATCTGCCGTTATGGTGTTCCAAGCGAGATCATTACTGATAATGGATCTAACTTGAACAATAAGATGATGAAAGAGTTGCGCGCAGAGTTCAAGATTGAACACCATAACTCATCTCCCTACCGACCCAAGATGAACAGAGCGGTAGAGGAAGCTAATAAGAACATCAAGAGGATTGTTCAAAAGATGGTTGTTACCTACAAAGACTGGCACGAGATGCTACCCTTTGCTCTTCACGGTTATCGCACATCTGTCCGCACTTCAACAGGGGCTACCCCTTTCTCTCTAGTATATGGCATGGAAGCAATGCTCCCCATAGAAGTAGAGATCCCATCAATCCGGGTATTGATGGAAGCTAAGCTCACCGAAGCTGAATGGTGTCAAAGTCGACACGACGAATTGAATCTGATCGAAGAGAAGCGAATCACGACACTATGCCATGGTCAGTTGTATCAACAGAGAATGAAGAGGGCATTAGACAAAAAGGTCCGACCTCGCGTCTTCAGAAAAGGAGACCTCGTGCTCAAGAAGATACAATCATTTCTCACTGATTCTCGGGGCAAATGGACCCCAAATTATGATGGCCCCTATGTGGTCACGAAAGCTTTCTCAGGCGGCGCCTTGAGACTTGCAACCATGGACGGAGAGGAATTTGCCTACCCCACGAATGTTGATGTAGTCAAGAAATACTTCGCCTAAACTAAAAAAAAATGTCTCGGTTTATTGAAAACCCGAAAGGGCGGTCCAGGCAAAAGTTAGAGACATGAAAAAAAATCATCCCGGTGTATTGGAAACATCAAAGTACAATCCAGGCAAAAATTAGGGATAATGGCAAGTAACTATGTTCAACAGAGGCAGGTCCCTCAGTAGCAGTTACACCATCCATCGGAGGATAACTCCAGTAAAGGTCATCTTCGACAGAAGCTCAGGATGTCCCGAATTCAAAGTTGGTAGAAGGATAGTGGTCGTTATGTTTCAACGTAGCCCTTTTCCCTGTAAATTACCATTTTCAAACTTTGTATATACTCTTTGGAATCACGCGTTTGGCTGATCTCCATCTTATCAATAAAATTTGAGCCCTTATGCTTTTGTTTGTAATTCTTATTTGTTTTAGCTTTACAGAACGACATTTTAACATGATCAACGATTCTTGAAATAAAACAAAAATGAATTTACTTGTTAAAACTTTTTCTGCTTTTAATAAAGACGGCAATTTCTTTTGACTGTTGAACATCAAAGGAACATCAACCGCTTCTCCAGAAGTAAGCGAACTTCAAAGTGCAGAATCAAAGTACTCCTTCTAACCCAGTACGCCGGAATAAAGGGATCAACTGTGTCAGAGACCTTGTTTCGTCTGACACGCCTCGGCCGAGTTCTTATCTCCTAAGCCCGATCAACGGTATTCCCCGTAGGGACTATCTCTCCTAAGCAAGGTGGAATTGCTATCTTGAACCAGCGATATTTTTTCCACACCCCGCGATGGCCGAGTATCCAGTCATGTTCATCTTTTAGTTTGTATGTCGCGTCAGTTTTGTCAGCATAAACATACATACACCATGCATTATTGATTTGCATTCACATTTCATATTGCATCACTATCACTCTAGTCGGTCTTGTCCCCTAGTGATAAAAGTCCTCTCAATCGAGTTGTCGACCCCTTTCCTCGTCAAGAAGTGTTACGTCTGAACAATCTCTCTCCTCCAGTTTTATTTCTGGATTGAAGTTGGGTCCTCGACCACTTTGATAACTTGAACCTCTGAAAAGCCAGAGAAAACGTTCAACAAACATCACTCTTCGCCATTGAAGATGATATCCTTGCTTTCCCGGATTAAGGAAAATCCACAGAGAAAGCCTCCTAATCAAAGATTCGGCAATATAGCTGCCTTTCTCCGAAGGACCACTGATGAAAAGTTCATCGGCACCTCAAAATTGGATCACATCATATGGCATTTCTCCGAGAAGATCTCCGAGAAAAGTATGATGTAAAGACCCCAAGCGACAGCAGTCTCCCAAGAGACACGCTTTCCCCTGTAGAAACAAATGGCGTCTCCAACAGAGAAGTTTGTGTACCTCTACAACTCAGACGGTTGGGTTCCCCAGCAAGTCTGACATCAAAACTTTTTCGGTCAAATGACATCTCCCCAGGAAAAATTCGGCGAGAAGTTTGAAGGAAAGCCGCTACGAATGGCGTTCCTTGTCAATAAAGTTTATTGACAAAAGAAACTAAGACAGTTCCTTGGTAGGAAACCAGGATCGAGGGGAAGTTTACATCAGAAACTAAGACCAGTTCCTCGGTAGGAAACCAGGATCGAGGGGAAGTTTACATCAGAAACTAAGACCAGTTCCTCGGTAGGAAACCAGGATCGAGGGGAAGTTTACATCAGAAACTGAGACCAGCTCCTTGGCTGAAGACCAGGATCGAGGGGAAGTTTACCTTTTCGAAGCATCATTGCTTAGCTAAAGAAGATGGATGCGATCCGCCATTCATAACCACCATCAAAATTTCGGGTATTCCGATATTTAATCCTCTTGCACCCCGAATGCCCGAATACCTTCGTCATTCACACCTTCGTGTCCAAGATGATTAAATAGGGGCATCTGTCATACCCCAAATTTTGACCATTAAGATTTCCCATCATTGTGAAAATCATCATCACAATATGGAGGAACCATCATACTTCATCAGTCTCCCCAAAGATGGGTGAGCATCCACTACAATCAGACTTAGGGTTTCAAGCCCTCTCAGAGCTCTTAGACAAATGATCAATCAAGGAATGACATGATCTTCAACTTGTCTAACCTCTCAAACAACCACAATGGGTCAAAAGGACTCCCACTTCAAGGATTAAGCACAAGGCTGCTCCCTTCTAGGTGGATCAAGTCTCAAGATCGACAGTGTCACCAAATTAGGGTTTTGGTCGACCAGGGCCTCCAGATGGAAATTTTTCATCTGGGCACAAGCCAATGATCCAAAACATAACCTAATATACTCCATGGGACCTCATGGACCCAATCATCAAGTCAATTTTGCCTCAGGGGATGCATTCATCAAAAATCAGGAATTAGGGTTTCTTGACCTAATTCACCCCTAAGTTGACTTTTAGGGCAAATCATGAGCCAAGACCTCAAGAGAGGGTTTGAGGGTCTCCAATGAACTATATTGATCCATTTGCAACAATGGATTAATCCAAGAAGCTTGAGGAACAAGTCTCAATTTCATCTGCACCACAATTAGGGTTTTAAGGAAAAAGTCAACTGTAACTTTGACTTTTGACCAGGACATGCTCCCAAGCCCTAAGACATGATTCAATATACCCTATGACACCCATGGAACATGTCCATCAAGTTTGATTTAGGTCAAGGACATGATTTCATGAAGAATTGCACAGTTTGGAATTCATCTGATAAAAAGTCAACTGTGCACAAAAGTCAACTTTGACTTTTTGAGATTTTTCACCAAAATGGTTTTTTAACCCTAAAATGATGTTAATGTATGATTTGAATCATCATTCATCAAGAAAAATCAAGAAAAGTTGGATAACTTGTAAAAGGGGTAACCATAAAAACTTAGAAAATTTTCTAAGTTAAAAATAAAGTGACAAGGGTACCAACTTTGGAGGATCATAACTCCTAAACCACAAAGCCATTTTTCCTTATCCAAAGATGGATTTGTAGCCTTCATTACCCTCTACAAAAACTTCAACTAGACCTAAGTCCAATTCATTAAGGATTTTGAGTTATGGAGTGGTCAAAATGGCTGAAAAGTGAAAATGTCACTTTTTCCAACACTTAGTGAAATTTTTACTAAGTCCAAATCTGTCTTCACTTTTTGCCAAATGTAGGGGGATTTTTCACTTGGATTCAAAAGAGATCAAAACCAAACATGTTCAAATAGTTGTTGTATCATGTAAGGGCTTTCCAAAATGGTCAAGAACATTACCAAATTCAACTTATACCATGAGATATGACATTGGTAAGTTGCCTTGCTGAAATCTGCCAAGGTAAGGCAGAATTTGCAATTTTGCTCGATTTGCCAAAATCAGCCAAATTCAAATGCTCCTATCCACTTGGACACATCTGAGGATTGAATCTAAAGGGGACAGTCACTGAGCCAAGCCTCCAAAGTCCATGGAACAAGAAATAGCATGTTGAACCTAGAATGGCCAAAATAGGGACAAGACTCCAAATTTGGATTGAAGCATTCAATGGAAGCATCAAGGTGGCATGGACTGAGCCATTCTCATCTGAAATCAGTCAAGACTTATCCAAGACCAAGGGAACCACAGCCCTGTGCCCTAACCTCTAGTCAATGGCTAGAGGAGACTTGCATTTCCATTGGCCAACATTGAACAAACACCTGCTGCAGTTGCCATTCACTGTGGATCCCAAAACAAACTTGCTCTACTATAAATAGAGCTCAATTGTGTTCAGTTTGAGTACACCAAAGCCATCAAACAGATGTTTTCCTCAAAATCTCTTCTTTCACCTCAAATTTGCCTTCCAAAGCAAGTAATTCTGAGTTTTTGAGCTGGAGAGCAATTCTACCCAAACTAATCACACATACACACCTCATATATATCATTTGTAAGCTGTACAAACCATCAAAAGTGACCTGTAATCACAACATCACAAAGTCACCTCTCAAAACCTCAAAATAGCACTTTTTTGCATTTTTCAAGCCATGTCTTGATTCAGTCACTTTCCAAACCAGATAAAACCTCAAACACACTCCAAATATCATCCTTGAATTGTCCCAAATGGTTCCCACCATCTGGAACACCATTTGAGGGAGTTACTATTTTGGTCATTTTTAACCCCTTTTGCAAGAAAGGGACTGTTTGTGTTTTTGCAGGTACCAGCTGATTCCAATCATCCTAAAAGCATCCAAGGGATCATTTGAGGTGGTTCAAAGCATAAAATCATTTCTGGAGCAAGAGGGTTGGCAGATTGCAGAGAAACCTCCAAAATCCCAAAGAAGGGTAAGCCTCTCAACTTGCACTCACCAAAACATGTGTGCATCTGAAGTCCATTGATCATAAACATCTCATATATGTTGTATATGTTGTGTTTGAGCTAATTCACCATGTAATCCATGCTTGTATCAAGTTGTAGCATAGAAAATGCATTTATAGGTCATTTTCAAAACCACTATCGGGTTTTGAGGAGGGAGTGTGATCTGAAAAAACCACCACCACCATTGGATTCCTTATGAAATTCTTGCCCAGATGCATATAAATTTTGTCTCAAACCATTAAGAATTGAGAAAGTTATGACCTTCACGTTTTTGAGCCAAAACTTGCCTTGGGCAAGCCAAAACCAAGGCATGACTTGTGTATTTGTTGGTTTGTTTCAAACAATGGATGTATCACCACCCCAGTGGTAAGGCGCGCGCCTTGTATGCTTGAGGTCATGGGTTCAAACCCCACCCATGCCATTTTGTGATTTTTCACATTTTTGCTATTTTTCCAACTATTTTCATGTTTTGTTAATTATTTGGAAAATTAATAACTCTTTCAATTTTAATTATTTTTTATTGGTTCTTTTTGTAAAAAATCAAAAAAATGTTGAAATATTTTATTCCACAAAAAAATTAAGTTTATATTATTTATTTAATATAATTAGTATTTTTGTGAATAAATTCATTTTTTATTTGTTTTTAAGCATTTTAAAATGAATATTCATCTTGAAAAATCAAGACCAAATGAGTTTTAATATCTCTTGTGATTTATATCTCATTTTTCAAACCTTAAACAAAAATCACAAGTGGTTTATTCAAACCTATTTGGTATTTTTCATTGATTTTCTTTAAATATTTACTTTTAAAGAATAAAATTAGGGTTTCTTTGATTTTCACTCAAAACAAATCATTGTCAAACACTCATGGGCCTCTAATAGAGTGTAAGACCCGATCCTTTTTTGACCAAACCATTTTTGGGCCTCATTCGTTGTATAAGTCCCTCTGTACATTTTCAAATAAACGGTGCGATCGTCGCCTTTACAAAATAATTGGGCCTACCCTCGAGTAGTAAGACCCATTTCCTTTCTTAAAACTTTTTGGGCCTCTTGAGAGAGTGTAAGACCCATCCCCCTGTACAGAAAACATTTTGGGGCCTCAGTCACTTGTATAAGTCCCTCTGTACAAATTAAAACAGTGCAATCACTGATAAAAACCTGGGCCTCTCCTGGAGCTGTAAGCCTCAAATCTTTCTTTTTCAAAGCAGTTTCTCCTTTGATTTCGAATATACTGTTGTTTTTAATTTTTCTTTGTTGAACAACTAACCAAACAGCATGGAAGCTCTACAACCGAGTAAGTGGTTATTGCTTTCATTTACCGTTTTCATATACCTATAACTGTATTGTGGGGCTGTTTCACTGTAAGTCTTCTTTCATAAACTCATATCAACTGTGTAATAATAGTATAGATATTTAGAGTTTCCCCGGCAACTACGTCTAGCATTAAGCCCGTTGATCACTCTTAGAAATAGTCTAAACTAGATCCCCATAGGATTACCAGACACAGTCTTCCCTCCTCTTGGGGTTAAACAATATGGAGATATGAAAGGCAGCATTCTCTGTGAACCCTTTCATAGACTGTCACTCATAGAAGTTGTCAAGAAACTCTATTCCCCAGAGGTGATCTTTTCTCCGTGAATGGCATTTCTTGAGTTTCTTCTAAATTCTCGGACTTTCCTGGCTTGATCTATTCTCGGTGAATGGCATGTCTTGAACTTCTCGGGGTTTGGGGACCCACAGACTTCTTAAAAGCACTTGTCAAAGAACCTCTACTCCCCAGAGATGATCTTTTCTCCGTGAATGGCATCTCTTGAGTTTCTTCTAAATTCTCGAACTTTCCTGACTTGATCTATTCCTTGTGGATAGCTTGCCTTGAATTTCTCGGGGTTTGGGGACCCATCGGCTTCTCAAAAGCATCGGCCTCCTCTTGGGCATCGTACAAGGACCCACAGGCTTCTTAAAAGCAACCTCGCCTCCTCTTGGGCTTAGTACAAGGACCTCTCAGCTTCTTAGAAGTATTCACAGCCTCCTCTTAGGCTTCGTATAATGATCTCTTCCTCTGGGAATGATAGCCTCCTCTTGGGCTTCGTACAAGGACCCATCGGCTTCTTAAAAATTTCCAGCCTCCTCTTGGGCTTCGTACAAATTGTCCCGACGACCTCCTAAAGGTATAGGAACAGAACCTAGTCATCTCCATAGAACGGTCCTTTCAAAGAGTCTACTACTGTTTCTCAAAGCATAGTACAAGAGATAAAACTCTAGACTTGGACAGTCTAATTTCCTTGAGTCTCAAATACATTCTCAAGTGCCCCCTTCAAAAATAGGAAGAAAACCCGTGGACTCGGACAGTCTCGATACCCTTCGGATTTCCCAATTCCTTAAAGAACAGGAATAACCCGGATCCTTGAATCAAATTCTTGAGTACAGTGTTGCTCATATAAGAACTGATTTTCTCTTTTAAATCAGTATACTGGACCTGTCACTCAACTGAAACAGTAACCATAGCCCCTCTCTTGGGCTTTGTACAATAATTCTCCCCAGCGGAGTCAAACAACGTTTAGCCTCTCTCTCGGGCTTTGTACGAGACACATAAGAGACTCCCTCATTGAGTCAATCACCCCTTTCGCCTCCATCTCGGGCTTTATACGAGATACAAAAAGGTTCTTATTAAGCCAAACAAACAACAACCTCCATCTCGGGCTTCATACGAGATGCAAAAAACTCTCTTGTTGAGTCAATTAGCCTTCATCTCGGGCTTTATACGAGATACCAAAAGACTTCATCGCCGAGTCAAAACTTTTTAGCCTCTCTCTCGAGCTTTGTACGAGACACATACTAGCCTCCTCTTAGGCTTTGTATAAGAAAACCACTGGTTGATCCAATCAACCTTTTAGCATCAAAGTTGTGCCTCGTTCACAGTACACAAACATCAACAACTATTTCTCCTTCATCTAATCGCTGTAAGCGGCAAGCCTCTAGATCATCTACATCCACGCCACTGTCCCTCTTTTAGCATGAGAAATTCCTAAGGAAAGATGGCATTGCTCTACACTGAGTTAAAGTCTTCTCCTTCGGGTTAAAATCCCTATAAAGGAAATTATGGCATTGCCGGATTCACAAATCCCGGTTAAAGTAATCCTCCTTTACAGTCAGTCACCCAACAGTTGTGACAAACAGACCCCTTTAGAGATGACAAATTCTCTCTAAAGTCAACACCTTTAGCTTCATATCTTGGGCTTTGAACAAGATACAAACATACTTTTTAGCTTCATATCTTGGGCTTTGAACAAGATACAAACCACCTTTCGCTTCACGTCTTGGGCTTTGAACAAGACACCAAAACAACCATTTCCTCCCATAGAATAGGAGGAACTACGAACGCTCTGATTTCCCTGTTTCGGTAAACGTGAATACGTAGGCATAAGATTGAAAGAAAAATCTTAGCGAGCACACTAAACAAAAACCCAAAATCCCATACTCTCATGTATCTATCAAAAGCATCAGTCCTAACATCCTAATCCTTGTTCCTCGCCAGAAAATCCAAGAGAGAAAAGAAAAACGTATTGGCGAAAATACAAATAACCAGTACAAAGGCCCCCCCACATTGATAGCATTCGTAACCTAACAGACTGCTGTTTAAACTCAGTATGCAAAGCAGGGTTAATTGGAGACATCTATTTCCCTTCCTTCATCAGCTTTAATAGGATAAAAAATGAATCGACCTGTAGTAAACTCAACCGCATAGAGCGACCAGCGCTTAAGAACCGCGTCCAAAATTGCTCGCTACACCAGAGCTGAGTCGCCATATACATCCAAGTTCTTGATCCTTAAGTTGATCCCTTCTTCGAGACCCATAATACAAGCTTCGTATTTGGCCTCGTTGTTTGTGCACTTGAACGTAAGTCTGGCAGTGAAAAGAATGTGGGTACCCTGAAGTGTAACAATGATTGTCCCAATTCCGTTTCCGTAATGATTGACAGTTCCGTCAAAGATTAGTCCCCACTGGGAACCTGGTTCTGGCCCTTCACTCGGTAGCGGTTCATCGCAGTCTTTCATTTTTAGATACATGACATCTTTGTCTAGGAAGGCAAACCCGATTGATTCTTAATCATCAATCGGTTGATGAGCCAAATGATCGGCTAAAACACTTCCTTTAACGGCTTTTTGAGCATGGTACTCTATGTCATATTCTGATAACAACATCTGCCAACGGGCAATCCTTCCTGTGAGAGCAGGTTTTTCAAAGACGTACTTGATTGGATCCACCTCGGAGACCAACCAAGTAGTGCGACGAATCATGTATTGGCGAAGACGTTTAGCTGCCCAAGCCAAAGCGCATCAAGTTTTCTCAAGCATCGTGTACCGAGTCTCGCAGTCGGCGAACTTCTTGATCAGATAGTAAATGGCAGACTCTTTCCGTTTAGTTTCGTCTTGTTGGCCAAGTACACATCCCATTGAGTCCTCTTGAACTGTGAGGTAGATAATCAGTGGTCTTCCTTCCACTGGAGGTGATAGAATCGGCGAATTCAACAGGTATTCCTTGATACTGCCGAAGGCAGTTTGGCAGTCATCTGTCCAAACACAATCCTGATTCTTTTTTAGTAGTTTGAAAATCGGCGCACACGTGGCGGTCATGAGGAATATGAATCTGGAGATGTAGTTTAAACTTCCCAAGAATCCTCTGACTTGTTTTTCAGATTTTGGAGAAGGCATTTCTTGAATTGCCTTGACCTTGTCAGGATCAACCTCAATTCCTTTCTGGCTGACGATGAACCCTAAAAGTTTTCCCGAACGAACACCGAAGGTGCATTTGTTGGGATTCAAGCAGAGTTTGTACTTTCTCAACCGCTCGAACAGTTTTGACAAGTGGGTCACATGTTCCTCTTCTGTTCTAGATTTAGCAATCATATCATCGACATATACCTCGATTTCTTTGTGTATCATGTCATGAAACAGAGTAGTCATGGCCTTTTGATAGGTTGCCCCGGTATTCTTCAAACCGAACGACATTACCTTGTAACAAAAGGTACCCCATGGGGTAATGAACGAAGTTTTCTCCATGTCTTTCGGCACCATTTTGATCTGGTTATAGCCCGAGAATCCATCCATGAAGGAGAAAACTTTGAACTTTGCTGTACTGTCCACCAGCATGTCAATGTGTGGTAAAGGAAAGTCGTCCTTTGGACTAGCCTTGTTTAGATCTCTGTAATCTACACACATTCTGACCTTTCCATCCTTTTTGGGAACGGGTACGATGTTGGCTAACCATTGAGGATATTCTGATGTAGCGAGGAAACCCGCGTCGATCTGTTTCTGTACCTCCTCTTTGATTTTGATAGCCATGTCAGGATGAGTCCGTCTCAACCTTTGTTTTACTGGCGGACATTCAGACCCTAACGGTAAATGATGCTCCACGATGCTGGTATCCAACCCTGGCATATCCTGATAGGACCAAGCGAATACATCGGGGAATTCTTTGATAAGCTTTATCAAACCCTCTTTGGCAATGGGACTGAGCAGTGGCCCAATCCAGATTTCTTTTCTCTCTTTTTCCAAACCCAAGTTTACCCTTTCCAACGGCTCTTTGTGAGGTTCAATGGACCTTTCCTCCTGTCTGAGTAATCGGGAGATCTCTTCTGGAATTTCATCGTCAACTTCTTCTTTAGCCCCAAATATTGGGAACTCAAAGTCGGGAGAAGGCATCGGATCGTATGTTTCAACGGGGTTTAAAACAAGCAATCTGCATGACGTGATGATTTGTGTTTAGAAGAGATAGAGAAAATGCAAGTGTGTGCAGTGTATTTTTCTTTTACTGCTTGTTTATATTATTGAGTTGTTTTTTAGGATTACCATTTTCTAAGAAAAACAAAAAGAGAAAATAGCAATTAATGCGGAAATTACAGAATGACGTTATTTTATTAATGAACAAGTCGATTCTTGAAACTACAGCCCTATAAAACAAAACTCTGTCGCTTTGGGCAAAGCAATGAGGGAAATTTACAAAAAGTGAGCCCTATAAAAACATCTGTTTCACCTGGGCAGGGCGATAGGTTAAAGACGACAATTACTTTGACTTATGAACAATCTTCGGAACATCGACAGCAACCCATTGGCGGCGAACTCCTCGGTGAATCACAAAGTCTGGCACCTTCCTTGATTTGTCTTCAGAAATAACGCTGATTTCTGGTGGAGCAAGATCATTGGAATCTGTCTCCCAATGTAGCGAGTGATTTTTGGATGTGGTTGCGAAGAACGATCGCTCTAGTACTACAGTTCGATTCATTTTTTATCCTATTAAAGCTGATGAAGGAAGGGAAATAGATGTCTCCAATTAACCCTGCTTGCATACTGAGATTAAACAGTCGAAACTGTTGGTTTACAGATGCTACAAAGATTCGGGGTTTCTCCTAGGTTTATTTTGTTGACGAGGGGTGCTTTAGGCTATTGGTTAAGATGTTAGGACGGATATATATGAAAGTATGGGATTTTGGGTTTTTGTTTAGTGTTCTCGCTAAGATTTTTCTTTCAATCTTATGCTTACGTATTCCCGTTTACCGAAACAGGGAAATCAGAGCGTTCGTAGTTCCTCCTATTCTATGGGAGGAAATGGGTGTTTTGGTGTCTTGTTCAAAGCCCAAGACATGAAGCGAAAGGTGATTTGTATCTTGTTCAAAGCCCAAGATGTGAAGCTGAAGAGTCTATTTGTATCTTGTTCGAAGCCCAAGATGTGAAGCTGAAAGTGTTGACCTTAGAGAGAATTTGTCATCTTTAAAGAGGGGTTTGTCTGTTACGATTGTTTATAAAGGAGAATTACTTTAACCAGGATTTGTGAATCCGACAATGCCATAATTTCCTTTATAGGGGATTTCAACCTGAAGGAGAAGACTTTAACTCAGTGTAGAGTAATGCCATCTTTCCTTAGGAATTTCTCATGCTAAAAGAGGGACAGTGGCATGGATGTAGATGATCCAGAGGCTTGCCGCTTACAGCAATTAGATGAAGGGGAAAGAGTTGTTGAAGTTTGTGTACAGTGAACGAGGCACAGCTTTGATGCTAAAAGGTTGATTGGACCAACCAGTGGTTTTCTTATACAAAGCCTAAGAGGAGGCTATTATGTGTCTCGTACAAAGCCCAAGAGAGAGGCTAAAAGGTTTTGACTCGACGATGGAGTCTTTTGGTATCTCGTATAAAGCCCGAGATGGAGGCTAGAATTTGTTTGGCTCAATAAGAACCTTTTTGTATCTCGTATAAAGCCCGAGATGGAGGCGAAATGGGTGATTAACTCAACGAGGGAGTCTCTTATGTGTCTCGTACAAAGCCCGAGAAAGAGGCTAAATGCTGTTTGACTCTGCTGGGGAGAATCATTGTATAAAGCTCAAGAGAGAGGCTAACTTCACTGGAGAAGGATCATTATACAAAGCCTAAGAGGAGGCTGTGGCGACTTTTCAGTTAAGTGATAGGTCCAGTAGACTGATTTTTAAAGAGAAAATTAGTTCTTATATGAGCAATGTTGTACTCGAGGATTTGGTTCGAGGATCCGGGTTATTCCTGTTCTTTAAGGAAGTGGGAAATCCAAAGGGTATTGAGACTGTCCGAGTCTATGAGTTTTCTTCCTATTTAACGAAGGGGTTACTTGAGAATGTCTTTAAGACTCAAGGAGATTAGACTATCCAAGTCTAGAGTGTCATCTTTTGTACTGTGCTTTGAGAAATAGTAGTAGACTCTTTGAAAGGACTGTTCTATGCAGATGACTAAGTTATGTTCCTATACCTCTAGGAGGTCGCCAGGACAATTTGTACGAAGCCCAAGAGGAGGCTGGAAACTTTTAAGAAGCCGATCGGTCCTTGTACAAAGCCCAAGAGGAGGCTATCATTCCCAGAGAAAGAGATCATTATACGAACCCTAAGAGGAGGATGTGAATACTTCTAAGAAGCCGACAGGTCCTTGTACTAAGCCCAAGAGGAGGCAAGGTTGCTTTTAGGAAGCCTGTGGGTCCTTGTACGATGCCCAAGAGGAGGCCGATGCTTTTAAGAAGCCCGTGGGTCCCCAAACCCCGAGAAATTCAAGGCAAGCTATTCACAAGGAATAAATCTAGTCAGGAAAGTTCGAGAATTTGGAAGAAACTCAAAGATGCCATTCACGGAGAATACATTCATCTCTGGGAGTAGAGTTTCTTGACAATTCCTAATGAGGACAGTCGAAGAGAAGACTGTATCTGGTGATCCTATTGGGGATCTAGTTGTCTATTTCTATGAATAAACGAAATGGCGTCACCTAGTTCTAGACGTAGTTTCCCGGGAAACACTAAATATCTATACTATTATTACACAGTTGATATGAGTTTATGAAAGAAGACTTACAGCGAAACAGCCCCACAATACAGTTATATGTATATGAAAGCGGTAAATGAAAGCGTATAAACACTTACCCGGTTGTAGAGCTTCCATGCTGTTTGGTTAGTTGTTCAACAAAGAAAGATTGAAAACAACAGTATATTCAAAATCAAAGGAGAAAGTGCTTTGAAAAAGAAAGATTTGGGGCTTACAGCTCAAGGAGAGGCCCAGGGTTTTATTAGTGAGCGCACTGTTTGAATTTGTACAGAGGGACTTATACAAGCGACTGTGGCCCAAAAATTATTTTCTGTACAAAGGGATGGGTCTTACACTCTCTCAAGAGGCCCAAAAAGTTTTAAAGAAAAAGAGTGGGGCTTATACAATATCTGAGGCCCAAATGTTTTTGGTTAAAAGGGGGTTGGGTCTTACACTCTATTAGAGGCTCAAAAGTTTTGAATGGGTCTTATAGCTCAAGGAGAGGCCCAGAAGGTTATTTTTCAAAAGGCGACGATCGCGCCGTTTGTTTTTTACGGTATCGAGACTTATACAATCACTGAGGCCCAAAAATGGTTTGGTCAAAAAAAGATTGGGTCTTACACTCTATTAGAGGCCCAAGAAGTTTTGAAAATGATTTATGAGGGTTGAATTAATCCAAAAACCCTAATTTTTTTTCAAAATGTGTTTTAATTGAATAAATATTCAATTAAAATGATCAAAATTATTTAACATAGGAAAAACAATTTGTAATATTGGATTAATGCTTCAAAAATTATGTATTGACCTACAAAATAATTAGAAAGCATTAAAAGTTGCAAAATCAAGGTGGAAAAAATATTTTAAATGTTAAAAATAATAAAAACATTAATTCTTTGCAAAAATATCAATTATACAAAATAAATAATATTTTTGGGATTTTTTGGGAAAATAAAATATTTTAACATTTTTGTGAATTATTAAAAAAAGAACCAACTCAAAATCATTAAAACTCAGAGAGAAATTAATTTTTGAATCAATTAAATAAAATCACAAAATTCAAATATTTGAATTTATGAAAATGGCGCCAAGAACATGGATCAAGAACACGCGCGTTTTCTGCCTTTCCCAGATTTGTATTTTCTATCCAATCTCACTGAATACTTGATTATATCATGCAATCCACATATCAATATGCTCGTCTCAACCTCACGATCATGTTTATGACAATTAATTTCATTTAAATTAAGCATAAAACAAGAAATTAAGCATGAAGGCTGGGATTTTTAATGAACGATTCAAACAAAGCAATTACTTGAGGGGAAACATTCCATGCATGATTATGAACATTTGACAAAAGTATTGTGCGAGGAAATATGCATAGATTGAGAGATTACCAAGTTTAAGCTTACCTCTAGGTCGTGACAGCAAGAGAAAATTGATTTCTGAGTAGGACGTGTTACAGATGTATTGTGATGATCTGAACTGCTTCCCTACACCCTATGGAGTGTGTTTGAATGCTTGGACTTGACTGAGAATGGCTGGATCACTTCATGGCATCTCAACTGCACTTTGGTTAAAACCTTGAGCAATTGACTGGTGATTCTGAGGAATCAGTGTTCCAGTTGTTGTTTAAGTGTTTGATCAGCTCACATATTGGTTTGAGTGGAATTGCTCTCTAATGAAAAACCTGATAGTGACTTGCTAAGAAAAGCATTTTTGGAGTGAAAGAAGAGATTTTGAGGAAAGCATCTATTTGATGGCTTTGGTGTACTCAAACTGATCACAATTGAGCTCTATTTATAGTAGAGCAAGTTTGTTTTGTGATCCACAGTGAATGGCAACTGCAGCTGGTGTTTGTTCAATGTTGGCCAATGGAAATCCAAGTCTCCTCTAGCCATTGACTAGAGGTTAGGGCACAGGGTGTTGGTTCCCTTGGTCTTGGATAAGTCTTGACTGAATTCAATTAGGAATGGCTCAGTCCATGCCACCTTGATGCTTCCATTGAATGCTCCAATCCAAAATTGTAGTCTTGTCCCTATTTTGGCCATTCTAGGTTCAACATGCTATTTCTTGTTCCAAAGACTTTGGAGGCTTGGCTTAGTGATTGTCCCCTTTAGATTCAATCCTCAGAGGTGTCCAAGTGGATAGGAGCATTTGTATTTGGCTCATTTTGGCAAATCGAGCAAAAATGCAAATTCTGCCTTGCCTTGGCAGATTTCAGCAAGGCAACTTTCCAATGTCATATCTCATGACCCAAATTGAATTTGGTAATGTTCTTGGTCATTTTGGAAAGCCCTTACATGATACAACAACTGTTTGAACATATTTAGTTTTGATCTCTTTTGAATCCAAGTGAAAAACCCTCCTACATTTGGCAAAAAGTAAGGCAAAATCTGACTTAGTGAAATTTTCACTAAGTGTTGGAACAAAGTGACTTTTCTTGATTTTGATCACTCCATAACTCAAAATCCATGAGGAATTGGAATTAGGTCTAGTTGAAGTTTTTGTAGAGGGTAATGAGATCTACAAATCAAGCCTTGGATGGGAGAAAATGGCTTTGTGGTTTAGGAGTTATGACCCTCCAAAGTTAGTACCCTAGCCACTTTATTTTTAACTTAGAAAATTTTCTAAGTTTTTTATGGTTACCCCTTTTACAAGTTACCCAACTTTTCTTGATTTTTCTTGATGAATGATGATTCAAATCATACATTAACATAATTTTAGGGTTAAAAATCCATTTTGGTGAAAAATCTCAAAAAGTCAAAGTTGACTTTTGTGCACAGTTGACTTTTTATCAGATGAATTCCAAACTGTGCAATTCTTCAGGAAATCATGTCCTTGACCTAAATCAAACTTGATGGACATGTTACATGGGTGTCATAGGGTATATTGATGCATGTCATAGGGCTTGGGAGCATGTCCTGGTCAAAAGTCAAAGTTACAGTTGACTTTTTCCTTAAAACCCTAACTGTGGTACAGATGAAATTGAGACTTGTTGCTCAAGCTTCTTGGATTAATCCATTGTTGCAAATGGATCAATATAGTTCATTAGAGACCCTCAAACCCTCTCTTGAGGTCTTGGCTCATGATTTTCCCTAAAAGTCAACTTAGGGGTGAATTAGGTCAAGAAACCCTAATTCCTGATTTTTGATGAATGCATCCCCTGAGGCAAAATTGACTTGATGATTGGGTCCATGAGGTTCCATGGAGTATATTAGGTTATGTTTTGGATCATTGGCTTGTGCCCAGATGAAAATTTTCAATCTGGAGACCCTGGTTGACCAAAACCCTAATTTGGTGACACTGTCGATCTTGAGACTTGATCCACCTAGAAGGGAGCAGCCTTGTGCTTGATCCTTGAAGTGGGAGTCCTTTTGATCCATTATGGATGCTTGAGAGGTTTGACAAGTTAAAGATCATGTCATTCCTTGATTGATCCTTTGTCTAAGGCTCTGAGAGGGCTTGAAACCCTAAGTCTGATTGTAGTGGATGCTCACCCATCTTTCGGGAGACTGATGAAGTATGATGGTACATCCATATTGTGATGATGAGTTTCACAATGATGGGAAATCTTAGTGGTCAAAATTTGGGGTATGACAGATGCCCCTATTTAATCTTCTTGGACACGAAGGTGTGAATGACGAAGGTATTCGGGCATTCGGGGTGCAAGAGGATTAAATATCGGAATACCCGAAATTTTGATGGTGGTTATGAATGGTAGCTTACGCATTCATCATCTTTAGCTAAGCGATGATGCTTAAAAAAGGTAAACTTCCCCTCGATCCTGGTCTTCAGCCAAGGAACTGGTCTCAGTTTCTAAAATAAACTTCCCCTCGATCCTGGTTTCCTACCAAGGAACTGGTCTTAGTTTCTGATGTAAACTTCCCCTCGATCCTGGTTTCCTACAAAGGAACTGGTCTTAGTTTCTGATGTAAACTTCCCCTCGATCCTGGTTTCCTACACAGGAAATGGTCTTAGTTTCTGATGTAAACTCCCCCTCGATCCTGGTTTCCTACCGAGGAACTGGTCTTAGTTTCTTTCGTCAATAAACTTTACTGACAAGGGACGCTATTCGTAGCGGCTTTCCTTCAAACTTCTCGCCGAATTTTCCTGGGGAGATGCCATTTGAGTGGAAAAAGTTTCGATGTCAGACTTGCTGGGGAACCCAGTCGTCTGAGTTGTAGAGGTGTACAAACTTCTCTGTTGGAGGTGCCATTTGTTGACTCTACTTAGGGAATGCGAGTCCCTTGAGAGACTGCATTCGCTTGGGGTCTTTACATCATACTTTTCTTGGAGATCTTCTCGGAGAAATGCCATATGATGTGATCCAATTTTGAGGTGCCGATAACCTTTTCATCAGCGGTTCTTTCGGAGAAAAACTGTCGTACTGCCGAATCTCCGATTTAGGAGGCTTTCTCTCGGGATTTTCTTTAATCCGGGAAAACAAGGATATCATCTTCAATGGTGAAGAGTGATGTTAACTGAGGGCTCTCTGTTCTTTTAGAGGTTCAAGTTATCAAAGTGGTCGAGGACCCAACTTCAATCCAGAAATAAAACTGGAGGAGAGAGAATGTTCAGACGTAACACTTCCTGACGAGGAAAAGGCTGACAACTCGATTGAGAGGACTTTTATCACTAGGGGACAAGGCCGACTAGAGTGATAGTGATGCAATATGAAATGTGAATGCAAATCAATAATGCAATGATGCATGTATGTTTATGCTGACAAAACTGACGCGACATACAAACTGACAGGTGAACACGACTTGATACTCGGCCATCGTGGGGCGAAGAAGTACAGTAGGTTCAGAATAGCAATTCCACCTTGCTTAGGAGAGATAGTCCCTGTTGGGAGCTATGTTGGTCGGGCTTAGGAGATGAGAACTCGACCGAGGCGTGTCAGACGAAACAAGGTCTCTGACACAGTTGATCCCTTCATTCAGGCGTACTGGGTTAGAAGGAGTACTTTGATTCTGCACTTTGAGGTTCGATTACTTCTGGAGAAGCGACCGATGTTCTTCTGATGTTCAACAGTCAAAAGCAATTGCCATCTTTAATTTAAAAGCAGAAAAAGTTTTAACAAGCAAATTCATTTTTGTTTTATTTCAAGAATCGTTAATCATGTTAACAACGTCGTTCTGTAAAGCTAAAACAAATAAGAATTACAAACAAAAGCACAAAGGCTCAAATTTTATTGATAAAATGGAGATCATCCAAACGCATGATTCCGAAGATTATTTACAAAGTTAGAAAATGGTAATTTACAGGGAAAAGGGCTACATTGAAACATAACGACCGCTATCCTTCTACCAACTTTGAATTCGGGGCATCCTGAGCTTTCGTCGAAGATGACCTTGCCTGGAGTTTTCTAACAGATGATGTAACTGCTACTGAGGGACTTGCCTCTGTTGAACATAGTTACTTGCCATTATCCCTAACTTTTGCCTGGATTGTACTGTGATGTTTCCAATCCACCGGGATGATTTTTTTTCTCTGTCTCTAACTTTTGCCTGGACCGCCCTTTCGGATTTTCAATCCACCAAGACGTTTTTTTTAGTTTAGTTTAGGCGAAGTATTTCTTGACTACATCAACATTTGTGGGGTAGGAAAATTCCTCTCCGTCCATGGTTGCAAGTCTCAAGGCGCTGCCTGAGAAAGCTTTCGTGGCCACATAGGGGCCGTCATAATTCGGAGTCCACTTGCCCCGAGAGTCAGTGAGAAATGATTGTATCTTCTTGAGCACGAGGTCTCCTTTTCTGAAGACACGAGGTCGGACCTTTTTGTTAAACGCCCTCTTCATTCTCTGTTGATACAACTGACCGTGGCATAGTGTCGTGATTCGCTTCTCCTCGATCAGATTCAATTCGTCGTGTCGGCTTTGACACCATTCAGCTTCGGTGAGTTTAGCTTCCATCAATACTCGGATTGACGGGATCTCTACTTCTATGGGGAGCACTGCTTCCATGCCATACACTAGAGAGAAAGGGGTAGCCCCTGTTGAAGTGCGGACAGATGTGCGATAATCGTGAAGAGCAAAGGGTAACATTTCGTGCCAGTCTTTATAGGTTACAACCATCTTTTGAATGATCTTCTTGATGTTCTTGTTAGCCGCTTCTACCGCTCCGTTCATCTTGGGTCGGTAGGGAGATGAGTTATGGTGTTCGATCTTGAACTCTGTACACAACTCCTTCATCATCTTGTTGTTTAAGTTAGATCCATTATCAGTAATGATTTGGCTCGGAACACCATAACGGCAGATGATATTGTTTTTGATAAATCGGACCACCACTTGTCGGGTTACATTGGCGAATGACGCTGCTTCGACCCACTTAGTGAAGTAGTCAATGGCTACTAGGATGAACCGATGTCCGTTTGAAGCCTTAGGTTCGATCAAGCCAATCATGTCGATTCCCCATATGGAAAAAGGCCACGGGGAAGAAAGAACTTTGAGATGTGATGGCGGTACATGAATTTTGTCGGAGTATATCTGACACTTGTGACACCTCCTCATGTACTTGTAGCAGTCGGATTCCATGGTCAACCAGTAATACCCTGCTCTGAGAATTTTTCTCGCTATTGTGTGTCCGTTGGCATGAGTGCCAAAGGATCCTTCATGAATTTCTTTCATCAGCATGTCTGCTTCTGGTCTGTCTACGCATCGGAGCAAGACCATGTCAAAATTTCTCTTATAGAGAGTGTCCCCGCTCAGGAAGAAGTTTCCAGCCAATCTTCTGAGGATTTTTCTGTCTTTTCTGAGTGCCCTAGATGGGTACTCCTGTTTTTGAAGGAAGCATTTGATATCATGATACCAAGGTCTGTCGTCTATGACTGCTTCAATCGTGAAGATGTAAGCGGGCCTTTCAAGGCGCATTATGTTGATCTTAGGTAGGTCGTTCCATTGACCTACACTAATCATGAAAGAGATGATGGCTAATGCATCAGCCATGTGATTCTCATCACGAGGGATGTGATGAAACTCGACTTTGTCGAAGAAAGGTAGCAACCTTTTTGCGTAGTCTTTGTAAGGAATCAATCCTGATTGGTATGTGTTCCAATCTCCTTTTATCTGATTGATAACCAGAGCTGAGTCGCCATATACGTCCAAGTTTTTTATCCTTAAATCAATTGCTTCTTCGAGACCCATGATACACGCTTCGTATTCGGCCTCGTTGTTCGTACATTTGAACGTAAGTCTGGCAGTGAAAGGAATGTGGGTACCCTGAGGGGTAACAATGATTGCCCTAATTCCGTTTCCATAATGATTAACTGCTCCGTCAAAGATAAGTCCCCATTGGGAACCTGGTTCTGGCCCTTCACTGGGTAACGGTTCATCGCAGTCTTTCATTTTTAGATACATGACATCTTCGTCTGGGAAGTCAAACCCGATTGATTCTTGATCGTCAATCGGTTGATGAGCCAAATGATCGGCTAAAATACTTCCTTTAACAGCTTTCTGAGCGTGGTACTCTATGTCATATTCTGATAACAGCATCTGCCAACGGGCAATCCTTCCCGTGAGAGCAGGTTTTTAGAAGACGTACTTGATTGGATCCATTTCGGAGATTAACCAAGTAGTATGACGAATCATGTATTGGTGAAGACGATTGGCTGCCCAAGCCAAAGCATAACAAGTTTTCTCAAGCATCGTGTACCGAGTTTCGCAGTCGGTGAATTTCTTGCTCAAATAGTAAATGGCAGACTCTTTCCGTTTGGTTTCGTCTTGTTGGCCAAGTACACATCCCATTAAGTCCTCTAGGACTGTGAGGTAAATGATCAGTGGTCTTCCTTCCACTGGAGGTGATAGAATCTGAGGATTCAACAGATATTCCTTGATACTGTCGAAGGCGGTTTGACAATCTTCTGTCCAAACGCAATCCTGGTTCTTTTTGAGTAATTTGAAAATCGGCGCACACGTGGCGGTCATAAGGAATATGAATCTGGAGATGTAGTTCAAACGTCCCAGGAATCCTCTGACTTGTTTTTCAGTTTTCGGAGAAGGCATTTCTTGAATGGCCTTGACCTTGTCAGGATCAACCTCAATTCCTTTCTGGCTGACGATGAACCCTAGTAATTTCCCTGAACGGACACCGAAGGTGCACTTGTTGGGATTCAAGCGGAGCTTGAATTTTCTTAGACGTTCGAACAATTTTGACAGATGTTCAATGTGTTCACTCTCTGTTTTAGATTTTGCAATCATATCATCGACATACACTTCGATTTCTTTGTGTATCATGTCATGAAAAAGAGTAGTCATGGCCCTTTGATAGGTTTCCCCGGCGTTCTTCAAACCGAACGACATTACCTTGTAACAAAAGGTGCCCCATGGGGTAATGAACGAAGTTTTCTCCATGTCTTTCGGCGCCATTTTGATCTGGTTATAGCCCGAGAATCCATCCATGAAGGAGAAAATTTTGAACCTTGCTGTGCTGTCTACCAGCATGTCAATGTGTGGTAAAGGAAAGTCATCCTTTGGACTTGCCTTGTTCAGATCCCTGTAATCAACACACATTCTGACCTTTCCGTCCTTTTTCGGAACGGGTACGATGTTGGCTAACCATTGAGGATATTCAGACGTAGCGAGGAAACCCGCGTCAATCTGTTTCTGCACCTCCTCTTTGATTTTGATGGCCATGTCCGGGTGAGTGCGTCTCAACCTTTGCTTTACTGGCGGCCATTCCGATCTTAACGGTAAGTGATGTTCCACGATGCTGGTATCCAACCCTGGCATATCCTGATAGGACCAAGCGAATACATCGGGGAATTCTTTGAGAAGCTTTATCACACTCTCTTTGGCAGTTGGACTGAGCAGTGCCCCAATCCTGATTTCTTTTCTCTCTTTTTCTGAACCCAAGTTTACCATTTCCAACGGCTCTTTGTGAGGTTCAATGGACCTTTCCTCTTGTCTGAGTAGTCGAGAGATCTCTTCTGGAATTTTGTCGTCATTTTCTTCTTCAGCCTCGAATACCGGGAACTCAAAGTTGGGAGAAGGCATCGGATCGTATGTTTCAACGGGGTTTAAAATAAGCAATCTGCATGACGTGATGATTCGTGTTTAGAAGAGATAGAGAAAATGCAAGTGTGTGCAGTGTTTTTATTTTATTACTGCTTGTTTTTATTTGAATTGTTTTTTAGGATTACCATTTTCTGAAAAAGCAAAAAGAGAAAACAACAATTAATGCAGAAATTACAGAACGACGTTATTTTATTAATGAACAAGTCGATCCTTGAAACTACAGCCTTATAAAACAAAACTCTGTCACTTTGGGCGAAGCAAAGAGGGAAAATTTACAGAAAGTGAGCCCTATCAAAACATCTGTTTCACCTGGGCATGGTGAAAGGTTAAAGATGGCAATTACTTTGACTGATGAACGATCTTCGGAACCTCGTCGGCAGCCCATTGGCGGCGAACTCCTCGGTGAATCACAAATTCTGGCACCCTCCTTGATTTGTCTTCAGAAATGACGCTGATTTCTGGTGGAGCGGGATCATTGGAATCTGTCTCCCAAGCAGAATTGTCGTAGGATAATTCCTCAGTTGCATTTTGCATAGCATCTGTGCTCTCAGCTGTATCTCCCCATCCAGTAGGCTGGATGTCATCGAGCCTGATACGAGAGCTTTCGGGAGCGGTGTACTTGACCATATAGTCGTATTTCCCACTCGGTTGTCCCAAGGTGTCCCACACTTCTTTGGAACTGGAGGAGTCATCTCTCTCAATGACGTTAACCTCAAGAAAAGCATAGTTGGTGAATTCAAGTCCTGCAAACGTTGCAAACTCATCTTCATGTTGAGTAGTTTCCGAATGACCTGAGTGTTGATCCCATGACATGGTGGGGACACAGGTATTCTGTTCAATAACGGTCAGCTGATTTTCATTGTTCGGATGACTCTCTTGCCCCAAGTTTCCTGGGTAAGGTTGCCACATTGGCAGACCATCCATTGGGCCATAGTAATTGTGGTCAAAGTTGTCTTTCATTAGAGTGTCCTCCTCTAATGAATTTGGTGGAGCACGGCATCCTTCCGGATCACAATCTCCATAGATCATTTCGACGTCTGACCTTGGTATAAATCTCGGACTCTGTGCGGGATAGCAAAATGGCATAGGCACCTCTTCCTGAGACATATAACCGTCCTCATTAAGATAGGACTTCCATTCTTCATTTGTGTCGGAGGGATCATCCTCATTGATAGCATGTACTGCTTGAGACACCGGGTGAAGAAAACCTCCACTGTGGAAGAAGTTTTGAAGGGGATGAAGACTTTCATTGTTGGCAGCTGTCCGGGTACAGGTTGCAGAAAAACCAAGACCCTTCTTTGTTTTATTGTCAATAGGAATGACAAGCCGTCCCCATCCTGTTGTATCAGTACTCTCGACCGCTTTGATAGCATCTTTGTATGAGGAAATTGAGGTTCCTCCTTGGGATTGATTGTCCTTGCCCACCAACAGTGCTTGGAACTGAATTCCAATAACCTCCTCGGGTTCTATGCCAGTAGATGATGTCAAGTTGCTTACAAGCAAGGCTTGTTCCCCACAAACTGTGACAAGTTGATTGTTCTTGAAGAACTTTAGCTTTTGGTGGAGGGTCGAAGTGACCGCTCCAGCCTGATGTATCCAAGGTCTTCCTAATATACAACTGTACGTTGCCCGGATGTCCATGACCTGGAAAGTGACTTGGAAAGTGTGAGGACCGATAGTTATGGGAAGATCAACTTCGTCGATAACTGTTTTTTTGGATCCGTCGAACGCTTTGACGACGACCTCGCTGATTCTCATCGGAGGGCCTTTGAATGATAATTGCATCAAAGTGGACTTCGGCATAACATTCAGGGCTGACCCTGTGTCTACCAGTACGCTGGCTAAAGCATCGTCCTGGCAGTTAACTGTGATATTGAGCGCCATGTTATGACGACGACCCTCTTCGGGTAATTCCTCATCACTAAATCCCAAATTATTGCAGGAAGTGATGTTAGAGACAATGCTATCAAACTGTCTGATTGTTACATCCTGTTCCACAAAGGCTTGCTCCAAGACTTTCTGTAGAGCCTCCCTGTGGGCTTCTGAACTGAGTAATAATGATAATACCGAGATCTTTGAAGGAGTTTGTAACAGTTGATCGACAATGTTGTATTCACTCCTTTGGATGAGCTTCAGCATCTCATCATTATTTTTCCAAAGGTCGGGATTACTGGATTGACCGACTGGTGGATCAGGAGTTTCTGTCTGAAGTTCCTTTTCCTTGTTAGGTTCTCCAACTCCTCGATTGAAGATTCTACCACTCCGTGTTACACGACTGATGTCTGCAATATTCACAACGGAGGGTAATGGAATTTCCTTTCCATTTTCAACTGTCGTTGCACCGTATTTGTAAGGGATAGCCTTAGTTGATTCATACGGTGTTGGTCTCGGTAGATAGATAACTACATGAGCCTTATGATTTTTCTAACCATCATAATTAATCTCGATCCGTTCCCGGTTGGGAACTTTAGATTCGTCAAGTAGAGGGATAATGGCAAAAACATCCCTGGTCCTGTGATGACCAGAGATCGTGACAACATCCTCAACTTGATCGACAAGGTAGTTCAGCGTCCAGTTGATGGGTCCAAAACCCGGATATGGGCGAATCTCTCCACGATCTACCTGACCCTGAAGAGCTGCTCTCACAAGGTAAGACCCTTGGTTACTTTCCGAACAGACGCTACAACGGTCATAATTGTGTGGTGGCACCTGGCCGCACCCACTTTGAATACAATGTAACCTCACTAGGTTAGCTTCCATAGATCGGACATCCTGACTCTGACGCCGAGTGGGGTTTCTGTTATTGATACTAATCTATTGAGTATCTTCATCCATATAAATTGGCATCCACCAGTGATTTAACAAGTGCTGAAGTGCCTCCTGGACAAGGGTACAACCTCGATCGTTTTTGCAACCTGCTTTACAGCTTTGATAGTCATGTGATATTAGGAATCCGAGTCGGACCTGCTCAGCATGTAACTCTACCAGGTTGGTATTCATCACGCGAATATCGAAGATCTGAACCATGTTGATTTGATAGGAATTTCTATCATGGTAGTCTTGGATCCATCCAAGATTCATCTGACGTTGGAGGGCCTCCTGTATAAAAGAGCATCCCTGTTTGTTTACCAAGAAAATCAGACAGGAACTGTAATCGTGCCGCGGAAGATTATGATACTGGCTTTGCCTTGAGTGCATCGCCACCAAGTTGACATTCATTGCACGGATATCGTGGTTCTGAATGACGTTAGAATTTGTGTAAATCATGTTAACTCCACGAAATCGGTGCTCTTGGATCCATCCGAGATCCATCTGTTCCTGTAGAGCTGCTTGCACCACAGAACATCCCTGATTGTCTTTAGAGCAGATATCACACTGGTGATAGTTATGAGGTGGCACATGGCTATATCCACTCTGTCTACAATGCATCTTGACCAGATTGGTTTTCAACAAGAGTACATCATGAATTTGATAGACATCGTTAGTCTCTCCTTCTATCAAATTGACTGCAGCCTTCTCGTGTTGAGGCAGCGGATTCGTGAGAACATTAGGATTTGTATCCTTAAAGGATAAGACCCCGCTCCTAACAAGTTTTTGCACGTCGGACTTGAAATTGAGACAAGTCTCTATGTTATGCCCTGGACCTCCTTAATGATAAGGGCAAGTTTGATCCACCTTAAACCAAAAAGGCGGATTTTTCGGTACTGTAAGAGGAGATTTAGTCTGAATGTGCCCCTTAGCCAGTAGTAATGGAAACAGCTCTGCGTACGACACGGGTATAGGATCAAATCTTGGTGGCCGTGTTGTACGGTTGTTGTTGTATGGAGGATGAGCCTGCTGAAGAGGCTGTTGTGTCCTTTGCTGATCAGGTTGGCTCTGCGCAACCTGAGGTTGATACGTAGGAATAGACGCAGGGTTGATAGCAGGAGTCACAACTGCTACCGGTTGATAACGTCGCCTTTGCTTTCCGAGGGAGATATTCCCAATATCTTGCTCTTTTTTCTTAGGGAGAGCACTACCGTGTTTTTTAGTACCGCTCGTCGATCCAGTGTCTTTTGCCAAACGTCCTTCTCGGACGGCTTCCTCAAGACGTACACCCATGCCAACCATTTCGGTGAAATCACTGGGCGCACTGGCAACCATTCGGTCATAGTAAAATGAGCTTAAGGTTTTTAAGAAGATCTTTGTCATCTCTTTTTCCTCAAGAGGTGGACAAATTTGAGCGGCAATCTCACGCCACCTTTGAGCGTACTCCTTAAAGGTTTCCTTGTCCTTTTGCGACATCAATCTGAGTTGATCTATGTCAGGTGCCATGTCCAAATTGTATTTGTATTGTTGGACGAAGGCAGTGCCAAGATCTCTGAATGTACTGATCGTGGCACGATTTAAACCCATGTACCATTTGAGTGCGGCACCGGTTAAACTATCTTGAAAGTAGTGAATTAGTAGGTCCTGATTTTTCGTCTGAGCTGACATCCGCCGAGCGTACATCACCAGATGGCTTTGAGGGCAAGAGTTACCCTTGTACTTTTCCAAGTCGGGCACTTGAAGTTTGTGCGGAACTTTCACATTTGGGACCAAGCAGAGATCTGCAGCGTCCTTTCCAAATAAATCCTGACCGCGAATGGCTTGCAGCTCCTTCTGCATTTCCAAGAACTGCTCCTGGAATTCCTCCATTCTGTCAAACATATTTTCCTTCTTACCAGAAGGTGTCTGTGGAATCTATCCTTCTGGGACAGTGCGGACCACAGGGGGTGGTACCGTGACTACGGTAGTGAGTCTTGGCGTTTCCCGAAGTTTGTAACCTTCAGGAGTCTTCAGTATACCCCTGGCATCTTCGCTTTCCCGAAGTTTGTAACCTTCAGGCCCAGCGGCTTCTGTTATGATTCCCTGATCTTCAGTGATCGGCGGAACATATCCTTCTAGGATATAGTTAACAGGCATGCCCCAAGGACGATCTTTCGGTATTTGATACCTAGGATCATACTTCTCCACTATGGGCGTTGAGGTGATCTCTGAGATCACAGTTCGTTGTAGCTGAGCTTCTGCCATGGCTTGCATGTCGTTACGAAGCTTTCTCATATCCTCTCTCAGAGCGTCGATCTCTTCTTTCACCTCTCTGTTTTCTTCCTCAAGATCATCCATCTTTTTCTGACGATTGGCCCGAGTATTATACGAATGAGACAGTTTGACTCTAGAACCGAGACACAAACATGAGATTCGTAGATAAGAAGAATACGTGATGTGAGAATGATGAATGCAATGATTATATTAATTGTTTTGTTTTTTGGTTTAATCAAAATAAACTTCGACAATTAGATTGCAAATATCAAACAGTGGGGAAACCCCTTTTTATTGAAATTCAAAGGATTACAGAAATGGAAATACAGTAGATTACAAGGTGCAGGAACAGAAACCTAAACTAATGGGTCTCGAGTCCTCTCTGAAGAGAAATCGGGTGTTGATTCTGGTATCTTCCTTTTCTTTGCCCGGGGCTCTTGGGCCGTTGTCGGGTTGTCATTCGTTTGCCAGGTGAAAGGAGTGAGCAAATTCCTTTGGTCATCTTGATTCTCTACAGTATGTTGCTCCAAAATTTCAATCAGAGCATCCTTCTCTTTCAGTAATTGTTGTATTTTGATGCACTCTACGTCGAGGGTGCGGTACTTGTTCTTCCAAGACCTTCTCTCCCGTTGAACTTTGTTGAGAGTAACCTGAAGCTTTTCAGTTTCCGTCATGAAGTACATGACAGATTCCCTCGGCGGAAAAATTCCGTAACGAGGATAAGGCATCTTTAGCTTGAGAGCTCTAGCTTGTACCCAATGGAGGTAAGGCTCCACCGAGACACAGTACAGTTTTCCTAGAGACTCTCGTCCTCTCTTATGAACATGCTTCCAAGCGTGCACTATTTCCATCTTTAGTTCCCTGTCGTTTTCTCCTTCCTTGAAGAAAAGACCTTCTAGATGAACACCCCGTGGGACGTGTCTCATCGGGTATTCAAATTGACGATGAACGAGAACTGGATGGTAATTGATTCCTCCCTTAGTTCCTATAAGGGGTACGTTGGGGAAGTTTCCACAACGGTCAATGATCCTGATTCCATCATAGATCCTATTACACCAATCTATATCAGAGTTGGTGAGAGACATGATCTTCTGCGACCAACGTAAGGCACTCTTACAATCCCAAAAAGCAGCAGACTTGGGCAAGTGAGAGATAAACCATTTGTAAAGCAGAGGTACACAGCATGTGATCTCCCCTCCGCTGTACAAATTTCCCAAGTGTACAGAATGATACGCATCTGCGAGTAAAGTCGGCACAGGGTTTCCAATGGGAAAAACCTTAATGGAGTTGATATCAACGAAGTTATTGATGTTGGGAAACAAAAATAACCCGTAGGTGAGCAAGCCAAAGACGCTTTCAAAAGCAATCACGTTTCCTATACTGGCAAAATACAGGGCTTTCTTTGTCAAGAACTCGGCTGGCAAACCTTGGATGCCACCCTTGGTAGTTAGGTGAGTCCTGATCTCAGACTCGTCCAAATGAATGGCTCTTGCAATGGTCTGATTCTTTGGAATTTCTTCCAATCCAGAAAATGGAGCTCGATTTGTGATATGTAAATCGATCAGATGAGAATACTCCTCCAGCGTTGGTGCGAGCTGGTAATCCGGGAATGTGAAACAGTGATAAACTGGATCATAAAACTGAATGAGCGCATCCATGATTCCCTCAATCACATGGACTCTTAACAGTGGTAGCAAACCTTCGTGTTTGGCTCTGAAAGCCTCTTGGTTTATGATCATCCTCGCTAACCTTCTCAAATCCTCTAGCTTTGGAACCTTGAAGGTGTAACCATGAGTTCTCCTTCTACCGAAATCCATTAGTGCAATCCTTTTCTCTGATATTTGTAATCACAGACTCACTTTAATTTGAAAAACAGAGAGACTAGAAGAGAAATTTTTTGAATGTTTTTAATGTTTTTTAAATGAATGCATGAATGCAGCACACAAAAACATAGAAAAAACATGGGGTCAAAGGGTCGTTGTCATGAAGTCAAGGCTCTACCCATCCCCAAAGGTTTATACTAGGGTGATTTTTGTACCTGTACTCATTATCATCAGCTCCTCCCAGGAAAGAAAAACAACAAGCGGATCGCCAGCGAGTTGTAGAGCAATCTTAGAGTAAGTTCCATTCACCGAGAATAGATCACCAGCCTCAAATGAGGGTAGTATCGCGTAACAACTATTTCCGATAGTTTTCGCACTACAAAAGGGTTTGGCTCCTCAGCTTCTCAGACATCACAATCGGCCCATTGTCTAGGTGAGAGAATGGGTTGCATTGGTCAGCCTACACTGAGGTTGATGGTCGACCTCGTCGCCATCACTTATCTTAAGTGTATACTCGATCTTTCCACATGCGGCATCACACGCATTCCCATTAGCAGAAAAATAAACACGTATAGCAATTAGGAAAAGAAGTATATATATTTGTCCTAATCATCCTAGACTTTTAAAAGCTAAGAATCTTAAGTTCCTGACAGAAAATGGTTTCCCGGCGGAGTCACCAATCTGTGGTTTCATTCCAAATTAGCGGCATTTTGACCTAAGATCCTAGTGACGTCAAGGTTTCCACAAAAAGAACAAGATCCCTAAAGAGATCAACGGTATTCCCCAGCAGAGTCGCCATTTTTCTGTAGCGAGTGATTTTTGGATGTGGTTGCGAAGCACGATCGCTCTAGTACTACAGTTTGATTCCTTTTTTATCCTATTAAAGCTGATGAAGGAAGGAAAATAGATGTCTCCAATTAACCCTGCTTGCATACTGAGATTAAATAGTCGAAACTGTTGGTTTACAGATGCTACAAAGATTCGGGGTTTCTCCTAGGTTTATTTTGTTGACGAGGGGTGCTTTAGGCTATTGGTTAAGATGTTAGGACGGATATATATGAAAGTATGGGATTTTGGGTTTTTGTTTAGTGTGCTCGCTAAGATTTTTCTTTCAATCTTATGCCTACGTATTCCCGTTTACTGAAACAGAGAAATCAGAGCGTTCGTAGTTCCTCATATTCTATGGGAGGAAATGGGTGTTTTGGTGTCTTATTCAAAGCCCAAGACATGAAGCGAAAGGTGATTTGTATCTTGTTCAAAGCCCAAGATGTGAAGCTGAAGAGTCTATTTGTATCTTGTTCGAAGCCCAAGATGTGAAGCTGAAAGTGTTGACCTTAGAGAGAATTTGTCATCTCTAAAGAGGGGTTTGTCTGTTACGACTATTTATAAAGGAGAATTACTTTAACCAGGATTTGTGAATCCGACAATGCCATAATTTCCTTTATAGGGGATGTCAACCTGAAGGAGAAGACTTTAACTCAGTGTAGAGTAATGCCATCTTTCCTTAGGAATTTCTCATGCTAAAAGAGGGACAGTGGCATGGATGTAGATGATCCAGAGGCTTGCCGCTTACAGCAATTAGATGAAGGAGAAAGAGTTGTTGAAGTTTGTGTACAGTGAACGAGGCACAGCTTTGATGCTAAAAGGTTGATTGGACCAACCAGTGGTTTTCTTATACAAAGCCTAAGAGGAGGCTATTATGTGTCTCGTACAAAGCCCGAGAGAGAGGCTAAAAGGTTTTGACTCGACGATGGAGTCTTTTGGTATCTCGTATAAAGCCTGAGATGGAGGCTAGAATTTGTTTGGCTCAATAAGAACCTTTTTGTATCTAATATAAAGCCCGAGATGGAGGCGAAAGGGGTGATTGACTCAACGAGGGAGTCTCTTATGTGTCTCGTACAAAGCCCGAGAAAGAGGCTAAACGTTGTTTGACTCCACTGAGGAGAATCATTGTATAAAGCTCAAGAGAGAGGCTAACTTCACTGGAGAATGATCATTATACAAAGCCTGAGAGGAGGCTGTGGCGACTGTTCAGTTAAGTGACAGGTCCAGTAGACTGATTTTTAAAGAGAAAATCAGTTCTTATATGAGCAACGCTGTACTCGAGGATTTGGTTCGAAGATTCGGGTTATTCCTGTTCTTTAAGGAAGTGGGAAATCCGAAGGGTATTGAGACTGTCCGAGTCTACGGGTTTTCTTCCCATTTAACGAAGGGGTTACTTGAGAATGTCTTTAATACTCAAGGAGAGTAGACTGTCCAAGTCTAGAGTGTCATCTTTTGTACTGTGCTTTGAGAAACAGTAGTAGACTCTTTGAAAGGATTGTTCTATGCAGATGATTAAGTTTTGTTCCTATACCTCTAGGAGGTCGTCGGGACAATTTGAACGAAGCCCAAGAGGAGGCTGGAAACTTTTAAGAAGCCGATCGGTCCTTGTACAAAGCCCAAGAGGAGGCTATCATTCTCGGAGGAAGAGATCATTATACGAAGCCTAAGAGGAGGCTGTGAATACTTCTAAGAAGCCGGTGGGTCCTTGTACTAAGCCCAAGAGGAGGCGGGGTTGCTTTTAGGAAGCCTGTGGGTCCTTGTACGATGCCCAAGAGGAGGCTGATGCTTTTAAGAAGCCCGTGGGTCCCCAAACCCCGAGAAATTCAAGGCAAGCTATTCACGAGGAATAGATCAAGTCAGGAAAGTTCGAGAATTTGGAAGAAACTCAAAGATGCCATTCACGGAGAATACATTCATCTCTGGAGTAGAGTTTCTTGACAATTCCTAATGAGGACAGTCGAAGAAAAGACTGTAGCTGGTGATCCTATTAGGGATCTAGTTGTCTATTTCTATGAATAAACGAAACGGCGTCACCTAGTTCTAGACGTAGTTGTCGGGGAAACTCTAAATATCTATACTATTATTACACAGTTGATATGAGTTAATGAAAGAAGACTTACAACAAAACAGCCCCACAATACAGCTATATGTATATGAAAGCGGTAAATGAAAGCGTATAAACACTTACCCGGTTGTAGAGCTTCCATGCTGTTTGGTTAGTTGTTCAACAAAGAAAGATTGAAAACAACAGTATATTCAAAATCAAAGGAGAAAGTGCTTTGAAAAAGAAAGATTTGGGGCTTACAGCTCAAGGAGAGGCCCAGGGTTTTATCAGTGAGCGCACTGTTTGAATTTGTACAGAGGGACTTATACAAGTGACTGTGGCCCAAAAATTATTTTCTGTACAAAGGGATGGGTCTTACACTCTCTCAAGAGGCCCAAAAAGTTTTAAAGAAAAAGAGTGGGGCTTATAACACGAGGGTAGGCCCAATTGATTTTTCCGTTTAAAATGGCGATCGCGCCGAGGTTTTATTTTAACGCAGAGGGGCTTATACAATATCTGAGACCCAAAATGTTTTTGGTTAAAAGGGGGTTGGGTCTTACACTCTATTAGAGGCCCAAAAGTTTTGAATGGGTATTATAGCTCAAGGAGAGGCCCAGAAGGTTATTTTTCAAAAGGCAACGATCGCGCCGTTTGTTTTTGACGGTATCGGGACTTATACAATACACTGAGGCCCAAAAATGGTTTGGTCAAAAAAGGATTGGGTCTTACACTCTATTAGAGGCCCAAGAAGTTTTGAAAATGATTTATGAGGGTTAAATTAATCCAAAAACCCTAATTTGTTTTCAAAATGTGTTTTAATTGAATAAAAATTCAATTAAAATGATCAAAATTATTTAACATAGGAAAAACAAATTGTAATATTGGATTAATGCTTCAAAAATTAAGTATTGACCTACAAAATAATTAGAAAGCATTAAAAGTTGCAAAATCAAGGTGGAAAAAATATTTTAAATGTTAATAACAATTAAAACATTAATTCTTTGCAAAAATATCAATTATACAAAATAAATAATATTTTTGGGATTTTTTGGGAAAATAAAATATTTTAACATTTTTTTAAATTATTAAAAAAAAAGAATCAACTCAAAATCATTAAAACTCACAGAGAAATTAATTTTTGAATCAATTAATAAAATCACAAAATTCAAATATTTGAATTTATGAAAATGGCGCCAAGAACACGCTCATTTTCTGCCTTGCCCATATTTGCATTTTCTATCCAATCTCACTGAATACTTGATTATATCATGCAATCCACATATCAATATGCTCGTCTCAACCTCACGATCATGTTTATGACAATTAATTTCATTTAAATTAAGCATAAAACAAGAAATCACGATAAATCCTTATGAACCCTAATTTCTGCATGAAGGCTGGGATTTTTAACACACGATTCAAACAAAGCAATTACTTGAGGGAAAACATTCCATGCATGATTATGAACATTAGGCAAAAGTATTGTGCGAGGAAATATGCATAGATTGAGAGATGACCAAGTTTAAGCTTACCTCTAGGTCGTGACAACAAGAGCAAATTGATTTCTGAGTAGGAGGTGTTACAGATGAATTGTGATGATCTGAACAGCTTCCCTACACCCTATGGAGTGTGTTTGAAAGCCTGGACTTGACTGAGAATGGCTGGATCACTTCATGGCATCTCAACTGCTCTTTGGTTAAAACCTTGAGCAATTGACTGGTGATTATGAGGAATCAATGTTTCAGTTGTTGTTTAAGTGTTTGATCAGCTCACATATGATGTATATGAGGTGTGTGTGTGATTGGTTTGAGTAGAATTGCTCTCTAATTTAAAACCCGATAGTGACTTGCTAAGAAAGACATTTTTGGAGTGAAAGAAGAGATTTTGAGGAAATCATCTGTTTGATGGCTTTGGTGTACTCAAACTGATCACAATTGAGCTCTATTTATAGTAGAGCAAGTTTGTTTTGGGATCCACAGTGAATGGCAACTGCAGCAGGTGTTTGTTCAATGTTGGCCAATGGAAATCCAAGTCTCCTCTAGCCATTGACTAGAGGTTAGGGCACAGGGCTGTGGTTCCCTTGGTCTTGGATAAGTCTTGACTGAATTCAGTTGGGAATAGCTCAGTCTATGCCACCTTGATGCTTCCATTGAATGCTCCAATCCAAAATTGGAGTCTTGTCCCTATTTGGACCATTCTAGGTTCAACATGCTATTTCTTGTTCCAAAGACTTTGGAGGCTTGGCTCAGTGATTGTCCTCTTTGATCACTCCATAACTCAAAATCCATGAGGAATTGGAATTAGGTCTAGTTGAAGTTTTTGTAGAGGGAAATGAGATCTACAAATCAAGCCTTGGATGGGAGAAAATGGCTTTGTGGTTTAGGAGTTATGACCCTCCAAAGTTAGTACCCTAGCCACTTTATTTTTAACTTAGAAAATTTTCTAAGTTTTTTATGGTTACCCCTTTTACAAGTTACCCAACTTTTCTTGATTTTTCTTGATGAATGATGATTCAAATCATACATTAACATCATTTTAGGGTTAAAAATCCATTTTGGTGAAAAATCTCAAAAAGTCAAAGTTGACTTTTGTGCACAGTTGACTTTTTATCAGATGAATTCCAAACTGTGCAATTCTTCAGGAAATCATGTCCTTGACCTAAATCAAACTTGATGGACATGTTCCATGGGTGTCATAGGGTATATTGATGCATGTCATAGGGCTTGGGAGCATGTCCTGGTCAAAAGTCAAAGTTACAGTTGACTTTTTCCTAAAAACCCTAACTGTGGTGCAGATGAAATTGTGACTTGTTGCTCAAGCTTCTTGGATTAATCCATTGTTGTAAATGGATCAATATAGTTCATTAGAGACCCTCAAACCCTCTCTTGAAGTCTTGGCTCATAATTTTCCCTAAAAGTCAACTTAGGGGTGAATTAGGTCAAGAAACCCTAATTCCTGATTTTTGATGAATGCATCCCCTGAGGCAAAATTGACTTGATGATTGGGTCCATGAGGTTCCATGGAGTATATTAGGTTATGTTTTGGATCATTGGCTTGTGCCCAGATGAAAAATTTCCATCTGGAGGCCCTGGTCGACCAAAACCCTAATTTGGTGACACTGTCGATCTTGAGACTTGATCCACCTAGAAGAGAGCAGCCTTGTGCTTGATCCTTGAAGCGGGAGTCCTTTTGATCCATTGTGGATGTTTGAGAGGTTAGACAAGTTAAAGATCATGTCATTCCTTGATTGATCCTTTGTCTAAGGTTCTGAGAGGGCTTGAAACCCTAAGTCTGATTGTAGTGGATGCTCACCCATCTTTGGGGAGATTGATGAAGTATGATGGTACATCCATATTGTGATGATGAGTTTCACAATGATGGGAAATCTTAGTGGTCAAAATTTGGGGTATGACACCCAGGCAAAGTTGTCGTAGGAGGATTCCTCTGTTGCATTTTGCATAGCATTTGTGCTCTCAGGTAGATCTCCCCATCCAGTCAGTTGGATGTCTTCGAGCCTGATACGAGAGCTATCGGGAGAAGTGTACTTGACCATATAGTCGTATTTCCCACTTGGTTGTCCCAGGGTGTCCCACATTTCTTTGGAACTGGATGAGTCATCCTTCTCGATGACGTTGACCTCTGAAAAAGCATAGTTGATGAATTTAAGTCCTGCAAATGTTGCAAATTCATCGTCGTACTGGACGTTTTCTGAATGACCTGATTGTTGATCCCATGACATGGTGGGAACGCAGGTATTCTGTTCAATGATGCTCAGCTGATTTTCATTGTTCGACTGATTTTCATGCCCCAAGTCTCCTGGATACGGCTACCACATTGGCAGGCCATCCATCGGGCCATAATAGTTGTGGTCAAAGTTGTCCTTCATTAGAGTGTCCTCCTCTAATGAGTTTAATGGAGCACGACATCCTTTTGAATCACAATTTCCGTATATCGTTTCGATGTCTGACCTGGGTATAAATCTCAGACTCTGTGTAGGAAAGCAAAATGGAATTTGCGTTTCGTCCTGAGACGTATAACCGTCCTCGTTGAGATAGGACTTCCATTCTTCCTCCATATCAGATGAATCATCTTTATTGATGGTATGTACCTCTTGAGTCACTGGTTGAAGGAAGCCTCCACTATGGAAGAAGTTCTGAATGGGATGAAGACTTTCATCGTTAGCAGCTGTCTGGGTACAGGTTACAGAAAAACCAAGACCCTTCTTTGTTTTATTGTCAGTAGGAATGACAAGATGTCCCCATCCTTTTGTATTAGTACTCTCGACCGCTTTGATAGCATCTTTGTACAAGGAAATGGAAGTTCCCCCCAAAGATTGATCGTCCTTGTGTAGCGAAAGCGCTTGGAACTGGGTTTCGATTATCCCTTCTGGTTCCACATAAGTGGATAACGATAAGTTGCTTACGAGCAAAGCCTGTTCCCCACAGACTGTGATAAGTTGACCGTTCTAGACGAACTTTAGCTTTTGGTGGAGGGTTAAAGTGACCGCCCCAGCCTGATGTATCCAAGGTCTTCCTAATAAACAACTGTATGTTGCCCGAATGTCCACGACCTGGAAAGTGACTTGGAAAGTGTGAGGACCAATAGTTATGGGAAGATCGACTTCGCCGATAACCGTTTTTCTGGATCCGTCAAATGCTTTGACGACGACCTTGTTCATCGGAGGGCCTTTGAATGATAATTGCATCAAAGTGGACTTCGGCATAACATTCAGGACTGACCCTGTGTCTACCAGTACGCTGGCTAAAGCATCGTCCTGGAAGTTGACTGTAATATTGAGCGCCATGTTATGACGGCGACCCTCTTCAGGTAATTCCTCATCACTAAATCCCAAGTTGTTGCAGGAAGTGATGTTAGAGACAATGCTATCGAACTGTCTGATTGTTACATCCTGTTCCATAAAGGCTTGCTCCAAGACTTTCTGTAGAGCCTCCCTGTGCGCTTCTGAACTGAGTAACAGTGATAATACCGAGATCTTTGAAGGAGTTTGCAACAGTTGATCAACAATGTTGTATTCACTCTTTTAGATGAGCTTCAGCATCTCATCGTTGTTCTTTGAAAGGTCGGGATCACTGGATTGACCGACTAGTGGATTGGGAACTTCGGTCTGACGTTCTTTTTCTTTGCTGAGTTCTCCAACTCCTCTGTTGAAGATTCGACCGCTCCGTGTTACTCAACTGATGTCTGCAATATTCATGATGGAGGGTAACGGAATTTCCTTTCCATTCTCGACTATTGTTGCACCGTATTTGTAAGGGATAGCCTTAGTTGATTTATACGGTAGTGGTTCTGGTAGATAGATGACTATGGGAGCCTTCTGATTTTTCTGACCATCATAAGTAATTTCGATCCGTTCCTGGTTGGGAACTCTCGATTCGTCAAGTAGAGGGATGATGGCACAAACATCCCTAGTCTTTTGATGATCAGAGATTACGACAACGTCCTCAATTTGATCAGCGAGATAGTTGACTGATCCAGAACTTGAGCATGGTTGAATCTCTTTGAGGTCCAACTGACTTTGAAGGGCTGCCCGCACGAGGTAGCATCCTTGATTGTTCACTGAACAAACTCCACACCGCTCATAGTTGTGTAGTGGCACCTGGTCGCGTCCGCTCTGAATACAGTGTAGCCTTACTAGGTCAGTTTCCACCGACCGGACATCCTGACTTTGATATCTAGTAGGATTCCCGTTAGTGATACTAATTTGTTGGGTGTCTTCATCCATATAGATTGGAAGCCACCAGTGGTTCAACAAGTGCTGAAGTGTTTTCTGGACAAGGGAACAGCCCTGATCGTTTTCGCAACCCACTTTACAGCTCTGATAATCATGTGATACCAGGAATCCTAGACGGACCTGTTCTGCGTGTAACTCCACCAGGCTGGTATTCATCAAACGAATATCGAAGATTTGAATCATGTTGATTTGATAGGGATTCCTATCATGGTAGTCCTGGATCCATCCAAGATCCATCTGACGCTGGAGGGCCTCTTGTACAAAAGAGCATCCCTGTTTATTTACTGAGCAAGTCAGACAAGAACTGTAATCGTGCCGCGGCAGATTATGATACTGTCTTTGCCTTGAGTGCATTGCCACCAGGTTGACATTCATTGCACGGACGTCGTGGTTTTGAATGACGTTGGAGTTCGTATAAACCATGTTAACTCCACGAACTTGGTGCTCTTGGATCCATCCAAGATCCATCTGTTCCTGTAGAGCTGATTGCACCATAGAACATCCTCGATTGGTTTTAGAGTAGATATCACACTGGTGATAATTATGAGGTGGCACATGGCCATATCTACTCTGTCTACAATGCATCTTGACCAGATTGGTCCTTAACAAGAGTACATCATGAATTTGATAGACGTTGTTAGACTCTCCTTCTATCAGGTTGACTGCAGCTTTCTCATGTTGAGGCAGCGGGTTCGTGAGAACATTGGGATTCGTATCTTTGAAAGATAAGAGCCCGTTCCTAACAAGCTTTTACATGTCAGATTTAAAATTGAGACAGTTTTCTATATTATGCTCTGGTCCTCCTTGATGATAAGGGCAAGTCTGATCCGCTTTGAACCAAAAAGGTGGATTTTCCAGTACTGTAAGAGGAGCCTTGGTCTGGACGTGCCCTTTGACCAGTAATAACGGAAATAGTTCCGCGTACGATACGGGTATAGGATCAAATCCTGGTGGCCGCATTGTACGGTTGTTATTGTATGGAGGACGAGCCTGCTGAAGAGGCTGTTGTGTCCTTCGCTGAAGTTGTTGTTGATTAGGTTGGCTTTGCGTAACCTGAGGTTGATACGTAGAAACAGGCGCAGGTTTTATAGCAGGAGTTACAGCTGCTACTGGTTGGTACCGTCGCCTTTGCTTTCCGAGAGAGATATTCTCAATATCCTGCTCTTTTTTCTTAGGGAGAGCACTACCGTATCATTTTGCACTACTTGATGATCCAGTGTCTTTAACTAAACGTCCTTCTCAGACGGCTTCCTCAAGACGAACCCCCATGCCCACCATCTCGGTGAAGTCACTGGACGCACTGGCAACCATTCTGTCGTAGTAAAATGAGCTCAAGGTCTTTAAGAAGATCTTTGTCATCTCTTTTTCCTCAAGAGGTGGAGAGATCTGAGCGGCAATTTCACGCCATCTCTGAGCGTACTCCTTAAAGGTTTCCTTGGCCTTTTGTGACATTGATCTGAGTTGATCTCTGTCTGGTGCCATGTCTAAATTATATTTGTACTGTTGGAAGAAGGCAGTGCCGAGATCTCTGAAAGTGCTAATCGTAGCACGGTTTAAACCCATGTACCATTTTAATGCGGCACTGGATAAACTATCCTGGAAGTAGTGAATTAGTAGATCTTGATTCTCTGTCTGAGCTGACATTCGTCGAGCGTACATCACCAAGTGACTTTGAGGGCAAGAGTTACCCTTGTATTTTTCAAAGTCGGGCACTTGGAATTTGTGCGGAACTTTCAAATTGGGGACCAATCAGAGGTCCGCGGCGTCCTTTCCAAATAGATCCTGACCGCGAATAGCTTGCAATTCCTTTTGAATTTCTAGGAACTGTTCCTGGAACTCGTTCATTCTTTCGAACATACTTTCGTTTCCACCAGAAGGTATCTGGGGAATCTGTCCTTCCGGGACAGTGTGCGGCACAGGGGGCGGTATAGTCATTACGGCCGAGACTCTCGGTGCCTCCCGAAGTTTTTAACCTTCAGGAGTTGCTGTCATGCCCCTGGCATCTTCGCTTTCCCGAAGTTTGTAACCTTCAGGCCCAGCGGTTCCTGCAGTGATTTCCTGATCTTCAGTGATCGGCGGAACATATCCTTCCTGGATATAGTTAACAGGCATGCCCCAGGGACGATCCTTTGGCATTTGATACATAGGATCATACTTCTCCACTATGGGCGTTGAGGTGATCTCTGAGATCACAGTTCTTTGTTGATGAGCTTCTTCCATGGCTTGCATGTCGTTACGAAGCGTTCTCATATCCTCTCTTAGAGCGTCGATCTCTTCTTTCAACTCTCTGTTCTCTTCCTCGAGATCATCCATCCTTTTCTGACGATTAGCCCGAGTATTGTACGAATGAGACAGTTTGACTCTAGAACCGAGACACAAACGTGAGATTCGTAGGTAAGAAGAATACGTGACGTGAGAATGATGAATGCAATGATTATATTAATAGTTTTCTAGTTTAATCAAAATAAACTTCGACAATTAGATTGCAAATATCAAATAGTGGGAAAACCTCATTTTATTGAAATTCAAAGGATTACGGAAACGGAAATACAGTAGATTACATGGTACGGAAACAGAAACCTAAGCTAATGGGCCCAGAGTCCTCTCTGAGGAGAACTCGGGTGCTGATTCTGGTACTTTCATTTTCTTTGACCAGGGCTCTTGGGCCGTTGTCGGGTTGTCATTCCTTTGCCAGGTGAAAGGAGCGAGCAAATTCCTTTGGTCATCCTGATTATCCACAACATGTTGCTCTAAAATCTCGATCAGAGCATCCTTTTCTTTCAGTAGCTGCTGTATTTTGGTACACTCCACATTGAAAATGCGGTACTTGTTCTTCCAAGACCTCCTCTCCTGTTGAACTTTGTTGAGAGTAACCTGAAGTTTTTCAGTTTCCGTCATGAAGTACATGACAGATTCCCTTGGCGGAAGAACTTCGTGATGAGGATACAACATCTTTAGCTTGAGAGCTCTAGTTTGTACCTAGTGGAGATAAGGCTCCACCGAGACACAGTCCGGTTTTCCTAGAGACTCCCGTCCTTTCTTATGAACATGTTTCCAAGCGTGCACTATTTCCATCTTTAGTGCTCTGTCATTTTCTCCTTCTTTGAAGAAAAGACCTTCCAGATGAGCATTACGCGGGACATCCCTCATTGGGTATCCAAATTGACGACGAACCAATACCGGATGGTAGTTGATTCCTCCCTTAGTTCCTATAAGGGGTACGTTGGGGAAGTTTCCACAACGATCAATTATCTTGATCCTGTCATAAATCCTATTGCACCAATCAATGTCACAGTTGGTGAGAGACATGATTTTCTGCGACCAGCGTAAGGCACTCTTATGATCCCAAAAAGCAACAAACTTAGACAAATGGGAGATCAACCATTTGTATAGCAGGGGCACACAGCACGTGATCTCTCCTCCGCTAAACAAATTCCCTAAGTGTACAGAATGATACGCATCTACGAGCAAAGTCGGTACAGGGTTTCCAATGAGAAAAACATTAACGGCATTGATATCGACGAAGTTATCAATGTTGGGAAACAGAAATAACCCGTAGGTGAGTAAAACAAAGATGCTTTCAAAAGCAGTCATGTTCCTTATACTAGCAAAGTACAGAGCTTTCTTTGTTAAGAACTGGGCTGGCAAACCTTGGATGCCACCCTTAGTGGTCATGTGAGTCTTGACTTCCGACTCATCCAAATAAATTGCTCTTGCAATAGTCTGACCCCATGGAATTTCTTCCTGTTCAGAAAATGGAGCTTGATCAGTAATGTGTAGATCAGTCAGGTGAGAGTACTCCTCTAGCGTTGGTGCGAGCTGGTAATCCGGGAATGTGAAACAGTGATAGACCGGATCGTAAAACTGAACGAGTGCATCCATGATTCCTTCAATCACATGGATTCTTAACAGAGGTAGCAGACCTCCGTACTTGACTCTAAAAGCCTCAGGGTTAGTGATCATCCTCACTAACCTTCTCAAATCCTCAAGTTTTGGAACCTTGAAGGTGTACTGGTGAGTTCTCCTTCTACCGAAATCCATGAGCGCAATCTTTTTCTCTAACATTTGCAATCATTGTCTCAGTTTAATTTTAAAAAGAGAGACTAGAAGAGAAATTTTTTCTTTGTTTTAATGTTTTTTAAATGAATGCATGAATACAGCACACAAAAACATAGAAAAAACATAGGGTCAAAGGGTCGTTGTCATGAAGTCAAGGCTCTACCCATGCCCCAAAGGTTTATACTAGTGATTTTTGTACCTATCTCTCAAAATCATCAGTTCTTGTCGAGAAAACACCAGCGGGCCGGGAACCGTGCTAGGTGATGTTTTTTCGAAGAACCTTCAGAAGAGGGTGGTATCGCGTGACAACCATTTCCGATAGTTTCCGCACCACTAAAAGAGGTTTTTCCTAGGTGTATACTCAATCTTTCCACATGCGGCATCACACGCATTCCCATTAGCAGAAAAATAAACACATATATCAATTAAGAAAAGCAGTATATATTTGTCCTAATGTCCTAGACTTTTAAGAACTATGAGTCATATGTTCCTGACAGAAAATGGCTCCCCGGCGGAGTCGCCATTCTGTGGTTCCATCCCAACTTAAAGGTTTTTGACCTAAGATCCTAGTGAAGTCAATAAAAGTTTCATTCCTAGTGAAATTCCCAGTGAAGTCACCATGACTTGTCCAAGGTAATTGTAAGAAAGAACGTGAAAGGCCCCACAGTGGGCGCCACTTTTATGTAGCGATCGATTTTGGACGCGGTTCTTAAGCGCTGTCGCTCTTTGGGGTTTACTACAGGTCGATTCATTTTTTATCCTATTGTGAGCTGACTAAGGAAGGGAAATAGATGTCTCCAATTAACCCTACTTGCATACTGAGTTTAAAAAGCGGTCTGTTAGGTTATGGATGCTATATGGTAATGGGGCCTTTCTTTCTTCTTACTTTATTAAGGTGGAAAACTGGGACTATTCATGGGGAATTTGTCAGATTGGGTGGAGATAGGGGACTTTAGGTTTTTTTATTAGTGTGCTCGCTAAGCTTTTTCTTTCAATCTTATGCCTACGTATTCCCGGTTACCGAAACAGGGAAATCAGAGTGATCGTAGTTCCTCCTATTCTATGGGAGGAAATGGGTGTTTTGGTGTCTTGTTCAAAGCCCAATACGTGAAGCGAAAGGTGATCTATATCTTGTTCAAAGCCCAAGATGTGAAGCTGAAGGGTTTATTTGTATCTTGTTCAAAGCCCAAGATGTGAAGCTAAAAGGTGTTGTCTTTAGAGAGAATTTGTCATCTCTACAGAGGGTCTGTTTGTCACAACTGTTTATAAAGGAGAATTACTTTAACTGTGATATGTGAATCTGGCAATGCCATAATTTCCTTTATAGGGGGCTTCCAACCTTAAGGAGAAGACTTTAACTCAGTGTAGAGCAATGCTATCTTTCCTTAGGATTTTTTCATGCTAAAAGAGGGACAGTGGCATGGATGTAAATAATCCAGAGGTTTGCCGCTTACAGCGATTAGATGAAGGGGAAGGAGTTGTTGATGTTTGTGTACTGTGAACGAGGCACAACTTTGATGCTAAAAGGTTTATTGACTCAACCGGGATTTTCCTTATACAAAGCCTAAGAGGAGGCTATTGGCCCAATAAGAGGGAGTTTTTATGTGTCTCGTACGAAACCCGAGAGAGAGAGAGAGGCTAAAAGGGTTGACTCAACAGGAGAATCTTTTATACTCAACAAGAGAGTGTTTTTGTATCTCGTACGAAGCCCGAGATGGAGGCTAAAGGTTTTGACTCAACAAGAGAGTGCTTTATACTCAACAAGAGAGTGATTTTGTATCTCGTACGAAGCCCGAGATGGAGGCTAAAAGGTGATTGACTCAACAAGAGAGTGTTTTTGTATCTCGTACGAAGCCCAAGATGGAGGCTAAAGATGGTGACTCAACAAGAGAATCTTTTATACTCAACAAGAGAGTGATTTTGTATCTTGTACGAAGCCCGAGATGGAGGCTAAAAGGTGATTGACTCAACAAGAGAGTCTTTTATACTCAACAAGAGCGTGTTTTAGTATCTCGTACGAAGCCCGAGATGGAGGCTAAAAGTTTTGACTCAACAAGAATGTCTTTGTATCTCGTACGAAGCCCGAGATGGAGGCTAAAAGGGTACTGTTTCAGTTGAGTGACAGGCCCAGTATGTTGGTTAAGAGAAAATCAGTTCTTATATGAGTAATGTTGCACTCATGGATTTGATCTGAGGATCGGGATTATTTCCTGTTCTTTAAGGAAACGGGGAATCTAAAGGGTATTTGAGACTGTCCAAGTCTGCGGGTGTCTATCTATTTTTGAAAGGGACTTGAGAATGTCTTTGAGACTCAAGGAAATTAAACTGTCCAAGTCTAGAGTTTTATCTTTTGTACTATGCTTAAAGAAACAGTAGTAGTACGTTCACGGTAGAAAGATCTAGACTCTTTGAAAGACTGTTCTATTAAGATGACTAATTTCTGTTCCTATACCTCTAGGAGGTCGTCGGGATAATTTGTACGAAGCCCAAGAGGAGGCTGGAAACTTTTAAGAAGCCGAGGGACAATTTGTACGAAGCCTAAGAGGATTCTATCATTCCCGGAGGAAGAAATCATTTATACGAAGCCTAAGAGGAGGCTGTGAATACTTCTAAGAAGCCGACGGGTCCTTGTACAACGCCCAAGAGGAGGCGGGGATGCTTTTAAGAAGCCTGTGGGTCCCCAAACCCCGAGTAGTTCAAGACAGGCTATTCAAAAAGAATAGAACAAGCCAGGAAAGTTCGAGAATTTGGAAGAAACTCAAGGGATGCAATTCACGGAGAAGAGATCATCTCTGGGGCGTAGAGTTTCTTGACAATTCCTAAGGAGGATAGCCGAAGAGAAGACTGTATCTGGTGCTCCTATGGGGGATCTAGTATTGTCTATTTCTAAGAATGATCGAAACGGCTTTACCTAGTACTAGACGTAGTTGCCGGGGAAACTCTAAATATCTATACTATTATTACACAGTCGATGTGAGTTTATGAAAGAAGACTTACAGCGAAACAGCCCCACAATACAGTTATATGTATATGAAAGCGGTAAATAAAAGCATATAAATACTTACTCGGTTGTAGAGCTTCCATGTTGTTTGGTTAGTTTTTCAACAAAGAAAGATTGAAAACAACAGCATATTTCAAAATCAAAGGAGAAAGTGCTTTGAAAGGAAAGATTGGGGCTTACAGCTCAAGGAGAGGCCCAGGGTTTTAGTAGTGATTGCACTGTGATATGAGTTTGTACAGTGGGACTTATACAAGTGACTGAGGCCCAAAAAGTTTTCTGTACAAGGGGAATGGGTCTTACACTCTCTCAAGAGGCCAAAAAAAATGATTTAGAGAAAAGAAGCGGGTCTTACTACGCGAGGGTAGGCCCAGATGATTTTGTTTAAAAATAGCGATCGCACCGAGGTTTTAGAATGTACAGAGGGACTTATACAATAAGTGAGGCCCAAAAATGGGTTATGTAAAAAAAAGGGTTGGGACTTACACTCTATTAGAGGCCCAAGTGAGTTTTAAGAAAAGAAATGGGTCTTACTACTCGAGGGTAGGCCCAATGGTTAATTTTGAAAAGGGCGCCGATCGCGCCGAGGTTTTGGAAACACCGTGGAACTTATACAAGTGATTGAGGCCTAAAATTTTGGTATTTACAAAGGAATTGGGTCTTACACTCTATTAGAGGCCCAAAGGTTTAAAAATGAAAAGAATGGGACTTATAGCTCAAGTAGAAGCCCAATGGTCTTTTTTGTTAAAAGGCGACGATCGCGCCGAACCTTGTAAATGTACCGAGGGACTTATACAATATCTGAGGCCCAAAATATTTATTTACAAAAGGGGTGGGACTTACACTCTATTAGAGGCCCAAAGTGTATTTTAAGAAAATAAATGGGGCTTACAACACGAGGGGAGGCCCAGATGATTTTCAGTTTGAAAATGGCGATCGCACCGAGATTTTTAACATATCGGGACTTATACAATAATTGAGGCCCAAAATATTTTTGTACAAAAAGGGTTGGGTCTTACACTCTATTAGAGGCCCAAGTGAGTTTTAAGAAAATAAATGGGTCTTACTACTCGAGGGTAGGCCCAATGGTTAATTTTGAAAAGGGCGACGATCGCGCTGAGGTTTTGGAAACACCGTGGGACTTATACAAGTGATTGAGGCCCAAAATTTTGGTATTTACAAAGGAATTGGGTCTTAAACTCTATTAGAGGCCTAAAAGTTTAAAAATGAAAAGAAATGGGACTTACAGCTCAAGGAGAAGCCCAATGGTCTTTTTTGTTAAAAGGCGACGATCGCGCCGAACTTTGTAAATGTACCGAGGGACTTATACAATATCTGAGGCCCAAAATATTTATTTACAAAGGGGGTGGGACTTACACTCTATTAGAGTCCCAAAGTGTATTTTAGGAAAAGAAATGGGGCTTATAACACGAGGGAGGCCCAGATGATTTTCAGTTTGAAAATGGCGATCGCGCCGAAATTTTTAACGTATCGGGACTTATACAATAACTGAGGCCCAAAATATTTTTGTACAAAAAGGGTTGGGTCTTACACTCTATTAGAGGCCCAAGTGAGTTTTAAGAAAAGAAATGAGTCTTACTACTTGAGGGTAGGCCCAATGGTTAATTTTGAAAAGGGCGACGATCGCGCCGAGGTTTTGGAAACACCGTGGGACTTATACAAGTGATTGAGGCCCAAAATTTTGGTATTTACAAAGGAATTGGGTCTTACACTGTATTAGAGGCCCAAAGGTTTAAAAATGAAAAGAAATGGGACTTATAGCTCAAGGAGAAGCCCAATGGTCTTTTTTGTTAAAAGGCGACGATCGCGCCGAACCTTGTAATTGCACCGAGGGACTTATACAATATCTGAGGCCCAACATATTTATTTACAAAAGGGGTGGGACTTACACTATATTAGTGGCCCAAAGTGTTTTTTGGAAAATAAATGGGGCTTACAACACGAGGGGAGGCCCAGATGATTTTCAGTTTGAAAATGGCGATCGCGCCGAGATTTTTTACGTATCGGGACTTATACAATAACTGAGGCCCAAAATATTTTTGTACAAAAAGGGTTGGGTCTTACACTCTATTAGAGGCCCAAGTGTGTTTTAAGAAAATAAATGGGTCTTACTACTCGAGGGTAGGCCCAATGGTTAATTTTGAAATGGGCGACGATCGCGCCGAGATTTTGGAAACACCGTGGGACTTATACAAGTGATTGAGGCCCAAAATTTTGGTATTTACAAAGGAATTGGGTCTTACACTCTATTAGAGGCCCAAAGATTTAAAAATGAAAAGAAATGGGACTTATAGCTCAAGGAGAAGCCCAATGGTCTTTTTTGTTAAAAGGCGACGATCGCGTCGAACTTTGTAAATGTACCGAGGGACTTATACAATATCTGAGGCCCAAAATATTTATTTACAAAAGGGGTGAGACTTACACTCTATTAGAGGCCCAAAGTGTATTTTAGGAAAAGAAATGGGGCTTACAACACGAGGGGAGACCCAGATGATTTTCAGTTTGAAAATGGCGATCGCGCCGAGATTTTAAACGTATCGGGACTTATACAATAACTGAGGCCCAAAATATTTTTGTACAAAAAGGGTTGGGTCTTACACTCTATTAAAGGCCCAAAATGTTTTTGAAAAAAATATTTGTTAGGGTGAAAATCAAAGAAACCCCAATTTCATTTTTTAAAGGCATTTTTCAAAGAAAAATCAAGTAAAAAATGATAAAAATATCAAATAAAATCATTAATCATGTTATAAACAATGATTAAGGTTTATGAAAAAGTATTTTATCCATATGAATATTTAAAATCATTTTGGTTTTAAAAATCAAGAAAAAGAAATCATTTTAAAAGCATTTAAAATAATTTAAAACAATATTTTTGAATATATTAAAAATATATCAAATAATAATATTTTTTTGTGATTTTTTGTGGATTAAAATATTATGTAGTATAAATAAGAAGTGTGTAAAACAGAATTGGAAAATGAAGATTTTTGCTATGTAAAAAATGGGTTGACTTTTGAAGATAAACTAAGAAAAAGAGGAAAGATGTCACAACATCACATTCGACATCTTTCATGAGTTTTGAAGATAAGAGAAAAAGGGAAGATGTCACAACATCACATTCGACATCCTAAAAAACCAGAACTGCACCTTGGTTTTCAACATTTTTGCTATCAAACTTCAAACATTCATAACTCTCTCAATTTTCAACGAAATTAAATTCGTAAGAACCTATCTTGACCAATTTTTCGCAAGGAATCCAATGGTATCACTCATACATACTGAAACTTAATGTTTAGCACACACAAGGCAAAAAACCAGAACTGCATGTTGATTTTAAACATCTTTGTTTATCAAACTTTCAGCACTCATAACTCTCTCAATTTTTAACGAAATTAAAATCCGTAAGAACCTATCTTGACCAATTTTTCGCAAGGAATCCAATCGTATCACTCATACATACTGAAACTTAATGTACAACACACACAAGGCAAAAAACCAGATCTGCACCTTAAGTTTAAAACAACATAAACTCCACATATAAGCATGTTAAAGTGCAAACAGTAGGAGGATCATAACATACACATTAAAGACTACGTTTTTGCTTCAAGAATTGTTCAATATGATGCATGTATGTGGACATCAAAGGAAAGCATGATTCAAAGAATTCAAGTTGTGAATTTTACCTTTTTTTTGGAGATTTTGTACAACATACCAAGTGCTTTGTTCTAGAAATGATTTGATGCTTTGGACACCCTCAAATGACCTCTTAGAAGCTTTTAGGATGGTTGGAATCAGCTGGAACCTGCAAAAACACAAACTGGCCCTTTCTTGCAAAAGGGGTTAAAGTGGCCAAAGTGACAACTCTCTAAAATGGTGTTCCAGATGTTGGGAACTATTTGGGATAGTTCAAGGATGATATTTGAAGTATGTTTGAGGTTTTATCTGGTTTGGAAAGTGACTGAATCAAGACATGGCTTGAAAAATGCAAAAAAGTCCAATTTTGAGGTTTTGAGAGGTGACTTTGTGATTTTGGTGTTACAGGTCACTTGTGATAGTTTGGATCACCTACATATGATGTTTATGAGGTGTTAGGATCATGAGATGTGATGGAAATGCTCTCTAACTCAAAAACTCAGAATTACCTTACTAAAGAGGGTATTTTGGAGTGAAAAAAGTGATTTTGAGGAAAGCATCTATTTGATGGCTTTGGTGTACTCAAACTGAGCACAAATGAGCTCTATTTATAGTAGAGCAAGTTTGTTTTGCAAGCAATAGTGAATGGTGGCTGCAGCAGAGATTTGGCAAATGTTGGCCAATGAAAATCCAAGTCTCCTCTAGCCATTGACTAGAGGTTAGAGCACAGGCCTTTGGTTCCCTAGTTGTTGGAGGAATTTTGACTGAATTCAGTTAGAGGAAGCCCAGTTCATGCCACCTCTAAGCATCCATTAAATGCTCCAAACCAAAATTGGAGTCTTGTCCCTCTTTTAGGGTATTTTAGGTTTGGCATGCTACTTGTGGAATCTTGGACTTGGGAGGCTTATGGATCAGATCATCCCCCTTGGATTTGATCCTCAGATGTGTCCAAAATGATGGCAAGGCTTGGAAATTCGTGTGGCACAAGAAATGTGCAAATCTGTCCTGAAACATGTCTTAAAAATCAGCTGCAGCAAGCCTTGTTGTAAAATCCATAACTTCTTGCTCAAGAATGATAAATGGTTGTTCCAGGACTCTATGAAAAGCTGAGATGACATACTTCAACTTTGATGTTTGACCCTAGACTTGGTTCAACTTGGATCATGGAGAAAAACATCCTTGAAGTTGGGACATTCTTGCTGGAAAAATATTAATGATGTCCTATGAAATGTTGGAACATCTGACAACTTTGAACATTAATAATTCCAAACTTTAATCACTTGTATCTTTTAATCCACTATGATATTTTGAGTTGAAGTGAATTGCATCTTTGATGCTTGTCTTGCATGGTGACAAAGCTTGAAAATTGTGTGGCACAAGAAAAAGTGCACAAAATATGTCCTAAAAAAACAGCTGCAGCAAGCCTTCTTGTAAAGTCCATAACTTCCTGCTCGAGTGTGATAAATGGATGTTCTACAACTTTCTGGAAATCTGAGATAACGTACTTCAACTTTGATGTTCAAGGTTTGTGAAGATAAGACTTGTAAAGCTGTCAAAAATGACCTTGAACTTGTGTGATCAAATCTGTCCTAAAAGCTGTCATGAAAATTTTGTTTTATCAATGCCTTTTGCAGAGACCATAACTTTCTGCTCGAGAATGATAAATGAGTTTTCTAGGACTTTCTGGAAAGGTGAGATGACGTACTTCAACTTTGATGTTCAAGGTTTGGCTTGAATCAACTTGGATCATGGAGAAAAACATCCTTGAATTTGGGACATTCTTGCTGGAAAAATATTAATGATGTCCTATGAAATGTTGGAACATCTGACATTAAGAATTCCCAACTTTGATCACCTATATCTTTCAATCCTTATGATATTTTGAGTTGATTCCTTCTACAATGTTGAAGTATCAAATACCCTCTTTAAAAGTAGCCCTTACGCAAAACCAATGGATGCTTTGGTCAATAGTTACAACCTTGAAAAGTTGTGCACTTGAACATGATTTTAACTTAGAAAAAATTTCTAAGTTTCTTTCAATTTGATCAATTTTGCAATTTTGCATGATTTCTTGATTTAAATTTGATCAAATTAAATCATCCATCATATTTTCTTGAGTAATGGCTTGTGAAGCTCAAAGTTTACCAAAAGTAGAACTTTGACCTTCTGCGTCAGTTGACTTTGTATTAAATGAACTTGAGGCTTGATCCACTTGAAATGTTGCACTCTTGTGCTTAATTCTTGATGTGGGAGTCCTCTTGATCCTTTGTGGCTATTTAAGAGGCTAGACAAGTTGAAGATCATCTCATTCCTTGATTGATCATTTGTCTAAAGGCTCTGAGAAGATTTGAAACCCTAAGCTTGATTGTAGTGAATGCTCAACAATTCCTTGAGGAGATTGATGAGGCACAAAGGTACATCCATATTGTGATGATGATTTACACAATGATGGGAAATCTTAGTGGTCAAAATTTGGGGTATGACAGAGGGTTTTGAGAGAAAACCATGGGTATTCTAATAGGTGTATTGATGGGTGTATGGGTATGGGATGTAGGTGTAGGCGATGAAGAAACGAGAGGGGGGTTGTGTGTTATACCTAAAGAGCTTGCTGCCATTGAAACGTGAGGAGGAGGTTGAACCTTTAGTGATGACATCTTAATGGCAGCCATGACTTGTTCAAATCTGGAATCCTCCAAATATTTGTCATTCTCTAATCTGGTGTGAATATGGCCAATTTGTTTCTCCAAATCTGCAACAACTCTTTCCAATATCTCATCTAGCAGCTGCTGATTTTGAGCAATTACATTATCTAGGTGAATTTGGGCGGTTTGGACAGCCTCTTCCACAATTTCTATGGGTGTGGGATTAGGTGGTTTAGGGGGAGCCATGAATTCAGCAAGATAAAAGCACCAATGATAGATTTAAAATAGGTTAAACTTAGACCTATGTTGCAAAAGAGAAAATAATAAAACAAACTTTTTCTTCATCCAAAGCAGCAGCCATATTACAATATATATATATATATATATATATGACTAGGGTTACTACTAAATAAAGGGCCATGGGCCAAAAATAAATAAACTACCCAAAGACATAAATTAATCAAAGACATAAACTTGATAACAACAACCCGTTAATTCAAATAAAAGTCTTTTAGTAATACTGACTGTCTTTTCTTTTGAATGGGCTTAGGACTCTTCTTAACAGTTTTGTGGTAGATGTAGAGAGAAGAAGTGGAGGCCTTGCCATCATGTGGAAGGAATCAACTAGTTACAGTGTGATAAATTTCACCCGTAACTTCATCAATATATCAGTTCAAGATGCTGCTAAGGGAGATTGGAGGCTTACTTGTTATTACGGGTTCCCTAGGAGATTTTAACGGCCTTCTTACTCAATATTCATAATCACCTTCGTAGAAGATTGGAGGCTTACGTAATTTCACTCATAGCTTCATCAATATTCATAATATGTCGAACTTACCTTGGTGTATCGTATGAGATTTTAACAACCTTCTTACTCAACAAGATAAGAAAGGAAATCATCCATATTCTAACTGGCTTTGTGCGGGTTTTCAGCAGGCTGTTAGTGACTATAATCTTGTCGAAATTCCGATTGACGGGCGTCAGTTTACATGAATAAAAAGCAAAGGTATATACCAAGTTGTGGAAGAGAGACTAGACCGTGTTATGGCTACATCGAGTTAGTTGGATCTATTTCTGGATGTGAAGCTTATTAACCTTGTTGCGTCTCATTCGGATTATAGTCATATTCTTCTTCAATGTGATACGCGACAGCTAGATCGTCGTAGTCATTCATTCAGATTTGAGAACCAATGGTTGGAAGAAGATGGAATTGAAAATGTCGTTCAAATCGGGTGGTTGCAGGGTGACAATCGATATGTCTTGACGTGAGTTGCAACGTGTACGGCTGAATTAGAAAAATGGGGCAGAATTCGGTATAGCCAGCAAAAAGGTGAATTGAAAAGAATGAAGGATTTAATGAAGCAAAGTCGTCGAAACCAACATATGGAGTCTATATCAGAGTTTATCGAAGCATAAGAGGAGTTTAATAAGTTGATTACGAAGGAGGATACATATTGGAAACAACGTGCAAAGATGCATTGGTTACGCGACAAGGACCTTAATATGCAGTTTTTCCATCAGTCATCCACGACTCGCAAGAAATTCCAAAATATCAGCATGCTGCAGGGAAAAGAAGGGATAGAGGAACACATTTAGATTAGTTTGTGTGATATAGCAAGGAGTTATTTTGAACTGCTTTTTGCTGCAAAATCTAGTGAGTGTGATGTAGTTCTTTTGCATATTCATCCAGTGATAACAGAGGAGGATAATAGTAGGTTAACAACCCCTTTGGGCATGGAAGAGTTATACACTGCCTTATTTGATATGCACCCTAATAAATCGCTGGGTCCAGACGGGTTTAATCCTGCTTTCTATTAGAATTTTTGGGACTTGTGTGGTTTAGATATTTTTGAGGCAGCCAAGCTATGGTTGGATAGAGGATTTTTCACGCCGTTGCTTAATGATATGAATATTTGTTTGATCCCTAAAAGTACCAACCCTCATAATTTGAAGGGTTTTCGTCCTATTTCTAATGCAATCTACAAACTGTTGTCCAAAGCTCTTGCTAATAGGTTGAGTTGATGCTTGATAAATGTGTGGCCGAAGAACAATCGGTATTTGTGGAGGGTCATTCTATTCTGGATAATGCGATGATTGCTATAGAGGTTATCCATGCTCTTAAGAGAAAGACTAAAGGAAATAAGGCTCAGTTGGCTCTTAAGGTTGATATCAGTAAGGTGTATGATATAGTGGATTGGGGTTTTCTTCGTGGTATGCTTCATAGAATGGGGTATGATGACCGGTGGATTCATTGGATGATGATGTGTGTCACCTCGCTGCACTATATTGTTCTAGTTAATTCGGATAGAGTTGGACCGATTGAACCAGGGAGAGGATTGAGGCAAGGGGATCTACTTTATCCTTACATTTTTATTTTAATGTCAGATAGTCTTTCAGCTCTTCTAAAGGGAGCAGTGGCAAAAGGAGACATCCACGGGATTCAAATGTGTAGAGGGGCACCGACTATGTCCCACCTTATTTTTACTGACGATTTTTTTTTTGCAGGGCTAATATCTCTGAAGTTAGACATCTTATGAAGTTACTCATTACTTACGCTGATGCCTCGGGGCAGGAGATAAATTTGACTAAATTTAAAGTGTTTTTTAGTCGCAACATTAGTAACTTGGCCAAGGAGGATCTAGCTAGCATTATGGGTGTTCGTCATGTATTGGGTACGGAAAAGTATTTAGGTTTGCTCTCTATGATTCGTAGAAGTAAGAAGGCTACTTTTTCTTTTATCAAATATCGTATTTGGAACAAAATTAATTCCTGGAGAGGTAGAGCATTATCTAAAGCAGGAAAGGAAGTTATGATAAAATCAGTGCTTCAAGCTATACCGTCCTATGTTATGAGTCTTTTTATTCTCCCAGATGCGGTTTGTAATGATATTGAGAAGATGCTTAATGCCTTTTGGTGGGGAGGAGGAAGTAATAATAGGGGAATATATTGGATGGTCTGGGATAAACTGGCTTGTTCTAATAAGGAAGGTGGATTGGGATTTAGAGATTTTAATATGGCCATGGTTTCTAAACAAGGATGGAACTTGTTGTCTAAACCTCAGGCTCTGGTCTCCAGAATTTTCAAAGCAAGGTACTTTCCTAGAACATCTTACTTTGAAGCTAATCTTGGTTATAATCCTAGTTTTGTGTGGAGGGGTATTTGGTAGGCGAAGGAAGTCTTATCTTTAGGTTGCAGGTGGAGCATCGGGGATGGTAGTCACACCAAGGTTATGCAAGAGCCTTGGATCAGGGGTAAGAGGGAAGGGTGTCTGAGTGGTCCCCAGAATCAAGGTGTGTACGATATTACTGTTAGAAATCTTATGTTGCCTAATATGAAACAATGGGATTTGACGTTATTAGGGAAGTGTTTAATTGTGCAGATGCCGATGAAATCTTACAGGTGCCCTTTCGGAGGAGGTCAAGGAGGATAGGATGATCTGGAGGGAAGAACAAAATGGGTCCTACAGTGTGCGTTCTGGTTATAGGTTGTAGAGAAGCTTATGAAGGAGGTATGAGGATTGGAATAGTCTCTGGAATATTAAAGCTTCACCAAGGGTTAAACACCTATTGTGGAGAATTTGTAAGGGCTGCTTACCATCTCGTTCTAGACTCCGACAACAACATGTCCCTTGTCCATCTACTTGTCGATTTTGCGAGAGTAATCTAGATGATGATTGGCACCTATTTTTAGGTTGTAGTGAGATTAATCATTGTTGGAGGGCAGCAAGTTTGTCCATTATTATTTATGCTCAATTATATTCTTTCCATGATGTTAAATCACTTATATTCGATATATGTAGTAAAGAGGATAAGAAGGATGCTGGTAGAGTTGTTGTCATGTTAGATGAGATCTGAAGGAATATGAATAACCAGATTTGGAATAATGAATTCGAGAAAGCTTCTAAGCTTGGGTGGTTAGCCTTCCACAAGTGGTAGGGATAGTTTTTGGCCCCAAAAGTCCATGTTCCGAATAATAACCACCAAGTACTTTCTACTTTGGAATGTAATGTGGATGCGGCGTTCTAGAATCATACTAGCACTTCTAATAGGGGTTGGTGTGTGCGTTATCACACTGGGAATTTCATTCCTGCATGTGTGGCTTGGGATCTCAGAATTATGTCCGTGAATGTTGCAGAAGTTTTGGCCCTTAAGGAAGTAATCCACGAAGCCATTGAATCAAACTTGGAAAATGTGGTGTTCGAAAGTGATTCCCAAATAGTTGTTCAAACCATTCACTCTAATAATAATGGTGGTTCAAAGTTTTATTTTATTATTAATTCTATAAAAGACGTGTTATTTGTTAATCCTAGCTTTGAGGTAGAGCTCATTAGACGTCAAGCGAATATGGTTGCCCATTCTCTTGCTAGGGCGGCCTATTCTTGGGCTAGACGTATTTCTTTGAATTTATCTCCTCCTTGTATTGAACGTTTTCTAATTAATGATATTCATTGAATTTGTTTTGATAAATAAACTTAATTACATAATAATTTTCTTAAATAAAATCATTTGACAATAATAACTTATTAAAAATTATAATCAATCAATCTATTATTTGAGTATAAATACATATATATTTTTAATGTTTCAAGTAAAAATGATATTTATATTTATTTAATTTTAAAAAAGATTCAAATACATAGTTGTGATTATATCAAATATTTTCTATAAAAAAAACTCATATTTATAACAATTTGATGCATTGTAAATTAATTACATAATAATAATAATTCTAATTAAATACTAACAATTATTACCAGACATGCTATAAATATTAGAACTGTTGCATATTTACTATTAATAATTATTATGTTACATTATTCACATCTAAAAGAATTTAAATTAGAATATAAATTGTATATGATTCAATTTAAAACAGGTATTATTGATTTCTTTGAGTTTTAAAATATAAAGATACAATTTGCAATATAATATATATATATATATATATATATATATATATATATATATATATATATATATATATATATATATATATATATATATATATATATATATATATATATATGGAACGTATTATATAAGAGTATTATGTTTATGTGAAAACATGATAATGAATCTAAATCATTATATTTTAAAATAAATTGTGGAGATTATGTGTCAGTTTTTTTTCTCTCTCCTTTATAATTTATTTTAATAATGGAGGAAAGAGAAAGACAAAAACCACAAATAATCTCCACCATTTATTTTAAAATTTAATGGTTCAAATTTATTCTCATGTGATACGTTCTATATAAATATAAATATATATATATATATATATATATATATATATATATATATATATTTTAAATGTATTTAATAAGAGATTTAGTTCTAAAAAAAACTTAAACTCATAATATTTATTTTTAAAAATATTTAGAAATTAAAATATTGTTATTTATATGAGTTGTTATTACATTAGTTTATAGATTTTTCAATTTTTTTAAAAGAGATTTAACTTATATTAATGTAATTATCAAATTTAATTCATAAAAACTTTGTTTTAAAATCAATTGTTAATTATAATGGTTTTAACTTTGACACCAGTGTCAAAATATATAGAGAGAGAACGTATCCTATGAGAATGTCATTTTTATGTGAAAATATAAGAATGAATCTAAACCGTTAGATTTTAAAATAAATGGTGGAGATTATGTGTCAGTTTTTTTTCTCTCTTCTCTATCATTTATTTTAATAATGGAGGAGAGAGAAAAACAAAAACCACAAATAATCTCCGGCGTTTATTTTAAAATCTAATCGTTCAGATTCATTCTCATGTTCTCACATAAAAATAGCGTTCTCATATATATATATATATATATATATATATATATATATATATATATATATATATATATATAATAACAAAAAATATTTTAAAATTTTAGGGTACATTATAAGTATTTAAAATTTTAAAAATAATTTATATAATTTTAGAATATATTTTTAATAAAATTTTGACCTACTTAATTAAATATCTCTATGAATATTAAAACAAATTCTCTCTTCTCCCAATTGAAAAAATCATTATTTTTAATATAAATTAATAATTTATGTTTTGGTAAGGTATAATCATAATAAATCAAAAGAATATAGTTATTTAATAAAAAAATTTTAAAAATTTTAGAACTAAAATTAAAAAAAAAACTCATAAAAAGATTTTAATTCCAATTTATTCAAATTATTTTCTATTTCTTTAATGTTTATTTCTATTAAATAAAATCCAATTTATTGACATTTATAAAAATATTAAAATATTATATTATATTTCATATTTTATTACTTACAAAAAAAATTATGAAGAAAAAAGTTATTAAAAAAAAGGGAAAAACTTATATTTTTATAATTGTTTAATATAAATTAATAATGTATGTTTAGGTAATACGTAATAATAAGAAGAAATTAAAAGAATATAGTTATAAGAGTTTAATTACTATGCACTGACAGTGTAAAAAGTTTTACACTGTCAATAAGTCATCATCATCCGTTTGGTTTATTTTACAAATTATTAAATTAAAAGTCAAACTCCTTTTTACATTCAACGGTTATAATTAACTGCCAGTATAAAATTCTTTTACACTGTCAGTGCAATTCAATTAATTCCTAGTTATAAATACAAATTTTTTAATAAATTTTAGAATTAAAATTTAAAAAAACTAAAAAAATTAATTCCAATTTATTCATATTATTTTTGTTTCTTTTACTTTATGTCTATTCAATAACATCCGATTTATTGAAATTTATAAAAATATTCCAATTATATTATATTTCATTTGACACCGATGTCAAAATATTAACTTTGACACCAAATCCTACCGCTGTCATATGTTAGTTTTAAGTGAATATATATTAGCCACTGAATGGATTATAATAAAGGGGTAAAATTTGGTGTCAAAGTTAATATTTTGACACCGGTATATATATATATATATATATATATATATATATATATATATATATATATATAAATATTGTTCTGGACTGGGCCGAGGTCTGCTCCTCAGTCGAGCAGGTTCAACCCACTCGTCTTGGGATGGCCCAACAAGGGCCTTTTAGCGCGACCAATGTCGGGGCACTTGCCACTTTCTCCACGTTGTCGGGCACACGCATGGCATGAAGAGTCGGGCAGGGTGCTAGGCCTCCTCGGGCTCGTTCCTCCTCGACGCTCAGGCGCTCCTCCCTGCGAGAAGCCATCTCCTTCTCACACAAGAGTCCTCCCCGCGAGGACACGTCTCTCCCCGACACGGAAGACTCCTCCCCGCGAGGACACGTTCTCATGTAACCGCCCCACTCCTGATGGAATCGGTCTGCCCTAATTCCGGGGATCTAGGAATGGTTACCCCAGGGCGAAGACCACATGTTGGTCGTCACTACGCCACGTAAGCCCTGGCAGTTACTTAGACTGGGCCTGGCAATCCAGCCCAATGCAAGTAACCGTTGGCCCCGCGCTGGGGGCTCTCTATAAATACCCTCTCACTTGAGAGGGTCAGGTTACACACTTTCTTACTCTAACCTTGTGCTTGCTATTATTCTCTAACTGTTACCTTACTTGAGCGTCAGAGTACCTTGCAGGTACACCCCCCCGGCCGTCTTTCAACCGCACCGGAGCTGAAGTCCAGACGACGTTGTTGGCCACCAGAAACTGTCTGATCCAGGTACGATCAGTGGTGCCGTCTGTGGGAACCCTTTGCTTCCCCGTTTTTCCTCCGATAAACCAAAGCAACTCCCATTCATCACCATCATGGCCGGCAATCCATCCGCTAACAAAGCTCTGGACACCGTCCCCGCGCAACTCGAGAATAGGAACCACCGCGAAGATGCCGCTGCCCTCCACGTCGAAGAAGGCGACGTGAGAGACTGGCATACCGCCTCCCCAGACTCCCAAGATGTGGCTTACAACGCCACCCACCAAGACGGTCAGCAAGCCATCTTCCAGCCAGTTGCTCCTCCGCCCAATGCAGATTCGAGCACCGTGGCCTTATTTGCCCTTATCAATTAAACCAATCAGCTGATCGCACATCAGAACACCAGAATCGAAGCACTGGAGCAAGGGCGGGCACGGCTATCTTCCCTACGAAGACATCGTCCTCCACCGTCACCTTGCCGTTCCCCTTCCCCGCGAAGGACCCCTTCCGAAGGATCTCGAACCCCCTCGCCAGTGCGCGGGGGCCGTCGGCCACGCCTAGAGCGCCCCTAGCCAGCGATCTCCCAGAAGCGCCATTGTTCCCCACCTCGGAAGGAACCCAGGCCCTCCGCGGCTACCAAGAAGTCCAAACCCACCGAGGAGGCACCGAAGAACCGTTCAAGGAACTCCCCTCCACGGCATCATCGATCCCCGTCGGGGTCCCCGGCCGGGAGCGACGACGACGAACAGAGGACCCCTCTGTCGTGGGAGATCATGAACGCCCCAATTCCTGCGGGCATGGAGAAACCCCTACAGCTAGGGACCTACGACGGTCTGGCTGACCCCGACGATCACGTCGAGAGTTTCGAAGCAATGCTCGACTTTCGAAACGTCAGAGGAGCCATCAGGTGCAGGCTTTTCCCCACCACCTTGCGGAAGAGCGCGATGACCTGGTACAAGGGTTTGGAACCTGGGTCGATCACATCCTGGAAGCAGCTAAGACAACGCCTCACCAAACACTTTACTGCATCTCGCCGACACCCAAAGACAGAGGCTTCCCTAGAAAGCATCTTCCAAGGGAAGAACGAATCTCTCCGGAACTACATCGAGAGATTCAACAGAGAAGCTATCGAGGTACATACGGCCGACGACATGAAGAAGTATCTGATCATCCATGGACTATGTTTTTGATCTGATTTCTCCAAGTCCGTGGGTCTCCGCAGACCCCGCCGTCTCGAGGACCTCCTCCAACGAGCTCAGTCGTATATTGAGCTCGAGGAGTCCGAGGCAGCGCATATCGCCCTTGAGTCGAGGCGCAAAGAAGGCCTCCGCGGCCACAAAGATGAAGAATCTCCTCCCCGACGAGGAGGAGAAAGAAAGAAAGAAAATCGCCCCCATGATCCTCGTGAACCGCGCGGACCAGCTGGTCGGTTCACGGAGTACACCCCGCTAAACGCTCCCCGCGCGCGTATCCTCTCCGAGTGCCAGAACTCAGAATTTGTGAAAGGAGAGGTCCGCTTTCCGAAGCCCATTGCCCCCAAACCAAACGTTGACAAATCAAAATACTGCAGGTTCCACCGGAGTCACGGGCATGTCACGGAAGATTGCATCCATCTCAAAGATTCGATTGAAATTCTGATCAAGGAAGGGCACTTAAAGAAGTACGCCCAGAAGAACGATGCTCCTTGCCCCAGCTCCCGGGAAGCCCAGAACGTCGAGGAGGCGACACCTCCTCCCGACGAGAGTCAGCTTCAGGTCGCCCTCAGCGTCACCCGACCCGAGGACTTCTTCGTCCCCGTAATCATTGAGGGCGAAGAAGCAATTCACAACATGTGGGCGACCTTCCCCCACGAGGACCCCGTCTCTGCCCGTAGCATCTGGGAAAGCTTCCCCAAAACAATGGTCATCTCAAGGGGTGGTTACGAAAAGCTGTCCGTCGGCTCGATCAAATGGAAATTTGATGAACCGGAGTCCGAGACATCGGCGAAGACCACCACTCTCGAGAAGGTGCAAGGGAGATCAAACCCCATCACTTTCTACCTCGAAGAGCTCCCCGGTGGAGTGCCCAACGCCACTATCCCCCTCCTGGTCAGGGCCCAGATGGAGAATTTTGATGTTCGAAGGATCCTCGTCGACTAGGGGGGTTCGGTCGACATCATGTATACCCATCTGTTCGGGACCCTTCAGCTCGACGAGAGACATCTGACCCCGTACGTTGGTTCAGATCTGCAAGGATTCAACGGAACCACCACCAGACCATGGGGTTACATTGAGTTGATGGTCACGTTCGGGGCCGAAGACACTGCCTGACAGGTGAAGATCCGCTTCCTGGTGGTCGAGTGTCCATCCCTCTACAACTGCATCCTCGGGAGGACCACCCTGGCCGAACTCACTGCAGTGTCGTCAACGGTCCACCTCAAGATGAAGTACTACACCACCAGGGGACATGTAGTTACGATGCACGGGGACATAGACGCGGCCAGAAGGTGCTTCGACGCTACGATCAAAGGCATGAGCTCCATCGGCACCAAGCCCAAGACCGGAACAAAGCCACCCACAGACTCCGTGCAGAGACCTCTCCCGCCCGTCAACGCGGTCGACCTCGACAGTCGGTTCGTGGACGAGCCCGAAGAGGACAGAGTAGAGGACCTCGACCCCCAGGCGGAAAACAACGGGCGGCCTCTCCACCCAACTCGCCCCATCCCCGACGGAGACTTTGAGCTTGTTGCCCTCGGGGATGACCCAGACCGCAACGTGAAGATTGGCACCGGGATCCCCGACCTGGCGAAGGAGTAGCTAAAGGCATGCCTCCGAGAGAACGCTGATCTGTTCGCGTGGAGCGCCTCCGAGATGCCTGGCCTTGACCCCGACGTGGCTTGCCATCAGCTTGCAGTAGATCCGGCCGCTAGGGCCATAGCTCAACGTAGGCGTAAGCAGTCCCCCAAAAAAGAGGAGGCTGCTGAAAAAGCTGTAAAAGACCTCCTAGAGGCAAATTTTATTTCGGAGTCCAGGTACACAACCTGGCTGTCTAATGTTGTACTTGTTAAAAAGAATAATGGAAAATGGAGGATGTGCGTTGATTATACTGATCTTAACCGGGCTTGCCCGAAAGACTGCTATCCCTTGCCTAACATCGACCAACTGGTCGACAATTCTACAGGTTACAAACTATTATCCTTCATGGACGCTTACTCAGGATACAACCAAATTCCCATGGACAAGGTCGACAAACAGCACACGGCTTTCATGACCGTGTCGGGCAACTACTATTACAACGTGACGCCCTTCAGTCTGAAGAACGCCGGTGCGACCTACCAACGGATTATGAATAAGGTTTTCCGGGCTGAAATCGGCGACATGCTCGAGGTCTACATGAACGACATGATCGTCAAATCAGCTGAAGAAGTCGACCACGCCGCGCATCTCAAGAAGGTGTTCGACACAGCGAGGAAATGTCGCATGAGGTTCAACCCCGACAAATGCACCTTCGGCGTTCGGGCAAAGCGAGGAATCAAAGCTAACCCCGACAAGTGCAGGGCCTTTTCCGAGATCCCTACTCCGGACTCGAAGAAGTCGATACAATCGTTGAACGGGATGCTCACCGCTCACTCCCGCTTCGTCGCCAAGTCTGCACAGTACGCACTTCCATTTTTCAAACTTCTTCGACAGAAGGCGGAGTTCGAGTGGAGCGAAGAATGCGAGCAGGCGCTCGTCCACTTAAAACAAGTCCTATCACAACCCTCGGTCCTATCACGGCCTGAGAGCGGGGAGACACTCTTCTTGTATCTTGCAATCACGAGTGAAGCAGTCAGCACCGTCCTCATTCGAGAAACCCCGGACGGGCAGAAGCCAGTTTACTTCACGAGCAAAGCCCTCCAAGGCCCCGAGCTCAGATATCTACAGATAGAGAAAGTCGCCCCGGGCCTCGTTACCGCGGCCAAGAGGCTACGCGACTACTTTCTCGCCCACACCATCGTCGTAAGGACCGAACAGCCTATAAGGCAGCTCCTCGGATGAACGGACATGGCGGGGAGGATGCTCAGGTGGTCGCTCGAGCTCGCCGAGTTTGACATCCAATACGAATGGAGGAAAGCCCTGAAGGCTCAGGTATTGGCCGACTTTGTAGTGGAGATGACCGTCCCGGAACCTTCGACCAACGGGTCCCAGAAATGGACGATCTATGTCGACGGAGCATCCAGCCCGAAGGGAAGCAGTGCGGGCATCATCCTAGAAAACAAGGAAGGCATCCTGATCGAGGTATCCCTCGAACTATCCTTCCCGGCGTCAAACAACCAAGTCGAATACGAGGCCTTCCTCGCAGGACTTCGGCTGGCCGAGGACCTCGGCACCAAGGAGGTCAAACTCTTCACCGACTGCCAGCTCGTGGCCTCGCAAGTCCGAGGAGAGTACCAGGCCAAGAACGACAGCCTCATAGAATACTTGGCCTTGGTGAAAGAAAAGATGAAAAATTTCACCTCCGCAGAAGTAACTCACATCCCCCGCGAGCACAATGCCCGAGCAGATGTCTTGTCCAAATTGGCGAGCACAAAGAAGAAAGGCGGGAACAAATCTGTCATACAAGAAGTACTTTCCCGCCCGAGCATCGACAAACCCGCCACAATTTCAGACATCAACGCCATCGGGGACAGCAATTGCTGGAAGACCTCGGTATACGAATACCTCATGACGGGCAAACTGCTCGAAGATCCCAAAGAAGCAGGAATGGTCAAGAGGCGGGCGTGCTCGTACACTATATTCGAGGATAAGCTATACCGACAAGGGTTCTCTATTCCCCTCCTCAGATGTGTCGAGAAGACCAAGGTCCCCGGCATACTCCAGGAGATCCATGAGGGAATCAATGCACAACACCTCGGCGGGCGATCGTTAGCCCGTAAGGTGCTTCGAGCCGGGTATTATTGGCCCACCATGCAACAGGACGCCAAGGAACACGTCAAGAAGTGCGACAGATGCCAACGACACGGGGACATGCACCTTGCTCCTCCCAACAAGCTCAGTCCATTGTCTTCCCCGTGGTCGTTTGCGTGGTGGGGGGTGGATATCCTCGGACCTTTCGTCCAGGGGTCGTATCAAAACAAATACCTCATCGCCGGGGTGAATTACTTCACGAAGTGGATTGAGGCGGAAGCGTTGGCCAAAATCACGGCCTTTAACATACTACATTTTTACAAAAGAAATATCCTCGCCTGATTCGGCGTGCCTCAAGCTATCGTCACCCACAACGGAACACAGTTCACCGACAGGAACTTCCAAGACTTCGTCACAAAACTAGGCACGAAGCAACACTTCACGTCGGTCGAGCACCCTCAAACGAACGGATAGGCTGAGGCAGCGAACAGGGTGATTCTCCGAGGATTAAGACGTCGACTAGGCGACGCCAAACAATGGTGTGTCGAGGAGCTACACATCGTCCTCTGGGCCTACCGGACGACCCCGCACTCCACAACCGGGGAGACCCCCTTCCGTCTGACCTACGGAACCGAAGCGGTGATCCCCGTAGAGATCAGGGAACCCTCTACAGAAGCCCCCTCGACGGGGACACGAACGACGAAGCCTTGAGGGAAGAGCTCGATTTTGTCGAGGAGATACGTTCGGGCGCTTCTCTCCGAGAAGCTTCACTTAAGCAGAAAATAACACTACGTTACAACGAAAAAGTTATCAAACATGATTTTTAGGTGGGCACCCTCGTCCTACGAAGGAACCAGAAAGACTCGCGAGAAGGCAAACTCGCCGCGAACTAGGAGGGCCCGTACCGCGTCCGCGCGAAAACGGGGACAGGAGCCTACTTCCTCGAAAATCTGCACGGGGAAGAACTTGCTCGACCATGGAACGCTGGGAAGCTCAAACAATACTACAGTTAAGCACTGCCCGCGACTCACTATCACCGCGCTTACGGGGACGCACTAAGGTACGAGTGCGACACCCCTATACAGAACACGATGATTAGAGACTGCGTTGTGTGTCTGCGAGGACCTTTGATCTGACGGGGATACCTCGATCGAGCTCCGCCATCGTTGTACCGATTAGGCAGAACACCCAGCTCACGATGGGAAGTTCACGCCACAAAGCTAAGACCTCGACCGAGCTCTAAGCCTCGTTGAAGGTCGGAATACGCCTCCGACCACCCGACCGGCTCTCCACTCGGTCGGGGACTATCAAGGTCGAGCAAATCCCAAAGTCTTTAATACTTAGGCCAAAAACAAAGTATAGCAAATGCACTAACATCACACACAATTAAAACCATGCAAACAACACTAGCAGATAAACAAAAGTACATTAAAACGGACAGAAACCCAGTGTACAAATATTACAAACAAATGTCAAAAAGCCCCTGGCACGCAGGCCGGGCAGGAATATCACAATAAGTAAAAATGGCTTGCAGGCCGAACAAAACAGGAAAGAAAATCCTACTCAGTGACGGTCCCTTCAGGCTACTCGGGATCGTGGACCTCGTCGACTCGCATCGGCTGCACGATCTGACCGTCGACCACCTCGTAGTCGGGGTCGATCCCATCGGTCGAAAGGTCGGGGTTGAGGACCCGAAGCTGCTCCACGGCGTTCTTGAAACCTATGCCAGCTACCGCGAGATTGTCTTCCTCGGTTTCCCGGAGCTTCGCTATCAGCGCTGCCCGCGAAGTCAGCAACCTGTCCTCCTCGGTTTCCTCAGCCTCCTCCAATTCGGCGTTCCTCGCCAAGAGACGATCCCTCTCCTCTTCAACGCCGATAAGACGTCTCAGCTCCTTCTCGACACTCTTCAACTTTTCCTCCAATTTCTGTTGAAGCTCGACTTGGGCCTGGTTCTGGCTTTTGCAGTCAGCCAACTCTTTGCCCACCTTCTCCATTTCGGCCGAGATGGACTGGAAACTCTCTCGCAACTTGTTCAGCTCGCCTTTGGGGCACGCCTCATCATTCAGCACCAGTGCAGCTGCACAAACCCGCATCACGGAGGACACATCATCCACCAGTGCCCTCCTCCGAGAGACCTTGTCGATGCCTAAGATTTCCTGAGCTTCGGGGGTGCCCACGCACAAGGAGTTGTTCCTCGTGAAAAAGTTAGGCCTCGAGTGACAAGGCGGGAGCACAAATTTCACGGAAGGAGGACTCTCGTTCTCGGTAAGGTCGATGGCCACTGAGTCCGCAACACGCCGCCTCTTCAGGGAACCCTGAGGGCTGGGAGAATCACTGTCCTAGTGAGAGCCAGAGGAACCCCCGACACTCTGAGGGAGAGCGGGGATGTGTGCCCGAAGCTGCTCGACACGACTCTTGCCCCCTTTCTTCGCAGCACGGTTAGCCTTCAGCTTTTTGAAGCGCTCCTCAGCATTCGACATCTTTCCTTCAAAAAGAAATGAAATATGTCAGTAAACCGGAGGTCGATATACGAAGAAAGTGTAAGTCAAAGAGGATGGCACCACCTAGCAGCTCGAGAGCATCCTCATCGGAGAACATCTCGAGGAGGGCCCTCGTATTAATCAGACGAAGTTTCGTCAACACCTGCCCGTCGTCCCCTCGGACGAGTTCCCCGTCCATCGTCACGAACTTGCCCCTATTAAAACTGTTGATGAACGCTACTATCTGCTCGTAGGCCAAGCGATCCCCCTCGTCGAGACGACTATGCCTGACTTTGTAGCTATCCCTTCCGTACTTGAAGTGTTCTTCGGGCCAGAACAACGAAAACCTGGGCACGAGGGCCTCCTCTCGCCGCCCATCTACCTCCTCGACAACCCGACAGTACACTATGTTTACGGCCTCATGTGTGACCGTCCTCACGAGATAGTACCGGTACTTAAATTCTCGCACGGAGTCCAAGTAAGTGTGAAACAGGCTGTTCACCTGTTTGAAGGACACCCAACCGTGCCTACCGTCGACGGCCAGTCGCTGAAGGTGGAAAATGCAGAAAAACAAGGGCACCGTCGCCCCGATCTGCAGATATTTGCACACTAGCTCGAAGGCCCTAATGAAAGCAAGAGAGTTGGGGTGGAGCTGGGAAGGGGCCAAGCGCAGCTAGGTAAATACGGCCTGCTGGAAATCTGTGAAAGGCAGACGCCACCCCGCCTCGTCGAATATAAACTCATAGACGGGAAACCGCATCCCGCTGTACGTCGAGCATATCCGACGATGTGGCTTTGGCCTGAATACGTTCCATGACTTCGACGAGCCCACCAGACGGTGCTCGACGGTGTAGAAGATGTCGTCCTCGTCCCCATCGACGAACAGAGACATCATGTTTACGGCCTCCTCGCAGGCCCATTCGTCGGGAGATCTCTCCCCGCCACTGGTTGTCTCTGCCATAGGGGAGTCAGGCCCGTCGTAACTATCCAAAGATCCCTCGGCCACGGGCAACACGTCCATTTACCTGAAAAGCAGAAGGAAATGGTGAATTCGATGACCCGTATCAAATCCACCCCTCCACCGCTGATCAAGTGAAAGGGCGAGGAGGGATCTTCGGGGAACACGATCCCGCAACCACCCTCGATTCTGCGAGGAGCAATGTTGGGCAGGACCCCGAGATATTCGACCCATGTCCCCGAGACAAACTTCGGTTCCCCGGGTATCTCGTCCTTGTTCCCCGAGACATTCAACAAAAGAACTAAAAACCGTTCATCTCATGACCCCGGGATATTCTTCATGTCCTCGGGGATTTCATCATCCCTCCCCGCGAGATTCAACGTCTAAACTATGAAATTCCGCCATTTTCGCCGGATCTTTTGTGAATTCCATGGGAACATCACCAGTTCACCATAAGATTCACCTTATAAATGCAAACGAAAGGAGGAAAGAGAAGAAGGAAACTTACTTGAAATACACTTTTTAGGGTTCCGGCACGGCGATCGTCGGTGGAGAACGGCGGAGAATGGTGGAAGGCAGCGGCGGAAGAACGGAGGAGAAGAGAGAGAGAGTCTGAGAGGAAAAGAGCAAATGATGCAAATGAAACAAGGTGAGGCCTATTTATAGGATCCTTACGGAATTCAAAGAGTTTAGACTACTAGAGTACACTACCCTAGCCTAGCCGCCCTAGGCAATGATGGCGTCTGACACGTGGCGTACATGCGACCGCTCGCTCCCCAACACGCGCGTCTCTCCATTTGCTCTGACACCAAAGATCAAACTTCTCGCGTCCCCGACGAGTCGACCATCCACGAACTACCACACTCGAGTTCACCCCGCTGCTCTCTACCCGGCGATACGCCCAGCGGATCTTAGACAAGTTCCCCTCCTCGCGGCCACGCGATCGATACTCCCCCGACATGCTTGGTGGCCCTTAAGTCATCACTCCGACACTTCGGAGCAACTACTTGGGGGGCTCCTGTTCTGGACTGGGCCGAGGTCTGCTCCTCAGTCGAGTAGGCCCAACCCGCTCGTCTTGGGATGGCCTAACAAGGGCCTTTTAGCGCGACCAATGTCGGGGCACTTGCCCCTTTCTCCACGTTGTCGGGCACACGCATGGCATGGAGAGTCGGGTAGGGCGCTAGGCCTCCCCGGGCTCGTTCCTCCTCGACGCTCAGGCGCTCTTCCCTGCGAGGAGCCATCTCCTTCTCACACAAGAGTCCTCCCCATGAGGACACGTCTCTCCCCGACACGCAAGACTCCTCCCCGCGAGGACACGTTCTCATGTAACCACCCCACTCCCGATGGAATCGGTCTGCCCTAATTCCAGAGATCTAGGAACGGTTACCCCAGGGCGAAGACCACGTGCTGGTCTTCACTACGCCACGTAAGCCCTGGCAGTTACTTGGATTGGGCCTGGCAATCCAGCCCAATGCAAGTAACCGTTGGCCCCGCGCTGGGGGCTCTCTATAAATACCCTCTCACTTGAGAGGGTCAGGTTACACACACTTTCTTACTCTAACCTTGTGCTTGCTATTATTCTCTGACCGTTACCTTACTTGAGCGTCGGATTACCTTGCAGGTACACCCCCCCCCCCCCGGCCGTCTTTCAACCGCACCGGAGCTGAAGTCCAGACGACGTTGTTGGCCACCAGAAACTGTCTGATCCAGGTACGATCATATATATATATATATATAGGCAAAATAATCTTTTTTGTCCCTTAACTTTACACCAGGGTCCAATTTGGTCCCTTAACTTTAAAAAGTGGCGAGTTCGTCCCTTAACTTTTTAAAAAGTGCCAGGTTAGTCCTTGCCGTTAGTTTGGTCAAACGTCCGTTTAGAATTTGTTACGTGGCAGGTGACATGGACTTTGTATATCATCTTCTTCCTTCTTTGTACAATCTTAGACGTGTTTCCCCCAATTTTTCTTAGGGAAAATTCAATTCATCTTCATTCCTTACAATTCGTCTCAAAATTAAAAGTTAGGGTTTAGGGAAACATGAAATCGGGTAGTTCTTCTTCTTCTTTGGGCAAGAGAAATGCAGAAAATGGGGATTCAACAGGAAGTGGAAATCGTTGGAGGAAGCCCATGTGCTATTGTGGAGACATGGATGTACTTCAAAGGGCGAAAACTGTGAAGAACATGGGAAAATTATTTTGGGGTTGTCCCAATTATAAGCAAGATAGATGCAATTACTTTGGTTGGTACCATGAGGATGCCTTTGATGAGAAAGAAGAACTTTTAATGCATAGGATAGGGGTGGCTGTAAAGGGATTGGATGAAGCAAAAAAAGACATTGAAGAACTTGGGAAAAAGCTGATGAATATTGATGCTGAAATGAAGATGATCATGAAGTGGAAAAAAATATGGAATTTGTTGTTTTTTATTGTTATAGTTGTAATGGTTTTTAGGTTGAATTAGGTTAGTTATGTGGTGTATGTGATTGTAGCATTTGTTTTTGGTGTTATGTTAAAGTAATGTTGAACCTAAGAATTTGTTGTTTAGTTATGAAAACATTTACTGTTATCTTGTATCAGTTGTAATATTTGGACATGACCTATAAGCATTGAACATGACCTATAATTTGGACCTATAAGTATTGAACATGACCTATAATATTTGGACATGACCTATAAGTATTGAACATACAGTGTTGTGCAAAATGTCCTATAATTGGGACCTATAATTATTGCCCTGTTATTAAAGCTTTGATCACAGACCAGAATATGTGCACAAACGGAATGACAGAATGACCTATAATTGGGACTTATATTGTATCATTTGCTGTTTTATGAAGTCATAACAGAATGACCTATAATTATTGCCCTGTTATTAAAGCTGTGACAAAATGACCTATAAATTTTGGCCAAACCAGAATGTAAAGTCATGACAGTTAACATGCAGTAAAATAACATGCAGTACATTTCATCACAGACCAGAATATGTTCACAACCATAAAAAGTTAATAACAAAAGCACCAAAGTGCACCAAACTACAAACAGGTTCATAACAGTTCAGAACCATAACAAAAAACACAAATTCATAACAACATTCTTGTTCATTACATCAATACATCCTAAAACACTTCATCCTAAATATTTCTAGGGATTCTTCTTTGCAGTTATTCTCTTGGTGGGAGTAGATCTCCTAGTGACTAGACCAACAACATTCTTTGATGCAGACAGCCTGGTTGTAGGGCCATGTGGAACAAATGGCCTTGGAGCCTTCCTCACTGGTAGCTTCTGAGTCTTCCCCTTTGTTGGACGATGAGTCTTCTGAGCAGTCTTCTCCTTAGAGGATTGAGTAGAATGTGGTGCATATTGGGTTGTTGTCTGAGATGCATGACTGGGTTGTACAGCAGACTGAGTAACAGTCTAAGATTATTGAGCAGTTTGAGTAGATTCTTGGGCAGAGTGTTGAGCACTCTGTTGTGCAACCTGACTTGTTGTGTCCTTACAAGTGGACTTGTAGTGCCCTGATTTCTTACACCTACTGCACTTCACCAAGAAACCAGTTCTTCTCATCTTTTTATCAGATCCATCAATCTCTCCTTGTTCTAAATTTCTCATCTTTTTGGGCCTACCAGGCATCTTCTTGAACTTGGGTGGTTGCACATTAGGGTATGGTGTCTTAACCCACAAGTTAGACCCATTAATAGGGTAGATGACATGTTTATAAACTGCCTTGTATTTTGAAACTCTATAATATTTAGGGATGTATCTGTCTATCCTAAAATTCCTACTCTTCATAGCAGACAAAGCATGGACACCTGGGAGTCCTGTAAGTTCCCATCTTCTACATGAACACATGTGCTCTTTCAGGTTCACAACATACTTATCAGCTTGATTCTCCAAGTGCCTTACTTCAAACATATGCTCATCAGACATCCTAAAGAACCAAACAAAACAAAACAAACGATTCACTTGTATGCAATTGTTAAATCCACAGAATAAATGCTAGTGTATTGAGCTGACATACCTTACAAGCCAATTGTTGGTGTATGTGCTTGTGATATCAACTTTTTTTCTAATATTAGGCAATATGTCATTCTCATCAAAGTTACCAAACCTCATTATGTTTATAGCCCATCTCTCTATCAAGTAGATTCTGATGTCTTCAAGCATAGTGATTAGAGGTTTTGCCCTTGCATCAAGAATTACACTATTGAAGGATTCATACATGTTGAGAACAGCATCACATTTGTTTGTAGTCCTAAAGTAAGACCTACTCCAAAACCTTGGTGGGGTCTTCATCATATGCTTAAAAGCTTCCTCATTTATAGCCCTCGTTCCCTTCATTTCTCTTTCCCATGCTTGTGGGTAAGTTGACTTGGCAGCCTTCCATATTATGTCCTTCAACATCTTGCCAGGAAACCTCTTCCTAAAGTTGTTATACAGGTGCCTAACACAAAACCTGTGCTCCACCCTAAGCAATAGCTCTTCCATAGTGGGTAACAGCCCCTGCAATATCATAAAATGTACCATAAGATATAGTATAACATGTAGCATAAGATATAAGAAAAACATAAGAAAAAACATAAGAAACTTGCCTTTTGTTGGTCTGATATGAAGATGTAAGTCATGCATTGCTCTTTGCCTCCAAGGTCATCAATTAGGAGCTCTAAGAACCAAGTCCAGTTGTCCTTGTTTTCACCCTCCACAACTGAATATGCTATGGGGAGCATCTGATCATTAGGATCCCTCCCTATAGCAGACAGAATCTGCCCTCCACACAACCCCTTGAGAAAACATCCATCTAGACCTATTACATGCCTGCACAACTTAAAGCTTTCCTTACATGCAGCATAACATACATATAGCCTTCTAAAGCATGGTCTATGAGCCTCAACACCTTCTGGTACAGGATCCACATTCATCTTAACTGTTGATCCAAGATTGGCTCTTAATAATTCATGACAGTAGTCATACACCCTTGTGTAATCTCCTAAAAATGATCCATCATCATTAACTTGTTCATCACCATTAACTTGTTCCTAACCATTAACTTGTTCCTCTACACTAACTTGCTCTTCTACATTAACCTGAACAGGGGTGGTATTTTCACCATGAGCAACTTCATCAACCACCTGACTAAGTAACTCCTCCACCTCATCCACAATATCTTCAGGGTCCTCATCAACTTTGTCATCCACATCAACTTTGTCACAGTAGTCAGGTTGAGACAACGTGTGTTGAATGTAAATATCAACACGTTTGTGAACCCTATACAGGTCTACTATTTCTAATGCACCCTGGTCATTAATTAGTGCATTCATACCAAATTGTGGATCCTTGTAGTAGGTTGTTTCAAACTCCCTATAACCCAAATCTTTTAACACACCTACTAGCTCAAAATAACTCCATCTGTCTACATCTACCCTCAAATCATCAACTACACCATTCTCATATATGCTCAGACCCTGATCAGTAAATTCCCAACTGTGATGAATTTTGAGTTCAATAATTTCATCCATGACACCTAACCAGACCAGAATATCTAAAAAATTAGGGTTTACCCTAACAAATTTACAAGAACCCTAAAACTGAATACGAACCCTACTTTTCGTAACTATGAACCCTAATTAATATGAAAGAGGAATTAACTAACCTTTTGATCAAGTGCATATGATAATCTTCAATCCTTCTCGTGTGGAACCGTCTCGCCTGGATGAAATCCTTCGTTTTGCACTTCGCTTCACTTCAGCTTCTCCACTTCGCTTGCCCTAGCAGAGCTACTCCAGCTTCTCCACTTAGAAATAGTTTGGTTGGACTCTTCATTTTCTGCAGATTAATTTAAGGCTACCAAGCTTCCACGTCACCCAAACAACGCCCACCTTGATAATTAATGTTTTCAAAAAAGGACTAACGGAAGCTAACAGAAGGATAAACATGGCACATTTTAAAAAGTTAAGGGACGAACTCGCCACTTTTTAAATTTAAGGGACCAAATTGGACCCTGGTGTAAAGTTAAGGGACGAAAAATGTTATTTTCCCCTATATATATATATATATATATATATATATATATATATATATATATATATATATATATATAATTGATTATTGATATATCTACTTATTATAAATTATGGTTAGGGTTGTCTATGGCTCCCATCATGACAACCTTAGATTTATAATAAATAGAGAACTAGAAAGTAATAAAAGAAGTATCACTATCCAATCAGGTGCAATCAATTTCATCCTCTTCTTAGGAGTTAATTTTTTCATGGGCGACTTTGTGTTACAAACCTTAACATTATTTACATTCCTTTTTATTTCAACTCTGTTTGAGTCATTTTGGGCATAGCAACTTCAATGGCTTCATAATTATCATTTAGTGCAGTTGTTCTATCTTCCTCGCTATCATCAAATTTAACTCTTCTTGCATCATAATCACTTTCTTCTAGTTTATCTTCTCCTTCACATGATTTGATTCATTCATTCAAATTAACGCATTGAGACATAATTACTTCTACTCAACAAATAAATTCTCGTCAATCTTGTTTCATAAAGAATGTATTGCAAAATCTACAGCACGATCATCCATGTTAACTTCAACAAATGGTTTACTTATTCCTTCCAATTTTACTTAAACCCTGAAGTCGTTTCTCACATAATCTCAATCAAGCACCAAATTAACAACCTTAGAGAGACTCTATTTTTCAAATTTTTTATCATAGTCAATTATTTGAACCTCTCCTGTATAAAACATGGTCTTGTCTCTAGAAATATCGCCCCTGTGATAAAGACAACATAGACCAGTCTCAGGCTTTGTTAAAAGGTTTTACAACCCACCGTCTTCTTCTTCGATTCATAGTTCGTCAATGGGGTCTCATGCATTTCAATGTTAGGTCAAATTAGGAGGATTTTAATTGAATTTCAAATTAACAATAAGTATTATAATTGTTTAATTAAATAATACAATAATTAAATAATAAATGACATGTCATTAGTTGGTCTAACTAAAATTAAAAGAAAAAAATATAAAAACTGTTCTGGACTGGACCAATGGCTAGACATGGCCCAATCCACTTCTGCTCCAGAACAGCCCAAATTGCCTAAGTCCAATCCACAAAGGGGAAAAAGTTACCTTTCTGCCCCTCCAACCGAGCAGGGACTGCATCGCTCCTCCCCGAAAATAATGCCCGTCCCGCACGGCTTCTTCGCTCCCCGAACAGCTAAGGGCATGTGCCCGAAACTATGCATGTGCCCGACATAACGGCTAGTTTTGGGCACCCTGCCCGACATAACGGCTAGTTTGGGTAGTTACCTATTCTTCGGGAAAACGGTTATTTTGCCCCGAAAATAGGACCGTTGGCTATGCGCTGGGGGCTCTATATAAACCCTCTCTCTTGAGAGGGTCAGGTATCCAATATTCACCCTACGAACCAATACTTTGTACTTGCCCCTTTTCTCTGACCCTTTCTTACTTGAGCGTCGGAGTGCCTTGCAGGTACACCCCCTCCTCCTCTCCATACGACCAGCATCTCAGATGTACTTGGTGGCCCACTTCTACAGGATCTGATCCAGCCTTCATGATCAGTGGCGCCGTCTGTGGGAATTATTGTTTTCCCCATCTTTCTTTCCCCGGAAATCGAAGATCAAAGCAAATTTCAAGATCATCATCATGGCCTCTCAAGATCACGCCAAAGGTGCTCTCCAAACCACTGTCCTCCCCGTCAACAAGACTGACATTGACGGTTCATCATCTCTTCTCCGAGATGCCCGTTTCATGAGGGACGGAGCCACAGCTTCTCCTTCCCCTACCCTTGCTGACCGCAACAACGATCAGCCTTCGCTGGACGTCCAGCCCATTCCTGTTCTGCCCAACACCGACCCGGCCGTGGCAACCCTCCTGGAGACGATCAACAAAACTAACACCCTGATCCTGCAGCAGAACGAGAGGATCGGGGCGTTAGAAGATTCAAACCTTCCAAGATCCCCTCCTCCAAGGAAGAACTAGTGACGATCTAGGAGCCCGCAAGCGTGACCAGGTTTCCCCGCGTGACCAGCACTCTCCCAGCCACAAGAGGACTCGAAGGAATGAGCAGTCTCCCCCGGTCAAGTCTAAAGGCCGAGCCCGTTCCCCTTTTCCCCGAAGAAACCGCCACCGTGAGCGTACCCTTCAGTCCCTGTCATTCACCAGTTCCAGCAGCGACGATGAGCCTCGCGGCCCATTGTCCCAGGAAATCTTGGCTACCCGTCTCGCTAAGGGCCTGGAGAAGCCCCCGTCACTGGGCACGTACGACGGGATTACTGACCCCTACGAACACATCAAGAACATCGATGCGCTATTAGACTACCGTGGCGTACGGGACGCCATCAAGTGCCAACTATTTCTGACCACGCTTCAAAAGGGGGCAATGACATGGTACAAGAAGCTGCCCGAAGAGTCCATTACCTCATGGAGGCAACTGGGCAGAATGTTCTCGCGGCATTTCACAGCTTCTCGCCGTCACCCCAAGACTGAGGCCTCCCTTGGAGCCATAATCCAAGGGAAAGACGAACCTCTCCGAGCATATATCGAGAGGTTCAACAAAGAAGCAGTACAGGTCCTTACAACGGACGTGATGAAAAAGTTTCTGCTCGAGCAAGGACTCCGCCCGGGCTCTGAGTTCTCTAAAGCCGTCGGTCTCGCACCGCCGAGGAACCTAGATGCCCTCCTCCTCAAAGCCCAATCGCACATTCAGTACAAAGAGAAGGTTGTAGCCAGCTGTAACACCCCAATTTAAATTATTTAATCGTCGTGTTATTTTCCGTTGTTGACCTTGTTCAGGGTGTGTGGGGTTGAGCGCGTAGGCGTGTGGTCCTTAGTGGGACGGGTAGATTAGAGGTGTCGAGAGTAATTTTGGAGTATGAGTAGTAATAGTATTATTATTTTTATTATTATTATTAATATTATCACTAGTATTATTATGATTATTATGTGAATAAAATTACTAGCAATATTATTATTTTTGTTAAACTAAAAATCTGATTTAATTAAGTGGATAGTGGGCTAGTGGAGAAAAGAAGAGTAGGTTAGTGATTAAACAGAAATTAGTAAGGGTTAGTGGGGAGGTTAATAAAAAAAATAGTTTTCATGTAAAAACGAGAAAGAGCTAGGGAAGGAAGAACAAGGGTGTTAGGGCAAGGTTTCTTCACCAATTCTCGCAGAATTTTATCAAGAATTCAGGTAAGGGGGAGAATGAATTCTCTAATGGGTGATAATAACATGAGAGGGTAGTGAGGAATCCTTATCCTCGTAGGAATTATGTATGTATGTTCTGTATTTGCATCTTGAAATTACTGTTGGTGTGCTATTGTTGATCTGGTATGAATTGGGTGATAACTCTATAAAAATTGTGTTGTACTGTCATGGATCGTGAAAAGGGAAAACATGATGTTGTTATTATGGTGGTAACATTGGTGTACAGGGTTGATTTTAGGGTAAACTGAAATCATAAATTACGGCGTTAGGAATACTTAATGACGTAGTAATTACAAGGCTGGATTATCATGTGAGATTATCGTCTTAAAACCAATGCAGAGTAATTTTTAGGACTGAACGTAGAACGTAGGCGTGAGGCAGTGGAGACGAGAACAGAATTCGGAATTCTACTTAGAACACATATGACGGTTGTAAGAATAGGGAGACGACCGACATGGGTGTGACGACCGTAATGTGTGTGTGGCGACCATCACGGGATTAATTGCGTGTGACGAGGGTCATGGGAGTGTGGCGACCGTCACACTGTTCAGTCTGGAATTTTCTTTACCTTCCTTCTGTAATGTGTTTGCAGTGCATTTCTTTTCTGTTGCTTAGCTTAAGGGGATAATTACATATGCCAACAATTAATGTCCACCCGCAGAATGAGTAATAAAATGGAATTTAGGAAAATAATCGGGTACTTAGTTGATTAATACAGTTTGGATTATTTCTTTGGTGTGTTAATGAATTGAATGCAAGAATATTGGTGTTGGTGCATATTATGGTGACTATGCACTTCAGGTGTGATTAGGAGGATCGTGTGCATGTGCGTTATTATTACACATGTGTCTATATGCATAGATGTTTTCATGCATTCATGGTGTATTGGGTGAATAAGAATCATTGCTCGGGAGGAGTGTACGTGATTCGTATGGTGAGATAAATCATTGCCAAGTAGGGGTGTATGTGATTTATCGGGTTCGATTGAATGAACCATGGTGTTTGGTACCACATGCATTGTGTCAGTTGTTGAGTCACATTGCATTGTTTATGTTTACTTTGATTGTGAGTGACAAGTATGTCGTGATTACGTGATTGTGTGATGGTGTTTGAATGATTACTCTTATCATGTATTATTTGTCGTGTATTATTGAATGTATTTCTCACCCCTTTGTTGTTTGTTGTGTCTGTGCTTCTTCAGAAGTACAGATAATCCAGGTACTTGAGAGTGCATGGATTGCGTGTTGCTTGATCGAGTCTTAGGAGTTGCTCTGATACGTAACACAGGAATTTGTGTGGATTTTATTAATTGCTATTCTTTATTAAATTTTCGTTACGTATCTCTCTTAAATACAATATTTGAGGTCCACGAGTTTATGTGGAGTTTGGAGTATTTTGGCAAGTGTGCCGTGAATTTATGAAATAACTATTTCCTCTGCTTTGTTTCATTTAATGAAAGAAGTTGTTATGTTGACTCTATTGGTGTAGCATCCTACTTGTAAAGTTGAAACTCTGATTTTATCTATAATATTTTTATATTTATAAAATGGGAAAGTGGAGTGTTACAATTGGTATCAGAGCAGGTCGGTCCGTCCGGCCAAGTTGAGTAGTAGAGTCGGTCCTTAGAATAGGAGTGAGTCGTGTGTTTTGATAGTATGTTGATTGATGAACAGTATGGCAGGAAGGAATGATGCTGCTCTTGCTGCTGCTATGAAAGCCATGGCACAAGCTGTAGAGAACAACAATCAGGCTGGGGGTGCGCAATTCCGCGACCTGGCACAGTTCCAGAGCAATAAGCCACCGACATATGAGGGAGGCATTTTGGATCCAGAGGCTGCACATAAATGGCTGAAGGCTATTGAGAAAATCTTCAGGACCATGGAATGAAGTGATGCTCAGAAGGTACGGTTTGGTACTCATATGCTGGAAGGTGAGGCTGAAGTCTGGTGGGACAATAGTCGTCAGAGGTTGGAAGCTGCGGGTACTGAGATTACTTGGACAGTGTTTTAAGCTGAGTTTCTGGAAAAGTATTTTCCGGAAGACATTCGAAGTGCAAAGGAGATTGAGTTCCTAGAGTTGAAACAAGGAAATTTGACTGTTGCTGAATATGCTAGTCGGTTTGAAGAGTTGGTTCAGTATTGTGCTGATTACAATATAGAAGAGGCAATGACTTCTAAGTGCTTAAAGTTTGAGAATGGGCTGCGTCCCGAGATCAAACTGGGCATTGCTTGTCAGAAGATAAGAAACTATCCAGAGCTGGTAAGCAGAAGCAAAATCTATGACAATGATAACAGAGTCAGGATTGCTCATTACAAAGCTGTGAATGAGAAGAAGGGTAAACAGAGGTTTGGAGGTACTCCTTACAGTGCTCCAGCTGATAAGGGGAAACAGAAAACTGATGTGGGGAAGAAACCAAAGGAGAAAGGAGTAGGTGCGGATACTCTCAAGTGTTTCAGATGTGGTGGTGTAGGTCACCGTGCTAACAACTGTCTGAATGAGGTGAAGAAGTGTTTCAAGTGTGGTAAACCAGGTCATGTTATAGCAGATTGTAGGGCCACTATGCCTACCTGTTATAACTGCGGAGAAAAGGGTCACATCAGCACTCACTGTGAGAAGTCAAAGAAAGCTCAGGCCAGTGGAAAAGTATTTGCCTTGGTGGGAGCCCAATCCATTGATGAGGAGCGTTCCGTCAAAGGTACTTGTTTTATTAACGATATTCCTTTGATTTCTATCATTGACACGGGTGCAACCCACTCGTTTATTTCTGTTGACTGTGTGAAGAGATTAGGGATTGTGCCATCTACTCTAGAGCAGAGGATGACGATTGAAACTCTGTCTATTGGTTCGGTGGTTACTTCTTTGGTGTGGTTGGAGTGTCCACTGACTATGTTTGGTAGAGATTTCAGAGTGGACTTGATCTGTTTGCCACTCGGTAGTCTCGATGTCATTTTAGGGATGAACTGGTTGGAATTCAATCGGGTTTATATCAATTGTTTTAGGAAGACGTTATTGTTTCTTACTCCAGAGGAAGAAGCATTAGCGAATTCATTGTCTAGCAGGGAGTTGAGGACATTGTTGGAGGATGAAGCTAAGATGTTTGTAGTGTTTGCCTCGTTATCTGTCGAAAGTAAGACTTCGGTTAATGAGTTGCCAGTAGTGAATGAATTTCCTGAAGTATTTCTGGATGACATTTCAGAGTTGCCTCCGACGGGAGAAGTTGAATTTACTATTAATCTTGTTCCTGGTACTAGACCCATATCTATGGCGCCGTACAGGATGTGTGCATCAGAATTGGCAGAGTTGAAGTCTCAGATTGGAGAATTGCTTGATAAGAAGTTTATTAGACCGAGTGTGTCACCGTGGGGAGCTCCATTGTTATTGGTGAAGAAGAAGGATGGTAGTATGCGTCTGTGCATTGATTACTGTCAGTTGAATAAAGTGACCATTAAAAATAAGTATCCACTTCCGAGGATTGATGACTTAATGGATCAGCTGGTAGGAGCTTGTGTTTTTAGTAAAATTGATCTGAGGTCGGGCTACCATCAGATTAGAGTAAAGGAAGCTGACATTCAGAAGATTGCTTTCAGAACTCGTTACGGATATTACGAATATGCAATGATGCCTTTTGGAGTGTCTAATGCGCCCGGTGTGTTTATGGAGTATATGAATTATATCTTCCACTCTTATCTGGATCAGTTTATTGTAGTATTCTTTGATGATATACTGATTTATTCTAAGTCTGACGAATATCATGCATGACACTTGAGAATTGCATTGCAGGTGTTGAAAGATAACAAATTGTTTGCAAAGTTCTCGAAGTGTGAATTCTGGTTAAATACTGTGAGTTTCTTGGGTCATGTTATTTCTGGGGATGGCATAGCGGTGGACCCATCTAAAGTAAGTGCAGTACTTCAGTGGGAAGCTCTGAAGACAGCAACGGAGATTAGAAGATTTTTGGGTTTGACAGGTTACTACAGGAGATTCATTGAAGGGTTTTCTAAGTTGGCGTTACCATTGACGCAGTTGACTATAAAGAATCAAGTTTTTGTTTGGGATGCGGCTTGTGAGGAAAGTTTTGAGGAACTGAAGAAGAAATTGACTTCAGCGCCAGTGTTAATTCTACCGAGTCCAAGTGAACCTTTTGTGGTGTATTGTGATGCGTCTAAGATGGGATTAGGTGGTGTGTTGATGTAAGATGGCAAGGTAGTGGCTTATGCTTCGCGGCAATTAAGGGTGCATGAGAGGAATTATCCTACTCATGATCTTGAATTAGCTGCAGTGGTGTTCGTGTTAAAAATCTGGAGACATTATTTGTATGGATCAAGATTTGAAGTATTTAGTGATCATAAGAGTCTGAAATATTTATTCGATCAGAAGGAGTTGAATATGAGGCAGAGAAGATGGTTGGAATTTCTGAAGGACTATGATTTTAATTTGAGTTACCATCCAGGAAAAGCTAATGTTGTGGCAGATGCTCTAAGTCGGAAGACAATCCATATGTCAGCCTTGATGGTGAAGGAAATGGAATTGATTGAGCAGTTCAGAGACTTGAGTATGGTTTGTGAAACTATGCCAGAGAGTATTAGATTGGGTATGCTGAAAGTGAACACCGACTTTTTGGATGTAATTAAAGAAAACCAGAAACTGGATGTGAAGCTGGTGGATCTGATGCCTGCAGGACGGGATGATCCTGATAATGATTTTAAAGTGGATAATGTTGGTGTGTTGAGATTCTGGGGCAGAATATGTGTACCGGATAATGTGGAATTGAAGAAGGCAATCTTAGAGGAAAGTCATCGGAGTAGCTTGAGTATTCATCCGGGAGCTACGAAAATGTATCATGACTTGAAGAAATTGTTTTGGTGGTCCGGTATGAAGAGGGACATAACTCAGTTTGTTTATGCTTGTTTGACATGTCAGAAGTCAAAGGTAGAGCACCAGAAGCCTTCGGGATTAATGCAACCGTTAGAGATTCCGGAATGGAAGTGGGACAGTATTACCATGGATTTTGTTATCGGTTTTCCAAATACGGCGAGAGGCTTCGATGCTATTTGGGTAGTGGTAGATCGACTTACGAAATCTGCACATTTTGTACCAATTAACATCAGTTTCCCGTTGTCAAAGCTGGCAGAGATTTATATCAGGATAATTGTGAAGTTACATGGTGTTCCATCGAGCATAGTGTCGGATAGAGATCAGAGGTTTACTTCGGAATTTTGGAAGAGCTTGCAGGAAGCCTTGGGTTCTAAATTGAAGTTGAGCTCGGCTTATCATCCACAGACCGATGGTCAGTCAGAGAGGACTATTCAGTCGTTGGAAGATTTGCTGAGAGCCTGTGTGTTGGAGAAAGGTGGTGCGTGGGATACTCATTTGCCATTGATTGAGTTCACGTATAACAATAGCTACCATTCGAGTATTGGAATGGCACCTTTCGAAGCTTTGTATGGTAGGAGGTGTAGGACGCCTCTGTGTTGGTACGAGACAGGTGAGAATGTAGTGCTTGGACCTGAAATCGTGCAACAGACTACTGAGACAATTCAGATGATCCAGGAGAAGATGAAAACGTCTCAGAGTAGACAGAAGAGTTATCATGATAATCAGAGAAAGGATTTGGAATTCAGTGAGGGTGATCACGTGTTCCTGAGAGTTAACCTAGTGACCGGTTTTGAACGTGCTTTAAAATCGAAGAAGTTGGATCCTAAGTTTATTGGACCGTATCAGATCTTGTATAGAGTTGGTGCAGTAGCTTATAGGGTGGCGTTACCGCCCGAACTTTCAAACTTGCATGATGTGTTTCATGTGTCGCAACTTCGGAAGTATGTATCTGATCCATCTCATGTTATCCCGAGGGATGAGGTGCAGATCAGGGATAATCTTACTGTGGAGGCGATGCCGATAAGGATCGAGGATCGTAAGATGAAGCAACTCAGGGGGAAGGAGATTCCTTTGGTGAAAGTAGCTTGGGGAGGAGCTGTTGGAGGTAGTGTGACCTGGGAACTGGAGAGCAGGATGCGAGAGTCGTATCCGGAGCTATTTCCATCAGGTACATTTTCGAGGACGAAAATAATTTAAGTGGAGGAGAGTTGTAACACCCCAATTTAAATTATTTAACCGTCGTGTTATTTTCCGTTGTTGACCTTGTTCAGGGTGTGTGGGGTTGAGCGCGTAGGCGTGTGGTCCTTAGTGGGACGGGTAGATTAGAGGTGTCGAGAGTAATTTTGGACTATGAGTAGTAATAGTATTATTATTATTAGTATTATTATTATTATTATTATTATTATTATTATTATTAATATTATCACTGGTATTATTATGATTATTATGTGAATAAAATTACTAGCAATATTATTATTTTTGTGAAACTAAAAATCTAATTTAATTAAGTGGATAGTGGGCTAGTGGAGAAAATAAGGGTAGGTTAGTGATTAAACAGAAATTAGTAAGGGTTAGTGGGGAGGTTAATAAAAAAACAGTTTTCACGTAAAAACGAGAAAGAGCTAGGGAAGGAAGAACAAGGGTGCTAGGGCAAGGTTTCTTCACCAATTCTCGCAGAATTTTATCAGGAATTCAGGTAAGGGGGAGAATGAATTCTCTAATGGGTGATAATAACATGAGAGGGTAGTGAGGAATCCTTATCCTCGTAGGAATTATGTATGTATGTTCTGTATTTGCATCTTGAAATTACTGTTGGTGTGCTATTGTTGATCTGGTATGAATTGGGTGATAACTCTATAAAAATTGTGTTGTGCTGTCATGGATCGTGAAAAGGGAAAACATGTTGTTATTATTATGGTGGTAACATTGGTGTGCAGGGTTGATTTCAGGGTAAACTGAAATCATAAATTACGGCGTTAGGAATACTTAATGACGTAGTAATTACAAGGCTGGATTATCATGTGAGATTATCGTCTTAAAACCAATGCAGAGTAATTTTTAGGACTGAATGTAGAACGTAGGCGTGAGGCAGTGGATATGAGAGCAGAATTCTGAATTCTGCTTAGATTACGTATGACGGTCGTAAGAATAGGGAGACGGCCGAAATGGGTGTGACGACCATAATGTGTGCATGGCGACCGTCACGGGATTAATTGTGTGTGACGAGGGTCATGGGAGTGTGGCGACCGTCACACTGTTCAGTCTGGAATTTTCTTTACCTTCCTTCTGTGCTATGTTTGTAGTGCATTTCTTTTCTGTTGCTTAGCTTAAGGGAATTATTACATATGCTAGCAATTAATGTCCACCCGTAGAATGAGTAATAAAATGGAATTTAGGAAAATAATCGAGTACTTAGTTGATTAATACAGTTTGGATTATTTCTTTGGTGTGTTAATGAATTGAATGCAAGAATATTGGTGCTGGTGCATATTATGGTGACTATGCACTTCAGGTGTGATTAGGAGGATCGTGTGCATGTGCGTTATTATTACACATGTGTCTATATGCATAGATGTTTTCATGCATTCATGGTGTATTGGGTGAATACGAATCATTGCTCAGGAGGAGTGTACGTGATTCGTATGGTGAGATAAATTATTTCCAAGTAGGGGTGTATGTGATTTATCGGGTTCGATTGAATGAACCATGATGTTTGGTACCACATGCATTGTGTCAGTTGTTGAGTCACATTGCATTGTTTATGTTTACTTTGATTGTGAGTGACAAGTATGTCATGATTACGTGATTGTGTGATGGTGTGTGAATGATTACTCTTATCATGTATTATTTGCCGTGTATTATTGAATGTATTTCTCACCCCTTTGTTGTTTGTTGTGTTTGTGCTTCTTCGGAAGTACATATAATCCAGGTACTTGAGAGTGCATAGATTGCGTGTTGCTTGATCGAGTCTTAGGAGTTGCTCTGATACGTAACACGGGAATTTGTGGGGATTTTATTAATTGTTATTCTTTATTAAATTTTCGTTACGTATCTCTCTTAAATACAATATTTGAGGACCACGAGTTTATGTGGAATTTGGAGTATTTTGGCAAGTGTGCCATGAATTTATGAAATAACTATTTTTGCTGCTTTGTTTCATTTAATGAAAGAAGTTGTTATGTTGACTCTATTGGTGTAGCATCCTACTTGTAAAGTTGAAACTCTGATTTTATTTGTAATATTTTTATATTTATAAAATGGGAAAGTGGGGTGTTACACCAGCAACGTCCGAGCATCACGCCATCAGGAGAACGCTCGGGCCTCCAGAGGCGAGGAAGCCTCAACATCTCGTCGAGGCGAACGGAGGCGCGATGACCGTCCTCGGGACTCCCGCGACAACAAGGGGCCCTCCGAGCGATTCCACGACTATACCCCCCTGACCGTCTCCAGGGAGAAGATACTATCCGAGTGTGCGAATTCAAAATTCAAGCAGGCAAGGGTCCGCTTCCCCAAACAACTGCCGGCCAGACCCAACGCGGACAAATCAAAGTACTACCATTTCCACAAGAGTCATGGCCACACTACTGAAGATTGCATCCGTCTGAGGATGTTATTGAGATACTGATCAGGGACGGCCACCTGAAACAGTTCGCAAAGAAGAAGGACACTCCTCGGCAGGACGCCCAGGAGTCCAAGAAGATAGAGGAAGAAGTACCCTCCTCGGAAGAAGCCAATATCCAATTTGCTATGTCCATATCGTGACCAGAGGACTTCTACGTCCCGGATGGGCTCAGCGCCCCTGCTTATTTTGTGGCCCACAGCCCGTGGGAGACGTTTCCCTCCGCCATGGTTATCTCCGGCGGGGGCTTCAACAAAGTCACGGTGGGCTCCGTGAAACAAAAATTTGAGCATCTGATCAACACAAGCTCCAATAAGGTGACCATGCTCGATCAGGCCCAGAAGGGCTCTATCCCCATCTCCTTCTACCGGGAAGAGTTCCTCGGGGGTCTCCAAACTCAAGCATACCTTTGCTCGTTAGAGCCCGAATGTCGAACTTTGACGTTCGCAGAATCCTCGTCGATTAGGGCAGCTCGGTCGACATCATGTACTCCCAGCTGTTTTCAACACTTCAGCTGGACGAATCACACCTTACCCCTTATGTGGGGTCTGATTTGAAGGGATTCAACTGATCAGTGACCAAGCCATGGGGATACGTCGAACTGATCGTAACCTTCGAATCAGCTGAGACGGCCAGATCCGTCAAGGTACAATTTCTGGTAATCGAATGCCCGTCGCTTTACCAGTGCATATTCGGAAGACCAACTCTGGCCGAGTTGGTAGCAGTGCCTTCAACAGTCCACCTCAAGATGAAGTATTACACTTCAAAAGGGATGGTCGCCACCCTCCACGGCGATATCGAGGCTGCGTAACGGTGTTTCGAAGCAGCCACAAAGGGGATCAACGCCATTGCGTCCAAGCCAAAAGCATCGAGCAAGCCAGCATTGCCAAGCAGCTCCGAGGAAGCCAAGCCTCTGCCTCAGGTCGACTTCATCGACCTCGACAGCCGCTTCCCCGAAGAAGACCAACAGGAGGAATGAGCAGCTTCAGCCAACTCGTCTACGTCGTCCAGCAGCAGCTCCCATCCGATGCGCCCAATCCCGGATGGCAACTTCGAGATCGTTCTGTTCGGCGACGACCCTCAGCAGGGAGTGAAGATTAGAGCAGACCTGCCCGACATCACGAGGAAGCAGCTCAAAGCATGCCTCCGTGAGAATGCCGACCTCTTCGCCTGGAGCGCCGCTGAGATGCCCGGCTTGGACCCATCCGTCGCCTGCCACCAGCTGACAATTGACCCGGCCATTAAGGTCGTAGCACAACGTAGGAGAAAGCAGTATCCAGAGAAAATGGAGGCTGCAGAAAATGCTGTAAAGGACCTCCTCGAGGCCAAATTTATTTCGGAGGCCAAGTACACCACTTGGTTGTCCAACGTTGTACTTGTGAAAAAATCTAATGGACAATGGCGAATGTGCATTGATTACACCGATCTTAATAAGGCATGCCCGAAGGATGCCTATCCCCTCCCCAATATTGATAAACTTGTTGATAATTCTGTCGGTTTTAAACTTTTGTCGTTCATGGACGCATACTCAGGCTATAATCAAATTCCAATGGCGATGGCCGAAAAAAAATACACGGCCTTCATGACCGAATCGGGCAACTATTACTGCAACGTAATGCCCTTCGGCCTGAAGAACGCCAGAGCGACCTATCAAAGAATGATGAACAAGGTCTTCCGGGGAGAGATAGGCGACATGCTGGAAGTCTACATGGACGACATGATCGTAAAATCCCACGAGGAAATCGATCACACTGCCCATTTAAGGAAGGTCTTCAAACAGGCTAGAAAATACAAAATGCGTTTCAACCCGGAAAAGTGCACATTCAGTGTCCTGGCAGGAAAGTTCCTCGGCTTCTATTTAACAGAGCGGGGAATCGAGGCCAATCCCGATAAATGTCGAGCATTCTCAGATTTTCCAACGCCCAAGTCAAAGAAATTGTTAGTTCCTGGATTAGCTGGAATTTTGGTAAAACAAAGTATATTCAATGTTGATGTCAAGGTGATGATGTTGTAACATTGAAGTCTTAACACTGGGCTGTGTTAAGTAGTTAAGTGCTGAAGTTGGATGTCTGATGTCACACAGGTGATGTTGTAACATCAGACCTGCAGAATTAATAACAACAGCAGGTTGTTAGGGCACGCGTATTAGCTGGAATTGTGGAGAGTGGTTGACTCATTGGATGAGAATATCTTGGGATAGATATTTTCTGTTACATGGGAGATTTGATTGCAGATCTGTTGGAGAATTAAAAGGTTGAAGATTTAAAAAGATTTTGGGGATAAAATCTGTTTTGAAGATTCAGTTTTAATTAACAAATCTGATCAAATATTGTGACAAGTCCAAGCCCAATTCAGGAGCTATATAAAGCGCACAAGACCAAAGGGAAAAAGTGAGAGAAATATGGGGAGAAGATCAAGAGCAGAGGCTGAGTGTCTTGAGTATTTTGTACAAGGTGTATAACCAGAATTCTAGGGTGAATTGCTGTGTCGTATTCTGTCCTCTCTAAAGCTGTGAAGCAAAGAGAGTTGTATTACTTGATCAAAGCTGTGAAGCAGAATCAAGGGTTCTCAAAGAGGTTGTTCTTTGAGTGGTTTTAGGGATTGAGTAGTGTTCTCATATCTAAGTGGTTTCTTAGGTAGAAAGTCACTAGTAGGAATTAAGATTAGGAGATTGTCAACTGGGTTGTTGAGTCTGTAATTTAATTCTACAAGTAGTGAAATTCATCCCTGGCTTGGTAGCCCCCAGACGTAGGTAGTTAGACCGAACTGGGTGAACAAATCATTGTGTTGATTTATTTACTGTTATTGTTGTCCATTGTGCAGAGTGTGTTGTTGTGACATCGTACCTTAACATCACACGTCTGGTACCAGAATTTCAATTGGTATCAAAGCAGGCATTCTGTCTGGCTCTGGGTGAGATCTGGGGAAGATACTTTCTGGTGTGAAGATGGACAAAGAGGTTGGAGGATTTGTCAACAGACCCCCTATATTGGATGGCTCAAACTATGAGTATTGGAAGCCTAGAATGACTACTTTCTTAAAGTCATTGGACAGCAGAGCTTGGAAGGCTGTCATTAAAGAATGGAAAGCTCCTGTGGTGTTTGAAAAAGATGATGCTGGCAAAGATAAAGAGGGAACCTCAAAGCTGAAGCCGGAAGAAGAATGGACCAAGGAAGAAGATGAGCTTGCCCTTGGAAATTCTAAAGCTTTAAATGCAATCTTCAATGGAGTGGATAAGAATATTTTCAGGTTAATTAATACCTGTGAGGTTGCTAAGAAAGCATGGGATATTTTGAAGGCCACTCATGAAGGAACATCTAGAGTTAAGATGTTAAGACTCCAGCTTCTAACATCGAAGTTTGAGAGTCTGAAGATGAAGGAAGAGGAGACTATCCATGACTTCCATATGAGTGTGCTTGAGCTGGCTAATGCATCCAGTGCCCTTGGAGAAAAGATGTCAGAAGAAAATCTTGTAAGGAAAATCCTGAGGTCTCTTCCTAAGAAGTACAAGATGAAGGTAACTGCCATTGAAGAATCACAAGACATCAGCAAGATGAGGGTTGATGAGCTCATTGGACCTCTTCAAACTTTTGAGCTTGGTTTGAATGAGGAAGAACCTGAAAAGAAGCCCAAAAGTATAGCCTTGGTTTCCACTCCTGCAGAAGTTAAGAAAGTTACAGATGATGAGTCTCAGGAGGATCTGTCTCAAGCCATAGTTATGTTGGGAAGACAGTTCAACAAAGTGTTCAAGAGGATGAACAATAACTCTAGGCCTAATGTCAGGAACATCTCTTCTGACAACAGCAAGGCAAAAGAGAAGGATGAAGAGAAGACTGCCCAAGATAAAGGAGTTCAGTGCTTTGAATGTGAAGGGTATGGACATATCAAGAAAGAGTGTCCCACATTCTTGAAGAAGCAGAAGAAGGGCATGACAGTTTCCTGGTCTGACTCTGATAGTGAAAGTGAAATTGAGTCAGCAAAGCATGTTACAGCTTTGACAGGAATTATTGAACCTGATGATGATAGTGATGGAGAAGTCACTTATGATGAGCTATCTTCAACCTACAAAGAGCTGTGCTTAAAGAGTGTTAAACTATGTCAGGAGAGGAATCAACAGAAGAAACAGATTGCTCAGCTAGAGAATGACAAAGTTGAATTGGAAAAAGAAGTCTTATGTGTCAAAGCTCATCTTAATCATATGACTAAATCTGTTAGAATGTTAAACAGTGGGACAACCACTCTTGACAAGATACTACAGTCAGAAAAAGCTGCTGGAGACAAAGCTGGGATAGGTTATGTGGCTGAGGATAAGGGAACTTCAGAAGCAAGCACTTCAGGTTCAAAGAAGGAAGTGTCACAACCTTTGTCTCAACATCAGCCAAAGAAGCAGGATCCTACACCTAAGAAAGTTGATGTTTCACAACCTAAGAAGATTGAGAAGAAGACTGCTCCTAATCAGAAGAGAGAGCAGCCACAAGGAGCTAGTCAGTATATGCCCCCACAACACCACAAGAGCATGCAAGTTGCTCAGTTCAAACAGCACATGTCTTATCAGGTGTCTCAACATCAGGGGTATGGTTACACCAATGCTGTTCCTCATATCTATGGAAGAAGAAAGCCACACCATCATGGGAGACAATCCAGGAAACAACATTCTCAACCTCCTTATGGAAGAAGATACCAGCATAATAGAAGGCAAGCCAGTTATGGTAGGAGGAGACCACATTATAGATGTCAGCCTAAGCAATCTCATCATGGCAGAAGATTCAGAGATGAAAGGGTGAGATGCTTTTATTGTGGAAGGTTTGGACATATGCAGTACTCTTGCTACAAGCTGCATGGATACCCTCAGCCTCAAAACAGATGGAGAGAGTACATGCCCAAAGTTGTTAAACAATGGGTACCTAAGGAGAAGGTGAAGTGTCTATTGGCTCACACATCAAATGAACATTTTGCTATGGATGCATGGTACTTTGACAGTGGATGTTCAAAGCACATGACTGGATCCAAGAAGCATTTGGTAGAGTTCAATCCTTGCCATGCAAATGGTGTTATTTTTGGCAATGGTGAAAAAGGAGTAGTAGAAGGAGTTGGAAGAGTGAAGAATCATGATGGCCTTACTCTTGATAATGTGCTCCTTGTTCAAGGGTTGAGTGCTAATTTAATTAGCATAAGTCAACTTTGTGATGAAGGTTACAACGTAAGCTACACCAAAGATGAATGTGTGGTAGCTGATGAGCAGAATGAGGTAGTGATGAAGGGAGTAAGATCCAAAGATAATTGCTATCAGTGGATACCTCAAGTGGACAGCTTATCTAGTGATGATGCTGTAACATCAGATGATGACATCAAGTGTGAAAGTATGGTGAAAAGTCAATCTGGGTTAATGACTTATGGTGTTGTTACTCCTAAGTTGGATGATGTGAGTAGTCAGTTATGTGAGCAAGATGAAGGAGTCAACAATGCTGATGGAAGGATCAAAAGCTGTGACCTTAAGAAGTGTTGGGAGCTGAATACTTGCAAGGCCAAGAAAGATGACAACCTGACTAATGACTCCTATAGTTCAGAAGAAAAATTCCACATGTTGACAATCCTTAGGTTGGAAGATGCAGATGTTAGAGCTGATGATGAACTAATTGCAAAAGTGGTTCCTGGGGTTGCTAAACGACTGAAATCAAGAAAGAGGAAAGCTATTGAGTCACCTCCAAAGATGAGAACTGCTAAGCAGAAAATCTATGTGGATGGTACTACAAAATCCAGGAGTAAAGTGTTCATCTCTAGGAAGATCAGAGATAAGTCTGAGGATAATGTCCAGGATATCTCTCAAATGAAGGAAGCCGTTGTTGTTAGAACTTCTGAGAAAATTCAAAAGGGCATACTAGATAACATTCCTGTGCTTTTCATAAAATGGTGGAAGTATGTTCTGGAAAAAGAATTTGGTATAGATACTCTGGATATGGTTGAGTTTGCTAGGATATGGTTCAGAGAGGGTGTGGGAACTTATGGTATTCAGGTGTGTATGAATAAGTTGCTCTGACTGTGTTTTATTGGGAGCTTCTTGAAGGACTTCTCTGTGCGATGAGTCCTTTGAATGGTGATGAGAAGCTGATGTCCCAAAAGATGTTATAACATCATGTTTGCTGGTGGTTAGATCTGGAAGATGATTAAGATTGGACATGTGGAGTTGAATGCTCTAGCATTTTGGTCAGAAGAAGTGGAGATTATGGTCATGTGTTTAAGCATGACTACTGTCTTTGAAGACATCACCAGTTTTAATAACTACTGGTGGATGTAAGGAAAGAGGAAGTGTGATCTCTTGAAGAGACTGGATCTCAGTAAAGCTTATAAGTAAGCTGAGAATTTGTGGAGTTTGTGACACAGTGTTGAGTTTGGATTATTTTTCTGATAGTAAATCCAGTAGTGGAGCATATGTAATACCCTGGTGTCAAGAGTGTCAAGAGTATCCTTGGTGAAGGATGTCTTTGTTCTGGATCTGAAGCTTAGTGCTTACATTATATCTAAGGAGCATCTACATAGTCATACGGGAGAATGATGAAGTAGAAGGTTTGCCTTGGATGGTGAAGATGAATTGTATGATAGCCCTTGGTGAAAGGGACAGTGGTACAAAAATGCATGTAAATGTGCTCAAATGTTCATCTCCATCTAGAGCATTTGTTAATCTTGACAGGGGAAGTATTTGTCTATGGATTTTGCAGCAAAGGTACATATATTGTGAAGATTGCATGCTGGTCAAGATTATGGAGATTGGTTGAATCTTATGAGGATATAATGTCAGATAGCATGCTATGACATTAGGCTGTTGGTTCATATTAAGGCAGTATAATTATCAGCAAAGCAATAGAAAAGTACTGTAAAGAATTTTGTAGAGTTACAGAAAAATCTAAAATATGATTGGAGTTTTATTAGATATTTGAAGATACAAGGTTAAACTACATCCTCATGCCAATCACCTGCATCCAGAAATGCCTTCCAATCTGCATCCCATTCATCTTCTGAAGGCTGTTTTTGAGCAGTATGGTTCTTACCAGGCTTCATAGTTGTCACTGAAGTCCTGCCAGTTTTTGTTGCTCCTGAAGAAGGACCTGATGTCGTCTAAGATTTGACCTTCTTCTTCAGAGGTTCTGGATTTTTATCCTCATGCTTGAGTTTCTTGGTTGATACTTTGGAGCTTGATTGACTCATGCTTTATTGGAGTGTTGTGCTGAGCAAAGGAGAAAGAGTGGTTTTATAATGGTTTTTCTAAAGCATTGTTTGTATCGCCAGTCTAGTCAAAAGTGTTGGAATGTGGTTTTGACCATGTCTTTAATAATGTCAGAACATTGTGTTTGGAGATTGCATAGATCTTGTTGCTACTGACAGTAGGGCTTGTATTATGTCGCATGTGATGAAGTGTAGGTCATATGAATTGGCATAATTTGCCTAATTATGGCTAAAAAGGGGGAGAAGATAGCCAAGATAGTCAAGAGGATTATTGCCATATGCTATGATGCAGTTATTGAGGGGGAGTTTAGACTGAGCTGCTAGTGAAGATATCATAGCATTTGAAGAGTGCAGCCAAGCAGACATCAAGGGGGAAAAGTGTTGCACATTGTGAGCTACTGAACAGCTATGATACTGGTTCATGTTTTAAAGGGGGAGCACCAATTGGCTGTTGTCCATAATGAAGATGGTGTTGCAGCAGATCAAGTGGTGAAGACTTTGAAGATTATCAAACTGTTGCTGATTGAGAGTTTATCAAACTGCTGCTGATTGAGAGTTTCAAATTTTTTTTTAAGATTATTCCGCTGCTGAAATCTCTGAAGGTGCAGAGTGCAGAAGTTGTTTTAGCTAAAATTAGCCAAAGGGGGAGATTGTTAGTTCCTGGATTGGCTGGAATTTTGGTAAAACAAAGTATATTCAATGTTGATGTCAAGGTGCTGATGTTGTAACATTGAAGTCTTAACATTGGGCTGTGTTAAGTAGTTAAGTGCTGAAGTTGGATGTCTGATGTCACACAGGTGATGTTGTAACATCAGACCTGCAGAATTAATAACAACAACAGGTTGTTAGGGCACGCGTATTAGCTGGAATTGTGGAGAGTGGTTGACTCATTGGATGAGAATATCTTGGGATAGATATTTTCTGTTACATGGGAGATTTGATTGTAGATCTGTTGGAGAATTAAAAGGTTGAAGATTTAAAAAGATTTTGGGGATAAAATCTGTTTTGAAGATTCAGTTTTAATTAACAAATCTGATCAAATATTGTGACAAGTCCAAGCCCAATTCAGGAGCTATATAAAACGCACAAGACCAAAGGGAAAAAGCGACAGAAATACGGGGAGAAGATTAAGAGCAGAGGCTGAGTGTCTTGAGTATTTTGTACAAGGTGTATAACCAGAATTCTAGGGTGAATTGCTGTGTTGTATTCTGTCCTCTCTAAAGCTGTGAAGCAAAGAGAGTTGTATTATTTGATCAAAGTTGTGAAGCAGAATCAAGGGTTCTCAAAGAGGTTGTTCTTTGAGTGGTTTTAGGGATTGAGTAGTGTTCTCATATCTAAGTGGTTTCTTAGGTAGAAAGTCACTAGTAGGAATTAAGATTAGGAGATTGTCAACTGGGTTGTTGAGTCTGTAATTTAATTCTACAAGTAGTGAAATTCATCCCTGGCTTGGTAGCCCCCAGACGTAGGTAGTTAGACCGAACTGGGTGAACAAATCATTGTGTTGATTTATTTACTGTTATTGCTGTCCATTGTGCAGAGTGTGTTATTGAGACATCGCACCTTAACATCACACGTCTGGTACCAGAATTTCAGAAATCCATCCAGCCCCTCAACGGGATACTCGCGTCACTATCTCGCTTCGTGGCCAAATCTGCCCAGCACGCCCTACCATTCTTCAAACTCCTCCGCAAGGAGGCAGCGTTCAAATAGACCGAGGAGTATGACAAGGCTCTTCTCCATCTGAAACGGGCACTCTCAGAGCCACCAATCCTCTCTCGCCCGGACAATGGCGAAACTTTGTACCTATACCTCACCGTAGCAACTGAAGCAGTGAGCGCCGCTCTCATCCGCGAGACTCCTGACGGACAGAATCCTATATATTACACGAGAAAAGCACTGCAAGGACCAAAGTTAAGATACCAACAGATAGAGAAAGTGGCTCTGGCCCTCATCAACGCAGCCAGAAGATTAAGACACTACTTCCTAGCTCACATGATCGTGGTTCGAACAGATCAACCCATAAAATAGCTACTGGGATGACAAGACATGGCCGGTCGAATGCTCAAATGGTGGCTTGAACTATCCGAATTTGACATCCGGTATGAAGGCAGGAAAGCCCTCAAAGCCCAGGCTCTGGCCGACTTCGTCGCAGAAATGACATTCGCAGACTCCCCCGCGAGCGAAGTGCGCAAATGGACCATTTTTGTGGACGGTGCCTCAAGCTCGGCAGGGAACGGCGTGGGCATCATACTGGAAAACAATGAAGGAATCATCGTTGAAGTATCACTCACCCTGTCCTTCCCAACCTCTAACAACCAGGCTGAATACGAGGCCTTCCTCGCTGGGTTACGCCTAGCCGAGGACCTGGGCGCAGAAGAAGTCGTCATTTGCACAGATTCATAACTCGTGGCCCTTCAGGTCCGAGGAGAATATCAAGCCAAAAACGAAAACCTGACCGAATACTTAGCCCTGGTCAAAAAGGAAATGGCGAAGTTCGCAACAGTAGAAGTGAAACATGTTCCCCGCGAACATAACATGCGAGCAGACGTTCTATCCAAACTAGTCAGCACAAAGAAGAAAGGCGGAAACAAATCCGTCATACAGGAAGTACTTCCTCGACCCAATATCGAGAAGGCCTCCCCGACCCTCGATGTACAGGTGATCGGCGACAACAACTACTGGATGACCCCTGTTTACAACTATCTCAGTAAAGACGAACTTCCGTACGACCCAAAAGAGGCCAGCATAGTCAGGCGAAGAGCTTGCTCCTACGTCCTGGTCGAGGATAAACTCTACAGGCGAGGATTCTCCATTCCGCTGCTCAAGTGTGTCAAGGAAGAAATGGTCGCACACATCTTGCGCGAAATCCCCGAGGAAATCAACGCCTAACATCTCGGTGGAAGGTCCCTTGCCCGAAAGGCCCTCCGAGCAGGGTATTACTGGCTGACCATGCAGCACGACGCGAAAGAACACGTGAAGAAATGCGATAAATGCCAACGGCACGGGGACATGCACCTGGCTCCACCTAACGAGCTCAAGGAAATGTCCTCCCCGTGGCCATTTGCCTGGTGGGGCCTAGACGTCCTAGGACCATTCGTAGTAGGATCAAATCAGAACAAATACCTAATAGTGGGCGTAGACTACTTCATAAAATGGATAGAAGCAGAGGCTCTGGCCAAAATAACTGCCCTTAACATACTACGTTTCTACAAACGAAACATCCTTGCACGTTTTGGCGTCCCCAAAGCGATAGTCACGGACAATGGGACACAATTCACGGACAGAAAGTTCAAGGACTTCATCGCCCAACTAGGTACGAAGCAACACTTCGCATCCGTCGAACATCCCCAGACAAACGGGCAAGCCGAAGCGGCGAACCGGGTCATCCGTCAAGGCGTCAAATGAAGGCTGGACGAAACGAAGAAGGCTTGGGTCGAGAAGCTGCACAGTGTGCTATGGGCATACCACACAACTCCACACTCTACAACCGGGGAAACACCTTTCCGTCTAGCGTACGGGACCGAGGCTGTAATCCCCGTTGAAGTTCAAGTACCCTCCAGGCGTACAGAGTCGCCCCTAGACGAGGAGATGAACGATGAATCATTAAGAGAAGAACTCGACCTCGTCGAGGAAATCCGAACTGGGGCAGCCCTCTGCGAAGCCTCACTAAAACAAAAAATTACCATTAGGCACAACGCCAAGGTGATACGACGAGAGTTCGACATGGGAAGCCTTGTTCTATGGAGAAACCACAAAGACTCTCGCGAAGAACTTGTTCTAGCCGCCAACTGGAAGGACCCTATCGTGTCCGAGCAAAAAAGGAGAATAGGGCCTATTACCTAGAACATCTCAACGGGGAAGAATTTGCTCGACCATGGAACGCCGAAAAGCTAAAACAATACTATAGCTAAGGCACTAATTCTCGGTTCGACTCGTCACGATGATGAACGTCAGCTGCCGACCACTATGCACGCCTAGGTACAAGCGTCGCATAACAATAAAGCAGAACCCCACTCAGTAACGAGCCGAGTAACTACTCGATAGCGGTCCTCGATCGAGCATCGCCGTCGTCAAAGTACCATGACTGGCAGAACCCCAGCTCGTGATGGGACGTTCACGCCGCGAACTCAGGCCTTAAACGCGACCTGAGCTCCGCACCCCCGCTAGGATATTCCCCGGCCGTTCGACCAGTTCCCATCACTGCCGAACACATCTACAACGAGCAATCCCCTAAAACTTCATATAAGTCAAATACTCCCTATCCCTGGCAAACATACATTCGCAACCAGCATGAGTACAACACTTAGCAGAGAATAAAAGCAAGTAAAACCACGCAAATAACAGAACCGGCCACCAAGACCGGGCATATAATTTAAACATAATAAGTGGCCACTAGGACCACGATTGTGCTGGATTACATAAACCGGGGGCCATGCCCCCAAATAACTTACAACAATTACGCAGCACGCGTGCCGGATAAATTACAACAACATAAAGAAAACTTCTCACTCGTCCATCTGCCCGGCGGGATCGGGATGAGGATCCTGGTTCTCCGCAGGCTACTCCTCGGCATTCTCTTCAAGGAGGGCAGCAGGCATGACGATCCGGCCATCCTCAACATGCGCCAGATAATGGGTACCCTTGACAGAGAAGTCAAGCTCGGGGTTCACCACCTGCAGTTGAGACACGGCGTTTCTGAAGGATTCATCTGCGACGGCAATACTGTCATCCTCGACCATCAGCATACGAGCGACCAGCTCGGACCTTGTCTTTAATTCCTTCACATCTTCAGGCTCATCTTCACCCGGAGCGTTGACCGCCCTCAGCTGCTGGACCAGCTCCTCAGCCGCCTTCTTCTCCGGAGCCAGCGTAGAATTCTCCTTCTTCAACCTGGCCACCTACTCTTCAGCCTTCTTCCAAGCATCGTCTACACTCTTGACCTCTTCTTTGAGGGACGCCATGGTAACCCGGTCAACATTAAGTTCGGACTCAGTTGCAGAGTTCCCTTCAGCATAAACGGCTGCCATCTCCAACATCCTGGCCAAAGCTGAAGCATCTTGAGCCACCAACGCCCTCTTGCTCGGGCGGTCCATGCTTTCCAAACAAAGAGATTCTGCTCGAGGCACGACCAAGGAGTTCCCCTCAAAGAATCTCCTATTAAGAACGTAAAGAGGAAGCTCGAACTTCCCTTTCTCTGGGGCCTGGCCGAGATCCATAGCGTCAGCAACACTTAGCCGCTTGGATCGTCCGGTCAAAGGTAGGGGAGATCCCCGGGGAGCAGAAGTAGGAGAAGAAGTCCCCGCAGCAGACTGAACCAGAGTGGGAGCGCGCGCACCAGCGAATCGAAACTTGAGGGGAACCGCTCCGGCTTTGTTCCTCGCAAGAGCATTCTTCACAACCCTCTCATGGGCCTGAGGCATCTCACCTGCATAAACAAAAGTCGAGCACGTTAGATACGAGGAAAAGAAATAATGCGAACAAATCTAAATAACTAAGACTACCAAGAAGCTTCTCGACTTCCGCAGGAGTCTTGCACTCCAGGAGTGCCTTGGTGTTAATAAACCGGTATTCAACCCTCTGACTACCGTCCTCCTCGAAGACCGGGTTACCCTTATTCGTCCAGCATTCCGCAAGCCGGAAGGAGTCGACGTACTTCACCAACGCCTCGTACGCCGTGGCATCCTGCTCGTGTAGCTCGTGCGATTTGAGAACGTAGTCACCAGGCCTCTTGGCAAAATGGTCAGGTGCCCAATGGATAGGGAACTTATATATTCTCTGCCCAATAAATTTCCCCGTCTCGTCACGCAGGTCATTTCCATCCTCATCAACCTCGATTTCCTGACATATGTATTATCCTGAGCAGCTTCGGACACGAGCTCGATAACATAGTACCGCTCCTTAAACGTCTGTATCGACTCCGAAAAGGTTCAAACAATTTGCGAGGCTGCTTCAGAGAGACCCAACCATACTGCCTCCCCGACAGCTGCCTTTGAAGATGGAAGACAGTGAAAAATAGAGGAAGAGTAGCCCCTATGGCGAGGTGCTCGCACACCAGCTCGAACGCCCGGATGAAGGCCAACGAGTTAGGGTGCAGTTGCGTGGGGACCAACTTCAAGTGCACAAACACCGATTGCTGAAAATCGGTGAACTGCAACCTTAGACCCAGCTCCTTGAAAGCAATACTCATACATAGCAAAACGGTCCCCGTAATTCGTGCAGACCCTGTCATCCTCAGAGGGAAAGTGCACCTTCCACTCCCCCTCTGGCCTGACCTCCGTGAAGACATCCCCTAAGTACTTTGCAAAAGTAGACACATGTTCAGCAGGTTCGGCCACCTCCCATTCCTCCACGGAACCCTCGACGACGTCCTCGTCCATATCTTCCAACTCCTCTTCCTCCCCGACCTCACTAGGGGTACTCGAGGCCGTCGAACTACTACTATTCGAGGAACTTGTTTCTTCCTCTGACGAATCCAGGATAATCTCTCCATCTGGCCCCGTCGCCATGTCGATCACCTGAAAAGCAGAGAAGAAAGTGAATTCGACAATAAATCAAATCCACCCTTCCACCGCTAGTCAAGTGAAAGGGCGCGCAAAGGGCTGAGGACAACGTCCCCGGCCTAAGCCCTAACGTCAAAAGAAAAAGTGAAACCTCCCCGCGAGGAGACGCTCGAAACAAATCATCCCCAAGCAAGGAGCTTCCCCGCACTCATACCCAGTTTCCGTTTGGAGCTTCGTCGGAAACCGCAAAGCTTCACCGGAATCTGGGAGTATTCGACCGAAAAATTCATTACCCACTCAGAAGATGAACAATCACGGAGGTTACACATGCATCGCCGTCGCAACGACGCCGTGAACCGCCCTCCTCACCAAAATATACTAACACGTCCGGCGACATGTCAGAAGTGGAAAAATGGCACGACCACCGTCCACCACTAACAATCACCGGAAACTAATCTATTTCATCCTCTAAACCTAGCCTTAACCGCATGCAATCTACCATTGACCACCAAAAAGAGTGAAAACAAGCACATAATCGGAAACTTACTTGATTTAGGAAGACAAAAACCGGTTGCTCGAAGCTTGGTGCGGTGGTCGGAGTAGCAGACGACGGTGACGGGCAAACGCTCTGAAGAAGACGAAGGAAAGCGAGAGTGAAAAGTCCAAAATGAGATGGACTTCCCCCTTTTATACAGAGGGGCACGTGCAGTGGACGCGTTCGTAGGCCATGATGGCTATTAACTAGCCATCATTGCCTAGTAACTGCTACACGGAGCTCTAGGCACACGTGGCGCCCTAACGTTTCCAATTTTGACTAACCGTTAGTCTCCCCGGACGCCGAGCAACACGGTCACGGTCATGAATATCACGGACACCAGGGGTCACAAACACCACCAGTCGCGGGCGCCCCGATGCGGTCTTCCTCGTCACCAAACAACGACTTCACGATAGCTCCCCGGAGCAACGAGCTGTCCTTAAATCATCACTCCCATGCTCGGGAGCAACGACTTGGGGGGCTCCTGTTCTGGACTGAACCAATGGCTAGACATGGCCCAATCCACTTATGCTCCATAACGACCCAAATTGCCTAAGTCTAATCCACAGAGGGGCAAAAGTTACCTTTTTGCCCCTCCAACCGGGCAGGGACTGCATCGCTCCTCCCCGGAAACAATGCCCGTCCCGCACGACTTCTTTGCTCCTCGAACAGCTTAGGGCATGTGTCCGAAACTATGCATGTGCCCGACATAACGGCTAGTTTTGGGCACCCTGATCTGATTCATCAAATGTGTCTATGTGACATAAGGACTGAATACTAGTTCTAACTTGGTCTCGGACTCCCAAATTTCCAAGGATGGCATCAATGACATTACCTGGTAAATCACTGATTCGATCATTTTGATTGGCTTTCTTGTTGAGCAAAGTCATCGTCACAGAACTACAACAAATTCAAGATTAAGTGTAAATAGTAAAAGTAAATAAAGTATATGTATTCAAGCATGGAATGGGATCTTGGTTTTCCTATTCAGAAGGTACAGTTTCAAATTTTATTTTTGCATAAAGTTAGTTAAAAACTAGTTGCAGGTGATATCTATCCATCCATTCAACAATACAGGAGTATATTATATGTTGAGTTTGAAATACTGAGAAATGAATAGATCTGAAAGCAAACATGTATTCTAACAATGAAAAGTGAAGTGCCCTACTAAATAATCACAGTTATGAACCATTTTTAATATACGGTGAAAACCTAAAGAATGGATGATGATGATGATAATAAGTGAACGAAAGATTTTGATGAATACTTACAGTTGAGAGATAAACGACGGTGGCTTGTGGGCGTCGCCGAAAGGTCGGTACAGAGATAGATAGAGAGAGAGAGAGAGAGAGAGAGAGAGAGAGAGAGAGAGAGAGGTTGAACCGCTTCCGACGAGGCGGTGATTCGGTTAGTTTGGGTTTCGGGTTGGGCGGATGAGTACGTTTGGGTATTAAACATATCTGATGATAAAGGTTTGCAACTTCCTGTTCTTGAACCCATCCCGTTCACTTTATTAAGTGGATTATTATTTTGTTTTGATAATTTAAAATATTAAATATGTGGTTAACATTTTTATATTTTGATTTGTATTTATCATTTAAAATATTTGAAATGTATTTATGGAGTTTTTGAGATTATTTTATTTTATTATTTAAAATGTAATTTGATGTTGGAAAAATTAATTTTTTTATTAAAAAATTGATTTTATTAAATGGACAGTGACATAGCGGAGATATCCGAACCAAATCCAAACTCATTTGAGACGGATTTGGGTTTTAACTTTTCATCCTCATTTGGGTTTGGAGTGGAGAATAAAAATTGTTTGAAGATTTGGGTTTAGGTTTGGAGGAGGTAAAAACTAGCTTCGTCCCACCCTGTTGTCATTCTTAATTGAGATTAATTACTATATTCAAGAACAACCGTATATTCATGAACAAGATACCATCCATCGACCAAATTCTTGAAGACGTGCAACGTTTGGCATGGTTAAGGTTGAAAAATAGATATAAATATATGAACTGTAACTTAATGCAATGGTATTTGTACCCAAGAATCATCCTTGGGTAATCTGCAGCAAGAGAGGCTCAGTGGTTAGGTGGGTGGATCGGTACTGCAGGTTTTGAGGTTGAGTAGTTTTGCAGAATCTCCTTGGCAGATCTTCCTTGGCCTTAGGAGGATTATGGCAATCATAGCAAGCGAACTTCAATTGCCAGTTAGTGGTATCGGTGGTCGGATTCGTGTTTCTGAGGTGGTTTAGTCCTGCAGATTTTCCTTGACCAGGGGGGTTGTTCCTGCCGCATAGGCTTTTGCCATGGTGATTCTTTCTTGGTCCCCAAGTGCTTTCCGCGGCAGCAAGGCTCTGTCAGTTCAAAATTAGCAGAGTTGGCTTTCCTGTCTTGATTTGTCCGTAGTGATCCCTCCTCGATCTCTTGGCCGCCCTATCAATCCTTTTGCTATGGTATTCTATTGATCACGGGGTAGCGCTTAGTATCGTTGTTGTTGTCATTGCTCAGTGGTTTAGGGCCACACGCGAATTTATATTCTTGTGTGGTTCGTCGGTAATTCTGGCCACTATTTTATTATGCAAGCAAATGGAATTATGGTGTGGAATCTTCAGTTTCAAATTGTTCTAGATGCTATAGCATTGGTGATTGTTAATTCTGAATAAGGGAACAGGGGCAGATTTGGAATTGGTTGAGGGTCAGTCATAATTTGCTGAGTTGAGATTTCCATTGGCATCTGAATCCAAAATAATAGTTGGCTAGTAGATTGATCTTAGGGCAGAGTTCAAGGATATTTATGAATAGTGAAAAGTTTGTTCTACGTAAGGTTGCGGTTCAGATCATTGTGTATTTTGTATCGTGCTTAGTTCCAATCTATGAAGCCCGAACTCGGACACAGATACGGGACACGACACGGATACGGACACGAGGACTCTGCTAATATAAAAAAATATAGGACACAGACACGGCTATATATATTTTATATATTAATATAATAATGTAATTTATGAGCACAATTTATAGAGTTTAAAATGAGAAGCAAAATTTATATTTATTTAAATTTAGTACTTTAAATCAACGAAAAAAAGACATAAATCCACCAAAACAAAATGATACAAATCATATCATAGTTACTCCACATTGAGAAAACCAGCCTATAAACCTGTCTCAGCCAACGACAAGTCAACAAATTCAAGAATTTCACTGTCATCTAATGATCCAAATTCATCTCCGACAACATCACACATTTTAGTTTCCTCTTGCTGATATTAGGGAGTGCTAATTGATAGAAGTGGAAGGTTACTATGCATATATACTAAAGCTTCTGCTCGATGTGGTGTTATCTTGCTTCTCTTCAAAGAATGGACAAATGAATATGTGCTCTACTTTCTTTCAACACAAGCAACAGTGAAATATGAAAAAGTAATGAATCCTAATCGTGTTGTTTTTATAGTGGGGAAGTGGAATATGAAAGATAAATCTTCTTGTTTTTTTTAAAAAAATGATTTTTTTTTAGTTCAATTTTGAAATTTTGAGTTGGACCGTGTCCTTTATTTGAAATAAGGTGTCGTATCCGTGTCCGCTGTGATTCAAATTTATTTTTGTGTTGAACACTTCAAAAACGTGTCAGATACGTGTCGTACGTGTATCGTACGCGTATCTGTGTCGGACACGTGTCTGACACAGCGACACACCATGTGAATGGCGTGTCGGAGGTTCATAGCTTCCAATCTTTTTGCAGGGGGTCGAAGGATTTAAGTTCATTTTAATTCTCGGTTGGTTTGAGCAGCAGCTTGTGTGGAAGTTTTCATGAGGCTTATGCTATCGTTTGTCCTCATCAAATCCAATTCGAGATGCTTTTGACCGTAGCTCACTGCGGTAGTGCGCCATCCTTTAGCAGGGAAGTGATCTCAGCATGTAATTTTAGAATTCGTTGTATCATTTGTTTGGAGTTGTTCTGATAGGATTTGTTTGCAGATCCTATTCTGGTGGTGGTTGCTATTGTTATCTCAAGCTTGGTGATTGCATTTGAGGTCCTTGTAATATTTAGGATGTAATGCAGTTTTCCTAGTTTGGCAGGGAGTATCCTAGTCTGTTATTGGTAATTTTCTTTGGGTGTTTTATCCTGCTTAGTTGGTGTGACAATCTTGTTGTATTTGTTGGATGTATTTGTTGTCTTGGCGTATTTGAATGTAGTATTCAATGGCATGCCTTGTGCCAAGTTATTAATATATCTTATTTTGCCTTTTCAAAAATAATTACTATATACTATCAATGTAAAAAGTTTTATACCGTCAGTTCATCACCATCATTCGTTGATATTATTTTATTAATTATTAAAATAAAAGTCAAATTTTTTATAACATCAAACAATTATTATTAACTGATAGTGTAGAATTTTTTTATTTCAATTAAATCCTTCTTAATTAATAGTAACCTAAAAATTTTAGGCATAACGTAGCGGTACAGCTATAAATGCCATAAAATTGTAAATAACCGAAAGTTCAGTACACTTGACTTATCCTATTAATCATTATTTAATATTTGATCGGTTTCACATATTTATAAAATCAATAAAGAATAAAACAAATTCAAAAAACACGAATTTATTTGATTACCAATGATCATTAAAAATAATTTTATTTGATTTAAATTTATAAAAAAAAATTGTTATAAAACAAGAGTTTAAAAATTCATGTTTAAAAAAAACAAAAAATAATGTTTTCACAAAGTTAACTTCACTTAACATTTTAGTAAATTATTCCCAATCATAAAAAATACAAGTGCTTGGTCATATTCTTAAATGTTGCTCTTTTTCCAAGGTCATTATAGGCATCAACGAACAAAGATTTTCTTCATACAACTTTTGGAAAAATACTATATGACTTTAATTGGTATGCACTGACAGTGGAAAAATATTTTACACTGTCAACCAATCACTCTTATGCATCTCATCACATCAAACTGTAAAATATAAATTAATTGTATGACATGGCAGATTACTATATTCCTATTGGTTGACAGTGTAAAATTATTTTACACTATCAGTGCATACCAATTAAGCTCATACTATATACATAGCATGTTACAGTTTCAGAATTTGACTTGGTCCGAATTTTGTCGGGCATAATTTATTTGTTTTATGCATAATTTATTTGTGAATCATTTGTTCATGATATATTTATCTAGACAAAATAAAAGTTGATGACTTCTCATGAAGTATTTTCTTGATTTCATGAATAAGCTTTAAGCATAAGCTTTTTATTGACTACAACTTACATAACACAACGTGTTATAAAATACTTTGTTAACATGCATTTTGTTAGTCATGCTAGTGGAGGATGAAAGACTTGTTAAATAAACTATATTTACAATTAGTCTAAGTTCATTTAAAGATCAATTCTCACAAGATTCTTGCTTCTACACAAAACACTTCCCAGCCGCGCACTAATGGAGCCACGTGTGGTAGTAAGGGGGCATATGCCCCCACTATATTTTTAAAAAATTTTGAACTTCATTATAAATATATATATATATATATATATATATATCGCAATTGATAAAAAAAACATTTATTTTAAGTATAATAACCTATACAATAATTGAAAGAGTATTTTTGGTATGAATTTATTATTAGAAGTTATATAGGCAAAATTATATCTGAGGTGTTTAAGTTATTTGTGTAATAAATTTGTTATTTTAAGGTTTTTTTTTTTAACAATTTGGTCTTTTAAATTATTAAATGTGTGCACCATTGCTATTTTTTAACATAGGCGATAATTGTAAATGCAATTATTTTGAGTGGTATAAAAATGATAAAGTGCAACAAAAAATACATCAGTCACTAATTTCTAAATGTTATAAATGTGAGGAAAAGGATGTATAAAACAACATAAATGACCAAATTATTATAAATAAATAAATGACCAACTTCTTACACAAATAATTAAAAAAAACTCTGATGTAATTTGACCTATATAATATATGAATAATTGTTTAGGATTCCATTTGTGAATTATTTATTTTAAGTTTTATTTTTGAATTTAAAATGTGTTCGGTTAAAATATAGTTAAATTGTTTTGTATTTAGTTTCAAAACATTTTTTACTAAAACTTTTTTTTAGAAAAAAATTGCTTTATATGTTTTTATTTTAATACTAAGATGTCATTATAAAAAATTATAGTAAACTACTCGTATCATCGTCAATTACTTTTATATATAAAAGTAAATAGATAAATTTTGTTGTTGGTAATAAAATTAAAAAGATTACATAAATAAAAAATTTTAAATTTTGTTAAATATGTTTTTAAGATAAATTTCATATAAAATACATATAATATATATTTATGTTTTTAAATACTATTCATGGTAGATATATTATACTATAATTCATAAATTAATATATTGCCCCCACAACATAAATTCTCTGGCTCCGTCACTGCAGCCGCGGGTCTTGATTTTAAACATATCCAACCGATGCTTTTCGAAACTAGATTCAAAAGTTTATGGAATTTAAGTGAGTGGTTTGTGTCATAGCTAGATTGAAATGTTTAACAGTGGTATAAGAGTAGAAGTTTGAAATTGTTGTTGTTGGAACAAAAGTTTTTAAAAACGATGGAAGACAAAGAAGAAGAAAAAAGAGAGAAAATTGTAAAAACTGAATAATGAAAATAGGATTGAGTGTGTATATAGTTTACATCATACAAGATCCTTTATTTGGGCAACTAAAGCGCGGGTCCAAACTATACAAACCGACCCAAATTCAAAGCGTACAAAATGTAAAATACAAAATCGCAAGTTGCATTTCGACACTACTATGTGATGTATTCAACTCTGTTGAATACAGATGACTCCTCAACTTCGACTAGTTGCTTCGACCCAGACGAATGCTTGCTTCGACATAACACTTAATTACAACTTCTAACACACCCCCTAATTCATGTTCTCGAGACCTCTCATCCTGATGTTTCTCTTTAACTCGTCGAACCTGACTTTCTTCAGGGGTTTGGTGAGTATGTCAGCTAGTTGCACTTCTGTCTTTCAATGCTCAAGTTCAAGCTTTCCTTTATTGTTTGATACCTCAGAAAATGATATCTCCTATCTATTTGCTTAGTTCGACCATGACACACTGGATGGTTTGCCAGGTCGATAGTTGACTTGTTGTCGACAAACAACTTCATTTTCCGCACCTTCTTTTTTTCTTGTTGTGAGTGTATATGTGATTCACGAGCCTTTTTGCTCCATGTTGTGTATGTGTTTGTTTTTGCCTTTGTGTTGTTGTTTTTCGTGTGTGTCTATTCGCGTCCTTTTTATAAGCATAAGTGAATGGAATTGAGTGCACTTGTTTTGGAAATAGAATAAATTCTTTCCATTTTTACGTTGACATGTTTGTGGATGTTTTTTTGGAAAAAATAAAAGTTGTGATTTTATGCCTTGAACATGTTTGATTGTGTCTTGAAAATCTGATTTTGCCATGAATACGTTTCCTTTTTCGTTTCGTCATGTTTTCTTATGCCTTTAAGCCACTTTGGATATCCCTTAATTGAGTATCTTAGATCCACATGAATGAGCTATTATTGGTAAACATGTGTTGTCCATAACTAATCTTTCCTATTTCCTTGCCAATAGTTGCGACCTTGGCTATGTTTGATGTTTGATGTTTGTGGTTGCTAAATTTGCAGCTAATCCAGATAAATGATTGCCGGTTGTTGGACCCATGATACTAGAACTGGGAGAATGATTGATAGTTGGCAATGAACTCTGCTCAATAGGGCTGTTGAACTGTAAACATTACCTGGTGGAGAATTGGATAAAGGTGAATCCACTTGATATCGAAAACTTCGAGACTCGTCTTGGTCAAGCTCTTGATTAAGTTGGAGCATCAAATTGCGACGGGCTCCTCCATGCCATCTTGGTTCGAGCTTTATGCGTTTACAACCTATATCGCTCTTATTTAATGATTTGAGTGCAGTTTCCGCAGCTCTGACATCATGAAATCCAATAAACTTACAATGCCTCTTATGAGGAGTTTCCCTTCCTCAAAATTAAGCTGCCATGTCCAATGCAATAAGAATCTTGATTGCAAGCATAAATGGTGGCCATTGATCTTTTTGTAAAGTTTATGAAACTCCTGAACTTTTTGTAATTAGACCAATTTACTTGTTTTGTAAAGAACTTTGTAAGAAACATTGAATCTTGAAGTTAACTTGTACACCTTGAATTTTTTGGAGTTAATTTGAGCTTAAATTGCACCTTGTGTCTTGTTATGAAAAGAAATTGGACTTGAGATGGGAAAATTGAAACTTGAATAGATGTTGGAACTTGACATTTATGCTTGAGCTTGCACTTTGTATCTTGGACTTGATTTAAACTTTGACATTTTCAACTTGAATTTTATGAAAAACATGAATCTTGAAATCAATTAGTGCAACTTGAATCTTGGCATTAAAACTTGATGCAAATCACATGAAAATTTCCTGGCTCTTGTAACTTGAATTCTTGAATGGTGAACTCATAACTTGTATCTTGCATTCTAGGTGAACCATAAGCATAACCTTGACCATTTGGATTTATTTTGCCTTGGTTAAATGAACTTGAATTGGTGAATGATGCATTTGAAGTTTGGAATTTTGAATAATGGACTTAAACTTTGAATCTTGTAATGGTGAATGACTTTTATGCTTGAACTTGTAACCATGAAGAGCTTTTAACAATGGCCCAAAATCTTAAAGAATAATGCACCCAAAACCTCTTGAAACATCATATTGCAATCAATCATGAACCATGGCCCAAATTAATTTAAAACCATAATGCATCAAAGCCCAACAAAAACTCAAGTTTGAGATCAATACACCATGTCCTCAAGAACAACTTACAACAATACCTTGATCCATAAGAAACCAAAACCCGGTCTTGAATTTAATGAGATATGGTCATAAAACCCATCCAAGATATCTTTAAAGCATTGATCCAAGGATGACCCAGGAATGAGAAAGAGTTATAAAAGTGGGACCCAAAATAGAAACCGTAGGACCACTTTGAATCAGAATCAATTTGTCATGTCTTGAAGTACTTAACTCTAAGAATGAGTACCATCTTGTTTACTGTGAAAATTAGTAAACAACCGCTGGTCTACCAAATCAATGAGAAATTGGCTAACTTGCAGGATCGACCATACTAAATCCTAGGACATGTGCTAAATAAATTAAAATGACATTTGGAAAAAGATAAACACTTCGACAGTATTCATGGTTTAAATAAAGTTTACTTCGACAATATTAAAGAAAATGTAATGCGAGGAAATGATCGAAAGTGCGTTGGAAAATAACTTGCAAAATTAAAAGATAAACTTCTGGGCAAAAACTAACTGAATTGCATTGAATGAAAAAGTATGGTGTTACATCAAACGTACATTTCTCACACACTCGTTTCTCTACACGTGGGTACTTTGAGTAATTGAGGAATTTGTACAAACTTGAACACACACAAATTCTAACACTAAGACTTGCTATTTATAATACTCGAAAATAACTACCTCTAACGGCCTATAAACTAGAACAAGACAAATGGCATTCTGTATGTCTTCGTCTCCTAAACAGGCTCCACGTGTCTTCTGCCACCAAATGGATAAGAACAAAGTTCTCTCCCTTATTTGAATTCAAATTTTGAATCGAACGTCATTAGTAATGATTCCGTCGAACACTATTTCCAAATTTGTTGGAAATATTTCTAAGTCCACAAAATCCTCCTTCCTTGCACAAGGACACTTTCGACTGAAACTCCAAAAACACCAGTCTAGTTGAAGTCTTCCAAATCTTCTCCAAAACTATATTTCCTCGATTAAATCCCTTGATTCAATACTAGGCGTCGAAATTAGGAGCTAACAAATTGCCCCCCAAAAATTTCATTTTCGACACCATTGAAGAAAAAGGCATTTTTTGACAATGTCATTCGATGCCTCATTTAGTCCTTGCATGGTTTCGACGTTACTTATGGCTCCAACGTTACAAAACGGTTGACTTTCCTATCAGCAGACCTATGATGTCATAGCCATCGTTACCATCTTTGACACGTCTCCTCAAGCCACATGAGAATCTCCATCATCATCACGTTTCCTAGAGTCTAGGAAATTATGGGGGTAGGCATTAATTGCCACCGTTCCATCAAGGATTGTGGGGAGGACACGCGTCCCACTTCCATTTTAACCATTGAGGTGATTTCTGAAACCATTTCCACTCCCAACCTTATAAATACCCCTTTCATCAACTCTTGTCACTTTTTACGCTCCCTATACTCTCAAATCTTCATAAACTTTTCACATTTCAAAGAACTCAGTCTCCTTCATTCCATTCCAGCAATGGCTTCCTCCACACGCTCTACCAAGGACGCTAACAAGACTACCAAAGAGTCTAGCAAATCTGCAAGAGCTCCTAAGAAGATCTCTCAACTTCCCCCATTTGATTCAATCACTGGTCTGACCATGGTAGGAAATCAACAGTACTTCCCTGAACCGCTTGCTGAAGAGAAAAGAAGAATTTACACTTCACAGGTACTCATCCATTTGACTATTGCTGGTAAGCCTCTGGCTTTGTTTGGTCCTCTGTCTGATCCTAATGTTGATCTTATCAAGCTTAGGGATTTCTTCCCCACTTACCACAAATATAAACCCATAGGTCAAGCTAAGAGACCTAGGGCTAGTTACCAGGATCCCAATCCTGCTAACCAGAACAATCCTACGACTGAAGAGGCTATTGATCTTAGGTATATGAACAATTTTATGGTATTTAGAGCCAGTCCATCTTTAAAGAATCCCTCTGACTATTTAGGATGGTTGAATTAGTTAGAGAAAACAAAATCTGAAGTCTGGAAAGACATGTGTATTTCTGACTCGATCATGTTGTCGAAAGTAGGACCTGAATATTGCTCGAACATGCTTGTCTCGTCCTTATATTTCTGGGACATCACCCATTACACACTCCATCTTCCATGTGGAATGATGACACCAACTCTATCCGACGTAGCCGCTATCACAGGGCTTAAACCAACTGGGAATACCTATGACCCTGATTTTATGTCTGAAGATTGCATAGGCTTTCGACTTCTAGGGCAGCCTATTCGACCCACATAGCACATTATCATGATAAGGACATAGAAGAGGTTTCCGATGTAGAACACATAGCTTTCTTAGCACTATGGATGTCTCGTTGTGTCTTGTGCTCGAAGTCACTACAAGTTGCTAGGAAATTCTTAACTATGGCAAACCAACTCCATTCTAGCCATAACATTTGTTTAAGCGAACTGATTTTAGCTAGCCTCTATGAATCCATGAGCGAGGGCGTTACCCAACTCAAGTGTCTGGGTGACAAAGGAAATCTCCTCCTTTATGGACCCTTCTTGCTTCTACAATTGTGGTTGAATGCTCCATTCAAAGCCTGTCTTCCCTACAAGAATCAAATCAACGAGAACACTGATGAAGTGAAGAATGGGAGGGTAGAAGGTCCACGCCTGGTGAAGCTGACTCCTGTTGATGAAGGTCGACCTGTTCAACAAACCTTCACTAATTTTATCATGATGTTTTCCAAACGTTATGACTTCACACCCAATATGGCTCCCTTTGCTGCAAGGAAGTGTGGTCCTGAGTGGTTCACCAGGTTGTTCCCAACACCGTCGAAGGATCAAGAAGCAGAATCTACTGCAATTTGGGAAACCTTCCTAACTTCTAGGATTTTAACCCTCATATTCAATCTCTCGAAGATACAAGTTACCTTAATTGCTTATCAACCTAATATCGTCGCCCGACAATTTGGATTAGTCCTGGTCTTAACAAAACCCCTTTATGACAAGAAACACCTCCTTCTCCTCTACAATGCAGTTCATTCTGAAGTCGTAGCTATTGAACAAATCACACGGTATGTTGGTCGAACTTAACTCCGTCTAGTTGCTTTCGAACCAAGCTTTCTCTGCACCCAACAATTCGATGACTGGTGGAAAGCTTATTATGGGGAAGAATTTTTCGACGTGGCTGCTTTCACTCACTACATTAACAGGGCTTTCCTCTCTGTGCAGGAAAGAGTCAAGAAAGGTACCTCGACACACATCAAAGAAATCCAAGCATTTCAGAAATACTTTGAAATTGTTTATCGACCAGATGATCTTGGTCGAACCGTCCGCGATGCAGTTGTTACTTTGAAGGAATTTTTTTTAAAGAAAATGGAGAACTTAAAGATCCCTTCATACGTTCCTCTTGAGAAACGGTACAAAACAACTTTTAATATGTTTCCTCCTAAATTCCCTTGACTGCCAAATGCTGATTTTGGAGTGACCCTTGCCCCTCCATTTCCAGACTGGTTCGTCTGTGGGGGTTCTATTAAAATCCTTCGCCAACAATCAAAACCAAAAACCCAGCAGGTGGTTCCGACCAAACATACACTAGACAGTTTCAAAGGGTATCTTCATATTGGGATCGAAGTTGTTCGCATCGAATCTGAAATATATGAAGGTGTGGAATGGGAGGATTTCGACCCAACGTTTCTTCTTATCTATGTTCTTTCCCCTATAATAATTGTTTCTATTTTACTTTAGCCATGAAGATTCCGCCAAAGAAACCAACAGCTAGGAAAACCGTCGAATTAAAAGATGAAGGAGGAATTAAAGCAACAACAACAAAGGTATTTTGCCTCCCTTATTAATTTTGTTGCTTTCCATATATTCCATTATTTTTCTAACATTTCCCTTTCAGGGAGCTCGAAAGCTACCTCTAACTCCCCAAAAAAGGAAAGCCAAGGAAGATGGTGTTGTGGTGGTTGAATTGGATGATGAAGATCTATCTCCGACTGCCGAACAACCCCTCAAGAAAAAGAAGAGGCAACTCAAGATGAGCGAAGCTCTGTCCCAATCTCAAATAAAAGGTGCAAAGACTCTGACCAAGAAACCCACTACCTTAATAACATTGGAACCAATTCATGCAAAGATGTCGAAGAAAGTTGCGGACCAACCTGAAAGTGACAACTCAAGCCCTGGGGCTGATGCTCCTAAGGTACCAAATTTTATACCTTATTGTTTTCTTAGTAATCTTATTCAACTTATAACTTTGATTACTCTTTTCAAGACGATGTAGGAGTTTCTACTCAGCCAGCTTCCAAATCAACCAACACCACACTTCTCAACAGTGAAGGCGAACCAACGTATCATCCCACTTCTGCAAAGGATTCTGAGAAGAGCTCGATGAGTGAAATAAATCATACAGTCGGGGAACAGCGCGAAACTTTGCCGCCCAAGAGTACCACCGAGCATTCTCATACCAGTGGATCTGAACACGAATGTGACCAAGAAAAGGAAGCTGGAGCAGCTAAGAATGATATGGAGGTGGATCACCCTGAAGTCCAGGTTGAATAAGAAGCTGAAGATGGCTCCCCAAGAGTCAAACCTATGGATACCACTCAGCAAGACCAAGATAATGACATGGAAGAAAGGGAAAATCGCTCTACATTCCACCATTATTCGATGCCTATTGAGGAATTTATGGATGACGATGAAAATGTCGAAAAAGATGATGACAAGGACGAAGAAGAGGATGAAGACACCCATGATGAGACAACCATCGAGCCAACCCCTAATCTTGACCTGTCGACTGCGAAGGATTTAGGCAAAACCTTTGTGACCCTTTCTGTAGAAGAACTGGAGGCTATGAAAAAGAGAAACCCTCGCGAATACCTGACAGCTTTGATTGGCTCTAGAGGGAGTTCGTCTGAAAAGAGTCTTAGCTCCTCTTCAGTATCTGATGGTCAATCCACTAACAATCCTGCTGGCAAAATACTTTTAAAAATCAAGGAAATGGTTTTTAACGGTGACCTGTTTCGACTCATACAGTCCGACCCTACTGCTCATATTGCCTTGAAAAGTCTTCTAAAAAAGGTTGACATTCTGATCGCTTCTCCTAAAGTTGCGAACGTCATCTTGGAGCTGACTTCAATGATCAATCATGTTGCTGCTAATGTTACCAAAATCAAGCAAAGCTCTAAAGATATCGAAAGTCATACTGGCTCAGTAGCAGCTGCACGGGATGCTGCCTCAGAGTCGACCAACCGATTGGCTGATTTGGAGAAAGCTCAAGAGCAGAACAAAGCTGAGATCGAAACCAATAATCAAAATATCAATTCTTGGGAGGAACAGATAAAAGATCTTCAGACCAAAATTTTGAAAGCCAAGAAACAAAATGCTGATGTCGGTATGAGATTTGCTGATAAAGCCCAAAAGTTAGAAGCAAAGCTAGAGGTTATGAGGTCGACCAAGTCCGTCTGTGAGAAACGGTTAGAATTTCTGAAGGTGAAGTATCTCAACATGAAGGCCACCCTTCCGATTTAGCTCTAGTTCCTTTTATTTTAAACTTTATCATTACTTCTTGGATTACGTAATAATTTTTGAACCCTTCGTGGTTCTTCTGGATGTAAAGAATTTAGCCATTTTGGCAGCGAATTTTACCATGTTAGCTTCGATCATCTTGCATTTGTTTACTCTTTAGCTATTTTTATTTCTTGAAGTGCAGGCTTGTATTTTTTGAAATACTTCCCGTTTACCCTCAAGATTCTCTTATCTTGATCTAAGTCTTCGATCTCATAAGCACCATTCGAAAAGACTTGTATGATTTGAAAAGGGCCTTCCCATTTAGGGGACCATTTCCCTAAGGCTCTGTCCTTTCGATCCATAGGCAGGATTACTTTCCAAACCAACTCTTCAGGCGAAAACATGTTGACTTTAACTTTCTTATTATAAGACCTTTCTATTCTCTTCTTTTGTCTTTTCAATAACTCTAAAGCATTGAGTCTTTCCTCATCTAAGTTAACTAATTCATCTAACATCATGTTCCAATATGACTCAGATGGGACTTCATGATGCCTCTGAATTCTTGCCGACTGAAGGTAGATCTCAACTGGTAACACCGCATCATGACCAAAGGTCAATCGAAATGACATAGAATTAGTGGCTTCTTTAGGAGAGGTTCGACATGCCCAGAGAACCTGGTCTAGAGTCTTGTGCCAATTTCTAGGCTTCTTTCCCACGTGTTTCTTAATTAAACTAATCACCACTTTGTTTGCTGCTTCGACCTGTCCATTAGCCTGAGCATAATAAGGTGTAGAGTTTAATAATTTGAAACCCATTTTCTTAGCAAATTCTTGCATCTTTCGACCAGTGAACACTAATCCTTGATCTGTTGTAATGGTTTTTGGGATTCCAAACCTATAAATAATGTGTTTTTTGATGAATTCGATTACGTCTTCTTGGTCAACATTTGGCAATGGTATAGCTTCAATTCATTTTGTAAAATAATCAATGCCTGCCAAAATGTACCTCTGATTTTTAGATGGCGCTGGTCAAATTTCCCCAGCCAAATCCAAAGCCCAGCCTCTAAAGGGCCATGGCTTGACTATAGAGTGTAATTCACTTGTAGGGACATGCTGTATACCTGCATGCACTTGGCACTCATGGCATCCCTTGGCGAATTCAATACAATCTTTCAACATAGTAGGCCAATACATCCCTTGTCGAAACAAGAGCTGTTTCATATTATGGCCTACCTGATGAGCCCCACATGCCCCACTATGGATAGTCGAAAGGGCTAGATACGCCTCTGAATCACTAAGGCATTTAAGTAAAACTCTCTCAGGAGTCTTTTTAAATAATTCATTACCCAAAAGAACATAACTTAAAGCTCGATACCTGATTTTTTATTCTGTGGACGCCGTTGGGTTTTGCAAATACTCCACTATTGGTTTTCTTCAGTCTTCGTCTGTCAAGCTATCTATCACCAAGATTTCGAAATTTTCTTTATCAGCGTATCCTAGCTTCGTTGTTTCCAAATCTTATGGGGATAATCTGGCTGACACAACTCTTCCTCTGACTTCAATTGCATCTTGTAATTTTTCTTTCAAAATTTTGTACCCAGAAGCAATTTGAGCCAAGTCATTAGCCACTTGATTCTCTAGTCGAGGTATGTGTCGAATGCTAACCATTTCAAATCTCTTTAGTAATCGATTGGCTATTACAAAGTACATATTGAGATTTTCTAAAACACACTTGTACTCATTTGTGAGTTGTTTTATAACTAGCTCTGAGTCTCCCATTACTTCGACTCGAGTTGCCCCCAATTCCAACAATATCTCAAGTACGGCTATTAAAGCCTCATATTCAGCCTCATTATTCGAACAAAGATATTCGACTTTATACATGAATTTTTTTGGAATTTTATTAGGAGAAATAATCAAGACTCCTACGCCTGTACTATCTTTATGACTAGAACCGTCGAAATACAGTTTCCAAGGTTCGAGCTCAAGATAGTTTAATGTATTTTCGTTTATAGAGTGGTCGACGATGAAGTATGCTACCAATTGTCCCTTAACAGCCTTCAGAGGCATATAAGTTAGGGAATATTTAGTCAAGGCTAATGCCCATTTACCGATTCGACTGTGCAAAATCGGTTTAGACAACATACGTTTAATGATATCAAAATGAGACGAAACATAAACATCAACAGGTTTTATATAATGCTTCAACTTCATACAAGAAAAATATAAGCATAAACACAAATTTTCAACTATGTTATACCTAGTTTCTACATCATTTAACCCTACTAAGGTAGTAAATAGCTCTTTCGACACCATTTTCATCCTCTTGAGCCAACATGCTCCCTAAAGTTTTGTCCGATGCAGATATGTACAATCTCATAATCATATTTCTACAAGGTGGTGCAAGAATTGGAGGGTGACTCAAGTACTCCTTGATTTTGTTAAAAGCCTCTTGCTGAGCTTGCCCCCATTCGAATCCTTCCTTGTTGAGTCGAAGCAGAGGTGAGAAGGCTTGAGTTTTTCCGCTAAGGTTCGAGATGAGTCTCCTTAAGAAATTAATCTTTCCCAGCAGTGACTGTAATTCCTTATTTGTTGATGTAAGACCCTAATTTTTGACCCCTAAGATTCCACATATCATTCACATTTTCATTTGCATCTTTACCACAAACAAGATCACACATTGATTCCCTCGTCCCTCTCATCTTTGGGTTTATGCCTTGTAGGGTTTACTGATCATCAGTGTGTTTCTTATTCACTTTATTGCTTTATTTGTTTATATTTTACTAAACTTAACCAAAATCCAAGAATATTTTTGTTTTCTTTCACTAACATTTTCAGGGGAAGAACAGGTCAAAAATGCCAAAATAACAGTCCCACAGCTCGAATGAATTTTATCTGAGAAAAGTCAAAGTTGATCCGCAATCATGTCAAATTTATCTGGTCAAGGATTCCCACAATTTTTAATTGATTATTATTCAAGAGACTCCAAGGTTCATGTGTTTATTTTCATGCCTTCTTTGACGAGCTAAAGAATCGAGCCGAACCACAGCAGTGCATTTAAAAGAAGTATTTTTCAAATTTTGCACTAAGTAACCGGTTATCATATAGTCTGTAACCGGTTACCCTCGTGGAAATTTGAAAAAATTCAGCAAATTCAAATTCAGTAATTTTCACACCAATTCTCATCATTTTGATCACATTTGGAATATTCTAGACCATCTCATTTTAATTCCATACATCATCATAATTAATTCCTACCATGCACCTTCACTAATCACCACTCTTTTATGAATTTCCCTCTAAATTCAAATTCCAAGCCTAATTTTGATCTTCCAAACCACCAAATTCCCAAGCCTAAACTCTTTAAATAGAGCCCTCATTTCATTCATTTCACAAGCTTTTGATAGCCAAAAAACCTCTTGCAAATTCTCTCCCCAACCACAAATTTCACTAAAGCTCACTTTTCTTCTTTTGAAAGTTAATAAGAATTCACATTGAATCTTGTTCAACTTTGAGCTAAACCTTCATCCAAACTTGTTTTCTTCATCAATTCTCATAGATCAAGGCTTTGGTGTTTGGATCTTGAAGCAATTTGAAGGAATTTTCAGATTTGAAGTGGTAATTCATCTTTCACCATTGTTAAAGCTTCATCTTCATCTTCCATAATGTAGATCTTTGTAGATCTTTGTTACTTGATCCTTTGGATCTTGTAATTGTGTTTAATTGCTGGTTTTTGCTGATATTTTACTTTAAATTTTGTGCAATTTCAGTTCCATGATCACAAGATGTTTGTAAAAAGTTTTGAAAGTGGATTATGCTGAATTTTGCACAATTTTCTGCATTCTGGTGCAGAGTAACCGGTTAGCAGATATGCAGTAACCAGTTACTCTATGTTAATTTTGAAAAAACTGCGCTTATTTTGAACTAAGTAACCGATTAGCAGATATGCAGTAACCGGTTACTTCGAAACAGAATGCACATTTTGGCTTGTTTTTGGGACTGTTTTGGTTCCTTTTCCATTTTCTTCCCTTTCCTTTTGTTCTTAGCCTTAGATCACATAATTGTGTGGTTTAATTTGGCTTTCTCTTCATCTATTTCTCTTTTCTTTTGATCGATGAAAGTCTTATGGATCTTAGAATTCTTTTGTTAAATTTTGATCAAGACTAGATCGCTACCTTCTTTTCTTTTTGTGCGGTATTGCTTTCGGATGACGATCTACATATCGTTCATCTAGCATGCATTAGCACAAAAAGCTATTGACTGGCCTCATTGTAGGGTAATTACTCCGTAAATTACTCAGTGATTTCTTAACGTAGCACAACATATGTCCCTTATCGAAAAACAATCAGGAGTAGTTGATTATTTGTCTTTTGGTTCAACACTTATGAGACTTGTTGTTAGGAGGCTTTGGTCTTATCAATCCTCTAATGAGTTCTTATTAATCTTGACCTAAGTGCAATTATTCAATTATTATTGATCACTTACTCTAACAACTAACAATTAATCACTAACTTCTAACTTTACCTTTATGCTTCCTTCTTGCTCCCTATCTCTTTTACTTTTATGCTCCATTATTATCATTCTCATATCATGTTTATGCTTCTGCAATTTTTTCCTTTGTCCGTTGGACACATGTTTATGCTTCCGCAATTTTCACTTTGTCCGTTGGACACAGGTTTATGCTTATGCCTTTTTCTCATTGTCCACTTGGACCAAAAACATTAATAAAGGCCAAAACCTCTAAAAAACTTGTGCTTCTAATCTTGGACTATGGTTACTATCCTTTTCAATGGACATGGAGTTTTGCACCTAGACCTTGGACTTCAATGCTATTCTTGGATCCTTAGACTTAGAACTAGGTCAGTTTCCCTTTGCTTTGGAATTATGGTTCGAAGACTTTGGACTTCATTGCTATTCTTGGATCCTTGGACTTAAAACTAGGGCCTTTTCCCTTTGCTTTGGAATTATGGTTCAAAGACTTTGAAGACTTGTGTTTTTGCTTGGTTTATGGTGAAGACAACTACATTTGTGGTTAGATCTTTCTTATCCTTAACTTTTACTTTATACTTTAGGATTGTCACTTCTTCTCCTCCCCATTCTTCAATTTTCAAAACTCTCTCCCTTTTTCAAAACTTTCTTGATTTATAACTATCACCTCTTTCATAATCAAACCTTGACTTTGTCAAGCGATTTTACTCTTTTCCTTTCATTTCTTAACAAATACTAAACTACATAAGCATATTGACACCTTTTTCAAAAGACTTTAAAAAACACCAAACTCATCAAACTCTCTTTTTGTGCCCTTGTGCACTCTTTTCCTTTAACTTTTTTCATAAGTTTAGACATGATTCATCTCTTTAAGCGGAATTATTCGCTTGGAAATGAAGAATTGTCTTTACATTTAAAATAAATCAAAACAAACAAATTTCATTCTTTGTACCATGAACTACGGGGTTTTGATCCTACATTGCACATCGTGGGTATGTAGGCATGAGACGATAAGTCTCTCCAAACACAAAAATCTAAAAAACAACTTCTCTTCTCATCTCCTTAATCTCTTTTCAAACAAGCAATTTTCAAACCAAAAGCGTAGGTATTTCAAAAGGTTCCTATAGAGTACTATAGACGTTTTGGGTGCTAACACCTTCCCTTAACGTAACCAACCCCCTTACCAAGATTCTCTTCACTTGTTCTAGTTGTAGAGCTTGTGTAGGTTTTGTTCGCTCTTTTTCCTTTCCTTTTTGGATAAAATAAAAGTGCGGTGGCGACTCTTGCTTTTCGAGTTAAGTTAATAAATAGCTTACACTCACGATTTTTGCCGCTACAGAAAAGTGGCGACTCTGTTGGGGATGAACTCCCTTAAGGGGTTTAGCCTACTTTGATTTATCTACTGCTTTTCGTCTGATTTGGTTGTTACTTGATTGTTCTGTTTGGGAGTTGCTCTGTGTGCGAGATATGTCATATACCCGGACCAGAGTGTACTTTGAGATAGGAGGATGGTATAGTCAAGGGAGCTTTGAAGGAGTCGAATCCCGAAAAAGCAGAACTTGAGAAATGATGCAAGTTCACAGAAATGATGCAAGTTCTGATTGCTAGAGGTGAACTGCCTCAGAGGACTGTGATCTCTAAAATCTTACCTGCTGCTGTTGACCCTCCACTGACTCAGCAACCAGCTTCTACTTGGCCAGAATTTGGGTTACCTCTGAATTACTCGCCACCAACCTTTGCAACTACTCCTGTGTTTGTCCCGTCTGTAGTGCCAATATCTTCAGCTCCATTGTTCACTGAACCTCAGCCTGTTGTGCATTCTGTTGCTCAAGCTATTCTTGAGGATCCTCCTTTCGTGTACCATTCTGTTGGTCCACAATCTGAAAGTCAAGGAGAACCTGAATACATTGAAAAAGTCAGAGAGCAATGGCAAACTCTGGACAAAAGGATAAGAGCCATGGAAGGAAGTGATGTCTTTAGTGTTGCCGTAATGGACATGTGCTTAGTTTCAGACTTGGTTATGCCTGCAAAATTCAAAACTCCTAATTTTGAGAAATACAAGGGGCATACCTGTCCCAGAAGCCACTTGGTGACGTACTGCCGCAAGATGGCTGCTCATGCCAAAAACGACAAACTGCTCATTCACTGTTTCCAAGACAGCTTGAGTGGGGCTTCAATGAAATGGTATATGGGACTTGAGAAGAACCGTATCCAAAGCTGGAAAGACTTAGCTGATGCTTTCTTAAAGCAATATAAGTACAATTTGGACATGGCACCTGATCGCCGTCAATTGTAAAATATGTCTCAGAAAGAAAAAGAATCCATTAAGGAGTACGCTCAGCGCTGGAGAGAGCTAGCTGCTCAGGTGGAGCCACCCTTGGCTGAAAAGGAATTGAATGGTTTGTTCATAGATACCCTTCAGCCACTCTTTTGGGAAAAGATGATAGGCAATGTATCATCTGGTTTTGCTGACCTAGTCACTATAGGAGAAAGACTAGAAGAAGGTATTAAGAAAGGAAAGATTGCTAATGTTGAAGCCTTTAATGGTGCTAAAAAGTATGCTGGGAATTTTCAAAAGAAAAAGGATGGTGATACCCATGCTGTTTCAGTTGAAGGTAAACCTCGTCGCAGGCAACAATAATATGTAGATGCAGTTGCTCCTGTTATCAATGCTCAAAATATTCAAGCTCCTCGTCAGGCTGTTAGACAGAATCAGAATCGCAATAGGGTTAACTTTGATCCTATCCCGATGTCTTACACTGAGCTGTATCCATGTCTTGTAAAGAAAGGTTTGATTACAACGAGGACTCTACCTCCTCCTCCAAATCCTCTCCCAGCTGGGTATAAGGCTGATCTTCACTGTGAGTTCTATCAAGGTGGGGCCGGCCATAACTTGGAAGGTTGCTATGCATTGAAAGCTAAAGTACAAGAATTGGCGAATTCAAAGATTCTGACCTTTCTTGATGACAATCCCAATGTTGTCAACAATCCTTTCCCAGATCATGCCAAGTGAAGTTTGATTCAGTTCTGACGGATCATCTCCTAAAGCCAGTGTTTCAGACAGGACAACTCATCCTTGTTGCTAATTAGTCACTAGGCCTTGTTTCTTTCTGTTTGCACTTTTCTTTGATTGTATTGATTGTTTGCTTTCGAACTTTATTTGTACTTTCATGGTAATTTCAATTAAATGAGCATTGTTATTTTTGATTCAATTCATTTATATCCAATGTGTGCATCTTTATGCTTTCTTTTTCACAAAACAAAAATATATATCTTGTTCATTTTCTTTATTAAACTTTTGTTTATGCAAAGATTGGAGGGAGGATGATGAAAATGAAATACCTAAATTGATGGATTGTATGCTTTCAATTAAAACTTGGCTGATGATGTACAGGCATTGTTTCAACTCCCAAACACTGGAGAAATAAGGAAGTTAATTTCTTGTCAACCCCTTTGAGCCTAGAAGGTGGAGTTTCTTTGTATACAAAAAACCCGCAATCTTAACCTGGGGATGGGTAGTTCTCAGTTAATTTGACTGTGTATTCAAACACAAGAGAATCATTGCAATCACAAGTTTTCCTTCGCACACATCAAAGAAGTGTCGAAGATGTCTTTCAAATTAAAAGCCAATGATGGTTCACCGTAATCATTAAGCCAGGCAGTCACTATCTTTCAAAAAAAAAATGAAAAAATCAAAATAAAAGCCCGTTAAGTTAAAACCTATGAAGGATACTTAGGCAAAAATTGGGGCATCCCGCTGACTGTAAGCTCAAATGACACAGTTCAGGCAAAAGTTAGGGATAACAAAAAAAATCTATCAAGAGGTTACCAAAATCCTCAAAGACAAAACGAGTTAACTGAGGTCCTCATCAAAAACAACAAAATGTTGTAAGAGAAGTGTCTTCCATCTCAAAAAAAAATCCCTTGGCCCTTGAGTCATCATCATAACAGTGTTGCAATTCCAAAATCGTTTGGAACATGAATGCATAGTTTGAATTAACTGAGCATAGGACTGAAGATCATCACGAAGAATGGGTTGGGTACAAATAAACTTTGAGCTTATATCCTTTGATTCAAAAACTGTGAACCATACCACGTTACAACCCTCAAAAGACCTAATTGAAGCCAGGTTTCTTTTGAAAGCATACTACCACAAGGTTGCGTAAATTGACACCTAAGTTTGTTGCCAATCATTTGTTTTGCTTTGTATGTCTTGTGACAAGTGATTCATTTTGCTTTGCATCAATAATATCATTCCAAAAATGATTTTTGATTTCAAAATTGCATGAGCTTTGCATTAAAATTACCATGTTTGTTTGAAAAATCCTATTTGCGGGCAAACTTTTCTCGTCAAGAAACTTCAAACAGTTGAGAAACTTGGTTAGTGATCCTATTAAGGGCATATTACTTCCAGATTTTGTTGTGAATCAATTCAAGATTTGTTGCTCAGTGCAAGTTATTCTCATATTTGGTTAGCCAGAAGATCTCTTTCGAGACTCATGCTGAGTTTAGCCTTCTCAACAGACATTTTAAGAACTGAAACCAGGATTAGTTCATCCCCTACAATAGTCAAGCTGAAGCCATGATCAGTTTAACCTCAACATTCATTACAAGAATTGAAGCCATGATCAGTTTATTCTTCCCTTGCAGCAGTCAAACTGAAGCTATGATCAGTTTATTTTCATCTGTCAATCAATCTGGGGAAGTCTTCTTCAAGAATCCTCAAGATGTCTTTCCTCAAAAGACCATCAGCCTGATACAATTCATAAGTGACAGAGATGTGTTCAACATATTCTCTCCAAGCAAAGTGGGCAGTGTTCCCTGTGTTGAGGAATCAGAGTTCCCTTTCTTCCCTTACAAAAGAGTCTATCTCAGTTGTCCCTATCATTTGCATCGCATACATAAATCATTCATATATCATACATAAAAATATTTTCATAGCTCGAAGTGTGTTTTGTGCTCATAAGCATTTCCCGAGGTCATGTTGCTGTCAACATCTTACCTTGTGATTAAAGTCCAACTTACTTGGTGCCTACCAAACTTTTACCTGTCTTTTCATTCAGTGCCATTCCTGAATGTTGTCGTTTACCTGTCTTCTTTTTTTCTAGTGTCATTCCTGGATATTGTCATTTCCCTGTGCATCTTGTCCTATTGCTAGATGTTTATTCTTTCCCTCCAGTACCATTCCTGGATGTCTGTCTCTTTTGATCTCCAGTGCCATTCTTGGATATCTTGTTCCTCTTTTTTCTCCCAGTGCTATTCCTGGAAGTTTTGCCTTTCTTCTGTAATCCCCAACAGATTTGCTTGGATATCTTTCAGTGCCATTCCTGAAAGTTTTATCTGTTCATTCAGTGTCATTCCTGAATGAGTTTTCTCCTTTTGCATTCAGTGTCATTCCTGGATGTCTTTCTCACTACCATTCAATGCCATTCCTGAACGTAGTGATTTACCTTTACCTTTCAGTGCCATTCCTGGAAGTCCCTACTCACTTTATTCAATGCCAGTCTTGGATATTGTGAACTCTTTTTATCCAATGCCATTCTTAGATACTTCTGATATATTTTCCAGAACTTTTCTCACTCCATCCAATTCCATTCTTGGATGTTGAGATTACTTTTGTCCAATGCCATTCTTGGATACCTTTTCCCCAGCCAAGTCCAATGCTATTCTTGGATATCTCTGATGTTTGACCTTGCCATCCAACGCCATTCTGGGATATCTTATCCCTAATAGAGTTTTTTCACCTCCATCCAATGCAATTCTTGGATGACGCTGTTGTTTTTACCAGAAACTTTCTTGTTGCAGTCCAATGCCATTCTTGGACATCTTTTGACATACCTTTTATCTCGTTCGTAGTTTCTATCCAATGCCATTCTTGAATGTCACTACCCATCTTCCAGGGTCTTGTCCCTCTCTTTCCAACTATTGATGGATACTTCTTGTCACCTTGACAGATCTCCAGAAATAGCTTGTGTCCCCCGGCGTGTCTTTTTGCATCATCTCTCTCAATTTACCGTAAATCTCTTGTTTCAAGTTTCCCCGCAGTTTGTTTCATCCTTTGCAGTCATATCATCTTGTGGCATCTTAGGGCTAAAAAATATAGCTTTTTGTATTTAAGTATCTTCATATCTCCCGATAGAAGAAACTTAAATAGGGGCAGCTGTAAGACCCTAATTTTTGACCCCTGAGATTCCACATATCATTCACAATTTCATTTGCATCTTTACCACAAACAAGATCACACATTGATTCCCTCGTCCCTCTCATCTTTGGGTTTATGCCTTGTAGGGTTTACTGATCATCTGTGTGTTTCTTATTCACTTTATTGCTTTATTTGTTTATATTTTACTAACCTTAAACAAAATCCAAAAATATTTTTGTTTTCTTTCACTAACATTTTCAGGGGAAGAACAGGTCAAAAATGCCAAAATAACAGTCCAACAGCTCGAATGAATTTTATCTGAGAAAAGTCAAAGTTGATCCGCAATCATGTCAAATTTATCTGGTCAAGGATTCCCCCAAGTTTTAATTGATTATTATTCAAGAGACTCCAAGGTTCATGTGTTTATTTTCATGCCTTCTTTGACGAGCTAAAGAATCGAGCCGAACCACAGCAGTGCATTCAAAAGAAGTATTTTTCAAAATTTGCACCAAGTAACCGGTTATCATATAGTCTGTAACCGGTTACCCACGTGGAAATTTGAAAAAATTCAGCAAATTCAAATTCAGTAATTTTCACACAAATTCTCATCATTTTGATCACATTTGGAATATTCTAGACCATCTCATTTTAATTCCATACATCATCATGATTAATTCTTACCATGCACCTTCACTAATCACCACTCTTTTATGAATTTCCCTCCAAACTCAAATTCCAAGCCTAATTTTGAACTTCCAAACCAAATTCCAAACCACCAAATTCCCAAGCCTAAACTCTTTAAATAGAGCCCTCATTTCTTTCATATCACAAGCTTTTGACAGCCAAAAAACCTCTTGCAAATTCTCTCCCTAACCACAAATTTCACTAAAGGTCACTTTTCTTCTTTTGAAAGTTAGCAAGAATTCACATTGAATCTTGTTCAACTTTGAGCTAAACCTTCATCCAAACTTGTTTTCTTCATCAATTCTCATAGATCAAGGCTTTGGTGTTTGGATCTTGAAGCAATTTAAAGGAATTTTCAGATTTGAAGTGGTAATTCATCTTTCACCATTGTTGAAGCTTCATCTTCATCTTCCATAATGTAGATCTTTGGAGATCTTTGTCACTTGATCCTTTGGATCTTGTAATTGTGTTTAATTGCTGGTTTTTGCTGATATTTTACTTTAAAATTCGTGCAATTTCAGTTCCATGATCACAAGGTGTTTGTAAAAAGTTTTGAAAGTGGATTATGCTGAATTTTACACAATTTTCTGCATTCTGGTGCAGAGTAACCGGTTAGCAGATATGCAGTAACCGGTTATTCTATGTTAATATTGAAAAAACTGCGCTTATTTTGAACTAAGTAACCGGTTAGCAGATATGCAGTAACCGGTTACTTCAAAACAGAATGCACATTTTGGTTTGTTTTTGGGACTGTTTTGGTTCCTTTTCCATTTTCTTCCCTCTCCTTTTGTTCTTAGCCTTAGATCACATAATTGTGTGGTTTAATTTGGCTTTCTCTTCATCTATTTCTCTTTTCTTTTGATCGATGAAAGTCTTATGGATCTTAGAATTCTTTTGTTGATTTTTGATCAAGACTAGATTGCTACCTTCTTTTCTTTTCGTGCGGTATTGCTTTCGAATGACGATCTACATATCGTTCATCTAGCATGCATTAGCACAAAAAGCTATTGACCAGCCTCATTGTAGGGTAATTACTCCGTAAATTACTCGGCGATTGCTTAACGTAGCACAACATATGTCCCTTATCGGAAAACAGTCAAGAATAGTTGATTATTTGTCTTTTGGTTCAACACTTATGAGACTTGTTGTTAGGAGGCTTTGGTCTTATCAATCCTCTAATGAGTTCTCGTTAATCTTGACCTAAGTGCAATTATTCAATTATTATTGATCACTTACTCTAACAACTAACAATTAATCACTAACTTCTAACTTTACCTTTATGCTTCCTTCTTGCTCCCTATCTCTTTTACTTTTATGCTCCATTATTATCATTCTCATATCATGTTTATGCTTCCGCAATTTTTTCCTTTGTCCGTTGGACACATGTTTATGCTTCTGCAATTTTCACTTTGTCCGTTGGACACATGTTCATGCTTATGCCTTTTTCTCTTTGTCCACTTGGACCAAAAACATTAATAAAGGCCAAAACCTCTAAAAAAACTTGTGCTTCTAATCTTGGACTATGGTTACTATCCTTTGCAATGGACATGGAGTTTTGCACCTAGACCTTGGACTTCAATGCTATTCTTGGATCCTTGGACTTAGAACTAGGGCCTTTTCCCTTTGCTTTGGAATTATGGTTCAAAGACTTTGGACTTCAATGCTATTCTTGGATCCTTGGACTTAGAACTAGGACCTTTTCCCTTTGCTTTGGAATTATGGTTCGAAGACTTTGAAGACTTGTGTTTTTTCTTGGTTTATGGTGAAGACAACTACATTTGTGGTTAGATCTTTCTTATCCTTAGATTTTACTTTATGCTTTAGGATATTCACTTCTTCTCCTCCCCATTCTTCAATTTTCAAAACTCTCTCCCTTTTCAAAACTTTCTTGATTTCAAACTATCACCTCTTTCATTATCAAACCTTGACTTTGTCAAGTCATTTTACTCTTTTCGTTTCATTTCTTAACAAATGCTAAACTACATAAGCATATTGACACCTTTTTCAAAAGACTTTAAAAAACACCAAACTCATCAAACTCTCTTTTTGTGCCCTTGTGCACTCTTTTCCTTTAACTTTTTTTCATAAGTTTAGACATGATTCATCTCTTTAAGCAGAATTATTCGCTTGGAAATTACGAATTGTCTTTACATTTAAAATCAATCAAAACAAACAAATTTCATTCTTTGTACCACGAACTACGGGGTTTTGATCCTACATTGCACATCGAGGGTACGTAGGCATGAGACGATAAGTCTCTCCAAACACAAAAATCTAAAATCAACTTCTCTTCTCATCTCCTCAATCTCTTTTCAAACAAGCAATTTTCAAACCAAAAGCGTTGATATTTCAAAGGGTTCCTATAGAGCACTCTAGAGGTTTTGGGTGCTAACAACTTCCCTTAACGTAACCAACCCCCTTTACCAGATTCTCTTCACTTGTTCTTGTTATAGAGCTTGTGTAGGTTTTGTTCGCTCTTTTTCCTTTCCTTTTTGGATAAAATAAAAGTGCGGTGGCGACTCTTGCTTTTCGAGTTAAGTTAATCAATAGCTTACACTCACGATTTTTGCCGCTACAGAAAAGAGGCGACTCTGCTGGGGATGAACTCCCTTGAGGGGTTTAGCCTACTTTGATTTATCTACTGCTTTTCGTCTGATTTGCATGTTACTTGATTGTTCTGTTTGGGAGTTGCTCTGTGTGCGAGATAGGTCCTATACCCGGACCAGAGTGTACTTTGAGATAGGAGGATGGTATAGTCAAGGGAGCTTTGAAGGAGTCGAATCCCGAAAAATCAGAACTTGAGAATCCATCCGCTCAGTGGTTGCCTCTTTGGAATTGCTGATGTCGATCGAGCGATCGTTGAAGGCATTACTTTTTCCATAGAAGCCTATAACACTGAGGACCGTAGTAACCCTTAACCTATCTTAGCCTTTTTAGGATCGTGGTGCGGAAGCTATGAGGATGCAAATCTGACTTAGCTGTTACACAATGCTATACTCAGGTTAGATGCTCTTGAGGATAACTACTAACCTCCGAGTAATCGGTGCGTTGGTGTGTCTGATAGTGGATTGTGGACCCTGGGAACTCTGTTAGAACCACTGTTTTCTGCAGGTACAATGAAGACAAAACCTTAGTACATACATTTGTGGGATTGGTTCTTACCCTTGGCTTCATATTCGTGACTTGAACCTTGACCCGTGTGCTTTGTGTGATCTTGTTTGTGGTTGATGCATCCATGCACTCTTGCATCCAAGAGCATACATATTCATTCTTCCTAGTGGTCTCAGGAACTCATTTCAACTGTCTCATTCTCAGTTATCTGTTCACCGTCAAGCTGTTTCCTCAACACAACTACGGAACTAGAGCTACTATCAGATTGAGAATGGAAAATCAAGAATAACACAATGCCGAAGTCAGAATGGAAATTGATGAGTTGAAGGCCAGCATGACCAAGCTCACAGAAATGATGCAAGTTCTGATTACTAGAGGTGAACTGCCTCAGAGGACTGTGATCTCTGAAATCTTACCTGCTGCTGTTGACCCTCCACTGACTCAGCAACCAGCTTTTATTTGACCAGAATTTGGGTTACCTCTGAATTACTCGCCACCAACCTTTGCAACTACTCTTGTGTTTCTCCCGTCTGTACTACCAGTATCTTCAACTCCATTATTCACTGAACCTCATCCTGTTGTGCATTCTGTTGCTCAAGCTATTCTTGAGGATCCTCTTTTCGTGTACCATTTTGTTGGTCCACAATCTGAAAGTCAAGGAGAACCTGAATACATTGAAGAAGTCAGAGAGCAATCCCAAACTCTGGACAAAAGGATAAGAGCCATGGAAGGAAGTGATGTCTTTAGTGTTGCCGTAATGGACATGTGCTTAGTTTCAGACTTGGTTATGCCTGCAAAATTCAAAATTCCTAATTTTGAGAAATATAAGGGGCATACCTGTCCCAGAAGCCACTTGGTGACGTACTGCCGCAAGATGGCTGCTCATGCCAAAAACGACAAACTGCTCATTCACTGTTTCCAAGACAGCTTGAGTGGGGCTTCAATGAAATGGTATATGGGACTTGAGAAGAACCGTATCCAAAGCTGGAAAGACTTAGCTGATGCTTTCTTAAAGCAATATAAGTACAATCTGGACATGGCACCTGATCGCCGTCAATTGCAAAATATGTCTCAAAAAGAAAAAGAATCCATTAAGGAGTACGCTCAGCACTGGAGAGAGCTAGCTGCTCAGGTGGAGCCACCCTTGGCTGAAAAGGAATTGAATGGTTTGTTCATAGATACCCTTCAGCCACTCTTTTGGGAAAAGATGATAGGCAATGTATCATCTGGTTTTGCTGACATAGTCACTATAGGAGAAAGACTAGAAGAAGGTATTAAGAAAGGAAAGATTGCTAATGTTGAAGCCTTTAATGGTGCTAAAAAGTATGCTGGGAGTTTTCAAAAGAAAAAGGATGGTGATACCCATGCTGTTTCAGTTGAAGGTAAACCTCGTCGCAGGCAACAATAATATGTAGATGCAGTTGCTTCTGTTATCAATGCTCAAAATATTCAAGCTCCTCGTCAGGCTGTTAGACAGAATCAGAATCGCAATAGGGTTAACTTTGATCCTATCCCGATGTCTTACACTGAGCTGTATCCATGTCTTGTAAAGAAAGGTTTGATTACAACGAGGACTCTACCTCCTCCTCCAAATCCTCTCCCAGCTGGGTATAGGGCTGATCTTCACTGTGAGTTCTATCAAGGTGGGGCAGACCATAACTTGGAAGGTTGCTATGCATTGAAAGCTAAAGTACAAGAATTGGCGAATTCAAAGATTCTGACCTTTCTTGATGACAATCCAAATGTTGTCAACAATCCTTTGCCAGATCATGCCAAGTGAAGTTTGATTCAGTTCAGACGGATCATCTCCTAAAGCCAGTGTTTCAGACAGGACAACTCATCCTTGTTGCTAATTAGTCACAAGGCCTTGTTTCTTTCTGTTTGCACCTTTTTTTATTGTATTGATGTTTGCTTTCGAACTTTATTTTTACTTTCATGGTAATTTTAATTAAATGAGCATTGCAATTTTTGATTCAATTCATTTATATTCAATGTGTGCATCTTTATGCTTTCTTTTTCACAAAACAAAAATATATATCTTGTTCATTTTCTTTATTAAACTTTTGTTTATGCAAAGATTGGAGGGAGGATGATGAAAACGAAATACCTAAATTGCTGGATTGTATGCTTTCAATTAAAACTTGGCTGATGATGTACAGGCATTGTTTCAACTCCCAAACACTGGAGAAATAAGGAAGTTAATTTCTTGTCAACCCCTTTGAGCCTAGAAGGTGGAGTTTCTTTCTATACAAAAAACCCGCAATCTTAACCTGGGGATGGGTAGTTCTCAGTTAATTTGACTGTGTATTCAAACACAAGAGAATCATTGCAATCACAAGTTTTCCTTCGCACACATCAAAGAAGTGTCGAAGATGTCTTTCAAATCAAAAGCCAATGATTGTTCACCGTAATCATTAAGCCAGACAGTCACTATCTTTCAAAAAAAATGAAAAATTTAAAATAAAAGCTCGCTAAGTTAAAACCTATGAAGGATACTTAGGCAAAAATTGGGGCATCCCGCTGACTGTAAGCTCAAATGACACAGTTCAGGCAAAAGTTAGGGATAACAAAAAAAAATCAATCAAGAGGTTACCAAAATCCTCAAAGATAAAACGAGTTGATTGAGGTCCTCATCAAAACAACAAAATGTTGTAAGAGAAGTGACTTCCATCTCAAAAAAAATCCCTTGGCCCTTGAGTCATCATCATAACAGTGTTGCAATTCCAAAATCTTTTGGAACATGAATGCATAGTTTGAATTAACTGAGCATAGGACTGAAGATCATCACGAATAATGGGTTGGGTATAAATAAACTTTGAGCCTATATCCTTTGATTCAAAAACCATGAACCATACCACGTTACAACCCTCAAAAGACCTAATTGAAGCCAAGTTTCTTTTGAAAGCATACTACTGCAAGGTTGCGTAAATTGACTCCTAAGTTTGTTGCCAATCATTTGTTTTGCTTTGTATATCTTGTGACAAGTGATTCATTTTGCTTTGAATCAATAATATCATTCCAAAAATGATTTTTGATTTCAAAATTGCATGAGCTTTGCATTAAAATTACCATGTTTTTTTTAATAATCCTATTTGCAGGCAAACGTTTCTCATCAAGAAACTTTAAAGAGTTGAGAAACTTGGTCAGTGATCCTATCAGGGGCACATTACTTCCATATTTTGTGCTTAATCAATTCAAGATTTATTGCTCAGTGCAAGTTATTCTCATATTTGGTTAGCCAGAAGATCTCTTTCGAGACTCATGCTGAGTATAGCCTTCTCAACAGACATTTCAAGAACTGAAACCAGGATCAGTTCATCCCTTACAATAGTCAAGTTGAAGCCATGATCACTTTATCCTCAACATTCATTACAAGAATTGAAGCCATGATCAATTCATTCTTCCCCTATAGCAGTCAAATTGAAGCTATGATCAGTTTATTTTCATCAATCAATCAATCTGGGGCAGTCTTCTTCAAGAATCCTCAAGATGTCTTTCCTCAAAAGACCATCAGCCTGATACAATTCATAAGTGATAGAGATGTGTTCAACATCTTCTCTCCAAGCAAAGCTGGCAGTGTTCCATGTGTTGAGGAATCAGAGTTCCCTTTCTTCCCTCACAAAAGAGACTATCTCAGTTGTCCCTATCATTTGCATCGCATACATAAATCATTCATATATCATACATAGAAAGATTTTCATAGCTCGAAGTGTGTTTCGTGCTCATAAGCATTTCTCGAGGTCATGTGGCTGTCAACATCTTACCTTGTGATTAAAGTCCAACTTACTTGGCGCCTACCAAACTTTTACCCGTCTTTTCATTCAGTGTCATTCCTGAATGTTGTCTTTTACCTGTCTTCTTTCTTTCCAGTGTCATTCCTGGATATTGTCGTTTCCCTATGCATCTTGTCCTATTGTTAGATATTTATTCTTTCCCTCCAGTGCCATTCCTGGATGTCTGTCTCTTTTGATCTCCAGTGTCATTCCTGGATATCTTGTTCCTCTTGTTTCTCCCAGTGTTATTCCTGGAAGTTTTGCCTCTCTTCTGTAACCCCCAACAGATTTGCTTGGATATCTTTCAGTGTCATTCCTGAAAGTTTTATCTGTTCATTCAGTGCCATTCCTAAATGAGTTTTCTTCTTTTGCATTCAGTGTCATTCCTGGATGTCTTTCTCACTACCATTCAGTGCCATTCCTGAACGTAGTGATTTACCTTTACCTTTCAGTGCCATTCCTGAAAGTCCCTACTCACTTTATTCAATGCCAGTCTTGGATATTGTGAACTCTTTTTTATCCAATGTCATTCTTGGATACATCTGATATATTTTCCAGAACTTTTCTCACTTCATCCAATGCCATTTTTGGATGTTGAGATTACTTTTGTCCAATGCCATTCTTGGATACGTTTTCCCCAGCCAAGTCCAATGTTATTCTTGGATATCTCTGACGTTTGACCTTGCCATCCAACGCCATTCTTGGATATCTTATCCCCAATAGAGTTTTTTTTCACCTCCATCCAATGCAATTCTTGGATGACGCTGTTGTTTTTACCAGAAACTTTCTTGTTGTAGTACAATGCCATTCTTGGACATCTTTTGACATACCTTTTTTATCGTTCATAGTTTCTATCCAATGCCATTCTTGGATGTCACTACCCATCTTCCAGGGTCTTGTCCCTCTCTTTCTAACTATTGATGGATACTTCTCGTCACCTTGACAGATCTCCAGAAATAGCTTGTGTCCCCCGGCATGTCTTTTCGCGTCATCTCTCTCAATTTAACGTAAATCTCTTGTTTCAAGTTTCCCCGTAGTTTGTTTCATCCTTTGCATTCATATCATCTTGTGGCATCTTAGGGCTAAAAAATATAGCTTTTTGTATTGAGGTATCTTCATATCTCCCGATAAAAGAGACTTAAATAGGGGCAGCTGTAAGACCCTAATTTTTGACCCCTAAGATTCCACATATCATTCACATTTTCATTTGCATCTTTACCAAAAACAAGATCACGCATTGATTCTCTCGTCCCTCTCATCTTTGGGTTTATGCCTTGTAGGGTTTACTGATCATCTGTGTGTTTCTTATTCACTTTATTGCTTTATTTTTTTATATTTTACTAACCTTAACCAAAATCAAAAAATATTTTTGTTTTCTTTCACTAACATTTTCAGGGGAAGAACAGGTAAAAAATGCCAAAATAACAGTCCCACAGCTCGAAAGAATTTTATCTGAGAAAAGTCAAAGTTGATCCCCAATCATGTCAAATTTATCTGGTTAAGGATTCCCCCAAGTTTTAATTGATTATTATTCAAGAGAATCCAAGGTTCATGTGTTTATTTTAATTAATGCCTTCTTTGACGAGCTAAAGAATCGAGCCGAACCACAACAGTGCATTCAAAAGAAGTATTTTTCAAAATTTGCACTAAGTAACCGGTTATCATATAGTCTGTAACCGGTTACCCTCGTGGAAATTTGAAAAAATTCAACAAATTCAAATTCAGTAATTTTCACACCAATTCTCATCATTTTGATCACATTTGGAATATTCTAGACCATCTCATTTTAATTCCATACATAATCATAATTAATTCCTACCATGCACCTTCACTAATCACCACTCTTTTATGAATTTCTCTCCAAATTCAAATTCCAAGCCTAATTTTGATCTTCCAAACCACAAAATTCCCAAGCCTAAACTTTTTAAATAGAGCCCTCATTTCATTCATTTCACAAGCTTTTGATAGCCAAAAAACCTCTTGCAAATTCTCTCCCCAACCACAAATTTCATTAAAGTTCACTTTTCTTCTTTTGAAAGTTAACAAGAATTCACATTGAATCTTGTTTAACTTTGAGCTAAACCTTCATCCAAACTTGTTTTCTTCATCAATTCTCATAGATCAAGGCTTTGGTGTTTGGATCTTGAAGCAATTTGAAGGAATTTTCTGATTTGAAGTGGTAATTCATCTTTCACCATTGTTGAAGGTTCATCTTCATCTTCCATAATATAGATCTTTGGAGATCTTTGTTACTTGATCCTTTAGATCTTGTAATTGTGTTTAATTGCTGGTTTTTGCTGATATTTTACTTTAAATTTCGTGCAATTTCAGTTCCATGATCACAAGGTATTTGTAAAAAGTTTTGAAAGTGGATCATGCTGAATTTTGCACAATTTTCTGCATTCTAGTACAGAGTAACCGGTTAGTAGATATGCAGTAACCGGTTATTCTATGTTAATTTTGAAAAAACTGCGCTTATTTTGAACTAAGTAACCGGTTAGCAGATATGCAGTAACCGGTTACTTCGAAACAGAATGCACATTTTGGTTTGTTTTTGGAACTGTTTTAGTTCCTTTTCCATTTTCTTCCCTCTCCTTTTGTTCTTAGCATTAGATCACATAATTGTGTGGTTTAATTTGGCTTTCTCTCCATCTATTTCTCTTTTCTTTTGATCGATGAAAGTTTTATGGATCTTAGAATTCTTTTGTTGAATTTTGATCAAGACTAGATCGCTACCTTCTTTTCTTTTCGTGCAGTATTGCTTTCGGATGACGATCTACATATCATTCATCTAGCATGCATTAGCACAAAGAGCTATTGACCGGCCTCATTGTAGGGTAATTACTCCGTAAATTACTCGGCGATTGCTTAACGTAGCACAACATATGTCCCTTATCGGAAAACAATCAAGAATAGTTGATTATTTGTCTTTTGGTTCAACACTTATGAGACTTGTTGTTAGGAGGCTTTGGTCTTATCAATCCTCTAATGAGTTCTCATTAATCTTGACCTAAGTGCAATTATTCAATTATTATTGATCACTTACTCTAACAACTAACAATTAATCACTAACTTCTAACTTTACCTTTATGCTTCCTTCTTGCTCCCTATCTCTTTTACTTTTATGCTCCATTATTATCATTCTCATATCATGTTTATGCTTCCGCAATTTTTTCCTTTGTCCGTTGGACACATGTTTATGCTTCTGCAATTTTCACTTTGTCCGTTGGACACATGTTTATGCTTATGCCTTTTTCTCTTTGTCCACTTGGACCAAAACCATTAATAAAGGCCAAAACCTCTAAAAAAACTTGTGCTTCTAATCTTGGACTATGGTTACTATCCTTTGCAATGGACATGGAGTTTTGCACCTAGACCTTGGACTTCAATGCTATTCTTGGATCCTTGGACTTAGAACTAGGGCCTTTTCCCTTTGCTTTGGAATTATGGTTCGAAGACTTTGGACTTCAATGCTATTCTTGGATCCTTGGACTTAGAACTATGACCTTTTCCCTTTGCTTTGGAATTATGGTTCGAAGACTTTGAAGAGTTGTGTTTTTGTTTGGTTTATGGTGAAGACAACTTCATTTGTGGTTAGATCTTTCTTATCCTTAGCTTTTACTTTATGCTTTAGGATAGTCGCTTCTTCTCCTCCCCATTCTTCAATTTTCAAAACTCTCTCCCATTTCAAAATTTTCTTGATTTCAAACTATCACCTCTTTCATGATCAAACCTTGACTTTGTCAAGTGATTTTACCCTTTTCCTTTCATTTCTTAACAAATGCTAAACTACATAAGCATATTGACACCTTTTTCAAAAGACTTTAAAAAACACCAAACTCATCAAACTCTCTTTTTGTGCCCTTTTGCACTCTTTTCCTTTATCTTTTTTTCATAAGTTTAGACATGATTCATCTCTTTAAACGGAATTATTTGCTTGGAAATAACGACTTGTCTTTACATTTAAAATCAATCAAAACAAACAAATTTCATTCTTTGTACCATGAACTACGGGGTTTTGATCCTACATTGCACATCGTGGGTACGTAGGCATGAGACGATAAGTCTCTCCAAACATAAAAATCTAAAAAAACAACTTCTCTTCTCATCTCCTCAATCTCTTTTCAAACAAGCAATTTCAAACCAAAATCGTAGATATTTCAAAGGGTTCCTATAGAGTACTTTAGACGTTTTGGGTGCTAACACCTTCCCTTAATGTAACCAACCCCCTTACCCAGATTCTCTTCACTTGTTCTTGTTGTAGAGCTTGTGTAGGTTTTTTTTCGCTCTTTTTCCTTTCCTTTTTGGATAAAATAAAAGTACGGTGGCGACTCTTGCTTTTCGAGTTAAGTTAATCAATAGCTTACACTCACGATTTTTGCCACTACAGTTGATAGCACTTTCGCCTCCACAATGGCCTTGGTCTTATTCTGGTTTATTTTGATTCCCTTTTTGTGGACCACAAAGCCTAAGAAATCTCCCGCCTGTTCACAAAAAGCACATTTGAGAGGGTTCATTTTCAGACCATGTCTCCTCATCCTTTCAAAAGATTGTCAAAGATGGTCAATGTGATTCTTCCTTGAAACGAACTTAATAACAATATCGTCAATATAAATTTGCATAAAAGTCTCTATATAATCATGGAAGATCGAATTCATCACTCTTTGGTATGTTGCCCCATCATTCTTTAGACCAAAAGGCATGCATACCCACTCATAGGTGCCTAGGGCCCTAGGGCATCGAAACTTCGTCTTTGGGACATCCTCTTCAGCAATGAATATTTGATTATGCCCATAATACAAGTCTAGCATACCAAGGTATTCATGGCCTGCGGAAGAATCGACTAGCATTTCTGCCACAGGCATTGAGTATTCGTCCTTTGGAGTTGCAGCGTTTAAATCTCTAAAATATATGCAAACCCTTAAGGTACCATTCTTTTTAATAACACGTACAATTATTTCTAACCATTCGACATACCTGGCTATTCGAATGAATTTGCAACGAAGAAGTCTTTCGACCTCCTTCTCGATCTTCAAGAGAATGGTCGGTGCAAACCTCCTTAGATTCTGCTTGATTGGCTTTTTCCCATGCTTAATTGGCAGCTTCAATTCGACTAGATTTCTGCTTAAGCCCGACATCTTGTCGTAATACCATGCAAAGCTGTCTTTAAACTCCTTTAACAATTGGACCACTTCGACCTTGAGTTGTGGGCTGATATTGACGCTGATGTATGTCGGTCTTTTTGTTGCCCCTTCTCCTAGGTTGATTTCTTCCTGCGGATCTTGCGCTAGCATTTTAATTTTGGCTGCCAACAAATCCTTCTCGAAACCCAAAGGCTTGTCATCATAGATGGCGTCGAGCCTTTGGCCATGTGCTTCATCCTGAACCTTATCAGGTGGATTTGGATCGAAGTCGTTACCAGGATCTTCTTGGTGTAATCTTTGTTGGCTTTGACAACCATATGTTTCACTTCATCCTCTAAGGCCGTTTGTAGTTTGTTTTCGGCTATATAAGCTGCAGTCATTTTAAGTGCTTCGAACTCATACATCATCGTCGAATTCACTTCCCCATCCTATAGGGTCGACTCTAGATGTCCCTTCATATACAAGCTCATCTTCTCCCATGACCTCACGATCCCATTGAAAGCCATTTGTGGGATGCAAGTACAACGAACAGTATGTGTTGTCATCCGGAGTAAATGCAAAGTTGGTTGGGTTGCATGGAGCAATGTTGGCCAAATGCTTTTTGAAATGGCGTATGTTGACATGATTGATTGTATCCTTGAAATAACCTTGGTCTGCTTCAGTGTTTTCCACAATGTTGTCTGGGCGCCATATAGTTATTCTCTGATGCATGGATAAAGGTACAACCCCTACCCCATGTATCCATTCACGGCTAAGTAACATGTTGTAATTAATCTCTGTTTTGACAACTATAAACATGGTCGGTCTTGTAACGGTACCTATGGTCAGATCGACTTGGATTACTCCCAAGGTAGTACCCATCTTTCCTTCATAGTTGAAGAGTACCATATTATGGGGTTTGGTATCGGTGTCGAACTTCCCGATTTTCCTCAGCATGAAGTGTGGCATTAGGTTCACTGTCGCACCATAATCCATTAATATTTTGTTGACAGAGACGTCTTCGACCTTTCCTCTAATTAATAAAGGCTTCAGATGACTCTTCATTGCCTCGTCTGGACGTTCGAAGAACGCATTCTGTTCCTCGACACAACCGTTGTTCATCACGTAATAGCACACAGGTTTATGTGCAACCATTTCGATTTCGGTATTATTATCCGTTTCTTCGACCTCAGTTATTTGGTCGAATTCTCTGGGAAGCACCGACACCACATTCACTATTATATCCAAAAACTGCTCTGAACCAGAGTCGAAATTGTCAGTAAGCATCTCATCCTCAGCAACTGCTCGATCATGCTTTTCTTTGGCCTCTTCTTCCTGTGTGGTAAATAACTTTCTTCCCACTGGCATCTTTTTGACAGGCTTTGACTCCTTCCTGTCAGTCTTTTTGGTCGGTACGTTGGTACTTGACTCCGCCTTCGCCCCAGCCTCTCTCCGAGCCTTTCTTATTCTATGTTCCCTTCTCCATTGTGATCTAAACATGGGATTCTTTCCCTTATAATTTTATGATATGTAGGTTGACTGCTTCGAAGTCTGGAATTCTTTGCGGTATGCCATTGACGAGCCTCTATCTACGTCAAAGCTCTACCATTTCTGATGGCTTTTTCCCTTATTTTCATTTGGTCTTGTCCACTTGCCATTAGAAAGCTCTGCAAACAGCTTAAAAGTGACGGGTATTGCACCTGGGACTCTTGGCTTCGAGTATTCCTGCTTTGAGGAAGATTTCCTCGGGTCAAAGCCTCGTTGACCATGAAGGGCTCTCTCTTCACGTCTCTGTTCAGCTTTCCTGACTCCCTCGAGATTTTGGGATGCCTTTTTATCAAACACAACACTGTATCGAGGACACAACATCACATCTGGTTTTTTTCTCTGGCACCTATGGAGGAAATCCATCAGAGTCTTGTCGATGCTCCTCGTCGACTTCCATGGGGGTTTCTTGTGAGATTTCCACCATGTTGATATACATTTTGACAACATTAGTGATGTCCAACATGCGTAACTTCATTTGAAGGCCTTCAGCAGCCTTGTCCATTCGTATGAAACCATCAACAGTTTCTTTTGTTATCATCATTAAATTGAAATCCTCAGTGATTCCTCCATTAGAGTCTTTAGTGACTCCCAAATCGAAACCATCAGTAGTTTCATTGGCGAAGCCTTGGGCAGCCTCACTGGAAAAATTCTTCACAAACTCTTGGTCGAGATCCTCAGTAATCCTGACCATAACAGCTCCATTGTTGAAGTCCTCAGTGACTTTGACCATGTTGACAGTGTTGTCGAGATCTTCTGTAATCTCGATCATGTTGACTTCAGTTGGGTTTGTGTAATGGGCGTCAACCACTTGTAAAGGATCATATTCAATCTTCATCTGACTCTTCAACTTCTCTCCAAATTTCAGTCTTCCTTCCTGGATAGCATTTTTAACAAGATCCCTGAAAAGAAAACATTGAGAAGTTTTATGAGCTAAGAAATTATGATACTTACAAAAACCTCTTTTTTCTCTTTGTTCTAAAGGAGGCATCTTAGCACCAGGAGGCACTATCATTTGACCATCTTTAACTAACAAATCGAAAATTTCGTTAAACTTGGTAACGTCGAAAGTGTAAGTTTTCTTAGGAAATTTATCACTTTTTTCTGGTATGACAGGGTTCTTTCCGTTCGAAGGGGCCAAAACCTTACAAGAATAAGGCGGGCCTTTTTCAACGCAGCGAGGCCAATCTCACCCTCGTCGAAACTCGATGGCTCAGTATAAGGTCTTTCGTCCTTTTCATTGAATTTGACGTAGGCTATTCTTTTATTCTTATTTGCCCTAGCCTTCTCTTCTTTCAAGCGTTCTAGTTGTCGAACTCTATCAGCCAACTGGGCCATGTCCCTCAAGTATTGGGTATCTAGTTTCTTCCTAATGGAATAATCCAGGCCTCCAGCGGCCATTTCAACCAACTCATGTTCGGGTACTTGTGTAAAACATCTAGATTTGAGTAGTCGGAATCTGTTCAAATAATCATCTATTGGCTCAGTAAATTTCCGTTTTATACTAGCCAATTCCTTTAGACTGGCCTTGGTTTAGAAAATTTTGAATAACCAAATCCACTTTTATCATTTGAATATCTTTGTTGACTAAGGACCGCTTCTAATCCAATTTGTCCTTTCTCATATCTTTCAAGAACTCTTTTTAATTGAACAAATTGGGAAGAAAGTGATTCACAATTTTTACAAACTAACTCTTGTTTTCCTTCACTAATTTTCTTTTGTTTTTCATCTTTTGATTCTTTTTTCCATAACATCATTTTTTCTTCTAAAGATGTTATTTGTTTCTTTTGTGAAGAAATTGTTTTACACAAGACCTTACATTCATTTAAGAGTTCATTTATAGCTTCTTGTGCATCATTATCATAAATAGAAAATTTATTACTAACCTCATCATTTTCATCATCGGAATTGTGTGTAGCCATTAGTGCCAAATTTGCGCTTTCGTCGCTCTCTGAGTCGGATGATGAACTAATTTCATTGTCGTCCCATGCAATATATGCCTTTTTAATTTTTGTTTCCTTCTTGCCTTTGAATCCACCTTTCTTTGCAAGTTTTGGACAATCGGGCTTTATGTGACCTTGTTTTCCACATTCGTAACATGTAACATCTTGAGTTGAAGTGGAAGCCTCCCTTTTCTTAAAGTGTTTCTTTCTTTTAGCATAATTAAAGGACTTGTCTTTATTACCAAAAAATTTACCAAGTCTTTTTACTAATAGCATGAAATTTTCGTCTTCCTCCGAAGAATCATCATTTTGATTATCTTTTAAATCTACCATCAATGCAATACCCTTGGATTTCTTTTCTTGGTGTTCATGTTTTTCAAGTCGTCCAAGTTCTAATTCATGTTCTTGAAGTTTTTTAAATAGTGATGCGGAAGTCATTGTAGAAAGACTTTTCTTTTCCAAAATTGCCATAACTTTTGGTTACCATTCTCTAGTCAAGGATCTAAGAACTTTGAGATTTAATTCATCATTAGAAAATGTCTTACCAAGTGCCATTAAGTGATTAGTCAAATGAACAAATCTTTTTTGTAATGCAATGATGGATTCTCCGGGCTGCATTCGAAACATTTCATATTCTTGACTTAAAGTGTTTAGTCTGGATCTTTTAACTTCGGCCGTTACTTCATGTGTTTCTACCAAATTATCCCATATTTCTTTGACCGATTTACATTGAGAAACGTGAAAAAATTCATCCACACTTAAAGCACTTTGTAAAATATTAATGGCTTTCTTTTTATTGAGCAATTTCTTTCTATCATCTTCATTAGAAGCATTTTTAACCTTTGGAGTTGCAACATCGTTAACTACACTCATTGGTTGATGTGGACCATTTTCAACAGTTTCCCATATTCCATCTCCTTATGCTTCTAAGTGTGCTTTCATTCTTATTTTCCAAAAATCAAAGTATTCTCCAGAAAATAGAGGGTGTTTGTTACTACTATCGCCATCTTTAAAAATCGGATTTGCGCTTGTGGAAGCCATACTGGATCTTGAAGGAACAAGTTACCTATAACCTGCTCTGATACCAATTGTAAATAGGAATATACCTAAGAGGGGGGTGAATTAGGTACCTTAGAGAATTTTCTCGGTTTTTCGACGGTATTGATTTTTACTTTCCTAAAGTTACTAAGTGATGAAAATGCGGTAAAGTGCGGAAAGTAAAAGACACAGCGATATATCCTGGTTCCCCTCATAGTCTGAGAGTACTCCAGTCCCCTTTCAACATGAAAGATATTTTTAATAGTGTTAGATCCTAAGACAAGACTAACCTAGCCTTTCTATACAGACTCTAACAAGAACACACCAAGAACAAACTCTTGGATTTTACAACAAAGTTGAAATGAGAACAATCCTCTCAAGATCAACCTCTTGTTTCCAACAATCTTGGATAACAAGGAATATAACAACCCTATAAGAGAAACAATCCTTCTCCTTATAGTCAACACCTAAATCCAAATAATCCTTGGAACTTAGGATTTTTACATCAATTTTGAATTTTTGAGTAAGAATATGAATGTTGGAAATTTTGAATTTTTATAAATCACAGGATTGATCTTCTCTTTCAAAAACAATAATTCACAAACACTAAAGTGTTAGATTTCTCAAGAATTTTCTGTTTTGGATGATGTGAAAAAAAAATGCAGAAAATTTCTTGAATGAAAGTTAAAGACTTGAAAAGTGAATTTTAATAATTTGAAAGTTTGATTAAAGGACGTAAATTTTTGATTTGAAATTTCAAGTATTTATAAGCACATAACACCCTTGTGAAACATGGTAATGTCTGAAAAAATATCATGAACAATTGTCAAGATTAAATGAAAAGGTTCCATGAGAAGTGTGATGCGTCTGCAACTGCACGGATTTATCGAAGTAATATAAAAGATTGTCGAACCCACAGAGACCAATGTCAACCTACCGTAATCTATCGTCACTTTGTAAAGCTAAGGCTAATGATAATTGATAAAAGGAAAACTAAGACTAGAACTAAAATAAAACTAAGAAAATTTGATAATAAAGAGAGGCCGGAATATGGATTCCGCGTTCCTAAAGGACTTTGTAGAATTCGGGTACTAATTATGATTATAACTTAGTTCCGTAGAATATACCAACTTAAAGACTTCGCCTCACGCTCTCGCGGTATTAACTAAAGTCATGTTCCCTAATCCCAAGATTTTGCTCTCGCTCGCCCGGTAACTAGGAAATATATTTTAAAAGCCAATAATATTCTAAACGTATCTAAAGCGCTCTCGCTGTATTTAGATATGTTGCCTAATTTCCACTATCCGGTTCGATCCCCACGCTCTCGCAGTGCCGACTCTAACCTTAATTAATTTCTCACTCTCGTGACAAAATCGTGTTAAATAGCCTCTCACTCTCGTGACAAAGCTATTTAAATTAGACTTGGAAATTAAAACCAAAACAGAATTTTAATCATAAGTTCGCACCTATTATTTTCTACCGAGTCCCGCCGGTAACGACGGTCCTCATACGTCGGACTCTAAACTATTTAGCCAAACATGGAATTAATTAAAAACACATAAATCATTACGGTTACGATAAAGAATGGCATAATAATTAAATTTGGCAAATAAAGCAATTATAATAAATAATGCGATAAAAAGAAACTTGTAAAGAAACTGGAATTAACTTTGAAAATGGCGGCAAGCTTTGATCCAAGCGTTACAAGTTATAGGCCTAAATACTAATGGTGTAGTAGTTCCTCGATGTGAGAGAACTACCACTTTTACAATGGTAATTTCTGCCTAAATCTATGAACAGCGCTTTCGCGCACAAAACTTGAGTCCCTTGAAACTAAATGATATGTCCTATATATAGTGATAACAGGTTAGAAGTTACTTAAGAATTCATGTGAAAAATAGTGGAGATAATGGGAAGTTGGAGAAGTAGTGGAGAGAATGGGAAGTTTGAGAAGCTGTGTTTGAGAGAATGTAGGAGAAAATGCTGATCGTGCGTGTGCATTGGTCTTCTTTGTCCACGTCTGCGTTTCTGAACATAATAACCACTTTGTGCGTGTGACGGTCGTGGTGAGTGTGTGACGGGCGTGGCAGCCTTTGGAAGCGTGACGGTCGTGGTGGTTGTGTGACGGTCGTCACACACACCACTTTCCATTTTCTATTTTTTCTTAGTCATTTCTTCCTGTTTTCTTCTCATTTCTTCATGTTTTTCTACTTTGCTCCTTTTTAGCTTGGACAATGAAATACCTGCGAAAACACTAGAATACTCGCGGAATAATTGGAACTTAAGCTGAAATAACGTAATTATTAGTTGTAAATCAAGGCAAATATATGATACATTTTTGTGTTATCAACACCCCCACACTTAAACCTTTGCTTGTCCTCAAGCAAAACATGACTCGTAAGACAAATAGTGCATACGGATACTCATCCTAGGATACTAACTCTACTTTGGTTAAGTTTGTGTCGATAGGTACTTGCTCACACACTAAGGATATCGTACAACACAATTCCGCTTTTGCGGTCATCAACCTCCATCCTATACAAACCAATCTGAATCATGTCATTATACCTAAGCCTAACTTACTCATCCTTCTTTTATCCCTTTTAATTCTGGCACAATCACATTAAGCCCGTTATCCTTTCATACTCATGGTAGGATGGTCTGTTAGCGACTATGATCTCATTATTATCATTTTTTTTCCTTTCTTTTGGCACATTGTCTTAAATATCACTAAAGAAGTTTGCACCGTTGGGCTAAATGATCGGGTGAGGATCACCTAACTTAGAAGGAGCATTCATTTTTTTCTTTTCTTAATTTACCTTTTAAGCCTGCGATCATACACTTATTTGCATCGGCTTCCTACTTAGTGCGTGCTTAGGATGGTGCTGACTGCTAAATAAACTACTTAGGGACTACTAAGGGGGTGAGAACTTAAGGCTATGGCATAACAAGTACTCAAATTGATTTCCATAATTTAGAGGCTCACGGTGTTAAGACGATACCGATCTTGCAGAATTTTCCCAAGTCTCACAGTCTAACCTCAATTTCGTCTGTAACCTAAGATTTTCAAAAGAAACACTATTTTTAACTAAAAAATTTTCAAAATATTTTGTGTGGCTCAAGGGAATGGGGAAATCTATAGATAACATAAAATCACCATAAAGACTCGACAGAACATGCACAGACGGACGAAACATTTAAAACAGAAAAAAATTTAAAATCATGCTAGAAAACAGTAAATCTAACTAGAAAGCGGTAAAATGAAAGCAGTAAAGTTCCTCCCCCACACTTAAACCAAACATTGTCCTCAATGTTTTGATAAATGGTGAAAAAGGAAAGATAGAACCTGTATGAATGTCATTGCGTGCTACCACGGCCAAATTCGCGCTGATTCTTCCCTTGTTGTCCCTGTCTTCGCTGGCCACTTCTACTCTGGCGTCTTGTACTACAAGTTATCTGAATTTGCTGAAACTTCATTTTCTTGAAGCCGCTCATTATATTGCCTATTTCCGAAGGAAGTATCTGCAAAAATTGTTAGAAAAATACGGTGCGGTGTGTGCAGGTGGAACCTGACCATGCAAAGAACAAGGAGGATGTAAGTTACGAACGGGAGATACGTGCTTTCTCCCATGATACTCATCATTGGTGTCACCACCAGCAGCAACATTCGCAGGAATGTGTGTGGGCACCAACTCATCTTAAGGGGTTGTCATCTAGAGATTTTTCGCCTAAATATGGCTGAGACGTGACAAGCGATACAATTCTTTATTTTCTGCAAACACAAACAATAAAAGTAAAACATTAAATTAAAAACTAGTGGGTTTCCTCCCACGCAGGGCTTTGTTTAATGTCGATAGCTCGACGGCTAATAATTTTCAGTTTCCATGCCCACTTATCAAGCCATCTCACATATCCCTCACCTTTTCTTCTCTTCCTTCTGTGGGGTGGTTCATTCTTTTGAACTTGTGGTGGCGGTTCTGGATCTATCCTAAGTAATAGCTTTTCGAGTTTGGGCTTAGTTATTTCATCCATCACCTCAAAGTTTAACCTTACCCTCTTAACAGTAATGATATCCCTAGTTTCATGGTCCTCGAATTTTCTCTTTTTATGCGTGACCTCAAACAGAGATGCATCGGTGTAGATATTTTCCAATACCTCCGCATGCGTTGTGGATTGGAAGTCTACAAACCTATGCAGGAAAGGAACCGGTGGGGTATAGGCATGAGGAACATCCTTAGGTGCTACTTTCTCTACCTCTTTGACGACCTCCCTTTCAGGTGGTCCCAGTAAATTTTTCTCAATCTCTACTTCTTCCTCACCAGAACTCTCCTCAACCTCAATATCACTCTCCTCAACCTCATTATCACTCTCCTCGGGATTCTTGATTTGTTTTTCATTAATGGTTGTTACAACATCCACATGCTCCTCAGGGGAGGGTCCTATATGTAACGCCCCGATTCCAATTATTCCCATTTTGTTGAGTCTTTTATTTAAATTGGGTGATAAATTATTTTATTTGTGAAATTGGTGTGTTAATATGTTATATTGACGTGTTATGTTATTTTACCATTTTGAGAGTTTTCGGGGAAAATTAGAATGAAGGGTATTTTAGACATTTCTCAATTAATGTTAAGTTAGAAAATTTAGTGGAAATATAATTGTGTGAGAAAATGAATTAATTGTATTTGAGTGGAAAATAGAAAGGAAATAGAAGAGAAAGAGATAGAAAGGAGAATAGAGAGAAAAAGGAGAGAAAGAAAGAGGAAGAGGAGAAAAAGAGAAGAAGAAGAGGAAAAATCAAGAAAATCAACTTCTAGGAATCGATTTAATCGGGTAAGAGTGTGAAATCTTATTATCTTATCAATGTATATTATTATGTATGATTGTGTATGTGTGTATTGGATTGTTTGTGGTGTTTTCATAGTTTTCCATTTTAGGTCGATAATGAGAAATCGATGTTTTCGCGGTTGGAAATCGACGTAAATGTGGTAGAATGCTTGTTGCCATAATTAGATTGAGTTCTGATGGATGTATGTTGTTTTGAAAAATAGGGTTTTTGGGTTTTCAACAGCGCTGAAGGATTCTGAGTTTTCGCAGGTTCGCCTAGCGAACCATTCAGCGAAGGGTAGCGAAGGTTCGCTACAGGTATTCGCCCAGCGAAGGCGTGAGCGAAGGTTCGCTAGAGTGTTCGCCTAGCGAAATTGGAGTGTTTTGAATGTGGGTAGTTGCTGCCTTGGTTCGCCTAGCGAACTTTGTGTCTGTTTTTATCTAACAGTTGGTTCGCTGGAACATTCGCCTAGCGAAGGAGCTAGCGAATGCTCGCGAGGGATGTTCGCCTAGCGAAGGAGCTAGTGAATGCTCGCGAGGGAGGTTCGCCCAGCGAACAGTGCTGTTCGTGTGATTTTGTTTTCTGCATAACTTTTGGTCTGTGGTTCGGTTTGAGGCGTGGTTTGATGCATTAGGAAGCTTATGAAATTCCTTTTCTTATTATGATGATTTGGAGATTGTTAGCCGATTATATAAGTCGTAAAAGTCAGGAATAGTGTTATTTAGCGACTTTTACCGTTTTGAACGTGTGTTTGGATGTGAACCATACAATAGTGCATTGATGTGAATGTATATAGATTGTATGTACTTGTATGAGAAGAATGCATGAATATATTGTGAATATGTATGCATTTCAAGAATGTCTTGAGTCATTTGCGTGTGAAGCATAATGATGTGCATTCTTGTGTTGAGGGATTCTTATGAGAATCCGCTATAACATCGTGTGCCTTAAACATAAGAGGTGTGAGCGATCAGATGGATCGTGTGCCTTAAAAATAAGAGGTGTGAGCAATGGGTATAGGCGATCGTGTGCCTTATACAAAGAGGTGTGAGCGATCGGGTCGTGTGCCTTAGACAAAGAAGTGTGAGCGATCCATAAACGTCGTGTGCCTTAAAAATAAGAGGTGTGAGCGATCAGATCGGATCGTGTGCCTTAAAAATAAGAGGTGTGAGCGATGGGGAACATCGTATGCCCGACGGGGAGTTATAGTGATGTAACGAGCGATGGTTCCAGAAGAGTTCCTGAGTGAACTTGAGATGATTGAGTCGGTACCCGCATTGTATTTGCATAAAGTCGTGAGTTGGTCTCTATGATTTGCATTTATCATCGTTAAAATGGTGCTTTGATGAATAAACATATATGTGTATGTTTATGTGGATTGATAAGAATAGTGAAAATATGCATGAGGTATATGCTTAGTTTGAATAGATATGTATACATTGCGATGTATATGAGTGAGATGTGATAAATTGTGGTGAGAATGTGGAATATGTGTATTTTTATGTTAAGATATATATAATTATGTGCATTGTTATTATGATATTATTTCTCACCCTTCTGCTATTTTATAATGCTCTATGAGGCATTGCAGAGTAGTTATGCTGGTGGTCTTTTTGTGAAGCGCGTCTTCATTCTTTCGGTTGGTTGGCTCTGATATGTAGCACCGAGTAGCTAGGATGGCTATGTTCTTTTGTGATACATTTGTATATGTATCTTGTTGATGAATGTTTATGTAAACATGTATCATGCTGGTGGATAATACTTGAGGATACATGTATATATGCATATATGTTGTTGTTATTCAATGTTTAGATTTTCCGCTTTTATTCTAAATGTTGAGATGTGGGTGTAAGGACTAAGTCCTCTGTTGCAAAGTTACCCCACTGTTGCATATCAAGTGTTGAGCAGGTGTTGTATGTCTTAATCTCATGTATAATGTGACATGCCCCTTTTATACCAAGTTATGATTATACTCTGACGAAATTTTTCATAAGTGCCTAAATGTTTAAATGTGATAATTTGGGGGGGTATAGATAAGGGGGTGTTACATTAAGTGGTATCAGAGCCAGAGTTGAGTCAGTTGTGTCTGTCTTGTTATTGTGTTGGTTGAACTGTTGTTTAACTTTGTTGTCATTTTGGGAATGATCAGAATATGGCTGGTAGAAACGACAATGCGATGGCTGCTGCTTTGGAAGCAATGGCTAGGGCGGTGCAAGGTGCACCTAACGTGAATGCTAATGACGAGTTCAGGAAGAATCAACCACCGGTCTTCAAAGGAAGATTTGATCCCGATGGTGCTCAACTTTGGTTGAAGGAGATTGAAAGGATCTTCAGAGTTATGGACTGTGCGGAAGAGAATAAGGTGAGGCTTGGGTCTCACATGCTGAAGGAAGAAGCCGACGATTGGTGGGTCGGTATGCGTCAAATTCTTGAGGTGGATGATGAAGAGGTAACTTGGGATTTATTTCGTACGGAGTTCTTAAGGAAGTATTACCCTGAAAGTGTGAAAGGGAAGAAAGAGATGGAGTTCCTTAAATTGAAACAAGGTAGTATGTCCGTGGTGGACTATACTGCTATATTTGTGGAGTTGGTTCAATTCCATCCTCATTATGCCGCGATTACTGCTGAGTTCTCAAAGTGCATTAAGTATGAGAATGGTTTGCGTCCCGAGATTAAACAGGTTGTGGGATATCAAAGGATAAGAAGGTTTTCGGATTTGACGGAATGTTGTAGAATCTTCGAGGAAGATAGCAAGGCTCGTTCTACTCATTACAAAAGTTTGAATGAGAGGAAAGGAAAGCAACAAACTAGAAGTGGACCTTATGTGACACCCGCTGATAGGGGCAAGCATAGGGGAAACTTTGAGAAGAGATCTGGAGGAGGAGGTTCCGGTCCCATTAAGTGTTACAAGTGTGGTGAAATGGGTCATAAATCATTTGAGTGTGGGAAGACAGTGGCGAGATGTTCTAACTGTGGAGGCCTTAGGCATGCTGCTACTGATTGTAGAAGGAATGTGGTGAAATGTTTTAATTGTGGGGCACCTGGTCACATTAGCACGAAGTGTCCGAATCCGAAGAAAGCTCCAACTGGTGGGAAATTATTTTCTTTGGCGGGAACTCAAACTTCCAGTGCAGACCGTCTGATAAAAGGTACTTACTTTATTAATAGTACACCTTTAGTTGCTATTATTGATACGGGAGCGACTCATTCGTTTATTTCGTCTGAGTGCGCGAAGCGTTTTAATCTTGTGTTGTCTCTGATGGATGGTAAGATGGTTATTGATACTCCAGCAATGGGGTCAGTAACTACTTCTTTGGTTTGTTTGAGTTGTCCTTTAACCATTTATGGTAAAGACTTTGAAATGGATTTAATATGTTTGCCGTTGGAAGGGTTGGATATGGTCTTGGGAATGAATTGGTTGCAATTTAATAGGGTTCATATTGATTGCTATCACAAGTTAGTGAGGTTTCCTTCTTTGGAAGAGGATGAAGAAGAGAGTTTCTTATCCACTACAGAGTTGAAGAAACTTTTAGCGGACGAAGCTCAATTGTTTGGTTTGTTTGCATCATTGTCTGTGAATAGTCAAGCGTCACTTGATGTGTTTCCTATTGTATGTGATTTTCCTGAGGTGTTTCCTGAGGATATTAAGGATGTACCGCCGGAAAGAGAAGTTGAGTTTTCTATTGATCTAGTTCCAGGTACTAGACCGGTTTCGATGGCACCGTATCGTATGTCGGCATCGGAGTTGGTAGAATTGAAGAAGCAATTGAATGACTTGTTGGACAAGAGATTTGTAAGACCAAGTGTTTCTCCTTGGGGTGCTCCGGTATTGTTGGTAAAGAAGAAGGATGGAAGTATGCGGTTATGCATTGATTATCGACAATTGAACAAGGTGACAATTAAGAACAAGTATCCGCTTCCAAGGATCGATGATTTGTTAGACCAATTGGTTGGTGCGCGTGTTTTTAGCAAGATTGATTTGAGATCGGGATATCACCAGATTCGTGTGAAAGAAGAGGATAGTCAAAAGACGGCCTTTAGGACACGGTATGGTCATTACGAATATTCCGTGATGCCATTCGGGGTTTCGAATGCACCGGGTGTGTTTATGGAATACATGAATCGTATTTTTCATGAACAGTTGGATCATTTTGTGGTTGTGTTCATCGACGATATTTTGATTTACTCTAAGTCTCAAGAGGAGCATAAAGAGCATTTGAGGATTGTGTTACAAATTTTGAAAGAGAGACAATTGTATGCTAAGTTGTCGAAATGTGAGTTTTGGTTATCGGAAGTAAGTTTTCTTGGGCATGTTATTTCCGGTAGTGGTATTAGTGTTGATCCATCCAAGATCGTTGCGGTGATGCTATGGGAGGCTCCTAGATCGGTTACGGAGATTCGAAGCTTTTTAGGCTTGGCGGGTTATTATCGGAGGTTTATTGAGGGATTTTCGAAGTTGGCACTTCTGTTAACGCAATTGACTTGTAAGGGAAAGGCTTTCATTTGGGATATTCATTGTGAAGAGAGTTTCAATGAGCTAAAAAGAAGGTTGACAACGGCTCTGATCTTTATTTTGCCAAATCCGACGGAACCATTTGTTGTGTATTGTGATGCTTCATTGGTTGGTTTAGGTGGTGTTTTGATGCAAGATGGAAAAGTTGTGGCTTATGCTTCAAGACAATTGAGAGTGCATGAAAAGAATCATCCTACACATGACTTGGAGTTAGCGGCCGTAGTGTTTGTTTTGAAAATTTGGAGGCACTATCTTTATGGTGCAAGATTTGAAGTTTTTAGTGATCACAAAAGCTTGAAATATTTATTTGATCAAAAAGAATTGAACATGAGACAAAGAAGGTGGTTAGAGCTTTTGAAGGATTATGATTTTGGTTTGAATTACCATCCGGGTAAGGCAAACGTGGCGGCCGATGCTTTGAGTCGGAAGTCGTTACATATGTCCTCATTGATGATGAGAGAATGGGAACTTTTGGAGAATTTTAGAGACTTAAGTTTGGTTTGTGAAATGACGGCGAGAAGTGTGAGACTTGGTATGCTACATGTTACGAATGATTTTCTTGCAACCGTGTGTGAAAAGCAAAAGTTGGATTTGAAGTTCGTTGATTTGATGATGAATAAGAATGAGGATTTCAAGGTTGATCATTTTGGAGTTTTGAGATTCCGTGGTCATATTTGTATTCCCGATGATGTGGAGTTGAAAAAGATGATATTGGAAGAAGGACACAGAAGTAACTTAAGTATTCATCCGGGAGCGAATAAGATGTATCAAGATTTGAAGAAAATCTTTTGGTGGTCCGGATTAAAGAGAGATGTGGCTCAATTTGTGTATGCGTGCTTAACTTGTCAAAAGTCCAAGGTGGAACATCAAAAGCCTAGTGGATTGATGCAACCGTTGGACATTCCGGAGTGGAAATGGGATAGTATATCGATGGATTTTGTTACAGGATTGCCGAATACGCAAAGAGGTCATAATGCCATTTGGGTAATCATTGATAGGCTTACTAAATCTGCTCACTTCATTCCAATTGATATTAGCTATCCTTTGGAGAGGTTAGCCGAGATTTATGTTCTTGTGGTTGTGAAGTTGCATGGAGTTCCTAAGAGTATTGTATCGGATAGAGATCCTAGATTCACATCGAGGTTTTGGGAGAGTTTACAAAAGGCTTTGGGTTCTAAGCTAAGATTGAGTTCGGCGTATCATCCGCAAACGGATGGTCAAACCGAGAGGACAATTCAATCGTTGGAGGATTTGTTGCGTGCTTGTGTGCTCGAGCAAGGTGGTGCTTGGGATAGTTATTTGGCATTGATTGAGTTCACCTATAATAACAGTTTTCATTCAAGTATAGGTATGGCACCATTTGAGGCTTTGTACGGTCGGAGATGTCGAACACCTTTGTGTTGGCATGAAACCGACGAGAGGACGATAGTTGGACCGGAGATGGTACAACAAACGATGGAGAAAGTGAAGTTTATTCGTGAAAAGATGAAGGCTTCTCAAAGTAGACAAAAGAGCTATCATGACAAGAGAAGAAAAGATCTTGAGTTTCAAGAAGGCGACCATGTGTTTTTGAGAGTTACGCCGATTACGGGTGTGGGTCGTGCTTTGAAATCGAAGAAGTTGACTTCTCGTTTTATTGGTCCGTATCAGATTTCTGCACGAGTTGGTGTCGTGGCTTACCGTGTGGCGTTGCCTCCGAATCTTTCGAACTTGCATGACGTATTCCATGTTTCACAACTTCGGAAGTATGTTCCGGATCCGTCACATGTTATTCCTATGGACGAGGTTGAAGTGAGAGATAACCTTACGGTTGAAACTTTACCGAATAGGATTTTGGACCGCAAAGTTAAAAAGCTAAGAGGCAAGGATATTGCACTCGTGAAAGTAGCGTGGGGAGGCGCTGCGGAAGGCGATATGACTTGGGAGCTAGAGAGTAGGATGCGAGAGTCGTATCCGGAGTTGTTTGAATCAGGTAATATTTTCGAGGACGAAAATTTCTAAAGTGGGGGAGAGTTGTAACTCCCCGATTCCAATTATTCCCATTTTGTTGAGTCTTTTATTTAAATTGGGTGATAAATTATTTTATTTGTGAAATTGGTGTGTTAATATGTTATATTGACGTGTTATGTTATTTTACCGTTTTGAGAGTTTTCGGGGAAAATTAGAATGAAGGGTATTTTAGACATTTCTCAATTAATGTTAAGTTAGAAAATTTAGTGGAAATATAATTGTGTGAGAAAATGAATTAATTGTATTTGAGTGGAAAATAGAAAGGAAATAGAAGAGAAAGAGATAGAAAGGAGAATAGAGAAAAAAAGGAGAGAAAGAAAGAGGAAGAGGAGAAAAAGAGAAGGAGAAGAGGAAAAATCAAGAAAATCAACTTCTAGGAATCGATTTAATCGGGTAAGGGTGTGAAATCTTATTATCTTATCAATGTATATTATTATGTATGATTGTGTATGTGTGTATTGGATTGTTTGTGGTGTTTTCATAGTTTTCCATTTTAGGTCGATAATGAGAAATCAATGTTTTCGCGGTTGGAAATCGACGTAAATGTGGTAGAATGCTTGTTGCCATGATTAGATTGAGTTCTGATGGATGTAGGTTGTTTTGAAAATGTTTTGGGTTGAAAAATAGGGTTTTTGGGTTTTCAACAGCGCTGAAGGATTCTGAGTTTTCGCAGGTTCGCCTAGCGAACCATTCAGCGAAGGGTAGCGAAGGTTCGCTATGGGTATTCGCCCAGCGAAGGCATGAGCGAAGGTTCGCTAGAGTGTTCGCCTAGCGAAGTTGGGGTGTTTTGAATGTGGGTAGTTGTTGCCTTGGTTCGCCAAGGGGTTCGCCTAGCGAACTTTGTGTCTGTTTTTATCTAACAGTTGGTTCGCTGAAACATTCGCCTAGCGAAGGAGCTAGCGAATGCTCGCGAGGGATGTTCGCCTAGCGAATGCTCGTGAGGGATGTTCGCCTAGCGAAGGAGCTAGCGAATGCTCGCGAGGGAGGTTCGCCCAGCGAACAGTGCTGTTCGTGTGATTTTGTTTTCTGCATAACTTTTGGTCTGTGGTTCGGTTTAAGGCGTGGTTTGATGCATTAGGAAGCTTATGAAATGCCTTTTCTTATTATGATGATTTGGAGATTGTTAGCCGATTATATAAGTCGGGAATAGTGTTATTTAGAGACTTTTACCGTTTTGAACGTGTGTTTGGATGTGAACCATACAATAGTGCATTGTTGTGAATGTATATAGATTGTATGTACTTGTATGAGAAGAATGTATGAATATATTGTGAATATGTATGCATTTCAAGAATGTCTTGAGTCATTTGCGTGTGAAGCATAATGATGTGCATTCTTGTGTTGAGGGATTCTTATGAGAATCCGCTATAACATCGTGTGCCTTAAACATAAGAGGTGTGGGCGATCGGATGGATCGTGTGCCTTAAAAATAAGAGGTGTGAGCGATGGGTATAGGCGATCGTGTGCCTTATACAAAGAGGTGTGAGCGATCGGGTCGTGTGCCTTAGACAAAGAGGTGTGAGCAATCCATAAACGTCGTGTGCCTTAAAAATAAGAGGTGTGAGCGATCAGATCGGATCGTGTGCCTTAAAAATAAGAGGTGTGAGCGATGGGGAACATCGTATGCCCGACGGGGAGTTACAGTGATGTAACGAGCGATGGTTCCAGTAGAGTTCCTGAGTGAACTTGAGATGATTGAGTCGGTACCGCATTGCATTTGCATAGAGTCGTGAGTTGGTCTCTATGATTTGCATTTATCATCGTTAAAATGGTGCTTTGATGAATAAACATATATGTGTATGTTTATGTGGATTGATAAGAATAGTGAAAATATGCATGAGGTATATGCTTGGTTTGAATAGATATGTATACATTGCGATGTATATGAGTGAGATGTGATAAATTGTGGTGAGAATGTGGAATATGTGTATTTTTATGTTAAGATATATATAATTATGTGCATTGTTATTATGATATTATTTCTCACCCTTCTGCTGTTTTATAATGCTCTATGAGGCATTGCAGAGTAGTTATGCTGGTGGTCTTTTTGTGAAGCGCGTCTTCATTCTTTCGGTTGATTGGCTCTGATATGTAGCACCGGGTAGCTAGGATGGCTATGATTCTTTTGTGATACATTTGTATATGTATCTTGTTGATGAATGTTTATGTAAACATGTATCATGCTGGTGGATAATACTTGAGGATACATGTATATATGTATATATGTTGTTGTTATTCAATGTTTAGATTTTCCGCTTTTATTCTAAATGTTGAGATGTGGGTGTAAGGACTAAGTCCTCTGTTGCAAAGTTACCCCACTGTTGCATATCAAGTGTTGAGCAGGTGTTGTATGTCTTAATCTCATGTATAATGTGACATGCCCCTTTTATACCAAGTTATGATTATACTCTGACGAAATTTTTCATAAGTGCCTAAATGTTTAAATGTGATTATTTGGGGGGTATAGATAAGGGGGTGTTACACTATAGGTGTCTGTTCAAGCAGGGAGATTTGAGTCTCCAATGCCTCAGTGTGAGTCGCGAGGGACTCGACTATTGTGTTTATCTGCCTAAGGTTTTTATAAGTATTGAGATGTTGTCTTCTAAGCTCTTCATTCTGGAGAGTTTGTGTCTCCGCAAAGTGCTCCATCATGGATTCTAGCCTCGAATTAGTTGTTGTTTCAATGAAATCCTCCATTAATGCTTCGAGGTTGGAATTAACAGATTCTTGTGGTTCCTTGAAATATTGGGAATGGTGATCGTAGAGGAAATTTTGGTGTGGTTCCTCGAGATATTGGGAGTGAGTCAGTGTCGCATTGAAATCCTGCATTAATATTTCTAGGTTGGAATTATGAGATTCTTGCGGTTCCTCAAAATTTTGGGAATGGTAATCATAGGAAAAATTTGGTTGCGGTTCCTCAAAATATTGGGAGTATTGCGGTTGGTAATTGTAGAGAAAATTTGGATGCGGCTCCTCAAGATAATGTGAGTGGTTATCATAGAGAAAATTTGGGTGATACATGGTTTTTAAATTTTTAATTTTTTTTTATTATTATTTTTTTTTATGGGAGTGCCTTAGTCTATACGGTGCAACAACGGAATAACAATATTGACTGTTGGTCCCCGGCAACGGCGCCAAAAACTTGATGCGTCCGCAAGCGCACGGATTTATCGAAGTAATATAAAAGATTGTCGAACCCACAGATACCAATGTCAACCTACCGTAATCTATCGTCACTTTGTAAAGCTAAGGCTAATGATAATTGATAAAAGGGAAACTAAGACTAGAATTAAAATAAAACTAAGAAAATTTGATAATAAAGAGAGGCTGGAATATGGATTCCGCGTTCCTAAAGGACTTTGTAGAATTCGGGTACTAATTATGACTATAACTTAGTTCCGTAGAATATACCAACTTAAAGACTTCGCCTCACGCTCTCGCGGTATTAACTAAAGTCATGTTCTCTAATCCCAAGATTTTGCTCTCGCTCGCCCGGTAACTAGGAAATATATTTTGAAAGCCAATAATATCCTAAACGTATCTAAAGCGCTCTCGCTGTATTTAGATATGTTGCCTAATTTCCACTATCCGGTTTGATCCCCACGCTCTCGCAGTGCCGACTCTAACCTTAATTAATTTCTCACTCTCGTGACAAAATCGTGTTAAATAGCCTCTCACTCTCGTGACAAAGCTATTTAAATTAGACTTGGAAATTAAAACCAAAACAGAATTTTAATCATAAGTTCCCACCTATTATTTTCTACCGAGTCCCGCCGGTAACGACGGTCCTCATACGCCGGACTCTAAACTATTTAGCCAAACATGGAATTAATTAAAAACGCATAAATCATTACGGTTACGATAAAGAACGGCATAATAATTAAATTTGGCAAATAAAGCAATTATAATAAATAATGCGTTAAAAAGAAACCTGTAAAGAAACTGGAATTAACTTTGAAAATGGCGGCAAGCTTTGATCCAAGCGTTACAAGTTATAGGCCTAAATACTAATGGTGTAGTAGTTCCTCGACGTGAGAGAACTACCACTTTTACAATGGTAATTTTTCCCTAAATCTATGAACAGCGCTTTCGCGCACAAAACTTGGGTCCCTTGAAACTAAATGATAGGTCCTATATATAGTGATAACAGGTTGGAAGTTACTTAAGAATTCATGTGAAAAATAGTGGAGATAATGGGAAGTTGGAGAAGTAGTGGAGAGAATGGGAAGTTGGAGAAGCTGTGTTAGAGAGAATGTAGGAGAAAATGCTGATCGTGCGTGTGCATTGGTCTTCTTTGTCCATGTCTACGTTTCTGAACATAATAACCACTTTGTGCGTGTGACGGTCATGGTGAGTGTGTGACGGGCGTGGCAGCCTTTGGAAGCGTGACGGTCGTCACACACACCACTTTCCATTTTCTGTTTTTTTTCTTAGTCATTTCTTCCTGTTTTCTTCTCATTTCTTCATGTTTTTCTACTTTGCTCCTTTTTAGCTTGGACAATGAAATACCTGCGAAAACACTAGAATACTCGCGGAATAATTGGAACTTAAGCTGAAATAACGTAATTATTAGTCGTAAATCAAGGCAAATATATGATACATTTTTGTGTTATCAAAGTGTCATGAAAAGGTGTCATGAAAGATACTGATTTTTCATTTTCGTTCAGGTGCAAATCGATTGCACCTATGTGCAAATCGATTGCACATGGCTTAACGTATCGAATTTTCAAAAAACTACAGCATGCAATCGATTGCACATTTTTCAAAAAATGTGAAAAATTCAGCAAAGTGTGTTTAGGCAACAGCAAGTGCAAATCGACTGTACCCTTGTGTAAATCGATTTGCATTATTGAAAAAGTGATAATTGCCTATTCTAAACATGTCATGATCATGAAAGAAGTATGCAATAATGTTTGATTGATTGAGCATCTAAGACTTTAGTATTTGATTAGAATTGTCATTATACCTCCATGAAATGTGAATTTCTTGAATACTAAGTCTTGAACATGATGCTTTTATCTTGAATATCATCTTTGTCTTCTTGTCACATTTTGCTACTAAGAGATTTGTCTTCATCCAAAGAATTGTTAACCATAGAGAAGCTTGACTTCACATTCTCCCCCTTTTTGATGATGACAAGCAATCACCTTTGATGCTTTGTAATTTTCGGAAAAATTTCTCCCCCTAAGATGCATAACTCCCCCTTAAGACGTGAAGCTTGGAAATATTTTGATTTGATCATTTTGAAGGAGTCTTTGAATTATTTGTACCTTTTTATTCTTGTTTTTTTTAAATCTTAAAAACAAGGAAATATACAAGCATTCAAGCATAACACCTTTCTCCCCCTTTGACATTATCAAAAAGAAGGGAAAGATGGGTGAAAGATAATAATTTTAAAAATAAAAGAGTAAAAATTGAAACAAGTTGTATATCATACAAGCATGAGGGAAAAACATTAAAGTTATGGAATAATAAAACATACATTCAAATTGAACATAAACAAGACAAGAAAGTTATGGTACTAAGTACCTTACATAACATTTAATAATTCCAACATAAACTCCATGAAACAAAATGAAACACAACATTACTAGAAACAACATAAACTTCAAATCTAATAGACATAAGACTAAAAACATATTAAGTTTGATCCATGCCATTGTTGGTGTTGTTGTTGTAGAAGTTAAGACCTTGATATGGAGAATGATGTTGGATAGGTGTAACTAACGGAATGGGGGCAGCCGGGTTGTTAGGGTCATAAGGAGGAATATGGAGATGTGAGTAAAGGTATGAAAATTGTTGGTTCATGTCGGTTTGGACCTTATTGATTTGGTTGGTGGTATTCACATGGTTTTGAGCAATTTGATTGTTAGCGGGAGTCCAATGCTCATGGATGGTTGAGTTGATATTAGGAAATTGAGTTGTCATGAAGTCAAAAAGGGCTTGGTTAGATGGACCATTCACACCAAATGAAGGAGGAACATCTTCATCACTTTCATGATTTTGCCCATTTGCTTCATTTTCTCCACCATCATCACCAATATAAGAGATAGTTTGAGATTCCGAATCATAATGCACACTCATCCAATTCTCCACATTCCTTATTGTGATCTTATGAGTATTGGTATCCATTAAAAGACAATCAAAACCATCAAAATCAACCTTGAAATGTTGCAAAATATGAGTTATGAACCAAGCATGTGGTAGAGCTTTCGACTTAGGAGTATGAGCCAACATGTGATTCAAAATTAACCGAGCCCAATTAACTTTGATGTTATTCTTGATGGCAAACAAAACTTGCATCTCCACATCCGTAACGGTACAATGGTTACCGTTCCTTGGAAACAAAACATATGCAAAGAAATAGTGAAGCAAGCGATCATCAATGTAAAAATTTCCAGTTGACCACAATCCTCGTGATGGTTCAACCCCACCTAGAGATCTTACTCGATGCTCATAAAATTTTGTTTCGGTCATCCTACCAATACTATAGTAAAATTCTTTCTTCTTATAGACATTCCAATCTTCATCCTCCGGATCATATAAGAGACTACCGGAAGAAGGAACATCTAAAATTTTTCCAAGGAGTTTTGAGTTCAAAACAATTTTCTTTCCTAAAACAGAGGTAACAAACTTTCCACTTTTTATAGCCATGTTATAGTAGAACATCCTAACCAGGTCTGGATAATAGGGTCCAGAGGAAGCAATGACAAAGCCTAATTTTAAGGAATCTAGAGTATTTTAAAAATTAAAACATCTTTTAGGAAAGGTAGAGAGATCACCATACTTAGGGGTTTGGACAATCTTCCTTTGAAAGAAATTCTCAAATCTCTCAACTTGCTCATTTATGAGGTCTTGGTAAAGAGGAGGAGTGTTGGAGGATGATGAAGCTTTTCCCTTTCCTTTTTCTGCAGCAGTAGCCTTTCTTTTCAATCTTGAAATCATGGTTAAGAGTTGATGAAAAATGGAGAAAATGAACTAGAAAGATGAAGTTTTTGATATTTTTGTGTGGGGGATGAGAGGAAAATGAAAATAGCTATGTGGTGAGTGATAATATGAATAAATTCTGATTTTTGAAAGTTGGAATAGAGAGTCTTTTGTGGGAGTTTGGTGAGAATAGTTATTGTGAGTTGTTATGAGAATTGAAGAGGGTAGTAAAGAGGATTTATTTTTTGTCAAAAGAGGAATCAAAATAGGTTAGGTTAGGGGAATAAAATCTAAAAAGTTGCTGCCACAAGTTAAGGGAATTGATGGATAATGAATGACATTTGAATGGATCAAACCCAAGAAAAAATAAAATAAAAAAGACAATTTTTTTACTAAGCTTCAAGTGAAAATCAATTTGCACTAGTGTGCAATCGATTGCACATAGCCCAAAACACGCAAAAACACAACATGTACAGGCTGCAAACGATTTGCATCATCATGCATTCGACTGGACAAAGGTAAAAAATGAAAAAAAAATGCAAAACTTACAGTGAGCAATCGATTGGAGTGATTGTGCAATCGATTGGTGTGTGGTCAAACGTGAAAAAAAACTTTTTTTTTACAATGAGCAATCGATTGGAGCAGTGGTGCAATCAATTGCTTTTAGTGAAAATTGCCAAAAATCGAAAAAAAAATTTATCAAACCAAATTTCCAAGATATTGTAATATATATAACATAAAATAAACATATATAAGAAGGGAGTAGACGCAGAGATGCCATAGAATAAGTGTCATAAACTGAAGAAGATAAAGACATTTGTGCACCTTTGATGTTTGATGAAACATAACATATGATGAATTTTCTATGTGTCTTTTTCGGCCAGAATTCCAAGTTCCCTTCGAATCTTGAAAAATGCGTCCCGAGGAAGCGGTTTTGTGAAGATATCCACCAATTGATTTTGAGTATCGATAAAAGTAATCTCAATGTCACCTTTTAGAACGTGAACTCTTAGAAAGTGATGTCTAATATCTGTGTGCTTGGTCCTTGAATACATGGTTGGATTTTTTGATATATTGATTACACTAGTGTTGTCGCATTTGAGAGATATGCATCCTAGATTTACACCATAGTCATGAAGTTGTTGCTTCAACCAAAGTATTTGCGAACAACAGCTACCGGCGACGATATACTCTGCTTCTGCAGTTCTAAGAGCCACACTTGCTTGCTTTTTGCATGACCAAGAGACTAAGGCATTTCCAAAAACGTGACAAGTTCTACTTGTGCTTTTCCTGTCCATCTTACATCCTGCATAATCTGCATCAGAAAAACCAACAAGACTACATATACTACCTTTAGGGTACCATAGACCGACATTGGATGTTCCTTTAAGATACTTCAAAATTCTTTTTACCGCTGTGAGATGAGATTCCTTCGGACAAGCTTGAAATCATGCACATAAACATACACTAAACATAATATCAGGTTGACTAGCGGTTAGATATAATAAAGAGCCGATCATACCTCGATATTTAGTGATATCAATTGGTATTTCGGATTCGTCATGATCAAGATATGTGTCGGATCCCATTGGAGTTGCTATCTCTTTGCAAGTATCCATGTCAAATCTTTTGAGAAGTTCTTTGCAATATTTAGATTGATTGATAAATATCCCATTCTTTGTTTGTTTGATATGCAACCCAAGAAAGTAGTTCAACTTTCCCATCATGGACATTTCAAATTCTTCTTGCATGATTTTTGAGAATTCTTCACATAAGGATTCATTTGTAGATCCAAATATGATGTCATCTACATAAATTTGTACTAAGATAGTATGATGGTTAATTATTTTAATAAACAAAGTAGTATCAACTTTACCTTTTTCGAAACCATGTTCGCAAAGAAAATTACTTAACCTATCATACCATGCCCTTGGTGCTTGCTTCAATCCATACAAGGCCTTTTTGAGTTTGTAAACATGATTAGGATGTTTGAAATCTTCAAATTCTAGAGGTTGACTTACATAAACTTATTCAAGTATGTATCCATTTAAAAACGCGTTTTTAACGTCCATTTGATACAACTGAAAATTTAAAGAACAAGCATATGCTAACAATAATCTAATTGCTTCTAGTCTAGCCTCCGGTGCAAATGTTTCCTCAAAATCTATACCTTCTTCTTGATTATAGCCTTGGGCTACTAATCCATCTTTGTTCCTTATAATGATACCATTTTCATCTAGCTTATTTTTGAATATCCATTTAGTGCCAATAATATGCTTACCTTTCGGTCTTGGAACTAAATCCCATACTTGATTTCTTTCGAATTGATTTAGTTCTTCTTGCATGGCTAGAATTCATTGATCATCATCTAAGGCATCTTGGACTTTAGACGATTCTATTTGAGAAACAAATGCCATATTGAGACAAGCATCTTTTAGATTTAAATGAGTAGATACTCCTTGAGATATGTCTCCAATGATCTTGTCAATAGGATGATCTCTATGAGTCCTTCATTCCTTTGGTAGATCATTGACAATAGACTCTTTTTGAATAGATTCTTCTTGATGATCTACTTGATTCACATTGTTGACTTTGGAGGAATCTTTTTGAGAAGCTTCAATGAAATCATCATCATCATCACAAATAACAATATCCTCCTTGGAGGGGTTAGATTCATCAAACTTAACATGCATATATTCTTCAATAGTTAAAGTTCTTTTATTATAAAGTCTATATGCCTTACTTGTAAGTGAATAGCCAAGAAATATACCTTCATCCGATTTTTCATCGAACTTACCAAGATTGTCTTTGTCATTGATCAAGACAAAACATTTGCATCCAAATATGTGAAAGTAAGCAATGTTTTATTTCCTCCCTTTGAAAAGTTCATAAAGGGTCTTCTTTAGGATAGGTCTAATGTTAACACGATTACTTACAAAACATGTCGTGCTTACCGCATCCGCCCAAAAGTACTTTGTAAGATTTGAGTCGCTAAGCATTGTTCTTACAAGTTCTACCAATGACATATTCTTTCTTTCTACAACACCGTTTTGGGGGGGGGGGGGGGTTCTTGGTGCCGAGAAGTTGTGAGAGATTCCATGTTCTTCGCAAAATTCTTCGAAATGAGAATTTTGAAATTCTCCACCATGGTCGCTTATTATGGAGGCAATAGAAAGTGACTTCATATTTTGAATTTGCTTCGCATATTTCTTGAACGCCTTGAATGCATCACTTTTCTGCACTAAAAAGAATGTCCAAGTATATCTAGAGAAATCATCGACAATAACTAAAGCATATACATTACCTCCGAAGCTTCTTGTTCTTGATGGAGCAAATAAATCCATATGCAACAATTGTAGTGGCCTTGAAGTGGACACCACATCCTTGGATTTGAAATTGTCTTGGTTGGTTACCCTTTTTGACATGCATCACACAACTTATCTTTGGCAAGCCAATAAGTAAATCGTGTTTAATTAATTTATTCAAATGCTCCATATGAATGTGTGCAATTCTTTTGTGCCATAGCCATGAATCGTGTTTGGTTGCCATAAGACATTTAACCTTCAAAGAAACGTCATCAAGGGAAATCATAAAAATATTGTTAATTCTTTTACCTTTAAGCATGACCTCATTAGTGACTTTGTCTTCTATCAAACATTCATCTTTAGTGAAATTGATTTTGAATCCTTTGTCACAAAGTTAGCTTATGCTAAGAAGATTATGCTTTAATCCTTCAACATAAAGCACATCTTCGATAGTTGTGAAAGGTGATGCTCCAACTTTGCCTACGCCAAGAATCTTCCCTTTATTATTATCTCCATAGGTAACAAAACCCTTGGCCTTAAGCACTAGATTTGAAATTTTGTTTATGTCTCCGGTCATATGCTTTGAACACCCAGTATCAAGATACCAAAGATTTGAAGTGGTCTTCAAGCAAACCTACAAAACAAAATTACGTTTTGTTAGGTACCTAAATAGCCTCGGGTCCTTCATAATTAGTACCTTTCTTTACCCACACATAAAGCCCACTTGCAATACTAAAGTTTCTTACATAGCATGCATTAGGTGTATGGTCAATAATACCACAATAAAAACAAGTAGGAACAAAATTGCTTTTATATCTAGGAACATAAGATTTCTTTTTAGGAAATCTTTTCTTTTTAGGATAAGGATCCACATTCATAGGTTTGTTCACTTTCTCTTCAGAAGTTTGGTCACTTGCCTTAACAAAGATTGTTTTACTAGAACATGGTTTAGAAAATTTTGAATAACCAAGTCCACTTTTATCATTTGAATATCTTTGCTGACTAAGGACCGCTTCTAATCCAATTTGTCCTTTCTCATATCTTTCAAGAACTCTTTTTAATTGAACAAATTGGAAAGAAAGTGATTCACAATTTTTACAAACTAACTCTTGTTTTCCTTCACTAATTTTCTTTTGTTTTTCATCTTTTGATTTTTTTCCATAACATCAACTTTTTCTTCTAAAGATGTTATTTGTTTCTTTGTGAAGAAATCGTTTTACATAAGACCTTACATTAATTTAAGAGTTCATTTATAGCTTCTTGTGCATCATTATCATTACTAACCTCGTCATTTTCATCATCGGAATTGTGTGTAGCCATTAGTGCCAAATTTGCGCTTTCGTCGCTCTCTGAGTCGGATGATGAACAAATGTCATTGTCGTCCCATGCAATATATGCCTTTTTATTTTTTGTTTCCATCTTGCCTTTGAATCCACCTTTCTTTGCAAGTTTTGGACAATCGGGCTTTATGTGACCTTGTTTTCCACATTCGTAACATGTAACATCTTAAGTTGAAATGGAAGCCTTCTTTTTCTTAAAGTGTTTCTTTCTTTTAGCATAATTAAAGGACTTATCTTTATTACCAAAAAATTTACCGAGTCTTTTTACTAGTAGCATGAAATTTTCGTCTTCCTCCAATGAATCATCAGTTTGATTATCTTTTAAATCTACTTTCAATGCAATACCCTTGGATTTTTTTTCTTGGTGTTCATGTTTTTCAAGTCGTCTAAGTTCTAATTCATGTTCTTGAAGTTTTCCAAATAGTGATGCGGAAGTCATTGTAGAAAGACTTTTTTTTTTCTGAAATTTTCGTAGCTTTTGGTTGCCATTCTCTAGTCAAGGATCTAAGAACTTTGAGATTTAATTCATCATTTGAAAATGTCTTACCAAGTGCCATTAAGTGATTAGTCAAATGAACAAATCTTTTTTGTAATGCAACGATGGATTCTCCGAGCTGCATTCGGAACATTTCATATTCTTGACTTAAAGTGTTTAGTCTGGATCTTTTTACTTCGGTCGTTCCCTCTTGTGTTTCTACCAAAGTATCCCATATTTCTTTCGCCGATTCATCCATACTTAAAGCACTTTGTAAAATATTTATGACTTTCTTTTCATCGAGCAATTTCTTTCTATCATCTTCATTATAAGCATTTTGAATCTTTGGAGTTGTAACATCATTAACTACACTCATTGGTTTATGTGGACCATTTTCAACAGTTTCCCATATTCCATCTCCTTGTGCTTCTAAGTGTGCTTTCATTCTTATTTTCCAAAAATCAAAGTATTCTCCAGGAAATAGAGGCGGTTTGTTACTACTACCACCATCTTTGAAAACCGGATTTGCGCTTGTGGAAGCCATACTGGATCTTGAAGGAACAGGTTACCTATAACTTGCTCTGATACCAATTATAAATAGGAATATACCTGAGGGGGGGGGGTGAATTAGGTACCTTAGAGAATTTTCTCGGTTTTTCGACGGTATTGATTTTAACTTCCCTAAAGTTACTAAGTGATGAAAATGTGGTAAAGTGCGGAAAGTAAAAGACACAGTGATATATCCTGGTTCCCCTCACGGTCCGAGAGTACTTCAGTCCCCTTTCAACATGAAAGAGATTTTTAATAGTGTTAGATCCTAAGACAAGACTATCCTAGCCTTTCTATACAGGCTCTAACAAGAACTCACCAAGAACAAACTCTTGGATTTTACAACAAAGTTGAAATGAGAACAATCATCTCAAGATCAACCTCTTGTTTCCAACAATCCTGGATAACAAGGAATATAACAACCGTATAAGAGAAATAATCCTTCTCCTTATAGTCAACACCTAAATCCAAACAATCCTTGGAACTTAGGATTTTTACAACAATTCTGAATTTTTGAGTAAGAATCTGAATGATGGAAATTTTGAATCTTTATCAATCACAAGATTGATCTTCTCTTTCAACAACAATAATTCACAAACACTAAAGTGTTAGATTGCTCAAGAATTTTCTGTTTTGGATGATGTGAAAAAAATGCAGAAAATTTCTTGAATGAAAGTTAAAGACTTGAAAATTGAATTTTGATAATTTGAAAGTTTGATTGAAAGAGGTGAATTTTTTATTTGAAATTTCAAGTATTTATAAGCACATAACACCCTTGTGAAACATGGTAATGTCTGAAAAAATATCATGAACAATTGCCAAGATGAAATGAAAAGGTTCCATGAGAAGTGGCATGAAAAGGTGTCATGAAAGATACTGATTTTTCATTTTTGTTCAGGTGCAAATCGATTGCACCTATGTGCAAATCGATTTCACTTAGCTTAACGTATCAAATTTTCAAAAAACTACAGCATGCAATCGATTACACATATATGTAAATCGATTGCACAGTGAAAAAATCTAAAAAATTCAGTAAAGTGTTTTTAGGCAACAACAGGTGCAAATCAATTGTACCCTTGTGTAAATCGATTTGCATTAGTGAAAAAGTGAGAATTACCTATTCTAAACATGTCATGATCATGAAAGAAGTATACAATGATGTTTGATTGATTGAGCATCTAAGACTTTAGTATTTGATTAGAATTGTCATTATACCTCCATGAAATGTGAATTTCTTGAATACTAAGTCTTGAACATGATGCTTTTATCTTGAATATCATCTTTGTCTTCTTGTCACATTTTGCTACTAAGAGATTTGTCTTCATCTAAACAATTGTTAACCATAGAGAAGCTTAACTTCACAGTTTTGTTAGACTTGGTTAATATTAGGGTCCTCTTCGAAAATTTCCCTTTGGTTTTCTGTCATATACTTCCTCGTTGGATGTCTAGGAGGATTTGGTACACCAAAGAAATCTGCAAGGTACGTCATCTGCGCTGTCATTTGCTGATTAGTTTGGGTGGTATTTTGAATGAGAGGCTGAAAAATTTCTCCCATAGTTTAGGACATCATTTGGACCATTTGATGGTTACTCTCATCCATTTGTTTCCTTAGATAAGCTGCAGTATTATTTGTCAAGTTTCGCATTTGGGTTGAATATCCCATTCCTAAAGATTGGCTATTTCGACCAATATTAACCCCAGATCCTGACCCCTGTAATGATGACGTTACTATGGGTTCCGAAAATACCGGAGGAGCATTCTGTAAGTTTACCATCATCGAAGTTGGCATTCCATAAGGCGAGTCTCGACTAGGCAAAGACATCAAAAATCCAGGGGGAACAAATGGTTGGAAACTAGAATTTCTGACTGGTGGGGGAGTCCTTGGCGGTCCCCTTGATCCAACATAATTTAAAATGGGTTAAGTATGGGCAACCAAATGCATAGGCATCGAAACTGTTGGTCCCCCAATCGAAAATCCTAGGGGCGGTTCTACATTAATACTGGGCATTGTTTGAGGATTCGAACTATTTGGCTGAGGGTTCGAATTATTTGGCGGGTTTACACTCGCCATTTTCCTCGTGTATCTTCTCTTTTGTCTATCTTCGTTAGTGGTGGCTACTTTACCACTTCTTAATAACATGCAACAAAGTTTTCGAAAGAGAAAAGACAGTTGTTTACAGGATTATAAATTTTCAAAAATGCATAAATTTTGTTTTCAAAAATTACTTAGCACTGTCCCACTGGGCGTGCCAATTTTTTTACCGTGAAAATTAGTAAATAACCGTTGGTCTGCCAAATCAATGAGAAATTAGGTAACTTGCAGGATCGACCATACTAAATCCTAGGACATGTGCTAAATAAATTAAAATGACATTTGGAAAAAGATAAACACTTCGACATTATTCATGGTTTAAATAAAGTTTACTTCGACAATATTAAAGAAAATGTAATGCGAGGAAATGATCGAAAGTGTGTTGGAAAATAACTTGCAAAATTAAAAGATAAACTTCTGGGCAAAAACTAACTGAATTGCATTGAATGAAAAAGTATGGTGTTACATCAAGCGTACATTTCTCACACACTCGTTTCTCTACACGCGGGTACTTTGAGTAGTTGAGGAATTTCTACAAACTTGAACACACGCAAATCCTAACACTAAAACTTGCTATTTATAATAGTAAAAAATAACTACCTCTAATGGCCTATAAACTAGAACAAGACAAATGACATTTTGCATGTCTTCGTCTCCTAAATAGGCTCCACGTGTCTTCTGCCAGCAAATGGATAAGAACAAAGTTCCCTCCCTTATTTGAATTCAAATTTTGAATCGAACGTCATTAGTAATGATTCCGTCGAACACTATTTCCAAATTTGTTGGAAATATTTCTAAGTCCACAAAATACTCCTTCCTTGCACAAGGACACTTTCGACTGGAACTCCAAAAACACCAGTCTAGTCGAAGTTTTCCAAATCTTCTCCAAAACTATATTTCCTTGATTAAATCCCTTGATTCAATACTAGGCATCAAAATTAGGAGCTAACACGTCTCCAGTTGAACTTAATGCACCTGCACAAGCTTATTAGTCATAATAAGTGAAGATGGCTGGTTTATACCTGAGTGAATCGCACACTCAAAGATAACACAGAGTCGCCACCGAACTTTATTTAGTCCCAAAGGACAGGGAAAATATCGATAAAACCCAAGGGGAAGAGAAACGGGAACGGGGGTCAGTTATGCGAAAGGAAGGTACTAGTACCTAACGCATCTGTCGTACTCGACGGGAACCATTTCGCTTGCATCTAGCCTTGGATGGGTTATCTATCTAAAGGCTTCTAGCTAAACGAAAGGAGAGAGAGAAGAAAGGGGAAAAAGAAAGGAAAGGAAAGAAAGTGCTCGCGGAGGAACAGGGTCCTTGTGCCTACGTACCCTCATAGTGCAATGAGGAAGTCAGAGCGTCGTAGTTCATGGAACCAGGGGACAAAGAAGGAAAGGAAGAAGGATGGAAGAAAGGTGGAAGGGTGCTCGCCAAGATCATTGCGATCTCGTGCCTACGTATCATACATTCGAAAAAATGCAGAATCAGAGCTTCCATAGTTCGTGGAACTAAGACGGAAAAGAAAGAAAAGGAAACAGAAGTGGTGTCAAAACCAAGAGCAAAAGAAAGAAACTCTACTGGGGAAGACCTCGACCAGAAAGAGCGACTGCGATGGGGAAAACAAAGAAAATATTGTCGAAACCAAGAGAACAAGAAGAATGATCTGCTGGGGATAAAGTGCAAGAGTGCGACTGAGCTGGGGAACAAAGAGTATAGAAAAACGTGCTGAGAAACAGAGGGTAGATACTCTGCCGGAAAAAAAACAGAAGTATGGTGTTGAAACCAAACAAAAGGGTTCTGTATATTAACTGACTGGCAGTGGTTAACCGAAGCAAAGAGATAGATTCTGTAGGAAAAGAAGAGAGAAAGGTGTCAACAGACAGACTGTGAAGAACCAAAAGGAAAGCAAAGAGTGTTGAACCAAGAAAAGGTGTTTGACTTTGAGGGGATTGTTGATCTCGACTGAATAAACAGTAATTGATCAACAAAAGGGAGAGTAGAACCAAAACAGGTTGCCAACTCTGGTGGGGACAAATGGTTTTAATAGATAAACTGTGATTAACCAGAAGAAAAACGAGTGATTAACCAAGAGAAGGTGATTAACTCGAAAGGGGTTCAGTATTTTAACAGACTGGCTGTGGTTAACTGAAAGTAAGGGTGATTAACCAAGAGAAGGTGATTAACCCAAAAGAAAGCTCAGTATATTAAAAGATAGACTGTGGTTAACTGAAAAGAAAGTGCAAATTGGTGTTTTAACTGAAAGGCAGTGATTAACCAAACAAAGGGAGAAAAACCAAGAGAAGGTTGCGAACTCCGAGGATTCGGTCTTAACAGAAAACCTGTGTTTAACCGAGAAAAGGAATTGAGACTCTCCAGGGGAATCATAAACAAACGATCGACCACAAGAAAAGGAAAGAAAAGCAATGATCTTTAACCAAGGGAATGGTGATTGATCAAAAGAGAGATTGAAAAAAAGCAAGAGCAAGAGTGATCAAGGATCGACTCGACTGGGGAAAGAGAGACGCTACCGCTTGAGGATAGAGATGACTAAGCCAAGCACAGGGTCATTAGTCCCCTACCAGAAGTAGTCAGAATGAGAGTAGGAATTCTCCCTTCTCATTCCTTCTCTATCACACAAGGTGTAACGTAGAAATTGAAATGGACAAAGTAACAGCTTTAATTTGTATAGTGCTCCAGTGTAGTGCATTGCGCGTTGTGCATGGTGCGCCTTGCGAAATCCAACTCCGTGGGGGATGAAGGAAAAAAAGGTCTAAAGAGATCCTAGAGGAAAATGGAAGATCAACTAATCGAAACATGGTTTCGGTCAATTAATCAAAGGGATTGGTTTGCTAACGATTTCCCAAAGAGAATGAAAAATCATTAAAGCAAAAGGTGTGAATTATTGATTAAACATGATTAAATTTTCTCAACAAAGAACAAACTTAATATAATCAAGGAACAAATATGCAAAATAGTACCAAAAGGACAATTAGCATGCAATGCAAACATGTTAACAAGTGATCAAATGAAATGCAAGATGTTCATGAACAAACATTGCCAAAATGTGAACAAGTTGAATAATCGAAAATGTGCATCGAAAGTTTATGAACATGCTTTAACCAGAGGTTAAATGACACTTAAAACATCCATAAAAATTAAGCACATTGATCCATGGAAGTTTGAAGAAGAAACGGTACCAAACAATGCTTGAAAACAAACAAATTTGGCCATTCTGTTCAGTGGTAACCGTTTAACAACCAGGCGTTAACCAGTTACTTGCTTGCAAAATAGCGTGTTTAGGGAAAAATTGAACTGAGTAACCGGTTAACCACCAGACGTTAACCGGTTACCACTGGACCAGAGGCAAAAATAACAGCAAAAACAACTTTTCAAAAAGTGGTTTCCAACACTTAATCACTTATGCCAATCAACACATGTTAGGAATTGAATTTAGGCACGAAAATTGAACTTGAAAATAGCAAATAAACAATGATAGAATCAATTAACACATTAGGATCATGGATCAAACAAATGCAAAATCAATTCACACACAACAATTATCGACTACATTGCGAACGATGCGAAAATACGCGAAACAGTAAAATTAGTGAGATCCACCAACCTACAAGCCGGAGATTTGGCTTGGTAGATGTTGCAAAGTGATCTTGATGCAGACAATCAAAGAAAACCAGAGGATCCTTGATTTGTAGCCGAAACGCGTCGAAACCGATCAAAAATGCGAAAATGCACTGAAATCGAACTTGCACCAAATTGAATGTTGTAGAACTCTTGGATTGAAGTAGAATAAGATGTAATTCCAGAAATCCAACCAAAGAATGCCAAATGATGGAGTTGAAGCTCAAGAATTAATAACTTTCAATGTGAAAAGTGATTATTCTCCAAGAATTAAGAGCTTTTGGTGAGGTTTTGGAAAGAGAATTGAGATGAAGATGTAGAAGTTGCAGAAATTTCAGAGAGAAATGAGAGAATTGAGAGTGAAATGTGAGAGAAATGGTTGAGAATGATTGGTTCCTTGATAAATGAGTGAAGGTTTTCTTATATAGACTTTTGGCTTGGAGTGTGATAGCTTTGGAACTAGCTTTGGACTTAGCTTTGGGAGGTTTGGAGTTAGGGTTGGAGTTAGTTACACTTGACTCACTGAGTCAAGGTAGTTAACTTGGTTAGTTAGAATCAACTCGGTAACAATCCCAATGCAAGCTTCCAAATCCAAAGGTTGACATGCTTGGAGTTTAAGGAACATGGTGCACTTAAATTAGAATGAAGCATTGGAACAAATGCAAGTGAAGTGTATTGAATAGCCTTGAAATGTCTAGAATATTCCACATGCTGCTAGAACAATGTAGAATCAAAGACCAAAGAGAGTGCAAGGCTGCTGTCCCAAAAATGCAGCAGAGGCTGCAAATTTGCACAGAGTAACCGGTTAACAACCAGGCGTTAACCGGTTACTTCAGCCAAAATTTGTCAAATTTGTTTGGTAATTGATGTTGAAGCCACGGTTCCGATTCTCCACCTCTTGTCTTGATGATTAATCATGGAAACCTTTATTTTGAACTTGTTTTGATGATGAAATAATCTTGAGAGGATGTGATTAATCGGGTTTGGAAAACCTGAAGATCCTGCAACAAGAAACACGCAGAGAAAAATGCGAATGCGTATGCCGACGATGCTAATGCACATGCTTATGCAAAAGGCAAAAGAGGATGTCAAATTCGGGTTACGACAGCTGCCCCTATTTAATCCACTTGGACCTGAATGTACGAATTGCTCTAGCTTTTCGATGATTCGAGGTAGAAGGAGATTAAATAAAAGAGTACCTCAAAAATTTGGCCGACGGCGGAAAAAGAAGCAAGGTACAAAAGTAGAAGTTTGGCTAAAAATCTGCTGAGAGATAAGTCAGGCAATCAAGAAAGGGAGTATGCTATGATGCATATGCTATGTATGCGATTCTACATGATGCTTGATACCATGCAATGCAAAGGCGCAAGGTAAGGCAAAGCGATGCGGTAAAAAATTGTAGCAAAACGACCTCGACACCCTTGATTGGGGATAGAACCCACAGGTGAAAATGATCTCTGCTGGAGAAAAGAGTCTGCAAAGGATGATGACTCCGCTTGGGGAAAGAAATTGAGAACATCTCAGGTTTCTAAACCGCCAAGGCTGTCACTGCTGGGGATGGAAGAATCAGCCTGATCCTTCCTACCAGAACTGACTCTGCTTAGGGAAACATCCTTCCAAAAACCAGGCTGACCTTGTTGAGGAGAACCCACGGCTGCTGGGGAAAGATAACTTCAATCTGCTGGAGATGATGTACGACCTTTGCTGTGGAAAAGAGAGCAAAGTGTTTCTGTTGGGAATACTTTGGCAACCTGCTTGAGGGACAATACAAATCCGTCGGAGAAAAAAGATAAAAATCACCCATTCGACAAATTGCAATAGCGCTTGCTGAGGAAAATGATGGCTCTTTTGGAGAGATGGCCGCATCTTCTAAGAACCACCATATCACTGGTCGAGTATCAAGCGTGTTGATGGATATGACTGATCATCCTGTAAGAATTACCAGTGAAATATGCAATGCATAATGCTTTCTCCATTGATGTAGCTTTTATTATTATCAACGTTTTTTAGTATTATGTGATCACAAATAATTGTTTATTTTGCAAACAAAATACTGAAAAGAAAACAATTGAGAAGTCAAATGATGAATTTTTATTGAAATGTGAAAAAGGTTTATACATAAGATGTGTACAAGGATGCAAAAATCCTTGATGAGGAAATTTGCAATAAAATTGAAAAACAAATGTAAATGGCAAAGGAAAATCATGCTTTTCATTGATTACAACATTGGCTACCATCCACAATAAGTCTAGGTTCCAATGCCTTGCATCAGTTGATGATGATTTGATTGCTCTGTTACCGTCTGAGGTCTAGCTATGGTGAAGAGAGGCTCAAGTGTTCACAGTCAAATGCCTTTATCCCTAATTTTTGCCTGGACATTTTTCTCATTTTTTTTCGTCCACCGGGATACCCATTTTTGCCTAAGTCGCCCTTTCGGGTTTTCAACTTAGCGGACTATTATTGTTTTTTCATTGTCCCTAACTTTTGCATGGACATTTCTTTTTTTGGTCCATCGAGACACCCATTTTTGCCTAGATTGTCCTTGCGGATGTCAATCTAGCGGGCTATATCATCCATTTTTTTCAGGCATAATATTTTTTTACTGCATCGGAGTTCACGGGCGATGGCAACTCCTCACCACCAGGATCAGGGCTCCGCCTGAGAAGGCCTTCTTGACAACAAAAGGTTCTTCGTAGTTAGGAGTCCACTTTCCTCATGGATCCGAGTGAACAGGTGAATATCTCTTGAGCACGAGCTCGCCTTCATGGAACGCTCGAGGGAGAACTTTCTTGTCAAAAGCTCTCTTGAGGCATCTCTGATATAATTGACCATGACAAACGGCTGTAAGGCATTTCTCTTCGATGAGATTCACCTGATCATATCTGGATTGTACCCATTCGACTTCGTTAAGACATGCTTCCATGATTACTCTGAGAGAAGGAATTTCCACTTCAATGGGTAGAACAACCTCCATACCATACATAAGCGAATATGGAGTTGCCCCAGTATAAGTGCGAACTGATGTTCTGTAGCCATGTAGTGCAAAAGGAAGCATTTCATGCCAATCCTTATAAGTCTTGACCATTTTCTGTACAATCCTTTTGATGTTCTTGTTTGCTGCTTCAACGACGCCATTCATCTTGGGCTGACGTAGTGAAGAGTTGTGGTGCTCGATCTTAAATTCTTGACACAACTCCTTCATCATCTTGTTATTTAGGTTGCTTGCATTGTCAATGATAATGCTACTAGGAATACCATAGCGACAAATTTTCTCTTTCTTGATAAATCTAGCAACCACTTGTCGTGTAACATTTGCATAAGAAGCAGCTTCCACCCACTTGGTAAAGTAATTGATAGCCACTAAAATAAATCAGTGACCGTTGGAAGCCTTCGGTTTGATCATTCCAATCATATCGATACCCCACATGGAGAATGGCCAAGGTGAAGTCAAAATATTCAATGGAGTGGGAGGCACATGGATCTTGTCTCCGTAGATTTGGCATTTGTGACATCTTTTGGCAAAGTTGTAACAATCTACCTCCATTGTTGTCCAGTAATACCCAGCCCGAAGGATCTTCTTGGCCATAGCAGGACCTTTAGCATGTACACCCTGGCAGCCCTCATGTATAGACCTTATGATCGTGTTTGCTTCGTGTCTATCCACGCATCTGAGCAACACGGAATCATAATTCCTCTTGTACAGTACACCACCACTTAAGAAGAATTTGGCGCAATGCCGCCTAAGAGCTTTCTTGTCAGTGATAGTAATACCCTTGGGATATTCCTGTTTTTCCAAATATCTCTTAATGTCATAGAACCAAGGCTTGTCATCAGACTCGTCCTCGATTGCTAAACAGTGTGCTGGTTCATCCAAATGATCAATGCGGATAGAAGGGGCTTCATTCTTCCACTTGACTTTGAACATGGATGCCAGAGTGGCAAGAGCATCAGCTAATTGATTTTCATCCCTGGGAATATGATGAAAAGAGATTTCATCAAAGTAAGGAATCAACTTCGCTATGTGTTTCTGATACGGAACCAGCTTGGAATCCCGAGTCACAAAGTTCCCTCTGACTTAGCCGATGACCAAAGAAGAATCTCCATAGACCTCAAGAATCTTGATTCTCATGTCAATTGTCGCTTCAATACCGTATATACATGATTCGTATTCAGCCATATTGTGGGTGCATGCAAAGGATAATCTCGCAGTGAAGGGAAGGTGAAAACTTGTTAAAGAGATAAGGATAGCCCCAATTCCACGACCTTTAGCATTGGAGGCACCGTCGAACACGAGCGTCTATCGCGCCCCTGGTTTGGGTCCTATATCAGGGTCTGGAGTCTCATAATCTCTGATAAATAGAACATCCTCATCGGGAAAGTCAAACTTCATTTGCTGATAACCCTGTACAGGTTGGTGAGCAAGGTAGTCAGATAAGACATTCCCTTTATCGCTTTCTGGGTAACATGTTAGATATCATACTCAGTTAACAGCATTTGCCACCGAGCAATTCTTCCAGAGACAGCAGGCTTTTCGAAAATGTACTTTATCGGATCCATCTTGGATATCAACAAAGTAGTATGGCAAATCATGTATTATCTTAGGCGTCGAGCAGCCCAGACCAGAGCACAACAAGTTTTCTCCAAAAGTGAGTATCTGGTCTCACAATCAGTAAACTTCTTGCTCAGATAGTAAATTGCATGTTCTTTTCTGTCAGTGTCATCATGTTGACCTAAACACATCCCATAGATTCATCGAGAACAGTGAGATACATGATTAATGGGCTACTAGGAACCGACAGTACTAAGATCGGTGGTTCTTGCAAATATTGTTTTATTTTGTCAAATGCTTCTTGACATTCATTGTTCCATTCGACCGATTGATTTTTTCTTAGCAATTTGAACATTGGTTCACAGGCAGCCGTCAAGTGTGAAATGAATCTTGAGATGTAATTAAGTCTGCCCAGAAAGCCACGGACTTCTTTTTCTATTTTGGGAGGCGGCATGTTCTAAATTGCCCGAACCTTGTCAGGATCAACTTTAATACCCTTCTGACTTACAATAAAGCCCAACAGTTTACCAGATCAAACTCCAAAGGTACACTTCGCAGGATTCAATCGCAGTCTAAACTTTCGGAGTCTGTCAAACAGTTTCCTCAGATGAACCAAATGATCATCTTCAGTCTTGGACTTGGCAATCATATCGTCCACGTAAACCTCAATCTCTTTATGCATCATATCGTGAAAGAGGGTTGTCATGGCACGTTGGTAAGTTGCCCCTGCATTCTTCAAACCGAATGGCATGACTTTGTAACAATATGTACCCCATGGCGTGATGAAAGTAGTCTTCTACATATCATCTGGGGACATCTTGATCTGATTATATCCTGAGAAACTGTCCATGAAGGAAAATACAGAGAACTGTGCGGTGTTGTCTACCAAGACATCAATGTGAGGCAAAGGAAAATCATCCTTCGGGCTTGCTTTGTTGAGATCTCGATAATTGACACACATCCTAACCTTCCCATCTTTCTTTGGAACTGGGACAATGTTAGCAATCCATTCAGGATATTCAGAAGTGGCCAGGAACCCAGCGTCAAGCTGTTTCTTTACCTCTTCTCTGATTTTGAGTGCCATGTCGGGTCTAGTCTTCCTGAGCTTCTGCTTGACAGGAGGACATCCGGGCTTGAGTGGCAAGCGATGTTCAACGATGTTGGTATCCAACCCAGACATATCTTAATAAGACCAGGCGAATATATTAACATACTCTTTCAATAGCTTGACCAACTCAGAGTGTACATGCTCTGCGAGGGATGCACCAACCTTGACTTCTCTTCTGACCTCATCAGTACCAAGATTGACAACTTCCACTGGCTCTTTGTGTGGCTGAATCTATTTCTTCTCGTGCTCAAGGAGCCTTGCTAGTTCAGCCGGTAATTCACAATCTTCCTCACCATCTTCTTCGGCTTGGTTAATTGGAATTCCAGAATTACAACGGATGTTTGCCATGTTGCTATCAATGCATTTATTAGTTCCGCATGTTTGTAAATATGTTTAGAATGAGCTATTTGAAAAAGGTAAAAAATAAAAGAAACTTTTGCCATTTGTTTTTGTGAAAAATTAAAATAAAGAAAGAAATAGAGCATGATTTTGAATGCAAAAAACTTTCATTTATTGATCAGGTAATATTTCAAAAACGTGTGGCCCATTACAAGTTATCCACTCGTCTCGGGCGAGGACGAGGGAAGGAAAAAACAAAATGCATTACATGTTCGTGGGAAAAACCACATGAATCACGGTTGATGTCCAGTTGTTGAGCTTGAACCCTGGCGGACACTTGCGCACAAAGCTAGGAGTCTGATTGCTAGGACCAGCATCATCAATAGCTGCCACAATGTCACCCTGCTGATAACCCACGCTTTTGAACTTGACAAAATTGCATTGCTTCTGACCAGAGGAACCAGATCGCCGACTAAGACGGTAGCCCAATCCAAATCGATTACGCTTTTCAACCACATCAATCACATGCCCCAAGCCTGACAAAGTACCTTTCTGGATAGCCTCCTTAGCACTTTTAGTAGACGCTAAAGCCAATTGTGGTGATCTACTTTGACTAGTTGAAGCTGAACTAACATCTTCAAACTCGAGACACTGCAACGATACCTCAGCTATGCCTTCTTCGGTCTTGATGTATTTTAAAGACGACAATTCGCTCACAATCAGATCCTCTTCACCACATACGATGACCAGCTGATCATCATACATGAATTTTAGTTTCTGATGCAAAGTGGACGTGACTGCCCCTGCTGCGTGAATCCAGGGTCGACCCAAAAGACAGTTGTATACTGGATTAATATCCATCACTTGGAAAGTAATGGTAAACAAATGCGGTCCAACTTTGATAGGTAGGTCCACTTCTCCCATAACTTGCCTTCGAGAACCATCAAAGGCTCTGACAACTAAAGAGCTTGGCCTCATGTCACTTCCCTCCACCAGTAATTGACTTAATGTGCCCTTAGGCATGACATTAAGGGAAGAACCGGTATCAACTAGAACACGAGATAAGAGGATGTCCGTGCAAGTTACAGATATGTGTAGCACTTTGTTGTGGGCGGCTCCTTCAGGAGGCAATTTTGATTCATTGAAACCCAAGTATCTGCTTGCAGATATATTGGCCACTACGTCGTCGAAATCAACGACGAATATATCATGCATAACATGTGTAGTGTTCAATACTTTCAACAAAGCAGATCGATGCGCAGGCGAGCTCATGAGTAGAGACAAAATCGAGATCCTGGAGGAAGTCTACCCTAGCTGATCCATAATTTTGAAATCACTCTTCTTGATTATCTTAAGGAATTCCTAATCATCAAGTGTTTCCTTGTCCTTCGAAACATCCATATACGGAGTATTCAGCGCTGGAACCGCAATAGATGCCCCTTGTTGAACAACAGGGGTAGTAGATGCAGGCTTCTCCTGTGAAGGCACAAGTGTTGGAACTTGAACAGGCTTGGTAGTGACCTTCGGAGCAAACACACGTCCGCTACGAGTCATACCTCCAGTGGTGACGTTCACAATCTCAGATTCAGGAAACCTTACCTCTTGACCTCCGGAAAACACCGTAGACTCGTACTTCCAAGGTACCTCCTTAGAATTCTGGTATTGAAACGATTTTGGTGGACAAACAACAATAGGTTGTATCTTCCTTTGCTTGGTGGATTCAACAGGGACTTTTCTGTAGATGATAGTGAATGGCTCAATGGTAGCAACCTCTTCGACAGGCTGAGATCTGGCAAACTGAACCTCACCTCGGTTCATCAAGATTTGGACACACCCTTTCAGCCTTCGACACTGGTTAGGATTGTCATTACAGATCTGACATTTGCCATGCAAACCTTTCAACATCCCATGCTCTTTCAATTTCTTGAAAACCACAGCCATCGGAGTTTTCATCTCGTCGACATCCATGATCAATTCAGCCCTTGAATTGTCATCAATCATGTTTACTGCAGGCCCACCATGATCGGGTAAAGGATTAAGCTGAACATTAGGACCTTCCTCAGCAAAGGTCAAAATCTTCTGATCAATAAGCTCTTGCACCTTGGTTTTGAAAACAAAACAATCCTCCGTTGCATGACCTATGTATCCAGGATGATAGGCACAAGATGCATTTGGATTATGCTTCGGTCTAAATGGAGGAATAGCAGGTGCAATCGCTTTGGGAACAATTGCCCCTTGATGAACCAAGTAAGGGAATAATTCAGTGTATGGCACCGGAATTCTGTCGAAATTCGGCCGTTTACGATTTCCCTAATTACTGTTATGTCGATTCTGATTCTGCTGATTCTTGGTATTCTGATGAGACTGTTGCTGATGTTGCGGTTGTTGCTGATTCTGAGCAGGTTGTTGCGGATGATACTGATAAGGAAATTGTTGATATTGCGCAGCTACAGTATACTGATCTCAGGAGTTTGAAACTGAGGAGAAACTTGAGCTGTCACAACATTAGCTTCACCTACCTTCTTCTTTGGTTGACTATTATGAGATTTTCTGGTAGCAGGCTGCTGAGAACCAGACCCAGAAATCTTTCCAGTTTTTAAACCATTCTCGATCCGCTCACCAATGGTTACAATTTCAGCAAAGTTCGAAGAAGAACTACCCACCATTTTTTCATAGCAGGATCCTTGCAAAGTACCCATAAAGATGTCAACCAACTCATTATCAGAAAGAGCAGGTTACACACGAGATGCCATCTCACGCCATCTTTGTGCATATTCCTTGAATGTTTCAGCAGAGCGCTGGGATTGATTCTGCAATTGCAATCTGGTAGGTGCCAGGTCGAGATTATACTTGTATTGCTTCATAGACGCTTCCGACAAATCCCTCCAAGTGCGGATTTTGCCTCGCTCTAATCCCATGTACCAGTCAAATGAAGCACCAGACAAACTATCTTGAAAATAATGAACTAGCAACTCACCATTATCAATATGGGATGTCATCTTCCTACAGCACATAGTGATGTGACTACGCGGGCAACTCAAGCCTTTATACTTTGGAAGATCAGGAACTTTGAATTTCTGCGGCACAACAACATTTGGAACCAAGTATAAGTCTTTAGCCTCCAAGCCAAAAGCAAAAAACCCCTCAATGGCTCTGACGTGGTCTTCCAACAACTTGTAATCAGCAGGTCTACCTTGATTAGTGGGCCTGACAAGAACTTGAGAATTTGGCAGCAAAGATACAGCCGGAGCGCAGACTTGCGGAGTAGCGAACTGAGAGGGATATACCAAACCCTGATTAACCATCTGACCAGCATTCTGACCCATCTGAACACCATACGGATAATATGGAGGAGGTACCATAGCAGAAGAAGATCCCAGGATAGAGCATTCCAGAATGAACATTCTGAACAGCAGTTTGGGCAGCCTGAGATAAAACCGGAACATGAATAGAAGGACCCCTATACACATGCTCTTCTTCATCAGGAGCTTCAATATCATCCGACCCAGAAATCTGACGATTCTGACCCTGAAGATTCTCATGATCATAATTCACCACTGGAGGTGGAACCGGAGTAGGCATACCCCACGGATACGCATCAGCATTCCCATTAGGCATGGGCACAACAAAAGGCTGATATGGTACGAAGGCACCATTGTTTGCAATCTGAGGAGTGTAATTCGGAGTCATGCCCCAAGGAAAACCAGCAGGCATCTTGTTCAAACCAGACTGGGAAATAGGCTAATTCACGGGCTCGATTGGCACTTCAACAGTGGCAGGAGAAGGCACAACAGCAGGAACAACCATAACAACAGGAGAAGTAGTGACAATAGTTGTATCAGTGGCAGTTGCAACAGCAGAAGTGGAAGCAACGGCAACATCCTTCTGAGCACAAAGGAGTTCCATAATAGCATCCATGTTTTTCTGAAACTGATCCATCCGTCCTTGGAATTGGGCCGGAGTTTCCTTATAAGCAGCGTTCTCAGCTTTGAAGTCAGCCATGATTCTGGATTTGTTTGAGCGGGTAAAATACCGATGTCGAGTCGTTGTCTTGCTACAAGCGGAAGACGGACAAGGATGAGCAACGGTTTAGGGACAAAAGGACGTGCATATGTGTGCAAATGATTGTATGATATGCATGCAAAAAGTAAAGTTTTAAATTCCAGGAATTCTTAAACTTATCTTTGTTAACATAATCATAAAGCATAAAAGTAAAGGTGAAAAATATAAGCTGGCAAGAAACTTCAATCATTCATTGATAAGAGAAAGAAGTACAAGTCAAGTACAAATCAAATATCTGCCTTTTAGGCTACAACAGAATCAGCATGAATCCTATCAAAAATCACCCTACAGACAGATAGGAAATGGAAAACATCCTAAGGAGTCTTGTGCGGTAATACATCAGTGTATGCATCCCTCAACAACCCTGGTAAATCCTCAAGTGCATGCTCAGAAAATATGGCTAGACGACAGTGTCTCTCACTCCAATACTTCGCATCCTTCATGAGGTTACGCAGCAAAGAATGGTTAGTTCCCTGAAGCATATCCTGAAGAAAGGCCTCTTCCTGATCCAGGAGAACTTGCAGATGACGACTTTGTCGCTCCCAATGAGTACTCTCTGTGTTGAGCTGACTAATCTGCTCTCGGCTCTGATGTGCTTGATCTTGCAGCTTCTGAATCTCACCAAAGACTTCGTCGAGCTTAGCTTGACTTTGAGAAAACTCTTTTGCCAACTGATTAGCATGGTTTTGCTCACTTTGCCACTTTGTCTTGTACTCGGATAACTTCTCTCGAAGCTCTTCAAGTAGCTTCTTGTAGCTCAATTCATCCTTTGCGGCTTGATATTGGGCATAAGTGAGTTGTCTCTTCTTTGAAGTAAGTCCCTCATAGGTACTCTTCAGAGCATCACCCACTTTCCTTTGCTTGTTCTGTTCAATCTCCACTTCTTTAAGCACGCGCTCACGCTTCTGATGGAGCTCAATCTGTAAGCTTTCCTTCTCGGAAGTGACTTTGTCAAAGTTGAGGCAAAGATCAGTATTCTCCTTCTTCAACATCTCAATAGTCAGCTTGAGTTGGTCTACTTCAGACAGAGGAACAATGGCAAGTTTAGGAGGCTTGACATTCATAGAAGGCTCGGGAGAAAATGGCAACAAGATCTCTTTGACGCGCTCTTTGACCCAAAGTGTGTAAGCTTCCTTGGCTATGCAATTCTTCTTACCCAAATCGGCTCTTCCTTTGAAGTGAATCTGGTTCCAAGCAGCGCTAAACCTCTTCAGCAATCCCACATCGTTATCCCCTTCATGAAAGATGAACTCTTCCACTACCTTAGGATCTGGCTCAGCAACCATAGGATATCCCAACTGACGGAAAGCAAGTCTCGGATTGTAGTTAATTCCACCTTTTGTACCCAAGAGAGGCACATTGGAGAATTTACCACAATGAAGAATGATTTTGATATCGTCGAAGGCTCGAGAATACCAAGAGATGTCATCAGCAGTGAGAGACATGATTCGTTGAGACCACTTGAGATGCCCCTTATTCTCAACAAAGGGACCCTTCTGCGGAAGGTGAGACATGAACCAACGCTACAACAAAGGAGCACAACAGACAATGGTTCCCTTCTTCTTTTCATTCCTCGAATGAATAGAATGGTAGGTATTAGCAAGAAGTGTCGGAATAGGATTCTCCGACAAGAAGATACTGATGGCAGCCTGATATATGAAATCCTCCATGTTCGGAAACATGATAATCCCATATATCAGTAAGGCAAGAACGGCGTTGAAGGCCTTCCAGTTTCCATCTGTAGCAAAAGAAGTGGCTTTGTCAACCAGAAACTTCGAATTAAAACCTCGAATTCCTTTCCCTTTAGTCTTGAGATTATCCTCCACATCCTTCTTACTAATGCAGAGAGCATCAGTAATAAGAGGAAGCCTCGGACAACTGCTAGTGTAAACAAAAGGAACTTGTTTCTTGATCTAAACCCCCAAGATATAAGCATACTCCTCAAGTGTAGGTGCTAGCTGATAATCCTGAAATGTGAAGCACCTAAGTGGCAGATCATAGAACTGAACCAATGTATGAATAGCAGTGATGTTGACTTCAGTGTTGAGGATGGCCAGCAGATTACCATAAGTGTCTCTAAAAACCCCTCTGTTTTCTATAACCACACAAGATACCAAACCTCTCAAAGCACTCAGCTTAGGCTCCACAAACTTTTAGCTAAAGGTACCACGACAACCAGTACTCATCTCTATGATAATGTCAACAAAAGATAAGTCTTCGAATAACTTGGAAATGCACATGCAAAAATTAATTTACATGATGAAATGATATGCAACAGAAACAACAAGAAGCCAGCATAATTCGAACAAACAAATCTGAACATCCAATCTGAATAATCACAACTGAACAATCTAATCTGAATAATCAAATCTGAATAATCTGGATATCTACATATAATATTCTGTGTCGGTGCAAAATCTGCCGTGCGTGAGAGAACAAAGGTATGAAGTGGCTTGTTTTCCTGCAAAAAAACCGATCCCCCTCACAGGTGTGATCTAGACACAACAAGGTGGTCCCTAGAAAGGTCGCCCAAACCATAGGACTCAGGTTGAAAACCCCCCGTCGTAGTGAATTCTCACAGGACGGAAGTATTCCCAACCGAATCACGATCTGGGATGTGGGTATCGTGATATCCCAACGCGCAAAACGCAAGCCTTACGACTATCCACGTTCTAGCCTATGTGTATACTAGGCCCGGTGTTAGGACTTTTCTCTCCAATAATATCTACCCATCCCAACAACAGCAGAATATATAGCAGATATCCAGAGTATACAACATATGAATATTCAAAGCAGTAAAGAAATGCAATAAATAAACATAAAGCTAAATAAAGCGTAAAGATAAAGCAAGCAATGCGCAAAAAGATAAACACCCAAGCAAGCAATAAAAACAAACAAAACTAGGCGAGACCTCAACTTACAAGCAAGGACTCCCCAGCAGAGTCGCCAGCTGAAGATGGCTGGTTTATACCTGAGTGAATCGCACACTCAAAGATAACACAGAGTCGCCACCGAACTTTATTTAGTCCCAAAGGACAGGGAAAATATCGATAAAACCCAAGGGGAAGAGAAATGGAAACGGGGTTCGGTTATGCGAAAGGAAGGTACTAGCACCTAACGCATCCGTCGTACTCGACGGGTACCATTTCGCTTGCATCTAGGCATGGATGGGTTATCTATCTAAAGGCTTCTAGCTAAAATAAAGGAGAGAGAGAAGAAAGGGGAAAAAGAAAGGAAAGGAAAGAAAGTGCTCGCGGAGGAACAGGGTCCTCGTGCCTACGTACCCTCATAGGGCAATGAGAAGTCAGAGCACCGTAGTTCATGGAACCAGGGGACAAAGAAGGAAAGGAAGAAGGATGGAAGAAAGGTGGAAGGGTGCTCGCCAAGATCATTGCGATCTCGTACCTACGTATCATATATTCGAAAGAATGCAGAATCAGAGCTTCCGTAGTTCATGGAACTAAGACGGAAAAGAAAGAAAAGGAAATAGAAGTGGTGTCAAAACCAAGAGCAAAAGAAAGAAACTCTACTGGGGAAGACCCGACCAGAAAGAGCGACTGCGATGGGGAAAACAAAGAAAATAGTGTCGAAACCAAGAGAACAAGAAGAATGATCTGATGGGGATAAAGTGTAAGAGTGCGACTGAACTGGGGAACAAAGAGTATAGAAAAACATGCTGAGAAACAGAGGGTAGATACTCTGCCGGGAAAATAACAGAAGTATGGTGTTGAAACCAAGCAAAAGGGTTATGTATGTTAACTGACCGCCAATGGTTAACTGAAGCAAAGAGATAGATTCTGTGGGAAAAGAAGAGAGAAAGCTGTCAACAGACAGACTGTGAAGAACCAAAAGGAAAGCAAAGAGTGTTGAACCAAGAAAAGGTGTTTGACTTTGAGGGGATTGTTGATCTCGACTGAATAAACAGTAAATGATCAACAAAAAGGAGTGTAGAACCAAAAGAGGTTGCCAACTCTGGTGGGGACAAATGGTTTTAACAGATAAACTGTGATTAACTAGAAGAAAAATGAGTGATTAACCAAAAGAAGGTGATTAACTCGAAAGGGGTTCAGTATTTTAACAGACTGGCTGTGGTTAACTGAAAGTAAGGGTGATTAACCAAGAGAAGGTGATTAACCCAAAAGAAAGCTCAGTATATTAAAAGATAGAATATGGTTAACTGAAAAGAACGTGCAAATTGGTGTTTTAACTGAAAGGCAGTGATTAACCAAACAAAGGGAGAAAAACCAAGAGAAGGTTGCGAACTCTGAGGATTCGGTCTTAACAGAAAACCTGTGTTTAACCGAGAAAAGGAATTGAGACTCTCCAGGGGAATCATAAACAAATGATCGACCACAAGAAAAGGAAAGAAAAGCAATGATCTTTAACCAAGGGAATGGTGATCGATCAAAAGAGAGATTGAAAAAAAGCAAGAGCAAGAGTGATCAAGGATCGACTTGACTGGGGAAAGAGAGACGCTACCGCTTGAGGATAGAGATGACTAAGCCAAGCACAGGGTCATTCGTCCCCTACCTAAAGTAGTCAGAATGAGAGTAGGAATTCTCCCTTCTCATTCCTTCTCTATCACACAAGGTGTAACGTAGAAATTAAAACGGACAGAGTAACAATTCCAATTTGTATAGTGCTCCAGTGTAGTGCGTTGCGCGTTGTGCATGGTGCGCCTTGCGAACTCCAACTCTGCGGGGGATGAAGGAAAAAAAGGTCTAAAGAGATCCTAGAGAGAGGAAAAGGGAAGATCAACTAATCGAAACATGGTTTCGGTCAATTAATCAAAGGGATTGGTTTGCTAACGATTTCCCAAAGAGAATGAAAAATCATTAAAGCAAAAGGTGTGAATTATTGATTAAACATGATTAAATTTGCTCAACAAAGAACAAACTTAATATAATCAAGGAACAAATATGCAAAACAGTACCAAAAAGACAATTAGCATGCAATGCAAACATGTTAACAAGTGATCAAATGAAATGCAAGATGTTCATGAATAAACATTGCCAAAATGTGAACAAGTTGAATAATCGAAAACGTGCATCGAAAGTTTATGAACATGCTTCAACCAGAGGTTAAATAACACTTAAAACATCCATAAAAATTAAGCACATTGATCCATGGAAGTTTGAAGAAGAAAGGATACCAAACAATGCTTGAAAACAAATAAATTTGGCCATTCTGTTCAGTGGCAACCGGTTAACAACCAGGCGTTAACCGGTTACTTGCTTGAAAAATAACGTGTTTAGGGAAAAATTGAAGTGAGTAACTGGTTAACCACAAGACGTTAACCGGTTACCACTGAACCAGAGGCAAAAATAACAGCAAAAATAGCTTTTTAAAAAGTTGTTTCCAACACTTAATCACTTATGCCAATCAACACATGTTAGGAATTGAATTTAGGCACGAAAATATAACTTGAAAATAGCAAATAAACAGTGATAGAATCAATTAACACATTAGGATCATGGATCAAACAAATGCAAAATCAATTCACAAACAACAATTATCGACTACATTGCGAACGATGCGAAAATGTGCGAAACAGTAAAATTAGTGAGATCCACCAGCCTAAAAGCCGGAGATATGGCTTGGTAGATGTTGGAAAGTGATCTTGATGCAGAAAATCAAACAAAACCAGAGGATCCTTGATTTGTATCCGAAAAGCGTCGAAACCGATCAAAAACGCGAAAATGCACCGAAATCGAACTTGCACCAAATTGAATGTTGTAGAACTCTTGGATTGAAGTAGAATAAGATGTAATTCCAGAAATCCAACCAAAGAATGTCAAATGATGGAGTTTAAGCTCAAGAATTAATCTCTTTCAATGTGAAAGTGATTATTCTCCAAGAATTAAGAGCTTTTGGTGAGGTTTTGGAAAGAGAATTGAGATGAAGATGTAGAAGTTGCAGAAAGTTCAGAGAGAATTGAGAGTGAAATGTGAGAGAAATGGTTGAGAATGATTAGTTCCTTGATAAATGAGTGAAGGTTTTCTTATATAGACTTTTGGTTTGGAGTGTGATAGCTTTGGAACTAGCTTTGGACTTAGCTTTGGGAGGTTTGGAGTTAGGGTTGGAGTTAGTTACACTTGACTCACTGAGTCAAGGTAGTTAACTCGGTTAGTTAGGATCAACTCGGTAACAATCCCAATGCAAGCTTCCAAATCCAAAGGTTGACATGCTTGGAGTTTAAGGAACATGGTGCACTTAAATTAGAATGAAGCATTGGAACAAATGCAAGTGAAGTGTATTGAATAGCCTTGAAATGTCTAGAATATTCCACATGCTGCTAGAACAATGTAGAATCAAAGACCAAAGAGAGTGCAAGGCTGCTGTCCCAAAAATGCAGCAGAGGCTGCAAATTTGCACAGAGTAACCGGTTAACAACCAGGCGTTAACCGGTTACTTCAGCCAAAATTTGCCAAATTTGTTTGGTAATTGATGCTGAAGCCACGATTCCGATTCTCCACCTCTTGTCTTGATGATTAATCATGGAAACCTTTATTTTGAACTTGTTTTGATGATGAAATAATCTTGAGAGGATGTGATTAATCGGGTTTTGAAAACCTGAAGATCCTGCAACAAGAAACACACAGAGAAAAATGCGAATACGTATGCCGACGATGCTAATGCACATGCTTATGCAAAAGGCAAAAGAGGAGGTCAAATTCGGGTTACGATAGCGAGCATGCACGCAAGATCCTATGACCTAATTCTCAGAGGATCATGGCCAAAGGCCAGATGATCTTCCAGAGAGACAGTTGAGAAAGGTAGGACAAATTTGGGGTATGACACCCGGTATACAGCTATCTCGCAAGAGGGGAACTACCCCCGACCAGAAAGAGGCTAACGTGATCAGACGCAGAGCTTGCGCCTACGTTTTGGTCGAGGACAGGCTATACAAAGGAGGATTCTGTATCCCTCTCCTCATGTGTATCGAGGAGTCCAAGGTCGCATACATCCTGCACAAAATCCACGAAGGAATCAACGGCCAACACCTCAGAGGAAGATCCCTCGCCCGGAAGGCCCTGCGAGCAGGATACTTCTGGCCCACCATGTAACATGACGCAAAAGAGCGTGTTAAAAAATGTGATAAATGCCAGTGCCACGGAGATATGCACTTGGCACTGCCCAACAAGCTTAAAACTCTCTCGCCCTCGTGGCCTTTCTCCTGGTGGAGGATGGACATCCTCCGGCCGTTCACCACAGGGTCGAACTAGAACAAGTACTTGATAGTCGGCGTGAATTATTTCATGAAGTGGATAGAGGCGGAAGCCCTAGCCAAAATCATGGCGCACAACGTAGTTCGTTTCTATAATAGAAACATACTTTCCCGGTTCAGCATACCACAAGCACTCGTCACCGACAACGGGACGCAGTTTACAGACAAATGTTTCCTAGAATTCGTCGCCAAACTAGGCACCAAACAACATTTCACATCTGTCGAGCACCCATAAACCAGCGGGCAGGCTGAAGCCACAAACAAAGTGATCCTATGAGGAGTAAAACAGAGATTAGGCGAGGCCAAAAAGAAATGGGTCGAGGAGCTACACAGCGTACCTAGGGCCTACCTAACAACACCACACTCGACTACAGGGGAAACTCCATTCCGACTAGCCTACGGGACCGAGGCAGTAATCCCAGTGGAAATTAGAGAGCCCTCTAGGCGAACTGAATCCCCCCTAGACGAGGAGATGAATGACGAGGCACTAAGAGAAGAGCTCAACCTTGTCGAAGAAATTCGACCGGGGAGGCCCTCCGCGAAGCCTCGTTAAAACAAAAGATAATCCTACGACATGACACCAAAGTCATCAAACGAGAATCCGAAATTGGCAACCTAGTCCTGCGAAGAAATCACAAAGATTCTCGCAAGGGCAAACTCGTCGCGAACTGGGAAGACCCATATTGCGTCCGAGCAAAAACAGAGAACGGGGCCTACTACCTCGAAAACTTGCTCGACCATGGAACGCCAAGAAACTGAAACAATATTATAGTTAAGCCTGACAGTCGGCGTACCCCACTTGACGATGCCAGGGTACGTCCTGACCCCAGAGGCATGCTTGGGTACAACAAGCACAACGTCCCAAACTTAAACAAAAAGGCAAGTTTACACTCTTTGACGATCAAATTCTTGACCTAACGGGGAAACCTCAATCGAGTTATGCCATCGTCGAACCATTATGGCAGAACACTCAACTCGCGATGGAAGGTTCACGCCGCGGGGTTAAGATCCTGGCCGAGATCTTTCCATCGCTACCAGTACGGGAACCAACTCCGATCACTCGACGAGTTCTCTACAATGTAGAACAATAATGCGGTCTAGCAAATCCCCTAAATATTCAACAAAGTAATTTTCTAACAAACATCTTGTCACAAGCAGCTCAGATCAACGAGCATCTAGAACGCCTATCCGAGGAAAGTAAAATACTTGGTAAATAATGTACATGCAAGTAAAGACATGCACAAGCATATATGAAAAGTGAAATACGAGTAAAGGCCCCTTCGAAGAACCCCTTGTTGGAATAGTACGGGCAGCGCACACTTGTCCCCAACAGGCTCCTCTGTAAGGTCTATCTCCACAACATCACCCACGCACGGCCGTTTCATAGTCGGGGTATCCTGCTGTGGAGACGACTAGTTACCCCCCGAGGAAGAAGAAGAACCAGGGCCAGAGTCAACCTTGGATTGGTTCAGGATGTTAACAATCCTATTCTTGGGGGCCCTATTTCTGCCATTCGAAGTATTCCGTTTAGCCAACGTCATCTTGAGCACACGATCCTGAAGGTTTTCCATGTTATCAGCAACAAAGGACGAGCACAAGTTAATATACCAAGAGAGAATAAACACATAAACAAACTAAAGGAAAAGCAGCTACCTAAAAGCAATCTAGCTTCCTCAGTGGTATTACACTCGAGGATCTCCTTGGTGTTAATATAGCGAGCCTCATATATGGGTTGGCCCTGCTCGTCAAGGACGGCCTCCCCGTTCCTAGTCTGCCACTGAGCGAGAGCGAAGCCGTCAATGAACTTCACAAGTTTATCAAAGCCATGCTGATCCTCGGGGTCTAACTCGTTTGGCTTCGTGTTGTAATAGTCTGTGCTCTCTTCAAAGTGGGCGTTAGTCCAGCTGAGGGCGAACCTCGAGACCAACTTCATCACCTGCTTCGCGTCCTCAGTTATGACCACATGCTTGAACACGGAGTCAAGGGCCGTTCGCGATATGGGCTTGACCGTATAATACTTGTCTTTGAAGGTACGAATAGAGTCTGTGAACGTCTTGAACAGATTCTTTGACTGTTTGAGGGTCATCCAGCTGTGTTTCCAATGCAAATTATGTCGTTGAAGATGGAATCAGCGAAAGAACAAGGGGATGGTGGCGCCAATCTCGAGATATCGACACACAATCTCGAAGGCCCAATAAAGGTGATCGAGTTTCGGTGCATTTGGGATGACGTTAATTCCAGTCGGGCAAAAATACTCACTTGAAGGCCGCTGAACGACAGTCAGAGCCCCAGTTCCTTAAAGGCATATTCATACATGGCGAAGCGTTTCCCCAAGAAAGGCGGGCAGGCCCGCTCCTCCTGGTCAGTCTTGTAAACTTCCTAGTTCTCCAGGGGCCCCGGAACCCCCGCGTCTTCCTTGACAATTGACGAAGCGCAAGGCTATCCCTCGGGGCTATGGCCTGACGCAAGACAATTTGGGATCGATGATGGTGTTGACCAGTTGCAGACCTTCAGTGCTGAGAGCCATAGAAACCTGAAATACAGATGACAATAGTGAATTCGACGATCAAATCAAATCCACCCTTCCACTACATATCAAGTGAAAGGATGAATGTAGGCACGAGGATGTTGATCTCGACCAAAGCCCTTACTCAACAACGAGCGAGGAAGTCACGGAGATCTTCTCCTAGACGAAGGTCTCAATCGACCCATCAACAAAACCACGAGGAAAATCCTCCTCGACGAGAGAATTCATTAGAAAATACATGGATATTCATAAAAAATTCATGAACTTCACGAGGAGGAGCCTCCTCGACGCGAGGATTCATCAGAAAATACACGGATATTCATCACAAATTCATGAACTTCACAAGGAGAAGCCTCCTCGACGCGAGGATTCATCAGAAAATACACGGATATTCATCACAAATTCATGAACTTCACGAGGAGGAGCCTCCTTGACGCGAGGATTCATTAGAAAATACATGGATATTCATCACAAATTCATGAACTTCACGAGGAGGAGCCTCCTCGACATGAAGTTTCATTGGAAAACTCATAAGCTCCACCGATGCAAGTCCTATTCACCACCTTAACGGTGGCGCCGGAGTGGTTTACTACTCAAAACCAAGCTTTTCTAGCATAATACTCTCCTACCGTCGGTGTTTGGAAGTGGCCAAACTACCACCAAACACCAACACCCGTTGGAACCCAACATGGAGAGAAGGCTAATCTACATTCTAGAACTAATCTAAGTTCTAAAACTAACATGCAAACTGAATATTGGATAAAGAAAACTTACTTTAGTTGAAGATTAGATGAATGTTGGTGGTGGCGGAAATGACGGCAGACGGCGGAGAAAACGCTCTGAAGATCGAAGGAAAACATAGAGAAGAGTGAATGCAAAATAAGCAAATGACCCTCCACTTATGCCTATTTATAAGCCATCTCCATGGCATGGGTAAGCGTGTCGCCGTCTAGCTCATGAGTACCATACTCATAGGCCATCAAAGGCATTTAATGACTCTGACACGTGGCTCGAGTAGGCAAAACGTTTGTCTTTTCAAGTCCTATCACGTGGCTCGAGGAGACAGCGCATTTGTCTCTTCAAGTCCCACAAACCTTCCAGACTCCGAGATGTCGAACACCCTTTTTCAGACACGGTCGACGAACTTTCACATTCATTCACAAGCATGGCCTCAGAGAAAAATTTGAAGCAAAGTTATGAGCATCTTGACAACCAGCGAGCAGAGCCAAACACTCAACGCGAGCGCGAGTAAAGATCTCGATCATAGTCCTTGTACGACGCATCTTTCTTGACCACAATCCCTGTACGACGCATCTTTCTCAACCACAGTCCCTGTACGACGCATCATCGTCTACCAAAGTCTATGCGAGATGCATCTTCTGCGAAAACGAAATTCAACGAGTTACGAGCAAAGCATCGTCCTTGGGTGTGCGAACTCTCAAACTCACAATCGTGGGCCCAAATAAAGACTCTCCTCGCACAGAGTCCCTTGTTTATCCTTGACACGCGAACTGGCTCTAAGTTATTGACCCCATGCCTGGGGGCAATGACTTGGGGAGCTCTTGTTCTGGACTGGGCCTGTGGCAGACCCAGCGTCGAGCACACCCCAATCCAGGTCTACGTCGAGGATGGCCCAAAATGTTAGTCCAACCTGTTGGGGCCAGTGGAGAACATGTTTCCCACGTGCTTCTCACCCAAGGACACGTCACCAACTTGACCCGCACACCTCATGGAACCATTCTACCCTAGGTAACAAGCAAGTCCACCCACTATCCGGAGAGTGCGGGTAAGTTTACCCAGGACGGTGAACACGAGCTTCTCGTCCCTACTTGCACGTGGAAGCCCTGGCATTCATTCCTTGTGGGCCTTTTCATCCGGCCCACAACAGAGACCATTGGCCAAGCGCTGGGGGCTCACTATAAAAACCCTCTTCTGCAGGAGGGTTGGGTATTCTATTCTCTAACTCTTTCTTACTACCTCTTCACCCGAACTAACTTAAGCATCAGAGTGTCTGCAAGTACACCTCCTCTCTCGTCGGTCGTTACAGCTGCAAACGTGTTGCTGACCACATATTTTGATCGACAGGTTAGATCATTTTTATAAATTTCAATAAATTGGATGTTATTGAATAGACATAAAGTAAAAGAAACAAGAATAATATGAATAAATTGGAATTATTTTTTTATGAGTTTTTTTATTTTAATTCTAAAATTTATTAAAAAATTTGTATTCTATAATTATATTCTTTTAATTTCTTCTTATTAATATATATATATATATATATATATATATATATATATATATATATATATATATATATATATATATATATATATATATATATATATAATTGACTATTGATATATCTACTTATTATAAATTATGGTTAAGGTTGTTTAGGGCTGCCATCATGACAACCTTAACCTTAGATTTATAATAAATAGAGAACTAGAAATGTAATACCCCATATTATTTATATGCTCAATTGGATATCTGATGAGATCAGATGAGTTTCTATGTGCTCTATCTATGATCAATTGGAATAATGGAATTCTCTAAGTGTTTTAAGTATGGTCAATTGGGATCAATAGAGCAACTGGAGAACTCTAAAGAGATCAATTATTTTATGAAAGAGACAGATCAATTATTTTAACTCGAGAAAGGATTTTAAGGTAACTCTAATAATTGATCAATTGGTTTGAGACGAAAAAATATCAATTGGAGATATTTTACACTGTTGGATTTATAATATATAATAAGGTTATATATATATATATATATGTGTGTGTGTGTGTGTGTGTGTGTGTGTGTGTGTGTGTGTGTGGTAAGAGAAAGAGAAAGAAAAGAAATAGAAAGAAGAAGAAAAACAGAGAAAGAGAGAAGGAAGAGAAGAGAAGAGGAAAATGGAAAAGAAGAAGCTTGGATCCTCACCATTTTTCATCATCTTCTTCAACCTCCTCTTCGATTATCAGGTGGGTTCTAGTTAGAGACATAAGTTCTAGAATTGGAGTTGTGTAGAACTTAGGTTAGAAATTTGAGGAAATGAATAATTGTGTGAATTGTTGTTTCTAACGGCGGAAATGTCGAAATAGTCGGGTAATATAATCGGGTTATGATTGGGGGTTGATATAATATGAGTTGGAAGTGTTTTTAGTGAAGAAATGGTAGAGTTTGGCTTTTTGACCTATGTTTTGCGCTGCTGTGAAATTATGGGTTTCGCATGGTTTGCCTAGCGAACTTGGCGAAGGGCAAAGCGAATGGTTTGTCGAGGATTCGCCTAGCAAACCCCAAAGCGAAGGGAAGTCGAATGTTCGCCCAGAGTTCGCTTTGCGAACTTTATGCCCTTTCGGTTCTGACTTGGTTCGCTGAGTGATTCGCCTAGCGAATACAGTAGCGAACGTGACAGTTTTTCTATGTTGTTTCCTTCATAACTTTTGATCCGTAACTCGGATTGACGCACGGTCGGAAGCGTTGGAAAGCTATTTCAATGCTATTTATGATATTGAAGTAGAAACATATGTTTATGCCATGGATTGATAAGAAAAATATAGAAATGTAATGTATGTAATTTTGATTCCACCAAAACTCAAGGATCGGGAATCCGATTGATATGAGTCCAAAGCCTTTGGAAAGATGATCCAATAAGGTAGTGACAGGTAATGTTAGACCATGTGTAGCGAGCAATTTTGGATGCGGTTCTTAAGCGCTGGTCGCTCTCTGCGGTTGAGCTTAAAACTACAGGTCGATTCATTTTTTATCCTATTGTGAGCTGAATAAGGAAGGGAAATAGATGTCTCCAATTAACCCTGCTTGCATACTGAGTTTAAACAGCGGTCTGTTAGGTTACGGATGCTATCAATGTGGGGGGGCCTTTGTACTGGTTATTCGTATTTCGCCAATACGGTTCTTTCTTTCTTTTTTCTAGGCAAAGGGTTTCTGGCGGGGAATAAGGATTAGGATGTTAGGACTGATGCTTTTGAATTACTGCTTTTAATTGATGGAGATGTGGGATTTGGGTTTTTTGTTGATTGCGCTCGCTAAGATCTTTTCTTTCGATCTTATGCCTACGTATTCCCGTTTACCGAAACAGGGAAATCAGAGCGTTCGTAGTTCCTCCTATTCTATGGGAGGAAATTGGTGTTTTTGGTGTTTTGGTGTCTTGTTCAAAGCCCAAGACGTGAAGCGAAAGGTGATTTGTATCTTGATCAAAGCCCAAGATGTGAAGCTGAAAGGTCTATTTGTGTCTTGTTCAAAGCCCAAGACGTGAAGCTGAAAGACCTCGGCTTTAGAGAGAATTTGTCATCTCTAAAGAGTGGAGAAGGAGAATTACTTTAACTGGGATACGCGGATCCGAGCAATGCCATAATTTCCGAAGAAAGGGTTTTAACCTGAAGGAGAAGACTTTAACTCAGTGTAGAGCAATGCCATCTTTCCTTAGGAATTTCTCATGCTAAAAGAGGGACAGTGGCATGGATATAGATGATCCAGAGGCTTGCCGCTTACAGCAATTAGATGAAGGGAAAGGAGTTGTTGATGTTTGTGTACTGTGAACGAGGCACAGCTTTGATTCTAAAAGGTTGATTGCATCAACCAGTGGTTTTCTTATACAAAGCCTAAGAGGAGGCTAATTTCTGCTAGGAAAATCATTATACAAAGCCTAAGAGGAGGCTATTTTGTGTCTCGTACAAAGCCCGAGAGAGAGGCTAAAAGTTTTTGACCCAGTGGGGCATATCGTTATACAAAGCCTAAGAGGAGGCTAGCAAAGAGTTGACTCAGTTGGAGAATCTTTTATACTCAGTAAGAGAGTGTTTTTTGTATCTCGTACAAAGCCCGAGAGAGAGGCGAAAAGGTTGTTTTGACTCCACTGGGGAGAATTTTGGTATCTCGTACGAAGCCCGAGATGGAGGCTATTGTAACTGTTTCAGTTGAATGACAGATCCAATATACTGATTTAAAAGAGAAAATCAGTTCTTATATGAGCAACACTGTACTCAGGGATTTAATTTGAGGATCAGGGATATTTCCTTCTCTTTGAGGAAACGGAAAATCCAAAGGGTATTGAGACTGTCCAAGTCTGCGGGTTTCCTTCCTATTTAACGAAGGGTGCTTGAGAATGTCTTTGAGACTCAAGGAAGTTAGACTGTCCAAGTCTAGAGTTTTATCTTTTGTACTATGCTTTGAGAAACAGTAGTAGACTCTATGAAAGGACTGTTCTATGAGGATGACTAGGTTCTGTTCCTATACCTCTAGGAGGTCGTCGGGACAATTTGTACGAAGCCCAAGAGGAGGCTGGAATCTTTTAAGAAGCCGACGGGTCCTTGTACGAAGCCCAAGAGGAGGCTATCATTCCCGGAGGAAGAGATCATTATACGAAGCCTAAGAGGAGGCTGTGAATACTTCTAAGAAGCCGTAGGGTCCTTGAATAATGCCCAAGAGGAGGCCGATGCTTTTAAGAAGCCCGTGGGTGTATCATCTCCTTTCCATTAGGAGAGATAACTCTTTTAAAGATGAAAACCACTGGTAAACGTGCGAGGTTTACTATCCAGAGACTTTTAGCTTTTAAAGAGGGTTCCTTAGTTAACGTCCAAGATTATGACCGTAGTGGGTACCTAAACCCCGAGACATTCAAGGCAAGCTATCCACAAGGAATAGATCAAGTCAGGAAAGTTCGAGAATTTGGAAGAAACTCAAAGATGCCATTCACGGAGAATACATTCATCTTTGGGAATAGAGTTCCTTGACAATTCCTAAGGAGGACAGCCGAAGAGAAGACTGTATCTGGTGCTCCTATTGGGGATCTAGGCGTCTATTTCTACGAATAAATGAAACGGCGTCACTTAGTTCTAGACGTAGTTGCCGGGGAAACTCGAAATATCTATACTATTATTACACAGTAGATATGAGTTTATGAAAGGAGACTTACAGTGAGCAGCCCCACAATACAGTTTATAATATGAAAGCAGTAAATGAAAGCGATAACCACTTACTCGGTTGTAGTGCTTCCATGCTGTTTGGTTAGTTGTTCAACAAAGAAAGATTAAAAACAACAGTATATTCAAAATCAAAGGAGAAAGTGCTTTGAAAAAGAAAGATTTGGGGCTTATAGCTCAAGGAGAGGCTCAGGGTTTTATCAGTGAGCGCACTGTTTGAATTTGTACAGAGGGACTTATACAAGTGACTGGGGCCCAAAAAGGTTTTCTGTACAAAGGGATGGGTCTTACACTCTCTCAAGAGGCCCAAAAAGGTTTAAAGAAAAAGAGTGGGGCTTATAACACGGGGTAGGCCCAAATGATTTTTCGTTTAAAAATGGCGATCGCGCCGAGGTTTTCTTTTAACGCAGAGGGACTTATACAATAAGTGAGGCCCAAAAATGTTTTGGTTAAAAAGGAGATTGGGTCTTACACTCAAATAGAGGCCCAAAGTGTTTTAAATGGGTCTTATAGCTCAAGGAGAGGCCCAGATGATTTTTATTTTTAAACGGGCGACGATCGCGCCGTTTACTTGTACAGAGGGACTTATACAATGAGTGAGGCCCAAAAAGTTTTTGTACAAGGAGGGGTGGGTCTTACACTCTCTCAAGAGGCCCAAAAAGGTTTAAAGAAAAATAAATGGGTCTTACTACTCGAGGGTAGGCCCAGATGATTTTTGAAAAGGCGACGATCGCGCCGTTTATTTTTTTACGGTATCGAGACTTATACAATAAGTGAGGCCCAAAGATGATTTGGTCAAAAAAAGGATTGGGTCTTACACTCTAATAGAGGCCCAAAGTGTTTTGAAAATGATTTATGAGGGTTGAATTAATCCAAAACCCTAATTTGTTTCCAAAAAATGTATTTAATTGAATAAAAATTCAATTAAATTGATCAAAAATTGTTTTACACATGGGAAACAAATTGTGATCTTGGATTAATGCTTCAAAAATTAAGTATTGACCTACAAAACAAATAGAAAGCATTAAAAGTTTGCAAAATCAATGTAGAAAAAATATTTAATATGTCAAAAACAATTAAAATATTAATTCTTTACAAAAATATCAATTATATGAAATAAATAATATTTTTGGGATTTTTTGGGAAAATAATATATTTTAACATTTTTGTGAATTATTAAAAAAAGAATCAACTCAAAATCATTAAAACTCAGAGAGAAATTAATTTTTGAATCAATTAAACAAAAATCACAAAATTCAAATATTCAAATTTATGAAAATGGCGCCAAGAACACGCGCGTTTTTTCAGTTTGCCCAGATTTTCATTTTCCATCCAATCTCACTGAATACGTAATTATAACATGCAATCCACATATCATTATGCTCGCCTCAACCTCACGATCATGTCTATGTACTTTAATTTCATTTAAATTAAACATACAACAAGAAATCACGAAGAAACCTCAAGAACCCTAATTTCTGCATGAAGGCTAGGATTTTTGATACACGATTCAAACAATGCAATTAATTGAGGGAAAACATTCCATGCATGATTATGAACATATGGCCAAATTATTGTACGAGGAAATATGCATAGATTGAGAGATGACCAAGTATGTGCTTACCTCCAAGTCGTGACAGCAAGAGCAGATGTGATTTTGAGTTGGAGGTGTTACAGATAAGTTGTGATGATCTGAACAGCTTCCCTACACCATATGGAGTGTGTTTAAACACTTGGATTGAATTGAAATGGACTGGATCAGTTTATGGCATCTCAGCTGCAACTTCACTTCAAACTTGTGTGGATGGCAAGTGATTTTGAGATTTTGATGTTCCAGATGTTATGTGAGTGTTTGATCAGCTCATATGTGATGTATGTGAGGTGTGTGAGTGATTGGTTTGTGCAGAATTGCTCTCAAACTCAAAACCCGATAGCTACCTTGCTAAGAAAGGCATTTTTGCCAAGAGAAAGAGATTTTGAGGAAAGCATCTGTTAGATGGCTTTGGTGTACTTAAACTGACCACAATTGAGCTCTATTTATAGTAGAGCAAGTTTGTTTTGCAAGGAATAGTGCATGGCAGCTGGTAAGTAGGTTTCCTCAATGTTGGCCAATGGAAATGAAAGTCTCCTCTAGCGATTGACTAGAGGTTAGGGCACAGAGCTTTGGTCCCCTTGGTCTTGGATAAGTCTTGACTGATTTCAGATGAGAATGGCTCAGTCCATGCCACCTTGATGGTTCCATTGAATGCCTCATTCCAAATTTGAAGTCTTGTCCCTATTTTGGCAACTCTAGGTTCAACATGTTATTCTTTGTTCCTTGGACCTTGGAGGCTTGGCTCAGTGATTGTCCCCTTTGGATTCAATCCTCTGAGGTATCCAAGTGGATTGGAGCAATTGCAATTGGCTGATTTTGGCAAATCGAGCCAAAATGTAAATTCAGCCTTGCTTTGACAGATTTCAGCAAGGCAGCTTGACAATGTTGTATCTCATGATGTAGGTTGAATTTGACAATGTTCTTGACCATTTTGGAAAGCTCTTACATGATACAACAACTGTTTGAACAAGTTTGGTTTTGATCTATTTTGATTCCAAGTGAAAAATCCCCCTACATTTGGCAAAAAGTGAAGGTAAAATCTGACTTAGTGAAAATTTCACTAAGTGTTGGAAAAAGTGACATTTTCACTTTTCAGCCACTTTGATAACTCCATAACTCAAAATCCTTAATGAATTGGAATGACTTGTAGTTGAAGTTTTTGTAGGTGATAATGAGGGCTACAAATCCATCTTTGGATAAGAAAAAATGGCCTTGTGGTTTAGGAGTTATGGTCCTTCAAAGTTGGTACCCTTGCCACTTTATTTTTAACTTAGAAAAATTTCTAAGTTTTATGGTTACCCCTTTTACAAGTTATCTCACTTTTCTTGATTTTTCTTGATGAATGATGATTCAAATCATACATTAACATCATTTTAGGGTTAAAAATCCATTTTGGTGAAAAATCTCAAAAAGTCAAAGTTGACTTTTGTGCACAGTTGACTTTTTATCAGATGAATTCCAAACTGTGCAATTCTTCAGGAAATCATGTCCTTGACCTAAATCAAACTTGATGGACATGTTCCATGGGTGTCATAGGGTATATTCAATCATGTATTAGGGTTTGGGAGCATGTCTTGGTCAAAAGTCAAAGTTACAGTTGACTTTTGCCTTAAAACCCTAATTGTGGTGCAGATGAAAATGAGACTTGTTGCTCAAGCTTCTTGGATCAATCCATTGTTCCAAATGGATCAATATGGTGTATTAGAGACCCTCAAATCATCTCTTGAGGTCTTGGCTCATGGTTTGTCCCAAAAGTCAACTTAGGGGTGAATTAGGTCAAGAAACCCTAATTCCTGATTTTTGATGAATGCATCCCCTGAGGCAAAATTAACTTGATGCATGGGTTCATGAGGTTCCATGAAGCATATTAGGTCATGTTTTGGATCATTGCCTTGTGCCCAGATGAAAATTTCCATCTGGAGACCCTGGTCGACCAAAACCCTAATTTGGTGACATTGTCGATCTTGAGACTTGATCCACCTAGAAGGGAGCAGCCTTGTGCTTAATCCTTGAAGCGGGAGTCCTTTTTGATCCATTGTGGATGTTTAAGAGATTAGACAAGTTGAAGATCATGTCATTTCTTGATTGATCCTTTGTCTAAGCACTCAGAGAGGGCTTGAAACCCTAATTTTGATTGTATTGGATGCTCACCCATCTTTGGGGAGACTGATGAAGCATGATGGTTCATCCATATTGTGATGATGATTTTCACAATGATGGGAAATCTAAGTGGTCAAAATTTGGGGTATTACAGATGCCCCTATTTAATCTTCTTGGACCCGAAGGTATGAATGACGAAGGTATTCGAGCATTCGGGGTGCAAGAGGATTAAATATCAGAATATCCGAAATTTTGATGGTGGTTATGAATGGTAGCTTACGCATTCATCTTCTTTAGCTAAGCAATGATGCTTAGAAAAGGTAAACTTCCCCTCGATCCTGGTCTTCAGCCAAGGAACTGGTCTCGGTTTCTTTTTTAAACTTCCCCTCGATCCTGGTTTCTTACCAAGGAACTGGTCTTAGTTTCTGATTTAAACTTCCCCTCGATCCTGGTTTCCTACCAAGAACTGGTCTTAGTTTCTGATTTAAACTTTCCCTCGATCCTGGTTTCTTACCAAGAACTGGTCTTAGTTTCTTTTGTCAATAAACTTTATTGACAAGGGACGCTATGTGTAGCGGTTTTCCTTCAAACTTCTCGCCGAATTTTCCTGGGGAGATGCCATTTGAGTGGAAAAAGTTTTGATGTCAGACTTGCTGGGGAACCCATTCGTCTGAGTTGTAGAGGTGTACAAACTTCTCTGTTGGAGACGCCATTTGTCGATTCTACTGGGGAAAGCGAGTCTCTTGAGAGACTGTTTTCGTTTGGGATCTTTCATCATACTTTTCTCGAGATCTTCCCTGAGAAACGCCATATGATGGGGTCCAATTTTGTGGGGCCGATGACCTTTTCATCAGCGGTCCTTTTTGGAGAAATACTGATGTACTGCCGAATCTCTGTTTAAGAGGCTTTCTCTGGGGATTTTCCTTAATCCGGGAAAGCAAGGATATCATCTTCAATGGCGAAGAGTGATGTTTATTGAGAGTTTTCTCTGGCTTTTCAGAGGTTCAAGTTATCAAAGTGGCCAAGTGCCGACTCTGATCTAAAGATACATTGGTGGCGAGATTGTGCAGACGCAACACTTCCTGACGAGGAAAGAACTGACAAACTCGACTGAGAAAACTGTTTATCACTAGGGGACAAGACCGGCTAGAGTGATAACGATGCAATATGAAATGTAAATGCAAATCAAAAGTGCATGAAGTACGTATGCATATGCTGACAAAACTGACGCGACATACAGACTAATGGATGAACACAATTGGATACTCGTCCATCGCGGGGCGAAGAAGTACCGTTGATTCAAAATAGCAATTCCACCTTGCTTAGGAGAGATAGTCCCGTTGGGAGCTATGTTGATCGGGCTTAGGAGATGAGAACTCGGTCGAGGCGTGTCAGACGAAACAAGGTCTCTGACACAGTTAATCCCTTCATTCAGGCATACTGGCTTAGAAGGAGTACTTTGATTCTGCACTTTGAAATTCGCTTACTTCGGGAGAAGCAATCGATGTTCTTCTGATGTTCAACAGTCAAAAGAAATGCCATCTTTAATTTAAAAGCAGAAAAAGTTTTAACAAGTAAATTCATTTTTGTTTTATTTCAAGAATCACTGATTAAGTTTAAACAACGTCGTTCTGTAAAGCTAAAGCAAGTTAAGAATTACAAACAAAAGCACAAAGGCTCAAATTTTATTGATAAGATGGAGATCAGGCAAACGCGTGATTCCAAAGAGTATATACAAAGTTAGAAAACGGTAATTTACAGGGAAAAGGGCTACGTTGAAACATAACGACCACTATCCTTCTACCAATTTTGAATTCGGGGCATCCTGAGCTTCTGTCGAAGATGACCTTTGACTGGAGATTTGCTCCGATAGATGATGTTGTAACTGCTGCTGAGGGACTTGCCTCTGTTGAACATAGTTACTTGCCATTATCCCTAATTTTTGCCTGGATTGTACTATGAGATTTCCAATCCATCGGGATGATTCTTTTTTTTTCCATGTCTCTAACTTTTGCCTGGACCGCCCTTTCGGGTTTTCAATCCACCGAGACGTTTTTTTTTTTTTTTAGTTTAGGCGAAGTATTTCTTGACTACATCAACATTCGTGGGGTAGGCAAATTCCTCTCCGTCCATGGTTGCAAGTCTCAAGGCACCGCCTGAGAAAGCTTTCTTGACCACAAAGGGGCCGTCATAATTCAGAGTCCACTTGCCCTAGGAATCAGTGAGAAATGATTGTATCTTCTTGAGTACGAGGTCTCCTTTCCTGAAGACGCGAGGTCGAACCTTTTTGTCAAACGCCCTCTTCATTCTCTGTTAATACAACTGACCGTGGCATAGTGCCGTGATTCTCTTCTCTTCAATCAGGTTCAGTTCGTCGTGTCGACTTTGACACCATTCAGCTTCGGTGAGCTGAGCTTCCATCAATACCCGGATTGATGGGATCTCTACTTCTATGGGGAGCACTGCTTCCATGCCATACACTAGAGAGAAAAGGGTTGTCCCTGTTGAAGTGCGGACAGATGTGCGATAACCATGAAGAGCAAAAGGTAACATCTCGTGCCAGTCTTTATAGGTTACAACCATCTTTTGAACGATCTTCACGATGTTCTTGTTAGCCGCTTCTACCGCTCCGTTCATCTTGGGTCGGTAGGGAGATGAGTTATGGTGTTCGATCTTGAACTCTGCACACAACTCTTTCATCATCTTATTGTTCAAGTTAGATCCATTATCAGTAATGATCTCGCTTGGAACACCATAACGGCAGATGATATTATTTTTTATAAATCGGACCACCACTTGTCGGGTTACATTGGCGAATGACGCTGCTTCGACCCACTTGGTGAAATAGTCAATGGCTACCAGGATGAACCGATGTTCGTTTGAAGCCTTAGGTTCAATCATGCCGATCATGTCGATTCCCCATATGGAAAATGGCCACGGGGAAGAAAGAACTTTGAGATGTGATGGCGGTACATGAATTTTGTCGGAGTATATCTGACACTTGTGACACCTCCTCATGTACTTGTAGCAGTCGGATTCCATGGTCAACCAATAATACCCGGCCCTGAGAATTTTTCTCGCCATTGTGTGTCCGTTGGCATGAGTGCCAAAGGATCCTTCATGAATTTCTTTCATGAGCATGTCTGCTTCTGGTCTGTCGACACATCGGAGCAAAACCATGTCAAAATTTCTCTTATAAAGAGTGTCACCGCTCAGGAAGAAGTTTCTAGCCAATCTTCTGAGGGTATTCCTGTCTTTTCTGAGTGCCCCAGATGGGTACTCTTGTTTCTGAAGGAAGCATTTGATATCGTGATACCAAGGTCTGTCGTCTATGACTGCTTCAATCATGAAGATGTAAGCGGGCCGTTCAAGGCGCATGATGTCGATCTTAGGTATGTCATTCCATCGACCTACACTAATCATGGAAGAGAGAGTGGCTAATGCATCAGCCATGTGATTCTCATCACGAGGGATGTGATGAAAGTCGACTCTGTTGAAGAAGGGTAACAACCTTCTTGCATAGTCTTTGTAAGGAATTAATCCTGATTGGTATGTGTTCCAATCTCCTTTTATCTGGTTAATAACCAGGGCTGAATCGCCGTATACGTCCAAATTTTTTATCCTTAAATCAATCGCTTCTTCGAGACCCATGATACATGCTTCGTATTCGGCCTCGTTGTTCGTACATTTGAACGTAAGTCTGGCAGTGAAAGGAATGTGGGAACCCTGAGGGGTAACAATGATTGCCCCAATTCCGTTTCCATAATGATTGACTACTCCGTCAAAGATAAGTCCCCACTGGGAACCTGGTTCTGGCCCTTCACTGGGTAGCGGTTCATCGCAATCTTTCATTTTTAGATACATGACATCTTCGTCTGGGAAGTCAAACCCGATTGATTCTTGATCGTCAATCGGTTGATGAGCCAAATGATCGGCTAAAATACTTCCTTTAACAGCTTTCTGAGCGTGGTACTCTATGTCATATTCTGATAGTAACATCTGCCAACGGGCAATCCTTCCCGTGAGAGCAAGTTTTTCGAAAACGTACTTGATTGGATCCATTTCGGAGACCAACCAAGTAGTATGACGAATCATGTACTGGCGAAGACGTTTGGCTGCCCAAGCCAAAGCGCAACAAGTTTTCTCAAGCCTTGTGTACCGAGTCTCGCAGTCGGTGAATTTCTTGCGTAGATAGTAAATGGCAGACTCTTTCCTTTTAGTTTCGTCTTGTTGGCCAAGTACACATCCCATTGAGTCCTCTAGGACTGTGAGGTAAATGATCAGTGGTCTTTCTTCCACTGGAGGTGATAGGATCGGAGGATTCAACAGATATTCCTTGATACTGTCGAAGGCGGTTTGGCAATATTCTGACCAAACGCAATCCTGGTTCTTTTTGAGTAACTTGAAGATCGGCGCGCATGTCGCGGTCATGAGGAATATGAATCTGGAGATGTAGTTCAAACGTCCCAGGAATCCTCTGACTTGTTTTTCAGTTTTCGGAGAAGGCATTTCTTGAATGGCCTTGACCTTGTCAGGATCAACTTTAATTCCTTTCTGGCTGACGATGAACCCTAGTAATTTCCCCGAACGGACACCGAAGGTGCACTTGTTGGGATTCAAGCGAAGCTTGAATTTCCTTAGACGTTCGAACAATTTTGACGGATGTTCAACGTGCTCATCCTCTGTTCTTGATTTTGCAATCAAATCATCGACATATACCTCGATTTCTTTGTGTATCATGTCATGAAACAGAGTAGTCATGGCCCTTTGATAGGTTGCCCCGGCATTCTTCAAACCGAACGGGATTACCTTGTAATAAAAGGTACCCCATGGGGTAATGAACGAAGTTTTCTCCATGTCTTTCGGCGCCATTTTGATCTGGTTATAGCCCGAGAATCCATCCATGAAGGAGAATACTTTGAACATTGCTGTGCTGTCAATCAACATGTCAATGTGTGGTAAAGGAAAGTCGTCCTTTGGACTTGCCTTGTTTAGATCTCTGTAATCAACACACATTCTGACCTTTCCGTCCTTTTTGGGAACGGGTACGATGTTGGCTAACCATTGAGGATATTCAGATGTAGCGAGGAAACCCGCGTCGATCTGTTTCTGTACCTCCTCTTTGATTTTGATGGCCATGTCCGGGTGAGTGCGTCTCAACCTTTGCTTTACTGGCGGACATTCCGATCTTAAGGGTAAATGATGTTCCACGATGCTGGTATCCAATCCTGGCATATCCTGATAGGACCAAGCGAATACATCGGGGAATTCTTTGAGAAGCTTTATCAAACTTTCTTTGACAGTTGGACTGAGCAGTGCTCCGATCCTGATTTCTTTTCTCTCTTTTTCTGAACCCAAGTTTACCGTTTCCAACGGTTCTTTGTGAGGTTCAATGGACCTTTCCTCTTGTCTGAGTAGTCGGGAGATCTCTTCTGGAATTTCGTTGTCATCCTCTTCTTCAGCCTCGAATACCGGGAACTCAAAGTTGGGAGAAGGCATCGGATCGTATGTTTCAACGGGGTATAAAACAAGCAATCTGCATGACGTGATGATTCGTGTTTAGAAGAGATAGAGAAAATGCAAGTGTGTGCAGTGTTTTGATTTTACTGCTTATTTTTATTATTGAATGTTTTTTAGGATTACCATTTTCTGAAAAAGCAAAAAGAGAAAACAGCAATTAATGCGGAAATTACAGAACGACGTTATTTTATTAATGAACAAGTCGAATCTTGAAACTGCAACCCTATAAAACAAAACTCACTCGCTTCGGGCAAAGCGAAGAGGGAAATTTACAAAAAGCGAGCCCTATCAAAACATCCGTTTCACCTGGGCAGGGTGAAAGGTTAAAGATGGCAATTACTTTGACTGGAGAACGACCTTCGGAACCTCGACAGCAACCCATTGGCGGCGAACTCCTCGGTGAATCACAAAGTCTGGCACCTTCCTTGATTTGTCTTCAGAAATGACGCTGATTTCTGGTGGAGCAGGATCATTGGAATCTGTCTCCCAGGCAGAATTGTCGTAGGAGGATTCCCCTGTTGCATTTTGCATAGCATTTGTGCTCTCAGCTGTATCTCCCCATCCAGTTGACTGGATATCTTTGAGCCTGATACGAGAGCTTTCGGGAGCGGTGTACTTGACCATATAGTCGTATTTTCCACTCGGTTGTCCCAAAGTGTCCCAAATTTCTTTGGAACTGGAGAAGTCATCCCTCTCGATGACGTTGACCTCAGGAAAAGCATAGTTGATGAATTCTAGTCCTGCAAACGTTGCGAATTCATCTTCATGTTGAGTAGTTTCCGAATGACCTGAATGTTGATCCCATGACATGGTGGGGACACAGGTATTCTGTTCAATGACGCTCAGCTGAGTTTCATTACTCGGCTGACTTTCTTACCCCAAGTTTCCTGGGTAAGGCTGCCACATTGGCAGACCATCCATCGGGCCATAGTAATTGCGATCAAAGTTTTCTTTCATCAGAGTGTCTTCCTCTAATGAATTTGGCGGAGCACGGCATCCTTCCGGATCACAATCTCCGTAGATCATTTCGACATCTGATCTTGGTATAAATCTCGGACTTTCTGTAGGAAAGCAAAAAGGCATAGGCACCTCTTCCTGGGACATATAGTCGTCCTTGTTAAGGTAGGACTTCCATTCTTCATCTGTGTCAAAGGGATCTTCCTCATTGATATCATGAATTGTCTGAGACACTGGGTGGAGAAAACCTCCACTGTGGAAGAAGTTTTGAAGGGGATGAAGACTTTCATCGTTGGCGGCCGTCTGGGTACAGGTTGCAGAAAAACCAAGACCCTTCTTTGTTTTATTGTCAATAGGAATGACAAGTCGTCCCCATCCTGTCGTATCGGTACTCTCGACCGCTTTGATAGCATCTTTGTATGAAGAAATTGAAGTTCCTTCTTTGAATTGATCGTTTTTGCTCATCGATAGTGCTTGGAACTGAGTTCCAATAACCTCCTCGGGTTCCACACAAGTAGATGATGATAAGTTACTCACGAGCAAGGTTTGTTCCCCACAAACCGTGACAAGTTGATCGTTCTAGACGAACTTTAGCTTTAGGTGGAGGGTCGAAGTGACCGCTCTAGCCTGATGTATCCAAGGTCTTCCTAATAAACAACTGTATATTGCCCGGATGTCCATGACCTGGAAAGTGATTTGGAAAGTGTGAGGACCAATAGTTATGGGAAGATCAACTTTGCCAATAACTGTTTTTCTGGATCCGTCGAATGCTTTGACGACGACCTCGCTGACTCTCATCGGAGGGCCCTTAAATGATAATTGCGTCAAAGTGGACTTCGGCATAACATTCAGGGCTGACCCTGTGTCTATCAGTACGTTGGCTAAAGCATCGCCCTGGCAGTTAACTGTAATGTTGAGCGCCATGTTATGACGGCGACCCTCTTCAGGTAATTCTTCATCACTAAATCCCAAATTATTGCAAGAAGTGATGTTAGAGACAATGCTATCGAACTGTCTGATTGTTACATCCTGTTCCACAAAGGCTTGCTCCAAGACTTTCTGTAGAGCCTCTCTGTGTGCTTCTGAACTGAGTAACAGTGATAATACTGAGATCTTTGAAGGAGTCTGTAACAGTTGATCAACAATGTTATATTCACTCCTTTGGATGAGCTTTAGCATCTCATCTTTGTCTTTTGAAAAGTCAGGATTACTAGATTGACCGACTGGTGGATCAGGAATTTCTACCTGAAGTTCCTTTTCTTTGTTGGATTCTCTAACCCCTCGGTTGAAGATTCGACCGCTCCGTGTTACACGACTGATGTCTGCAATATTCACGACGGAGGGTAATGGAATTTCCTTTCCATTCTCGATTATTGTTGCACCGTATTTGTAAGGGATCGCCTTAGCTGATTCATACGGTAATGGCCCCGGTAGATAGATGACTATGGGAACCTTCTGATTTTTCTGACCGTCATAAGTAACCTCGATCCGTTCCCGGTTGGGAACTCTAGATTCGTCAAGTAGAGGAATGATGGCAAAAATATCCCTGATCTGGTGATGACCAGAGATCGTGACAACATCCTCAACTTGATCGGCAAGGTAGTTCGACGACCAAATGATGGGTCCAGAACCCGGATATGGATGAATTTCTCCGTGATCGATCTGACCCTGAAGAGCTGCTCTCACAAGGTAACACCCTTGGTTACTTTCCGAACAGATGCTACAACTGTCATAGTTGTGTGGTGGCACCTGGCCACGCCCACTTTGAATGCAATGCAACCTCACTAGGTTATCTTCCATTGATCGGACATCCTGACTTTGACGACGAGTAGGATTCCTATTATTGATACTAATCTGCTGAGTATCTTCGTCCATATAAATTGGCATTCACCAATGATTTAACAAGTGCTGAAGTGCCTCCTGGACAAGGGTACAACCTCGATCGTTTTCGCAACCCGCTTTACAGCTTTGGTAATCATGTGATATTAAGAATCCGAGTCGGACCTGCTCAGCATGTAACTCTACCAGGTTGGTATCCATTACGCGGATATCGAAGATCTGAACCATATTGATTTGATAGGAGTTCCTATCATGGTAGTCTTGGATCCATCCAAGATCCATCTGATGCTGGAGGGCCTCTTGTATGAAAGAGCATCCCTGCTTGTTTACCGAGAAAATCAGACAAGAACTGTAATCGTGCCGCGGCAGATTATGATACTGGCTTTGCCTTGAGTGCATTGCCACCAAGTTGATATTCATCACACGGATGTCGTGGTTTTGAATGAGGTTAGAATTCGTAGAGACCATGTTAACTCCACGAACTCGGTGCTCCTGGATCCATCCGAGATCCATCTGTTCCTGCAGAGCTGCTTGCACCACAGAACATCCTTGGTTATCTTTAGAGCAGATATCACACTGGTGATAGTTATGAGGTGGCACATGGCCATATCCACTCTGTCTATAATGCATCTTGACCAGATTGGTTTTCAACAAGAGTACATCGTGAATTTGATAGACATTGTTAGTCTCTTTCTCAATCAGATTGACTGCAGCCTTCTCATGTTGAGGCAGCGGGTTCGTAAGAACATTAGGGTTCGTATCTTTGAAAGATAAGAGCCCGCTCCTAACAAGCTTTTGCACGTCGGATTTGAAATTGAGACAAGTCTCAATGTTATGCCCTGAACCTCCTTGATGATAAGGGCATGTTTGATCCACCTTAAACCAGAAAGGCGGATTCTCCGGAACTGAAAGGGGAAACTTAGTCTGAATGTGCCCCTTAGCCAGCAGTAACGGAAACAGCTCTGCGTACGTTACAGGTATAGGATCAAATCCTGGTGGCCGTGTTGTACGGTTGTTGTTGTATGGAGGACGAGCCTGCTGAAGAGGCTGTTGTGTCCTTTGTTGATCAGGCTGGCTCTGCGCAACCTGAGGTTGATACATAGGAACAGGCGCGGGGCCGATAGCAGGAGTAACAGCTGCTACTGGCTGATAATGACGCCTTTGCTTTCCGAGAGAGATATTCCCAATATCTTGCTCTTTTTTCTTAGGGAGAGCACTACCGTATTTTTTAGTACCGCTCGTTGATCCAGTGTCTTTTACCAAACGTCCTTCTCGGACGGCTTCCTCAAGACGTACACCCATGCCGACCATTTCGGTGAAATCACTGGGTGCACTGGCAATCATTCGGTCATAGTAAAATGAGCTTAAGGTCTTTAAGAAGATTTTTGTCATCTCTTTTTCCTCAAGAGGTGGACAAATTTGAACGGCAATTTCACGCCACCTTTGAGCATACTCCTTAAAGGTTTCCTTTTCCTTTTGCGACATTGATCTGAGTTGATCTCTGTCGGGTGCCATGTCCAAATTGTATTTGTATTGTTGGACGAAGGCAGTACCAAGATCTCTGAATGTACTGATCGTAGTACGGTTTAAACCCATGTACCATTTAAGTGCGGCACCGGTTAAACTATCCTGGAAGTAGTGAATCAGCAGGTCCTGATTCTCCGTCTGAGCTGACATCCGCCGAGCGTACATCACCAGATGGCTCTGAGGGCAAGAGTTACCCTTGTATTTTTCAAAGTCGGGCACTTGGAACTTGTGCGGGACTTTCACATTTAGGACCAAGCAGAGGTCTGCGGCGTCCTTTCCAAATAGATCCTGACCGCGAATGGCTTGCAGCTCTTTCTGCATTTCCAAGAACTGCTCCTGGAATTCATCCATTCTGTCAAACATAGTTTCCTTCTTACCAGAAGGTGTCTGTGGAACCTGTCCTTCCGGGACAGTGTGCACCACAGGGGGTGGTACCGTGACTACGGCAGTAAGTCTTGGCGCCTCCCGAAGTTTGTAACCTTCAGGAGTCTTGAGTATGCCCCTGGCATCTTCGCTTTCCCGAAGTTTGTAACCTTCAGGCCCAGCGGCTTCTGTTACGATTCCCTGATCTTCAGTGATCGGCGAAACATATCCTTCCGGGATATAGTTAACAGGCATGCCCCAAGGACAATCTTTCGGTATCTGATACCTAGGATCATACTTTTCTATGATGGGCATTGAGGTGATCTCTGAGATCACAGTTCTTTGTAGCTGAGCTTCTGCCATGGCTTGCATGTCGTTACGAAGCTTTCTCATATCCTCTCTCAGAGTGTCGATCTCTTCTTTCAACTCTCTGTTTTCTTCCTCAAGATCATCCATCTTTTTCTGACGATTGGCCCGAGTATTATACGAATGAGACAGTTTGACTCTAGAATCGAGACACAAACGTGAGATTCGTAGGTAAGGAGAATACGCGATGTGAGAATGATGAATGCAATGATTATATTAATTGTTTTTAGGTTTAATTAAAATAAACTTCAACAATTAGATTGCAAATATCAAACAGTGAGGAAACCCCTTTTTATTGAAATTCAAAGGATTACAGAAATGGAAATACAGTAGATTACAAAGTGCAGAAACAGAAACCTAAACTAATGGGTCCTGAGTCCTCTCTGAGGAGAAACCAGGTGCTGACTCTGGTACTTTCCTTTTCTTTGACCGGGGCGCTTGGGCCGTTGTCGGGTTGTCATTCCTTTGCCAGGTGAAAGGAGTGAGCAAATTCCTTTGGTCATCTTGATTCTCTACAGCATGCTGCTCCAAAATTTCAATCATAGCATCTTTCTCTTTCAGTAATTGCTGTATTTGGATACACTCTACGTCAAGGGTGCGGTACTTGTTCTTCCAAGACCTTCTTTCCTTTTGAACTTTGTTGAGAGTAACCTTAAGCCTTTCAGTTTCCATCATGAAGTACATGACAATTTCCCTCGGCGGAAGAATTCCGTAATGAGGATAAGGCATCTTTAGCTTGAGAGCTCTAGTTTGTACCCAATGGAGATTAGGCTCCACCGAGACACAGTCCGGTTTTCCCAGAGACTCTCGTCCTTTCTTATGAACATGTTTCCAAGCTTGCACTATTTCCATCTTTAGTGCTCTGTCGTTTTCTCCTTCTTTGAAGAAAAGACCTTCCAGATGAACACCCAGTGGGATGTGTCTCATCGGGTATCCAAATTGACGAAGAACTAATATCGGATGATAGTTGATTCCTCCCTTAGTTCCTATGAGGGGTACGCTAGGGAAGTTTCCACAACGATCAATGATTTTGATTCCCTCATGACCCTTGTTGCACCAATCTATATCAGAGTTGGTAAGAGACATGATCTTCTGTGGCCAACGTAAGGCACTCTTGCAATCCCAAAAAGCAGCAGACTTGGGCAAGTGCGAGATAAACCATTTATAGAGCAAAGGTACACAGCATGTGATCTCCCCTCCGCTGTACAAATTTCCCAAGTGTACAGAATGATACGCATCTGCGAGCAAAGTCGGCACAGGGTTTCCAATGAGAAAAACCTTAATAGCGTTGATATCGACGAAGTTATTGATGTTGGGAAACAAAAATAATCCGTAGGTGAGCAAGACAAAGATGCTTTCAAAAGCAGTCCCGTTCCCTATACTAGCAAAGTACAGAGCTTTCTTTGTCAAGAACTGGGCTGGCAAACCTTGGATGCCACCCATAGTAATCATGTGAGTCCGGACCTCAGACTCGTCCAAATGAATTGCTCCTGCAATAGTCTGATTCTTTGGAATTTCTTCCAGTCCAGAAAATGGAGCTCGATCAGTGATATGTAAATCAGTCAGATGAGAATACTCCTCCAGCGTTCGTGATAGCTGGTAATCCGGGAATGTGAAACAATGATAAACCGGATCGTAGAATTGAATGAGCGCGTCCATGATCCCCTTAATCACATGGACTCTTAACAGTGGTAGCAAACCACCGTGCTTGGCTTTGAAAGCCTCTGGGTTAACGATCATCCTCGCTAACATTCTCAAATCCCCTAGTTTTGGAACCTTGAAGGTATACTGGTGAGTTCTCCTTCTACCAAAATCCATTAGTGTAATCCTTTTCTCTGATATTTGCAATCACAGTCTTAGTTTAATTTGAAAAACAGAGAGACTAGAAGAGAAATTTTTTTGAATGTTTTAATGTTTTATTAAATGAATGCATGAATGCAGCACACAAAAACATAGAAAAAACATGGGGTCAGGGGGTCATTGTCATGAAGTCAAGGCTCTACCCATCCCCAACGGTTTATACTAGGGTGATTTTTGTACCTGTACTCATTATCATCAGCTCCTCCCAGGAAAGCAAAACAACAAGCGGATCGCCAGCGAGTTGTGTGCAATCTTAGAATAAGTGCTATTCACCGAGAATAGATCACCAGCCTCAAATGAGGGTAGTATCGCGTAACAGCTATTTCCGATAGCTTCCGCCTTACGAAAAAGGTTGGCTTTTCTTAAGTGTATACTCAATCTCACCACATGCGGCATCACACGCATTCCCAGTAGCAGAAAAATAAACACGTATAGCAATTAGGAAAAGCAGTATATATATATTTGTCCTAATCATCCTAGACTTATAAAGCTATGAATCTTAAGTTCCTGAAAGAAATGGGTTCCCCGGCGGAAGCCCCAATCTGTGGTTCCCTGCCTAAGAGATGGACCAGCATAGGTCAATCTTTCTCTTCGGTAGAGTTCCCATTTTCCGTAGAAAACGGGGATGATGCCCTAAGGCAGAAAAGGAGACTCCCCAGCAGAGTCGCCATTTTACAAGGAAAACAGAAAGAAAGAAAAACAAGGGCCCCACGGTGGGCGCCACTTTTCTGTTGGCGGCCACCGCCAAGAAAATGACTTACCCAAGGTTTAAATTGTAAGAAAGAAAGAATTGGCCCCACGGTGGGCGCCACTTTTCTGTAGCGAGCGATTTTGGACGCGGTTCTTAAGCGTTGGTCGCTCTCTGCGGTTGAGCTTAAAACTACAGGTCGATTCATTTTTTATCCTATTGTGAGCTGAATAAGGAAGGGAAATAGATGTCTCCAATTAACCCTGCTTGCATACTGAGTTTAAACAGCGGTCTGTTAGGTTACGGATGCTATCAATGTGGGGGGGCCTTTGTACTGGTTATTCGTATTTCGCCAATACGGTTCTTTCTTTCTTTTTTCTAGGCAAAGGGTTTCTGGCGGGGAATAAAGATTAGGATGTTAGGACTGATGCTTTTGAATTACTGCTTTTAATTGATGGAGATATGGGATTTGGGTTTTTTGTTGATTGTGCTCGCTAAGATCTTTTCTTTCGATCTTATGCCTACGTATTCCCGTTTACCGAAACAGGGAAATCAGAACGTTCGTAGTTCCTCCTATTCTATGGGAGGAAATTGGTGTTTTTGGTGTTTTGGTGTCTTGTTCAAAGCCCAAGACGTGAAGCGAAAGGTGATTTGTATCTTGATCAAAGCCCAAGATGTGAAGCTGAAAGGTCTATTTGTGTCTTGTTCAAAGCCCAAGACGTGAAGCTGAAAGACCTCGGCTTTAGAGAGAATTTGTCATCTCTAAAGAGGGGAGAAGGAGAATTACTTTAACTGGGATACGCGGATCCGAGCAATGCCTTAATTTCCGAAGAAAGGGTTTTAACCTGAAGGAGAAGACTTTAACTCAGTGTAGAGCAATGCCATCTTTCCTTAGGAATTTCTCATGCTAAAAGAGGGACAGTGGCATGGATATAGATGATCCAAAGGCTTGCCGCTTACAGCGATTAGATGAAGGGAAAGGAGTTGTTGATGTTTGTGTACTGTGAATGAGGCACAGCTTTGATGCTAAAAGGTTGATTGGATCAACCAGTGGTTTTCTTATACAAAGCCTAAGAGGAGGCTAATTTCCGCTAGGAAAATCATTATACAAAGCCTAAGAGGAGGCTATTTTGTGTCTCGTACAAAGCCCGAGAGAGAGGCTAAAAGTTTTTGACCCAGTGGGGCATATCGTTATACAAAGCCTAAGAGGAGGCTAGCAAAGAGTTGACTCAGTTGGAGAATCTTTTATACTCAGTAAGAGAGTGTTTTTTGTATCTCGTACAAAGCCCGAGAGAGAGGCGAAAAGGTTGTTTTGACTCCACTGGGGAGAATTTTGGTATCTCGTACGAAGCCCAAGATGGAGGCTATTGTAACTGTTTCAGTTGAGTGACAGATCCAATATACTGATTTAAAAGAGAAAATCAGTTCTTATATGAGCAACACTGTACTCAGGGATTTAATTTGAGGATCAGGGATATTTCCTTCTTTTTTAGGAAACGGAAAATCCAAAGGGTATTGAGACTGTCCGAGTCTGCGGGTTTCCTTCCTATTTAACGAAGGGTGCTTGAGAATGTCTTTGAGACTCAAGGAAGTTAGACTGTCCAAGTCTAGAGTTTTATCTTTTGTACTATGCTTTGAGAAACAATAGTAGACTCTATGAAAGGACTGTTCTATGAGGATGACTAGGTTCTGTTCCTATACCTCTAGGAGGTCGTCGGGACAATTTGTACGAAGCCCAAGAGGAGGCTGGAATATTTTAAGAAGCCGACAGGTCCTTGTACGAAGCCCAAGAGGAGGCTATCATTCCCGGAGGAAGAGATCATTATACGAAGCCTAAGAGGAGGCTGTGAATACTTCTAAGAAGCCGTAGGGTCCTTGAATAATGCCCAAGAGGAGGCCGATGCTTTTAAGAAACCCGTGGGTCTATCATCTCCTTTCCATTAGGAGAGATAACTCTTGTAAAGATGAAAACCACTGGTAAACGTGCGAGGTTTACTATCCAACGACTTTTAGCTTTTAAAGAGGGTTCCTTAGTTAAGGTCCAAGATTATGACCGTAGTGGGTACCTAAACCCCGAGACATTCAAGGCAAGCTATCCACAAGGAATAGATCAAGTTAGGAAAGTTCGAGAATTTGGAAGAAACTCAAAGATGCCATTCACGGAGAATACATTCATCTTTGGGAATAGAGTTCCTTGACAATTCCTAAGGAGGACAGCCGAAGAGAAGATTGTATCTGGTGCTCCTATTGGGGATCTAGGCGTCTATTTCTACGAATAAATGAAACGGCGTCACTTAGTTCTAGACGTAGTTGCCGGGGAAACTCGAAATATCTATACTATTATTACACAGTAGATATGAGTTTATGAAAGGAGACTTACAGTGAGCAGCCCCACAATACAGTTTATAATATGAAAGCAGTAAATGAAAGCGATAACCACTTACTCGGTTGTAGTGCTTCCATGCTGTTTGGTTAGTTGTTCAACAAAGAAAGATTAAAAACAACAGTATATTCAAAATCAAAGGAGAAAGTGCTTTGAAAAAGAAAGATTTGGGGCTTACAGCTCAAGGAGAGGCCCAGGGTTTTATCAGTGAGCGCACTGTTTGAATTTGTACAGAGGGACTTATACAAGTGACTGGGGCCCAAAAAGGTTTTCTGTACAAAGGGATGGGTCTTACACTCTCTCAAGAGGCCCAAAAAGGTTTAAAGAAAAAGAGTGGGGCTTATAACACGAGGGTAGGCCCAAATGATTTTTCGTTTAAAAATGACGATCGCGCCGAGGTTTTCTTTTAACGCAGAGGGACTAATACAATAAGTGAGGCCCAAAAATGTTTTAGTTAAAAGGGAGATTGGGTCTTACACTCTAATAGAGGCCCAAAGTGTTTTGAATGGGTCTTATAGCTCAAGGAGAAGCCCAGATGATTTTTATTTTTAAACGGGCGACGATCGCGCCGTTTACTTGTACAGAGGGACTTATACAATGAGTGAGGCCCAAAAAGTTTTTGTACAAGGGGGGATGGGTCTTACACTCTCTCAAGAGGCCCAAAAAGGTTTAAAGAAAAATAAATGGGTCTTACTACTCGAGGGTAGGCCCAGATGATTTTTGAAAAGGCGACGATCGCGCCGTTTGTTTTTTTACGGTATCGGGACTTATACAATAAGTGAGGCCCAAAGATGATTTGGACAAAAAAAGGATTGGGTCTTACACTCTAATAGAGGCCCAAAGTGTTTTGAAAATGATTTATGAGGGTTGAATTAATCCAAAACCCTAATTTGTTTCCAAAAAATGTATTTAATTGAATAAAAATTCAATTAAATTGATCAAAAATTTTTTTACACATGGGAAACAAATTGGGATCTTGGATTAATGCTTCAAAAATTAAGTATTGACCTACAAAACAAATAGAAAGCATTAAAAGTTTGCAAAATCAATGTAAAAAAAATATTTAATATGTCAAAAACAATTAAAATATTAATTCTTTACAAAAATATCAATTATATTAAATAAATAATATTTTTGGGATTTTTTGGGAAAATAAAATATTTTAACATTTTTGTGAATTATTAAAAAAAGAATCAACTCAAAATCATTAAAACTCAGAGAGAAATTAATTTTTGAATCAATTAAACAAAAATCACAAAATTCAAATATTCAAATTTATGAAAATGGCGCCAAGAACAACGCCAAGAACACGCGCGTTTTTTCAGGTTGCCCAGATTTTCATTTTCCATCCAATCTCACTGAATACGTAATTATAACATGCAATCCACATATCATTATGCTCGCCTCAACCTCACGATCATGTCTATGTACTTTAATTTCATTTAAATTAAACATACAACAAGAAATCACGAAGAAACCTCAAGAACCCTAATTTCTGCATGAAGGCTAGGATTTTTGATACACGATTCATACAATGCAATTAATTGAGGGAAAACATTCCATGCATGATTATGAACATATGGCCAAATTATTGTGCGAGGAAATATGCATAGATTGAGAGATGACCAAGTATGTGCTTACCTCCAAGTCGTGACAGCAAGAGCAGATGTGATTTTGAGTTGGAGGTGTTACAGACAAGTTGTGATGATCTGAACAGCTTCCCTACACCATATGGAGTGTGTTTGAACACTTGGATTGAATTGAAATGGACTGGATCAGTTTATGGCATCTCAGCTGCAACTTCACTTCAAACTTGTGTGGATGGAAAGTGATTTTGAGATTTTGATGTTTCAGATGTTATGTGAGTGTTTGATCAGCTCATATGTGATGTATGTGAGGTGTTTGAGTGATTGGTTTGTGCAGAATTGCTCTCAAACTCAAAACCCGATAGCTACCTTGCTAAGAAAGGCATTTTTGCCAAGAGAAAGAGATTTTGAGAAAAGCATCTGTTAGATGGCTTTGGTGTACTTAAACTGACCACAATTGAGCTCTATTTATAGTAGAGCAAGTTTGTTTTGCAAGGAATAGTGCATGGCAGCTGGTAAGTAGGTTTCCTCAATGTTGGCCAATGGAAATGAAAGTCTCCTCTAGCCATTGACTAGAGGTTAGGGCACAGAGCTTTGGTCCCCTTGGTCTTGGATAAGTCTTGACTGATTTTAGATGAGAATGGCTCAGTCCATGCCACCTTGATGGTTCCATTAAATGCCTCATTCCAAATTTGAAGTCTTGTCCCTATTTTGGCAACTCTAGGTTCAACATGCTATTCTTTGTTCCTTGGACCTTGGAGGCTTGGCTCAGTGATTGTCCCCTTTGGATTCAATCCTTTGAGGTGTCCAAGTGGATTGGAGCAATTGCAATTGGCTGATTTTGGCAAATCGAGCCAAAATGCAAATTTTGCCTTGCTTTGACAGATTTCAGCAAGCCAACTTGACAATGTTGTATCTCATGATGTAGGTTGAATTTGGCAATGTTCTTGGCCATTTTGGAAAGCTCTTACATGATACAACAACTGTTTGAACAAGTTTGGTTTTGATCTCTTTTGATTCCAAGTGAAAAATCCCCCTACATTTGGCAAAAAGTGAAGGCAAAATCTGACTTAGTGAAAATTTCACTAAGTGTTGGAAAAAGTGACATTTTCACTTTTCAGCCACTTTGATCACTCCATAACTCAAAATCCTTAATGAATTGGAATGACTTGTAGTTGAAGTTTTTGTAGGTGATAATGAGGGCTACAAATCCATCTTTTGATGAGAAAAAATGGCCTTGTGGTTTAGGAGTTATGGTCCTTCAAAGTTGGTACCCTTGCCACTTTATTTTTAACTTAGAAAAATTTCTAAGTTTTATGGTTACCCCTTTTACAAGTTATCTCACTTTTCTTGATTTTTCTTGATGAATGATGATTCAAATCATACATTAACATCATTTTAGGGTTAAAAATCCATTTTGGTGAAAAATCTCAAAAAGTCAAAGTTGACTTTTGTGCACAGTTGACTTTTTATCAGATGAATTCCAAACTGTGCAATTCTTCAGGAAATCATGTCCTTGACCTAAATCAAACTTGATGGGCATGTTCCATGGGTGTCATAGGGTATATTCAATCATGTATTAGGGTTTGGGAGCATGTCTTGGTCAAAAGTCAAAGTTACAGTTGACTTTTCCCTTAAAACCCTAATTGTGGTGCAGATGAAAATGAGACTTGTTGCTCAAGCTTATTGGATCAATCCATTGTTCCAAATGGATCAATATGGTGTATTAGAGACCCTCAAATCATCTCTTGAGGTCTTGGCTCATGGTTTGTCCCAAAAGTCAACTTAGGGGTGAATTAGGTCAAGAAACCCTAATTCCTGATTTTTGATGAATGCACCCCCTGAGGCAAAATTGACTTGATGCATGGGTTCATGAGGTTCCATGAAGCATATTAGGTCATGTTTTGGATCATTGCCGTGTGCCCAGATGAAAATTTCCATCTGGAGACCCTGGTCGACCAAAACCCTAATTTGGTGACATTGTCGATCTTGAGACTTGATCCACCTAGAAGGGAGCAGCCTTGTGCTTAATCCTTGAAGCGAGAGTCCTTTTTGATCCATTGTGGATGTTTAAGAGATTAGACAAGTTGAAGATCATGTCATTTCTTGATTGATCCTTTGTCTAAGCACTCAGAGAGGGCTTGAAACCCTAATTTTGATTGTATTGGATGCTCACCCATCTTTGGGGAGACTGATGAAGCATGATGGTTCATCCATATTGTGATGATGATTTTCACAGTGATGGGAAATCTAAGTGGTCAAAATTTGGGGTATTACACCATGATTTAACCAAGGATGCTTGTTAGAGGATAGTAGTGACTTGTATGCCATAAAAATGTGTGTGAACTACTATGTGGATTATGTTTGACATGTTATGCTATCATGTGTGTTTTATGATTGATATTGTAATATGCTTGTCTAATATTGTTGTTAAGAATGAATGAGAGAATATGCATGCTTAAAATGAATTAGGAAGAGTGAGGAAACCTTACCCCAAAACAAATGGTGTAGTTTAAGGTTGTGTCTTAGTAGTGACTAAGATTGTGATAGAGAAATCTAGATGGCGATGCTCGTGCACTCGATGTATAGATGTGCATCCTTGACGAGTAATGGTCTAGAGGAGAGTGAGACACTAGCATGGAACATGTGTGTGAACCTTGTGTTCTTTGTGAAAGGCGAATGTGGCCTTGTGATTGTCGAATACAATCACGTTGTGTATATGATCACGTAATCGTAACCATTTCTCTTGGGTTGCAGTTTCATGAGTCTCGAGCTCCTCTGAAACGTATGCATGGTACTTGGCAGGTTTCATTCCCGCGTCTAGTACGAATGGAGCCTATGTTATGGGTAGAGACTTGTGATGGTTAACAGACCATGAGAAGTGACGGTTCACGGTTAACAGGCCGATGTTCCCGAATCCATTTCGTATGTCAAGTAAATTACAAGGATCCATGACTCGGGTCGACTTCTAGACGTAGAAGAGGACGGGAAAAGGGGATGCCTTGGTACAGGTTATCGATTAGTGATATTTTGAGTTAACAGACTCATGACATGTTTCCATATAGTGTGAGATTTAGAACTCGAAGTCCTTTCCATTCCCTTGGAATTGAGTTAGGATTTGGTTAGAACCCTGTAAAGCCGAGAGAATCCATAAGATAGGGAACTCACTGAGATTTAATATCTCACCCCATTATTTTTTATTATTTTCAGGAAGCGATTGCAGGTATGATTTACAAGTGGAGCTATGCTTGGATGTTTCAAGAGAAGCTTAGTTGAGCTTAATCCGCTGTATATTATTATTTTCTTGTACAATGAGGAATATTGTACTTTATTTTTAGATTTTTATTGTTTTGGCTAATTTTTGTGCCTTGTACCATCGGTTATATTTATGTATTAGAAATGGTCAAGTAGGTGAATTATGCCATTAGGTACCTATGATTGTGTCAGTGCCAAATAAAACACTTGTATGGTATTATTCTAGATAAATATTACACAAGGTGTTACAGATGGTATCAGAGCAGGTCGTATCGTCGACCTAGCCTTGAAACATCATAAGTAAATCTATTCCTGCCTCTTAAGCGTGTCTTGCCAACATGACTCTTAATATCATATTATCTAGTGTAGGGCCTGATCAACCTAATACTATGTATTTGATAGGTAGAATCATGTTTGAGCAACCACGAGGACTCCGAAGTGTTGTCGAAACTTGTGTTGTGAGGGTAGGCTCAAGCCAAGAGTTTGTAGTAAGGAGTTTTGGTCAGCTCAGTGAGGTTTTAGTAGAAGTTGCGCTTGGGTAGCATGGAAATTAAAGAGTGGTGTGTTGTTCAAGCAATCCTTTGGAATTGATGGAGTCTGAAAGTTAAGGACCTCTATTGGAAGATTGGTCGAGGTATTGAGGAGTTTGTAAAATCGCTAGTAAAGTTGGATTGACCACTAGTACGGATAAGGATCTCAAGTAATCTCATTCCATGAGAAAGAAAAGTTGTTTTTGTGAAACGTGTGACGTAAGGTCCGGAAGTGAGATAAGTATTGGTACTTCAGTTCTAAGGTTACTATGGTATCTTGAATGGACGAGAATATCTTAAGGAATGTGTTCGGAGCAATGTCATCCAACTGGTTAAAAGTTGAGAGTTAAGGATGTTCGACTTTCATAGGAACCTAAAGTAGTGATGAAGTGTGAGAGGAAACAAAAGGACGTGTTTACACACTTCAAGTGAAACAAGTGTGTGCCGGACGAAGAGTAGGAGATAAATTGCACATATTTAGTTATGGAGAGAGATTAAGTTTGAGATGATGCATTATGGTTATGTCTTCGGTAAGAGACCAATTTGGAATTTGTTAAATTACCCAAGGAACAGTATAAGGTATTGTGTTGGAGAAAGAATGAGCATCATTTAGCAACGGAAAATGTAGTGATACGGACCAAAAGAAGTTGTATTAAGAAACAGTGTAAGTACCTTGGATTTAAGGGAATCTTAGTAAGATGGTTTTATATTTGGACCTAAGAGGATTACAGTGGAGATTGAAAGTAAGCACGATGTAGAAAACGGGGTCAATGGTATGTTATGATGAAGTGATAACGGAACGTATTTTGGACGAATGTGTGATAGAGTTATTAAGATGTTGTTAAAGCTAAAATTAAGGAAGCGTAATCACGGATGGTTCACCTGTGAGGAGCCTTTTAGTATGACGAGAAATGAGAAAGTTACATTTTGGTATTGAAGAACGCGTAGTGGTAGCACCATAGTCACAAGTGTATGTGATGGATTCTTATTCTTGAGACAAGTGTGGAGGGACGTACCTTGTGGAATAGTGAGCATTGTGTCCTAAGAAGCAAGATTACAGTAAAACAACGAGAAACAAATCAAGACTTATTACGGACTAAGTGTAAATCAAGGAACGATTTATATCGGAAGGGTTTTGTAGATAGTTGATGAGGATTGTCAGTTGCGAATCTTCCATTAAGTAATTTGGTGTAAGTGTGATGTGCAATGGATAGTGAAGGGTAAGAAATCCTGGTTAATGTGTACGTAGTGATGGAAAAGTTCTTCAAGAGAATGCATTTCCCTGATTTATTTTCAAGTATAGAGAGACTTATGCATTTGGGAATGATTGGAATATTCGGAATCTACCTTTTGTTGGACTAAGAACGTTGTTGTATTATTTCTGTCCAAAGAAACTCAAGTGAGAGAATAAGGTTGTATGCTGACATATTGTGTCCGCCACTTTGTGATACCGTTAATGGTTGCGTGTTTGGTTTTACTTGTGGACAAATCAAGTATGAGTTGTGTCTTAAGCATTAGAATGTCGTCATTTTTGACCTCCCGTTAGTGTAGTTGTTTGAGCACAAAATGAATTATCTCGCTGAAGTTTTATAATGCGACCGCCTCAAAATTTGGAATTTTGACTTGTCACTTGGTTGAAGTGTGTCGTCGACTTTGTCGGTTTTACCTTGAGTGGATCATGGTTAGTGAATGTAATATAAGTTAAGAAGCCGCGAGTTGAGAATGATATTCCAAGATAGAACAAATCGGATTGGTGGTTTGGGTAGGGATGGCTTTGAATTAAGAGGAAACTGGTTTTTAGATTCTGCAGCAGTGTTAACCGACTAACGCAATGGGGTTAACCGATTAACACGTGCAAGGATGGTGCTTTGCACTGAATTTTGAGGAGTTAACCGATTTGCTCAGATGGTTAATCGATTAACATGTGTGTAAATTGTGAAATCCCTTAGGAACCATCATCTGAGTTTTGTTACTTTATGTTGCTCCGAGTGGATAGTATTGTGTGAATGGAGAACGAGATTACAAGTAAACGAAGGACGAATTTGTGTTTTGAAATCGTGACTTCTGGAAAGGTGTTGCGTAGTTGGCAATTTGTTCAGGCAACAAGAGAGTTGACTTTGGGGAATAATCTGGTGAACTGTGTTGAGTATGAGAAGGTCTTAGGTGTATTACCGTTGCGAGTCTTAAGGGCGGAGTTAGAGAATTCTCACGAAATATTGATCTTGCAAGAAATAGTTCGGTGTGTAATTATGGTATTAGTAAGGTATGAACGGTTGGTCCGAGTTAGTAATTGTTATCTTCCGTGAGTTCACAACATCGGATTTAGACCGTGAGAGTGGTACCAGTTGTGCGCAGTTGTGTTTTACCAAGAGAATGAAATTTGAAAGTTATCTTTCCAAGTACGAGTAAGGATTGGACGTCCCGAAGTTAAGCATGTAACTTGAATTGTATATGGAACAGAACGATTGAGAAATGAGGACTTAATTGAGAAGCATGGTATGGACTTCGACGGCGGAGGTGCGTGTGGAGTGTTGTATGTGAATTGGCGAGTAGTATGGAAACTCACAATTGTGCCTTGAATGGTTTAAGTTTTGATAAGTGGTGACTTGCATATGATTGAATTTTCGTGATGGTGTTACGTGTTATTGGTTAAGATCTCGTGTCAACAAGAAACCCTAAGTAAGTCGGAACCCCGCAAGAGGAATCTTTGGAATGTAGTAACCAGAACCAGAAGTTGTTAAGCTATTTTGGATGAATTGTTTCGAGTTTAGACCGGATTTGGAGTTGTGAATGTTACGGTTGTAGCAGTGTAACTCATATACCTCTACCGTCTAAAGAATATTGGACCAATGTTAAAATATTGTATGTTGGCGAGGAAATTATTCTACTATAGGACGTCAGTAAGTTTATTTTACCGTTGGTTAGTAAGGACCCCAATGGATGAATGTGTTTCTCCATTGACTGTTAACTGCTTGATAGTACTTGAGAATCCGTGGGGTTCTACTGTTAGAATTTGGGTTACGTAGTGGAAGGTGACAGATGAAAGAGTTGGTCAGAATGATAAGAATTTACGGGGATTATTGCTTGTAAGTATGGAGATAAGGAGATCTTGTTTTAAGTGTGTTACCTTTTGGTGTGACACGAAAGAAATGGAATATCGGACTTAATGGTTACAGTGTATAACATCAGATTAAGTGGAACTAGTAAAAGAGTCGTTTAAAGGATTTATGAAAGGATAAGTCGTCTGTAATTGCATGGAGATATGGAATCACTGAATTACCTCGCGAAGATTGATGAGTATTTGTTATCTCAGATCAAGATGAGGTGTTACGGTTTTGTTTTGTGGCTCGGTAGAAGTGTATAGAATGATATATTTTCCGAAGGTAGGGTGCAACCAAGTATTTTAGTGTGGGACAACAGATGAATTACAGAAAACCAATTAGAAGTTAATCCAGTATTGAAATAAGAGTATGACTAAGGAACCGAAGTTTGATAATTCGTGAAATTAAGGATTTTGGGCTGTGAAGTTAAGTTGGAATTGGAATACGTCAGAAATTTGAATGGAAGTAAAGTTAAGCATGGATATAAGACAAGGATACAAGTTGCGGTGATTGTTGAGTACAGGAAATTCTAGGGCGAATTTCAATTTAAGGGGGGGAGAGGGTAATACCCCATATTAACTATATGCTCAATTGGATATCAGATGAGTGTCTATATGCTCTATCTATGATCAATTGGAATAATGGAATTCTCTAAGTGTTTTAAGTATGGTCAATTGGGATCAATAGAGCAACTGGGGAACTCTAAAGAGATCAATTATTTTATGAAAAAGACATATCAATTATTTTAACTCGAGAAAGGATTTTAAGGTAACTCTAATAATTGATCAATTGGTTTGAACGACAAAATATCAATTGGAGATATTTTACCCTGTTAGATTTATAATATATAATAAGGTTTTATATATATATATATGTGTGTGTGTGTGTGTGTGTGTGGGGGGGGGGGGGGGTAAGAGAAAGAGAAAGAAAAGAAATAGAAAGAAGAAGAAAAACAGAGAAAGAGATAGGGAAGAGAAGAGAAGAGGAAAATGGAAAAGAAGAAGCTTGGATCCTCACCATTGTTCATCATCTTCTTCAACCTCCTCTTCGATTATCAGGTGGGTTTTAGTTAGAGACATAAGTTTTAGAATTGGAGTTGTGTAGAACTTAGGTTAGAAATTTGAGGAAATGAATAATTGTGTGAATTGTTGTTTCTAACGGTGGAAATGTCGAAATAGTAGGGTAATATAATTGGGTCATGATTGGGGGTTGATATAATATGATTTGGAAGTGTTTTTGGTGAAGAAATGGTAGAGTTTAGCTTTTTGACCTATGTTTTGCGCTGCTGTGAAATTCTGGGTTTCGCATGGTTCGCCTAGCGAACCTGGCGAAGGGCAAAGCGAATGGTTTGTCGAGGATTCGCCTAGCGAACCCCAAAGTGAAGGGAAGGCGAATGTTCGCCCAGAGTTCACTTTGCGAACTTTATGCCCATTCAGTTCTGACTTGGTTCGCTGAGTGATTCGCCTAGCTAATACAGTAGCGAACGTGACAGATTTTTCTATGTTGTTTCCTTTATAACTTTTGATTCGTAACTCGGATTGACGCACGGTCGGAAGCGTTGGAAAACTATTTCAATGCTATTTATAATATTGAAGTACAAACATATGTTTATGCCATGGATTGATAAGAAAAATATAGAAATGTAATGTATGTAATTTTGATTCCACCAAAACTCAAGGATCGGGAATCCAATTGATACGAGTCCAAAGCCTTTGGAAAGATGATCCAATAAGGTAGTGAATGGTAATGTTAGACCATGATTTAACCAAGGATGCTTGGTAGAGGATAGTAGTGACTTGTATGCCTTAAAAATGTGTGTGAACTACTATGTGGATTATGTTTGACATGTTATGCTATCATGTGTGTTTTATGATTGATATTGTAATATGTTTGTCTAATATTGTTGTTAAGAATGAATGAGAGAATATGCATGCTTAAAATAAATTAGGAAGAGTGGGGAAACCTTACCCCAAAACAAATGGTATAGTTTAAGGTTGTGTCTTAGTAGTGACTAAGATTGTGATAGAGAAATCTAGATGGCGATGCTCGTGCATTCGATGTATAGATGTGCATCCTTGACGAGTAATGGTCCAGAGAAGAGTGAGACACTAGTATGGAACATGTGTGTGAACCTTGTGTTCTTTGTGAAAGGCGAATGTGGCTTGTGATTGTCGAATACAATCACGTTGTGTATATGATCACGTAATCGTAACCATTTCTCTTGGGTTGCAGTTTCATGAGTCTCGAGCTCCTCTGAAACGTATGCATGGTACTTGGCAGGTTTGATTCTCGCGTGTAGTATGAATGGAGCCTATGCTATGGGTAGAGACTTGTGATGGTTAACAGACCATGAGAAGTGACGGTTCACGGTTAACAGGCCGATGTTCCCGAATCCATTTCGTATGTCAAGTAAATTACAAGGATCCATGACTCGGGTCGACTTCTAGACGTAGAAGAGGACGGGAAAAGGGGATGCCTTGGTACAGGTTATCGATTAGTGATATTTTGAGTTAACAGACTCGTGACATGTTTCCATATAGTGTGAGATTTAGAACTCGAAGTCCTTTCCCTTCCCTTGGACTTGAGTTAGGATTTGGTTAGAACCCTGTAAAGCCGAGAGAATCCATAAGATAGGGAACTCGCTGAAATTTAATATCTCACCCCATTATTGTTGATTATTTTCAGGAAGCGATTGCAGGTATGATTTACAAGTGGAGCTATGCTTGGATGTTTCAAGAGAAGCTTAGTTGAGCTTATTCCACTGTGTATTATTATTTTCTTGTACAATGAGGAATATTGTACTTTATTCTTAGATTTTTATTGTTTTGGCTAATTTCCATGCCTTGTACCATATGTTGTATTTATATATTAGAAATGGTCAAGTAGGTGAATTATGCCATTAGGTACTTATGATTGTGTCAGTACCAAATAAAACACTTGTATGGTATTACTCTAGATAAATATTACACAGGGCGTTACAAGAAAGTAATAAAAGGAGCATCACTATCCAATCAGGTGCAATCAATTTCATCCTCTTCTTGGAAGTTATTTTCTTCATGGGCGACTTTGTGGCACAATCCTTAACACTCTATACATTCCCTCTTATTTCAACTCCATTTAAGCCATCTTTAGACATATCAACTTCAATGACTTCAAATTCATCATTTAGTGAAGTTGTTCTATCTTCCTTACTATCATCAAACTTAACTCCTATTGCATTATAATCACTTTCTTCTAGTTCATCTGCTCCATCACATGATTCGATTCTTTGATTTAAATCAATGCATTGAGACACAACTACTTTTATGTTGATGTCCTTCACGATGTACTCAACAAATAATTTCTCGTCAATCTTCGTCAAAAAATGGTTCATATATCCTTTCCAATTTTATTTAAACCCTAAAGTCGTTTCTCACATAATCCCAATCAAGCACCAAATTAACAACCTCAGAGACATTCCATTTTTTAAATTTTTTATCATAGTCAATTATTTGAACCTCGCCTATTTAAAATATGGTCTTGTTTCTAGAAAACTCTCCCACGCGGTGAACCCAACATAGATCAATCTCGGGCTTTGTTAAAAGATTTTGCAACCCACCATCTTCTTCTTTGATACATAGTTCATCGATGGGGTTCTCATGCATAAGTCAAATTATGAGGACTTGAATTGAATTTCAAATTAACAATAAGTTTTATAATTGTTTAATTAAATAATACAATAATTAAATAATAAATGACATGTCATTAGTTGGTCCAACTAAAATGAAAAAATATATATAAACACATTAAAAAAAATATATAGATGTTGTGCCACATAGACACATTAGATGAGTCAGATCACTAAAAAGTCTAAAATAACAAAAATTTTAAATGACAAAATTGAAATATCACTTTTTATATGTGGTAAAGAAGAAGTCGCCTATATAACAAAGAAAAAAAAAAATGTCATTAACCTAAATATTAATAAAATGTTAAATGTAACGAGATGTTTTAGTAATATAACTAGGAAGTAATAAAAAATCATCACTATGCCTCAAAAAAAAATTTAATGTGGTGTTTCTTTAATTGTCAAACAATTATAATATTATTAATATTCTCTCAAAAAATTTAATGTGGTGTTTCTTTAATTGTCAAATAATTATAATAAGATTATTATTATTCTCTCAGTGTCGTTCTATACATCAAGACATCGAGGAACAAATATCATAAAAAGACCAGAATAAAAGAAATTACTAGCCTCAGCCATCATCGACACCTCATTGCATGTTATAGATATTTACTTGCATGTTACAGATATTTGCTGTGTGAAATCTAAAATAATCCAACAAACAACCAAAAAAGAAAGTATTATACAAGTCTCCTGATACAAAAACTATTACAAACAATGGCCACATAATACCAAATGAGTCTTTTACCAATGACAGAATTTAACATGTGCTTTTGGTGATGCTCGTTCCATCCGTAACAAGTCTTTTGAAATGTCTAACAACACAGGTGCATCCAATTCAATATAAATACAATAAAAAGTAAGAGTCTCTAACAAAGGAGAATTTGCAAGTATGAACTTTATCAAACTCATCCCACGCTGAGAGTTAGCTCTAATGAAGATATCCACTGTCTGAAGTTTAAGGCAACAACTTTGGCATTCTAACTCCTTGGAATGGTCTGACACTTGTGTGTTATCATCATTGTTGTAATTCTAAAACATAAAAATTAAATAGTCAAATTACAACAATAAGAAACAAGCTAAGCAGCATAGGTTTTCATGTTCACCTGTATAGTAAGTTTAACCAAGCTAGGAGCACTTTTTAGAAGACTGACAAAATACAAAATGTCTGCTTTATCCTCCAAATTGAAGAGTTCCAATTTAAGATACTCTAAAGAGCTGAATGAGCTTGTTAGCAAAGTGGGAGGAATGATATCTGCAAATGGGATCTATGCATACAAACAACAAATCTGTGAGATTATATTTGGATTGGACCATCAATCAAAATTCAACATCACTTCTCTTATAAATATATAAAATAAAAGAATAAGATAGTCTTTAAAATATCTAACAGTGAGGCCTGCCGAACAATAATGAAAATACTACAGCTTGTGATGTTTTCTAACCTTTCCCCAATTGGCCAGAGAAAACTTCTTAATTTGTGGCAAACTTTTGATAAAAACAGATACTTCATGCTGATATGAGTCCAGTGTAAAATCGATCAAATTGTTTGCTTTCTTGAGACAAATTGACTTTGTATTCTTCAATCTCAGAACTAAGACTTTGAGAGAAGGAGAAGATATAACAAGATGATCACAACCAAGACAGAATCCAATGTCGAGCTTTTCAAGAAACGGACAACCAGACATAAAACTCTCAAGTGCAGTGGTGTCAATTTCATCACAATGTAAGTGAAGTTCAAGCAATTTTTTAAAGCCGCGGAAATTAGGTGAAATTGACAAATTTTTAACTCCGATAAATTTGAAGTAAGTCAATTCCTTACAAGAGAAGAGAATATCTGGCATTTGATCTCCAGGATCTTGAGGATATTGAGGAGTACGGGAGTTCATAAGCTCGAGGTGTTTAATGTCCCTTGACATAAAGGGAATCCACATATTGAGTTTTTCTGCGTTGATCTCAAATTTGAAGCCTAAAAGCATGCAAATACAAAACTTGTGTATTGGCCCATTGTGGAGGATAAGAACATCCGTGATGATATTAGAAATTACAGCGTCAGGGTCATCGAGATCCAGAAACCTTTCAAAAAAGTCATTGTCAAAACAAAGATGTGGGGCTGAAGTCCACATGTACCTCCACTTTTTTGACAAAATACTAGTTCTAACTATGTCTCGGACTCCCAAATTTCCGAGGATGGCATCAATGACATTACATGGTAAGTCACTGATTCGATCATTTTGATTGGCCTTCTTGTTGAGCAAAGTCATCACAGAACTACGACCAATACAAAATGAAGTGTAAAAAATAGGTATGAATAAAATAGTAAAGGTAAGTAAAGTATATGTATTCAAGCATGGAATGAGATCTTGGTTTTATTTTTGCATAAAGTTAGTTAAAAACTAGCTGCAGGTGATATCTATCCATCCATTCAACAATACAGGAGTATATTATATGTTGAGTTTGAAATACTGAGAAATGAATAGATCTGAAAGCAAACATGTAATCTAAGAATGAAAAGTGAAGTGCCCTAATAAGTAAAAAGGAAAGAGTATAGCAATTTTGATATATTCTTACGGTTGAGAGATAAACGGCGGTGGCTTGTGGGAGTCGCCGAAAGGTCGGTACAGAGAGAGAGAGAGAGAGAGAGGGTGGAGGCTGAACCGCTTCCGACGAGGTGGTGATTCGTTTAGTTTGGGTTTCGGGTTGGGCGGATGGGTGGGTTTGGGTTAGTGAACGGATCTGATGATAAGGTTTGCTACATACAAATGCTTTTATACACAATAAGATTATGGAAACTAAAAAGATATTTTTGATTGAGAAAACTTTACTAATATGATTATTTATTAAAATAAAAAAGAAAACAGAACTTCCTCTTAATGGATTTCAAATGAAGAATCCAATTGATTATTTGTTGGATCTCAAAATAAATGTCATAGTTGTAAAAATCATTTATTTTAAAATAAATATTGTTTTTAGTTTTTAATATTATTTTTATTTTTATTTTTCAATTCTATTATCTAATTAATACTCATAATTTATTATTTTTCTTACTATGCATTAATGATAATTATAATACACTAATAATTAATAAGTATAATTTTGTAAAATTATCATTATTTCTTTCCATTTATTACATTTTAAAAATATCAATTATGACCTTTATCAATTATGATTTGAAATGTCTGTTAATAGTAAACAGGCATGACATGACATAGTGGATTAGTGGTACATCTATAAATACCATAAAACTTGATTTACCCTATTAATCACATTAATATTAGCTCGGTTTCACATATTTATAAAATCAATATAGATAAAGCAAATTCAAAAAGCACGAGTTTATTTCATTACCAGCAACATTAAAATATTTTTATTTGATTTAAATTTAAAAAAGAAATATTAAAACGCACTAGTTTAAAAATTCATGTTTAAAAAAAATATAACAATGTTTTCACAAAATCAACGTCACTTAAAATTTTAGTGAATTATTCCCAATCATTAAAAATACAAGTGTTTGATCATATTTTTGCATTTTACCAAGGTCATCATAGGCATCAATGAACAAAGATTTTCTTGATATAATTTTTGGAATATATATATATATATATATATATATATTAACGTGTTATAGTTTCAAAATTTGACTTAGTCCGAATTTTGTTGGGACATAATTTATTTGTTTATCATTTGTTTATGATCTATTTATCTAGACAAAAAAAGTTGATGTCTTCTCGTGAAGTATTTTCTTGATTTCTTGAATAAGCTTTGTATTGACTACAACGTACATAACACAATGTGTTATAAAATTGATCGTACCTGGATCAGACAGTTGATAGTGGTCAACGGCGTCAGGAACGGCAGCTCCAGTGATGGTGAGAGACGGCGGGGGGTGTACCTGCAAGGTACTCCGACGCTCAAGTGAGAGAGTGTACAGAATATCAGCAAATACAGAAAGAGTGAGTGGTAAGAAGAATATGTCTAACCTGACCCTCTCAAACGAGAGGGTATTTATAGAGAGCCTCCAGCGCGGGGCCAACGGTTACCTGCAATGGGCTGGATCAACTAGGTCCACTCCAAGTAACTGATAGGGCTTACGTGTAGTAGTGAAGACCAGCACGTGGTATTCGCCCTAGAGTAACTGCTCCTAGATTTCCGGAAGTAGGGCAAACCGAATCTTTCGGAAGTGGGAGGTCACTTGGAACGTGTCCACACGGGATGGACCGTTGGGTGCTCCTCGCGGGGGAGGAGCCTTCTGTGGTCGAGGAGATGTGAATCATGTATACTCCTCGCGGGGAGGAGACTTATGCGTCGAGGAGAGATGATGCCCGTGGAACGGACATGGCCTCGCGGGGAAGAGCCACGTTCGTCGAGGAGTGATGTGTAGCATTCTCGCGGGGAGAAGCTAGTATGTCGGGGAGATATATCTCAGCAGGGTGTGATGTCCTCCTCCCCTATTGTCCCAAGTCCCCGACACTGCCTGAGTGCCCGACGAAACTGTGGCTAGCACGTGGCAGTCGCGTGTCCTGCAGAAGGACCTTACTGGGCCTCCCCAGGTTGTATGGGTTGGGCCTGCTCGACTGTTGGGCAGCCTCGGCCCAGTCCAGAACAAAAATACTTTGTTAACATGCATTTTGTTAGTCAAACCAGTGGATGATGAATGACTTGTTAAATAAACTATATTTATAATGAGTCTAAGTTCATTTTAAGATCAATTCTCATAAGACTCTTGCTTCTACACAATACACTTCCTAGTCGCGGGTCTTGATTCTAAGCTTATCCAATCGATGCTTTTTGAAACTAGATTCAAAAGCTTGTGGAATTGAAGTGAGTGGTTTGTACCATAGCTAGATTGAAATGCTTAACAGTGGTAGAAGATTAGAAGTCTCAAATTGTTGTCGTTGTTGGAGTAAAAGCTTTCAAGAAAGATGGAAGAGAAGAAGAGAAAAGAGAGAAAACTGTAAAGACTGAATTATGAAAATAGGATTGAGTGTGTAAATAGTTTACATCATACAAGACCCTTTATATGGTCAACTAAAGCCCATACCCAAACTACACAAACCGACCAAGTCTAAAGCGTACAAAATGTAAAATACAAAATCACAACTTACATTTTGACACTACTGTGTATTGTATTTGACTCTGTCGAATACAACTGACTCCTGAACTTCGACTACCTGCTTCGACCTAGACGAATACTAGCTTCGACATAACACTGAATTAAAACTTCTAACACACTCCCTAATTCATGTTCTGGAGACTTCTAATCCTGATGCTTCTTTTCAACTCGTCGAACCTGACTTTCTTCAGGGTTTGGTGAGTATGTCAGTTAGTTGCACGTCTGTCTTGCAATGCTCAAGTTCAAACTTTCCTTTGTTGACTTGATCCCTCGGAAAAGGATATCTCTTTTCTATATGCTTACTTCGACCATGACACACCGGATGGTTCTCCAGGTCGATAGCTGACTTGTTATCGACAAATAACTTCATTTTTCTAGGTTCTTTTATCTTGAGGTCTTCTAGCAACATCTCTATTCATGCTGCTTGGTATGCTGCATGTGATGCAACCACGTACTCAGCTTCACATGATGACAAAGCTACAATGATTTACTTCCTTGAGCTCCATGAGATTGAAGCGCCTTCGATCATGAATATGTATCCTGCAGTACTCTTTTTTTCATTTTGATCTCCACTAAAATTTGAATCAGTGTAGCCATATATTTCTGCATTTGTGTCGGTCTTCGTCTGCCTTGGCATTAACACACTGTAATCAATCGTACTCTTTATGTATCTCAACACCCTTTTAACTGCAGTGAGATGACATTTTTTGGGTTTCTCTATGAATCTACTTAACAATCCGACACTTTGACAAATATCTAGCCTGGTATTGCAAATATACCTCAAGGATCCAATGATTTGTTTATACAGGGTCACACTTACAAACTCATCATTTGTTTTCTTCCTTAACTTTGCTCCAGTTTCTAATGGCGTAGCAGCTGCATTACAGTTGCTCAAAATTTGGACACAACCCTTCAACCTTCGACATTGGTTGGGATTATCGTTGCAAATCTGACACTTACCATGCAGTCCTTTCAATATCCCATGTTCACTCAATTTCTTGATAACCACAGTCATCAGAGACTTTACCTCGTCAACATCCATGATCAATTCAGATTTTGAATTATCCTCAATCATGTTTACCGCAGGTCCACCGTGATTGGGCAACAAATTGTGCTGAATGTTAGGACCTTCCTCAGCAAAAGTCAAAATCTTTTGATTGATGAGCTCTTGAACCTTGGTTTTGAAAACAATACAGTCCTCTGTCGCATGTCTTATGTATCCAGCATGATAGGCACAAGACGCATTTGGATTATGCTTCGGGTTAAATGGAGGAATTGCAGGTGCGATCTCTTTGGGAACAATTACCCCTTGGTGAATCAAGTAAGGAAACAATTCAGTGTATGTCACCGGGATTCTGTCGAAATTCAGACGCTTACGATTTCCTTGATTGTTATTATTTTGACGGTTTTGATTCTGTTGATTTTTGTTGTTCTGTTGATTCTGTTGATTTTGTTGTTCACGTTGCGGTTGTTGATGATTCTGAGCATTCTGAGTTGGTTGTTGCGGATGATACTGGTATGGCGGTTATTGATATTGTGTAGCAGCAATGTAAGGATATGGATAATATGGCATATGAGTCATGGGAGCTTGATACTGAGGAGAAACTTAAGTTGTCACAGCATTGGCCTCACCTTCTTTCTTCTTTGACTGACTGTTCTGAGTTTTTCTGTTGGCCGGCTACTGGGAAGCAGCTTCAGGAATCTTTCCAGTCTTCAACCTGTTCTTAATTCGTTCACCAATGGTTACAACATCAACGAAGTTTGATGAAGAACTACCCACCATTTTCTCATAATAGGATCCTTGCAATGTACCCATAAAGATATCAACCAATTCATTGTCAGAGAGAGCAGGTCGCACACGAGACGCCATCTCGCGCCATCTTTGTGCATACTCTTTGAATGTTTCAGCTGAGCGCTGAGACTGATTTTGCAACTGTAATCTGGTAGGTGCAAGGTCAAGATTGTATTTGTATTGCTTCAAGAACGCTTCAGATAAATCCCTCCAAGTACGGATTTTGCTGCGTTCTAAGCCCATGTACCAATCCATTGAAGCACCAGACAAACTATCTTGTAAACAATGAACTAGCAATTCATCATTATCAATATAGGATGCCATCTTCCTGCAGTACATTGTGATGTGACTACGTGGGTAACTCAAACCTTTATACTTTGGAAGCTCAGTTATCTTGAATTTTTGCCGCAATACAACATTCGGAACCAAACATAAATCTTTGGCCTCCATGGCAAAAGCAGAAAACCTTTCAATAGGCCTGATACGATCTTCCAACAACTTGTAACCAGCAGGTATATCTTGATTAGTGGGCCTGACAAGAATCTGAGGATTTGGCAGCTGAGATGCGGCCGGAGCGTGCACTTGCGGAGTAGCAAACTGAGAAGGATATACCAAACCCGGATTAACTATCTGACCAACATTCTGACCCATCTGAACACCAAACGGATAATTCGGAGGAAGTACCATAGCAGCGGATGAAGATGCCCCGCATAGAACATTCTAGTATGAACATTCTAAACGGCAGTTTGAGCAGCTTGAGCAGCTTGGGATGAAACCGGAACATGAATAGGAGCTCCGCTATACACATGCTCTTCTTCATCAGGAGTTTCAATATCAGCCAACACAGGAGTCTGACGAGTCTGGACTTGAAGATTCTCATGATCGTCACTCACCACTAGAGGTGGCACCGGAGTAGGTATACCCCACGGATATGCAGCAGTACTCCCATTAGGCATGGGCACAACAAAGGGCTGATATAGTACAAAGGCACCATTATTTGCAATCTGAGGAGTGTAATTCAGAGGCATGCCCCAAGGAAAAGCAGCAGGCATTTTGTTCAAACCATACTGAGAATTCGACGGGTGAACAGCAGACTGAGTCACAGGCTCAACTGGCACTTCAACCGTAGTAGGAGAAGGAACAACAACAGGAGTAGCTGTAACAACAGGAGACGTGGTCACTACAGGAGTGACAACGGTTGCATCGGTGACAGTTGCAATAATAGTGGCAGCAGCAGTAGCGTCTTTTTTATCATGAAGGAGTTCCATAATAACATCCATGTATGTCTGAAACTGATTCATCTGACCTTGGAATTGGGACAGAGTTTCCTTATAAGCAGCGTTCTCAGCTTCGAAGTCATCCATGATTATGGATCTGCTTGAACGACTAAAATACCGATGTCGAGTCGTCGTCTTGCTACAAGCCGAAGACAGACAAGGATAAGCAACGGTTTCCGGATGAGAGGATGTGCATATGTGTGCAAATAAATATATGCTATGCATGCAAAAATAAAGTTTTAAATTCCAGGAATTCTTAAACTTATCTTTGTTGACAATAATCATAAAGCATACAAGTAAAGATGCGAAAGATAAGATTGGCAAGAAACTTCGTTCATTCATTCAACAATAAAGGAAAGAAGTGCAAGTCAAGTACAAATCAGATATCTGCCTTTTGGGCTACAATAAAATCAGCATGGATCCTATCAAAGACCACCCTGCAAACAGATAAGAAATGGAAAATAGCCCAAGGAGTCTTGTACGGCAATGCATCAGGATATGCATCCCTCAACAACCCTGGCAAGTCTTCAAGCGCGTGCTCAGTAAATCTGGCTAGACGGTCGTGCCTCTCACCCAAATACTTCGCATCCTTCATGAGGTTGCGCAACAAAGAATGGTTGGGTCCCTGAATCATATCCTGAAGAAAGGCCTCTTTCTGATCCAAGAGAACTTGCAGATGACGGCTTTGTTGCTCACAATGAGTACTCTCCATATTGAGCTGTCTGACCTGCTCTCGGTGCTGATGTGCTTGATCTTGTAGATTCTAAATCTCACCGAAGACTTTGTCGGGCTTGGTTTGACACTGAGAAAAGTTCTTTGCCAATTGATTAGCACGGTCTTGCTCACTTTGCCACTTGGTCTTGAACTCGGATAACTTTCCTCGAAGCTCTTCAAGTTGCTTCTTGTAGCTCAACTCATCTTTGTAGGCTTGATACTGGGCATCGGCAAGTTGTCTCTTCTTTGAAGTGAGTCCCTCATAGGTACTTTTCAAAGCATCACCCACTTTCCTTTGCTTGTTCTGTTCAACTTCCACCTCTTTGAGCATGCGCTCACGCTTCTGATGGAGCTCAGTCTGTAGGCTATCCTTCTCGGAAGTGGCTCTATTAAGGTTGAGACGAAGATTGGCATTCTCTTTCTTCAGCATTTCAATGGTTAACTTGAGTTGATCGACTTCAGATGGAGGGACAATGGCAAGTTCAGGAAGCTTGGCATTCATGGAAGGCTCGGGAGAAAATGGCAACAAGATCTCCTTGACACGCTCTTTGACCCAAAGTGTGTAAGCTTCCTTGGCTATGCAATTCTTCTTACCCAAATCAGCTCTTCCTTCGAAGTGAATATGAGTCCAAGCAGCACTAAACCTCTTCAGCAATCCCATGTCATCAACCCCTTCATGAAAGATGAACTCTTCCACTACCTCAGAATCTGATTTGGCAATCATAGGATATCCCAAGAGACAAACATTGGAGAATTTCCCATAATGAAGAATGATCTTAGTATCATCGAAGACTCGAGAATACCAAGAAATGTCATCAGCAGTAAGAGACATGATTCGTTGAGACCACTTGAGATTACCCTTATTCTCAACAAAGGGACCCTTTTGCGGAAGGTGAGACATGAACCATCGGTACAACAGAGGAGCACAACAGATAATGGTTCCCTTCTTATTTTCATTCCTCGAATGAATAGAATGATAAGTATCAGCAAGAAGTGCCGGAACAGGGTCTTGGACAAGAAGATACTGATGGCAGCCTGAACTACGAAATCCTCCATGTTCGGAAACAAGACAATCCCATATATCAATAAAGCAAGAACGGCATTGAAAGCCTTCTAGTTTCCATCCTTAGCAAAGGAAGTGGCTTTGTCAACCAGGAACTTTGAAGCAAACCCTCGAATACCCTTCCCTTTGGTCTTGAGATTATCCTCCACATCCTTCTTACTAATGCAAAGAGCATCAGCAATAAGGGGAAACTTCGGACAACCGCTAGTATAGACAAAGGGAACATGCTTCTTGATCTCAACCCCTAAAATATAAGCATACTCCTCGAGTGTAGGTGCTAGCTGATAATCCTGAAATGTGAAGCACCTAAGTGGTGGGTCATAGAACTGAACCAGAGTATGAATGGCGGTGATGTTGACTTCAGTGTTGAGAATGGACAACAGATTACCATAAGTGTCTCTGAAAACCTCTCAGTTATCTTCAACCGCACGGGATGCTAGACCTCTCAAAGTACCCAGCTTAGGCTCCACAAACTTGTAACTAAAGATGCCTCGACAACCCATACTCATCTCTATGATAATGTCAACGAAGGATAAGTCTTCGAATAACCTGGAAATGCATTTGCAAAAATTAATTTACATGATGATATGATATGCAACACAAGCACAAGAAGCCAACATTATCGTGAACAATCAAATCTGAATAATCTGGATATCTACATATAATTCTGTGTCGGTGCAACATAATCTGACGTGTTGATGCAAAATTCGATGTGTGTGAGAAAACAAAGGTGTGAAGTGGCTTGTTTTCCTGTAAAACCTATCCCCCTCACAGGTGTGATCTAGACACAACAAGGTGGTCCCTAGAAAGGTCGCCCAAACCATAGGACTCAGAATAAAAACCCCCTACCGTAGTGAATTCTCACAGGACGGAAGTATTCTCAAGTGAATCACGATCTGGGATGTGGCTCTCTTGGTAACCCAACGCGCAAGACGCAGGCCTCACGACTATCCACGTTCTAGCCTATATGTATGCTAAGCCCGGTGTTAGGACTTTTCTCTCCAATAATATCTACCCATCCCAACAACAATAGAATATAGCAGATATCTAGAGTATACAACATATGAATATTCAAAGCAGTAAAGAAATGCAGTAAATAAACATAAAGCTAAATAAAGCATAAAGCAAGTAAAGCGCAAAAGATAAACACCCAAGCAGGCCAGAAAAACCAACAAAACTAGGCGAGACCCCAACTTGCAAGCAAGGACTCCCCAGCAGAGTCGCCAGCTGAAGATGGTTGGTTTATACCTGAGTGAATCAGACACTCAAAGATAACACAGAGTCGCCACCGAACTTTATTTAGTCCCAAAGGACAGGGAAAATATCGATAAAACCCAAGGGAAAGAGAAACGGGAACGGGGGTCGGTTATGCGAAAGGAAGGTACTAGCACCTTACGCATCTGTCGTACTCGACGGAAACCATTTCGCTTGCTTCTAGGCTTGGATGGGTTATCTATCTAAAGGCTTCTGGCTAAAAGAACATGAGAGAGAAAGAAAAGAAAAAGGAAAGAAAGTGCTCGCGGAGGATTAGGGCCCTCGTGCCTACGTACCCTCATAGTGCAATGAGGATATCAGAGCGCCGTAGTTCAAAGGAACCAGGGAAAAGAAGGGGAAGAAGGGTGGAAGTGTGCTCGCCAAGATCATCGCAATCTCGTGCCTACGTATCATACATTCGAAAGAATGTAAAATCAGAGCTTCCATAGTTCGGGGAACTAAGACGGAAAAAAAACAGGGAAAATGGTGTCAAAACCAAGAGCAAAAGAAAGAAGAAAACCGCTGGGGATTCCAAGAGATGGTATCAAGAAAGTAAAGGGGAAAAAGAAATAGAGGAAACTCCACTAGGGAGGTAAGAGAACAAAGCGACAGTGCAGGGAACCAGAGGATAAGCGACCCTACTGGAGAACAAGCAAAGGGATGGTGTTGAAACCAAGAAGATAAAGGAGTAAAGGAATAGAAAGGAGACTCCACTGGGGAGATAAAAGAACAAGAGTATGCTGGGGAATCAGAGGGTAAGCGACCCTACTGGGGATCAAAAGTATAAGGGTTCGGTATATTAACTAATTGGCAGTGATTAACCTAAGGGAAAGAGATAATGACTCTGGCGGGGATAAAGGTTTTAACAGATAGACTGTGATCAACCATAAGAGAGAGTACTGAACCTGAAGGGATTTTGATATATTAATTGATAAATAGTGATTAATCGAGAAAAGCAAGGGTTGCAAATCTGCGGGGATAGAGGAGCATTGGTTTTAACAGGTAAAATATGATCAACCAAAAGAAAGGGTGTAGAACCAAGCGAAGGTTGTGACCCAAAGGACGGGTGTGGAACCAAGCAAAGGTTGTGACCCGAAACGGGTGTTGGTACTGACTGAACAAACAAATACTTGACCAACAAAAGGCGTATTAAACCAAAAGAGGTTGCTAACCGCTGAGGATTCGATGTGAACAGAAAACTATGATTAACCAAAAGGGGCCGAGTGATTAACCAAGAGAAGGTGATTAACTCGAAAGGGTTCAGTTATTTAACAGGCAGGTTGTGGTTAACTGAATAAAAGGGTGATTAACCAAAAGAAGGTGATTAACCCAAAAGGAAACTCAGTATGTTAACAGATAGACTGTGGTTAGCTGAGAAGGAGTGCAAATTGGTGTTTTAACTGTCAGGCAGTGATTAACCACGCAAAGGGGGAAGAACCAAGAAAAGGTTGTGAACTGCAGGGGATTCGGATTTTTACAGGAACCCTGTGTATAACCGAAGCAAAGAAGAATTGAGAATTTTAAGGGGAATCAAAAGGTGATGACTGACCACAAGAAAATCAAATAATGAAACGAGAGAGGGATGTCAACCCAAGACAGTGATCTTTAACCAAGAAGATGGTGATTGATCAAAAGAGGGATTAAAAGAGATATGAGCTATCAAGGATCGACCTCACTGGGGAAGAAAATACGCTACTGCCTGGGGGATAGAGGTGACTAAACCAGGCACAGGGTCATTCGTTCCCTACCTGAAGTAGTCAGAACGAGAGTAGGAATTCTCCCTTCTCATTCCTTCTCTAACACACAGGGTGTAGTGCAGAAGTTAAAACGGACAATGTAACAGCTCCAAGTTGTACAGTGCTCTAGTGTGTCGTGCGAACCTTCGACTCAGCAGGGGAGAAAGAGAGAGAAAGCCCTAAAGAGAAGCTAAAGGGAGGATCAATAATCGAAACGAAGTTTCGATTAATTTATCAAAGGGAAGGAACATGCTAATAATTTTCCAAAGTGAATTGAAAAATCATTAAAGCAAAGGGTGCATTATTGATTTGTGCAAGATTAAGCTTATTCATGAAGAACAAACTTAATGAAAGAGAGTGCAAACAGTGCCAAAAACGTCCATAAAATCAAACATATCAATCCATGGAAGTTAGAGGAAGAAAGCATGGCAAACAAGCTTGAAAAACACAAAAAATTGCATTCTGTTACAGTGGTAACCGGTTACTCTAAAATGAGTAACTGGTTACTTGCTTGAAAACAACAAGATTTGGTGAAATTTGTACAGAGTAACCAGTTACCTTATATTGAGTAACCGGTTACTTAGTTGAAAAAAGCAGCGCAGGTGCAAAGTTTGTGAAGAGTAACCGGTTACCCTATATTGAGTAATCGGTTACCACTGTAACAGTGGCAAAAATAGCTTTTGAAAAAGCACTTAAAGCATCCAAATCACTTGTTCAAATTACCACATGCTAGGGTATGAATTTGTGCACAAAAATTAAGCTTAACAACAACAAATAAATAGTGATGGAATCAATTAACACATCAAGATCATGGATCAAGAAATGGCATAATCAATTCATACACAAAAAGCATCGAAACTACATCGCGAATGATACGAAAATGCTCGAAATAGTAAAGATGAGTGAGATCTACCAACCTACAAGCCGGAGGATTGGCTTGGTAATTGTTGCAAAGAGATCTTGGTGCAGATAATCAAAGAAAACCATATAAATCTTCAATTATAGCCGAATTGTACCAAAACCGAGCAAATTACGACGAAACTCCAAAATACGAATTTGAACCGTTGAATCTTGACGAAAACACTTGAGATGAATGCGAAAGCTAATAAAACCCCAGAAATCCAAGTATAATTGCAAGATGTTGAAGGTTAAGCTCAAGAAATAATCACTTCCAAGGTGAAAGTGATTATTCTTCAACGGTGAAGAGCTATAGTGAGGTTTGGGAAGAAAATTGAGATGAAGATGAAGAAGTTGCAGAAAAATTCAGAGAGAATGTGAAGGAATTGAGTGTGAAATGTGAGAAATTTGTGTGAAATGGTTGATCCTTTAAAAAATGATTGAAGGTTTGTTTATATAGACTTTTGGTTTGGAGTATGAGAGGGTTGGAATTAGGCTAAGAGCTAGCTTTGGGTGGGTTGGAATTAGGCTAGGAGTTAGTTACACTTGACTCACCGAGTCAAGCGGTTAACTCGGTTAGTTAGGAAGTTAACTCGGTAGCAATACCAATGTAAGCTTCAAATCCAAAGGTTGACATGCTTGGAAATCAAGGAACATGGTGCACTTAAATTATAGTGAAGCATCAGAATAAATGTAAGTGGAGTGTTTGGGATAGTCTTGAACTGTCTAGAATGTTCCACATACTGCTAGAATCAAGTAGAATCCAAAACAAAGAGAATGCAGAGTTGTTGTCCCAAAAATGCAGTAGGAACTGCAAATCTTTACAGAGTAACCAGTTACCCTATATTGAGTAACCGGTTACTCTAGGCAAAATTTGCCCAGATTGCTCAGGAACAAGTGCTGAAGTCCCGGTTTTGATTTTTCAACCTCTTGTTTTGATGAATAGGCATGGAAGCCAATATTTTGAGCTTGTTTTGATGATGGGATGATCTTGTGAAGATTCGATTAATCGGGCTTAAAAACCTGAAAAATCCTGCAACAAGAAACATATAGAGAAAAGTGCGAATGCGTATGCCAGCAATGCAAATGCTCATGCTTATGCAAACGGCAAAAGAAATGAGGTCAAATTTCGGGTTACGACACAGTTATTTGACATAATCCCTAACTTTTGCCTAGATTTCCCTCTCGGATTTTCAATCTACCGGGATGATTATTTCTGGTTATGTCTCTAATTTTTGCCTGGACCGCCCTTTCGAGTTTTCAATCCACCGAGACGCTCATTTTTTCTTAAGCATCCCTTTCGGGTTTTCAACTTAGCGAGTTGTTCTTTTTATTTTTTAGGCAAAGTATTTCTAGACTGCATCGACATTCACAGGACGTGTGAACTCTTCACCATCCATAGTTGTAAGAATTAATGCACCACCAGAGAAGGCTCTCTTAATAACATATGGTCCTTCATAATTAGGAGTTCACTCGCCCCTAGAATCATTGTTAAAAGACGAGATCTTTTTTAGCACGAGGTCGCCTTCTCTGAATACGCGAGGTCGAACCTTCTTATCAAAAGCTTTCTTCATCCTCTGTTGATACAACTGACCATGGCACAAAGCCATCATTCGTTTCTCTTCAACCAAATTCAACTAGTCATACCTACTCTGACACCATTCAGCCTCAGATAACTTGGCTTCCATCAAAACTCTCATAGAAGGGATTTCAACCTCTATTGGGAGCACTGCTTCCATACCATATACAAGAGAGAAAGGGGTTGCCCCTATTGAAGTACAGACAGATGTACGATACCCATGCAAAGTAAAAGGGAGCATCTCATGCCAGTCCTTATAAGTTACAACCATCTTTTGGATAATCTTCTTTATATTCTTGTTAGCAGCTTCAGCAACCTCATTCATCTTTAGTCTGTAAGGAGAAGAGTTATGGTGTTTAGTTTTGAATTCTTCACACATCTCTTTCATCATCTTGTTATTCATGTTCGATCCATTATCAGTAATGATCTTACTTGGAACACCATAACGACATATAATTCGATTCTTAATAAACCGAACAACCACTTGCTTGGTCATATTAGCGTATGATGCCGCTTCGACCCACTTAGTAAAATATTCAATGGCCACCTGAATGAAACGATGTCCATTTGAAGCTTTAGGCTCAATCATGCCAATCTTGTCAATTCCCCACATGGAGAAATTCCATGGAGAAGAGATAACATTGAGAAGAGTTGGAGGTACATGAATCTCGTCAGCATAAATCTGGCACTTATGGCATTTCTTCACATATTTGCAACAATCAGATTCCATTGTTAGCCAATAATAACCTCCTCTCAATAATTTCTTAGCCATTGCATGTCCATTGGCATGAGTACCAAAGGATCCTTCATGAACTTCTTTTATCAACATGTCTGCTTCGTGTCTATCCACACATTTGAGCAGGACCATGTCATAATTTCTCTTGTATAGCACATCATCATTCAAGAAGAAGTTGTCAGCCAACCTTCTCAAAGTCTTATTATATTTATTTGATGCCCCAAGTGGGTACTCTTGTTTCTTAAAAAACCCATTTGATGTCATAATACCATGGTTTATCATCAATGACCTATTCTGACGCAAACACATGTGCAGATCTATCCAAATGCATAACATTAATTCTGGGCACATCATTCCACTGATTCACCATAATCAGGAGGATAAAGTTGCCATAGCATCTTCCATCCAATTTTCTTCTCTAGGTATATGGTGAATCTCAACTTTATTGAAGAAAATTGACAACCTTCTTGCATAGTCTTTATAATCAAATCGGGTTGACGTGTTTCCCATTCTCCTTTGATCTAGCTAATCACTAGGGTTGAATCTCCGTGTACATCAAGAATCTTCATTCTCAAATCAATAGCTTATTTTAAGCCCATAATACATGCTTTACACTCTGCTGTATTATTTGTACAATTAAACATCAACCTTGTGGTGAAAGGAACGTGAGAACCATGCGGAATAATTACGACTTCCCCAATACCATTGCCATAAGCGTTAACAGCTCCATCAAAATTCAAACCCCAACGGGATCCAGGCTCTGGCCCTTCTTCAGGTAATGGTTCTTCACAATCTTTAGCTTTCAAATACATCACATCTTCATCAGGGAAATCAAACCTGATGGATTGGTAATCACAATTTGGCTGATGAGCCAAATGTTCAGCCAATATACTTCCCTTTATTGCTTTTTTAGTCTGGTACTTAATACCATATTCAGACAACAACATCTTCCAGCGAGCGATCCGACCAGTTAGAGCAGGATTTTCAAAGATATACTTGATTGGATCCATTTTGGATATCAACCAAGTGGTATGATTCAACATATACTGACAGAGGCGCTTGGCAGCCCAAGCCAGAGCACAACAAGTCTTTTCAAGAGTGGAGTACCAAGACTCACAATTAGTGAACTTTTTGCTCAGATAATAAATGGCATATTCTTTCTTTCCAGATTCATCTTGTTGACCCAGAACACATCCCATGGAATCTTCCAGGACAGTCAAATACATAATCAGAGGTCTTCCTTCCACCAGAGGAGGCAAAATAGGCGGTTCCAACAGATACTCTTTGATGATATCAAAAGCCTTCTGACAATCATTCGTCCAAACACAGACCTGATCTTTTCGGAGAAGCTTGAAAATTGGCGCACATGTGGCAGTCATGTGGCACATAAATCTTGATATATATTCAAACTCCCCAAGAATCCTCTTACTTGTTTTTTCAGTTTTGGGCGTCGGTATTTCCTGAATAGCTTTGACTTTGTCAGGATCTACTTCAATGCCTCTTTGGCTAACAATGAAACCCAACAATTTTCCAGAACGGACACCTAAAGTGCATTTATTTGGATTCAGACGAAGTTTAAACTTCCTCAAGCATTGAAACAACTTCAGCAAATGTTCAAGATGATCTTCTTCAGACTTTGATTTAGCAATCATATCATCAACATAGAATTCAATTTCCTTGTGCATCATGTCATGGAAAAGAGTAGTCATGGCTCTCTGGTACGTTGCACCAACATTCTTCAAACTGAAGGGCATCACTCTGTAACAAAATTTTCCCCAGGGTGTAATAAATGTTGTCTTTTCCATATCCCCAAGTGCCTTCTTTATTTGAGTATATCCAAAAAATCCATCCATAAAGGAGAAGACATATAATTTAGCCGTATTGTCTACCAACATATCAATGTGTGGTAACGGGAAATCATCTTTCAGGCTAGCTTTATTCAAATCTCTATAATAAACACACATATAAACTTTTTCGTCTTTCTTTGAAGCAGACACAATATTGGTCACCCATTGAGGATACTCAGATGTCACAAGTAAACCAACATCAATTTGTTTCTGAACCTCCTCTTTAATCTTCACAGCTATGTCGGGAAGAGTTCTTCTCAACTTTTGTTTGACCAGTGAACACTCTGGCTTCAATGGTAGTCTGTGCTCTACAATATCAGTTCAAGACCTGACATGTCTTGATATGACCTAGCAAATACGTCTACATACTCTCTAAGAAGCTCTACCATCCTCTTCTTAACCTCTAGACCAAGCAATGCCCCAACTCTAACTTTTTTCCTAATCTCTTCAGAACCCAAATTAATCATTTCTAACAGCTCTTGATGAGGTTGAATGGTCTTTTCCTCGTGCTTAAGCAAACAAGAGATTTCGTCGGGAATCTCTTCAACGTCCTCTTCTTCTGCTTCAAACACAGGGAATTCAAAGTTGGGAGAGGGCATAAAGTCATTGTTTTCAATGGGTTTTACAATCAATTTGTACAATGATTTTATGTTTGATTTTAGAATATGAAAAATAAATGCGCAAATATTATGCAGATATACAAAGTGATCATTATTTTTCTGGATTTTTATGTTACCATTTTTCAGAAATAGCAAAAAAAGAAAGAAAAAAAACAGAGTATGGATAAATGAAATAGCATTTTATTAATGATGATAATAACTGAAACAAAGCCCACATCAATTCACTTTCCCTTTGGGCAGAGGAAAAGGATTTTTGAAAATGATAAACATATTACTTTGATAAATGAATAACAGAGGGAACATCAACGGAAATCCAATTCTGGCATGTCAATCTGTGCATTACAAAGTTGGCCACTTCTTCCTCTTGTTCATCTCCAAGAATTGCAGCAACTGACTGATCTCTGGCATGAATAAACCTAGCATTGTAGAAAACTTCTTGAATACGCTTCAAATTTCTTCTGACTGAACCAGACGAGAAGCCTAGACCAGCTTTATTCTTGTTCTCTGCGAGTTCAACCACCTAGCCCCAACCAGCAACCTGACCATTCTCAACAATGTTGTGAGCATCTTTCAGAGAAGACATGGGTGACCCATTCTTCTGAACAACATTACCAATTATAGAAAGAGCTTGGAACAGAGTTCCTTCAGCTTCATTGGCATCAATATATGAGAAAGACGAAAAATGATTGACATGTTCACCACCAACATTAACCAACTTCTCATTCTTAACAAACTTTAACTTCTGGTGAAGGCTTGACGTTATAGCATTGGCTTCATGGATCCATGGGCGACCCAGAAGAAAACTATAGGCTGAATGAATATCCATTACTTGAAAAGTTATTTGGAAGGAACACGGTCTGATCTTAATGGGGAGATCAACTTCTTCAATCACAGTCTTTCTTGACCCATTAAACGCTTTCACAACCACTCCACTAAACCTCATGGGAGCACCCTGATATGATAGTCTGACAAGTGTAGATTTTGGCAAGACTTTCAAAGAAGAACTTGTGTCCACCAACACATTAGATAAGGCATTCTCTTGGAAATTCATTGAAATATGGAGAGCCAAATTATGATTCCTTCCATGTTCAGTCAGCTCCTCATCACTGAAACTCAAATTATTACAGGCAATTATATTGGCAATGATCCCATCAAATTGATCAATTGTTACGTTGTGATCTACATAGGCCTGCTCCATCACTATTTGCAAATCCTCTCAGTAAGCTTCCAAGTTCATCAGTAAAGATAAAATAGATATCTTTGACGGGGTATGCAACAATTGGTCCACCACAATGTATTCACTTCTTTCAATCAACTTCAAGACTTCATCATTGTCTGGTTTCTGGTTTGCACCACTTGATTGACCAACTTCAACGGAAGTTTCCAAATAAGTTTACTTACCCACAACATCTTCAATCTTCTTAGGGGGTACACTAGCAAAGACTCGACCACTTCAGATCACACCACTCACATTTGCAATATTCACAATAGAGGGAAGAGAAGGAATGGAAACCTTTTTTCCATCCTCCAACATAGTAGCATTGTACTTATAAGGATCAACTTTATCTGATTCATATGGTACGAGACCAGGCAAACGAATGACCAAAGGTGTCACAACAGACTTTTGACTGTTGTAGGGAACAAGGACTCACTCTGGAATATTGAAATGTGGAACTACGACATTCACACCATGATCTTCATTCCTATATTTGCAAACCTGAATAAGATTCTTGTCCAACATATCTTGTAAATCTCTTCTCACCATAACACATCCTCGAGGACTTCTCGAACAGATACGACAAGCGGTATGATCATGTTCATAATAGCTCAATTCACATAGGGTAGCATGCATCTCGACTAAAGATTGTCTGATAAAGAGAACATCAAAGACATGATATGTGTAGGGACACCCATCCACCATATTAACAGTGGCGTTGACATGCTTTGGCAGCGGATTAGCTTGTACATTAGGACTAATGTCTTCAAAGGTCAAAATACCGCTCTTCACTAATCTTTGTATTTTTTATTTTAACAGAAAACAATCTTCAAGGTCATGTCCAGGTGCATCCTAATGGAAAGCACAGTGGGCCTCTAGTTTGTACCGCCATGGATTGTCCTTTGGAACAGCGGGCGGAGCCCTAGTTTGCACCAAATTCTTCTGAATAAGAGTTGGGTACAATTTCGTGTAAAACATCAGAATCGGGTCAAAGTATATCTTCTTTTGTACACAATTTTGTTGATTATTTTTTTGTGGAGCACGTTGTTGGTAACGTGGTTGATAGTTAGAAGTTGGCTGAGCAACTGGAGCACTATTAACAACCGGAGTGTCATACCCTAAATTTTGACCCCAAGATCCCACATCATTTGCATATCATATGGACGTACTTTCATGCATCACTAATCCATTACAAATACAATATATGTGTGCTTACTTGCTTCACAGGTTAGGTGGTCCCCCTAAAGCTCAAACATATGAATTATCAATGGATAAGCATCATATTGAACACCACAAGTTTATATATCATCCATGATGATCAAGAACGTCTTTCATCAAGAATTAAGCACAATTCTACATCACTTCAAGTGGATCAAACCCCAAGATCATCTAAGGCACCAAATTAGGGTTTTGGTTGATCAAGGCCACCATAGAGAAGTTTTCATTTGAGCATAAGCCAATACATAAAGATGTATTTCAAAGACCTCAAATACATCATATTAGTTCATTCATATGATTGGATTGACCCAAAGAACTTGATTCATAAGCAGTGCAAAAATTCAAATTCATATGGACCACAAACTAGGGTTTTTGACAAAAAGTCAACCATGCTTTTGAATTTTGACCAAGGCATGATTTCAAGTCTTAGGACATAATTCAAGACATTCAAAAACACCCTTGGAATCCATCTATGATGTTTAATTTAACCCAAGGATTTGATTTCATAAAGGATCACCAAGTTTAAGTTTCATCTGATACAAAAAGTCAATTGTGTTCAAAATCAAGTTTTTCTTTTTAAGTTTTGGTCTACCATGCCCTTTTCAAGTCAAGAATGATATTAATATGTAATTTGGATCATGATTGATCAAGAAAAATCAAGAAAAGTGAGATAAGTTGTAAAGAGGGCAACCTTAGAAAACTTAGAAATTTCACTAAGTTATGGAAAAACATGATTTTTACCCTACTTTGCAAGGTCATAACTTCCAAACCAAGCAACCATTTTCTTGGATCCAAAGCTCAAATGACAGATCTTCTTCCATACTACAAGATTCTTGGGCTGAATCATCTCCAAATAATACATAGATTTTGAGATATAAAGCCATGAAGTTGGAAGATTTTATGTTTTGAACTTTGACACTTAGAAATTTTTAGGCAGAATCTGTTTTGTGTTTTGGCCATCAAACCAACCAAATTGCAGTTGGATTCGAGCCCATTAAACCAGGGCGTTTCAATCCATTCCAAGCACATTAACACACTCCTTGAAGGTCAAGGAAGCTTTCCAGATCATTACAACACTTCTGTAACAGCTCCAACTGAGAGTTTGATCCTCTCTTGTAAGGTAAGCCTGAACCTTTTCAATCTCTATGATTCATGCATCATAAATGTTATTTCAAGTTACCAACATGTTTCTGGTAGTTCATAGATCCTTTACCCTCAATCAATTGCTCTTTATCATTCGTGTATAGAATTTCATATTAGTTTTTGCAAATTCTAGGGTTTCTGTGTTCATGCTTGATAACTCACTCCACACTAAAAAGAAATGAAATTAATTTCCACCATTGAATTCCTTGTCTAAAATTGAACAACTTTCATGTTTACATCGTCCAATTTCATTACGTATTTCATAAGATGGCATGGTTTTTGCCAATCCGGCTGGAGGTTGAAGATATAGTTTTTCGCGCGGAAATTTGAATTTGCCACGCAGTTATCTTATATCATGTGTTGGTTATGTTTCATTATCACCAGTACACGCTGGCTCAATTGGCAAGGGCGTGTTTTGCTTGTGTGTGGGTTAGAGGTCGTGGGTTCAAATCCCACCTATGCCAAAAATTTTATCACTTTTCACATTTTATATTTTTCATATATTATTTTCAAATAATTATATTTATATTCAAATTTAATTATTTTTAAATGATGTTTTGCACACATGTCATTCACACACTCTACTATTTTAATCCACAAAAGAATTCAAAAAAAGATTTTTATTTAATCACTTTTTATTAAGTTAAAAATAAGTGAATTTTATGATTAAAAACCTTGAAAATTTGATTTTCTTCTTAATTGTTTTTAAACCTAATGCATTTTGATTATCATATGGATAAAACCTAGTGTTTAAAACTTTGTTTTAAGATCACAACATGTTTATTTTGACTTACACATCATTTATATCATGTTTAAATTCATTTGAAAAACACCTTTGATTAATTCTTTCAAAATTAGGGTTTTCTACCGATTAAACTTTTCAAGTTCATAAAACCCGGGCCTTTGCTAGAGTGTAAGTCCCAACCCCTTTCAATTTTCAAATCATCAAAATCTTGGGCCTCTATTAGAGTGTAAGACCCATCACATTTTCAAATATATTTTCAAAATCATGGGCCTCAGGTAGAGTGTAAGTTCCATCCCTCTCTTTCAAAGTTATCTTCTGTTTTTAAAACAAGAATAAATCATGGGCCTCTGTTTAGAGTGTAAGACCCAACACCTTTATACATATAATAAATCATGGGCCTCTGTCAAGAGTGTAAGACCCACCACCTTTTCGTTTAAATAAACCTTGGGCATTTGCTTAGAGTGTAAGACTCAACACCTTGGTAAATAGAATAAAACACACAAAAAACATTCAACACATAAATCCCTAAAGATACGAAATCTTCCATGAATTCAAACATCTCATACCAATGTCTATATTTGTTAACCTTCAATTATGTTTGTTCATATTCTGTTAAGTTTCTCTTAATATTTATGTCATCCTTGGTTTAGGCATAGGACAAACAGCAGGATCCCTTCAATCACAAATTAGTTCAAACAACTAGTTTCACGGCCTCCTCTTGGACTTTATCTAAGCATCATTGCCTCCTCTTGGGCATCATACAAAGATATTTCCCCAGCAAGCTAGCCTCCTTTTGGTCTTCATACAAGGAGATTAGGGAAGTCTCACTCAATCCCCCAACCTCCTCTTGGGCTTCATACAAGGACCATCAGGCTTCTTAAAAGCATAAAATAAAATCTTTTAGCCTCACTATCCTGGGATTTATACAGGATACAATAAAATATTTTAGCCTCACCATCCTGGGCTTTGTACAGGATACAATAAAATCTTTTAGCCTCACCATCCTAGGCTTTATACAGGATACAATCAAATCTTTTAGCCTCACCATCCTGGGCTTTATGCAGGATACAATAAAATCTTTTAGCCTCACCATCCTGGGCTTTGTATAGGATACAAATAAAACTCCCCAGTTGAGTCAATCTTTTTCAGCTTCACATCTTGGGCTTCAATCAAGATACATAAATGAATCCATGTCTTCACAGATAAGACCTTGAGACATATCTGTAGGAAGATTTATCTCTTCTAATCACTACAAAATCAAATCAAACAGTCAAAAACTTTCTCCAGATGATTGATGTAAGTGGCACTCTTGTTTATTCAAAATCCAAGTTGGAGTCCCTCCTTTATCTTGGTTCAAAAACTTTTCTTTCATCTAAATGATGTAAGTGGCACACTTGTCGATTCTATATCCAAGTTAAGGTCCCTCTTTTAGTATGTAAAGAATTCCTAAAGGAAAAAGTGGCATTGCTTAACACAATAAGTTTAAAACTTTCTTCCCTTATGACATCATTCTCAAAATGATTGTAGTGAATAGGTGAGATATCTCCCTTAAAGATGACAATTTGTCAAATCTTTCAAACACTCTTTTAGCTTCATCATCTTGGGCTTTGAACAAGATACAAAACAAACTTTTTTCTCCCATAGATTAGGAGGAACTACAAACGCTCTGATTTTCCCAAATCTTTTTATGGGAATACGTAGGCATAAGATTGCAAAATCTTAGCAAGCACACTAATACAAAAAACTTAGGTCCAAGTACCTTCCAAAAACAATAAAAAACCCAAAAACAACAAAAACATCTTCCTCAATTTTCACAAAGGAGAAACTTTCCCATTTTAGCAGCAAACAAACTTAAGCAATAAAGTAATTCAATAGTAGAAATATATACAATAAAGGTTCCTATAGATTACTATAGATACTCAGGGTGTTAATAGCTTCCCTCGGTATAACCAACCCCCGATTCCAGGTCTCTTAGCATTTGTAAGAAAAAACACTTGCGAGTAGGGTTAGTTTAAGATATCTTCCCCTTCCTTTTAAGCATCATAGAATAAATATTAGAAATCAGAAAGTAGCCCTAAAAGTGGTAGTGGTCGCGTCACAAAATCAGAGCTACAGGGAGTAACTGACGCAACTTGTTGATGACATTGACTTGTTATGTGGGATCTCCTATGCTTCTCTTGCGAGATGGAATTAGCGTCATGCTCTTTCTTCTTTAACAAACTGTTCCCATACTTATTGGTACTGCCTAATGAACCACTATCTTTTACCAACCGTGAAATCATTTCAGTAAAATCAGTAGGAGCACTAGCAATCATTCTCTCATAATAAATAGGATCCAAAGTCTTCATAAAGATTTTAGTCATCTCTTTCTCCTCCAATGGAGGGCTAATCTGAGCAGAAATCTCGTGCCATCTTCGCGCGTATTCTTTGAATGTTTCTTTGTCTTTCTGAGACATTGCGTGGAGTTGATCACGGTCTAGCGCCATGTCTACGTTGTACTTGCATTGTTTCACAAAAGCCTCTCCCAAGTCGTTGAACATATAGATTTTGGGCTCTATCAAGTTCCATATACCATTTTAGAGTTGCACCTGTCAAACTGTCTTGGAAATATTAGATCAGCAACTGGTGATTGTCAGTTTGGTTGGACAGTTTCTGAGCATACATCACAAGATGACTTATAAGACAGTATTTTCCATTATAATTCTTTAAGTTTGGCACCTTAAACTTGTGCATAATTTTTACATTTGGAACCAAACAGAGATCAGAAACATTCTTGCCAAATAACTCTTTACCCCTTAGAGCCTTAATTTCCTTTTGCATTTCTTGGAACTGGTCCTGAAACTCATCCATTCTCTCATAGACACCAACACTCTCGCTTGCAGCAGTGTGGAAAACCTGATCTTTAGCATAAGGAACAGTGTGTACCACAAGGGTGGCATAGACACAACATCAGGAATAACCGAAACTTCACTAGCTGGAGGTTGATACCCTTCTGGCATAAAATTGAGAGGCATGTCCCGAGGAAAAACAGGAGGCATTTGATGTTGAGGAGCATTAACTAGGGCCACAAAAATGGGTGTTGAGACAACCTCTGATATCACTATTCTCTAAAGCGGAGTCTGAGGAGGAGGAGGTGGTGGTTGATTATGAGCAGCCACCAGAGCTTCCATCATAGGAGATAACCTTTCCAAACTGTCTTTCAAAGTGGTTACCTCCTCACGGAGTTCACGATTTTCTTGTTGTAGCTGATCCATTTTTCTCAGTTGATTTGCACGAGTATTATATCGGTGAGACAACTTATCTGAACGAATACCAAGAAAATGCAGCATGATGCTTGATATGCAAATGCAAATGCAGAGTTTTCAAGGAACTTAAAGACATAAAGCAAATTGTAAACATCATAAAATAACAACACTTTTATATATCTGAAAAATCTCATTTTATTAATAATGGAAAAAAGATTACAAATTGAAATACAATTTCATCATCCTAATACATGAGAGGACAAAGCTAAATCCATAGAATCATGCCAGAAGATGATCCAACTCCAAGCTGATACTTCTTGCAAAGCCTCTTGATCTCTCTCTCATAGCTAATCTTCATGGTGTCCTTCTCTATCACGAGTTGGTCCACAATACCCTTCCATGCACCAGAAGTAGGAAGATGAGCAGATGATGAAATGCTAGAGGAAAATAAATCCTATGGTTCCCTTGATCTCTTCATAGCACACTACTACAACAACTCAATCAAAGCATCCTTCTCTTTCAGTTTTTATATAACTCTTCTTTCTCTAAGTTGGAAGCATGGAACTTGCTTTCCCACACTTTTTTCTCTTGCTTCATCTTAGTCAAAGCTTCTCGAAAATGTCCTTTATCATCAATGGGAACAAGATAAGATAATGGTGTAGTAACAGGGAATAATGGTTCCTCAAGAGGATAAGGCATCTTGAGTTTTCAAGCTCTATCACGAACCCACTAAATGTAAAGTTCAACAACCATACAATGTTTCCTTCCTAATTGATCATTTCCTTTCTTATGGACATTGTGCCAAGAATGCACAATTCTATTCTTCAAATCCAAGCTCTCTACTCCATCAATGAAAAAGAAACCTGATAACAGAACATTATTAGGTTTATCCTTCAAAGAATGTCCAAACTGGCGTCTAGCAAGAATATGGTTGTAGCTGATTCCTCCCCATGTACCAAGAAGAGGCACATTTGGGAACTCCCCACAACCATCAATAATCACTCCAGTATCATATGCTAAGTTGTACCAAGTCATATATGCATGAGTGAGGGACATAAGCCTTTGAGACCACCTAAGCTTATCCTTGTTATCCCTGAAGAATCTGGACTGCGGCAAGTGCAAAATAAACCACTTGTACAATAGAGGTGCACAACATGTAGCTTCATATCCTTTAGAAGCCATATGATGGATGGAATGACAAGTGTCTCTGAGAAATGTAGGCACTGGTTTCCCAATAAAAAATATACGGATGGCATCAACATCAACAAAACCCTCTAGGGTAGGAAAAAGTACAAGGCCATAGATAAGTAAGGCAAGAATAGCCTCAAAAGTATTCATACTTCCCATACTAGCAACAATAGAAGCTTTCCCTAACAAGAATTTGGAAGTTATCCCAAGAATACACCCTTTAGTAACAAAGTTTCCCTTGACATCAGATTCCTTGAGATGAAGAGCTTTGGCAATAACCCGAGTCGTAGGAATTTCCTCCAAACCACTAAAAGGAACCTTGTCTGAAATAGGCAGTCCCACCCAGTAAGAGTACTCCTCCAAAGTTGGCACAAGCTGATAATCGAGAAAAGTGAAACAATGGTATAGAGGATCATATAATTGAACCAAGGTATTCAGAATCCCTTCTTCCACATCAGTGTTTAGAATATTCAAGAACTTCCCAAAATGGTCTTTGAAATCCACAGGACTAGACACCAAAGATCCTAGCTTTCTCAACTCTCGTAAATTAGGACTCCTGAAACTGTACTTCTTAGTATTCCTTCTTCTGAGATCCATAATCACAATATCTGCGATGTTTGTAAAAAGAATCTCTAAGTTCCTTGAAAACTTGGAAAATGCCCATGAATGCATGAGTGCATGCAATGCAACAACCACAAACAAGATCACAGAAAACACATAGGGCCAAGGGTTCAAAGTCACGAGCATGGAGCCAAGGGTAAGAACAAACCCACAAAGGTAAGTACTAAAGGTAGATCAACACCTGTAGAACAAGGTTCTAAAAGGTTTCCAGAGTCATAATTCCATCTTTTGGATATTATCGGCTTAAACGACTACTCGCCAACCAATAATATTCTTAAGAGAAACTCGTCTGAGTGTATTATCGCGTAACAACTGATTCAAGTCTACACCTGAATAGTCACCACACTACATCCTAAAAGACCAAGATGGGTTAAAGGGTTCTAAGGTCCCTAGCTTCTCAGGCTCTCGGGTCAGAAAAAGTAATGTCAATATACGACTACTCGTTATAACAATCAGTAATTCCAAGGGGGCCTCCACTTAGCAGTGGATCTCAAATTGACATGCTAAGGATTACTCCAAGCATATCTCCTTGATTATACCAATCATCATATTATAAGTGCACTCAAGTTCGGGTATAAGACTTATCTCACCACACAGAGAATCACCAAGCACCCAAATAGAACAAGTAATAACAAACAAATCAAACAAAAAAGCAATAAATAAATCAAAGTAGGCTGAACCCACTAAGGGTTACTCCCCAACAGAGTCGCCACTTTTTTAGAGCAGTAAAAAATTATGAGTATAAGCTATTGATTAACTTAACTCATAAAGCAAGAGTCGTCACTGCGCTTTTATTATTTCCAAAGGAAAGGGAAAAAGAAGGAACAAAACCCTAAGAAGTTCTAAAACAATAACAAATAAACAGAGGGAGGGTAAGGGGTTGGTTACGCAAAGGGAAGGTGTTAGCACCCAAAACGTCTATAGTACTCTATAGGGACCTCTTTGAAATATCTATGCTTTTTAGTTTGAAAATGGTTTGTTTGTAAAAGATTGGGGAGATGAGAAAAGAAGTATTTTTTTATACTTTTTACATTTGACAAGACTTTCTGAGTCTCGTGCCTACGTACCCACAAAGTGCAATGGAGGATCAAAACCTCGTAGTTCGTGGTAAAAAAAATGGTGTGTTATGATTCATTTTAAATGAAAAGACAAGTTGTCATTTTAAAGAGAATACTACAACTAATCACCCACAAATAATAAGAACTTTGCCTCATAAGAAGAAGGGCTCCAACTTGGATAAAAATCAACAAGTACGCCACTAACTCTCACAAGTGGAAAAGAATTACCATCAATACTATGGGGATAGGAGAATTACATCTCAACTATGGAAATGACTCATGTCTAAACTTTATGAAAAGTTTTAAAAGAAAAAGTGCACAAAGGCACAAAATGATTGAATGGGTTTTTGTATTTTTGAAGTTTTTTGAAATTGTTTAATATACTTAAGATGTATTAGAATTTATTAAAGAAAATATTTTGAAAATTCACTTGACAAAGTCAAGATTTATTATGAAAGTGGTTCTAGTTTGAAAGAAGAAGATTTTGTAAAAGGGAGAAGATTTTGAAAATTTAAGAATGGGGAAGAGATGAAGAGACTATCCCTTTGCATAAAATAAAAGCCAGGGTCAAAGAAAGATCTAACCAAGAGGAGATAGTAAGCCCAATAACATAAGTCAATCAAGAATTCCCTTCTTTGGATTAAGCCTCAAACAAGCCAAATAAGCAATAACAATCCAAGCATCAGATGAAATTAATAATAACCAGGATGAGTCTTCAAGAGAATCCTTAAGCCAAGGGTACCAAATGAATCCAAATAGGTCTTAATATGTACTTCCAAGCCAAGGTCAATGTCTTAATTCTAAGTCCTAACTCCACATCAATGCATAGGGTAGAAACATCAAGTCCATGAAAGTAACCAAGTTTTTTTAGGATTTTTTATATTTATTAATGTTTAAAGAGAAAGTCCGAATGGAAAAAATAAAAAGAGCAAAAGCATAAACACAAGTCCAAGTGGACAAAGAAAAAGCAATATGATAATATGATATGAAATGCTAAAGTAAAAGCATAAAATAAATTGCAATAAGTAAAGAGCATAAAATTAATGACTTCAAAGTAAAGATTAAATCAACAAAATATTAGTAAGTTAATGATTAGGAAAGAAAGGCCAATTTGTCATTTTTTGGAGAACACTCAACTAAACATCCACGAGCATAAGAACATGGTCTCATACATTACCAAGAGAAGGGCTTCAACTTGGATAAATTAAAAAAGTATGCCACTAGCTCTCTTAGGTAACAAAAGATCCAATCTATTTCACACAATACCATGGAGAATAAGATGCTGACAATCTCACTTACAAAAATGACTTAGTTTCTGATTCGGGACAAATTTAGCGCTATGTTAAGCAATCGTAGCACAACCTATAAGAAAGTTCATACTATGGAAGGTCAGTCAATAACAATTTATGTGTTAATACAAGCTAGAGAAATGACATGTAATTTACTCTCCTAAAGCTTGCCACACAAAAAGAAAAAGAGAAGTGGTCTCATATTAATCAAGAACTTCCATCAATGATCAAAGACAACCTATCACTACTCCAAAGTGAAGTGAGTGATCCAAATGATCACTTCAACAACATGTTTGAAATAATGAAGGTTCAAACATCTTTGATCATCAAAAATCCATGATGTTAAAGATTTTCATCAACCAAAATAAAAAAAGAAGAAGAAGGGAGATGAAGAAGAAGCAGCAAGGAAACAAAAACAACAAGTTGAATCCAAAGATTGATCAAGTTATCATTAAGATCAATCATCCATTTTGGTGGATTAGGGTTTTCACCCCATCAACACACGAGATTAATTGAGCTTGATGAAACTTGACCAAATCAACCAAGATCTAAGTCAAACAGAAGTCAACAAAGGTTAAACAATACAAAAATGTAATAATATGAATTAATATGCATCAAAATGATTTTTAAAATGAAAATAAACATGAAAATGCAAATGATGCATAAAACAAGATCACAAATGACCAAGAAAAATCCAGAAAGCCGGAAACAATGCAAGAATGCTATGGAAAAGTTTTAGAATTTTTTAATGCATAAAAGTATTTTTAAACTAATTAAAACACATGAAAAAAGAAGAAAATCGTGAAAAATATCAAATGAAAAAATAAAAATATGAAAAATATATCATCAAAAAGAGAAAAATAAAAGAAAATTTTAGAAATTATTTTGGTATTTTTTGGATAAAAAATGAAATTACTATGAATTTTTAAATCAAAATGTAATTTAAAATAAAAATCATAAAAGAAAAATAAAATAGAAAAAACCACACGTGTTGGATTCATTTCATTAATCTGATGTGGCAGATCTCATGATCCAGAAACGTGCGCTCATGGTGGAATTTTGTTCATAAATAACATGAGAGCACATTCAAATGCAACCAATCAAAACATTTCATTTTACCAACGTGTCTGCCACCTCAAGTCATCGTCCAACCTCTCCGGTCATCTTCTCCGGTGAGCTCTCACCAGAGAATCCACAAATGGTAAAGATAGGTCATGATATTTATGCCATTGTGACGTTCTCATCAAGGCGAACTCAACCTCACTCTCCATTTTCATTTATTGAAAAGGAGTAGAGAGAATTTTTAGGAAAATCAGAAGAACACAGAAACACGAAAACAAAAATTATATGATGTACAAGAAGAATCAACACCGGCTAGGTTAGGGGAAACGTTCAACAAGCAAAGGACTACATTGTGGTAACTTGTTTGAGTGAAAATGGAGCTTCAGACTACCTTGTCCAGAAATGACCTAAGAAGCTCTGAAACTGGATTTGGTTGGAGCAATTCAGGGACTCTTAGAGCTTGGAATTTGTTGCAGAAGCTTCAGAGGAACACGATGAAGCTTATGAAATCAATAAATGAGAGTGAGAGTGGCTGGAAATTGAAACACGATAGCTCACTTTTGTGCAGAAAATTAGAAGGTGGAACAAGGGTTTTCTAGCTCTCCAAAGCTTGGGAATGAAGGTAGAATGAACCTCTATTTATAGATGAAGATGATGGAATACTGAGAGGGGTGAATTGAGTGGAAATTGAGTGAATTCGTGCACACCCTCACCATGCCAAAAGTGTGACTCTCAAGTCATCAAAACTCAACCAGTTTCAAGTGATAAACAACTTCTGGATACTTGCTAAACTTGATTAGGCACGAAATTGGACTTTAATTTGGCCTCTAATTGGAATTAGAATGAATCAAAAATTAAATCATGGAGTTTTCTTCAGTTTCAAGTCACCATGTTCACCATGATGGGACATCTTACTCAAGGGGCTTTTTTTCACCATTCTTCTTGCAATGTGTAGTCCTCATGACCTAGTTTACATTATGCCAAGAAATTATTCATTTGGACATCTGAGGAGAAAGTTATGATGTGTTGAATTTGGCATGAAAAATTGGTCATCATACTTAGAAAAATTCTAAGTCTTTGAGGTAGAAAATGACCTATAATGTTCTAACAAATTCCAAGGCCTTATGAGCATAATTTGATCTTGATCATTGAAGCAGACTTGTAGAGGGCATTGTAAATGATATTATGCAAAAAGAACCAGCTTCAAAGGATGAAAATTGAAGAAGTTTTGATCCTTGAAAGTTGAGAAAAAGTCACTTGAAAATAGGTCAAATTTCACTAAGTCCACAAATGACCTATAATGTCTTCAAACTTTTGATGCTCTTCAAAGCATAATTGGCTCTTGTCATGTAAAGAGAAGTTGTGGAGGATGTTGAAAAGAGTCATATGCAAAAAGAAGCACTAAAAAATATGGAGAATTGAAGGAGTTGTAGTCCTTGGAACTTTGATTTGAAAATGTTGACTTTTTGGTCAAACCTTCTTGAACCAACTTGTATACTTAAGATTTTCTTGAACTTCAAGGCACATGGACGATCATATGAACTCAAAATAAGATGTCCTTGAATTTCCTTTGATTAAATTGACCAAAGCTTGAGATAACTTATTGAAGAAGGCATGGAAATAAACACATGAACGTTTGACTTTCTTGAGAAACAAGTTACGCAACCTTGAGGTACTTCTTGCTAAAAATGATATTGAAAGATGTTTGAGAACATAGACCTTGATATTAGAAGCCATATCTTGAGAAATAAGTCCTTGGGAGTCAATGGATGTTCACACTTTGACTTGAGGGATCAAAACCCTAGCTGAGGAACCAAACATGGTGCTCTTGATGAAATGCTCTACCATGCACAATGAGCTTAAAGAAACAAGACATATATTTTTACATTTTGATTAGTGGTTAGTTAAACAATAATCATATGAACATAAAGATAAAATACATACAAAAGGGTGCTTGGTGATCTTAAAAACACAACCCAAAGGATAAGAGGGGAGAACCAAATGTGATCTTTTTGTGTAAAGATGCAAATAATAAGTGAGATCATAGGGTTAAAAATTAGGGTATGAGATTCCTCTATCTCATTTCAAACACGCTACTCTTCTTTCTTCTCAGAGCAAGTCGTTCGACTTCTCCAAAACCTATATTTCTCTTATCTACTCTCCCATAGGTATTCCCCTTCTCTCTTTTTTACATGTTTTTCCTTTCCAAGTATAGAGAATCTTAGGTATTTAGACGAGAGTGGAAAGGTGATAGAGCCATCAAATGATAGAGAATGGACATAAATGTTTTTTCTTCGAGATCATATGTCAGCGACTGGATGCCAACCCTACCATAAGATTTTTTTTTTCTTTTTATGGAACTAAGACCGGGTTGAGAGGAGGTTGGATGACTCTTAGTGCCCTGTCTGTGATGACTTTACTCAAGCCTCATTCCAGCCATTATAAGAATTGAAAGAATAGGTTTGTGAGGGTGAGGAGACGAGATGGCGCTTCCATGGTCACAACTAAGGAGGATGATGTTTCTCGCTTTCATTTGTTTTGGAATGAAGACTCATTATCTATCACTAAATTTGATATTTACTTCCTCACCATCACTTAGAGGGAGGTGGTTTATATTATGGATGAGTTCTCAATCATGAGCTCCAAGAAAATGATTGAATTGGATCGAGGAGATGATAGTAAAATCGATGAGTACTTACATAAGTTTGTGATTGCGGTTATTTCCAGTTTTTAAAATTTTTTACTCGCCTCCCGACTTATTGTCCTTTTTTCTTTATTTTTTCAGAATAAATGTTATCCATCTCATTCGCCGAAAGGAAAATTCGCCTAACTAAAAAAAATGTGGATCGTAACAAGTAATACATTTAAACTTGAAACGTACAATCCCCGAATGTGTACAAATTAGTATTTAGCACATTGCATGTTAATAACTGCTTGTAAACATCACATATATTTTAATATTTGCCATATATGTACTGTGAAATTTATTAAGGCAACAATGTTTAAATCCAAACCAATCCAAATAAAAACCGCAAACGGATTCAAAAAAACTGAAAACCGCAAAAAATAAAAAATTATTGGATGTGTTTGGATGTCATTTTATAAAAACCGATTGGTTCGGATCGGATTTCGGATTGATTTTTCAAAACCAATCCAAACCAAACCAAACCTCATGTATATATTTTTATACTTAATGATTTTTTTATTAGTATAATACCTTATGTTAATTTATATTAGTTGATACTTTTTTTATAAAATACTATTTATTAGTTTGATTTAATCTATTAATTTTTATTATTTCATTTGTTTCAATCCTAACTGATCATTATCATTTTGTAATATTAAATTTTAGTAAAGTATATATTATATATTATATCAAATTTATTATTTATTAGTGTTTTTACAATATTAATAAGATTATAATTTGTAATTTGGATATCCAAAAAACCGATCCAAATCAAACCGCAAGAAATCGGATCGAATCGGATTGAATTTTTTTAACCAATCATCCAAAACCGAACCCAACCGCAAGTAAATATATTTTTGGATCGGATAATATTTTACTACAAAACCGATCCAAACCGAACCGCGAACACCCCTAGCAACAAATACTTGCCGAACCGCGAACACCCCCTAGCAACAACGACAAGTATTGCATGCTAACTCTTTTTAATGGTCCTCCTCTTGTGTTATAAAAAATATTTTTTATTAAATTTGTTTTAAAATTTTGATTTTGTTTAAAAGTGAAGTTGAAAATGTATTAATTTATGTTTAAACAAGTCCAAAAAAAAAAGTGAATTGACTAATATATTCAGTTATAGAAATCCCTTTATTTTAAGTTAGAATCATTTCTTCACAAAACCACTCAAAGATTTGACCCTCCAAATATTTCTCCCAAGTACACCTTATTCTCAAAAGCCAGAATCATTGTAAATTTTCCCCCAAATTTGTATCTAAAAAAAAATAATTTCAATAAAAATAAAACTAGTGAGTTGAGTGCTACACATCAGTAGGCTAAATGGCTCCCACATGTCTAAAAAGCCAAAACCATTGTTTTGTCAGCTGAAAATGTAAATAAAAGACCACTCAAAAAAAATTAACTAGTAATTAAAAATACATGAAAATTGTCATTTAAACATTCATGATTCATCATCCAAAAAATCTAAAATCCACCAACAAACAAGCAAAATAGAAAGTAAAAAGTTTCCTAATTTACAAACTAGTACAAACAATGGCCACATAATACTCTCCACCACATCCCCAAATACTCTCATTCCCTTTTCATAAGGGATCCAAATTATCTCCTTTTATTTCTCTCGTGCATTTGTCAAGCTGCAATCTCCACCATTGATTTCTTTTGAATACATCTTTCTCAATTTTATTTTTTCACTTTAAAATTTCTTGGCCATTGGATTTGAGGCATGATGGATAGCAGAATTCAATCTTGAGCTATAATAAGATGCCTTTGTCTATAAGTAGAGTGAAGGAAATTAACCTGTGCTCCTGGTGATGCCCGTTTCATCCATAACAAATCTTGGGCAAATTTTAACAACATAGGCGCATCTAATTCATCATAAATACAGTACAAAGTGAGAGTCTTTAACAAAGGAGAATTTGCAAGTATAAACTTTATCAAACCCATTGCGTGATGAGAGTGAAGTCCAACGTAGATTTTCACCGTCTGAAGTTTAAGGCAACAGCTATGGCTTTCTAACTCTAAATGACCCAACATTTTTCTGGTATCACCATAGTATTCGTAATTCTGAAGTATAAAAATTAAAGAGTCAAAATACAACAAGAAACAAGCTAAAAGCTAAGAAGAATAGGTTTTCATGTTCACCTTAATAATAAGTTCAATCAACCTAGGAGCACTTTTGAGAAGACTGACAAAATACAAAATGTCTCCTTTATCATTCAAATTCAAGTCATCCAATTTCAAATACTCTAAAGAGCTGAATGAGTTTGTTAGTAGCATGGAAGTTATGAGATCTGCATCTATGATCTATGCATACAAACAACAAATCTATGAGATTATCTGTCCAACAGTTAGATGTAGCAATAACAAAACTTTCAATATAAATATTGGATTATATATATAACAAAACTTTCTAACCTTTTCCCAACTGTCCAGAGAAAACCTCTTAAGTTTTGGCCAAATTTTGATACAACCTTTTTCCAAATATCCCTAGAGTGTAAAATCGATCAGATTCATTGCTTCCTTGAGACAAACCGAATTTGTATCGTGTAATTCTAGCACTAAGACTTTGAGAGAAGGAGAAGATATAACAAGATGATCACAATCATAACCACGACAGTCTAGAATGCTGAGCTTTTCAAGAAACAGACAACCAGACATAAGACTCTTGAGTTCACCAGACCCGAATGTAACCATATCTAAGTGAAGTTCAAGCAATTTTTTAAAGCCGCAGAAATTAGGTGGAACTGACAAGTAAAATGAGCTCACTTTGAAGCAAGTCAATTCCTTACATGAGAGGAGAATATCCAACAATTGATCTGCAGAAGTACCAGTGGTCAAAAGCTCGAGATGTTTAATGTCACTTGACATAAAGGGGATCCACATATTGAGTTCTTCCATTGAGATCCAGAATGAGTTGTCCCGACGTATGTCAATAGAAAACTTGTGTATCGGCCCATTGTGAACCTTAAGAACATCCGTGATGGTATTACATACTACAGCGCCAGGGTCATCGAGATGCAGAAACCTATGATGAAAGTCGTCCAAAACAAAGATGTGGGGCTGAAGTCCACATATACCTCCACTTTGTTGACAAAATACTAGTCCTAACTTGGTCTCGGATTTTCAAGTTTCCTAGGATAGCATCAACGACATTACTAGGTAAGTCGCTAATTCGATCATTTTGAGTGGCCTTCTTGTTAGGCATAGTCATCACAGAACTACAAATTCAAGAAGAAGTGTAAACTATATTATGTATCCTTAAAGTATATGCTTCCTTAAAAATAATATTCCATCATTTTTAAATGTCAATCCTATTTTTCTTTTGCATAAAGTTTTTGAGCAACTAAGATCACATACAGTTGAAAACTACCTGCAGGCGATCACTATCCATTCAACAATACACTAGTATATCATATGTTAATCAATATTTTTTAAATTATTTAAAAACTAAAAAATACATGGAACCATATGATACTAGAAAGATCTGAGAGAGTAACTTTGAAATACTGAAAAAGATGAGAAATGAATAGATCTAAAAGCATGTAATATAATCTAAGCATGAAAAGTGAAGTGCCCTAATAAATAATCAGAGTTATGAATCATCTTTAATAATACGATGAAACCTAAATAATGGATAATAAGTAACGATTATGATGAGTTGTAACCTTTGAGAGTGAGACGACGGTGGTTGTAGGAATCGCCGAAATGTTCATAGAAATGTCGCTACAGCGGGAGAGTGAGACGGCGGTCGTTGTAGGAATCGCCGAAATGTTCACAGGAATTTCGCTACAGTGCATGAGTGGTGAAGCACATTTTGATATGTGGTGTCTGATGGACTACATCCATTTTACCCTTTCTAGTATTCGGGCCCTATATAGTAGGATGTTCGCGGTTCGATTTGAATCGGTTTTTTAGCAAAATGTTATCCGATCTAAAAATATATTTATTTACGATTTTGTTCGGTTTTGGATGATTGGTTAAAATAATCCAATCCGATCCGATCTGATTTCTTGCGGTTTGATTTGGATCGGTTTTTTAGATATCCACATTACAAATTATAATCTTATTAATATTGTAAAAACACTAATAAATAATAAATTTGATATAATATATAATATATACTTTATTAAAATTTAATATTACAAAATAATAATGATCAGTTAGAATTGAAACAAATGAAATAATAAAAATTAATAGATTAAATCAAACTAATAAATAGTACTGTATGTTATAAAAAAAAGTATCAACTAATAATAAATTAACATAAGGTATTATATTAATAAAAAATCAATAAGTATAAAAATATATACATGCGGTTTAGTTTAGTTTGGATTGGTTTTGAAAAATCAATCCGAAATCCGGTCCGAACCGATCGGTTTTTATAAAATGACATCCAAACACATCCAATAATTTTCAATTTTTTGCGATTTTCAATTTTTTTGAATCGGTTTGCGGTTTTTATTTGGATTGGTTTAGATTTTAACACCCCTGCTATATAGTAATTATTCATACGTTTAAATCAATTTTGAGATAATTTAGCATTCATAAATTCAGAAAAAAGAAAATTAACTTATCTATCTATTATCTATATAATAAAAGAATATACTCTAGAAATGACAACTAAATCCTTTTTAATTTAAGTTAAATTTCCCTTACTATCAGGGTTATTTTTGTCTAAACACATTTAACTTATTTTTTCAATTTTTATGTAAAATTTAAATGTCTTATTCCAACTTTCAATGTAATTTTAAAATTTCACTTTGCTTCATGCATAGAGTAATCAAAGGACATATTGGAGCTTGGAGTCACACACATTTTAGTTGCTGAAATATTAAAATAGTATTGGTTCTAAAGATTCATTTTCTCCCCATCTCCATCTTTCATTGGTCATATCGGAATAAGTGCTTCCACCGTTAGTGGTTTTGAAACAGTGTTGGCTGCAAGAGCTTTGAGGAAGCAACGCGAGTAGCTTAATCGTACTCAACTTCACTTCCTCCATTGAACTGCACAACAACCACCATGGATGCTTCTCCAACCGTCGTCGTCAGATCCGCCATTCTCACAACGCCGCACACTGAGTTTCATCGCGATATCCTTTATTCCTTCCATGATTTCGTTTTGATTTATGTTGGCTTCCGATTTTGCTTGCTAAGATGTGGTTTTGATTTGTTCTGAAAAGTGACAAAGGAATATACTGGCAATAAATTTAAACTTGAACCGTACAATCCTCTGATGCGTGGATTGTGGTATCACAACTGCAACTAAAACAAATTAGAATTTAACAGATTGCATGTTAATAACTACTTGTAAACATCACATATATTTGCCATATATTTACTCTATGAAATTTATTAAGGCAACAACTACAAGTATTGCATGCTAACTCTTTTTAATGGTCCTCCTCTTGTGTTATACAAATTAATTTTTATTAAATATGTATTATAAGAAAATAATACATTATGGAAAATTTATTTTTGTCCTTCATTCTAAATCTGCGACATCCCCATTTTAGGGGTAAATTTGGTCTAAAAAATAACTTTTTGAACCAAACTAGAAATTTCAACCAATTTAGTTGTTGAATCTTCTACTTTCTTTGAGTTTAACCATGCTTTGAACCAAATTTCACTCTTTATTTCAAACCAACCAATTCAAATCAACTTTTTCACCTTTTCTCTTTTATTAATGTCTTGTCAAATCACTTTTATAAAATTTTGTATTCTCTGCAATTTACAGCTAATACACTTTCACTTTTGTAAATTTTGTATTCTCCAATGCATTTTATAAAATTTTGTATTCTTCAATCAGAAAATCAATCCTTATTTCTCTTTCTCTTTCTTCACATTTTTTCCAATCTGAAAATCAATGTTACTTCTCTTTCTCTTCCGTTTTCATTTTCCTTATCTGCCTCTACCCTCTTCCTCTTCCTCCTCTGCCTCTACCCTCTTCATCTTCCTCCTCTGCCTCTACCATCTTCATTTTCCTCTTTTATGTCGGTGTCAAAACGCATCGTTTCAATTTTTTTTGGTGTTTTTCCTCTTCTTGTGTTGTTTCCTTTTCAGATCTGCACTGAGGAACCATAGGCCAAGGAATTCGTCCTCACATCGAATAACACCAATTTCTATGACACTATCAGCAAGCACAATTTCATCGTCGTCGAGTTTTATGCTCCATGATATATTTCGATTATACTATTTTTTCTGTTAATGTTCGATTCATCGTTTTTTGTTCTAATATGTCTTACTTGCTATCACTCTTTTCTAGATCTTAATTTTAATCACATTTTAATTTTGTTGTCAATGTATCTGATATTTAATTTAGATGATGAAAGTCAAAAAGTCAAATTCATCAAATGCAACAACAGACTTTATAAAACTCAAGTAGAAAGAGCAGGTGGGTTTGGTGAGTTTTGTTTTACTGATTGATCGTGAAGGCTGATCAGATCTGGTGATGGGTCAAGAAGAATGTCTGCGATGCTGGGTGTGAGATGAGGAGAGGGTGTACCTGCAAGGCACTTCGACGCTCAAGTAAGAAAGGGTATGAGAAAAGGGCAAGTACAAAAGTATGAGTTCTTAGGATGATTATTGGGTATTTGACCCTCTCGAGTGAGAGGGTTTATATAATGCCCCCGGCACGTGGCCAACGGTCCCTATTTTCAAGGCGGAATAACCGTTTCCTAAAGAATAGGTAATTGCCAAAACTAGCCGTTATGACGGGGATAAGTGCCCAAAACTAGTTGTTGCCTCAGGCAAGGGCGTAGTTTAGGGCACAGTCGTCATGACTGCTCTTTGGATGATGGAGCCGTGCGTAACGGGCAGAGATGCCGGGGAGGAGCAGATGCCCTTGAGGTTCATCTGTCCATATGTGCCCGGTAGAGGGGCAAAAAGGTAAATGCTACCCCATTTCAGCTGGACTTAGGCAATTTGGTCGTTCTGGGAGCAGAAGTGGATTGGGCCATGCCTAGCCATTGGTCCAGTCCGGAATAGGAGCCCCCCGATTCGTTGCTCCCGAGCATGGGAGTGACGACTTAATGATGGCTTGCAGCCCTAGGGACTTCTGAAGGAGTCGTCATTTGTCGAAGAGACGGAATCGTCCTTGGATGCCCGAGGACTCTAGTGCCCGCAGGATACGTATCGTTGTTCGGGTTGTCCGGCTCGCGGGGAGACCAACAGTTGAGGTACTCTGAAGGGACGTGACGCTACGTGTGCCTCGAGCCTTGTGCAGCATTAACTACGCCATGATGGCTAGGCTAGGGTCATGATGATGGCGACGATATATGTCGAGGAAGATTCTTCTTCTGAGTCTAAACTTAAGAAGGCCCAGACGACCATAGCATCCCTGGAGGATACGGTGAAGAAGGCTAGGGAGGAGGCCAAGGCTGCCAACAACGCAAGGAAGAAATCAGACGAAGTGGCTGCCAGGCTAAGAGGGGAGAACGACACTCTGGTTGCGGAAAAGGAAGCTGCTGAGGAGTTAGTCGAACAGGTGAAGGCTGCGGCGGCCCCGATCGAAGATGAGCCTTAGGAGGTGAAGGCGTTGAGGACTAGAGCTGATCTTATCGCTCGTCTTATACGGGCAGAGGACGATGTCATCGCCATTGGGGAAGAGTCGTTCAAAAACGCTGTGGCCCAACTCTGGCTGGTGAATCTAGAAGTCCAGATATCCACGGAGGGTACTAACTTCTTGGGCCATGTTGAGAATGGCAAGATAGTTGCTCCGGACTTCTTCAACATCGGTGACGAGCATGCCCAGCTTTTGAACGAAGAGACCCAGCAGCCCGAGCCTAACCCCGAGCAGCCTGAACAGATGCAGGAATGAAATCATTTTCTTTGTTTTGTTGTAATGTACTTGGCCTGCGTGCCATATTTTGATGTAACTTATTGTTGTTTGGGGACGTGCCCCCTTGGCTTGTAATGTGCACACTCGTGGTCCTTGTGGCCACTTAAATTAAATGTATGTATCGGCCACTGTGGCCGGTTTTGTATGTTGTATACTCGCGCATGGCTATCTTTGATTAATTTTTATAAGTTGTAAAACTTCGCTTGATATGGGTGCATGCCCGTGATTGGGATGATTTTAACTTATTTACTGTTTTTCAGGGAATTGCTCGAGGTAGATGTGTTCGGCAGTATGGAGGACTGGCCGAACGGCCTGGGGAGTTTTTGGGCATGATAGTGGAGCTCAGGTCGCGTTTGAGGCCTGAGTTCGCTGTGTGAACATCCCATCGCGAGCTGGGTGTTCTGCTATCATGGTACTTTGACGACGGCGGGCTCGATTGAGGAACCACTGTCGGACAGGGACCTAGCTCGATCCCGAGCGAGGTCCTGCCTTGGCTGGTATGCGACGCTTGTACCTGGGAGCACATCGTGGTCGGGATGTTATGTTCGTTACTTTGACCAAGCAAACTGACAGTTAAGGCCTTAGCTGTAGTATTGTTTTAGCTTTTCGGCGTTCCATGGTCGAGCAAGTTCTTCCCTGTTGAGGTGTTCTAGGTAGTAGGCCCCATTCTCCGTCTTTGCCCAGACGCGATAAGGTCCTTCCCAATTAGCGGCGAGTTTTCCTTCACGAGAGTCCTTGTGAGTCCTTCTCAAAACGAGGCTGCCTACTTGGAATTGTCGTCGTATTACTTTGGCGTTGTGCCTGATTGCAATTTTTTGCTTTAATGAGGCTTCGCGGAGGCCTGCTCCCGATTGGACATCTTCGACGAGGTCGAGCTCTTCCCTTAGCGCCTCGTCATTCATTTCCTCATCTAGGGGTGACTCAGTCCGCCTGGATGGTACGTGTACTTCGATGGGGATTACTGCCTCAGTCCTGTAGGTCAGGAGAAAAAGAGTTTCCCCCATCGAAGAGTGTGGAGTTGTGCGGTATGCCCATAGGACGTTGTGCAGCTCCTCGACCCATGATTTCTTCGTTTCGTCTAGCCTTCGCTTGAGGCCTCGTAGGATTACTCGATTTTTCACTTCGGCTTGCCCGTTAGTCTAAGGGTGTTCGATAGATGCGAAGTGCTGTTTCGTACCTAGTTGAGCGACGAAATCCTGGAACTTCCTGTTCGTGAACTGTGTGTCATTGTCCGTGACTATCGCTTGGGGAATGCCAAAGTGTGCGAGGATGTTTCGCTTATAGAAATGAAGTATATTAAGGGCTGTTATTTTGGCCAGAGCCTCCGCTTCTATCCACTTTGTGAAGTAGTCAACGCCTACTATTAAGTACTTGTTCTGGTTTGATCCTACCACAAACGGCCCTAGGATGTCCAGGCCCCACCAGGAAAATGGCCACGGGGAGGACATGGACTTGAGCTCGTTAGGGGAAGCGAGGTGTTTAACACCCCATTTTAATTTATTTAATCGTCGTGTGTTATTTCTTTTGTTTGGCCTTGTTTAGAGTGTAGGGTCCTTAACGGAACGGGGAAATAGAGATGTTGGAATAATAATAAGGTATTAATGAATAATGTGGGGACATTTAATAATAGTAGAAAGAGGAGTATTATTATTTTTATGTCCAATATTATTATTATTATTCTTGTTATTGTTATTAGCATTATTATTATTACTATTAATAGTTATTAGTAAATAAAATTAGAATTTTAGTAATAATATAATTAGTAGTAGTAAAATAAGGGAAAAGGGAGAGGATTAAGAAATTGGGAAGAAAAACCACATTTGTTCACCAAGAGAAAGTTGGAGAGAAAGAACTAAGTTTGGCATCATCAATTTTCACCAGAATTGAATCGATAATTAGAGGTAAGGGGGAGAATGGATTTCAATATAGGTGTTGATAACATTAGAGGGTAGTGAGGATTCTTTCTCCTCATAGAAATTGTATGTATAATTATGTTGTTGTGGAATTGTTGTTGAACGTTTGAAATTGTGATGGAAAGTGTGTAAATCGATCCATTATGTCATAATATGTGTAAAACACTATGTTGTTGCTGCTATATGATTCTGGTATTGCAGATTTGGAAGTTAAAATTGTGCAGAAATTGGACTGGTGTGAAACCACAAAATTCTGGGTATTCGCTGCTCATACGCGTAATGGGCAAGGCAATACGCGTATTGGATAGGGAAATATGCGTATGGAACCCATTTTTCACGGCCCTCTGCTAAAATGCGTAATGGTACGCGTATGGGGCAGGGCAGTACGCGTATTGGGTAGGGCAATACGCGTACGGAGATCTGGAAGTGGAATTGTTAAGAGAATTCAGTCTCTGCTCATACGCGTATCACGTTGGGCAATACGTGTATGGATGGGTGAGCGAGCTGGGCAATACGCGTATGGCCCAGGGCAATACGCGTATGACCAGCGAGAGTGCAGAATGTTGCCGTTTTCACGATTTCTTTCCCGTTTTTGCGTCCGAGGCGGTTTCTTTTGGTTTGAGAGGTTGGGAATAGAGGTCAGACCCTGAGAAATGTGTAATTGGTGATGAAAATAATTAATTTAGTAATTTTAGTGAATTAATTAGATATTTAACTAAATGACGTCAAGTGAGGGATGCCCGGTTGTGGGGTGTGTTGTGCTGAATGATTATTTCATGTGTGATCAGGAGGATCGTGAGAATGTGTAATTTTACTATACATGTGTGTTGTATGCATATTTGTTGTCATGCATTTCATGGTGTCGGTGGTGATGGATCATTGCTCAGGAAGAGTGTATGTGATTCATCCGAACTCCATTGTGGAGTGTGGTGGGGATAAATCATTGCCAAGTAGGGGTGTATGTGATTTATCCGGGTTCAATTGAATGAACCATGGTGTGTTGGTACCACTTGCATTGCATTATGTCATTGAGTCACATTGCTTTATTATTATGTCTTTGTTGGATTATGAGTGATAGTGACAAGTGTGTCGTGAATGTGTGCACATTGTGTGTGATTGCTTGAATTCTATTTCTTAGCATGTATTTTACACCGTTAATTATTGAATGTAGTTCTCACCCCTTTGTTGTTTCTTGTGTCTGTGCTTCTTTGGAAGTACAGATAATTCAAGTACTTAAGTAGTGCATGGAGTGCGTGTTGCCTGATCGAGTCTTAGGAGTCGCTCTGATACGTAACACGGGATAATGGGAATTTCATCTTTTGTTGTATATATTGTGAATAGTGTTATGTATCATTACTCATCTTAAAACATGGTGAACCACTTGTTTAGGTGGACCATGATCTCGTTGGCTAAGGGCCATGTTTTATATTTTTTTTTGGGTTTGATATTTCATTCCGCTGTTTTAAATGATTTCTTTTGAGAAACAAGAAGTGAATGAAGTAAATAGTGAAATTCAGGTTATGTTTTCTTGGTGTGACATCCCACTTATAAAGGGAGCTCTGATTATTTTCGTATTGAATATTAATTATTTATTTGTTCGGGAAAGTGGGTGTTACAATTGGTATCAGAGCAGGTCGGTCCGTCCGACCAGATGTGGTAGTAGAGTCTGTCCTTAGAATAGGAGTAGACTTGTGTGTTCTTCTAACCGTGTTGTGATTGTTGAACAGTATGGCAGGGAGGAATGACGTTGCTCTTGCTGCGGCGCTGCAAGCTATGGTGCAGGCAGTGCAGAACAACAATTAGATTGTCGGGGAGGCGCAGTTCCGTAACTTAGAAAGGTTTCAGAGCAATAAGTCGCTTACCTTCGAGGGTGGTATTCTTGATCCTGAAGCGGCATAGAAGTGGCTGAAGGCTATTGAGGAGATCTTCAGGACCATGGGATGTAATGAAGCTCAGAAAGTACAGTTTGGAACTCATATGCTGGAAGGTGAAGCTGAAGCCTGGTGGGATAATAGTCGTCAGAGGTTGGAAGCTGCTGGTACTCTCGTTACTTGGGCAGTGTTTCAGGGTGAGTTTCTGGAAAAGTATTTCCCGGAAGATATTCGCAGTGCGAGAGAGATTGAGTTCCTGGAACTAAAATAGGGTAGCATGACTGTTGTTGAGTATGCTGCTCGGTTTGAGGAGTTGGTGCAATATTGTGCTCACTACAATACCGATGAGGCCATGACTTCGAAATGCTTGAAGTTTGAGAACGGGTTACGTCCCTAGATCAAACAGGCCATTGCTTGTCAGAGGATACGAAGTTATCCGGAGCTGGTAAGCAAAAGCTGGATTTATGATAATGATAACAGGGCTCGGATTTCTCATTACAAAGCCTTGAGTGACCGGAAGGGTAAGCAGAGGTATGGGGGTACGCCTTATAGTGCTCCACCTGACAAAGGAAAACATAAAGCTGCCGTGGGAAAGAAACCAAAATAAGGAGGAGTGGTTCCTGATACTCTCAAGTGTTTTAGATGTGGTGGAGCGGGTCACCGTGCTATTAATTGTCCAAATGAGGTGAAGAAGTGCTTCAAGTGTGGGCGACCAGGTCATGTTATAGCAGATTGTAAGGCCACTATGCCTACCTGTTATAACTGTGGAGAGAAAGGTCACATCAGCACTCACTGTGAAAAGCCAAAGAAATCTTAGGCCAGTGGAAAGGTGTTTGCCTTAGTGGGAGCTCAGTCCACCAATGATGAGCGTTCCATCAAAGGTACTTGTTTTATTAATGACATTCCTCTGATTGCTATCATTGACACGGGTGCAACCCACTCGTTCATTTCTGTTGATTGTGTGAAGAAATTAGGGATTGTGTCGTCTACCTTGGATCAGAGGATGACTATTGACACCCCCTCTATTGGTTCTGTGGTTACTTCTTTGGCATGTTTGAATTGTCCGTTGACTATTTTTGGTAGAGAATTCGACGTGGACTTGATTTGTTTGCCACTCAGTAATCTGGATATTATTCTGGGAATGAACTGGTTAGAATTCAACTGAGTTTATATTGATTGCTTTAGGAAGAGGTTGTTGTTCCTTACTCCTGAAGAGGAGGTGTTGGCTAATTATTTATCTACTAAGGAATTGAGAACCTTGTTAGAAGATGAAGCTAAGATGTTTGCGGTGGTTGCCTGGTTATCAGTTGAAAGCAATACGTCAGTTAACGAGTGTTGCGGTGAGAATCGGATAACAAGCTATTAATTAACTTGCATCGCAAAACTTTGAAGTTCACCACCGACTTTGATTTATCCAAAGGAAAGGTTCAAGATCGAGAAAACCTAAAGGGGGGAGATCTAAGGTTCGGGGGTTGGTTACGCCTAGGGAAGGTATTAGCATCCTAAACGTCTGTAGTACTCTACGGGAACCTCTTGTTTTAACTTGTTATATCTTACTCGCTTGCTAAGGGTGCTATGCTAGAGGTTGAAACCCTAGTGGTTAATATCTAAGTATACTCGACAAAGCATCGCACTTTGCGCATACGTATCCTTACGGGAGTGGAATCAGAGTATCCGTAGTTCACCGATCTAAGGGTGAAGGATAGGAACCATTGACTATGGCCAAAGTTCCAAGGGGAAATGAGTATGAGCTCATCTTAGAGTTCACGATAATTCTCTAAATCTAAGTTATAGGGGGAAAGAGTGAGTTATCACGAGGATGAGAATCACATAGAGTTCAAAACTCTAACCTACTTCTAAGTCATGATTTCATTGGCTCTCATGAGGCCAAGAAACAAGGGTAAACCTAGAAGGATAAGGTAGGGTGGTTGTTTAGTGACTTCATGAGTCAATTTAAGAAGGTCTCCCTTTGGAATGGGGGGAAAGATAACAGTTGTAGAATTACTAAGAGATCACAAATTACAATTCAAATATGATGATGTAAAAGACAGAAATAAAATATGAGATGAAACAAAATTATGATGTCAATGCAAGGTTTGAAACATATATGTTGGACAAAGATCAAACATGATAAATAGAGATAACATGATAAGATGCGTAGAGAAGTGCAATAAAAACCCTAATAAGTATTTCTAATCTTATCATAAAGGTCTCAAGATTAAATATTTTACTAATTTATTTTTATATTTAGAAAGTAAATCCAATTAGAAGAATATAGCAAAAATAATGGAAAGAAAAAGATGAAAAATAAGCAAGTTATGGAAATTAGAAGTTTTAAGCATAAACTTGAAGAAAATAAAATAAATGGAAATAATTAAGTGCCAAAAAGAAAGGAAAGGGCGCCCCTATGGTTTGAACCCAGGACCCTTTGCCTACAGCTCAAAATCAACACCACTAGGCCAACGCGCACATCTGAACATATGGTGAGAACACACATACATATATTAAAGGAAGCGAGAAATCAGAAAAAAAACAAAAGGACTGGGGCAAGGGGGATTCGAACCCCAGTCCTAGAGGTAGGCAAGGCGTGTGAGTGTGTGCTTGCCACTGGGGTGGCTGTTACATCCAGTATTAAAACCAACTCAAAAAATATATAATACAAACATGCGCGCCTATTTCAAACAAACTACACAAACCGTCTAACATATAACCACCCACGATGTTAAAATACATGTTATGCCATTCATCAGCAATCAATATCAAACCAAATGAAACAGAGGTACATGAACTAAACTTGCAGTCATGAAATTTCACACATATTAAACAACAAGCACGGCTCATCCTATAAATTCACAAGGTAAGAGCATTTGAAAATAAAAGCCACAAACCACACAGCCATGGCAGCAACAAAAGCAAGGCATGTAATACATTCAGTTGGAAATCAAACAATGACATGTCTCGAATGCAATAGACCCACATGTAGACTATAACAACAAAATTCAAATTAATCACAATCCAAGCTACCACACTAACTGCTCACACAAGGGAAACATATAGGCCTAAGACATTCAAAATCAGACATGGTCAGGTAAACTGAAACAGAAACAAGATTATCAACCCCAAGCCAAGAATTACTACACATGCTGACCACCTAAGTGTCTTGATCATACCAATTGGTTATCAAAATAACAATGTTTGAATGTATAAAGTCACGAAATCAAACACAATCAAAGCAGCAAGCAAGTTCAAAAGAGGTTCAATAAAATATCTTGAAAAAGCAACTAACAAACAAGCATGTAGTTTACAGTTCCAAATGGCAATTGAGTTCAGTTCAGGTATGTCAAAATAATCTCAAGACTTAATCATGTTCAAAGTAGGGTAGCAGAGTTGCTTAGGGTTCAAACCACATGATTGACAAGATTACAAGTTTAAAATGCAAGAAAACAAATGACATGCTAGGGCATGATGTCAAAGTGTTTTAACAAAATCAAACATCAAAACTTGTCAATACAATACCACAATAAAGACTTACAATTGCAGCCACTCAATGAACAAAATCAGAGACAATATAACTCATCACAAAAACATACTTGTGTAGCATATCAATGAAGAACAATCATTTTATTTTATGAACTCAAGTCCTGAGCAAACAAACGACATATTCAAGCATATACCAACAAGATTCATATGTAAAAGAAAGGCAAGATGTATATGACATAATGACACTAAATGAGCATATTTAAATAAGAGGGACAAAAAACGATACCAAGTGGAGTAATGTCCAATGTCTTCGAATGCACTGATTGCTTCCTTTCCAAAGCCCTCCAAGAACACCTTTCAACTTGCTTGCTCGACACTTATGGAACTTCAGAAGATTTTTGAGTGTTTAGCGAAAATTGTTGGTGTCTAGATGTGTAGAAGCGAGTCCCTTTTATAGGCTGAACCCAAGGGTTGTGTGAGTCCAAACATCAAACATGTGGAGTGCTGAGTAGGAATTGTAGTCACAATGTCTCTTTTTGAGATTCAAATGTTGGTCCATATCTTGGAGACAATTACGCTGTTCATGCTGTACAAAATCTCAGAATTGCAGGGTCAATTCACAACTTCACGTATCGCTTCAGAGCTCTTCACTTGATGTCATATGGATGGGTATCAAATGAGGCAAAGGTTGGGGATGGCATGAAGAAGTTCGCAGACGAGGACAGGTTGAATGCTGAAACTGGCAAATCCTCAGAACCACTTTTATTGAGCCAAGCAGTTGAAAGATAAAACGGGAATGGTCTTGGAGAATTCAAATTGAACAAATAGCGCCAACAGATTGAAGTTGAAATGGTTTCTAATGAATTTGGGAAGCTCGTGTTTGAATTTCTCTTCTTCATTCTAAATTTCGCACACACGACGAAGGAGAAGGAACAATTTTGGTTGTTTTGGTTCCCTTAGTGTCCACGCGCCACTCCCTCATTGGTTGGAAATGTGAGTTGAAAAGTCAACACGACAATGCTTGATCCTTATTGGTTCTTTGCAATGAATTTAATTCCAATGTAGTTTGCAATACATTTTTGTACGTTGGGCCAATCATGTGGGCTTGTGAATAAAAATTAGAAATGGTTTTTTATTTCTTGTTATAAAGAAAATGATTAGGAAATCAAAATAATAATGGTGGATTTATCAATTGATTAGGGTTATAGATATGGTTTAGGAGGATCAAAATTGACAAATTGGATAAAATTGGTTAAATGAAGGGCTATTGAAATAAGTTTAGAAATTGAAGATTATAATTGAGGATAGATAAGGTGGGTAGAAATTTGGTTATGGAGAGGATCATGGTTAGGGTTATTAGAGACAATCTCTTAGAGACTTGCTTGATTCAATGCTCCACCCAAAAAAAATCTTGATTAATCACTTCTTGAATCTCCTTAAGATAGCACCTGATAAAAAAAACATAAACAAAAACCTGATAAAAGGGTTAGCTATGCAGCATGATTGACCTAATATGACATGCAAGAGACCAATGGATCTAAGGGTAAAATTTGGGGTACAACAGTTGCCCCTATTTAAATAGCTTTACCAGATGGCTCGAGAGATGGAAATCCTCGGGACATTAAGGTAAAAGGTATTTAAATATAGCAAACCGAAAATTTTGCCCTTAGATGCAAAGACATGCAATGCTACTAATATGATGATATGATGCCATGAAAGATGCAAAAATGCAGACAAAACAGGACACCAAAGAACAAAGAGCTACCAAATACAAGAAAGCTTCACTGGGGAAGCAAAGAAGGTAGTATCCACAAGAAAAAAAATCCTTGGGGATGCAGGCTAACCAACAAAAGGGACAAGACTCACTGGGGAGACTCTGAGGCAACACCGGGGATAGAAAACAAAAGGGATTCTCCACTGGGGAAAGATCCAGGGAGGTGGACGACAAGTTCAAATATGACCGGACGACGCTGGGGAAAAAGACACAATCTTACTGGGTATGAAACCAGAAAGAAAACATGATCTCCACAAGAGATCAGTTTGAAATAAAAGGATAGACGCCCGAACAAAAAGATTTTCTGGGGATTTCTTATGCTGAAGAGTTCAAATGGGATCTTCAAGAAAAGTCAGAAAAGACATAGACGAACTCTGTGTGCCAGATAAAAACACCTGGAGTTTAAAAGAGAACAAGGTTAATAAACCAAGAATAGATTCTAGAAACAAATAATTGCTTTATGAAGAAAAATAGTGTGAACGGGATTTGTAATTTGGTTTAGGTTCATATTTGACCTGGGTTTGAGCAATACAGGTTCACGATAACCTGAAATAAGCAAACGGTTCACGATAACCGAAAATAAAAAGGCTGATTCACGATAACCAGAAACAAACAACTGGTTCACGATAACCAGAGGTTGAGGTTCACAATAACCTGAAATAAAACAAATGGTTCACGATAACCAGAAATACATATTCACGATAATCTGATCTCAAACAAATGGTTCACGATTACCAAAAATATAACTGGTTCACGATAACTAGAGATACAGGTTCACGATAACCTGAAATAAAAATCAAATGGTTCACAATAACCGGAAATACAGGTTCACGATAACCTGAAATAAAAAGCAAATGGTTCAAGATAACCAGAAATATAGATTCACGATAATCTAATCTCAAACAAATGGTTCACGATAACCAAAAATATAGGTTCACGATAACCTGACTTCAAACAAAGTGGTTCACGATAACCGGAAATAAAAGGCTGGTTCACGATAACCGAAAATACAGGTTCATGATAACCTGATCTCAAACAAATGGTTCACGATAACCGGAAATAAAAGGCTGGTTCACGATAACCGGAAATACAGGTTCACAATAACCTGATCTCAAACAAATGGTTCACGATAACCAAAAATACAGGTTCACGATAACCTGATATAAAATCGCCAGTGGTTATTGGACTTTTAGATTTCCAAATGGGGTGATATGGGTAATAAGATGGTTGCAGGTTAGACTTCCTGGGGAATACTGCACAAATGGTCAAAATCTGGCGCACAGAGGCGAAGAAACCGGACACAAGCAAAACAAGGACAAAGAACCAAAGACCCACGAAAGGGGAAAGAGGAAAGAAAAACAAAACCACACAAACAAAACACCCAAATGTAAAGACGCTTGATGCTATGGTATGATGCGAATGCTCAATGATATGCAAGAACGACAGATCGGGGTAACACAAGGGGAAACACCGTGTCCAATCCAAAGAATCACACTGACATCTGAGCAGGCGGTCAGTCTTAAAAGTCAACATGGGAACATCCTTAATTTTTCGGGGAAACAATTTCTCATCAAACATCTTGTGTAGATAGTGGTGAGACGTCCTCAGTGGTTAGCCATTGTTAAGCATTTAAATCAGGGAGATATTGCCAATCTTCTTTTAGAGCTCAAAGTTTTCAAAACATTACGCTTTTAGAACCATTATTAATAAATAAGTGAAGTTTTGCATAAAATGGAAATATCAGAGTAATGATAAATATCAAACAAAGAAACGGCTCAAGAGAAACTGATTTCATTAGAATGGTAACTTGCCAATAGCGAAGTTCCATGGATCATTACAATTGAAAAACGGCAAAAGGAAAGGATTACATCATATTCAATGACCTACTCCCTAATGACTAAAATCCTAGAATTCTTTTCAAGCATAATATTTCCGTACTGAGTCAGCATTCACAGGGTGTGTGAGCTGTTCACCATCCATTGTTGCGAGGAATAGAGAACCTCCTGAAAATACAGTCTTTTCCACAAACGGACCCTCATAGTTAGGCGCCCACTTTCCACGAGCATCCCTTTGAGATGGCAGAATCTTCTTGAGTACAAGCTCTCCTTCTCGAAATTCCCAGACACAGACCTTCTTGTCAAATGCCCTCTTCACTCTTTTCTGATACAGATGACCATGACACATAGCAGTCATTCGCTTCTCATCAATGAGGTTCAGTTGGTCATATCTCTCTCTAACCCATTCAGCTTCATCAAACTTAATTTCCATCAGGATTCTCAAAGATGGTATTTCTATTTCAATGGGGAGTACTGCATCCATTCCATATACAAGGGAAAAAGGGGTTGCCCCTGTTGAGGTTCGAACCGAAGTTTTGTATCCATGCAGAGCAAATGGTAGCATCTCGTACCAATCCTTATAAGTTTTGACCATTTTCTGCAGGATCTTCTTGATGTTTTTATTAGCAGCCTCGACAACTCCATTCATCTTGGGACGGTAAGGTGAGGAATTGTGATGCTCAATCTTGAAATTGTCACATGACTCTTTCATTGTTTTATTGTTCAGATTTGTTCCATTGTCAGTGATGATCTTGCTGGGAATTCCATAACGACATATGATATTATTCTTGATGAAACGAGCAACTACTTGCCTGGTCACATTAGTAAAAGAAGCAGCTTCAACCCATTTAGTGAAATAATCAATGGCCACTAAAATTAAACGATGACCATTAAAAGCTTTCGGCTCAATAGCTCAAATCATATCAATGCCCCACATAGAGAAAGGCCAAGGGGATGACAAGACATTCAGCAAGGTAGGAGAAACGTGCATCTTATCAGCGTAGATCTGGCACTTATGACATTTCCTGGCGTATTGGATACAATCAGCTTCCATAGTTAACCAATAATATCCAGCCCTCAAGATTTTCTTAACCATGGCATACGCATTGGCGTGAGTGCCAAAGGCTCCTTCGTGAATGTCGTGAATCAACAGGTCTGCCTCTCGTTTATTAACACATCTTAGCAGGACCATGTCATGATTCCTCTTGTAAAGCACGTTGTTACTGAGAAAGAATTTGGATGAAAATCTTCGCAAAGTTTTCTTATCAAGATTGGAAGCATTGACAGGGTATTCCTGAGTCTTTAAATAATTCATGATGTCGTGAAACCATGGTTTTCCATCTGTCTCTTCTTCAACTGACTGGCAATAAGCGGGTTTAGTCTTGCGCTCGATACTGATGAGAGGTGTTTCATTGTGAAGCCTGACTTGCCGCATTGAAGCTAACCTGGCTAGAGAATCAGCTATATAATTTTCAGTACGGGGGACATGACGAAAAGTGATTTCATCAAAACACTTAATCAGTTCCATAATGTATGCACGGTAAGGAATGAGTTTTTCATCTTTGGTTTCCCATTCACCCTTGACTTGGTAAATGACCAAAGCAGAATCACCCATAACTTCAAGAACATTGATTCCAAGGTTAATTGCAGCTTCTAGACCCAGAATACATGCTTCGTACTCAGCAATATTGTTTGTGCATCCAAAGTCCAACCTCGCTGTAAAAGGAGTATAACCATCATCGGGATTTATCAATACTACACCTACACCATGTCCTTTGAAATTGGAAGAACCATCAAACATCATCTTCCATCTATAACTGGTCTTAAAACTTTCATTAGGGCCAGACCCTTCACAATCTTTTACTACCATAATGTCTTCATCCGGGAAATCAAACTTGAGCGGTTCGTAATTTTCAACAGGCTGATCTGCAAGGTATTCTAATAATACACTCCCCTTGATAGCCTTCTGAGGTACATACTGGATATCGTATTTTGACAATAGCATATGCCAACGGGCAAGTCTTCCTATTTGAGCAGGCTTCTCAAAGATATACTTTATTGGATCCATTTTCGAGATCAATAAAGTAGTGTGACATATCAAATACTGCCTCAAACGTTTGGCGGCCCATGCTAAGGCACAACAAGTTTTCTCAAGCAGTGAATAACGGTTCTCACTACCAACGAACTTCTTACTCAGGTAATAAATGACATGTTCTTTGCGACCAGTTTCATCATGTTGGCCCAATACACAACCCATGGATCCCTCTAATACAGTCATGTACATAATGAGAAGCCTTCCAGGAACGGGAGGAATCAGAATAGGTGGTTCCTGCAAATAACTCTTGAGCTTTTCAAAAGCTTGTTGGCAATCAGAATTCCACTTTATAGTCTGGTCTTTGCGGAGCAGTTTGAAGATCGGTTCACAAATTGGAGTCATGTTGGAAATAAATCTGGATATATAGCTTAAACGACCCAGAAATCCTCGCACTTGTGATTCAGTTTGGGGAGTTGGCATCTCTTGAATAGCTCATACTTTTTCAGGATCTACTTCAATTCCTTTCTCGCTGACGATGAAACCAAACAACTTCCCTGACCTGACACCAAAAGTACATTTGGCCGGATTCAACTTCAATTGATACTTCCGGAGTCTCTTAAACAACTTCAAGAGATGGTCCAAATGTTCCTCCTCGCTTCGGGACTTAGCAATCATGTCATCCACGTATACTTCAATTTCCTTGTAGATCATATCATGGAACAAAGTTACCATAGCTCTCTGATAAGTTGCCCCTGCGTTCTTCAAACCAAAGGGCATAACTTTGTAACAGTAGGTTTCCCACGGGGTGATAAAAGTAGTTTTATCCATGTCAGCTGGGTCCATTCTGATTTGATTGTAACCGAAAAAACCGTCCATGAAGGAGAAGACTGCAAACTTGGCTGTATTATCCACAAGAGTATCAATATGCGGTAGGGGAAATCGTCCTTGGGACTAGCTTTGTTGAGATCCCTGTAATCTACGCACATTCGTACTTTACCATTTTTCTTCATAACTGGCACGATGTTGGCTACCCATTCTGGATATTTTGATACTGCTAAGAATCCTGCATCCAGTTGCTTTTTAACCTCATCTCTGATTTGGAGAGCCATGTCTGGTCTACTTCTACGGAGCTTTTGCTTCACGGGTGGACATTCAGGCTTGAGTGGTAACTTATGAACTGCTATATCTGTATCCAATCCAAGCATATCTTGATAAGACCAAGCAAACACATCTACATATTCTTCCAAAAGTAGGACTAGCCGTTGTCTGATCTCTGCCCCAAGGGTTGCCCCAATCTTGACCTCCTTCCTCTTTTCTTCAGTGCTAAGGTTGATGACATCAACTTTCTCTTCATGTGGCTGAAGATCCGTGTACTGATACTCACACATTTCTGCCAAATCATCGGGGACCTCCTAATCCTCTTCTTCCTCGACTTGATAAATGGGTGAATCAAAGTCTATAATGAGAGTAGGGTCATTGAATACAACGGGTTTGGGAATCACTCTGCATGATGGAGGGATTTATTTTATTAAAAATGCACAAACATGAACAAAAGAAGAAATTTGAAGTTTTGAAAGAGATTGCCATTTTTCTTAAAATGAAAGCAGGAATAAAGATAAGGAAGTTTAACAAAACAAACACTTCATTGATTAATAAGATTTAAAAGCGGTGGCCCATACAAAATAATCCGGAAGCCTCGGGCAAGGCTGCGGAATTGAAAACATCAAAGCAAACAAATAAATTACTCTGGCATAGGGTACAAAGTAGGTATCTCAATGGCTTCCCAGTTACTTAAAGTGGCGTCACACTGAAACACCAAGTGATTGATATCTTCATCTTCAGCGTCTTCAATAATTGCATGGACTTGTTGTCCTCCACTGACGAACACTTCTTGAATGGTCCTTAGTCTTCCTCTTGTTGAAGCAACTCTTCCCTCAAAAGTTGGTTTGTAACCCAACCCTTGGTATTTCTCTCTTTCGGGGACCTCGACGATCTTGCCCCAGCCTTCAGGTACTCCTCCTCGTAGGGCAGATTGAATGCTTTTGAAAGAAACAAAAGATGGACAACTAGAGGCCACTGGTTCCTTGTCGTCAAGCATAACGGCATTAGCTATTTCAAGAGCCTGGAAAGAAGTTTCCAAAGCATCTTCATCCGCTTCAATGTAACGAAACGAGGATAAATTACTGACCAACAGGTCCTCTTCACCAAGTATGATAACTAACTTCTCGTCGGCCACGAACTTCATCTTTTGATGTAAGGTAGAGGTTACAGCACCAGCCTCGTGGATCCAAGGTCTACCCAATAAACAACTATAGGCAGGGTTGATATCCAAGATCTGAAAAAGGATGTTGAATGTTTGAGGGCCAATCGAAACAGGTAGTTCAATTTCTCCCATCACCGATCTTCTTGAACCATCAAAAGCTTTGACAATAAGAGAAGTGGGTCTCATTATAGCTCCTTGGTAAGACAATTTATCAAGAGTTCTCTTTGGCAAAACATTCAAGGATGAACCGGTATCTACGAGAACTCTGGCCATTGTATCCTCCTGACATTTCACTGATACATGTAGAGCGAGATTATGATTCTTTCCAGCTCGGGGTAACTCCTCGTCACTGAAACTAAGAGTGTTACAAGCTGTGATGTTGGCGACGACATGGCCAAACTGTCCAGATGTTATATCCTGAGCCACATGCACCTGGGCTAACACCTTCTACAAAGCTGATCTATGAACTGGTGAATTAACTAACAGAGATAAGATTGAAATCTTGGATGGTGTCTGATGAAGCTGATCTATCACCTTATAATCACTCCTCTTGATAATTCTTAGGAACTCTTCGTCTGCTTCTTGAGAAATTACCTCATTCCCTTTGTCTCTAGATAGTGTGGGGAGAACAGTTTCCCTGGGTGTGGTTTCTCTGAAAGAAGGTCTGTATACTCTTCCACTTCGGGTCATCTTTCCAGTCCTAACTATATTAGTCACATCTTCAGTAGTAGTTCCCACCTCTTTCCTTGGAACTACGTCTTCAACGGTGATTCCCACCTTTTTCCTTGGAATCACATCTTCTCGTCTTCTGCTACTCATAACATTATCATAGACCCATGGCACGACTTTGGTCCCTCAGAACCTAAATGGAACAGGTTGTCTGATGTCACATTGCTTGGAGTGATTAATGGTGGAAGCATCAATCGTTCCAAGATTGTTGAAAATTGGTATTGGTTTATTAAACACAGGAACTACAGACCCAGACTTAGATGTGTTGGACCTGGATTCCTGCCCTCTTGGCTTTGGTAAGTTAAACACAGGCTCGATTGCTGCAACTTTGTTTTCCTTTTCTTTGCTGAACACCTGTAGGAACCCTTCATTGATCAGATACTGAACATCATCTTGGACTAAACGACAACCCTTGATACTGACATTACATTCTTCACAGTCATCATGGCAAACTTTAACTAGCCCAGCTTTGAACAGCTTAGCATGAAAAGTCTTGATAGGAGTTTTGATCTTCGTTGCATCAAAAACTAAGACTTCATCCTTCTCATCTTCTATGGCATTAGTGGTCCCATGGGTAGGCAAAGGATTGTTCTTCACATTCGGTTGATTATCAGCAAATGAAAGAATATTCTTCTCCATCAAAACCTTCACCACATTCTTCAATGCTAAACAACCTTCCAAGTCGTGACCAGCGCCTCCTTGATGAAAAGCACACGTTGCATTTGGGTTGAAGAAAGGCATAGATTTCTCGGTCGGCGGTCCCAAAGGTCTAGTAACGATCAACCCTTGCTCTACTAAAGAAGGATAGAGCTCTGTATATGACATTGGTATAGGTGAAAATGCTGGCTTTCCTCCTTGCTTCTTGTGGGGAGAATTCTGCTGTGGAGCCTGAGGTCTTGGTTGCTAATAATTTTGATTTTTAGGTCATTGCTGATAAGCTATCTGTTGATATGTTGGGGCCTGCTGCGTAGCTTGGTGATTGAAAGTAGGCGTAACAGCAGCTACGTAGGGTTGCTGAGCATATTACATCTGGTAGATTAGATGCTGAGAGAAGTTTGGTCTCTGCTGTTGCTGATACATTGGTTGCTTCCATCGAGGGCTCTGGGTCTTTCCTGCCATGATGGCATTAGTTTCTCCTTCCCTTTTCTTATGAGAATGATTAGGGGACTTCTTAGTACTGACGTTAGTTGAACTGCTTGGAGAACCGATTACCTTTCCACTCTTTAATCCTGCTTCTACCTTTACACCAATTACAACAATATCAGCGAAATTGGCACTGACACTGCTGATCATTCTCTCATAAAATTCAGGCTTTACTGTGTCTACAAACCAATCAGCCAACTCTTTCTCAGTCAATGGTGGTTCAACCTGAGAAGCAGTCTCTCTCCAACGTTGTGCGTATTCTTTGAAAGTTTCAGTACCTTTCTGGGTCATACTCAACAACTGCCTACGGTCAGGGGCTAAATCTATATTGTACTTGTAGTGTTTCACAAAAGCATCAATTACATCCTGGAAACAATGGACCTGGGACTGGTCTAGACTCAAATACCACTTAGCAGCAGCCCCTTTCAAACTGTCCTGAAAACAATGGATCATCAGCTTGTCATTGCGTACGTGCGCGACCATTCTTCGATAGTACATAATCAAATGGGATTTGGGACATGTGGCCCCTGAGTACAACTCAAAATTTGGTAACTTGAACTTGGGTGGAATTACCAAATCTAATACCAAACACATGTCATTAATGTCAGTACTGAATGCATTACTCAGCTCCATTGCCTTCATCTTCCTCTGCATTGTTTCAACACTCTCTCTCAGTTTCTCGTGTTTATCATCTCCTTCTTCTGACGCTCAACATAGTCGTAGGGATGATGGTTTTGGAAAACCGGATGTACTTGCATTTGTACTGCTGGTGGAGCATAGGTAGGAATAGCTTGAAGAGTTTCATTGACCAAAGGAACTGTTTGCTGCGTTGTCAAAGGAACTGTAGCGCAGATGAAATCTTCTGGCATGCCCAAAGTGGGATTCATGACAGGAATGGTAGGAGGTTCTACCGTTGTAGTGACGATTTCAGAGACCACAGTGGCCTGAGTGTCCATCTTTGCTTTCATAACATTAATAGCCTCAAGGATTTGTCCCATTCCTCCTTGTATCTCATTAAATTCATTGTTGACTCTGTCTATTTCTCCGTATATCTCTGACATTCTGAATCGAGCTTGGGCCCGGGTGTTGTAGTTGTGTCTGGGATTCAGTGTGATGATTCTGGAGAGAACACGACGACATAAGACAAAGACAAGGAAAGAAATACACATGAAGATGCAAATGAGGATGCAAATGCAAATGCAGGCTAAACTATCAAGAAACCAAAGAAATTTTGCAAATAATATAGACGATAGATTCTTTGAAAAATAAACTTCTTCATTCAGGAGTCTGGTGAGCATTACATCAGGAGCAGTGTGTCCTCATACTCCAAGTACATAAATAGAAATACATCAAAAGAGGAACATTAACAACAAAAGAAACAACAACAGTAATACTAAGGATTGAATCCACTGGTTGATGATCCCTCTCCTCTATTAATCACTCTCATCAATTTGCTGATACGCTCTTGTGTCTCCTCTCTTGCAAGAACCAATTCTCCTAACTCTTCCACCATCTTCTGCTTTGTCTTGGAAGGTGATTCATGGTGAGGATGTGACTTCATCATCACAGGAGCTATAGCACGAGACCATTGTAAGTGAGCCTCTGTGACTGGGCATTCGACTTTCCATAATTTTCTGTTAATCTGGCGCCAAGCGCACTCCAAACGCATCTTCATTTCAAAACCTCATCTTTCATCATAGAACATCATCTGCATATCCTCGTCGTCTGGAATTCCCTCCTTCAAATGACCCAACTGATGGCGTGCAAGGACAGGATTGTAATTGATACAACCATTTCTTCCCATGAGAGGCATATTGGGGCAATCCCCACAGCTATGGATTATGATAATTCCTTCTTCAGTGGAATCATACCACTCAATGTCGGTATGCTTCAATTCCATCAGCTTTTTAGACCAAATCTTACAGTCTTCGACCTCCCAGAAAGCCGAAGTATTTGGCAGATAAGAAACGAACCATTTGTAAAAGAGGGCTACGCAGCAAACAATTGGTCCATAGCCTCTTGTGTATCTGGTCTGTATGGAATGGTAAACATCAGCTAGCAGTGTCGGGACCAGATTGTTGACTGTAAAAAGCTGAATGGCTTGGGTATCCACAAAGTTCTTGGCATTTGGGAACAAAAACAAACCATATATCATCAGAGCTAGGGTTGACTCAAACAAAGCCTCACTTCCTCTGTTTTTGAAGTACAAAGCCTTTTCCATCAAGAACTGAGCAGGCAGTCCACGCTTTCCTCCTTTGTTAGCTAGGTTAGCCTGGATGTCAGATAGTCTGATTCTGGTTACTCTGGCGATGTCTCTGGCGGAAGGCATTTCTTCAATCCCAGAAAAGATGGGGGCTTCTCTGACTGGAATCCCTATCATGGCTGAGAACTCCTCTAGGGTTGGCACTAACTAGAATTCAGGGAATACGAAACATCGGTACGCGGGATGATACAATTGGACCAAAACTTCAAGGGGTCCTACAGTCACTGGTGTCTTCATCAGTGGAATGACACACCCATATCTGTCAGCGAAAGCTGACTGGTCTTCAACCATCTCTCCCAACCACAACAAACGCTCCACCTCCGGTAGTTCAAAGAAATAAGGCCAAACTCTTTTCCCTGTAGCATCCATTTCTACAAAAATCTGTAAAACAAAATTAGTATCTTGATAGTTTAGCAGGAATGCAGAATGCAATGCAAAGTTTCATGGAATTCAGACGCTCGCAAAACATCAAGAGATATCAAAAGACCTCATTTTCATTAGATAAAAAGTGAATTACAATAGTTGATACACTTTCAAAAGCCCTAAACATGAAGCTAAATAAAAGCTAGAAAGTCCTAAGGAAATTCTCCCAAAAGCCTTGTGTTGAGTCTTCTGATTTCTTTCTCCATCTGATCCCTTTCTGCGACGAGGTTGTCAAGAATGGACTTCCAAGCAGGAGGCTGACTGTTAGAGGAACTTGGATCTTCCAGGGCCTTTCTCTTCTTGCATGAGAGCAACTCTTCATTCTTGGTCTGTAGTTGCTTCTGGAGTTCTAGGTTTTCTTCAACAACCACTTGATACTTGAGCTTCCAGGCTTCTTCTGACCTTTGGGCTTGTCTTAAAGAAATCTCCAGCTCTTTTTCTTTTGACATGAAGTATAAAACAGACTCTTTCTTTAAAGCAATTGGTTCTTGCCTTTTGTAAGGCATCTTTAACTCTATAGCTCTTCTTCTGACCCATTGGAGATAGGTTTCCAATGACACACAGTTAGGTCTTCCCAAAGAACTTCTTCCTCTTTTGTGCTTGCTACCCCAAGCATCCAAAATCAGCTTCTTCTGCTCTTCGTTCTTGTCGTATGCTTCAAAGTAAATATCTTCCACACGAACATTGAGAGGCTTATCTTCCAAAGGATACCCTAATTGGCGTCGTGCTAATACAAGGTTGTAGTTGATACCTCCTTTAATGCCAAGAAGAGGCACATTGCCATAGTTCCCACAATTATCTATGATCAGGATTCCATCATACACCCTATTATACCAGTCAATATCTGCATGGGAGAGTGCCATAATATTCTGAGACCACCATCCTTTCTTGGAATCCCAGAATGCGCATGCCTTTGGTAGATGCAAAATAAACCATCTATATAGTATAAGGACACAACAGGTAATTTGTCCATTTCTATGAGCGTTTCTTGTATGGACTGAGTAATAAGCTTCAGCGAGCAGGGTAGGTACCGGATTCCGTTTCAAGAAGATTTTGATTGCATTTAAATCCACAAAGTTGTCAATGTTCGGAAACAAGAAAAATCCATAGATGAGCAATGCAAAAACAGCTTCAAAGGCATCTCGGTTGGAGTGTTTAGCAAAATAACAAGCCTTTTCAAGCAAGAACTTAGCAGTTAACCCAAAAATTCCTCCCTTAGAAGTCAAATTGCTTTTGATGTCAACTAACTCTAGATGAGTTTTCTTGGCTATTTCTTCTTCTTTAGGATCCTTCTCGAAGATAGGAAACGGGAACTCATCCTTGATAGGCAAACCAATTATCTGAGAGTATTCCTCAAGGGTGGGTAAGAGTTGATAGTCAGGAAACGTGAAGCAGTGATACTTTGGATCATAAAACTGAAGCAGAGTTGAGAGGAGTCCTTCATTAATGGTCTTCTTCAACAAAACCCACAACTTCCCATATCTGTTTATGAATCCTTCAGGGTCTGTTAGCAAATCTCCCAATTTCCTTAGGTCATCCAATTTGGGACTCTTGAAAGTGTATTTGATGGTGTTTCTTCTTGAGCTATCCATGATATCCCTCTGATATAAGAAAAGAAATATGAGTTCCATGAAACAGATGCAACATGAATGCTTATGATGTATGAATGCAAAGCACACACAAAGCACACAAGACACAAATAAAGGGGGATAGGTTGAGCATGGAGCTAGGGTTCACCCTTCCCAATGGTATGTTCTATTGGTTTTCATCTGCTGAACAGGGTTCTAAGAAGTTCCCAAAGTCGACAACCCATCTTTCGGATTTTAACGATTTCCCAGATGACTTGGTAATCAATAAAATTCTCAAGAGAATCTCGTCTGAGTGTAGTATCGCATGACACCCAATTCAGAAATAGACTCCATTATGGTCACCGCACTACATCCTAAAAGGCTTAAGTGGGGTATGGTAACTACGGTTCTCAATATCAAGGGCTCCTAGGTCGAGAGTAGCACGTTTTCACGAATAGATTCGTTCAACATAACTAGACTCTCAAGAGGGCCTCAACTGAGTGATGTTGTCTCAATTTAACTTTTTCAGGATTCGACTCCCTCAAAGCCTCCTTGAATATACTATCGTCCTATCATAAGTGCACTCAAATACGGGTTAGGATTTATCTCACCACTCAAGAACCAAGCCAACAAAAGAAACTCAAACAAAACATATATACAGGCAATCAAACAGGTATACACAAATATTGCAAACAAGCATGAATAAAACAAACAACAAAGGTGGCCTTAACCCTAAAAAATAGGTATCCCCAGTGAAGTCGCCATTTCTGTTGCAGTGAGAATCGGATAACAAGCTATTAATTAACTTGCATTGCAAAACTTTGAAGTTCACCACCGACTTTGATTTATCCAAAGGAAAGGTTCAAGATCGAGAAAACCTAAAGGGGGGAGATCTAAGGTTTGGGGGTTGGTTACGCCTAGGGAAGGTATTAGCATCCTAAACGTCCGTAGTACTCTACGGGAACCTCTTGTTTTAACTTGTTATATCTTACTCGCTTGCTAAGGGTGCTATGCTAGAGGTTGAAACCCTAGGGGTTAATATCTAAGTATACTCGACAAAGCATCGTACTTTGCGCCTACGTATCCTTACGAGAGTGGAATCAGAGTATCCGTAGTTCACCGATCTAAGGGTGAAGGAAAGGAACCATTGACTATGGCCAAAGTTCCAAGGGGAAATGAGTATGAGCTCATCTTAGAGTTCATGATAACTCTCTAAATCTAAGTTATAGGGGGAAAGAGTGAGTTCTCACGAGGATGAGAATCACATAGAGTTCAAAACTCTAACCTACTTCTAAGTCATGATTTCATTAGCTCTCATGAGGCCAAGAAACAAGGGTAAACCTAGAAGGTCTCCCTTTGGAATGGGGGAAAGATAACAGTTGTAAAATTACTAAGAGATCACAAATTATAATTCAAATATGATGATGTAAAAGACATGAATAAAATATGAGATGAAACAAAATTATGATCTCAATGCAAGGTTAGAAACATACATGTTGGATAAAGATCAAACATGATAAATAGAGATAACATGATAAGATGCGTAGAGAAGTGCAATAAAAACCCTAATAAGTATTTCTAATCTTATCATAAAGGTCTCAAGATTAAATATTTTACTAATTTCTTTTTATATTTAGAGAGTAAATCCAATTAGAAGAATATAGCAAAAAGAATGGAAAGAAAAAGATGAAAAATAAGCAAGTTATGGAAATTGGAAGTTTTAAGCATAAACTTGAAGAAAATAAAATAAATGGAAATAACTAAGTGCCAAAAAGAAAGGAAAGGGCGCCCCTGGAGTTTGAACCATGGACCCTTTGTCTACAACTCAAAATCAACACCACTAGGCCAACGCGCACATCTGAACATATGGTGAGAACACACATACATATATTAAAGGGAGCGAGAAATCAGAAAAAAACAAAAGGACTGGGGCGAGGGGGATTCGAACCCCAGTCCTAGAGGTAGGAAAGGCGTGTGAGTGTGTGCTTGCCACTGGGGTGGCTGTTACATCCAGTATTAAAACCAACTCAAAAAACATATAATACAAACATGCGCGCCTATTTCAAACAAACTACACAAACCGTCCAACATACAACCACTCACGATGTTAAAATACATGCTATGCCATTCATCAGCAATCAATATCAAACCAAATGAAACAGAGGTACATGAACTAAACTTGCAGTCATGAAGTTCCACACATATTAAATAATAAGCACGGCTCATCCTATAAATCCGCAAGGTAAGAGCATTTGAAAATAAAAGCCACAAACCACACAGCCATGGCAGCAACAAAAGCAAGGCATGTAATACATTCTGTTGGAAATCAAACAATGACATGTCTCGAATGCAATAGACCCACATGTAGACTATAACATCAAAATTCAAATTAATTACAATCCAAGCTACCACACAAACTGCTCACACAAGGGAAACATATAGGCCTAAGACATTCGAAATCAGACATGGTCAGGTAAATGAAACAGAAACAAGATTATCAACCCCAAGCCAAGAATTACTACACATGCTGACCACCTAAGTGTCTTGATCATACCAATTGGTTATCAAAATAACAATGTTTGAATGTATAAAGTCATGAAATCAAACACAATCAAAGCAGCAAGCAAGTTCAAAAGAGGTTTAATAAAATATCTTGAAAAAGCAACTAACAAACAAGCATGTAGTTTACAGTTCCAAATGGCAATTGAGTTCAGTTCAGGTATGTCAAAATAATCTCAAGACTTAATTATGTTCTAAGTAGGGTAGCAGAGTTGCTTAGGGTTCAAACCACACGATTGACAAGATTACAAGTTTAAAATGCAAGAAAACAAATGACATGCTAGGGCATGATGCAACCAGTTCAAAAGACAATGTTCAAAGTCCAAATAGCATCTCAAATGTGTCATAATGAGTGGTTAAAACAAAGATAGATCAGATCAAGATAATTATAGATTCCTAACTGTTAATGACAAACGCCTATGATTAAAGCAAGGAACAAAAAGAACACAAGTAGTCAGCAACATGTTTAATCATGACATTTCAAAACAGTGAGCTAATATACAACACATTCAAGTGGGATTTATGCAATGATACAGCTGATACACCACATATAGATCATGGGATCCAAAATATTCAAGCATGGGCTAAACATCAGTTTATTGTAAACTAACAGATCAATGTAAGAGCAAGGTAAGTTAGCAAACTCAAACATAGGCAGTCAATGAAGTGGAGACTAAAACCCTACTGACAGCTTGGCACATACATCCACATACTAAACAACAATGTATATCACAAGAATTCAGCATGATTTGGTTACAGTTCCATACATAAAGACAAATGAGATGGCTCGATACAACTTAAGTGCTTATCAAGGAAAACCACTCAAACATATAGTCATATAGTGTTAAGGAAAGATACTCTCAATAATAGCAAGAATGATTCATGTGTTAAGATTAAGGGCAGGCCAAGTTAAATGCAATATCAAGACAAACTAAACTAAGGTCATAGCATCTTAGGAACATGGTAGTGATATTTCAAATCAAAGATAGCTAGCAAAAAAATGAATTTCTTGCAGAGAGTCATACACTCACCTTGTTGATACAAGCATAAATTGGTCATGTTTACAATGACAGGTATACCAACATCATGATGGTTGAGGGCAAGCATATATAAGCAAGGATAGGACATGCTACCAGACAATGTAACGACTAAACTCATTCAAGTGTTAACACTTAAGAATAGGCAGTAGCAAAAGACTTAAGAAAAATCAACTTGGGCAACAAACAAGCAAGCACATTTATCAAACATATGTATGAAGTCATGATGTCACAAAAGCATAACTTAGAAACATGTTAAAAACATGTCAAGGCTAGCAGCACATATCAAGAGCACAATATTAACATAGAGAACAAGTCATGATATCATCAAAGCATAACTTCTGAGATTAACAGTTCAGCACAAAGGTTTTTTTTATGTACAAAATGGAAAAGCATAAGTCATAGAACAAGAGAGGCATATGATCATCAACAACACATTTTTCATCCTAAACTCCATATTTATGAACACAAACCTTAATCATGAACTACCACTATCAAACCAAAGGATTGTAATACAAGAGACTGAATCACTAAGTATCAGAACAGTTTAAAACATCAAGCTCAAGTACATGGTCAACCAAAATTAGTGTCAAGGCAAAGTGGTACATACAAATATGAACACATACAAAGGTATCAAGCATACACAACAATAGAGTTCAAAACCAACACTTGAGAGCACAAAGTAAATAAAGAAGATGGTGACAGAAAAAGTCAGTGCTACTTGACAAAAGCAAACTTAATTAAGCCAACAACAAAGATAGACAAGTCCAAACATCACAAGACTTAGAAGTGTAACAGAACTATATAAAAAAACTAAGATTCAAGAGTCCTTTGTTTCAAAATCACATTCAAGCACATATGATGTCAAAGTGTTTTAACAAAATCAAACATCAAAACTTGTCAATACAATACCATAATGAATACTTACAATTGGAGCCACTCAATGAACAAAATCAGAGACAATGTAACTCATCACAAAAACATACTTGTGTAGCATATCAATGAAGAACAATCATTTTATTTTATGAACTCAAGTCATGAGCAAACAAACGACATATTCAAGCATATACCAACAAGATTCATATGTAAAAGAAAGGCAAGATGTATATGACATAATGACACTAAATGAGCATATTTAAACAAGAGGGACAGAAAACGATACTAAGTGGAGTAATGTCCACTGTCTTCAAATGCACTGATTGCTTCCTTTCCAAAGCCCTCCAAGAACACCTTTCAAACTGCTTGCTCGACACTTATGGAACTTCAGAAGATTTTTGAGTGTTTGGCAAAAATTGTTGGTGTCTAGATGTGTAGAAGTGAGTCCCTTTTATAGGCTGAACCCAAGGGTTGTGTGAGTCCAAACATCAAACATGTGGAGTGATGAGTAGGGATTGTAGTCACAATGTCTCTTTTTGAGATTCAAATGTTGGTCCATATCTTGGAGACAATTACGTTGTTCATGCTGTGCAAAATCTCAAAATTGCAGGGTCAATTCATAACTTCACGTATCGCTTCAGAGCTCTTTACTTGATGTCATATGGAGGGGTATCAAATGAGGCAAAGGCTGGGGATGGCGTGAAGAGGTTCGCAGACGAGGACAGGTTGAATGTTGAAACTGGCAAATCCTTAGAACCACTTTTATTGAGCCAAGCAGTTGAAAGCTAAAACATGAATGGTCTTGGAGAATTCAAATTGAACAAATAGCGCCAATGGATTGAAGTTGAAACAGTTTCTGATGAATTTGGCAAGCTCGTGTTTGAATTTCTCTTCTTCATTCTGAATTTCGCACACACGACGAAGGAGAAGGACCAATTTTGGTTGTTTTGGTTCCCTTAGTGTCCACGCGTCACTCCCTCATTGGTTGGAAATTTGAGTTGGAAAGTCAACACAACAATGCTTGATCCTTATTGGTTCTTTGCAATGAATTCAATTCCAATGTAGTTTGTAATACATTTTTGTATGTTGGGCCAATCATGTGGGCTTGTGAATAAAAATTAGAAATGGTTTTTTATTTCTTGTTATAAAGAAAATGATTAGGAAATCAAAATAATAATGGTGGATTTGTCAATTGATTAGGGTTATAGATATGGTTTAGGAGGATCAAAATTGACAAATTGGATAAAATTGGTTAAATGAAGGGCTATTGAAATAGGTTTAGAAATTGAAGGTGACAATTGAGGGTAGATAAGGTGGGTAGAAATTTGGTTATGGAGAGGATCATGGTTAGGGTTATTAGAGACAATCTCTTAGAGACTTGTTTGATTCAATGCTCCACCCAAAAAAAATATTGATTAATCACCTCTTGAATCTCCTTAAGATAACACCTGATAAAAAAAACACAAACAAAAACCTAATAAAAGGGTTAGCTATGCAGCATGATTGACCTAATATGACATGCAAGAGACCAATGGATCTAAGGGTAAAATTTGGGGTACAACAACGAGTTACCGGTGGTAAGTGAATTTCCTGAAGTGTTTCCAGAGGATATTACCGAATTGCCTCCGGCGAGGGAAATTGAATTTACTATTGATCTTGTTCCTGGTACCAGACCTATATCTATGGCACCATACAGGATGTCTGCATCAGAATTGGTGGAGTTGAAATTTCAAATTGGAGAATTGCTTGATAAAAAGTTTATTCGGCCAAGTGTGTCACCGTGGGGAGCTCCAGTGTTGTTGGTGAAAAAGAAGAATGGTAGTATGCGTCCGTGCATCGATTACCGTCAGTTGAATAAGGTGACCATTAAGAATAAGTATCCACTTCCAAGGATTGATGACTTAATGGATCAACTTGTGGGGGCTCGTATTTTCAGTAAAATTGATTTGAGGTCGGGCTGCCATCAGATTAGAGTGAAGGAAGGTGATATTCAGAAGGCTACGTTCAGAACTCGATATGGACATTATGAATATGCAGTGATGCCTTTCGGAGTGTCTAATGCGCTGGGTGTGTTTATGGAATATATGAACCGTATCTTTCATTCTTATCTGGATCAGTTTATTGTGGTATTCATTGATGATATATTGGTTTACTCCAAATCTGAAGAGGATCATACAGAACACTTGAGGATTGCATTGCAGGTGTTGAAGGATAATAAATTATTTGCAAAGTTCTCAAAATGTGAATTTTGGTTGAATACTTTGAGTTTCTTGGGTCATGTTATTTCTGGTGATGGCATAGCAGTGGATCCATCTAAAGTAAGTGCAGTGCTTCAGTGGGAACCCCCGAAGTCTGTAACGAAAATTAGAAGCTTCTTGGGTTTGGCAGGTTATTATCGATGATTTATCAAAGGATTTTCTAATTTGGCATTACCGTTGACTCAGTTAACTAGAAAGAGTCAAGCTTTTGTTTGGGATGTGGCGTGTGAAGAAAGTTTCAAAGAACTAAAAAAGAAATTGACTACAACACCAGTATTGATTCTACCGAATCCAAGCGAACCTTTTGTAGTGTATTGTGATGCGTCTAAGATGGGATTAGGCGGAGTGTTAATGCAAGATGGCACGGTAGTGACATATGCTTCACGGCAATTGAGAGTGCATGAAAGAAATTATCCTACTCATGATCTTGAATTAGCTGTAGTGGGTTTTGTATTGAAAATTTGGAGACATTATTTGTATGGATCGAGATTTGAAGTGTTTAGTGACCATAAGAGTCTGAAGTATTTGTTTGATCAGAAGGAATTGAATATGAGGAAGAGAAGATGGTTAGAGTTCTTGAAGGACTATGATTTTAATTTGAGTTACCATCCGGGGAAAGCTGATGTTGTAGCAGATGCTCTAAGTCAGAAGGCAATACATATGTCAGCATTGATGATAAAAGAAATGGAATTAATTGAACAGTTCAGGGACTTGAGTATGGTTTGTGAAACTACACAGGAAAGTGCTAGATTGGGTATGCTTAAGGTGAATAATGACTTTCTGGACATAATTAAGGAAAATCAGAGGCTTGATGTGAAGCTAGTGGACTTGATGCCTTCGGGAGGAAATGATCCTGATAGTGATTTTAAAGTGGACAATGTTGGGGTATTGAGATTCCGAGGCAGAATTTGTGTACCGGATAATGATGAATTGAGGAAGGCAATCTTAGAGGGGAGTCATCGGAGTAGCTTTAGTATTCATCCGGGAGCCACGAAAATGTATCAAGACTTGAAGAAGTTGTTTTGGTGGTCCAGTATGAAGAGAGAGGTAGCTCAATTTGTTTATGCTTGTTTGACATGTCAGGAGTCAAAAGTGGCGCATCAGAAACCTTCGGGGTTGATGCAACCGTTGGAGATCCCAGAATGGAAGTGGGATAGTATTGCTATGGATTTTGTTACTGGTTTGCCAAATACGGCGAGGGGATTTGATGCTATTTGGGTGGTGGTGGATCGGCTTACGAAATCCGCACATTTTATACCAATTAATATCAGTTTTTCATTGACAAAGCTGGCGGAGATTTATATCAGAATAATTGTGAAACTGCATGGTGTTCCGTCGAGTGTAGTGTCGGATAGAGATCTGAGGTTTACTTCAGAATTTTGGAAGAGTTTACAGGAGGCTTTAGGTTCTAAATTGAAGTTGAGTTCGGCTTATCATCCACAGACCGATGGTCAGTCGGATAGGACTATTCAGTAGTTAGAGGATTTGTTGAGAACCTGTGTGTTGGAGAAAGGTGGTGCGTGGGATACTCATTTGCCATTGATTGAGTTCACGTATAATAATAGTCACCATTCTAGTATTGATATGGCACCTTTTGAAGCTTTGTATGGTAGGAGGTGTAGAACGCCTCTATGTTGGTATGAAACTGGTGAGAATGTTATGCTTGGGCCTGAAATTGTACAACAAACTACTGAGACAATTCAGATGATCCGTGAAAAGATGAAAGCGTCTCAGAGTAGACAGAAAAGTCATCACGATAATCGGAAGAAAGATTTGGAATTCAGCGAAGGTGACCATGTATTCTTGAGAGTCAACCATGTGACAGGTGTTGGACGTGCATTGAAATCGAAGAAGTTGGATCCTAAATTCTTTGGACCGTATCAGATCTTGCAAAGAGTGGGTGCAGTTGCTTACAGGGTGGCGTTGCCGCCAGAACTTTCGAACTTGCATGATGTATTTCATGTATCACAACTTCGGAAGTATGTGTCGGATCCATCTCATGTTATCCAGAGGGATGAGGAACAGATTCGAGATAATCTTATTGTGGAAGCGATGCCGATAAGGATCGAGGATTGCAAGATGAAACAACTTAGAGGAAAAGAGATTCCCCTCATGAGAGTGGCTTGGGGAGGAGCTGCTGGAGGAAGTGTGACCTGGGAATTGGAAAGCAAGATGCGAGAGTCGTATCCAGAATTATTTCCATCAGGTACATTTTCGAGGATGAAAATATTTTAAGTGGGGGAGGGTTTTAACACCCCATTTTAATTTATTTAATCGTCGTGTGTTATTTCTTTTGTTTGGCCTTGTTTAGAGTGTAGGGTCCTTAACGGAACGGGGAAATAGAGATGTTGGAATAATAATAAGGTATTAATGAATAATGTGGGGACATTTAATAATAGTAGAAAGAGGAGTATTATTATTTTTATGTCCAATATTATTATTATTATTCTTGTTATTGTTATTAGCATTATTATTATTACTATTAATATGGTTATTAGTAAATAAAATTAGAATTTTAGTAATAATATAATTAGTAGTAGTAAAATAAGGGAAAAGGGAGAGGATTAAGAAATTGGGAAGAAAAACCACATTTGTTCACCAAGAGAAAGTTGGAGAGGAAGAACTAAGTTTGGCATCATCAATTTTCACCAGAATTGAATCGATAATTAGAGGTAAGGGGGAGAATGGATTTCAATATAGGTGTTGATAACATTAGAGGGTAGTGAGGATTCTTTCTCCTCATAGAAATTGTATGTATAATTATGTTGTTGTGGAATTGTTGTTGAACGTTTGAAATTGTGATGGAAAGTGTGTAAATCGATCCATTATGTCATAATATGTGTAAAACACTATGTTGTTGCTGCTATATGATTCTGGTATTGCAGATTTGGAAGTTAAAATTGTGCAGAAATTGGACTGGTGTGAAACCACAAAATTCTGGGTATTCGCTGCTCATACGCGTAATGGGCAAGGCAATACGCGTATTGGATAGGGAAATATGCGTATGGAACCCATTTTTCACGGCCCTCTGCTAAAATGCGTAATGGTACGCGTATGGGGCAGGGCAGTACGCGTATTGGGTAGGGCAATACGCATACGGAGATCTGGAAGTGGAATTGTTAAGAGAATTCAGTCTCTGCTCATACGCGTATCACGTTGGGCAATACGTGTATGGATGGGTGAGCGAGCTGGGCAATACGCGTATGGCCCAGGGCAATACGCGTATGACCAGCGAGAGTGCAGAATGTTGCCGTTTTCACGATTTCTTTCCCGTTTTTGCGTCCGAGGCGGTTTCTTTTGGTTTGAGAGGTTGGGAATAGAGGTCAGACCCTGAGAAATGTGTAATTGGTGATGAAAATAATTAATTTAGTAATTTTAGTGAATTAATTAGATATTTAACTAAATGACGTCAAGTGAGGGATGCCCGGTTGTGGGGTGTGTTGTGCTGAATGATTATTTCATGTGTGATCAGGAGGATCGTGAGAATGTGTAATTTTACTATACATGTGTGTTGTATGCATATTTGTTGTCATGCATTTCATGGTGTCGGTGGTGATGGATCATTGCTCAGGAAGAGTGTATGTGATTCATCCGAACTCCATTGTGGAGTGTGGTGGGGATAAATCATTGCCAAGTAGGGGTGTATGTGATTTATCCGGGTTCAATTGAATGAACCATGGTGTGTTGGTACCACTTGCATTGCATTATGTCATTGAGTCACATTGCTTTATTATTATGTCTTTGTTGGATTATGAGTGATAGTGACAAGTGTGTCGTGAATGTGTGCACATTGTGTGTGATTGCTTGAATTCTATTTCTTAGCATGTATTTTACACCGTTAATTATTGAATGTAGTTCTCACCCCTTTGTTGTTTCTTGTGTCTGTGCTTCTTTGGAAGTACATATAATCCAGGTACTTGAGTAGTGCATGGAGTGTGTGTTGCCTGATCGAGTCTTAGGAGTCGCTCTGATACGTAACACGGGATAATGGGAATTTCATCTTTTGTTGTATATATTGTGAATAGTGTTATGTATCATTACTTATCTTAAAACATGGTGAACCACGTGTTTAGGTGGACCATGATCCCGTTGGCTAAGGGCCATGTTTTATATTTTTTTTTGGGTTTGATATTTCATTCCGCTGTTTTAAATGATTTCTTTTTAGAAACAAGAAGTGAATGAAGTAAATAGTGAAATTCAAGTTATGTTTTTCTTGGTGTGACATCCCACTTATAAAGGGAGCTCTGATTATTTTCGTATTGAATATTAATTATTTGTTTGTTTGGGAAACTGGGTGTTACAAGGTGCATGTCCTCGTGCCGTTGGCATTTGTCGCATTTCTTCACGTGCTCTTTAGCATCCTATTGCATGGTTGGCCAGTAGTACCCTGCTCGTAGGGCTTTCCGGGCGAGGTACCTCCCCACGAGATATTGGGCGTTGATTTCTTCGTGGATCTCGCGTAGGACGTGGGTGACCATCTCTTCCTTAACACATTTGAGTAATGGGCTTCGACCAGAACGTAGGAGCAGGCACTGCGTCTAACTGTGCTGGCCTCCTTGGGGTCGGCCGGATGTTCGTCTTTGGCAAGGTAGTTATAAACGGTGGTCATCCAGCAGTTGTTGTCGCCGATTACCTGTACGTCGAGGGTCGAAGACGCCTTTTCGATATTGGGTCAAGGAAGTACCTCCTGTATAACGGACTTGTTCCCGCCCTTTTTCTTCGTGCTTGCTAGTTTAAATAGCACATCTGCTCTGACGTTATGCTCGCGGGGAACATGTTTCACCTCTACTGCGGCAAACTTCGTTATCTTTTCTTCGACCAAGGTTAAGTACTCGGTCAGGTTGTCATTTTTGGCCTGGTATTTTCCTCGAACTTGAAGGGCCACGAGTTATGAATTCATGCAGATGATGATATCTTCTGCCCCTAGATCCTCGGTCAGGCGCAAGCCGGCAAGGAAGGCTTCATACTCAGCCTGGTTATTAGGCGTGAGGAAGGATAAGGTGAGTGATACCTCTACGATGATTCCTTCGTCATTCTCCAGGATGATGTCTGCCTCGCTTCTTGCCGAGCTGGATGCCTCGTCTACGAAGATGGTCCACTTGCATGCCCCGCTGGTAGGGGAATCCGCGAGCGTCATTTCGGCGACAAAGTCAGCTAAAGTCTGGGCTTTGAGGGCCTTTCTGCTTTCATACTGAATGACAAATTCGGACTGCTCTAGCGACCATTTGAGCATTCTGTCGGCCATATCTGATCGCCCTAACAACTGTTTTACGGGCTGATCTGTCTGGACCACGATCGTGTGGGCCAGGAAATAGTGTCTCAATCTTCTCGCAGCATTGATGAGGGCTAGCACTACCTTCTCTATCTATTGGTATCTCAGCTCTGGTCCCTACAATGCTTTGCTGGTGAAATATATGGGCTTTTGCCCGTCCGGTGTCTCACGGATAAGGGTGGCGCTTACAGCCTCGGTTGCTACAGCAAGATATAGATACAGAGTTTCGCCGTTGTCTGGTCAAGAGAGTACTGGTGGCTCTGATAGTTCCCGTTTCAGATGGAGGAGAGCCTGATCGCATTCCTCTGTCCATTCAAACGCTGCCTCCTTACGGAGGAGTTTGAAGAAGGACATGACGTGCTGGGCAGACTTGGCCACAAAACGGGACAAAGACGCGAGCATCCCGTTGAGGGACTGGATGGACTTCTTCGAGTTGGGCGTTGGAAATTTGGAGAATGCCCGACACTTGTCGGGGTTGGCTTCGATTCCTCGTTCTGTCAGATAGAAGCCGAGGAACTTGCCTGCCCGGACTCCGAACGTGCACTTCTCTGGGTTGAAACGCATTCGGTATTTCCTGGCATGTTCGAAGACTTTTCTTAAATGGGTCGTGTGATCGATTTCTTTTTGGGATTTCACGATTATATCGTCCATATAGACTTCGAGCATGTCGCCTATTTCTCCCTGGAAAACCTTGTTCGTCATTCTCTGGTAAGTCGCGCTGGCGTTCTTCAGGCCTAAGGGCATTACGTTGTAGTAATCATTTCCCGATTCGGTCATGAAGGTCGTATATTTTTTATCGCTCATTGCCATTGGTATTTTATTGTAGCCCGAATAGACGTCCATGAAAGATAAAAGTTTAAAACTGGCAGAGTTATCAACAAGTTTATCAATATTGGGGAGGGGGTAGGCATCTTTTGGGCATGCCTTATTGAGATCAGTATAATCAACACACATACACCACTTTCCATTAGATTTTTTCACTAGTACAACGTTGGACAGCCAAGTGGTGTAATTGGCTTCCGAGATAAACTTTGCCTTGATGAGGTCTTTTACAGCTTGTTCTGCAGCCTCTGTTTTCTTCGGAGACTGCTTCCTCCTACGTTGTACTACTGCCTTGACGGTGGGGTCAATCGTGAGTTGATGGCAGGCAACAGTTGGGTCTAAGTCGGGCATCTCCGTGGTACTCCAGGCGAATAAGTCTGCGTTCTCTCGAAGGCAGGCTTTGAGTTGCTTTCTCGCGAGGTCAGGGAGGCTGGTCCCTATCTTTACTCCTCGCTGAGGATCTTCACCGAGCAGGACGAGCTAGAAGTCGCCATCCAGGATAGGGCGCATCGGATGGGAGTTATTGTTGGTTAAGGCAGATGAGATGCTCGGGCTTGCTTAGTCCTCCTTCTGATCATCTTCGGCAAAGCGGTTGTCGAGGTCGATAGAGTCGACTTGTGGCAGTGGCTTGGCCTCTTGTGAGCTGCTGGGAAAGGCTGACTTGCTGGACGTCTTTGGCCTGGAAGCGATGGCGTTGAGTCCCTTGGTGGCTGCTTCGAAGCATCGCCACGCAACTTCGATGTCCCTGTTCAATGTAGCGACCATACCTTTTGAAGTGTAGTACTTCATTTTGAGATGGACGGTCGATAGGACAGTTACCAGCTCAGCCAGAATTGGTCGCCCGAATATGCATTGGTAGAGAGACGGGTAGTCAATCACCAGGAACTGAACCTTAATAGACCTGGTTGTCTCAGCAGATCCAAAGGTCTTGATCAACTCGACGTACCCCCAGGGCTTCGTGACTAACCCACTGAAACCCTGGAGGTCGGACCCTACGTAGGGAGTGAGGTGTGATTCGTCCAGCTGGAGAGTCAAGAACAGTTGTGAGTACATAATATCGAACGAGATGCCTTGGTCAACCAGAATCCTGCGAACATTAAAATTAGCCATCTGGGCTCGAACGAGCAGTGGGATACTTGAGTTCGGGGACCCTCCGAGGAGCTCTTCCCTGTAGAAGAAGATGAGGACTGATCCTTTCTGGGCTTTGTCGAGCGTTGTCACCTTCCTGGAGCTCGTGCCGATCAAGTGCTCGAACTTTCTCTTTACGGAGCCCACAGTGACTTTGTTGAAGCCCCCTCCGGAGATTACCATCGCGGAGGGGAAAGTTTCCCATGGGTTGTGGGCTGCAAAATATGTGGGAGCGTTGAGCTCGTCTGGAACATAAAAATCCTCTGGTCACGATACACACATGGCAACTTGGAGGTTGGTTTCTTCTGAGGAAGACACATCTTCCTCCACTTTCTTTGACTCCTGGGCGTCTTGCTGGGGAGCATCTTTCGTTTTTGTAAACTGCTTTAGGTGGCCATCCCTGATCAGTATTTCTATGGCGTCCTTCAAGTGGATGCAGTCTTTAGTGGTGTGGTCGTGACTCTTATGGAAACGACAGTATTTTAATTTATCGGCGTTAGGCTTGGCCGACATTTGCTTGGGGAACCCAACTCCCGTCTGTTTTAACTCTGAATTAGCACATTCAGAGATAATCTTTTCCCTGGAGACAGTCAGGGGGGTGTAGTCATGGAACCGGCCGGAAGGCCCCTTGTTGTCCCTGGATTCCTGAGGACGGTCTTCGCGCCTTCTTTTCCCCCGACGGGATGTCGATGGTTCAACACCTTTAGAGGCTCGGGCATTCTCGTGATGGCGGGAGGCTCGGGTGGAGCTGGCCGCTTCCTTTTCCTCGTATTGAATATATGATTGCGCCTTGAGGAGGAAGTCGTCCAGGCTTCTTGGAGGTACAAGGCCAACAGCTTTAGAGAATTTTGAATGCGGGAGGAGTCCCCGTTCGAGCAGAAATTTTTTCATGTCGTCGGTAGTGGGGATTTGCATAGCTTCTTTGTTAAACCTCTCAATATATGTTCAGAGAGGTTTATCCTTCCCGTGAGTTATGGCCTCAAGGGAGGCTTCAGTCTTGGGGTGGCGGCGTGATGCCGTAAAGTGCCTGGAAAACATCCTGCCCAGCTACTTCCAGGAGGTGATGGACTCCTCGGGCAGTTGTTTGTACCAAGTCATTGCCCTTTTCCGGAGCGTGGTCGAGAATAGGTGGCACTTGATGGCGCCCTGGATGCCATGGTAATCTAACAGCGCATCGATGTTTTCGATGTGCTCATCGGGGTTAGTCATTCTGTCGTAAGTGCCCAAAGATGGGGGTTTCTCCAAGCCTTTGGGGAGGCGTGTAGCCAATATCTCTTGGGACAATGGGTCGTGGGGCTCATCGTCGCTGCTGGAACTGGTTTGGGAAGGGGAGCGGATGATTCGCTCGTGACGGCGAATTCTTCGGGGTGAAGGTGTACGTGCCCGACCCTTTGGTCTTAGCGGGGGTGAACGTTGATCTCTACGGGTTCTCTTGTGTACCGGGGAGTGTTGGTTTCGCGGGGAAACGTGATCGCACTTTCGAACGGCATGGGACTCTAGTTCTTAGCGCACCCGATGGTCAGCTTCCCGTCGGGGTTGTGGACTCTTGGATCATCGTCGATTCTTCCTTGGCAGGGGGGATCTCGAATGGGAAGATTCTTCCGATGCCCCAATCCTCTCGTTTTGTTGGAGGATCAAGAGGTTGGTCTTGTTGATCGCTTCAAGGAGGACCAGCACGGCCGGGTCGGCGTTGGGTGGAGCTGGAACGGGCTGGTCGTCGATACGGCCAGCAGGAGTTGAGGAAGGAGACGCGGTAGCCCCGACTCTCAGATGACGAGCGTCTCCTTTGATGAGGAATGAAGATCCTTTGACGTGATCTTGGGAAGCCATGATTGTAATTTTGAACGGAGAATGTGTTTTGGTCTTAGAATCTGAGGTGGATGTTAAGACGGGGATAACAGATTCCCACAGACGGAGCCACTGATCGTGAAGGCTGATCAGATCCTATGATGGGCCAAAAAGAACGTCTGCGATGCTGGATGTGAGATGAGGAGGGGGTGTACCTTCAAGGCACTCTGACGCTCAAGTAAGAAAGGGTTAGAGAAAAGGGCAAGCACAAAAGTATGAGTTCTTATGATGATTATTGGATACCCGACCCTCTCGAGTGAGAGGGTTTATTTAATGCCCCAGCGCAAGGCCAACGGTCCCTATTTTCGAGGCGAAATAACAGTTTTCTGAAGAATAGGTAACTGCCAAAACTAGCCATTATGACGGGCATAGGTACCCAAAACTAGTCGTTGACTCGGGCAAGGGCGTAGTTCTGGGCACAGTCGTCATGACTGCTCTTTGGATGATGGAGCCGTGCGTAACGGGCAGGGATGCCAGGGAGGAGCAGATTCCCTTGAGGTTCATATGTCCATATGTGCACGGTAGAGGGGCAAAAAGGTAAATGCTGCCCCATTTCAGCTGGACATAGGCAATTGGGCCGTGCTGTGAGCAGAAGTGGATTGGGTCATGCCTAGCCATTGATCCAGTCCAGAACACTGATCTTATGATTATTTTACGTGCAGACTGGTTTACTTGCACGAAACAATCGAGCCAAAAGTTGTCCATGGAGATATTAAGTAATATTCTAATTGATGATGAATTCAATGCCGGAATATCTGATTTTGGACTAGCCAAGTTACTTAGTGCCAGAAAAATTCACATTACAACTCGTGTTATGGGTACTTTTTGGCAAGCTCTCTTCTGTCTATATATTTTAGATTATTTGTTTATGTTTTCGTTTTAATGATTGTTTTACGTTTTTAGACACGTAGCTCCTAAATATGCCAATTCTGGCTTACTAAATTAGAAGAGTGATGCTTATAGCTTTAGTGTATTGCTCATTGTAGCAATTACTGGAAGAGATCTAATAGATTATAGTCGTTCTCCGACCGAGGTGTGTCATTATTAACCTGTAAACATATTGTTTGTGACTTTGACGAGAGTTAGTTAACAAACTTTCATTTTCTTCACTAATACATGTCTTGAATTTTGAATGCGGAGAATAAGATTCATTAGAAATTTCCATGGACAACTTTGGAACTTTAGTTATTTCTGTAGAACTTAGTTTCGTATGGTTCAGATTTTTTAGCCTCTCCTAACTATAATTTGGGTGATTGTTGTAGGTAAACTGGGTCGAGTGGCATGAAAAGAGGCAGTGGACCCAAACATAAAGACGAGACTGTCAACAAATGCCCTTAAAAGAGTCTTTCTGTCTATTTTGAGGTGTGACAATCCAACCCCTTAAATTAGAGACTGGATTTTGTGTATTTTAAGCTGATGACTGCATGCATAATTGTAAGCCAGTAGTAAGTCAGCTTCATCTGTCTGTTTGTATTGAAAGTATGTAACTCTCAACTGAAGTGTGCTGTTTTTGACAATTCAATGTTTCTCAGCAAAAATACACATATTTTTATTCCTAGATTTCATATATATATATATATATATATATATATATATATGATACTTTGTCTGATATTTTGGTATAAGTTGTCTCTAGAGTTCCATGTAGGGAAGAAGTTGATTTTGATATTTAAACTTTGACCATTTCTTAATACACCACCCAAGTTTCTTATACACCACGTGAAATTTCTATTTTGCCCTCAGATTCCGGATGTGCACATCCGGACGCACCGTTTTCTTAAAAAATGCTGATGTGTTTCGGATGTGCACATCCGGAAACATATTATAACTTTATTTTTTTAAATTCCGAATCTGCAGATCCGGAAAAAGCATAATTTTTTTTTACAGATCTGTTTTGTCGGTTGGTCACAAACGTTAATATATCAACGTAAGGGGATATACGTTCGAATGAGGGAGAGACACCACGTGTAAATCTGTTGTTAACCCTAGAGTTTGTTATAACTTCTGATGACATTACTGCTACTGGTGCACCAGCCACATTACTTATTGAAATGCCGAAGACAACCATTATATAGAGGGAGAGAATGCAACCCTAGAGTTTGTTATAACTTCTGATGACATTACTGCTACTGGTGCACCAGCCACATTACTTATTGAAATGCCGAAGACAACCATTATATTGAGGGAGAGACTCCAACCCTAGTGTTTGTTATAACTTCTGATGACATTACTGCTACTGGTGCACCAGCCACATTACTTATTGAAATGCCGAAGACAACCATTATATTGAAGGAGAGACTCCAACCCTAGAGTTTAATATAACTTCTGATGACATTACTGCTACTGGTGCACCAGCCACATTACTTATTGAAATGCCGAAGACAACCATTATATTGACGGAGAGACTCCAACCCTAGAGTTTGTTATAACTTATGATGACATTACTGCTACTGGTGCACCAGCCACATTACTTATTGAAATGCCAAAGACAACCATTATATTGACGGAGAGACTCTAACCCTAGAGTTTGTTATAACTTCTGATGACATTACTGCTACTGGTGCACCAGCCACATTACTTATTGAAATTCCGAATACAACCATTATATTGAGGGAGAGACTCCAACCCTAGAGTTTGTTATAACTTCTGATGACATTACTGCTACTGGTGCACCAGCCACATTACTTATTGAAATGCCGATTACAACCATTATATTGAGGGAGAGACTCCAACCCTAGAGTTTGTTATAACTTCTGATGACATTACTACTACTGGTGCACCAACCACATTACTTATTAAAATGCCGAAGACAACCATTATATTGACGGAGAGACTCCAACCCTAGAGTTTGTTATAACTTCTGGTGCACTAGTAGCAGTAATGTCATCAGAAGTTATAACAAACTCTAGGGTTGGAGTCTCTCCGTCAAAACAACTATCAATAGAAAACTTTGTTCTTCCTATTTCTTTGTATAAACAACTATCATTTAACATCATAAATGCATCATGAAAGGTTAAATGTACTTGAATAAGCTCCATGAGAAAATGAACATCTTTAGAATAAAGTTCAGTCTAGAGATTCTTGATAGCATGATGAAGATTGTAGGACAAATCAAGATCAACAGTAAAACATTACTTCTTTGACGTTATCCAAGATAAATGGCAGCAGAGTCGACACAAAGTTGGTGGCACTCCTATTACCACTTGCAGAACCAGAATCAGAATGTTCTACTTCACTTATGTAGTATCGAGTGCGGAAAGCTAACAAGTGTGCATAATAAGCAGGAGGAACTGTATCATTAATATACAAGTTATAATATATACATATACATCAATAGACATCAGAAAGTGTGCATAATAAGCAGGAGGATAATTCAAGATCTCTTTAAAATAACAGTGGATCCTTAAAAGGGAAACAATTCCTCTATATCTTGTGACCCAAAGTCAGTCCATTGGTTCTGCTCAGGTTCATTGCGAGGAGATAGTTCAAGATCTCTTTAAAATAACAGTGGATCCTTAAAAGGGAAACAATTCCTCTGTATCTTGTGACCCAAAGTCAGTCCATTGGTTATGCTCAGGTTCATTGCTTATTATGCACACTTGCTGATGTCTATTGATGTATATGTATATATTATAACTTGTATATTAATGATACAGTTTTTCCTGCTTATTATGCACAGTTGTTGATGTCTATTGATGTATATGTATATATTATAACTTGTATATTAATGATATGGTTCCTCCTGCTTATTATGCACACTTGCTAGCTTTTCGCGCTCGATACTACATAAGTGAAGTAGAACATTCTGATTCTGGTTCTGCAAGTGGTAATAGGATTACCACCAACTTTGTGTCGACTATGCTGCCATTTATCTTGGAAAAGGTAAAGCATGCTTTAGGTTTTACTAACACCACTTAATCATGAATACAAAACAAAAGAGGATAAGTTTTGACAACACTTAATCATGAATACAAATTAACATTTCAAAGCATGGATAAGTTATTTCAACACTTAAACATGGTAAGAATCTCTCCATCTGTAGTGTTGGACGATCAACAAAGAAAGATAACAGGAGCAGTGGTTACACAGAGAAAGTTTTCTATTGAAGAGATACGGAGAACAAAGTTTTCTATTGAAGAGATACGGAGAACAAAGTTTTCTATTGTAGAGATACGGAGAACAAAGTTTTCTATTCAAATGTATATTAACTTGCGTTGATATATTAACGTTTGCGACCAACCGGGAAAACCGATTTTTTTTAAAAAAATTAAGTTACACTTTTTTCCGGATCTGCAGATCCGGTATTTGTTAAAAATAAAGTTATTCTATGCTCCCGGATGTGCAGATCCAGAACACATCAGCGTTTTTTGAAAAAATGGTGCGTCTGGATGTGCTCATCCGGAATCTGGGGGCAAAAAAGAAATTTCACGTGGTGTATAAGAAACATGAGTGGTGTGTTAAGAAATCACCTAAACTTTTCCCACACAGGTGGAAATTATCAGAATTCAAAAATAGACAATTAACATTCTTAAAAGATTTAGCCATTCCATTTTTTTCAGCTACTGAAAGATCAGATATTGCATGTATCTTAGTTTATTTTAGTGTCTGGCCTAATTAAAATTGTAAAATTATTGTAAGAAGATATTATTATAATGTGTTTATGGTGTTTCATATGAATGGGATGATGTTGTTGTTGCTTGTAGGTCCCTACCCATGTTTTCCTGTACCCATGTTTGTCCATGAGATGCAGTTCACCCGCTTGCAGGCTACTAAATGAAAGTTTGAGTTACATCAGTATAGCAAATCAGAACCCCACCTTCACCTTAATTTTAAATGAACTAAATGAAGGTTTGAGTTACATCAGTATAGCAAATTTTCTTATATATATATATATATATACATAGGTGGTTTTAAGGTCCAGTCAGCCTGGGCATGTGCCCAGGCTCTGGCCAAAAAAATTCCTTCTTTACACCACAATTTTGAAAATTGCGGCGGTTAAAAAGTGCTATTACGGCGGTATAAACCGCCACAATTAATGAAAATGCAAAAATATAAAAATTTCAACCAAAAATTAAAGGGTTAAATAAGTATTAGGTCCCTGAAAATAACTGTGTATAATTTCTTTGACCAGTCAGGGACCAAACTTGAATGTTGAGTTATTTTCAGGGTGCTAATACTTATTTAACCCTTTATTCTACTCTCCTATTTGATTTATATGTTTGAACACCATACCAAACAATGCTTGAAGTTATGGCCATTGAGTCTCGATGCCGCTACTTGTTGTTGCGGAACAGAGTCGAATTCATTCAAAAACAACTACAACTAATTGAAAACAGAGTCGAATTCTTACGAAACCTGCCATTGTATCAATTAACAAATTCAAGTAACCAATCCAAGAATTCACTTCATTGACTATTCTATTCAAGCCTCAGACATATCGACCATATCAGTTTCTCAAGCTAACCTAACCTATAGCATCACACACAATCATAGACCAAAGTATAAATAATGTTATATTAAAGATTATGTTCTTATCTAATTCATTTTCTTTGAGATATTTAAAAAAAAAGTAAAGAAATATAATTTACATAAGTTGTTTACTTAAAAATACTTGCAACTAATTTATATTTTCATGCTATCCAAGGGTTCAACGCCAGAAAGAATTGCAGCAGTAACTTTGTCCACTATTTCAGAAACAAAGAATGAGTCACCTATACAATTTCTTTCCGTTAAACAAAAGGCATATATCCCCTAAGTTTCTTATATTATTATTATTTTGACTCTTTTTCGATGCAAGAATTTGAATTATTTTAAAACTTAACTATTGTTTTAATCTAAGCAGGATATCAAGATAAGTGTTGAAGGAGGAACTGCATCAAGTAATGCTAAGACATTAACATCATCAACTTCTAAGTGTGAAAAACCTTCTCATGTGAGCCTGCTTTTTGAAATTTTGATTTAATGAAATAATGGTTCTAAGCCATGAATATTGATATTTTTTTTCCATTGAGAAGGAGAAGTGTCTAAGTAATTTACTTTTGTTTTTTAGTACTAAATCGGACCTTTATTCCAATAGTGAGCTCTGTTTGGTTTGAAAAGACTATTCAAGCTTAATGGACTGTCTCATATTCAGTTTTGAGTTTTGACAATTTCATACTTTTACTTCATTCTAAAAAGAAGCAACTCCTCGCATTTTGCTTGTATCCATTGTTTCTTACTCTTTCAATTAATGCAGGGATTGAATTATACTTGAAAATTAAGACATCCTTTTTATTTTAAGCAAGGTATCAAGATAAGTTTTGAACAAGGAGCTACATCAACTAATTCCAAGGCAATAACATAATCAGGTCCAACAGTTACTCCTGAGCATAATAGTTCATCACAGGTGAGTTTGTTGTATATTGTAGGCACCAATATTTAAAATTCTTATTTTGCTTGTATTCATTCCTTTTTACTCTTTCAAATATTAATGCTGGTATTGAGTTATACTTCCAACTTAAGACATCATTTTGATTTTAAGCAGGGTAATGAAATAAGTGTTGAACAGGGAACTACATCAACCAATTCCAGGGAAATGCCATCATCCGATCAAATAGTTACTCCTGAGCATAATAGTCAATCACAGGTGTGTTTTAGTCTGTTTTTATTAAAGCTAATTTATATGGAAAGGATTTAATCTGTTTTAGGAGGTAAGCAGAATACTCTTTTCCGCAACCCCAATTGAGAAATAGTTGCTTAACAGCCTTCTATTTTTCTAATTGATGTAAGTTATGTTGTGTTCTTTTTTGGCTTTTAGAAGGATTGTGTGAGAGAGAAAGAGAAATGAGGGTAGAGAAAAAGGTGGAGAGGGAAAGAAGAAGAGGAGTGAGAGAGAGAGACAGAAGGAGGTGAATAAATTTAACATAAAAAAACATTTTTTGACTGGTCAATGCAATAAAACACATGTGGCAAGGAATAGTTACACACATGGCACGCCACGTCATCCGCCGTTAATGAAAACTAACAGGAGGGATTAGAGTTAGAAACGGAAAACTTTAGGAGGACCAAACCTTGAAGAAAATTTTTTTATGGACTAAACCTCAAAGTTGGGTTATTTTCAGGGACCTAATACTTATTTAACCCAAAATTAAATTATGAAAGTGATATTACGGCGGTTTAAACCGCCACAATTAATGAAAATGCAGAAAAATACAAATATAAACAAAAAATTAAATTATATTTTTATAAGACCCTGTTGAGTATTTTTCTTGTCCCTTTTTATAAGACCCTCTTCAACTTTTAAAGTGCATTAATTATTTTTTTCCAAACATACCCCTAATTATATTACATATTTTTTTGCACTCTATAATAAATACAATTACATGCACATTAATTATTTCTCTCTCATAAGGATAAACTTGTAAAATTATACAACATAGTCAATAAATTTAATATTCAAACCAAATTTCTTAATTCCCGTGTTTTTCTTAACAGAGTCTTATATTTAGGGACAGAGGTAGTAATATTTAGATTCAACTACATTACAAAAAGTGCAAGAATTGAAATAAAGATTAAAGTTGCAATTTATGACCAAATTAACCAAAAATTAAAAGCGAATACTTAGAAGAAATAAAAATTAACATAAAAGTAGCAATTACTAAAATTAAAAAAAAAACATGTACAATGTTGTAAAAAAGAAGTAGAAAAGAATAAATTTTATTCTCAAATATATAAAAAATATATTAGGACTCTATACAATTCTATAGATCAATTTCTACAATTATAAAAGAAAATATTCAATTTAAAAAAACAATAAAAACAAAATTCACTGTAAAGGAGCTGACGTGTCAAAATAAAGGCGGTCAAAACTGCCATTTTTCTATTAACACTACATCAGTTTATAAAACTGTCATATTTTAATGTTAATAGTGGTGGTTTTATTAAACGCAATTTTAAAACTGTCATATTTCAAACAAATTTTTGCGGTCTTTAAATTTTTGCCCAGACTTCAAAAAAATTCTGGCTCCGCCACTATATATATATATATATATATATATATATATATATATATATATATATATATATATATATACACACGTTGAAGAATTGCACGTTGGAGACATGAAAATAGTTTCATTGCACATTGAAGATATGTAAATAACTAGATGTGCGGGAGAGTTTTATTAAATTATTCATAATAAGTATTATAGTAACTAGTGGGAAACCCGTGCGTCCGCACGGGTTTTGGTGTGGACTGCGGATACGTTACCAGTTAGGTTATGAAATATAAAAAAAACCAAAAATATAAAAATTTGGTTCTAAATTCAAAAAAAAAAAAAATGATACATCTAATATAAAACAATTGTGCTAAAAACGATTAAAAAATAAAGTTATTTCATATAGAGTAGTAAATATAATAATGAGTGTAGATGATATTAGAAAGAGACAAAATAAAAATAAAAAACATTTTAAAAAAAGTAATTGAGATTAAAAGTATACAATTTTTCCTAAGATTCGATCTCTGTGGATCTATGTGGGGGTCTGTGGAGATGAGGATGGGGAAAATATTCCCTAGTGGCGGGGATTGGGGACGTGGATGAGGAATAATATTGGGGGCGGGGCGGAGAGCGGATAAGCATCCTCCGAACATTCCGTACCCCGTTGACATCCCTAGTTTGGATTCATACATTATTTTAAAGATATTTACTTTTATTTTATTTTATTGTAAAAAAATGTAATATCTCATGCGTTCACAAAGATTTTGGCCTGGTTACCCGTGCGTTCACACAGTACTGATGTATTACCCGTCCGTTCACTGCGATTTTGGCCTGCTTACCCGTGCGTTCACACGATACTGGTGTATTACCCGTGCATTCACACATTCTTTAAAATATATTTACTCTTATTTTCTTTAATGGTAGAAAAAATGAAATAACCCGTGGGTTCGCACGAATTCTGGTATGGATACCCTTGCGTTCGTACGAGTACTGCTGCATTATGCTTATATGTTTCTAAAATGAAATAAGAATGAAAAAGCAGAAAGACAAAATTATTTAACCCTGAAAGTTTATTATTTAAAAAAACATATTTTTAATTATATTTGGAGCATAAAGTGACTGTAAGGGTTAATGATTTTTTTTTACAGTTGGACCAAAAACTATTTTGTATTGTTTAATATACTAAAAAAATCAATAAATATTTATCACATATCATTAATAGAATGAATATTTTTTTTATTAAATAATTGACCTAATAATATTGACAATTTACCATACAAAATAATTGGCCTGAAATCAGTACCCATGTGTTAGCAAAAATCAAATAAAATTGTAGTCAATGTCTTTATTAAATAAAATTATAATCCAAAAAAAAATTAAGATTCTCATATGATCATTGATGAATTTGTCACGTTAAAATTTTAAATTTTATAAATGACAACAAATTGTATGATTAATAAAAAATATCATACAATTTTGATACTATTTATTCATACATTAGTTATGTTTCGTTCTATTAGTATTTAAATTTAAATTGGTGTGCATATATAAATTATTATTACTTTTAAAAAGGTATCTAACTTAAATTAAAAACAACTTGATATTATTTTTCTTTATTACCGATTGTACGTATTTGTGATGTTAATTTAAAAAAAATCAAATAGTATCTTAACTGCAAATCAATTATTATTTATAGTGATTATAAAATAGATTATGATATTATGATATTTACTACCCAATTAGAATACAAGTTATCCTACATTTTCCATCGAATTAATATAAATTTAATTACATATGAAGAACCAACCTACATATATCAGTTGTCTTTAATTTATATAAAAATAAGGGTTTAATAGTAGTGCATTGTGTAAGATAGTTTTTGATAGCAGGCCCAGTCGAATTACAAAGAGGCCCATTAGATTAAGTGATTATGTGCTCAATTAAAATAACATTTTATTATATAATTTTAAGTTAGTTTTTTCCTTTGGGCTGGGCCTTGCAGCTGACCCAATATCAGTTTTATTGTATTTAAGCAAGTTGTACCTTGGTTTATGGGTAGAAAAATATTCAGAATTTTATTCCTTTTTCTTGTTTTGTGTGTATTCAATGGAGAACCCCTAGTTTGGTAATATTTGTTAATCCCTTTACATCATTGGTGTTTTCATCTTGAATCCATGGCTCCCCCTAAACCAAATCAACCCACCCACCCCTCAAGAAATTGTTGAACAAGCTGTTCAAACCTCTCACCTCCACCTAGACAATGCACTTAACCAAATACACTCAGATATGGATGAACGCTTTGATATTGTTCGCACAGATCTCAAGAAAACGCAGCGCAACCTTGGCAGCATCAACACTCGCTTGGAAAATGATAAACAAATTGCAGATTCAAGGTATGAGTCCATTATGGTTGTGCTTAACAAGCTGGTCACTCAAAAACCCTTGCAAACTACTGCTACAAATTCTGCAGCAGCTGGTTCTTCAGGTATTACCCAACCCCCTTTCTCTATTTCCATGGTTACCTCACCGCTGTCCACCATTATCTCCCCTATGAACACCCCACTCAGGCAGTCAGCCACTATGTCCCACATTCCCAACTTTACCAACGTCACTTCCCTTTCTCACACACCAACAATACAAATATCACACCCATACCCACCATATCCATACGTCCAATCTACCCTTCCCCAACACACTACTTATACACAACCATTTTTACACCAGATCCCTTTTAACCAAATTCCTCATATACCACCTTTACCCCCTTTTAGGACACCGAAGTTAGAACTTGCACTATTTGATGGATCAAACCCTTTGGAGTGGTTATTCCAAGCGGACCAGTTTTTTAGTTTTTATAATTTACCTCCTGAAAATAGATTGTCCATGATTTCTTTTTACATGAAAGGAGAAGCATTAGGCTGGTTTAAGTGGATGCACCATAATCAATTACTATCAGATTGGTCCTCTTTTACAAGAGATTTGGAATTGAGGTTTGGACCCTCCACATTTGCTAACCACCAAGCAGAACTGTTCAAACTCAAGCAAACTAGTTCTGTTGTAGAATACCAAGCGACTTTTGAAAAATTGGGTAACCAAATTACTGGTTTACCACAGGATGCTATCCTAAGCTGTTTTATTTCAGGATTGATTCCTAAAATTCAGAATGAAATTGCTATCCTCAAACCCACCTCTATTTCCCAAGCGATAGGGTTGTCTAAGCTTATTGAATCTAAATTAAGAGAAGCCAAACCTAAATACCAAAAACCCTTTTCACCTACTTATGCCAAGCCCACTATACAAACCCAAACTCCTGCACCCACGCCAAGCATTAAAAAAAAAACCCCAAGTACCTCAGCCCTCTAAATTACCTATCCGCCGCTTGTCCAATGCCCAACTTCAAGAGCGTCGCGCCCAAGGGTTATGCTTTAATTGCGACGAGAAATTCATTCCCGACCACAAATGTTCAGCCGGAAAATTCCTCTTGTTAATGGTTGATGATGAGGAATCCTCTACCGAAGACAACTCCACTGCAGTAAAAAGAGCCTATTCTCACTACCGAGCAGGATGAAACTTATTTTCAGTTATCTCCACAAGCTTCTTGTGGTCAATTATCCCCCAAAACACTTAAATTTAATGGAACAATTTTTGGACTGCCTGTCACAGTTCTGATTAACACAGGCAGCACACATAACATCTTGCAACCACGGATTGCCCAACACCTCAAACTTCATACATCACCAATTCCTAATTTTTCAGTTATGGTTGGAAATGGCTCCAAATTAATTTGCTCAGGCCTGTGCCCTGATGTTTCTATCACACTCCAAAACAATGTGTTTACAATTCCTTTCATTTACTTCCCATATAAGGCGCTGATGTTGTCCTTGGAATGCAGTGGTTGCGTACTCTTGGGCCTCTCATGGCTGATTTTTCAATCCCAAAACTATCCTTCACATACCATGAAAATCACATCACAATTACAGGAGAATCTAAAGCACTTCCCTCACCCTCTTCTTATAACCAAATTTGCCATCTTATTCATACAGACTCCATTGCCTCCATTCACTTACTACTTTACCAACCTGCCACTCCACCCAATTCCAATCTACCAACACCAAATTCCTCTTTAATGGATTCATTACCCACTTCCATCCCACATCAAATCTCCAAAATAATTAAGTCTTTCACACCCATTTTTCAAAAACCGCAAGGCCTACCCCCACCCAGACCTCATGATCACCACATTCCAATTTTACCAAACACTGCCCCTATTAATGTTAAGCCCTACCGCTACCCTCACTCTCAAAAGGACGCCATGACTGCCATTATCCAACAAATGCTACAAGAAGGTATCATAAAACCAAGCAACAACCCTTACTCATCACCTGTTCTGCTAGTTCGAAAAAAAGATGGAAGTTGGCGTTTTTGTGTTGATTATAGAGCCCTAAACGGAGTAACAGTCCGTGACCGTTCCCTATTCCTACCATAGATGAAATTTTTTATGAATTGGGATCGGCAAATATTTTTTCTAAGATCGATCTTCGATCTGGTTATCACCAAATCAGAGTTGCACCAGAGGATACACACAAAACAGCTTTTAGAACATTTGATGGTCACTACGAGTTTTTAGTAATGCCTTTTGGCCTAACTAACGCTCCTAGTTCTTTTCAGTCCGCCATGAATGATCTATTGCGTCCTTTTCTACGCCGGTTTATTTTAGTTTTTTTTTATGATATTTTAATTATAGTCCCTGCATTAGTGATCATGCTCATCATTTAAAACTAGTTTTAGATTTACTTTCATCCCATCATTTTTATGCCAAATTATCAAAATGTGTGTTTGTTGTTCCTAGTGTTGATTATCTAGGTCATATAATTTCAAGTGAAGGTGTAACCCCAGATCCATCTAAAATTCAAGCAATATTGGATTGGCCTATGCCACGTTCGCTCACGGCACTAAGGGGTTTTTTAGGGCTCACCGGCTTTTATAGACGTTTTGTGCGTCATTACGCCTCTCTCGCCGCTCCTCTCACCGATCTTTTGGGTTCCACTAAATTATCTTGGAGTACATCAGCGGATACAACATTTACAATTTAAAAAAAAAAGTTGACAGAAACTCCTGTTCTGAGACTTCCAGATTTTTCCCAAGTCTTTGTTCTTGAGACTGATGCTTCAGCGGTGGCAGTCGAGGCAGTTTTATCGCAGCAAGGCCATCCCTTAGCTTTCTTCAGCAAGAAAATGTGCAACCGCATGCGAGCTTCTTCAGTGTATGTCAGGGAGATGTATGCAATCACCGAAGTCGTCACTGACCAAAAAAGTTTGAAGAATTTGTTAGTGCAAACTATCCAAACGCCCGAACAACAAAAGTGGGCAGCCAAATTGCAAGGTTTTCAGTTTGACATTTTCTACAAACTTGGAAAAGCCAACCAGGTGGCCGACGCCTAGCCGTAAACACTCTGAGGATGCTGCAGTACTCCTTTCTATTTCCTCTCCAGTTCCAGTCCTCCTGTCACAATTAAAGAATTTCTATGAATCTAATGTTGATGGTCAAAGACTAATACAACGAGCTCAAACAGATACTGCGATGCAAAACTTTTATCATTCAAAGGATGGGTTGTTATTCTACAAAGATAAAAATTTTGTACCTTCCAATCAAGCCCTGCGAGAATCCTTAATCACAGAGTACCACTCCACTCCCACGGATGGACACTCTGGCCTTCAACCCACCTTAGCTCGACTATCTTCTTCCTTTCTATGGCCTGGTATTTACAAAGATACAAAAGCTTTCATCAAGAAGTGTTCAATCTGTCAACAAAACAAATACATGCCAAAGAAAAAGCAAGGCCTTCTACAACCATTAAACATACCAACACTAGTCTGGGATGAATTAAGCATGGATTTCATTACTCACTTACCAAACTCCTTCGGTCACACTGTTATCTGGGTCGTCTGCGACAGGTTGACTAAGTTCTCACACTTCATTGCTCTTCCCACGACCTTCACGGCTAAAGATCTGGCTCTTCGTTTTTCTGTGGAAATCTGCCGTCTGCATGGTGTTCCCTCCTCCATCGTCTCAGATCGAGATCCTCTCTTCCTCAGTACTTTCTGGAAGGAATTATTTCGTGCCCAAGGGACCACGCTGAAGTATAGCTCCGCCTACCACCCTGAAACTGACGGCCAAACGGAGGTAGTTAATAGATGTTTGGAAACTTATTTACGCTACTTTACAAGTGACAATCCAAAAAAGTGGTTCAGATACTTACACTTAGCCGAGTTTTAGCATAACTCCGCTCATCACTCATCCATCAACATGTCACTATTTGAAGCCCTTTATGGCCGACCACCGCCATCTTTTCCCACCTAAAGTCCAGGATCCACATCTCTTTCCACTTTAGAGGAGTCCCTACAAAACCGTGAAGAAATATTACAAACACTTAAAAGAAATTTGGAAAGAAGCAGGAAAATAATGGAATCACAGAACAATCAAAACCACGTGGACTGTACCTTTCAGGAAGGAGATATGGTTTTGCTCCGCCTTCAGCCCTATCGACAGTTGTCCGTCCATCGTCGTACCTCTCACAAGCTTTCCAAACGTTACTTTGGCCCTTTCCAGATCTTGCGACGAATTGGAAAAGTAGCGTACCACTTGAATCTTCCTCCGTCCTCAAGGATACACCCAGTCATCCATGTTTCTCAACTAAGAGCGTACCATGGAACTGACCCACCTTCTCACTTCACTCCGATTCCACCAGATTTTCAAGTTCCGACGGAAACCTCCCCCAACAACCACCGTGTTCCTGATCCACATGCATCTGGATCTGTGGTTCAAGATGCGAGATCAACCTTTCACCACTCTGATGAGATGCGAGAGAAGGAAATGCAAAAATCTCAAGAAACTAGGGTGGTTCAAGATGAGAGTTTACAAAGTGTGGAAACAACACTGAACAACCAAAATGTTAACTCGGTGGAACTAGTTATGCAAGAGAATAAAGTAAAGTACACTGAGGCTTTGGAAACAAGTACTAATGATCAAATCTTGGGAATTTCCAAGAAATCTTCTGCGGCGCAATCTCAACCATACATTTTATTGGATCCTCTGCGCACTTCATCTCCACCGTCCAACACACTGCCTCCCAACTCTCTCTCTCTCTTCACATGCTGAGACAACTTCCAAGACCACTTTCGGCTCTCCCAATGACACGCGACCTATAGTTGGCAAGCATGCACAGTCCACTCAATTTCTGCCGACACCAAATTCCACTCCACTAGCCGTTGCCATTAACCCTAATTCGAGTGCCTTTCCAATGGTCCAAAGCGTTTCAACCGGCCCATTTCACTAGCAATTCCAACCTTGAGGACAAGGTTGTTGTCAGGCTGGATAGTAGTGATAGCAGGCCCAGTCGAATTACAAAGAGGCCCATTAGATTAAGTGATTATGTGCTCAATTAAAATAACATTTTTATTATATAATTTTAAGTTAGTTTTTTCCTTTGGGCTGGGCCTTGCAGCTGACCCAATATCAGTTTTATTGTATTTAAGCAAGTTGTACCTTGGTTTATGGGTAGAAAAATATTCAGAATTTTATTTCTTTTTCTTGTTTTGTGTGTATTCAATGGAGAAACCCTAGTTTGGTAATATTTGCTAATCCCTTTGCATCAGTTTTGCACATGCAACCAATTAAAACTCTTATATTTGCCATGTCATTTCAGTATTTTAAACATAAAATTGGAATTTATTTTGATGCATGTCTCTCATTGGTTGACAGTGTAAAACTTTTTACACTATCAGTGTATTTCCTTTTTTCTCTAAAAATAAATATATCACTTCTTAGTACACTAAATGTGTTAATACAATTATAAAGTTAAAAATAATTGAACATATAACTAATACTATTTTAAAATTAATATAAACATAAAGTATATATAATATATTATATTATCCAATAAGTCTTCTTTTATTTACACAATGATATATTATAAATATTAATTAACCTTTATTTTTTAGAAAATGAAATGTTATAATAATAAAAAAGAATTGTTATAACTTATTTTTTTAGACTTATAAAATAAAAATAAATTTACTATAATTTTGCATTTTTATATATTAAATTTCTATGTCATAAATTTATTTAATTTTTTATTTATAGATTTGGCACTATGCTAATATTCAAGTAATTTGGTATTATGATTGGGTCGATCTCCGATCAAATTTAAAACATTGCACTAAGTTACACAATTCATTTATATTGCAAAAGAATTTTAGGAATATGAAATTCAAATTTTAAAAGATTGATATTGTAACTTGTATACGAAGAATCAACATACATATATAATTTGATAGTCTCAGCTAAATTAGACTCCTAATGAATGTTAATAAACTTATCAAAATATCAAAATATCAAAATACATATAATAATGAAGAAAATTTGGACATTTGACGATGAATTTCTGGAGAGTAACATGAAAAAATAATATAAGCTAGATTGAAACAAAAGAGAGTCTTTTCCTTTAATAACCCTATTGTTGAAACAATTTAGAAACACTTCCTATGCACAATTGATGGTCCAGACTCATCATACTCAGCCTTTACAATCCACATCTACCCACAAAGGAAAAGAAAATTTCATGTTAATCATTAGCAATTGTAGTTGAGAAAAGTAGATAAAATAACAGACCTGTTGGAAAATGTTGAGCGATGCCAAGATAAAACCACCAATCCAGACACTGTACTTTCTCTCAAGTGGTGCTACAACCTTGATCTTCATGCTACTCGGTGCCAGTGCATAAATTTCCTTGCTCATTCTATCAGCAATGCCAGGGAACATGGTTGTGCCTCCTGGGAGAACAATGTTGCCGTACAGGTCTTTCCTGATGTCAACATCACATTTCATTATGGAATTGTATGTGGTCTCATTCATGAATTCCAGCAGCTTCCATTCCCACCATGGATGGTTGGTAAAGAACCTCTGGACACCTGAAACGCTAAGTGATAACAGGCCCACTCGTATTAGAGCAAAGCCCAAGTGGATGCAGGACTTTATTTTTAAATGAGGTTTTATTATCTTTTATTTAATGCTGTTTGTAATCTTTTTCCTTTTGGGTTGGCTCATTAACCCATTTCTTTTAGGGTTGTCTTTGTATTTAAGGACTTGTGATTGTTGAGATTGGCAGAAAAATTAATTCACAAGTTATATTTCATTTCTTATCATTAGTTTTATGTGTGTTCTTGGTAAAACCCTAGATCTAGAAAATAGTATAGAAACCTTTTTATCAAATTGGTGCTTTCATCATGGCTCCTCCTCCCAAACTACCTAACCCTAGAGATATTATTGAAGAAGTTGTTCAAATAGCCCATATTCATCTAGATAATGCAATGAATCAAACACAACAGCAAATGGATGAAAGGTTTGATAAAACTACTGCAGATCTGGAATTGATTCAAACTAGAATGGATAATGAAAAACAAATTTCTGATTCTAGATATGAAAACATCATGGGGCTACTTACAAAAATTGCTACTCAAAAGGAACATCAATCTGCTGCTACTATTTATCCTGCAGCAGCAACTTCTTCTTCTTCAGGTATTACTCACATTCCCCATTCACTACCCATGTCTACTACCCACCTCAGCCCTATCTTTTCTAATGTCTCAACCCCTCATAGTTCCCCTATTTTCCAGCAGCATACACCTATTATTCACTCCACAAACACATCACAACAAATTCCCATACCCACTACAACCATGCGTCCCACCCCAACACAAATCCCTAGATTTATGTCCTCACCTTATCTCACCCAAACCAACACCTTACCATTCTCACAAAACTACAATATTCCAACTTTCCAACAGCTTCCCCCACCCCCATTTCAACCACAAACACCACTACCCCCATTTCGTACTCCAAAATTAGAACTCCCCATGTTTGATGGTTCTAACCCTCTTGAATGGTTATTTCAAGCTGACCAATTTTTTTATTTTTATCAACTACCACCTGAACATAGACTATCAATGATGTCATTTTATATGAAGGGTGAAGCTCTTTGTTGGTATAAAAGGATGTACCAAAGTAACCTTTTAATTGATTGGCCCTCGTTTACTCGGGCATTAGAACTTCGATTTGGCCCATCCACTTATACCAATCACCAAACTGAATTGTTTAAATTGAAACAAGTGGGTTCTGTTGTGGAATACCAAGCTGCTTTTGAGAAACTTGGCACCCAAGTGGTGGGTTTACCTCAAGATACCATTCTTAATTGTTTTATTTCTGGGCTAGCAGCAGATATACATAATGAAATTGCTATTCATGAACCAGTTTCAATTTCCCAAGCAATTGACCTTGCTAAGCTAATTGAATCTAAAATTAAGGATGCCAAGCCCAAATTCCAGAAATCTTATCCTAACACCAGTCACAAAACCAGCACAACAGCCCAACCACCAGCCCATAACACTTCACACCCAAAACCCCAAGCTACACCCCAGCCCCCAAAATTTCCAATTCGTAAGTTGTCTAGTGCTCAACTTCAAGAGCGTCACGCTCAAGGTTTGTGTTTCAATTGTGACGAGAAATTCATTCTGGGTCATCGTTGTGCCACCGGAAAATTTCTCTTACTACTAGAAGACGATGACGTCACAACCCCACTTGAATATTTAGAGAGCTCACAAGAGCAATCAGAGGCAGTTAATGTAATTTCAGTGCCATCAGAATCAGATGATACTTACTTCCAACTTTCCCCTCAAGCCGCCATTGGACATTTTTCCCCCAAGACCCTTAAATTTACCGGATTATTGAATGGCTTGACAGTAACTGTTTTAATCGACACCGGTAGTACACATAATATCTTACAACCCCGCATTGCCCAACACCTCAAACTCCCAACAAAACCCATCCCCAACTTTTCCGTCATGGTGGGAAATGGATCCAAACTATCATGTACTAGCCTTTGCCCCAAGGTTCCTATCACATTACAACACAACCTATTCTACATTCCGTTTCACTTGTTACCTATTGAAGGGGCAAACGTGGTACTTGGTATGGAATGGTTACGTACCCTTGGCCCTATAATGGCAGATTTCTCAATTCCTAAGATCTCCTTCTCCTACCAAAACAATGACATAACCATCACATGAGATCCTAAATCATTGCCAGAACACTCATCCTATAACCAATTTTGCCACCTTTTACACACAGATTCAATTGCTTCCCTACACCTACTGCTGTACCACCCCTCCTCTAAAACGTCACCCTCAACTTCCATAAACAACACCAACCTTCTTGACTCTTTACCAAATACTCTTCCAAGCCAAATAGCATCCATAATTAAATCACACGCCATTGTTTTCAACCAGCCACATGGTTTACCTCCATCATGCCCTCATGACCACCATATACCAATTCTCCCAAACACTGCCCCAATCAATGTAAAGCCATATCGATATCCATACTCACAAAAAGACGCCATGACAACTATCATTCATGACATGCTTCAAGAGGGCATTATCAAACCTAGCAACAACCCATACTCCTCTCCTGTATTGTTGGTTCGAAAAAAAGATGGTTCACGGCAATTTTGTGTGGACTATCGCGCTTTAAATGCAGTTACAGTTCGTGACCGTTTTCCCATCCCAACCATTGATGAACTTTTTGATGAATTGGGTTCTGCTACTATTTTATCTAAGATCGACTTGCGATCTGGGTATCACCAGATCAGGGTGACACCGGAGGACACTCATAAAACTGCATTTCGAACATTTGATGGTCACTATGAGTTCCTAGTTATGCCATTTGGTTTAACTAACGCTCCCGGTTCATTTCAATCGGCGATGAACGATTTACTTCGCGCGTACTTACGTCAATTTGTTTTAGGTTTTTTGATGATATTCTCATTTACAGCTCTTGCCTTACTGAACATGCACGTCATTTATAGCTGATTTTAGAATTATTATTATCTAACCAATTTTATGCCAAACTCTCCAAGTGTGTTTTTGCTGTTTCAAGTGTTGATTATTTAGGTCATATTATTTCAAGTGAAGGTGTAACCCCAGATCCGACAAAAATTCACGCAATCATTGACTGGACAAGGCCACGCTCTCTCACGTGTCTCAGGGGTTTTTTAGGCCTCACCGGATTTTATTGACGATTTGTTCGCCATTACGCCTCACTCGCCGCTCCTCTCACCGATTTGTTACGTTTCACTAAACTGGTTTGGAGTACATTAGCTGATTCAACTTTTACAAATTTAAAAAAGAAAATGACAGAAACTCCAGTCCCATGTCTTCCTGACTTCTCCAAAACATTTATCCTCAAAACAGATACGTCTGCAGTGGCCATTGGAGCAGTTCTTTCTCAACAGGGACACCCTTTGGCATTCTTCAACAAGAAGTTGTGTAACAGGCTTCAAGCTTCCTCCGTTTATGTCTGTGAGATGTACGCCATCACTGAAGCTGTAAAGAAATGGCGTCAATATCTAATCGATCGACATTTTCACATATATACGGATCAAAAAAGTTTGAAAAATCTGTTAGTTCAAACTATTCAGACTCCTGAACAACAGAAGTGGGCAGCTAAACTACAAGGGTTTCAGTTCAACATATTTCACAAACCTGGGAAAGCCAACAAAGTGGCTGATGCCTTGAGTCGCATTGAGGTGGATGAAGAAGCAGTATTTTTCTCGATTTCATCTCCCATTCCCTTATTGATCTCACAACTCAAACAGTTCTACAAATCAAACAAAGATGGTCAAATCATTGTGAACAACATCATATCTGCCCCGGGTTCCAACCCCCTTCTTCAAATCAAATAGGACTTGGTGTACTACAAGGATAAGATCTATATACCTCCTGACGGTGAACTCAAACAAACCATCTTGCATGAATTTCACTCCACTCCTGCTGCAGGACATTCTGGACTTCAACCCACTCTGGCACGACTATCCGCCTCCTTCCTCTGGCCTGGCATTTACAGAGATGCAAAACACTTTGTTCAGAATTGTATTATACGCCAACAAAATAAATACACAACAAGAAAAAAACAGGGTCTGCTACAACCCCTGCCTATACCAGATAAGGTGTGGGAAGATTTAAGCATGGACTTCATAACCCAGTTACCCGTTTCTTTTGGACATACTGTTATCTGGGTCGTTTGCGACAGATTGACAAAGTTCTGCCATTTCATCGGCCTCCCTACAAAATTTTCGGCTAAAGATATGGCTCTAAGATTCTCAGTCGAGATCTGTCGTTTACACGGCACTCCAAGGTCTATCGTTTCAGATCGCGATCCATTGTTCCTTAGTACCTTCTAGAAGGAACTGTTCCACGCACAAGGGACCACGTTGAAGTATAGTACAGCCTATCACCCTAAAACAGACGGTCAGACTGAAGTGGTTAATAGATGTCTTGAAACTTACTTAAGATGTTTTACTAGTGACCATCCTAAACAATGGTTCAAGTACTTACATCTAGCAGAATTTTGGCATAATATTGCTTATCACAACTCCATCAAAATGTATCCTTTTGAAGCCCTTTATGGTCGCCATCCTCCCTCCGTCACTCAGTATACTCCAGGCTCATCATCCATCCACACCGTGGACGCTAATCTGCAAAATAGAGAGGAGATTCTTAAAATTTTGAAAAACAATCTTGAACGTAGTAGAAAACATATGGAGGAAGTAACCAAAAAAAAAAAATAGAGGTCACCTTTTCTGAGGACGATCTCGTTCTGCTTAAGCTCCAACCGTACCACCAATCCTCTGTACAACGACGCACCTCCAACAAGCTTGCTAAACGCTTCTTCGGGCCCTTCAAAGTTCTCCGTCAGATCGACAAAGTAGCTTACCATCTAGACCTCCCGGAATCGTCAAAGGTTCACCTAGTATTCCACGTCTCCCAGCTACGCAAGTTCCATGGCTCCGACCCTTCGTCGAACTTTTTCCCTCTTCCATCGGACTTTAGGACAGACATCGATGACAGACCTTTTTCGGCGCCACCCTCCTCTATCGTGCATGTCTCAGACACATCTATCATAGCCACAACGACCAATAAGGTTTCAAACAAAGAAAACTCGACTAAAAACCTAGTTTCAAAATCATTCAAAGAAGCAAACTACAGTGAATTTTGTGATTTAAGTTCTACATGTCCCAAAGATTTAACCCAAACTAAGCATGTGTTTCAAGACTCAAGTTTGGAAACAAAAGAAGTTGAAAGTGCAATGAGGGAGCGCAACTTTTAGAAAGTGAGAGAGATGCTTATGAAAGAGAAAGCACAAGTGGTTTTGGAAAAGGAGAGTATTCAAAGCTCAACAAATGCTCTTAATGATTTTATTAAAGAAGGAGAGGGAGTCATGCGAAGGAAACCAGAAGTGCAAGGGAGAACAAATGATGTTTCAGCACAAGGTGGAAGTTTTAAGGGTAAGTATTTAACCGTTGGAAGTCCAACTCTCGAGACATGTGCGTCTAAAATTTCACGAGCTAGGAGGGAGAAAAATCCAGCTGAATCTTTTTTTTCACCTACCCACACGCCATCTGTTCAGCATGCAGACATTGGGCCTCTCAACCAGCCACCTAACACATTTAATTGCCAGACTGTGAGGCAACAACACTTTCATACGGATGAAAATTCCAAACACTTTTCTTTCGCCCAGCTTAATCCATCCGTCTCTCCCACTCCTTTTGGGCCTACGACTTTGGGCCCTACGTGGGCTGACTCATTTTCTAATAAATCATTTTTCTCTACACCCAACCTTAAGGACAAGGTTGTTATTGGGCCGAAAAGTAGTGATAACAGGCCCACTCGTATTAGAGCAAAGCCCAAGTGGATGCAGGACTTTATTTTTAAATGAGGTTTTATTGTCTTTTATTTAATGTTGTTTGTAATCTTTTTCCTTTTGGGTTGGCCCATTAACCCATTTCTTTTAGGGTTGTCTTTGTATTTAAGGACTTGTGATTGTTGAGATTGGCAAAAAAATTAATTCACAAGTTATATTTCATTTCTTATCATTAGTTTTATGTGCGTTCTTGGTAAAACCCTAGATCTAGAAAATAGTATAGAAACCTTTTTATCACTAAGCGCCAATGGTGATGACCTGGCCATCAGGAAATTCATAGCTCTTCTCCACTGCAGAGCTGGTCTTGGATGTCTCGAGCTCTTGCTCATAGTCAAGAGCAATGTAAGCCAGATTTTCCTTCATGTCCCTCACAATTTCACGCTCTGCTGATGTGGTGAAAGAATAGCCACGTTCTGTCAAGATTTTCATCAAGAAATTAGTGAGGTCACGGCCAGCCAAATTAAGACGGAGGATGGCGTGTGGAAGGGCATAACCCTCATAAATAGGGACCGTGTGGCTGACACCATCACCAGAATCCAACACAATACCTGCAAAAATTTAAGCAAAACAAATCATCATTCATATCGTAAAAATCGTTAGAAGACCCTCATGAATTACTACTCATGCTTACCGCTTGTTCGACCACTGGCATAAAGTGAAAGAACAGTCTGGATGGCGACATACATGGCCGGGGCATTAAAAGTCTCACATGATTTCGGTCATCTTCTCACGATTGGCCTTAGGATTAAAAGGAGCCTCTGTTAACAGAACAGGATGTTCTTCAGGCGCAACACGAAGCTCGTTATAGAAGGTATGATGCCAAATCTTTTCCATATCATCCCAATTGCTAACAATACCATGCTCAATTGGGTACTTGAGAGTGAGGATACCACGTTTGGACTGTGCCTCATCACCAACATAGGCATCTTTTTGGCCCATACCAACCATAACACCGGTATGACGAGGACGACCAACAATGTTGGGAAACACAGCGCGTGGGGCATCATCTCTAGCAAATCCGGCCTAAAAAAGTACATTGAAATTCCAATGAATGTATCATCATCTAACATAAAAAGAAATGAAACCTGATGGCCTAATGGATGGTATGGTATTGTACCTTGACTTAATTGCTAATGATTTTTTAGTCAATGACAGAAGAATTCACATAAAACTCATAGAACCAAAATTCAGCAGGAAATGATACCAAAAAAATTCCATAACAGCCAGGAAATTCAACTACAGCAAGTTCATAACAACAGTTCAAAACTCATGACAGCTTTCCAATAGTTAACGGTGAATCCACATCGACACTCTTCATTACCTACATGAGTCGAATAATAAAAGAAATCGGTGGGTAGGGAATGCGAAAACAGTGAAACAACAGAAAACAGCGATATGATACTTGATTTAATCTATGCGTTGGATATCAGATATGATACCTGATACATGAAAAATGTGTCATACAACTCTGTTCTCTTTCTGTTCTCTTTGGGTATTCTGATAAAACTTCTTCATTCAAAGATCTCCTCCTATCTGAAATCCCAATCTTGAATTTAAGAATCATTGTCTGAGATTTGAACTTGATATATATGTGAACAAATCAAAAAAATGTGTTACTTAAATATTACTTATTCTGTTAAATGTTACTTATTCTGCAACCACATACTTCAAAAACATCATTTTATTGTAACATTCGTACTCCTTGTTTGTTTATTCATCAGAAGAAAAAAGGGAAAAAAATTGCACACAGACCTGGTCCTTGGCATCGAAGACTCGCCACCGGATACCATCGAGATTAATGCGTTTAATCCCAGCTGCAGGTCTCTGAAAACACACCAGCAATATTTATTACAATGCAATTCCTAAAAAATATACAATTTCATCCCATAGAAAGTAACAGTTCATACTTGATTTACATTCAACTGAAGAATTGCCTATTATACCTTCTTTTCCTACGCGCTTTTTCCAAAAATCCATCATCGCCTTTATTGGTAAGAACTTTTTTATTTAAAACCCCAAAACATCAAGAGCACACAACAACTTCATTAAGAAAAACCAGAAAATCAAACCAAAAACAAAAAAAAATAGGAAGAATAAAACTTACACTTATAAATTCAATTTCCATCTTGTGTAGATCCACAATCTGAAAAAACAAAACTTTTATGTTAAAGCTTACACTTTTAATATAGATCTAAAACCTGAAAAAATAAAAGACAATAAAACTTACAATTTGAAATGAAATTTACGTCTTCATGTAGATTCACAACCTGAAATCCAGAAACTCATCACTCCCAAGAACATCATAAACAAAAAACACAAAAACTCAACAAAATAATGGAGCAGAAGTCCGTTGACAGTAGCGATAGTTTTATTTTTGTCACAGTTACCTGCAAAAAATGAAAATAAAACTTCAAAAATCAAAACCCTAAAGGAAAAAACTCAGATCTGAGATGAAAACTACAAATCGAACAAAAACTCAGATTTGGATTTAGACGAAGCAGAAAAAGGAGCAAGATCTCTTCATCATCACTCAGTATCAACAAAAAATCACAAATCTGAACAATAAGAACCTATCTGAAACAAAAACCATACAAACAATGTTAGTGATGTTGAATAAATAAAAAATGAAATGGTTGAAAGCGAAAACCATAAAAATGGTGGCGGCGGTGATGATGATAGTGGCGTCGTCGACATGAAATTTGAAAGTGGTAATGTGAAAAACAGAGAGAAGAACCGGCTCAAACGGGCCATTTCGTTGGGGTTTGGAAGGAGATGAACCGGTGTTAGTAGTTGAGATGAAGAGATGAAACAGAAAAAGTACGTTCAGAGATCAAGCGGTTCAACGGCGCAGGAACAGAAGGTTGATCAAAGAAGGTTGAGTGTTTGTAGAATCAATACTGTGAAATGACGGTGGACAATTCATAAAAGGTGAAGAGGCATAGTGGCTTTGGTTTTGAAAAATGAAACACATAGTTTTGGTGGTAAGAGAGCAAAGTAAGACGTGGGAAAAAAGAAGTGTGTGTTGCATAGGCGACATGTGTCCCAGAGACCATAAGAGTAATATTAGTGGTTGTAACTTTTCTTATATAATAGATAAGTATTGTAGTTTAAATCAATAATTTAAAATATAATGGTATGAATTAAAAATAATTTAATAGTTCGTATGTCTTAAAAAAATAACTATATATATTTTCAACAGAATTCAAAAAATATGAAAAATCATGTAGGGAAAGTAGTAAAATTTATAGAGGAAAAATATGGGTTAAAGGTTTTCTAGACTTTTTATTTAAGCATAGTCACTTCTAATTTAATGAGACTTGAAAACAATAGTGTGCGTATGTTTGACAATTTCATGCACATCTATAAAATATATTCGGCTATCGTCGGTTCGGGTTTTGCCGGAGAAACGGGTGTGTCGGACGGATTGCTTCGGTTATAAACTCAGAGTAATGAAAATTTTTCTCTTGTGATTGAGATATTTCACTGAAGTTGATTTTCACAGGTTATAAACGGGTATTATTTTCACAGAAGTTGATTTTCAATATTTTTGATAACACTTGAACCAAGACCAACAAATATAGTATAAAGATGAGATCTAGTGTGAAAATAAGATGAGTTTAATGGAAAAAGTAATAAAGAAAAATCTAAATCGGTGGAAAAGATGAGTTTGTGAAAATGAGTAGAAAACTGAAGAAGAAAAAGTAAATACTATGCAATATAGAAGAAGAAGAAGCAAACAGATGAGAGAGAAAATAAAATTTAATTTTTAAAATAAATCCAACTTGCAAGACATATAGTAATAATATTGAATTGATGTGGTTCAGAGCATTGATAAATGTGTAGAGAATAAAAATATTAGTTAAAGACTATAAATAGCTGTTACCCATTACTATTAATTAAAGCTACAATATATGTATTATTAAACTTCGGACGGTTTCGGATAACCGTGGGTGTCATTTTATAAACTGAACCCGACCGGCAAAACCCTTAGTTAACCGTTTTTTTCAATTTTTGAACCCGTAACCCGAATCGACCCACCCGCAGCACTCATTAATATTACGGTTTACTCGGTTTTCGGTCGGGTGAAGGAAATCTGTCCACCCCTTTTTCTGTAATTCATATATGTACTAAGTGTATGTTTGGTTTCACGTTTGCAAAGCTTTGCCGTGCGTTTGAGAACCGTTCCACCGTGAAAAACAGAAGCTACAAAGTGTAGCTTATGGTCCAAACGCACGTCTATTATTTTTCTACCGTTAATCCAAACATGCCATAAAAAGTAGATTGCTTTTCCTATGCCTATATCCTAATATTTTCTTCACTTTTATCATGTGTCTAATCAAAAATATTAATTACATGATCAGTTAAAATATCACTTCAACCTAAAACAAAGTGACTTTATATTTTTTTAACTCTATTATACAAACAGAGTTTTTGCTTCTCCTGCCACGTACATGAAAAAATATCCCATTATGCCACACACTGAAAAAATAGTCCCAAAATGCCATGTTTTTTTGTCTTTTGTGACTATATTTAATTATTATTCTGCCAACTCCATCTCAGATGGCGATGGGACAGTGGACCTAGTGTTGGTCCGCCATCTGAGATGGAGGACCCTTTTTTTTTTTTTTCGTTTAATAATTTCTGAAATTATTTTAATTATTTTAAAATGTTATTTTAATATTTTAATTATTAAAATAATATATAAATTAAAAAATTAAAAAAAAAATTATATTATAAATTATATTATATTTTTTTAATTGTTTTAAAATAATTTTTTTTATGGAAGTATTTAATGAAGTATTTAAATTAAGATATTTAACCAGTATTTATTTAATAAAATTGAATATTAAATAATTTTAAAAGAGACATTATGAAAAAAATTATATCATATATACTATTATTATTTACAAAAGGATTACAACAGGATTGTGCCAAAAAAAATTAATTTTCCTCGTCATCAGAATCTTCGTCAAGGAAATGACTGCCGGTTCCACATCTGGCAGGAAAACGAACTCTGCAACCACGACCTACATTTTCTGTTGGATTAGGAGGAAGAGTGGTTGAAGTTGTGGGCTGATTGGCAGAGGTAGGTATGACAGGAGTTTGGTTTGGAAAAATTTGAAACGGCTCGAAATTCTCAAAAAAATCATTTGTAGGAATTCCGCTAAATTCTTGTGATAATTGAGTCGGGTTAGGGGCAGTAGGCTCGATGGTTGCGACATAATAGTCTGACACATCGAGGGATGAGGATGGTCGGTTTGTGAATGAGAAGTCAAAGTTTGGTTGTGGAATTGGTGTGTGGTGTCTTGGTGGCCGGTGGAGTTGTTGTTGTTGGCTTTGATAGCTGAAGGGTAGGTGTTGTTGAGGAGTTTGGAAGTTGTAATGTGTTGGTGTATGCTGAGTATGTGTTTGGTAGTCTTGTGGTTGATATGACGTGGATGTCTGATGATTTTGGAAATTATGTTGTGGATGATTTGGCACCTGCTGTGTGGGGTATCGTTCACGGGGGTCAATTAAAAATTGTTCAAGTGATGCGTATTGAAATGGGAGGGTATGAAACTAATTCAAGTATTCTTGAGTTGGTTTCATTTCTCCCTGGAACTGTACCCCAGTCAAGCATAACCGTTGTCTGTGATTCCAAAGTCTACGTTCAGATTTATTTAGACTTGTGTAGTGGTACCTCCTTGACTCTTGCATTGTCATGTTATGTTGATTTTGGAGGCATTTTGGAGGGTTGGGTATTTCTTGATAATACCCAAACTGCAATTTTACCCTATCGGACTGATGCATCTCAGCAATCTAGAAACACAAGATAGGGGTGGTTGCATTCCAAATCAGATGGTCGTCTGTTTGAATTGGTGGATACGCAAGATATGGCCTCCATATAAACTGTAAATGAAAAAAAAAATTTAGTTAAAGCAAAAAATTTATTGAAATAAATAAAAATAGTTAATGGTGGTGAAATTACGTTGTGTGGTAACATTTGATCTATGACGCGACGATAACCGTTGAGGTAATGGCGAGGGTTGTTAGAGCAATTTTTCTTCCGCGCGCGGTCTGTAGCTCATCTAATAAGTAAAAGAAAAAAAATTAGCGTAACTAAAAAATATAAATAATAGAGATAGAAAAGTAAATAGAAACTTACAATGTTGCGTACGGGTGTCGTAGTGGGTTTGAACTGATGGGTGCGATAAATGGCATCCTTGAAAATCCCCACGCTTGTAAAAGAATAACACAACCTCCCATTCCATCAACAGTAATATTAACTGCTTTGCACATTTCTCTATATAAAAATGCCAACACAGCTGATCCCCAACTATAAGTACCACATTTTTCCAAGTCTTTAATAAATTGAACCCACATAGAATTAATATTTTTCCCACCTTTGTCAGGAAACAACACGAGCGCAATGGATAATAATATATATTGTTTTGTATACAAAGAAAGTTCATCAGGTGATGAATTTTCGGAAACTAAGTTTTGTTTAAAAATTTGTTTAAGCCAACTTAGACTTAAACATCGACCTTTTATTACTTCACTCGGTGGTGCTCCACCGAAAAACTCAGTCCATGTTGAATCAGGAAGCTCGGTAGGCCCCACTACCGGATTACCATTTACACGGAGACCCAAAAGCATACTTACGTCTTCCAATGTTATTGTACACTCACCTGTTGGAAAGTGGAACGTATGGGTTTCGGGTCTCCATCTTTCTATGCCACAACGACAGCATGCGGAGGAAAAAGAAAGGTCGTCCAAACAGTAGCCGAATAAGAACTGAAATGGACAACATTGAAAAAGAAAAAAGGCGCTGCGGCATTTGTCGCGAAATCGGACATATGCGCAGAAAATGTCCAAATAGGGCTGGACCTTCTAGTTAGTTGTGGAACGAGTTTTATTTTATTTTGTTGTACTTTTATTTATTAAACTCTTGTATGTCTTTCCCTAACAACAACACCATCTTTTATACGGAGCGTAACACAATAATGATACAACTAGTTCAGGATGACAACATAACCAAACCAAAACATAATACAAAAACAAACACTACACGATTAATAATACAACAAACCATTATGATTGACCATCTTGACGTATTAAACAACAACAGCTAAAACAAGTGGACCTACAACGCCGCGATTTACTTCTCCGCTATGTGTGGAAAACATACATTGGACATCCAGATCATTTTCAACCCGGTCCCAGTAATGAAGGTAGGTACCATCTGGGCTAGCATCTGTTAGAGTTATGTAGGGACAATAATATTCAATTTTTCTAACGCATCGAATTGGACCACCAAACTGTCGAAACCCTGCATTGATCGCAGAAACCAATTGTCGGAACTTCCATTGTGGATTCAAAGACACCCTCATGTGTTTGTCTGTTTCAAAAAAAATAACACACGCCACAGACATGATTATGAAAAACACGAAACAATTCGGCAGACAAAAAAAAGGAGAATGATTTGTTGAGTCCTCAACACCTCTATTTATAGTAGCTCAAAGGGAGGGAAAAAAAATTTTCACATTGGTATTGGCGGGAAAACCATAATTTAATATTATTAATTAATTCAATTTAATTTAATCAGAATTAATTAAATTCATACAATTAAACAACTCATTAATATTCAAAAAAAAATCTACTTAAATATAATATAATTTATAATATAAAAAAAAAATTAATTTTTTAATTTATATATTATTTTAATAATTAAAATAACATTTTAAAACAATTAAAATAATTTCAGAAATTATTAAACGAAAAAAAAAAAAAAAAAAGGGTCCTCCATCTCAGATGGCGGACCAACACTAGGTCCACTATCCCATCGCCATCTGAGATGGAGTTGACAGAATAATAATTAAATATAGTCACAAAACGCCAAAAAACATAGCATTTTGAAACTATTTTTTCAGGGTGTGACATAATGGAATATTTTTTTTATGTATGTGACAGGAGAAGCAAAAACTCTTACAAACACGAAGTGAATCTATTATCTAATACAGAAGGGTTAGCGCTTTCACCAAACCCATCACCTTTATTTGAATTGGGATAGCTATAAATCACAATACAGTATGTCTAATAGGCACTGGCATAGTTTGGTGAGTAGAATAATGATTTTTTTTACCCATCTGCCATGTTTGAAATTAAAAACACTAAAATGCTACACCCTAAAAAAAATTTACTAAAATGTCACACTTTATTTTTTAGTTCGGCTAATAGTTGAACGATCTATTGAAGAATTTTCCGAACATACATGGGCTCGGTCAATGATTGACTGAACCATTGCAGAGAAAGAGAAAAAGAAGTGGCAGAGAAAGAGAAAAAAAAAATAATAAAAAAATAAAATTCTTCAATAATTCGGCCAACCATTAGCCAGTCTATGCATGTTCGAAAAATTCTTCAATAAATCGTCCAATCATTGACCGAACCCAAAAAAAAGTGTGACATTTTAGTACATTTTTTTCAATATATAACATTATAGTATTTTTAATTTCAAACAGTGGCAAATAGACAAAAAAAAATCGTAGAATAATAGTGTGACTATAAACATGGAAAACTGATCCAACACTTTTCCACTTTTCCATCAACTATATTAAAAGCCTATTATCATAGGTTGCAAGCTAATATTGTCACTTCTTAACTGTATCATCAGTTCAGAACCAGTAAACTATAGTTCAAATTTAAATTTATTAGATTACAAGCTTAATATGACCTCTATAACAGTTCTCTCAATTTTAATTTATATATAATTTAATTGTTACTAAATCATGGTCAGTTAATATTACTCTTTGTACAGGACATGTTACATTATCATGATAGCTATATCCATAATCTCAAGATGAAATTCTATATGATTTATTTTAGCATCTTACTACGGTGAAAAAAACATGGCTACATGACTTCAATGAGCTCAACTATATAACTACTACCACGTGTCAAATGAAATAAATGAACTCAGCTATATAACTACTACTAGGTGTCAAATGAAATAAAGATGAATCTAAAATTTTAGATATAAAGATGAATCTAACTCATTTTATTTTTTTAAAGCCTATAATTTATAAAACACCCGTTTTATCTTTAACGAGATCAATAGAGATTTGATTATAATAAAGATTTTAATTTATTATAATAATATTTTAAATTTACACTTGTTTTTTAAAAATAGAGTGTCTATTGTAACGTACTAATACTTAAAATGATAGTTTATTTACAAATTTGTCACCGGATTTTTTATTTACACTCGTTTTCTGTATAATGGATGTAAATTTTAAAATTATATTAGTCACTTTGTACTAGTGCTAGTATATATTATCATAAAATTTATAGTTAATATATTTAATTACTTTGAAAAAAGAATTAATTAAATTTACATGTGAATAAATTATAAAATATAACTGAATTTAAAATTTCTTCTTAATAACTTTGATTTACATGCATTAAGTATGTAGTTATTCAAGAAAATTTTAATAATTTTGCTTGCTCATATTGGAAAAATTATATTAAACGGAATAAACGAAACTACTTATTTAAATATATAGTGAGTCAATCAAATTTTAATAAATTTTGTTTACTCATATCGTAAAAATGATTTGAAATAGAAAAAATGAAACCACTGATTCAATTATTGTTATAAACGAAAACAACATTACCATTGATTCAAATAATTTTATAAATATTTTCAAAATAAAAATAATATTTATATACGGGAAAAAATACATTGTTGATTAAATATTTTTATATATGGGAACAACTTTACTATTGATTCAAATATTTTTATAAATAATATTAGGTTTAATTATATGAAACCCCCCTGTCATATGAGCGTGTTTCGGTTTACCCCCTCACCGTTGCCAAAGGCAGGTTTTGGCAACGGTTTTTTTTGAAAAAACTGTTGCCAAAAGGCAGGGAGGGGCGAAAAGCAAAATTCGCTAACATTACAGGGGTGAAATTCACTATTAACCCATAATATTAAAACAAAAATAATATTTATATACGAGAAAAAAATATTGTTGATTAAAATATTTTTATTTACGGGAAAAAATATTGTTATAAAAGGGAACAACTTTACTACTAATCCAAATATTGAATAATAGAAATTTACCGACATTTTTTTCAAATCTGTGAAAAAGATTAAGGGGGTTTATTAAAAAAGATTGAGTTACTATTTAAAAATTGTATTCTCTCTTATAAAATAATTGTCTTATTTGGAAGAAGAAAAACTAAAATGATTGATTTATCTAATACAAGTTTTAATTGTTTTTATTTTAAAACATATTATTCTTGATATTGTTGTTTACCTTTCATCTTCTACATATATTACTATTTCAACTTAAATTTACTATTAATCTTAAATTTTTTCTTTTTTCAATTTTTAATTTTTATGGCAATCTGCAAATAAATGCGCGTCCAAAACTTTATCCTACCCAAAAACGTGCCCCATGTGTATGCACAGGTTTATTTTGTAGCTAGTTAGTTTTAAAATTTTGACCAAACTAGCACCTCATTTGACCAAACTAGAAGAGCCTGCTCGAGCTCTGGTGTTGGCACCTTCCTTAACAGATTTAGAGACAGTTTTAGATTTTTTCTTGAATTGTTTAGACACCACCAATTGAAAGTTTTTGTCAATGTCTAACGGATTATCTGGCTCTTCAGCCATATTAGCCCATGACTGTTTAAGGAGATCTGTAACACCCCAAATTGCGTAAGAATATTTATTTAGTTTATTTAAATATTATATTCGTGGCTTTCTGTGAATTTCGGTGATTTGTGTTGATGTCGGTGATTTTGTGAAGTTTTGGTTATTTAATTAAATAATAGTATATATTATGGAATATAATGTATTATTATTTATTTTAAATAATATTAGAGGAATTAAGGGCGAAGTGGACATTTGAGAAGACTTAGTGAGGGCATTATGGAGAAAGCCCAATTTTGAGGCCCAAGGGTTAGTGAGAATATAAAATGAGGATTTTGAGAATAGGGTTCACTTTTGTTAGAACGTGAAAAGAAGGAGAACTCTGAGGAAAAAGGAAAAAGGTGAGGAATACGATAAGGTTTCCAAAAACTCAGAGAGAAAGCTTCGAATCGACAATCTAAGGTATGGGGAGTAATTACCTTTCATTATTTTCATTATAGGATTCGATGTGATTGAAGTGGATTTTGGGGATTTTGGGGTTTTTGAAGGGTTTATGAGTTATTAATGATTTTGAGGGTATTTTGTGAATCAATTAATAAGAGTTGAATTTAATCGGATAAAAATAAACCTTGGGGCTGATTTCCCTGTTGATGTTGTGTCGATTTTGTGGCAAAAGGGATTTAGGGAGTTTATGGGAAGCTTGAGAGTTTATGAAGGTTTAGGGAAAATAAGGTTCCCGTAGTGTCCTGAATTGACCTAATAGACGTAGGTTTTATGCCTTTGGATTCCGTGATACATTAGGACTGTTATAGGGATATTTTTTGGTCAATTGGGGTTGTAATCGCAGGTACCTTTGAGGATGTGGAGCTACTGATGCGTAGCAGCGATTTGCTGTAATCGCAGGTTCGCTAAGCGAACCATTCCTTCGCAAGGCGAATGTTCGCCAAGGCTCGCAAAGGAGCAGCGCAGCGAATGCGCGATAACATTAGTATGGGTACTGAGATGATTCTGGAGTGGAATTGGGGATTCGTTGGAAGTCTTGCAAAGTGAATAAACCAGCTAGTGGGTTCGCAAAGTGAATAAACCAGTGAGTATGACAGATGATTGTGTTTCTGGTGTGGTGACTGTGGGATTCACTGACCATTTCGCAAAGCGAAGGTTTTAGCGAAATGGTTCGCCTAGCGAACCCTGGAGCGAACGTCTGCTATTCGCGATGTTTCGTTTATGTGTTGTGCTATTTTGATGCATTGATGTCGTGATTTTTATGATGATTTTCCATGACGTTACTGATGATTATATGATGATGTTTTGGTGATTATTTGACGAATATGTGATGAATTGATGAATGATGATGCACATTATGATGTTTAGTAGATGATGATGATTAGTGATGTTGTGTATCGTACATTCATATGCATACTCTGTGACGACGCTTCATTCCCATTGTGCGGATATGAGGTAATTATGACGTGCTCTGGTTCCTACGCGGAATCGATCCTATTGACGGGGATCTTTGGAGGGGTGATGGCCTAGTGTCCATCGATTATGACGATTGGTATTCTAACACCCCAAATTTATTAGAATATTTATTTAATTTATTTAAATATAATATTTGTAAATTTTCGGTGAATTTTGGTGGTCTGTGTCGATGTCGGTATTTTTGGTGGAGTTTTGGTTATTTAAATTAAATAATAGTATATAATATGGATATATTAGTATTATTATTAATTAAAAATAATATTAGAGGAATTAAGGGCAAAATGGACATTTTAGAAGAATTAGTGAGGGCATTATAGAGAAAGCCCAATTTTGAGGCCCAAGGGTTAGTGAGAATATAAAAGAAGGGTTTTGAGAATAGGGTTCATTTTTAGTTAACCGTGAAAAGAAGGAAAGAAGGAGAACTCTGAGGAAAAAGGGAAAAGGCGAGGAATTCATGAAGGTTTCCAAAGACTCAGAGAGAAAGCTTCGAATCGACAATCTAGGTATGGGGAGTATTTTCCTTTCATTGTTTTCATTATAGGATTCGATGTGATTAAGGTAGATTTTGGGGATTTTGGGGTTTTTGAAGGGTTTATGAGTTGTTGATGATTTAGAGGCATTTATGAGAATCGATGACGAATTATTAAGGGTTGAATTGATTCGGGTAAAAATAAGCCTTTGTGGAAAAACCCTCTTTGATGATATGTGGGATCTTGTATGAGAAAGGGATTTATGAAGTTTATGGGAAGCTTGAGAGTTTTGAAGGTTTAGGGGATTTGAGGTCCCATAGTGTCCTGAGTTGACCTAATAGACGTAGGTTTTATGCCTTTAATTTCTGTAATGCCTTAGAACTGTTATAGGGATGCTTTTGGGTCATTTGGGGCTGTGATAGCAGGTACCTTGGAGGTTGTGGAACTACTGATGCGTAGCAGCGATTTGCTGTGATCGCATGTTCGCTAAGCGAACCATTGCTTCGCTAGGCGAATGTTCGCCAAGGTTTACAAAGCGAATAGCGCAACGAATAGCATAGCGAATGCGCGATAACATGGGTGTGGGTACTGAGATGAATTGAAGAGTAAGTGGGGATTCGCTGGGAGTCTCGCTAAGCGAAGGAGTCAGTCAGTGGGTTCGTTAAGCGAATATGATAGATGGTGGTTTTTGGTGTCTTGTGTAGTGTTTGAGGGGTTCGTTGGCTGCTTCGCTAAGCGAAGGTTGCAGCGAACAGGTTCGCCTAGCGAACCCTGGAGCGAACGTCTACTGTTTGCGATGTTTGTTTATGTGTTGTGCTGTTATATGCCTTGATGTCGTGATTTTTTTATGATGATTTTCTATGACGTTACTGATGATTATATGACGATGTTTTGGTGATTATTTGATGAATATATGATGGCATGAATTATATGAGAATTGATGAATGATGATGCACATTGTGAAGTTTATTTTGATGATGATGATTAGTGATGTTGTGTATCATACATTCATATGCATACTCTGTGACGACGCTTCATTCCCATTGTGCGGATATGAGGTAATTATGACGTGCTCCTGTTTCGATTGCGGGATCGATCCTATTGACGGGGATCTTTGGAGGGGTGGTGGCCTAGTGTCCATCGATTATGACGATTGGTACCACATGCATGAGTCTTGTTATGCATTGCATCTCATATGGCATTGATGAATTTGTGATATGGTGCTTCCTGATGTTTTCCCTATTGATGTTGTATATGAAGATAATGCCATTTTATGTATATCTTGTTTTATAATGATTATTATGAATTATGATTACTCACCCTGCCTGTTTGAATGTTGCCTCCACGTGGGTAACATGCAGGTGATCAGGTTTAGCTTTGGATGCTTTTGAGGACCTTGAAGTTTATTTGCTTTTAGTCAATTTAGAGGGTCTCGCTCTGATAGTGTAACATCGGGTTGGGGTCCTTTGAGTCAAACTATGTTGTTTCCCTATTTCGTTGTCATTTGATGATATGGTTTTAATTTGATTATTATGACGTTTGTTGAAAACCTTTTATTTAAGGATTTTGGGTTCCGCTGCCATGCGAAGGCTTTTTAATTATTTTGGGGAAAACCCTTTGTTTACAGGGCAATTGTGTTATTTTGATTTAATGAAAATTGTGCACCCTTTGAGGTGATTTTTATGCTTTACTCTGATTTTTAAGTTGTTTCTGCTGCAACATTATTGGGGGTAGAAAAGGGTGTTACATTAGTGGTATCAGAGCAAGTCGGTCCGTCCGACCAGGTTTTTACTTGATTTTTGTCCCAGTCAGTCGACGAGTGTGTGTACACTGTCGATGTTTTAGTTCTTCTAACCTTGTTGATGGTGTGCAGGATGGCTGGAAGAAATGATCGTGCAATTGCTGATGCATTGGAATTGGTTGCTAATGTGGTGGCGCAGCTGAATCCAAATGGTGGAGCTCCTGATGAGTTTCGTGCTTTGGGGAAGTTTTCGAGGAATAATCCACCAACTTTTATGGGTACGCATGATCCAGCAAGTGCACACAAGTGGCTGAAGGCGATCGAGAAGATCTTCCGAGTGATGGGGTGTTTTGATGAGCAACAAGTTCAGTTCGGAACGCATATGCTGGAAGAAGAGGCTGAGGACTGGTGGGACAACACCCGTCAGAGACTTGCAAATGTGGGTACTGTGATAACCTGGGCTGTGTTTAGGCAAGAGTTTCTGGGAAAGTATTTTCTTGAGGATGCTCGTGGCAAGAGAGAAGTGGAATTCCTTGAGCTAAAGCAAGGAGATATAACTGTGGCGGAGTATGCCCCGAAGTTTGAGAAGTTGGTGAAGTTATGTCCGCACTACAATCGTGCTGACGGTGAGATGTCTAAATGTCTCAAGTTTGAGAATGCGCTGAGACCAGAGATTAAGCAGGGTATTGGGTATCAGCAGATCCGCATGTATGCTAAGTTGGTTGACAAGAGCAGAATCTACGATGAGGACAACCGAGCTCGATCTGCTCACTACAAGCAGTTGAGTGAGAAAAAAAGGCAGTATAGGGATAAGCATTATACAACTTCAGCTGACAAAGGGAAGCAGAAGGCTTCAGATGGGAAAAGTCAAGTGGGGGAGCAACTCCCACTTCTGGAAAGTGTCATAAGTGTGGCGAGCAAGGTCACCGTGCTGATGTGTGCACCAATAATGTGGTGAGATGCTATCGATGTGGAAAGAAGCAGCATAGAGCTACTGACTGCAAAGATGAAGGTCCGACCTGTTTCAATTATGGTGAGAAAGGTCATATCAGTACTCAATGTCAGAAGCTGAAGAAGACTGCGACTGCTGCTCAGACCAGTGGCAAAGTGTTTGCTTTGAGTGGTGCAGAAGTGCCAGAGAAGGACAACCTAATTTGAGGTACTTGTTTTATTAATAATATCGAGTTAGTTGCTATTATTTATACTGGTGCTACTCACTATTTTATCTTGCTTGAATGTGCTAATAGATTGAGTTTGAAGTTATCTGATATGAATGGGAATATGGTAATAGAAACTCCAGCTAATGGTTATGTTACTACTACCCTTGTGTGTTTGAGATGTCCTGTGATGATCTTTGAGAAGAGCTTTGTGATGGATTTGGTGTGCCTACCCTTGCACCAAATTGACGTGATCTTTGGAATGAACTGGTTGGAGTTCAACCGTGTTCATATCAATTGTTATAACAAGACTGTAGAGTTTCCTGCGATTGATGATAGTGGGGAGTTGATGTTCTTGTCTGCAAAGCAAGTTGAGGAACTTCAAGAAGACGACGCTTTGGTGTTTGCAATGTTTGCATCGTTGCAAATTGATCGTGAAGCTGCAAGTGTGGAGTTACCTGTTGTCTGTGAATTCCCAGATGTGTTTCCAGATGACATCAGTGATTTGCCTCCAGAGCGTGAAGTGGAGTTTGCAGTGGACTTAATACCGGGTACGAGTCCAGTGTCGATGGCTTCTTATCGGATGTTAGCTTTTGAGCTAAGTAAATTGAAGAAACTGTTGGAAGAGTTGCTTGAGAAGAGGTTTGTTCGACCAAGTGTTTCCCCGTGGGGTACTCCTGTGTTGTTAGTAAAGAAGAAGGATGGAAGCATGAGGTTGTGTGTTGATTATTGGCAGTTGAATAAAGTGACTATCAAGAATAAGTATCCGCTACCGAGAATCGACGATTTGATAGATCAACTAGTAGGTGCCTGTGTGTTAAGTAAGATTGATTTGAGGTCGGGTTATCATCATATTCGAGTTAAGCCTGATGATATTCTGAAGACGGCTTTCAGGACGAGGTATGGACACTATGAATACACTGTGATGTCGTTTGGTGTATCTAATGCACCTGGTGTGTTCATGGAGTACATGAATCAGATTTTTCATGAGTATTTGGATAAGTTTGTGGTGGTGTTTATCGATGACATCTTGATATATTCTAGATCTAAAGAAGAACATGCTGAGCATTTGAGGACTGTGTTGCAAGTGTTGAAAGAGAAGAAGTTGTATGCAAAGCTGTCAAAGTGTGAGTTTTGGTTGAAGGAAGTGAGTTTCCTTGGCCATGTGATTTCAAGTGGTAGTGTTGTTGTTGATCCTTCTAAGATTGATGATGTGTTACAGTGGGAGACTCCGAAGTCTGCTACTGAGATACGAAGTTTTCTGGGATTAGCGGGTTATTACCGTAAGTTTATTGAAGGCTTTTCTAAGTTGGCATTACCTTTGACTCAGTTGACTCGAAAGGGTCAAACTTTTGTGTGGGATGTAGCTTATGAAGAGAGTTTTGGGGAATTAAAGAAAAGGTTGACTACTGCTCCAGTGTTGATTTTGCCTAATCCGAGTGAATCTTTTGTGGTGTATTGTGATGCGTCAAAGATATGCCTTGGTAGAGTATTGATGCAGAATAGATAAGTTTTGGCCTATGCTTCGAGACAATTGCGAGTTCATGAGAGGAATTATCCTACCCATGACTTGGAATTGGCCGCTGTGGTGTTTGTGTTAAAGATTTGGAGACATTATCTGTTTGGCTCTAAATTTGAAGTGTTCGGTGATCATAAATGTCTGAAGTACTTATTTAATCAGAAGGAATTGAATATGAGGCAGAGAAGGTGGTTAGAGTTGTTGAAGGATTTCGATTTTGATTTGAGTTATCATCCGGGCAAGGCAAATTTAGTGGCCGATGCGTTGAGCAGAAAGTCATTGCATATGTCGATGCTTATGGTGAAAGAGTTGGAACTAATTGAGCAATTCAGAGATTTGAGTCTGGTATGTGAAGCGACTCCTGACAGTGTGAAGTTGGGAATGTTGAAGTTGACTAGTGGTATTCTAGAAGAAATCAGAGTGGGTCAGTAATCCATTTAAAGTTGGTTGACTATTTGACTTTGATTAACCAAGGTAACGAAGGTGACTTCCGGATTTATGAGAATGGTGTGATGAGGTTTCGAGATAGAGTATGTGTTCCAGATGTTCTAGAAATCAAGTAGAGTATTCTAGAAGAAGGACATCGAAGTATGTTGAGTATTCATCCCGATGCTACGAAGATGTATCAGGATCTGAAAAAGTTGCTTTGGTGGCCAGGTATGAAGAAGGATGTTGTGGAGTTTGTTTACGCGTGTTTGACTTGTCAGAAGTCGAAGGTTGAGCATAAGAAGCCTTTAGGTATGATGCAGCCGTTGAGGATTCGAGAATGGAAATGGGATAGTATTTCCATGGATTTCATGGTGGGATTGCCGAAGACTGCTGAAGAAAATGATTTAATTTGGGTGATCGTGGATAGATTAACTAAGTTGGCTCATTTCTTGCCGATGAAGATTAATCATTCTATGCAGAAGTTAGCCGAGATGTATATTGAGGAGATTGTGAAATTACATGGGGTACCTTCGAGTATTGTGTCGGATAAAGATCCGAGATTTACATCGAGGTTTTAGAAGAGTTTGCAAGAAGCGTTAGGTACCAAGTTAAGGATGAGTTATGCCTATCATCCGCAGACGGACGGTCAGACAGAAAAGACTATCAATCTTTAGAGGATTTTCTGAGGGCTTGTGTGTTGGATCATGGTGGATCGTGGGATAACCATTTGCCGTTGATTGAGTTCATGTACAATAACAGTTTTCACGCTAATATTGGAATGACGCCCTATGAAGCTTTGTATGGGAGAAGGTGAAGGACTCGTTTGTGTTGGTATGAGTCGGGCGAGAGTGATGTGCTCGGACCTGAAATTATGCAAAAGATGACTGAGAAGATTAAGAGGATCCAAGAGAGGATGAAAGCTTCGCAGAGTCGTCAGAAGAGTTACCATGATAAGGGGAGGAAAACACTTGAATTCCAAGAGGGAGATCACGTGTTTTTTAGGGTGATGTCAGTGACTGGTGTGGGTCGAGCTTTGAAGTCTAGGAAGCTCACTCCATGTTTTGTTGGCCCATATCTGATATCGCAGAGGATACGAGAGGCATCCTATCGAATTGCCTTACCACCGTCACTTACAAATTTGCATCACGTGTTCCATGTGTCTCAGTTGAGGAAGTACATTCAGGATCTGTCGCATGTGATTCAGATGGATGATGTACAAGTGAGGGATAATCTGATTGTGGAAGCATTGCTTGTGCGTGTCGATGGTCGAGAGACGAAGCGATTATGGGGTAAAGACATAACTTTGGTGAAAGTGTTGTGGGGTGGACCAGCTGGCAAAAGTTGGACTTTGGGAACTTGAAGATCAGATGAGGGAGTCGTATCCGACTCTATTTATCTGAGGTAATTTTCGAGGACGAAAATTCTTTAAGTGGGGGAGAGTTGTAACACCCCAAATTTATTAGAATATTTATTTTATTTATTTAAATATAATATTTGTGAATTTTCGGTGAGTTTTGGTGGTCTGTGTCGATGTCGAGATTTTTGGTGGAGTTTTGGTTATTTTAATTAAATAATAGTATATAATATGGATATATTAGTATTATTATTAATTTAAAATAATATTAGAGGAATTAAGGGCAAAGTGGACATTTCAGGAGAATTAGTGAGGGCATTATGGAGAAAGCCCAATTTTGAGGCCCAAGGGTTAGTGAGAATATAAAAGAACGATTTTGAGAATAGGGTTCATTTTTAGTTAACCGTGAAAAGAAGGAAAGAAAGAGAACTCTGAGGAAAAAGGGAAAAGGCGAGGAATTCGTGAAGGTTTCCAAAGACTCAGAGAGAAAGCTTCGAATCGACAATCTAAGGTATGGGGAGTATTTGCCTTTCATTATTTCATTATAGGATTCGATGTGATTAAAGTGGATTTTGGGGTTTTTGAAGGGTTTATGAGTTGTTGATGATTTAGAGGCATTTATGAGAATCGATGATGGATTATTAAGGGTTGAATTGATTCTGGTAAAAATAAGCCTTCGTGGCAAAATCCTCTTTGATGATATGTGGGATCTTGTATGAGAAAGGGATTTATGGAGTTTATGGGAAGCTTGAGAGTTTTGAAGGTTTAGGGGATTTGAGGTCCTGTTGTGTCCTGAGTTGACCTAATAGACGTAAGTTTTATGCCTTTAATTTCCGTAATGCCTTAGAACTGTTATAGGGATGTTTTTGGGTCGTTTGGGGCTGTGATCGCAGGTACCTTGGAGGTTGTGGAATTACTGATGCGTAGCAGCGATTTGCTGTAATCGCAGGTTCGCTAAGTGAACCATTGCTTCGCTAGGCGAATGTTCGCCAAGGTTCACAAAGCGAGCAGCGCAGCGAATGCGCGATAACATGGGTGTGGTTACTGAGATGAATTGGAGAGTAAGTGGGGATTCGCTGGGAGTCTCGCTAAGCGAAGGAGTCAGCGAGTGTGTTCGCTAAGCGAATATGACAGATGGTGGTTTCTGGTGTCTTGTGTGGTGTCTGTGGGGTTCTCTGGCCGCTTCGCTAAGCGAAGGTTACAGCGAATAGGTTCGCCTAGCGAACCCTGGAGCGAACGTCTACTGTTCGCGATGTTTGTTTATGTGTTGTGCTATTTTGATGCCTTGATGTCGTGATTTTTTTATGATGATTTTCTATGACGTTACTGATGATTATATGACGATGTTTTGGTGATCATTTGATGAATATATGATGACATGAATTATATGAGAATTGATGAATGATGATGCACATTGTGAAGTTTATTTTGATGATGATGATTAGTGATGTTGGGTATCATACATTCATATGCTTACTCTGTGACAACGCTTCATTCCCATTGTGCGGATATGAGGTAATTATGACGTGCTCCAGTTCCGATTGCGGGATCGATCCTATTGACGGGGATCTTTGTAGGGGTGATGGCTTAGTGTCCATCGATTATGACGATTGGTACCATATGCATGAGTCTTGTTATGCATTGCATCTCATGTGGCATTGATGAATTTGTGATATGGTACTTCCTGATGTTTTCCCTATTGATGTTGTATATGAAGATAATGCCATTTTATGTATATCTTGTTTTAAAATGATTATTATGAATTGTGATTACTCACCCTGCCTGTTTGAATGTTGCCTCCACGTAGGTAACGTGCAGGTGATCATGTTTAGCTTTGGATGCTTTCGATGATCTTGAAGTTTATTTGCTTTTGATCGATTTAGAGGGTCTTGCTCTGATAGTGTAACATCGGGTTGGGGTCCTTTGAGTCGAACTATGTTGTTTCCCTATTTCGTTGTCATTTGATGATATGATTTTTATTTGATTATTATGACGTTTGTTGAAAACCTTTTATTTAAGGATTTTGGGTTCCGCTGCCATGTGAAGGCTTTTTAATTATTTCGAGGAAAACCCTTTGTTTACAGGGCAATTGTGTTATTTTGATTTAATGAGAAATGTGCACCCTTTGAGGTGATTTTTATGCTTTACTCTGATTTTTTAGTTGTTTCTGTTGCAACATTATTAGGGGTAGAAAAGGGTGTTACAGTTACCACATGCATGAGTCCTGTCGAGCATTGCATTTATGTGGCATTGATGTGGTTTTTGATATAGTGGTTCCTGATGTTTTCCTTGATGATGACCCTGATGATGTTGTATTTGAAGATAATGTCATTTTATGTATATCTTGTTTTATAATGATTATTATGAATTGTTATTACTCACCCTGCCTGTTTGAATGTTGCCTCCACGTGGGTAACATGCAGGTGATCAGGTTTAGGTGTGGATGCCTTCGAGAACCTTGAAGTTTATTTGCTTTTGGTCGATTAGAGGGTCTTTCTCTGATAGTGTAACATCGGGTTGAGGTCCTTTGAGTCGAACTATGTTGTTTCCTCATTGTGTGTGTCATTTGATGATGTGGTTTTATTTTGACTATTACAATGTTTGTTGAAAACCTTTTAATTGAAAATTTTGAGTTCTGCTGCCATATGAATGCTTTTGATTTATTTTGAGGAAAACCCTTTTGTTTACAGGGCAAGTGTATTATTTTGATTTAAATGAGAAATGTGCACCCTTTTGAGGTGATTTTGATGCTTTGCTCTGATATTTGAGTTGTTTCTGCTGCAACATTATGGGGGTAGAAAAGGGTGTTACAATAGTGGTATCAGAGCAGGTCGGTCCGTCCGACCAAGTTTTTACTTGATGTTTGTCCCTGTCAGTCGACGAGTGTATATACATTGTTGATGTTTTAGTTCTTCTAACCTTGTTGGTTGTGTGAAGGATGGCTAGAAGAAATTATTGTGTGATTGCTGATGCGTTGGAATCGATTGCTACTATGGTGGCGCAGTTGAATCCAAATGGTGGAGCTCCTGATGAGTTTTGTGCTTTGGGAAAGTTTCAAAGGAACAATCCACCCACTTTTGTGGGTACGCACGATCCAGCAAATGCGCACAAGTGGCTGAAGGCGATTGAGAAGATCTTCTGGGTGATGGGGTGTTCTGATGAGCAACAAGTTTAGTTCGGAACGCATATGCTAGAAGAGGAAGCTGAGGACTGGTGGGATAACACCCGTCAGAGACTCACGGATGTTAGCACTGTGATAACTTGGGCTGTGTTTAAGCAGGAGTTTCTGGGCAAGTATTTTCCAGAGGATGCTCGTGGCAAGAGGGAAGTGGAATTCCTTGAGCTGAAGCAAGGAGATATGACTGTGGTAGAGTATGCCGCGAAGTTTGAGGCTTTGATGAAGTTTTGTCCGCACTACAACCGTGCTGATGTTGAGATGTCTAAATGTCTCAAGTTCGAGAATAGGCTGAGACCTGAGATTAAGCAGGGTATTGGGTATCAACAGATCCGCGGGTATGATGAGTTGGTTGACAAGAGCAGAATCTACGATGAGGATAGCAGAGCTTAATCTGCTCACTATAAGCAGTTGAGTGAGAAGAAAGGGCAGTATAGGGGTAAGCCTTATACAAATTCAGCTGACAAGGGAAAGGAGAAGGCTTCAGATGGGAAGAAGTCAAGTGGGGGAGCAGCTCCCGCTTCTGGGAAGTGTCATAAGTGTGGCGAGCAGTGTCACCGTGCTGATGTGTGCACCAATAATGTGCTGAGGTGCTATAGGTGTGGTAAGAAGGGGCATATAGCTACTGAATGCAAAGATGAAGTTCCGACCTGTTTCAATTGTGGTGAGAAAGGTCATATCAGTACTCAATGTCAGAAGCCGAAGAAAACTACTACTGCTGCCCAGACCAGTGGTCGTGTGTTTGCTTTGAGCGGTGCAGAAGTGTCAGAGAAGAACAACCTAATTCGAGGTACTTGTTTTATTAATAATATCGAAATTAGACACCAGTGTCAACAATGACATACAGGGGATTCAAAACAAGGCATAATCTCTTTTATTTGATCAGTTTTTTCAACACTTTTATTTACACAATTATTTTACAAAATAAAACCTGAACCCCCTCCCCAATTTACTTTCAATAGTACGCAAATCACTTTGTTACAATAGCACAATCAATGCGGATACGAACTTATAAATTTTATTAACTGGATATGTTTAATACAGTTGCTAAATTATGATCAAACTCTCAAGAGGAAACTCTTAGAGACAAGAGTAGGCCATATGGTAGGCCAAACTTATATAAATCTTTGGTCCACTATCTCTAACTCTACTTTTTAAATTTTTGTCATTTACTTTTATTTTATGCTTCTTTCTTCTTCTTGGCTACATTATCTCTTTTGAACAAATATAAATTGGTTTTTTAAAATAAACTTGATTTCTAAATAACACAATTCACCCCTCTTGTGTTTGGAGTCACTTGTTCAACAATTTGAACTTTGCAGATCTATTATTCAGAACCTCCTAAATTTTTCATACTTTAGAAACATTTCATCATTTAAGGCATATGGGTCTGAACTACTGAATTCATTACTCAAGTATTGGTCTTCTCCTTCATCATTTCTTTTAGAATCTTCACTCGTAAGAACTATAATAACCGCAATAGGTGCTATCAAGTTCATCTTCTTCTTGGAATTTAATTTCTTTACATGTTACTTTGTGGTGCAAACATTAATTTTATATCTCTTTATTTCAACTCTATTTGAACTATTTTTAGGCTTATCAACTTCAATGACTTCAAATCTATCATTCAGTTCGGTGGTTCTTTCTTCCTCATTATCATCAAGCCTGACTCTTCTTGCATCATCATCACTTTATTCTAATTCCTCTTCTTCATCGCTTGATTCAATTCTTTCATTTTAAGTAACACATTGAGACATATTTACTTTTACAATGATGTTCTTCACATTGTACTCACCATATAAATGTTTGTCAATCTTGTTTCCCAAAGAATGTATCACAACATCTGTAGCATAGTTATCTATGTTAACTTCAACAAACGATTCATCTATCTCCTCTAATTTGCTTCAAATCCTAAAGTCGTTTCTCACATAACCCAAACCCAACACCAAATCATTCCATTTTTTTGGAATTTTTATCATAGACAATTATTTGAACCTCACCTGTTTTGCCTCTACAAAACTCTCCATGGTGAAAGACACATTAAATAGTCTTATTCTCTATTTCAAATAGCCTTGCAACACATGTATTACATATTACACCAAAATAAAAAAGTAAATCTAAGAGTAATACAACTTATCTTTGATAAGGTTTTCTAGTTGATTCGAGTCAATAGACCAATAATCCAGACTTTGTTAAATGATTTCGCAACCTATTATCTTCTTCTTCGATGCTTATTTCGTCTCCTGAATTTCTCTGTTAGGTCAAATTAAGAAGACTTGTAAATTAACAACACATATTATAATTACTTAATTAAATAATACAATAATTATATAATAAATTAAACGATGTTAATTTGTCCAATTGAAATGTAAACAATTGAAAAACAAAAAACCAAAAATACAGTTGGCATGCCATATAGATATATTAGGTGAATTGGATTACTAAAAGGTATAAAACAACAAAATCTTTAAATCAGGGTTGAAATATCAACTTTTTTTTACATGAAATAAAGTAAAAGTCGTAATAGCCTAAAAAATATTAACTCAAATACTAGTAAAATTTTAAATGTAATAAGATGTTTTAAGAATATAACTAAAAAGTAAAAAAAAAAAAAAAAAAAACCATCATTATGCCTCCAAAAAAATTGATGCTGTGGTGTTTCTTTAATTGTCATATAATTATAATAAAATTATTAATGTTCTCTTGGTGCCCTTGTATGCATCAAGGCATCGAAGAACAAAACAAATTAGTATCCTCTGCCATCATCGACTCATTACCTCTTAATGATCCTGCTCTTGTGTGATAAAAATTAATTTTAAAAAATTGAATTACATTTAAACAAATTTATACAAAGTGAACTTAGTAATCGCACTTTATTTTAAATTAGAATTATTTCTTCTGAAAACCACTCAAACATTGGGTTTGATCGTACTTTGGTCATTGACAACAAATTTTTAGGTTATGTTTAGATTTACAAAAATGATATTCTTATACTATTTTCTACACTTATATCGTATTTTACTGTTCACCAATACGGTGAACAGTAAAATATTACTACATCTGTTTCTAATTATAAGACGGTGAACAGTAAAATATTACTACATCTGTTTCTAATTATAAGACCCTGTCAAGTTTTTTTCTTGTCCCTTTTTATAAGACCTTCTTCAACTTTTAAAGTGCATTAATTATTTTTTTCCACACATATCTCTAATTATTTTACATCTTTTTTTGCACTCTGTAATAAATACACTTACATACACATTAACTATTTCTCTCTCCTAAGGATAAACTTGTAAAATTATACAAAGTAGTCAATAAATTTAATACTCTAACGAACTTTCTTAATTCCCATGATTTTCTCAACGGGGTCTTATATTTAGGGACGGAGGTAGTATAATATTAAATATATATTTTAAAAAAATATAATTTTTTTTTTATTTTTATTTTTGAAATAAATAATACTGATATGTTATTAACCAACTTTATAATTTCAATAACCAACATTTTATTACTAAAAATATTTTTAATATCTAAACATTTATTAACCAATTTTATAACGTCAATAACCAACTTTTTACTTTTTATTAATCAATTTTGTTTTACTACTAAAAATAATTTTTAATATTTGAACGTTCATTAACCAACTTCATAACTTCATTAACCAATTTTTTATTCTTCATTAATCAATTTTGTTTTACAATTTAAAGAACTATTCACAAATACTGTTCACGATAATGTTCATAACACTGTTCAAAAATATATTTTTTATTAAAAAAATGTATTGTTCACTGTATAAATACGGTGAAGAGTATATACGATGTAGGTATTGGTGTAAGATTAGGGTGTATGAATAGCTTAGATTTATGGAACATATAGAATAGAATAAAAATAGAACATATACTTTACTTTAAAATGTCTCATTTTATTACATATACTCCAAAATGAATGAAAAAAAAAAATGAAAAATTGAAATGAAATGGATTTTCATCATATTCTATCAATCATTTACAAATTCAAACAATAAAATCTCATTAGTTAATTACCACTCAATTACATTCTATTCCATCTCATACCAACAATTCAAACATACCTTTAATATTAGTGTAGTTTTCTTTCTCATTGGAATCTTTCTACCAAAAATATTACTGCATGTTAGCTTCTTACTTTAAAAACCAAAATATGTGTAAATTGTGTTCCTAAATTTGTATTTTTTTTTTTTTAAAAACATGAACAAAATAAACCTAGAGTGGATTGGATGCTACATATTAGAATTTGTATTCAACCATTGTTTTGTCACATCTCAGGGTTCAACATTCACTAATTAATTTTTTTCACCTGAAAATGTAAATTAAAATGACCATTCAAGAAAAGTTAACTAAACTAGTAATTAAAAAACATTTGACTACATCAGTACAAGTTCCTTAAATCAAACAATACATCCACTGTCACCACATCCCCAAATACTCTCATTCCCTTATCATAACTTGTATTTGTCTATACGCACAATATATCACCACATAAGAGTTTTTATCAATGACGGATTCTAACCTGTGCTCTTGGTGATGCTCGTTCCATCCTTAACAAGTCTTGTGAAATTTTTAACAACGTAGGTGCATCTAATTTAATAAAACTACAAAAATCAAAAGTAAGAGTCTTTAACGAAGGAGAATTTGCAAGTATGAACTTTATCAAACTCAATGTATACGGCTGAGAGCAAGCTCCAACATAGATATTTGTATGCTGATGAGAGTAAGTTCCAACATAGATATTCACCGTCTGTAGTTTAGGGAAACAACCACAACATTCTAACTCCTTTGAATGGTCTGTCATTTGTGTGGTGTTAACATCATCGTAAATCTGAAGTATAAATATTAAAGAGTCAAAATACAACAATACGAAACAAGCTAAGAAGCATAGGTATTCATGTTCACCTTAATAACAAGTTCAATCAACCTAGGAGCACTTTTGAGAAGACTGACAAAATACAAAATGTCTCCTTTATCCTCCAAAATGATGTTATCCAATTGCAGATACTCTAAAGAGCTGAATGAGCTTGTTGGCAACGTGGGAGGAACGATATCTGCAAATGGGATCTATGCATACAAACAACAAATCTGTGAGATGACCTGTACAATGCCTAGAAGAAGCAACAACACAACTTCCAAAATAAATATTGGATTGGATCATCCATCAAAATTCAACATCATTTCTCTTATAAGTATATACCATAAAAGAATAAGATAGTCTTTAAAATATCATACTGTGAGGCCAGCTGAACAGCAATGAAAATACTACAACTAGTGAAGTTTTCTAACCTTGTTCAATCCAGCCAGAGAAAACCTCTTAATTTTTGGCAAACTTTTGATAAAACCACTGCCATCATATGTCTTGAGTGCAAAATCAATCAGATTATTTGCTTTCTTGAGACAAATTGACTCTGTATCGATCAATTCTAGAACTAAGACTTTGAGAGAAGGAGAAGATATAACAAGAAAATCACAACCAATACAGAATTCAATGCTGAGCTTTTCAAGAAACGGACAACCAGCCATAAGACTCTCAAGTGCACCAGACTCCAATGTAACCATAACTAAGTGAAGTTCAAGCAATTTTTTAAAGCCGCAGAAATTAGGTGGAATTGACAAGTTAAATGAGCTAAATTTGAAGTAAGTCAATTCCTTACAAGAGAAGAGAATATCAGGCATTTGATCTTCATCAATACAGCGGATCACAAGCTCGAGATGTTTAATGTCCCTTGACATAAAAGGAATCCATAAATTGATATTTTCCGGGGTGATCTCAAAATTGAAATCATCAAATATGCAAAGAGAAAACTTGTGTATTGGTCCATTGTGGAGCATAAGAACATCTGTGATGATTTTACAAATTACAGTGTTAGGGTCATCGAGATCCTGAAACCTTTGATAAAAGCCATCATCAAAACAAAGATGTGGGGCTGAAGTCCACATATACCTCCACTTTGTTGACAAAATACTAGTTCTAACTTGGTCTCTGACATTCAAGTTTGCCAGGATGGCATCAATGACATTACTTGGTAAGTCACTGATTCGATCATTTTGATTGGCCTTCTTGTTGAGCAAAGTCATCGTCACAGAACTACAACAAATTCAATAAGTGTAAATAAAATAGTAATGTCATTGATGCATCAAGAAAATAACGAACCCACAAAAATGCCTCTGTTTCCAACCTTTTCTCGCTTCCCCTCCGCTCGGTCTCGGATGCGGTTTCTCTTTCAATTTCTTCCGCCTTTGCTTCTATCTTTCTCGCCGCGGATCTCAGAAAATAAACACCGCCGCGATTCCCTTTTGCTCGAGGCGGTTCCTCCCTGAATCTCGATCCCGTTTTCCTCTCTCGTTTCGAATCTCCCTCCGTCTTTGCTCACGGCTTCAGATTCGTCTTCGATTCGAGTTTCGATCCGGTTCGTATTCGTCTCAAATATCTTTTCGTCACTCTCGTGTTCGGTTTTGATCTGGTGTGGTTGTTTTTGAATGGTTGATGTTGACGTTGTGTTGAAGTTGTTATTGGGTTGTGAAGATGATGGCGATTGTGTGGGTTGTTGAGTTAGATTGGTGAAGTAGCAATGGCAGAGATAACAGTGGTGCAGCCGTTGTTGCCGCGGGTGGTTTGTGGAGGCGCGGTGTTTAAGAAAAAGGAAACGGTGGTGAAGCTGCTTTTGTGGTGGATTGATGGCCAAGGTTGAAGATGGAAACTGAAGTCTCTCCCCCACCCGTTTTGAGAAGATGCATAAAAAATTATACTTGGTCAATCTCCTATTTTTTGCTCTCCCTCTTTTAAATTTATTTTAAAATTTGTTTTTTCCAATTCTAAATTCCTCTGTTGCTGATGGTTGTTGTAATGTTGTTTTCGCAGGTTGCAGGATTCAGGCTTCTGTTGGTTTAGCAGGTCTGATGTCTGTTGTTGTTTTGACGAGTGCTTTTCCATGGTGCAGTCATTGGCTCTTTGTGTACAGGTGGTTCGCAGGTTTATGATGCAGCTTATGGTTTCAGTCTTGTAAGGCTTTTGACAAATGGTTATGCAGTGTTTTGGCATGAAGCGTTTGGAGTTTAGTGTGACTTGGAGTAACTTGTTTCCTGGCCTTTGATTTTTTCTGAGAATGGGCGTAGTATGGCTTTTTGATGGGAATGTAATAATAGTTTCTATATTTTTTGTAAATGGGCTCTTGTTGCAATTCATAGACTTGTTGCAATTTATTGTAATGGAAAAGAAAATGGACTTATTAAAAATGAAGTGGATTTTTATGGATATGGATAAATGGAATTAAAAATAAATGATAGGAAAATAAAAAATGGATATTAAAAGATGGAATAAAAATGTATATTAAAAGAAATGAAAATGAAAATTGAAAAATTGGATAAATAAAATGGATAAAGGTTATTGAATAATGAGATGAAATTAAAATGAATATGGAAGTAGTTCAAAATAGATTTAGAAAAATGGCTAATGGAAATGGTAGCAAATTGAAAATGGACATGAAAAATAAAATGGATATTGGAATTTGGTACGAAAAAGAAGGTGGAAATGAGTATGGACTTTGGATGGCTAATTGATAATTGGATTGGATAAAAATGGAAGTGAATGGTTTAAATGGATATTTAATTGGATGAAGGATAAAAATGGTTAAATGATAGATATGACTTAAAATGAAAATGGATAAAAACAAAAGAGGGATGAAGTTGAAGATAACATATTTTTTTGGATTTTTGAATAATTGTCAGTGGGTGGATGTACAGATGAAAGTTATACACAGGTAGGACAAATTTGGGGTATGACAGATGCCCCTATCTAATTGGCTTAAACTGAGTTAGACGAACTGTTATGGCGTTCGGTCTTTCGAGGTAGAAGTCAATTAGATATGAAGAAGACCACGAATTTGTCCAAAAAGAAAGGAGATGTTGGGGAGTTGGAATACTGAATAACAGGAAATCTGACACCAAAAGGGTAGTAGACCTACCATCAAAAGGATGATAGCGAACACACACACACACAGAGGTATCTGACACCAAAAAGATGACATACCTACCACCAAAAGGATGATAGTAACACACGCACACAGACCCTTCCACCAAAAGGATGAAAATGAGGTCAAAACCTGTTATTACCAAAAGGATAATAGGGCACAAACACACACACAGACCCTTCCATCAAAAGGATGAAAATGAGGTCAAAGTCTGCTATTACCAAAAGGATAATAGGGCACACACACACATACCCTTCCACCAAAAGGATGAAAATGAGGTCAAAGCCAGCTATTACCAAAAGGATAATAGGGCACACACACAGACCCTTCCACCAAAAGGATGAAAATGAGGTCAAAGCCTGCTATTACCAAAAGGATAATAGGGCACACACACACACAAACCCTTCCACCAAAAGGATGAAAATAAGGTCACAGCCTGCTATTACCAAAAGGATAATAAGGTGCACACACACATACCCTTCCGCCAAAAGGATGAAAATGAGGTCAAAGTCTGCTATTACCAAAAGGATAATAGGGTACACACACAGACCCTTCCACCAAAAGGGTGAATATGAGGTCAAAGCCTGCTATTACCAAAAGGATAATAGGGCACACACGCACACAGACCCTTCCACCAAAAGGATGAAAATGAGGTCGAAGTCTGCTATTACCAAAAGGATAATAGGGTGCGCACACACACAGACTCTTCCACCAAAAGGATGAAAATGAGGTCAAAGCCTACTATTACCAAAAGGATAATAGGGCAAACACGCACACAGACCCTTCCACCAAAAGGATGAAAATGAGGTCAAAGTCTGCTATTACCAAAAGGATAATAGGGCACACACACACACACCTTCCCACCAAAAGGATGAAAATGAGGTCAAAGTCTGCTATTACCAAAAGGATAATAGGGCACACACACACACAGAGACCCTTCCACCAAAAGGATGAAAATGAGGTCAAAGCCTGCTATTACCAAAAGGATAATAGGGCACACACACAGACCCTTCCACCAAAAGGATGAAAATGAGGTCAAAGTCTGCTATTACCAAAAGGATAATAGGGCACACACACATACACAGACCCTTCCACCAAAAGGATGAAAATAAGGTCAAAGCCTGTTATTACCAAAAGGATAATAGGGCACATACACACAGACCCTTCCACCAAAAGGATGAAAATGAGGTCAAAGCCTGCTATTACCAAAAGGATAATAGGGCACACACACACACAGACCCTTCCACCAAAAGGATGAAAATGAGGTCAAAGCCTGCTATTACCAAAAGGATAATAGGGCACACACACAGACCCTTCCACCAAAAGGATGAAAATGAGGTCAAAACCTGCTATTACCAAAAGGATAATAGGGCGCACACGCACACAGACCCTTCACCAAAAGGATGAAAATGAGGTCAACACTTACTACTACCAAAAGGATAATAGCAAGCAAAACGATAACACAGGTTGTCATTCACTAAAAGGATGATACACAGACCAAAGGTTCACGGATCGGCGACACCAAAAGGATGACGGATCAATACAAGCTACTACCAGCAAAAGGATGATAGAAACTTCCCACTTACGAGGACCAACACTGAAAGGATGCAGGTTAGGTTGATATGACATGAACGGCTACCACTAAATGGATGATAGTAAGTTTCTGATTTTGAGGATTCACAACACCAAAAGGATGCAAGTTGAGTTGAGTTGATTGGGTTTGGCTATCACCAAAAGGATGATAGTAAGGAAATTGACAAAAGGTCAAGATTGCTGGGGATATGATAAGTGATGTATATCTGGAGATATCAACAACGGGTTGAAGTAAAGAACTCAATGAGGAACGCCCACTGACTCGGAGGAATGTTTATTGGTTGAGCTGAGGATGACAACTTCATCAGCAAAAGGTTGAGGAACACAACTCAATGAGGAACGCCCACTGACTTGCTTGGAGATCACAGTATCAACAAAAGATTGAGGACTTCATGAGGAACGTCCATGAACTGAAGGAGATGCCCCTGAATGGGCTGAAGATTACTTTGACATCTTGTCTTGAGCTTGGTCAACAAAAGGTTGAACAACTTCGTGAGGAACGCCCACGGACTAAAGAAGATGCCCCTGGTTGGGATGAAGATCGTCTTGCAGTCTTGAGATTGATCCTAGATCTCGACTATGCATGAATGCTTGATTCTGTAATGATATGCAATGCAAATGCTGACGCACAGAGATGCAAGTGCTGGGGAAGTATGATTGGTTTTGTGGGTATGCATATGATGCAGATGATGTCTATGATGCTGAATGCGATGCATATGATGTGTATGATTACAAATGTGATGCATATGGTTACAGACGGGTGATTGGATATGTTTTGAGATGGTGCCAGCATGGTGGACTTTTGGTAATTGCCAATAAGGATTGAACTTTTGGGCGGTGGGAGGGATTTGATTTCCTCGACACTCAGTTCGTTGAAGACGCCATAATTGAAGCAGGCGAAGATGCTCTTGAAGCTTTAAGCTTGATTGCTTGTTGATAAGTCATGGTGTTCGTTCTGAGGGAACCACAACTTTGTGCTTGATGGTTATGGTTGCCTGAAAAATGAGCGTAGCAACGTGGTCGACTCATGCAGACCGTCCTCTTGATGATTGCTAGCATTTGGCAAGGTATGTTTCTCCAAGTTGAAGGTACAGAGAGGATATGCTTTCTGCAATGGGTCTTGCCCTAGTCTGAAAATGGTAATGGTCTACCCCTGATTAACCAATTCTGAAGCAGTCTGATATTTGGAATGCTGAGCTTTGATATGTTTTGAGATAGCTTGCCCCTGATTGAGTTGTTGAATGTTTTTCCCCTGATTGAGTTGTTGAGGTAGTCTTGTTTCAGGTTGGCACTACTGAAAGTTCAAATTCTTCTTTGATTGCCCCTTGTTGGAATTGCTTTGATGCCTAGCACTGATTTGCAGTTAAAATTGCACCTTCACAAATGGTAATCTTAATACGATGCTCATGCAAGTTTTGAAAAAGAGTCGTTTATTGGAGTGTCGTGATAGTGAGATGAATGGACCGTTAGCCCAAACATGTGCTGATTTTGATGGTGTGAAAGCCATAGCAAGGAGAATGAAACCAATGCTGAAGATTAGCAAATATGGGGAGTCAGTTTACGCAACCTGTGATAGTATGCTTTCAGAATAAACCTCGCCTCAATTAGGTCTTTCGAGGGTTGTAACATGGTCTGGTTTACGGTTTATGAAACAAAGGATATTAGGCTCAAAGTATAATTTGTACCCACCCCTTCTTAGTGATGATCTCCAGTCCTACGTTCAGTTAAATCACACGTGTTTGTCTTCCAAAAAGGTTGACGGTGTAAGAGTGATAATTCAAGGTTTGCTCGACATGGCAGTCACCTTATTTTGTTTGGTGGATGTCAGTGCCCCTTTGATTTTGACATGGTGGTCACTGAATCTTATTTTGTTGAGGTTAAGGATTTGAGGGCCTCTTTTGATATTGTTTTTTGATCCCTATCTTTTGCATGGACTGATTTCGCTTTTCGAGTCCATTGGGATTGCCTTGATTTTTGCCTAAGTCCCTTTTGAGGCGCTCGACTTAGCAGCCATTTGATTTTTGTTTTTTTTGGCTTTGTTGGATGATTGTGACTGCCAAGGCATGGTTATTGATGAATAACTGTCATGTTTAGTGGAATTTTGCTTTGTGATTTGAGTGCGTAATTGGGTTAAATGAACACTACCCTGCCCCAGGTTGAGTGTAAGGGTTTGTATATCCGAAGGAAACTGCTACTTCTAGGCTCGAAGTGGTTTACTGGGGATTAACTCCTTGTCTCACCAGTGTTTGGGGTTGAAACAATGCCTGTACATCATCGACGAGATTCTGTCTGAAAGCATACGGTTTGCAATTATGGGTATTTCGTTGTTATCATCCTCCCTCCAATCATTGCTAACTATAGTTTGATATAGAGAGTGAAATGGATAAATGTGTCGGTGATTTGCAGTAAATGAAAAAGATGAGTGAGTACGCATAACTGATTCAAAACATACATAATCACTACATTAAGAAAACCAAATACATATGGAAATGTTCAAAGCATACAGTACTTAAACAAATAAAAACGAAACTACAAGAATGCAAATGATGGGATGGCAACATAACTGCCTTCTTCGGGGAATAAACTTGACTTGACTTGACTTGACTTGATGCTGACACTAGTTTGGTGGCGGCAGAGGGTTGTTGATGACATTTGGAGCCCTCCCATTGAATGTGAGAAACTTTGAGTCGAACATGTCTTGAACCTTGTGTTTGAAAACTCTTTAGTCCTCGATCGTATGCCCTGGAGCACCCTTATGAAACTCGCAATGAGCATTAGCATCATAATCTAGGGGAATGATAGTTGGAGGAGCTAGGTCCCTCAGAGCGATTGCCTTCTTCTCCATCAATTGAGCAAAGATCTGAGCATATGTTGTCGGCAGACGATCAAAGTCTCTATCAGACCTCCTTGTCCTTTGTTGATTAGGCTGACGTTATTGAACAGCTCTCTGTTGTTGATGTTGAGGAGGATACTGATACCCTTGCTGGTTGTATGACTATTGCTGAGGCATTGGAGCTTGAACAACTTGAACAGTTGGCTGATAAGGCATTGGAGCATATTGCGCAACAGCAACATACGGATACTGGAAGCAGGGGATTTGATAAGGCATTGAAGCAGGAACTTGTTGTTGAGCTTGCCCGTTCTGAGCAGAGACAACATTTGTTTCGCCCTCTTTTTTCTTGTATCCATTGTTGAAAGGTTTCTTGGCTTGAGACTGGCTGCTAGAACCTCCTTGGATCTTTCCGCTCTTTAGACCTTCTTCAATTCTCTCACCGACGATTACCAAATCAGAGAATCCGGCGGAAACATTACCAATCAGCTTTTCATAGTATTGGCCTTGCAAAGTACCCATAAAGATGTCAATCAGTTCACGATCAACAAGAGGTGGATGCACCCTTGCAGCTAGCTCTCTCTAGCGTTGCGCGTACTCCTTAAAGGATTCGTTATCCTTTTGAGCCATACTCTGAAGTTGAGTACGATTCGGAGCAAGGTCAGTGTTGTACTTGTATTGCTTGACAAATGCATCAGCTAGATCATCCCAAGTGCGTACATTGCTATGCTCTAGCTGCATGTACCATTCGAGTGATGCCCCAGACAAGCTGTCTTGGAAGCAATGGATCATCAGCTTTTCATCTTTGGCATAGGCAGCCATCTTGCGGCAGTATGTCTTCAGATAAATGTGTGGGCAACTGAGGCCTTTGTACTTTGGGAATTCTTGTACTTTGAACTTGGGAGGAATGACAACATCTGGCACTAAGCACATTTCCAGAGCATTCAGAGAAGTTGAGTTGCGCCCCTCCATGACTCGGAGTTTTTCAGCTAGATCACGACACATTTTGATGGCTTCCGAATCCTGAGCAGCAGCAGGATTGACAATTGGGATAGCAGCATGATAATTCTGAACTTCATTATACTGATCTACCAGATTTTCTTCAGCATGAGGAATAGGAATCTGAGTGACAACAGGTTGGGCTTGCGGAATAGATCCACCAGCAACTCCAAATGTTGGAAGTGGTTGATTTGTGGCTCCTTCAATGGCAGGAGTGAAGTTCATTGGTATCCCATAATTGATAGGGTTGGGAACAGGAACTAAGAGCCTTGAGGGTGACCCTTGCACAGGTGCAGTGTTGTTGGCAGCAGCGGCTTCACGCAGTTCTTCTTCTCTTATGGCCATCATGATGGCTTCAAGAATCTGATCAATCTTTCCATTCATAGAGTCCAATTCCTCTCTGAAGGCAGCTTGCTCTTGCTGAATCTACTCCATCGTTCTTCTTATGTTGGCTCGAGTTGCGTACTGGTGTCGAGGAATCAGCTTGATTTACTGGAGAAGGAAGGAAGTTGAGGAATGAGTTTATGAGGTTGAAAATGCAATGCAAGATGTATAACTGATGCAATGTAATGCAATGACATGTATGCAATGTAAGATGCAAGATCCAGGATCGCAGATCACGGGTTTAAACAGTTCTGAGGTTGGCCGTTCACGGGTAAATGACCAAAGTCTCTGATCAAAGAAACCCTATAGGCAGGCTCTATGAGGAAAGTTCTAGATTCTTTACCCACAAACCCATTCACGGGATAGTTTCTACGTTGACGGATAAGGTTCCCAGGATTACGGACACAAATCGCATCAATGTCGCGCAACAGGCTAGCTGCATTACGACAATAATGACGACAAGGTCTCCCCTGAGTGGGGTCCTCGTGCTAGGCGCACAAGGAGCGAGTCCTTGGAGATTAACACTACACGACCACCAATATAGAACTTGGTTCTAAGAGTGCTTCATAGAGTCACGGACCCTTCATGAATCAAGTCGTGTGACAGGCTAGTTGTGTTACAACAGGATTTACGAAAAGGTATACTCTAGGGGAGCTTTCGTGCTAGGCACGCAAGGAGCGAGTCCTTGGGGACTAACACTACTCGACATCTAATTCTAAACTATGTGTTCTCTCTGCTTTTACCAAAGCTCGGGTGTAGAGCTTTACTCATGATATCATCCCAAGATCCAACAGATAAAAGCAATAGGAGAAAGCAATAAGAGAACAAATACGTAAACGAGAAAAAAACATGCAAACAAAGATAACGCTCCTCACAAATCTCTCTAAGATAGGCTTGACTCTCTCTTGCATGGAGCAATTATCCCCAGCAGAGTCGCCATCTGTCGCACCTCGAAAAAATCGCTTCATCGAAGACACGACCCTCGCGCGAAAGGCGCGGAACGGTTCGACAGAGTCGCCACCAAACTTTATTTATCCCAAAAGAGGGAAAAGAAAATATCGAGAAAACCTTTAAAGAGGGATAAGAACATGGTCGTCGCAACCACATTCTGGGTTCGGGAGTCAGTTACGTGAGAGGAAGGTACGCGCACCCCCTCACGTCCGTTGTATTCAACGGGGACCTTTTAGTTCGAATTGTGATGAATGTTATCTAAGCTTGTTTGTTTTCTTCTCAACGATATATGCGAAAAGGTAAAGTAAAAGGTTTCGATTACTAAGGGAAATGGGGTGGTTTTAGGATAGGGTGCTCGGCAATATCATCGCGACCTCGGGCCTACGTATGCTCATTCGGACGAGAATGGGGAATCAGAGCAATCGTAGTTTAACTACGGGAAGGGATAGAGGGAAGACGGAAGGTGGAGGGAAGGTAGCTCGCCAAGATCATCGCAATCTTGTGCCTACGTATCTTTATTCGGACGAGAATAAAGAATCAGAGCAGTCGTAGTTTGTGGTACGCCCACGAAAAGAATGGGGTTAGGGTTTGAATTTTAGGAGACGAAAGATTGAATGACAAACAACCCAAGGGGCGTGCCTCGAGAGTAGTCACTCAAGAATCCAAGGAATGCTAGACTCCGAGAACTCAGTTCTTTCGTAAGTTGATTACGAAAATGTTTGATAGGGATTAAGTGTTTTAAGACGAAAGGGTGAATGAACAACAACCCAAGGGCGCGCCTCAAGAGCCATTCATTTGAAGACCCAAGGAATGCTAGATTCCAAGAACCTCCTCCTTTCGTTAGTTGATTAAAAAAATGGTTTGAAAAAAGATCGAATTGGATAGGTTACGAAAAGAGGTGAGGATCGATACTAGTCCCTAGGGGTGCTCCTAGTAACGAAACCACGAGATGTGCGAGTGTGCGTTTGATGTCGAGGAAAAAGGCGCTCGACTTACGATTGGGCTCGACGACGACTCGAGGAGTGATTTGAAAGTGATTTGGTTTATTAAATGTTTTAGGGAGAGTGACGATTATTCGATAAACGAGACGCCGGCCTCACAACCAATTAATCGGGGCATTATTGGGATGCTAGATCCCAACGACACCTTTTTCATTCGATTGATTTACGAAATATTGTTTGATGAACAACGAAAGTACCACATGGAATGCTAGTCTCCAATGGCATTCCTTTGTCCAAATAGTTTAGACGAGTGTTTTAGGAGCGAAAGGTCGAATGATCACCACCTAAGGCGTGCGCCTCGATAGCGGTCACTCAAGAACCCAAGAAGTGCTAGACCTCAAGAGCTCAATTCTTTCGCGATTTAATTAAAAAAACGGTTTGAATATGTGCATTAGTGGTTTTAATCGAAAATTAAATGCTTAGGCGTTTCGATAATTGTTAGTATGTTTGATTAAAATATGAAAAAAGAAAATGGTTAGATGAATAAGATATGAATAATATGATAAGAATATGAACAATATAATCGAGATAATATGAACAAGATATAATATCGACATAAAAATAAAGTTGGTCTCGTCTTAATCAAGATTTAATCGAGAAATCGATAATCAACGATTTTTGACTTTCCTTGACCAAAAGTGAAAATAAAAGAATAGATAATAAAAATGAAATAAAATCGAAAAAAGATAGGAAAAGGAATAAAGGTCTCACCTTTATCACGATTTTAAATCGAAAATCGATAAATCATTGATATTTGGTTTTCATTGACCCAAAATGAATGGTAAAAACATATAAATCGAAAAGAAAATGAATAAGTGGTAGGCCTCATATAAATCAAGATTTGGTACCGATTTTAAAAAATCACCCAATATCAAGATGTTTTTGTATCATTGGCCCAATATGAAATCGAAAAGAGAATCGAAGATGAAAAGTAAATCGAGAAATGAATCTAAACAAAGTGATAACCAAAATGGTTACAAAAACTATTGAAAATTATTAACAAGATATTCAATAAAATATTTAACAAAATTATCTAAGAAAAATATTTAACAAAATTATCTAATAAAAATATTTAACAAAAATATTAATAAAAATATTTACAAAATTAACAATAAAATTGCTTAATAAAATAATTAGTAAAGTTATTAACAAAACATTAAAAATAATCCACAAAAAATATTAAAAAAAAAAGGGTGTGAAAGAAATCCAGGGTGTCGTTTTAGAAATCAAATGGGTCTTAAACCCTATCATCCTCTCTTACGAAAAAACACGGCTAGCAAAGAATAACTAAATAAAAAATGCACATCAAATGGATCATGGAACCCAATAACCCTCACAATAAAACCCAGCTCATCATCAGACTCATACAAGGCATCATATTTCTAAATTTGTTAAAATAAAGTCATACCCTCTTTAAAAATGAAAATAAAAAAAATCAATTCTAAAGAAATAGAAAAAGCTGCGAAAGAATCAACATGATAACGAACCCAGAAAAATGCCTCTGTTTCCAACCTTTTCTCGCTTCCCCTCCGCTCGGTCTCGGATGCGGTATCTCTTTCAATTTCTTCCGCCTTTGCTTCTATCTTTCTCGCCGCGGATCTCAGAAAATAAACACCGCCGCGATTCCCTTTTGCTCGTGGCGGTTCCTCCCTGAATCTCGATCCCGTTTTCCTCTCTCATTTCGAATCTCCCTCCGTCTTTGCTCACGGCTTCAGATTCGTCTTCGATTCGAGTTTTGATCCGGTTCGTATTCGTCTCAAATATCTTTTCGTCACTCTCGTGTTCGGTTTTGATCTGGTGTGGTTGTTTTTGAATGGTTGATGTTGACGTTGTGTTGAAGTTGTTATTGGGTTATGAAGATGATGGCGATTGTGTGGGTTGTTGAGTTAGATTGGTGAAGTAGCAATGGCAGAGATAACGGTGGTGCAGCTGTTGTTGCCGCGGGTGGTTTGTGGAGGTGCGGTGTTTAAGGAAAAGGAAACGGTGGTGAAGCTGCTTTTGTGGTGGATTGATGACCAAGGTTGAAGATGGAAACTGAAGTCTCTCCCCCACCCGTTTTGAGAAGATGCAGAAAAAATTATACTTGGTCAATCTCCTATTTTTTGCTCTCCCTCTTTTAAATTCATTTCAATTTTTTTTCCAATTCTAAATTCCTCTGTTGCTGTTGGTTGTTGTAATGTTGTTTTCGCAGGTTGCAGGATTCAGGCTTGTGTTGGTTTAGCAGGTCTGCTGTCTGTTGTTGTTTTGACGAGTCCTTTTCCATGGTGCACTCATTGGCTCTTTGTGTACAGGTTGTTCGCAGGTTTATGATGCAGCTTATGGTTTCAGTCTTGTAAGGCTTTTGACAGATGGTTATGCAGTGTTTTGGCATGGAGCGTTTGGAGTTTAGTGTGACTTGGAGTAACTTGTTTCCTGGCCTTTGATTTTTTCTGAGAATGGGCTTAGTATGGCTTTTTGATGGGAATGTAATAATAGTTTCTATATTTTTTGTAAATGGGCTCTTGTTGCAATTCATAGACTTGTTGCAATTTATTGTAATGGAAAAGAAAATGGACTTATTAAAAATGAAGTGGATTTTTATGGATATGGATAAATGGAATTAAAAATAAATGATAGGAAAATAAAACATGGATATTAAAAGATGGAATAAAAATGTATATTAAAAGAAATGAAAATGAAAATTGAAAAATTGGATAAATGAAATGGATAAAGGTTATTGAATAATGAGATGAAATTAAAATGAATATGGAAGTAGTTCAAAATAGATTTAGAAAAATGGCTAATGGAAATGGTAGCAAATTGAAAATGGACATGAAAAATAAAATGGATATTGGAATTTGGTACGAAAAAGAAGGTGGAAATGAGTATGGACTTTGGATGGCTAATTGATAATTGGATTGGATAAAAATGGAAGTGAATGGTTTAAATGGATATTTAATTGGATGAATGATAAAAATGGTTAAAAGATAGATATGACTTAAAAAGAAAATGGATAAAAACAAAAGAGGGATGAAGTTGAAGACAACATATTTTTTTGGATTTTTGAATAATTGTCAGTGGGTGGATGTACAAATGAAAGTTATACACAGGTAGGACAAATTTGGGGTATCACAATATAGCCAGAGCGCTTTAGATACGTTTAGGATATTATTAGCTTTCAAAATATTTTTCCTAGTTACCGGGCGAGCGAGAGCAAAATCTTGGGATTAGGGAACATGACTTCCGTTAATACCACGAGAGCGTGAGGTGAAGTTTTTAAGTCAGTATATTCTACAGAACTAAGTTATAGTTGTAATTAGTACCCGAATTCTACAAAGTCCTTTAGGAACGCAGAATCCATATTGCGGCCTCTCTTTATTATCATATTTTCTAAGTTCATTTTTAGTTTTAGTTCTAGTTTTCTCTTAATTAAATATTCATCAGCCTTAGCTTTACAAAGCAACGATAGATTACAGTAGGTTGACATTGGTCTCTGTGGGTTCGATAATCTTTTATATTACTTTGATATTTCCGTGCACCTGCGGACCCATCAAGTTTTTGGCACCGTTGCCGGGGACCAACAGTCAATATTGTTATTCCGTTGTTGTACCGTATAGACTAAGGCACTCCTATAAAAAAATAATTAAAAAAAATAAAAATAAAATAAAAATAAAAACTATGTATCACCCAAATTTTCTCTATGATAACCACTCACAATATCTTGAGGAGCCACACCCAAATTTTCTCTACAATTACCAACCGCAATACTCCCACTAGTTAAAAAATTTCACGATTTATAATTCAAAAATCTAAACGCAAACAACAAATAACCATAATAGAAATAAGGGTCCAATGTGCAACCAGAATAAAAAGCATACATTTTTAATCTAAATAAAATTAAGGCTTATATGTAGTATTGGTCCTCTTGTATTCAATTTAATAATTTTTTAATTTCGGTTTAAAAAAACCAACTTTATAGTCCCCCATTTTCAGATAATCATATTTTATGATTTTTTGGTGGTCCCTCTTGACAATCACTTTCTTTTACCTAGTTGGCATGTGAATTAATGATGTGACATTTTTTAACTTCTGCCACGTCATTAAAAGCCTTGACATTATTTGAATAAATATTGAAATCATTTATTAAATCATTTTAATTATTTATATTATCCATTAAAATGAAAATAATGTACTATTTAAAAGCATATACACAGAACGGGGAAGCCATTATCTTCTTCCATGAGCTTCTCTCATCCTTTCTGAAACTCTAAAAGAATTTGTTTTCTTTCCTCTCAAATTGTGTGTGGTTACAGTTGATTTGAGCCAAATGGTTTCTATTCATCATGTCACAATGCAGGATATCGATTTATCGGAAGCATTCACGTTCATATCTGGATCAGTGCAAATGTGGTTTGGAATATCCATTGATGACATCTTGGACAAATTCAAACTCAAGTCGTCGTTTCTATGGCTGTGGGGTGTTTAAGGCAATGCTTTGGTTGTCGTTGACCATTTTATGTCGAATTTATGGTTCTTGAAATCCCTCTAATCCCTCAATTTTTTTCTGTAAATCCAGCAGCAGGATTATAAGAGATGTAACCATTGTTTATGGTATGATGAAGAAATGTCTTCAGAATTTTACTGAAGAAAAAATGAAATGCAATGAAGCCAAGAAAAAAGAGGAGGAAATAAAGATTCAAATAAATTTCATGAAGAAGACGTTGAAATTTAGTGTGTCAATCGATTTTGTATTATTAATAGGATTAGTCATGTGTAATGTAATGAAGTATGTCATAGTCATAGTCCTTGAAATGCATGTTGTAAAAGTTATGACATATGAGTGAAATTGTTTATCAGTATGTACTCTAAAATTGTAATGACATTTTGCATTGTAATGACATTTTAGTTTTTTTATCAGTTTGTTTGGATGTATCAGTTATTATCAGTCTTCATTTTAATAGCCATATTCCATATCAGTTTGTATCAGTTTTTATATCAGTTTGTCTGGATGTTTCAATTTATATCAGGATGTATCAGTATGTATATATCAATTTGTATCAATATTTGATCACACAATATTAGTATTTGATATGTAAACATCTTAGTGTCAAAATATCATTTCATTAGCATAAGAACTTATTAATTACAATAACTGATAATTATAAACTTAGGCATGACAAAAGTTGGTCATTACAAGTTGCAGGTCAGTCATTACAAAATAAACTTAGGCATGACAAAATTTGGTCATTACAAGCTGCAGGTCAGTCATTACAAAATAAACTTAGGCATGACAAAAGTTGGTCATTAGAAGCTGAAGGGCAGTCATTATAAGAGTTTGTCATGACAGACATTACATACATACAAAAAACAACTTAGTGTTGACATATAGTTTCATCGCAGACATTGTAAAAAGTACTTCAACATGCTAAATCTAAGCTTGGATTGGTTGTGTTGGAGTTGGTGCTTGTTAAGAAGAACAAATTTCAGTTTGACTAGTTTTCTTCTTAGTCTTCTTGGTAATTGCAGTCTTCTTGGTATTTGACTTCTTAGTAGCTGCAGTCTTATTGGTCTTTGATTTCTTGGTATGGTTACCACCTTTTGGTATAGCCCTATCATTAACTCTCTTCCCCTTACAACTCATTATGTTATGCCTCATTGCTCCACACTTGTTACATGTAACAGTTGTTAGTTTTTTTAAGTAAATAGCATAACGCCCCTTCAAGATTTAACAACAAATTCAATAGTTAATTTTTTTCAGTTACAAAATATATAAATTAAGGGAAATAAAAGGCCATTAAATTAACTACTCCACTAGTTAAAAAGTTTCATGATTTATAATTCAAAAATCTAAACTCAAACATCAAATAACCAGAATAGAAATGGTGGTCAAATGTGCAACCAGAATAAAGAGCATACAATTTTAATCAAAATAAAATTAAGGCTTAAATGTAGTATTGGTCCCCTTGTATTCAGTTTAATAATTTTTAAATTTTGGTTAAAAAAACCAACTTTATTGTCCCCCATTATCAGATCATCAGATTCTAAGATTTTTTGGTGGTCCCCCTTGACAAATCACTTTCTTTTGCCTAGTTGGCATGTGAATTAATGATGTGACATTTTTTAACTTCTATCACGTCGTTAAAAGCCTTGAAATTAATTTAATTAATATTGAAATCATTTTAATTATTTATAGTATCCGTTAAAATAAAAATAATGCACTATTTAAAAGCATATACACAGAAGGGTGAAAGGATCATCTTCTTCCTTGAGCTTCTCCCCGCTTTCTGAAACCCTAAAAGAATTTGTCTTGTTTCCTTTTAAATTGTGTGTGGTTTTAGTTTATTTTAGCTAAATGGTTTCTATTCATCATGTCCCAATGTAGGAAATCGAGTTATCGAAAGCCTTCACGTTCATATCTGGACCAGTGCAGATGTGGTTTGGAATCTCCATTTATGACATCTTGGACAACTTCATACTCAGGTCGTCGTTTCTATAGTTATGGGATGTTTAAGGAAATGCTCTGGTTGTTGTTGCCCATTTTATGTTGAATGTCTGGTTCTTGAAATCCCTCTAATCCCTCAATTTTTTCTATAAATCCAGCTGCAGGATTATAAGAGATGTAACCATTTTTTCTGGTATGATGAAGAAATGTCTTCAAAAGCCAAAGATGTAATTTGTTCTCTGCAACATAATTTAACCGAAGAATAAATGAAATGCAATGAAGCCAAGAAAAAAGAGGAGGAAATGAAGATTCAAATAAATTTCTTGAAGAAAATGTTGAAATTTAGTATGTCCATCACTTTTGTATTACTAATAGGATTAGTCATGTGTAATGTAATGAAGTAGGTCATAGTCCTTGAAATGCATGTTGTAAAAGTTATGCCATTTGAGTGAAATTGTGTGAAATTCTGGTATCAGATGTGTGATGTTAAGGTGTGATGTCACAATAACACACTCTGCACAATGGACAGAATAAACAGCAAAAATAACACCAAGAATTATTCACCCAGTTCGGTCGAACTACCTATGTCTGGGGGCTACCAATCCAGGGATGAAATTCACTACTTGTAGAATTAATTTACAGACTCAACAACCCAGTTGACAATCTCCTAAACTTAATCCCTACTAGTGACTTTCTACCTAAGAAACCACTTAGATATGAGAACACTACTCAATCCCTAAAACACTCAAAGAATAACCTCTTTGAGAACCCTTGATCTTACTTCACAACTTTGATCAAGTTACAACTCTCTATTGCTTCACAACTTCTAAGAGAGGACAGAAACACAACACCTATTCAAACCCTATAATAGTGTAAATATAAGCACTCTAAACAAACTCTAGATACTAAGCCTCCAGCTCCTGATCTTCTGAATGTTACCTGTCACCTTTTTCCTTTGGTCTTGTGCGCTTTATATAGCTCCTTGAATTGGTCTTGGACTTGCTACAATATCTCCCAGATTTGTTATTTAAAACTGAATATTTAAAACAGATTTTCTCCTCAAATCTTTTTAAATCTTCAACCTTTTAAATCTCCTACAAATCTGCACCAGATCTCCTATGCAGCAGCAAATATCTATCCCAAGATATTCGCATCCAATGAGATAGCTTGCTCTCCACAATTCCAGCTAATACGCAACCCTAACAACATCACAGCCTGCTGTTGTTAATTCTACAGATCTGATGTTACAACATTGCCATGTGACATCAGACATCCAACTTCAGCAATTACATACTTAACACAGCCCAGTGTTAAATCTCAATGTTGCAACATCAGCACCTTGACATCAACATTGAATATACTTTGTTTTACCAAAATTCCAGCCAATCCAAGAACTAACAATCTCCCCCTTTGGCTAATTTTGGCTAAAATAATCTCTGCACTCTGCACCTTCAGAGACTTCAGCAGCGAAAAAACTTCAATCAATAATCTTGAAACTCCAAGCAGCAGCATCAGCAGTAACATCATCTTTTCTTCACAAAACTCTGCTGCTCACATAAAAACTTCAGCATATATCTGCTGCAAAATAGCTACAGCTGCACACAATTCAACATTAGCAGCATCTTTAATTTACTTCAGCATCTAGCACAAAAACTCTGTTGCAGCACCATCTTCAACAGTAACAATTTTGCTCATATTTCAACAATGTTTAACAATAATGAGCACTCCCCCTTAACTTTTGTATATTACTTTGACATTTGTACTTTTGGCAATCTTTCTTTGGCTACTTCTCCCCCTTTTTAGCCACAATTAGACAACCTCATCAAGTAAGTCTAACTACAGTTAGTACTACTCTGTACAAAACCATACTTCTTCTGTCAGCAATATCCATATTTTGAAAATCCAGACATATTCTTCATCCATCCAGTTATGAAGGCTTCACACAATCATCCACAAGATCTGAAGCACACGCACAATGCCTTCCACTGAACTCTAAGTCAACTCCTCACACTTAGAATAACACACACCAAGACAAGTGTACAATCTATTCAAGGCCATGATTCAATCTTGTCTTCAAACATCTCCTCAGAAGCATGTGCACACTAGATTCAAACAATTTGCTTCATATGACTAGAACCATTCAAGGCCACACCAAAACACCAATCAACAGCCTAATGTCATAACATGCTATCTGACATTATATCCTCATAAGAGGCAACCAATCTCCATAAGCTTGATCAGCATGCAATCTTCACAATAAATGCACCTTTGCTGCAAAATCCATAGACAAGTACTCCCCCTGTCCTGATTAACAAATGCTCTAGATGGAGATGAACATTTGAGCACATTTTCTGAGTACATGCATTTTGGTACCACTGTCCCTTTCTCCAAAGGCTATTATACAATTCATCTTCACCATCCAAGGCAAACCTTCTACTTCATCATTCTCCCGTATGACTATGTAGGTGCTCCTTAGATATAATGTAAGCACTAAGCTTCAGATCCAGAACAAAGACACCCTTCACCAAGGATACTCTTGACACCAGGGCATTACATATGCTCCACTACTGGATTTACTATCAGCAAAATAATCCAAACTCAACACTGTGTCACAAACTCCACAAATTCTCAGCTTACTTATAAGCTTTACTGAGATCCAGTCTCTTCAAGAGATCACAATTCCTCTATCCTTACATCCACCAGTAGTTGTTGAAACTGGTGAAGTCTTCAAAGACAGTAGTCATGCTTTGCCAGAATAAACTACTAAACACATGACCATAATCTCCACCTCTTCTGACTAAAAATGTTAGAGAATCCAATTCCACATGTCCAATCTCAATCATCTTCCAAATATAACCACCAGTAAACATGATGTTACATCTTTTGGGACATCAGCTTCTCATCATCATTCAAAGGACTCATTGCACAAGGACGTCCTTCAAGAAGCTCCCAATAAAACACAGTCAGAGTAACTTATTCATACACACCTGAATACCATAAGTTCCCACACCCTCTCTGAACCATATCCTAGCAAACTCAACCATATCCAGAGTATCTATACCAAATTCTTTTTCCAGAACATACTTCCACCATTTTATGAAAAGCACAGGAATGTTATCTAGTATAGCCTTTTGACTTTTCTCAGAAGTTCTAACAACAATGGCTTCCTTTATTTGAGAGATATCCTGGACATTATCATCAGACTTATCTCTGATCTTCCTATTTCTGGAAGAGATGAACACTTTACTCCTGGATTTTGTAGTACCATCCACATAGATCTTCTGCTTATCAGTTCTCATCTTTGGAGGTGACTCAATAGCTTTTCTCTTCCTTGATTTCAGTTGTTTAGCAACCCCAGGAACCACTTTTGCAATTAGTTCATCATCAGCTCTAACATCTGCATCTTCCAACCTAAGGATTGTCAACTTGTGAAATTTTTCTTCTGAACTATAGGAGTCATTAGTCAGGTTGTCATCTTTCTTGGCCTTGCAAGTATTCAGCTCCCAACACTTCTTAAGGTCACAACTTTTGATCCTTCCATCAACATTGTTGACTCCTTCATCTTGCTCACATAACTGACTACTTAAGTTGGCTTTTAACACATCATCCAACTTAGGAGTAACAACACCATAAGTCATTAACCCAGACTGACTTTTCACCATACTTTCACACTGGATGTCACCATCTGATGTTACAACATCAACCTTAACATTACTAGATAAGCTGTCCACTTGAGGTATCTACTGATAGCAATTATCTTTGGATCTTACTCCCTTCATCACTACCTCATTCTGCTCATCAGCTACCACACATTCATCTTTGGTGTAGCTTACCTTGTAACCTTCATCACAAAGTTGACTTATGCTAATTAAATTAGCACTCAACCCTTGAACAAGGAGCACATTATCAAGAGTAAGACCATCATGATTCTTCACTCTTCCAACTCCTTCTACTACTCCTTTTTCACCATTGCCAAAAATAACATCATTTGCATGGCAAGGATTAAACTCTACCAAATGCTTCTTGGATCGAGTCATGTGCTTTGAACATCCACTGTCAAAGTACCATGCATCCATAGCAAAATGTCCATCAGATGTGTGAGCCAATAGACATGTGACCTGAGCTTTAGGAACCCATTGTTTTACTACTTTGGGCCTGACCTCCTTTAGTTTGGTTTGAGGAGCATATTGTGGGTGACCATGCAGTTTAAAACACGAGTACTGCATATGTCCAAACCTGCCACAATAGAAGCATCTAACTCTGTCATCTCTAAAGTGGTTAAATCTTTTTCCACTTTGATGATAATGTTGTGGCTGCCACCCATAATGTCTTCTTCTTCCATAGTTAGAATATCTTCTTCTGTACTGATGTTGTCTTCTAGGCTGTCTCCTATGGTGATGAGGCTTCCTTCTTCCATAGTAATGAGGCACATCATTGTTGTATCCATATTCATATCCATGCCAGTTTCCTTGATGTTGAGATAACTGATGAGACATGTTCTGCTTGAACCTGGTAGCTTGCATGCTCTGGTGATATTGGGGAGGCATATACTGACTAGCTCCTTGAGGCTGCTTTCTCTTCTGATTAGGACCAGTCTTCTTCTCAATCTTCTTAGGTTGTGAAACATCAGCTTTCTTAGGTGTAGGATCCTGCTTCTTTGGCTGATGTTGAGACAAAAGTTGTGACACCTCCTTCTTTGAACCTGAAGTACTTTCTTCTGAAGTTCCCTTATCCTCAGCCACATAACCTATCCCAGCTTTGTCTCCAGCAGCTTTTTCTGTCTGAAGGATCTTATCAAGTGTGTCTGTTCCACAGCTTAGCATCTTAACAGACTTGGTCATTTGATCAAGGTGAGCTCTAACTAGTACAACTTCATTTTCCAGGTTAGCTTTTTCATTCTCTAGCTGAGCAATCTGTTGCTTGTGGCACTTGTTTTCTTGACAAATCTCAGCACTTTTTAAACACAGCTCTTGATAGGTAGATGCTAACTCCTCATAGGTTATTTCTCCATCACTAGAATCATCATCAGAAACAACAGCTCCTGTTAAAGCTCTAACATGCTTTGCTGACTCACCTTCACTTTCACTATCTGAGTCAGACCAGGAAACTATCATGCCCTTCTTCTGCTTTTTCAAGAAGGTAGGACATTCTTTCTTGACATGTCCATATCCTTCACACTCAAAGCACTGAACTCCTTTATCTTGAGTGGTTTTCTCATCATCCTTCTCTTTTGACTTGCTGGTGTCAGAAGATATGTTCTTGACATTAGGCCTGAAGTTATTATTCATTCTCTTGAATACTTTGGTGATCTGTCTTCCCAACATAACTATGGCCTGAGATAGATCCTCCTGGGATTCAGAACTCTTCCCTTTCTCTTCTTCATCATTTGACACCAAGGTTATACTCTTTGGCTTCTTTTCTGGTTCTTCCTCATTCAACCCCAGCTCAAAAGTTTGAAGAGATCCAATGAGCTCATCTACTCTCATCTTGCTGATGTCTTGTGATTCTTCAATGGCAGTAACCTTCATCTTATACTTCTTAGGAAGGGATCTAAGGATCTTCCTTACAAGCTTTTCATCTGACATTTTCTCACCAAGAGCACTGGATGCATTAGCCAGCTCCAGCACATTCATGTGGAAGTCATGAATAGTCTCATCATCCTTCATCTTCAGGCTTTCAAATTTTGATGTTAAAATATGAAGTCTTGACATCTTGACTCTAGATGTTCCTTCATGTGTTGCCCGCAAAATATCCCACGCTTCCTTAGCAACTTCACAGGTATTGATTAACCTGAAGATATTCTTATCCACTCCATTGAAGATGGCATTTAGAGCTTTGGAATTTCCAAGGGCAAGCTCATCTTCCTCCTTGGTCCACTCTTCTTCAGGCTTAGGCTTAGAGGTGCCTTCTTTATCTTTGCCGGCATCATCTTTCTCACACATGACAGGTGTTTTCCATTCTTTAATAACAACCTTCCAAGCCCTGCTGTCCAAGGATTTTAAGAAGGTGGTCATCCTTGGCTTCCAATAATCATAATTGGATCCATCCAAAATAGGGGGTCTGTTGACGAATCCTCCAACTTCTTTGTCCATCTTTACACCAGAAAGTAACTTCCCTAGATCTCACCCAGAGACAGACAGGATGCCTGCTCTGATACCAATTGAAATTCTGGTATCAGACGTGTGATGTTAAGGTGTGATGTCACAACAACACACTCTGCACAATGGACAGAATAAACAGCAAAAATAACACCAAGAATTGTTCACCCAGTTCGGTCGAACTACCTACGTCTGGGGGCTAACAAGCCAGGGATGAAATTCACTACTTGTAGAATTAATTTACAGACTCAACAACCCAGTTGACAATCTCCTAAACTTAATCCCTACTAGTGACTTTCTACCTAAGAAACCACTTAGATATGAGAACACTACTCAATCCCTAAAACACTCAAGGAACAACCTCTTTGAGAACCCTTGATCTTACTTCACAACTTTGATCAAGTTACAACTCTCTATTGCTTCACAACTTCTAAGAGAGGACAGAAACACAACACCTATTTAAACCCTAGAATAGTGTAAATATAAGCACTCTAAACAAACTCTAGATACTAAGCCTCCAGCTCCTGATCTTCTGAATGTTTTCTGTCACCTTTTTCCTTTGGTCTTGTGCGGTTTATATAGCTCCTTGAATTGGTCTTGGACTTGCTACAATATCTCCCAGATTTGTTATTTAAAACTGAATATTTAAAACAGATTTTCTCCTCAAATCTTTTTAAATCTTCAACCTTTTAAATCTCCTACAAATCTGCACCAGATCTCCTATGCAGCAGCAAATATCTATCCCAAGATATTCGCATCCAATGAGACAGCTTGCTCTCCACAATTCCAGCTAATACGCAACCCTAACAACATCACAACCTGCTGTTGTTAATTCTGCAGATCTGATGTTACAACATCGCCATGTGACATCAGACATCCAACTTCAGCAATTACATACTTAACACAGCCCAGTGTTAAATCTCAATGTTGCAACATCAGCACCTTGACATCAACATTGAATATACTTTGTTTTACCAAAATTCCAGCCAATCCAAGAACTAACATTGTGTATCAGTATGTACTCTGAAATTGTTATGAAATTGTAATGACATTTTGCATTGTAATGGCATTTTAGATTTTTATATTAGTTTGTCGGGATATATCAGTTTGTATCAGTTTTTATCAGTCTGCATTTTAATAGCCATATTCCATATTGTAGCAAGCGATTTGGGACGCGGTTCTTAGGCACTCTCGCTCTTTGGGGGTTACTACAGGTCGATTCATTTTTTATCCTATTGAGCTGATGAAGGAAGGGAAATATATGTCTCCAACTAACCCTACTTGCATACTGAGTTTAAACAGCGGTCTGTTAAGTTACGGATGCTATATGTTAGGATACAACGCCAGATTGGGTGAAGGTAGGGGACTTTAGGTTTTTTGATTAGTGTGCTCGCTAAGATTTTTCTTTCAATCTTATGCCTACGTATTCCCGTTTACCAAAATAGGGAAATTAGAGCGATCGTAGTTCCTCCTATTCTATGGGAGGAAAAATGGTGTTTTGGTGTCTTGTTCAAAGCCCAAGACGTGAAGCTAAAGGTATTTTGGTATCTTGTTCAAAGCCCAAGATATGAAGCTGAAGGGTCTATTTGTATCTTGTTTAAAGCCCAAGATGTGAAGCTAAAAGGTTTTGTCTTTAGAGAGAATTTGTCATCTCTAAAGAGGGGTTTGTCTGCCACAACTGTTGGGTGACTGGTTATAAAGGAGGATTACTTTAACTGGGATATGTGAATCCAGCAATGCCATAATTTCCTTTATAGGGGATCTTCAACCTAGAGGAGAAGACTTTAACTCAGTGTAGAGCAATGCCATCTTTCCTTAGGAGTTTCTCATGCTAAAAGAGGGACAGTGGTGTGGATGTAAATAATTCAGAGGCTTGCCTCTTACAGCAATTAGATGGGGGGAAGGAGTTGTTGATGTTTGTATACTATGAACGAGGCACAGTTTTGACGCTAAAAGGTTGATTGGCTCAACCGGGGTTTTCTTATATAAAGCCTAAGAGGAGGCTATTGGCCCAATAAGAGGGTGTTTTTTGTACGAAGCCCGAGAAAAAGGCTAAAAGGGTTGTGACTCAATAAGAGAGTCTTTTATACTCAGTAAAAGAGTGATTTGGTGTCTCGTACGAAGCCCGAGACGGAGGCCAAAAAGTGTGACTCAACAAGAGAATCTTTTTGTATCTCGTACGAAGCCCGAGATGGAGGCTAAAAGGGTTTGGCTCAATAAGAGATCCTTTTTGTATCTCGTACGAAGCCCGAGATGGAGGCTAAAGATTGTTTGACTCAACAAGAGAGTCTTTTTGTATCTCGTATAAAGCCCGAGATGGAGGCTGTTTGACTCAACAAGGGAGTCTTTGTATCTCGTACGAAGCCCGAGATGGAGGCTAAAGGGGTTTCTGTTTCAGTTGAGTGGCGAGTATGTTGGTTCAAAGAGAAAATCAGTTTTTATATGAGTAATGTTGTACTCATGGGTTTGATCAGAGGATTGGGATTATTTCCTGTTCTTTAAGGAAATGGGAAATCCAAAGGGGTATTGAGACTGTCCGAGTCTACGAGGTTCCTTCCTATTCTTGAAGGGAGCTTGAGAATGTCTTTGAGACTCAAGGAAATTAGGCTGTCCAAGTCTAGAGTTTTATCTTTTGTACTATGCGTAAGTGACATCAGGGTCTAGACTCTTTGAAAGACTGTTCGATTAAGATAACTAATTTCTGTTCCTATACCTCTAGGAGGTCGTCGAGACAATTTGTACAAGCCCAAGAGGAGGCTGGAAACTTTTAAGAAGCCGAGGGACAATTTATACGAAGCCCAAGAGGAGGCTATCATTCATGGAGGAAGAAATCATTTATACGAAGCCTAAGAGGAGGCTGTGAATACTTCTAAGAAGCCGACGGGTCCTTGTACTAAGCCCAAGAGGAGGCGGGATGCTTTTAGGAAGCCTGTGGGTCCTTGTACAACGCCCAAGAGGAGGCCGATGCTTTTAAGAAGCCTGTGGGTCCCCAAACCACGAGAAATTCAAGACAGGCTATTCACAAGGAATAGATCAAGCCAGGAAAGTTCGACAATTTGGAAGAAACTCAAGAGATGCTATTCACGGAGAATAGATCAACTCTGGGGAGTAGAGTCTCTTGACAATTCCTAGGAGGACAACCGAAGAGAAGACTGTATCTGGTGCTCCTATTGGGGATCTAGTTTGTCTATTTCTAAGAGCAATTGATACGGCTTTACCTAGTTCTAGACGTAGTTGCCGGGGAAACTCTAAATATCTATATTATTATTACACAGTTGATATGAGTTTATGAAAGGAGACTTAAAGTGAGCATTCCCACAATACAGTTATATACATATGAAAGCAGTAAATGAAAGCGGGTAAACACTTACTCGGTTATAGAGCTTCCATGCTGTTTTTGTTAGTTTGTTCAACAAAGAGAAGTTGAAAACAACAGTATATTTCAAAATCAAAGGAGAAAGTGCTTTGAAAAGACAGATTTGGGGCTTACAGCTCAAGGAGAGGTCCAGGGTTTTATCAATGATCGCATTGTCATTTCGCATTTGTACAGAGGGGCTTATACAAGTGACTGAGGCCCAAGAAAGGTTTTCTCTACAAAGGGATGGGTCTTACACTCTATTAGAGGCCCAAACAGTTTTTAAAGAAAAAAAGTGGGTCTTACTACTCGAGGGTAGGCCCAGATGATTTTTGTTTTAAAATGGCGATCGCGCCGAGGTTTTGAAAACGCCGTGGGTCTTATACAATGACTGAGGCCCAAAAAGGTTTTGGTTAAAAGGGGATTGGAGCTTACACTCTATTAGAGGCCCAAAGAGTTTTGAATGAGGCTTATAGCTCGAGGAGAGACCCAGATGATTTTTGTTAAAAAGGCGACGATCGCGCCGTTTATTTGAAAATGTACAGAGGGACTTATACAATGAGTGAGGCCCAAAAATAGGTTTATGTACAAATGGATTGGGTCTTACACTCTAATAGAGGCCCAAAGAGTTTTGAATATGATTTGTGAAGGTTGAATTAATCAAAAACCCTAATTTGTTTTCAAAATGTATTTTAATTGAATAAAATTCAATTAAAATGACCAAAATTGTTTTAACATGTGGAAAAAAAATTGTGATCTTGGATTAATGTTTCATAAATCAAGTTTAGCCCTACAAAATGATTAGAAATCATTAAAATTTGCAAAATCAAGAAGGAAAAAATATTCAAAATGTCAAAAATAATTAAAATATTAATTCTTTGCAAAAATATCAATTGTATGAAATAAATAATATTTTTGGGATTTTTTGGGAAAATAAAATATTTTAACATTTTTGTGAATTATTAAAAAAAGAATCAACTCAAAATCATTAAAACTCAGAGAGAAATTAATTTTTGAATCAATTAAATAAAATCACAAAATTCAAATATTTGAATTTTCAAAAAACGGCGCCAAGAACACCCAAGAACACGCGTGTGTTCTGGGTTTTGCCCAGATTTGCATTTTCTCTCCAATCTCACTGAATACTTGATGGAATCATGCAAGCCACATATCAATCTGCTCGTCTCAACCTCACGATCATGTCTATGGTCTTTAATTTCATTTATTTTTAGCATGGAATAAGAAATCAAGACAAAACCTCAAGAACCCTAAAATTTGCATGAAGGCTGAGAATTTTGATACACGATTCAAACAAAGCAATTAATTGAGGGGAAACATTCTATGCATGATTATGAACATTTGGCAAAAGTATTGTGCGAGGAAATATGCATAGATTAAGAGATGACCAAGTTTAAGCTTACCTCTAGGTCGTGGCAGCAAGGGAAATTTGATTTTTGAGTTGGAGGTGTTACAGATGAGTTGTGATGATCTAAACAGCTTCCCTACACCCTATGGAGTGTGTTTGAATGCTTGGACTTGATTGGAAATGGCTGGATCACTTCATGGCATCTCAGCTGCAACTTGGTTAAAACCTTGAGCAACTGGCTGGTGATTCTGAGAAATCAGTGTTCCAGATGTTGTATAAGTGTTTGGATCACTTCTATATGATGTTTATGAGGTGTGTGTGTGATTGGTTTGATTGGAAAAGCTCTCAAGCTCAAAACCCGATAGTGACTTGCCTTAGAAGGCAAAATTGGAAGTGAGAAAGTGATTTTGAGGAAAGCATCTGTTTGATGGCTTTGGTGTACTCAAACTGATCATAATTGAGCTCTATTTATAGTAGAGCAAGTTTGTTTTGCAAGGAATAGTGACTGGCAACTGCTGAGTAGGATTGGCCAATGTTGAGCAAAGAGAATCCAAGTCTCCTCTAGCCATTGACTAGAGGTTAAGGCACAGGCTGCTGGTTCCCTTGGTCTTGGATAAGTCTTGACTGAATTCAGTTGCAAATAGCTCAGTCCATGCCACCTTGGTGCTTCCATTGAATGCTCCAATCCAAAATTGGAGTCTTGTCCCTATTTTAGGCAATTCTAGGTTTGGCATGCTACTTCTTGTTCCAAGGACTTTGGAGGCTTGGGTCAGTGATTGTCCCATTTAGATTTGATCCTCAGATGTGTCCAAGATGATGACAAGGCTTGGAATTGGTTGATTTTGGCAAATTGACCAAAAATGCAAAATTCTGCCTTGCCTTGGCAGTTTTCAGCAAGGCATTTTGCCACTACCATATCTCATGGCTCAAATTGAATTTGGTGATGTTCTTGGCCATTTTGGAAAGCCCTCATATGATACAACAACTGTTTGATCATATTTGGTTTTGATACCTTTTGGATCCAAGTGAAAAGTCCCCCTATATTTGGAAAAAAATGAAGGCAGATTCTGACTTAGTGAAATTTTCACTAAGTGTTGGAAAAAAGTGACATTTTCACTTTTTGTGATTTTGATCATTCCATAACTCAAAATCCCTAATGAATTGGAATGAGGTCTAGTTGAAGTTTTTGTAGAGGGCCATGAGGGCTACAAATCAAGCTTTGGATGGGGAAAAATGGCTTTGTGGTTTAGTAGTTATGATCCTCCAAAGTTGGTACCCTTGCCACTTTATTTCATAACTTAGAAAATTTTCTAAGTTTTTATGGTTACCCCTTTTACAAGTTATCCCACTTTCTTTGATTTTTCTTGATGAATGATGATTCAAATCATACATTAACATCATTTTAAGGTTAAAAATCCATTTTTATGAAAAATCTCAAAAAGTCAAAGTTGACTTTTGTGCACAGTTGACTTTTTGTCAGATGAATTCCAAACCGTGCAATCCTTTAGGAAATCATGTCCTTGACCTAAATCAAACTTGATGGACATATTTCATAGGTATCATAGGGTGTATTGAATCATGTCTTAGGATTTGAGAGCATGTCCTGGTCAAAAGTCAAAGGTACAGTTGACTTTTCTCGAGAAACCCTAATTGTGGTTCAAATGAAATTGAGACTTGTTGCTCAAGCTTCTTGGATCAATCCATTGTTGAAAATGGATCAATGTGGAATATTAGAGACCCTCATATCATGTCTTGAGGTCTTGGCTCATGTTTTGTCCCAAAAGTCAACTTAGGGGTGAATTAGGTCAAGAAACCCTAATTCCAGATTTTTGGTGTATGCATCCCCTGAGGTCAAATTGACTTGATGATTGGGTCCATGAGGTTCCATGGAGCATATTAGGATATGATTTGAGGCATTGGCTCATGGCCAGAGGAAATCTTCCATCTGGAGGCCCTGGTCGACCAAAACCCTAAATTGGTGACACTGGCGATCTTAAGGCTAGATCCACCTAGAAGGGAGCAGCCTTGTGCTTAATCCTTGAAGTGGGAGTCCTTTTTAATCCATTGTGGGTATTTGAGAGGTTTAGACAAGTTGAAGATCATGTCCTTCCTTGATTGATCTTTTGTCTAAGACTCAGAGAGGGCTTGGAACCCTAAGTTATGATTGTAGTGAATGCTCAACAATTCCTTGAGGAGACTGATGAGGCATGAAGGTACATTCATATTGTGATGATGATTTGCACAATGATGGGAATCTAGGTGGTCAAAATTTGGGGTATGACACATATCAGTTTGTATTAGTTTTTATATTAGTTTTTTTTTATGTTTCAGTTTATATCAGGATGTATCAGTATGTATATATCAGTATGTATATATCAGTATGTATATATCAGTATGTATATATCAGTATGTATATATCAGTATGTATATATCAGTTTGTATCAGTATTTGATCACACAATATTAGTATTTGATATGCAAACATCTTATTTTCAAAATATCATTTCATTAACATAAGAACTTATTCATAACAATAACTGATAATTATAAACTTAGGCCTGCCAAAAGTTGGTCATTACAAGCTGCAGGGTGGTCATTACAAAATAAACTTAGGCATGAACAAAGTTGGTCATTACAAGCTGCAGTGCAGTCATTACAAAAGTTCGTCATGACAAACATTACATACATACAAAAAACAACTTAGTGTTGACATATAATTTCATCACAGACATTATAAAAATTACTTCAACATTCTAAATATAAGCTTGGCTTGGTTGTGTTGGAGTTGATACTTGTGAAGAGGAACACATTTTAGTTTGACTGGTTTTCTTCTTGGTCTTCTTGGTAAATGCAGTCTTCTTGGCCTTTGTCTTCTTGGTAGCTGCAGTCTTATTAGTCTTAGATCTCTTCCCCTTACAACTCATCATGTTATGCCTTATTGCTCCACACTTGTGACATGTAACAGTTGTTAGTTTTCTTGGCAGTACATGTGGGTTCCTTGCTTCATCATTGGTTTTGTAACTTAGCTTTTTAGGACGTTCAAATGTCATTCTCATCAATGGTGGATGGAGTGGTAACTGATCATATATAGGACAAAGTTGTGGTCCATTGGTTGGGTATATGATATGTGAATAAGTTTGGTGAAAAATTGTTTTCCTTTATACATATATAACAAAATATTAACAAGCATATAATAAAAAACATATAATAACAATTATGATATGTTGATCATTACAAACCTATAATAAACACACACGTAATCCTCTGGTTTCTTTTTCTTTTGCCAAATGTATGTAATGGCATTACAACAAGGGATCCCAAACAAGTCCCATTTTTTACATACACCGATTTCCAGTTTTAGGTTGACACATTATGTTTCAATTACATTTGTCACTCCAAAAATGGCCAAGCAATCATCACCATGCCAAGTTGGAGTCCATCCTCCTACAAATTTCTTATTTTTTTCAAGTACCAATTGAATCCTAGGGCAAATTTCTACAACATACTTATTCATCAACTCCTTCTGACTATAAGCCTTTTAGTCAGACAATGTTTATTCCCTTCTAATAAGGTGATTATAGGGTTGTCTCTATGTTCTAAGATTTCCCTGTTGAATGCTTCACACATGTTATTAACATGTAAGTCACGCTTAGAATAGGTACTAAAGTGTGACCAGGAACATCTTTCATTTCCTTCCATGAAACCTCATTTAGTGCTTTCATCTTTAACATTACCCTATCAAAGGCAGGAATTATAGTAGCCATTGCAGCACTCCACATAGTTTCTTTCAATTCCATTCCAGGATATTTTTTTCCAATGGCCATATAGGTGCTTCACACATAGCCTTTGCTCAACATGAGCACTCACACTTTAAATAGCTTGGACCAGTCCCTGTTCCATAGTTACACATGAGATCACAGTTAGACATGTTCTAGCCAAAAATGGTTAGACCACCAAAAGTGCTAACTCTTCTTCTCTTTTGGACAAAGAGAGCTACATTGTCTATCTTGTGGAGTATGTTGAGATGGATATTTGGGGATTTGAGGACTATACAGGTGATGTATATTGCCTCAAGATGAATGCCTTGCTTAACCCTCATGTGGGAGCCCCATTATATAGTCTTATTATTAATACAAGCCATTAAGAGAAGTCTCTTGGCCTTCTAGCATTATGTGGCCATCATTACCGTAACCTCCCTCCATGAATACAGGCTTTGAAGCTCTTGGTAACATCCGTATTGATGCGTCGTCACTGTTACAGAAGTTGGAGTGGCATTTGACGAGTTTGTGTTTGGCATCGGTGCTGGGTTGGTGGGTGTGGTACCCGGCCTTGTGAGAACTCGTCATGGTCGGAGTTGGGCTCCCTGATTGACCCGGGTTGTGTATAAAGCTTGTCTAGCTCTCTTCAGCATACGATCTCTCCTGCTACTATAGTCTGGTTTGTGCTCACCCTTATCTGACTACTCAACTCGGCATCAAATATATTTGGCATGTACATAAGCCCCCCGAGTACTATATCTGCTCATAGGGATGTAGTGCTCGGCAGTGACATAAGCCCATATATATTTGCTAGGTGCCGAGCTGTAGACCAACCTTTCTTCTTAGGTCCTTACGTGTCAGAAATTTCTTGGGAGGCCGTGTCCTTTCAGTTTCACTAATATAATGATGACTATTAAAGGCTACTCCCTAGCTACTCTCGAGTCTTTTATCAAAATCTTTCTTCCTCTCTTCTCATTTTCAAATCGTCTTCCCTCTTTATCTACCAGAACATTTTCCAATCTCCAAGGCTTCTTTACTCGCAGGTATCCTTCTATTACTTCGAATTTCAATTTTATTCTTCAATTTTGTTTCTATACAATATGGTAGTCTTTAGTAAGCGAGAAGGTGAGTGTAGTAGTAGAGAAGTCTGTATGAATACTATTGAGAGAAAGGAGTTGTGGGAACAATGCATGTGGGAAATAGAAAGTGCTTTAGGGACAGAGGAGTATAGATGAGTCATGAACGAAATCTATGGCGATGTTCGTACTTCTGGGAATAATTTTGATTCTGGCTCATCTTCTTAAGATTTTGTAGAGGTTTCAATGACGACCGCTGCTTCTTTTGATATTGAGGTCATGAATCATAAGACTAGTACCTTTGATGATGTAGAAATCGCGAAACTCCGGTCCCTAAGACAAATATCTTCAATTGGGTCCGAAGATGATGTTATCTTGGAATCGTGTATTCCCGGAGAGTGCATTTGTATGCTTCGCCCAAAGGCATTAAAGAAGACTTTTTCTACTTCTATGTCGGGGTTCTAGAAGATTTCAATATACAAATACCTTTTTCTAACTTTGAAGCGGACTTGCTGAAAACTGTGAATATAGCTCCCTCTCAACTTCGTCCCAATAGTTGAGGTTTCATAAAGTCTTTCGAATGGGTTTGTGAGGTCTTAGATATCACCCCTATAATTGGTTTGTTTTTCTCTTTCTTGGAAGTGAAAGGTGTCGATAATTGTAGTTGGATACAAATCAGTGGGATTCCCGGACGGAGTTTCCTCCATGCATATACCTCTAATTATAAAAATTATAAGAACCATTTCCTAAGGGTAAATAGTGGGCCGAGATGTCCACAAGTGTTGTACTCTCTAGATAGCCAGCCTCGTTTCCCCTTTTATTAGGCTGAGAACCCATTGCCGATCACTGGTTTCAACTTTGAGAAACTGAGTGAACTGGAAAATCAATCTTTGATTGTTCTTGATTCCTTCCGTATGATGAAGGTTAAGGAGTTGTTACCTTTAAGTGATGAGCAACTACTCGCCTACCTGGGTAATGGCTTGCTTACTATTTGTACATATGATTTATCATCCTCATCCTAACGTTTATTACTTTTTCTGCAGATACCATGACTAAATTGTCTGTAGCTGAATAGAAGAAATTAATGTTGGAGGCTCGTGCTGCTCGGAAAAGATCCGGAGAGGTTGTCCCCTCTAAGTAATATATGGGCGGGTTGGAAGTTCGACAACCAAAACGGACCCGGGGTACTAGTGCAAAGGCTACCCCAAGCAAAAATGAACCTCAACCTTCTGCTCCTCTGATGACTCGATTTTGTATAGTTTATTTTGATTCAATTCGTGCATGTTTTATTGTATTTTTATCGAGTCGTTATCGTTTTATGCATTATTTACTTATGTTTTCTTTCATTTTCCATTTACAGGTCCCATATCAGCATCATAGCATAAAAGAATAAGAATCGAGCTTAAAAGAGAAGAAAAGTGAAGAAAATTGCAAGTTTCTGCCTCATCCAGATGAATGGCGCTCTCCATCTTCCCAGTTCAAAAGGAATGGCGCTCGCCATAGCAGAAAAGGAGGGAAATTCAAAGTTCAACTGAATGGCGACCGCCATTAGGCCTAAGGCGACCGTTGTTGGTTCGCTGGAACAATTTTCCTGAGGCAGTTCTGGCAGTTTGCAAGTTAGACAAAGCGCTCCGTAGGAGCTAAACCACGATTTCTGTTGTTTTTATTTTTTTGTGTTAGCTTTAGGATACTGCATGCATGTTTAGTATAAAGTCTTTGCAATATGCATCACTGTTTGTTGCATCTCATTATTGTTGCTATCATTATCAGTATTATGATTTTTACTAACGCGTAGCTAATAGTATTATTTCCCTAATAGTGTATTATTTTTAAATTTTTCAGGATACCCTTCTCTAAGAAACCTTTGGCCAAAAACCATGCAGACATTTGAGAACCGTGCTGTTATTTTCAGGAACGATGTCCAGAGACGTCGATTTGAGTCTTTGTCTCAAAGAGACTTTGGCCTGTCCATCTACCCTGACGACTTGGCTATGCGAACCCTTAGCATCCGAGACAGTGTTGTTTTCCTTTTGAGTCAAATAGGCTGGTCTCACTTTCCTTTAGAGAAGAGATTTAGCACTTACCGTTGCCTGACCTTGGAGTTCCTAAGCTCCCTCTACTATTATGCCACCTGTGGTTTCGGATTTGGCCGTGGATTGGCTACCTTCAGGTTATTTGGAAACAAGTACAGATTCACCCACCATGAATTCGCTGAATTATTGGGTTTTCCTAATGAACCCGATGTTGTGATCAGAACCCCTGCTGATGCCTTCACTAGCTATGATCTTCAACATTTCTGGGGTACCATAGCTGGAAACGGTACTGCCGAACCTGATGCCTTATTTTCTGAAAACATCCATAACCCTGGATAGAGATATTTCCATAAGGTTCTTGCTCACACCTTCTTTGACAAATAAGAGAACATTACATCTGTGTCGAGGGATGAGCTATATATCATGCTTTGCGCATCCCAAGGAAAGCCTGTCAATGCAGCCCCATATTTGCTTGCTAATTTCAGTCGTATTGCTCGTGATTCCTTTGAACCAATCTTAATAGGTGGGCTGGTGACTATGATTGCTGATGCAATTGGGATGAGGTACCATTTGAACCATTCCTTTGCATTCGGTGGTTTTCGCCCGATGGACATTAGCTTTTGTTTCAACAGAGGCATTATTGCTAACCTTGGCCCAATTGAATTTGAGTTACTTATCGATAATGTTATAGTCCATACTTTCACCTTACCCAACCATGAAAAGACTAGTGTGCACAATAAGGACAATTGGCTCTATGATTTGGAGGTCATTAATGAGTTTCTGACTCCACCCGACTCTCCTCAGGCTTACCAAAACCGAGATATCGTTATGTCTACCGAGGCCACTCAAGGTACCGAGGTCGATCCTGATATACCACCTTTGAATGTAGTTGCTGCTATTAATGCTCTCCAATCCGAAGTGGATTCCTTCTGAGATGAGATTTCCTCTCTCCGAGTCGAATTCATTGGACTTATGGATGTTGTACATGAGGAGTTGGACCATATGTTCCAAATTGTATACTCTCTTAGACAACATCATGGATGATCCATTAGCCGCACCTATTTCCCTGTTTTTCTTAGGATAGTTTGTTAACATGTATAGTGTTTCTCTTTCTTGTATCGTTTGCACTGTTAATTTCCATTCCACTGTGTAGGGTCGGGATGCCGACGTGTAAATGTAATGCACTACTGTTCCGTTTAATGCAAGTTTCCTCTCCTTTAAGTGTTTTTAATGTTTAGCTTATTGTGTTTTGTCACTAAAATAAGAAAAACCCAAAAATATGTCACAACACTGCATTCTGTAGGAGTGAGGACACAAAATTCGTGTCTGAAGCAAATGGCGCTCTCCATTATGCATAAGGCGTTCGCCATTCCCTTAAATAGGAAGAACGCATGTTTTGCTTCTAAGACACGATTTTGCCTCCTCTTCTCCCTATTTAAAACATTCTTGCATGTTCCCTAGACCCCCTAAGCACCTAGTAAACCTCTCATTATCCCACATTAAATTCCAACCATCCATATTCATCCATTTAACCCCTATTTAATCTCACTAATCCACACATTTCAAATCATCTCTCTCAAAACCCACTTTCCATTCTCTACCCATTTCTGAAAAATATTCACAAACACCATCCTCCTAAGAAACAACTATGGAAACTAACCAAGAGATAGATTACATGGGCATTGAGTTCCCTGAAGGAACAGTTGGAGCCACCATGCGTTCGAACTTTCACCGAGTATCCAAAAGGCCAGTCTATGCCACAAGATATCCAGAGCCAGAAACTCTTCGCACCTTAGGTATTTATGATAGTGTCTCGTGGATGCTTAGGAACTTAGGTATGACTCGTTTCTGCTCCATGTTTAATCCCTCTTCCGTTAGACTTACTTATGAATTTCTTAGTTCAGTCCGCTATGTCCATGATATTAACCGCACTACCGGAACCATTTACTTCAGAATGTTTAACGTAGATTATTCGCTAACTCATGAGCAGGTAGCTGAATATTTTGGTTTTTCTACCGGTGAGGGTCTTGCGACTCAAGCACCCTTGGACAGTGACTAGGAGGAAGGAGCCTTCCAATTCTGGCATCAAATAACCAACATAAGAACCACCAAATGGGAGTGTTTGAAAGCCACGACCATTCATAACCCTGTTATTCGTTACTTTCACCGCACCCTCGCCTCCACCATTTTCGAACGAGAAAACCCAGGGAACTTGAATTCTAAGGATCTGTTCTTTATTCACTGTGCACTTTGCCAAACCCGTGTGAATCCTAAACCGTTCACCCTAGCCCATTTTATTAGTGTAGCGAACAGAGTCGGCAGTTCCATCTGCATAGGTGGTATCATTACTGCCATAGCTATCTCTTTAGATTTAGAGGCCAACTTGGAAAACGAAGAGAGCATACCTTGTCTCTATGCTGACATTGACTTTTGCCCTAATGCGCGGCTTGTGAAGAGTTTACATCATAACAAGTATCACTTTATGGTCCGGACACATGAGTTCCGAGGTTTTTCTCTGTTAAATGTTGAGCGCATAAATGTACATCAAAGCGCCAATTGGCTATTTAATTTAGGAGCCCGTGATGTAGAGGCAAAGAGCGACAAGAGGCACTACCGTGATGACATGAGGCAGCATTCTGAGCAGCCCATAGCCATACCACTGACATACCTGGGTCTAGCACCCAAGCACACACGACACCTTTTTCTGATTTTGCAGGTATTCGTTTATCATTGGATGAAGTTCTGTCAGAGCTTAGACAGCAGAGGGAGAGAGATGTCGTGCGTGCCGCGCGTGATGTGCAGATGTATGAGTTAGAGAGGAGGCAATACGAGTTCATGGCCAGGGCCGAGTCAGATTTGAGAGATGCTGTCTCAGAGATGGTGGGACTGCGCAGGGAGGTGAACTGAATTGCAGATTGTGTCCAACATGTCCCACAGGACAACCCAGCCATCAGGCAGGACAGACACCCTCGTGGAGGGCGTGCTCGCTATCATTGATGTATCCAGGTTCTATCGCTCCTTCTTTCACCTTAGGCTAAGACATTGAGGACAATGTCTAATTTAAGTGTGGGGGAGGAGCCGTTTATTGCTTTTATTTATTTCTTACTTTCTAGTTTAGTTTGTTTTTCATTATCGAGTCATATGCACGTTTGAGTCATTTTTACTTTACGTTTTTCCTGTGTCTAATAACTCCCGTATTTGACCCCAATTTCAAAAATTTTGTTTAGACTCAAAGGCATGACACGTATAATATAGGTTGTTTCATTCTTAGATTTAGGCTAGGTAGGCGGACTTGGGAAAGTTTTGAAAATATCGGTACCGTTCCTACACCTTAGATTCCCTAAATATGTGATATTGATTTAAGTATACATTATGCCATGACCTTATGCCCAGTTTCTTAGAAGTAACCTCTTTATTAGTTTATACTAGCAGTCAGCACCATCCGTGTGTACGAACTAAGTAACGAATCGATGCAAATATGTGTGATCTCAAAAGTTGATTTATGTGATTTTTTTTAGAAAAAAAAAATGAATGAAAGACATGTTCCCGCTAAGTTAGGTGGTCCTCACTCGACCATTTAGCCTAAAGGTTCGGACTCTTGAAATTCGTAAGCAAAAGAAAGCATAATGTGCGAAAAAGAAAAAAAAATTGTGTTGAATAAGAGATCATAAACACTAACAGGTTCGCTTACCATGTAAGTACACAGGATAACGGGCTTAATGTGATTGCGCTCGAATGAAAAAGAGGTGAAATAAGATGAAGGATATAGGTCTAGTTATAATGTCATGATTTGAATTGGTATTGCATAGGAAGGGAGTATTCGTCCGCTTTTGTGGAGTCGTGTCATTACGGTATCCTTGTTTTCACTATCCAGTACCTATCCGTTTCACTTTAGCCTAGCAACCTTGTGCTTAGATTGTTTTTGTCGTGCCTAAGAGTCGAAACATCATGCTTACTATTTTATTGCATTGGGAGTTTGCTTGAGGATAAGTAAAAGTCTTAGTGTGGGGGAGTTTGATGACTCGATTTCGTATCGTTTATTTTGATTCAATTCGTGCATGTTTTATTGTATTTTTATCGAGTCGTTATTGTTTTATGCATCATTTACTTATGTTTTCTTTCATTTTCCATTTACAGGTCCCATATCAGCATCATAGCAGAAAAAAATAAGAATCGAGCTTAAAACAGAAGAAAAGTGAAGAAAATTGCAAGTTTCTGCCTCATCCAGATGAATGGCGCCCGCCATCTTCCCAATTCAAAAGGAATGGCGCTCGCCATAGCAGAAAAGGAGGGAAATTCAAAGTTCAACTAAATGGCGACCGCCATTAGGCCTAAGGCGACCGTCGTTGGTTCCCGGGAGCAGTTTTCCTGAGGCAGTTCTGGCAGTTTGCAAGTTAGACTTCAAATTTCGAATATATGTTCTTGGAGCCAACTTTTTCCTATATATAGAGCATCAGAGGTCTGTATTTGAGATCCAAGAACCCCGCGGAAGCATTGCAGAATTTTCGTTAGCCCACCTACTTACACTACTTTCCAAAGTATCGATCACTCACACCAAGAGATTGATACAACTGCTGTATTTTCTTTTCTGTGTTGCTGATGTATACTTGGATCGATTGTAATTAATAGAAGATTTATTTTTCTTTTATTTTCCTCTCATTTCAGGTTATTTACATTTTGTTTGTTTTCACTGCATTATTTAATTGTACTTGTATGCAACATAACTTGTTTCACCAATAAATCGTGAATCTGAACTTAATAAAAAATTAATCAATATGTATGTCATAAAATTCAGCAATGTTACTATGTTGGCATTAGGTTTAAATATTTATGAGTAAATTTGCATGAGTTCGTAGATTGAGGATCGTCGTTCCAACGGGACTCTGTAGAGCCATCAGTGTTTAACTTAATGTTTTCAAAAAAAATTCTAGTTTAGGTGTCTAATCTGAATTTAGGCAGCCTTGGCGTGAGAGCGAGAGGCCGTTTAACAATGTTTCATCATGAGAGTGAGAAACGCACCAAGGCGTGTCCAATAGAGCGAGAGTTTGAGGTAATCGTCGGATAGTAGGCATCTGATATTGAGCCTAAATGCAGCGAGAGCGCTTTAGGGCCTCATTTAGGTTATGTTAGTTTTTAAAGCGCACCTTTTAATTACCGAGCGAGCGAGAGCAAAATCTTGGGGTCATTAGGCGTGGCTTGTTTAATACCGCGAGAGCGTGAGGTCCAGCCTTTAAATTGGTATATCCTTCAGATCAATTTCGAGACCTTTGTTAACACCCGAATTTTACGGAGTCCCCAAGGAGCACAATAATCATTCTCCAGTCTCGTCTTCATTGTTGTTTTTCAAATCCCGTTAAAAACCAAATTTCTTTTACCGCTAAATTTAGCCTTAGCTTTACACCGCAATAATCGATCACTCTAGGTTGATTATTAGTCCCTGTGGGTTCAACAATCTTTTAAAACTACGCGATAAGCTGTATACTTGTAGCAGTAATTCGACCAATACGCAAAGTCGCGATCATCCTCTGTCCCAGGACGAGACTTCACAAGGTGCTCCCAAGAGGTTGAAAACCCTCATGACTGATGAAGTCTGTCGGGCTGACATGGAGATCAATTCCCTCATGCGAGTTCCTGAGAAAGGTGTTGCATCCGGGGAGTTTAAGTTCTGGTCCAACAACTTTAACGTGCTTAGGTTCTTGTACGACCATCTTAACGCCACTGAGAACTTTAATAAAGTGGAGTCTATTGGCCGACAGAAGATTACTCAAAATATTAGCTCCTACCTTATGCGGTGTGCCGTTCTTGCCAGGGGTCTGTTTGAATCTAGTGACGATTCTGAGGAGGAGAAGCTCAGCTGAAAGAAGAGGCTACCCGGTTGCAGGAAGCTCTCAAGGTTCAATCAGAAAAACTTTCTGGTTTAGAGAAAAGCTTGGCTGACGAGAAGAAGAGCAGAGAGACCCTTGAGTCCGAGCACAAGTCGGCTTTGTCTAAGGCTACTGAGGAGCTGAGGCAAGTCAAAGCTTCTTGTGTCGAGCTCACTGAGTCTCTTAAGAAGGCTCAGATTAAAGTTCTCTCTGCTGGTGATGAGGCCTTTGACAGGGAAAAAGAGCAAGTTTTATGCCTCAATCTAGGGCTAGATCTGTCTGAAGTTGACTACTTCAAGGTGGTGCAGGATAGCCGCCTTATAGATCTGGCAGAGCTTAAAAATAATAATCCGGAGAAGACTTATGCTCCTGACAATGGCGGGAATGAGACCCTTGATGATGTTGGTGCTAATGGTATCTCGATTGTTGAATGATTTTTCAATCTTTTTTGTGTTAGTTAGTCATCTTTCTGGATGCATTTTGATGTATTTTGGCAAGGGAGTGTGGTGTTTCCCCCTATATGCTTATGAATTTTTAGCCCTCAGTTTTTGTACAATTTATTTTGGCCCTTTTGAGGCTTTTGTTTGTGTCATTTCTACTTATCGTATTTATTTCTTTGCAAAATAATCCCGTACATATATCCAGCCCCTCGGGCACTAAGTTAGAATAACTTAAGGTGTCCGACTATAGATTTTCGGGTATTATCTTTGCTTTTTCCTTTGCTTGATTATTAAGGGGCCTTTTAGTTATCTTGTGTGTATAGTGTTCACACTTTCGAGAGTTCTGGACTCTTATAAGGACGGACGCCGATTATGGTATGTACACGGGCATCTTAACAAGATTTGCGTCTTTCTTGTTGGCAGTTATCCCTTTATGATTCTTTACTTACAAGCCCTAAGTATCTTTCGACATGCTTTGAGCTTAGATGTTCCATCATCTTTATATCAGATTGTCCGACTTGTGTGCACGGAGCTATCAAACGTATCTGTTTGACCCGTGTACGCGGAGTGTTTATGGGCGACCTATATACGCAGATCAAATCGACACGTTTATAGGGTTTAAATCAACCCGTCTATGGGCGTCCTATGTACGCGGAGCAAGTCGACACGTTTATAGTGTTTTAATCAACCCGTTTATGGCGATCTATATACGTGGAGCAAGTCGACACGTTTATAGGGTTTTAATTAACCCGTTTATGGGCGACCTATGTACACGGAGCAAGTCGACACGTTTATAGGGTTTTAATCAACCTGTTTATGGGGGACCTATGTACGCGGAGCAAGTCGACACGTTTATAGGGTTTTTCGAGTTGTAACTCACCATTTCCAGTTGATCACCTATAAACAAGACACAACAATTTTGTAAGTCTAGGTGCCTCGTTAAAAACCCTTTCCCTTGCAAGGGAAAAGAGTGCAACCCTGATCTTTTATTCATTATTGGATTAAATAAAATTTAGCTGAAATACAACCTAAGACTGGATGCATTCCATGTCTTAGGTATTTTTATTCCTTCTAATGTTTCCAGCTTGTATGCTCCGTTGTTTAGCTTTTGAATTACCCTGAACGGGCCTTCCCAATTGGGGGAGAGCTTTCCCTTGATTTTTGGGTCTGTGATTTTCTTCAAGACCAGGTCGCCCTCTTAAAACTCCCTCTGTTGGACTTTTAGGTTGTACCTTCTTGCCACCCTTTGTTTTGTAGCAACTTCTCTGATCCGAGCTATCTCTCTGATTTCTTCTATCTGATCAGCCGAGATGTTCAAATTCTCCGTGTTAGTGATTTCATCAAATTGAACACGCTTCCAAGTCGGAGTGTTGATTTCCACTGGTATTATTGCATCATCTCCATATACCATCCTGAAAGGTGTTTCATTAATAGTAGTATGCGGTGTTGTGTGGTATGACCTTGTTGGCGACTTTTGCTTGGCCGTTGGCTTATGGATGTTCTATCGATGTGAACCTGTTCTGTATTCCATAATCCTTACAAAAATCTACAACGAGGTGCTCGCGAACTGAGATCCATTTTCCGAGACTATAACTCTTGGCAAACCAAATCGGCATATGATGGTCCTCCAATAGAACTTGTGAACCTTCTCGGCAGAGATCTGAGCAGCAACCTCGACTTTTACCCATTTTGTAAAATAATCGACTGCGACAATTAAGAACTTGAGCTGCCCTGAAGCAATTGGAAATGAGCCTAGGATATCTACTCCCCACTAGTAGAACGACCATGAGGACGTTATCAGATGAAGCGAATCGGCTGGTAAGTGTTTGAATGGAGCAAACACTTGGCATTTTTCACACTTGTTAACGTATTCGATGCAATCTCGCATCATATGTGGCCAGTAGTACCCGACTCTTAGGATATTTCCTGATAGTGTTCTCCCGCCGATGTGGCTACCACATGCTCCTTCATGGACCTCTTTAATTATTAGCTCTATCTCAGACTCTGACACACATCTGAGCATAGGTGTCGACCTTCCCATCTTATACATCATGTCCGAGATTATGATATACCGGGAAGCTATCCTTCTAATCTTCTGAGCTTCGTTGATGTCTTCGGGTAAAACTTCTTGTGTTAAGTAACTGATGATGGGTCTCATCCACCCTTGGACATTCTTTATGGCTAATACTTCTTCTGATTGAATGTTGGGTGTTTTGAGAACTTCTTAGATCACAGTCTTATTTATTCCTGAATGTTTTGAGCTGGCTAGCAGGGCTAAGAGGTCGGCCCAGACATTATCTTCTCTTGGGATGTGGACGACTTCAAATTCCGAGAATGCTTTTGATATTCCTAAAGCTTTTTAAAGGTATTTTATCAGGACAGAATCCTTTACCTGGTACTCGTTCTTCATTTGTCCGACCACTATCTGGGAATCAGTTTTGACCAACAAGTTTGTAACTCCGACTTCCTATGTCAATTTCATTATGGCAATCAAGGCTTCGTACTCCGCCTGGTTGTTACTTACCTGAAAATTGAAACATAAAGAGTATTCTAATGTTAGCTCTCCGGGTCCTTCCAAAATGACCCCGGCTCCACTTCCCTTGATATTTGAAGATCCATCTACATAAAGGATCCATCTGTTTGAGATTTCTTCTCCAGCTGGTGCACTTAACTCAACCACAATATCGGCCAGCGTCTGTGACTTAATACTAGTCCCGAGTATAAAGTTGATGTCGTATTCGGAAAGCTCTATTGCCCACTTGACCATCCGTCCTGCCAAGTCGGGCTTTCTGAGTATATGTTTGATTGGGTAATTCGTCTTTATTGTGATAGGATGACCTTGAAAATAATGTCTCAGCTTCCGGGTTGTAATGACTACTATCAATGCTAAATATTCAATCTTTTGGTACCTTAGCTCTGCTCCCTTTAGGACTTTGCTGATAAAGTATACAGGTCGCTCTCCGTCTTCTCTATCTTGTACCAAAACCGAGCTCAGGGCTTTATCAGTGACCGAAAAATACAGGACAAGAGGTGTGTTTTCTTTAGGCCTTACTAGGATAGGAGGCGAGGATATGAAACACTTTACTTCTTGAAAAGCTTCTTCACATGCCTCTGTGCATTCGAACTCCTTAGATTTCCTTATGGCCGCAAAGAAATGAATTGACTTATCCCCTGCGCATGATAGAAATCGTGACAATGTTGCCAACCTCCCTGTCATTTGTTGGACCTCATTTTTCGTGGTTGAACTCCTCATATCTATTATCGCTTGGCATTTGTCCGGGTTTGCTTCTATTCCTCGGTTAGTAAGCATGAATCCAAGGAATTTCCCGGCTTGTACTCCAAAGGTACATTTGTCCAGGTTCAGTCTCATGTTGTAGCTTCTAATGGGCGCGAAGGTTTCAGTTATATCCTTCACATGTGACATGTTTTGACTCGTCTTGATCACCATGTCATCTACATAGACCTCCAGATTCCTCCTAATTTGAGTAGCGAATATCTTATCCATTAACCTCTGGTAAGTAGCCCCAGCATTTTTGAGTCCGAAAGGCATGACCTTATACTAGTAATTGCTCTTATGGGTCATGAAAGCAATTTTTCGTGCGTCAATAGGGTTAATGCGAATTTGGTTGTATCCGGAATATACATCCATGAAACTAAGTAGATGGAAACCTGATGTAGCATCTATTAGTCGGTCAATATTTGAAAATGGATAGGGATCTTTAGGACATGCTTTATTGAGGTCCGTAAAGTCCACACACATTCTCCATTTTCCAGATTTCTTTTTTTCCATCACTACGTTGGATAACCAAGTTGGATATTTGATCTCCTTGATGAACCCGACTTGTAACAACTTCTCGACTTCCTCTGCTATTGCCTTCCTCTTTTCATTGCCACCCTTTCTTTTCCTTTGAGAGACCGGCTTGATGTCTGGGTCAATTGTCAAATGATGATACATGAAATTGTGATCTATCCTAGACATGTCTGAGGGCTTCCATGCGAAAAGGTCCACGTTGTCTTTTAGTACTTGGACGATCTCTTTCTCTTCTTCTGGGGACAAGTTTACTCCAACGTGTGTAACATGGGATGGCAGATGCCCAATCTGAACTTGCACTGTTTCTTTGTTGGGGACTATATTCTCTTCAACTACATCATCACGTGGATCAACGTCGACCCGGTTCACTTTGAGGGAACTCTTGGGATCTGCTTCTCCTCTGGGCTCCTTTCTTTTTAACTTTAAGCTGTCCTTGTAACATTTTCTGGCCAGCCCCTGCTCGCCTTTGACAATTCCAACCCGGCCATCTCCAAGTGGGAATTTCATTGTCAGATATAGGGTTGAAAGCAAGGCTTCTAGGGCGTTGAATGACGGTCGGCCTATAATGATGTTATAGGGTGAAGCAACATTGACTATCAAGTACCTTACTCTGACGGTCTTTGTATTTTCCGTGTTACCAAATGTAGTCGGCAATGCTAGATGTCTGAGAACTTGAACCTGTTCTCCCGAGAATCCTACTAGACTGCCTTTGAATGGTAGCAACTCGGTCACATCTAGCCCCATTCCTCTGAATGCATCCCAATACAATACGTCGGCTGAGCTTCCTGGGTCTATCAGTACCTTCTTCACGCTCCAATCTCTTATATATACTTTGATAATCATATGATCATTCTCATACGCCAAGACTCCTATGGCGTCTTGTTTGGAGAATGTTACAGCATCTAAGTTGCCCTCAGTTTTCTCTAGATATTTCTGGTCAATATGCATAACTGATCTAGCATATCTCTTTCTGGCTGAACTTGTCTCTCCACCCCAAGAAATAGCGTATAGGGTGTGCCGGGCTGTCTTTGTCTCGTGACCCTTTTCAGCATCTGAACTTTTATTCCGGGATACTTTTTCTGGTCCCTGATCATCTTGGCGAGGACTTCTTTTGTAATTTTGTGGTCGGGAATCCTTCACGTACGCCAAGAGGTGTCCCCTTTGAATTAAGGCTTCAATTTCCTTTTTCAGTTACTGACAGTCTTCGGTGTGATGTCCCCGTATACGGTTGTAATTACACCATGCCTCGGGTTGCCTTCCCATGATTGCGTTGGCTTTTTTGGGACGTTGAGACTCAGGTAACAGATTCATGTGGCCGACTTTTTTAAGGATGTCTCCCTGCTTGTATTTAGCGGGGGGAGGTCTCTGTTTGGCTTGTATGGCTGTCTGTATGGTCTGGGAGCATGTCGCTCGCGTGCAACTCCCCGAGGATGTTCCTTCCTCCTGTTTGACACCTATTCTTTTCTTTTTGTCTTTTCATTGTCGTCTCAGGCTCTTTTCTCATAGTTACTCTCTTCTCCTTTGATGTAACATTCGGCCCGAGTGGTGATCTCGTCCATGCTGATAGCTGGCTTCTGAGCCAATGAATCGTTGAATTGCTTGGCTCGCAATCTATGCTGTAAAACCCCCATAAACAGCTCCTGATTTGGATGAAATACTTTGAGGGTTTCCTCATTGAACTGAATCGAGTATCCACGTAGTGGTTCCGCCTGCTTCTGTCGAACACTGAACAATGCAGTCGTGGATACCTTCCAGCGTTTGCTTGCCGAGAAGTGTTGTACTAACTTCTTAGTTAGGTCCTGGTAGCTTATGATGGAGAGCCGAGGAAGGCTCAGGTACCATCTTAGGGCTACATCCTTCAAGGTTCCAGTCATGAGTTTGCACTTCAGTGAGTCTGAAGGGGCAACTATGGCCATCTGATTGTTGATGGCAGTGACATGCTCCTGAGGATCTGTCTTCCCATTATAAGAAGCTAATGATGATGCTTTGAAGTTTTCGGGCACGTGGTCATCCCAGATCTCTTGAGAGAGAGGTTGAGGTTCGAGAACCTCCTTCTCACAATCAACGTCAGCTTGACTTTGTTGCTGCAGCTCTTCTATACTATCTTGCAACGTTTAATTCTGTTGTCTCATGGTTTCCATCATAGTTAGTAGTTTAGCCATGTCTGGAGGATCTCCTTCAAAATTCATGTCGTTAGTGAGGGGTGTGGCCTGGGAAAGTTTTACCTAGGCCCCACGGTGGGCGCCAAATGTTCTAGCAAAAAATGGTTAGACCACCAAATGTGCTAACTCTCATTCTCTTTGGACAAAAAGAGCTACGCTGTCTAGCGGAGTATGTTGAGATGGATATTTGGGGATTTGAGGACTATGCAGGTGTTGTATATTGCCTCAAGATGAATGTCTTGCTTAACCCTCATGTGGGAGCCCCATTATATAGTCTTCTTATTAATACAAGCCATTAAGAGAAGTCTCTTGGCCTTCTGGCATTATGTGGCTATCATTACCGTAACCTCCCTCCATGAATACATGCTTTGAAGCTCTTGGTAATGTCCGTATTGATGCGCCGTCGCCGTTAAAGAAGTTGGAGTGGCATTTGACGAGCTTGTGTCCGGCATCGGTGTCGGGTTGGTGGGGTGTGGTACCCGGCCTTATGAGAACTCGGCATGGTGGAAGTCGAGCTCCCTGATTGGCCCGAGTTGTGTATGAGGCTTGTCTAGCTCTCTTCATTGTACGATCTCTCCTGCCACTATAGTCTGGTCCGAGCTCACCCTTATCCGACTACTCAACTCGGCATCAAATATATTTGGCATGTACAAGACATAATAGCATGGAATAAGTATGAGTGCTTTATAAGTAAACAACACTTAATAGACTACCTTTTGCTAATCAGATATGAGAGTGTAGGGTCTTTGATTGATGTCTTGCAAGTCATTAACTAGGAGGTTTATGAACCACTCCCAAAAATCCTTTGTTTTAGCCTTTACTACATCAATGCAATGGGAAATATTTGAGTATTTCCATCTCTACCAACTGCTGTCATTAACTGTCCCCTATAATCTCCTTTCAAAAAAATGCATCAAGTCCTATAAGTGGTCTTCAACTGTTGCAAATCCAGCTTTACATGCCTCTAAACATATGTAAATCCTTTCAAAGACAGGGCCATATGCAGAGTTACAAAATTGAAGCACAACATTACTCCTAGGGTTTGAGTTCAATAACTCTTGTGAACGACTCCTTAAGTCACTGAACCGATCCATTCCAACACCCTGTATTAGTTCTATAGCTCTTCTTTTAGCTCTATATGTCTGGTCAGGTGACAATTCAACACCCCAGCTGTCAATTGATTCAGCAATAAGTCCAAGTGGTTTCATTTTAGGATTATGTCTTAATATGTGAGAAAATTTATTAGCAAGCCATCAAGTATTTGCTTGTCTATTGTGTGATCACTACAATAAAATAATCATTTTGTGACACTTAGATTACGACTGTTCGAACCCAATCGTCACAATATGATTTTAGCGGCAGTACCTACGACAGGTCTAAGCAACTGTCGCAATCCTTTGTTCATATAACTAATAAAATGGTAAAATTAGTGGTAATTCATTTGGTTAAAATTATTAAAATGCATGAGAGCGAGAATTCATTTTGCAAATTGTTAAAATGGATCGTTTCCCTCACATATTAATATCTATCCTATTTACTACCAAAAAAAACTTGCTGAAAAAAAACACTTTTCGCTGTTCCATCCCGTGTTCCTTCTCATGCTTCTCACTGAGTCTCAAACAACTTCAAATCCTTCTCACTGTATTGAATCATCGTCAACAATCACTTTATCTCATATGGAAAACCCTAAATCTGAAAACCCCTTCCTCTATCTATTTTAGTGATTACAATACGACTATCACAACAAACCCTAAATCCAAAAACCCATTCCTCCATCTACTTGGGTGCTTACGATGGTCACGGCAATCCTTAAGTTCATCAATTTGTCAACAAATGTCCATTTCCTTGTTTTCACTGTGAGTAAATAAACTTTCCCCTCCACCCCAACCCTAATTTATATGTTGAGTCTATATATTATTGTCTTTGTCGAGTAAATTGGCATTTGTGTTGTGTGTTTCCTGTAAACATGATTTATCCTAAGAGATTATAAATATAAATAAGGTAATTTATATGTTGTTGCTCTTACTTCTCTACATCTCTATTTAAGTGAAAATGGGGAGTTAGATCTCGGTGAGTTAGGAATCAGATATTGAATCTTATATTTGTTTGGTGAATTGAAAGTGTTGCTGAGTTAGCTTGTTGTTGAACTTTGATAGGGAGGATTACCAATGTATGTTGCGACACGAGGTTTATACCGAATGAAGCCGCCAACGATTATTGTACCAATTTCAATAAAAGAAGATGTAGAGAAACTCTTTGAGATTCACAGGAAAATGGACCAATCTGAGCTTAAGCACAACCTCGTAGGCTTGGATGTAGGTAAATGTTTCTCTCGATGAAAATCCAACCTCTAACTATTCAGCATTGAAACTTCAGAGTTTTCCAGTCGTGTATGGTTGTTTCTAATTCATGGCTTACTGCATGAGAAGAATTTTCTCTGAGAAACAATCTTAAAGTTAAATCTTTTCAGACTTATCATGTAATACCCAGCCAGGTAACTATTCAATTTTTCTACAGACTAAGGCCGTGTTTGATTTGAATTGATTGAGTGGTTTTTGAAAATAAATTACAGTTTTGTAAACTATTTCGGTCTTGATATATCCTCTATTTTTTGCACTATTGTCATATAGCAACAGTACACCGCTACGACATAACGGATTGTTGCCAAATAGAAGCATTATAGCATGACACAATTTGAGCAAACAACTATTTTTAGTGATATGCGATTGACCACAATATTTTTTAAGGCCACGTGAACTTTCAAGTAACACCCTTGTAGGGTTATCTAATATCAGCCATGGCGGCATTATGGTGGATATAAGTGGTCGTTTTTGGGCTTGCCGCAATGGTAAATATTAGCTGATATTGAGATTTTTCCCGCAATAATCCTCTATGACCCTGCCACCAAGCGTCCTGTATGGCAGGATTTTTGACTCCCCACCATCTTCCCTAGACAACACTACACCCCAGCGAATGACTTTTAATATGATATTCAACATATACCCTTTTAATGTACCATATGCTGCATCTTTTATCATTTTTTCTCAGAATAAATTTCAATCAAATCCAACAGCATCCTTATCATGGCAGCTGAAACATCACATATGGGAGCTAACTATTATGCATTTTTCGGCAGGGTTATATACTTTACTCTCTAAGAAATAAACTTAAACCAGAGTATATTGGTCTTTCTGGAAATGAAATTAAGAATTTGAAGTCATCAAGTGTCGAGGTCAGTCTTAAGTACTGTATGTATTAAACAATGATTTGACAAATTTATATATATCTATCTTAATTTTTTTTGTATGTTTAAACCAGTTTTAAAAATTTTCAGTTGGTAGCTAGAAGTTCTAGTAGTCCTGTCAATCTTCTATATCTTTTAGTTTCGCTACCCATGCTCAACGAAACTGTGTTTTGGTAGATAACAAACACTTTGGCAGAACCAGAGATAACTTTCACAGGAGACACCACATTTGATTTCATAAGTGACAAAAATAACACTGATGTATTGCAGGCAAAAGTTCTTGTATTGGAGGTAATTTAAATTTAAGCCTTCAAATTTAAGTTCTTATATCGCGGGCGAAAGTTCTTCTGGTCCATATAGCCTTCAAATTTAAATTCCATACTCAAAACGGAATTATGAATTGATTTGGTTGATAATTGTTTCTCGTTCTTGGTGATTCACATGTTAATCTTATTGTGTGAACTCCAGTTTAGCTTTCCTGAAGGTCATTGTAATTATTTATGGTTTCACAGTTTACCATCGATCTTATTTTTCTCCGTTATTTGTATAGTGCATCTTTCTTAACAATTCAATAACTCTGGAACATGCCAGGGATTATGGACACACTCATTTATCTGAGGTACGCTACCTTCTGCAATTAATAGCATACAATTTCATGCAAATCTTAGTGCTTTCATTTACCATTGAGTTTATATATATTTGCTTATTCTGTCTCATCGTTTTCTTCAAATAATAATCCATGCAGATAGGTTACAGAACAAAGCAATCCTTTTGATTCACTTTTCAGATTGTTATACAGTAGAGGTATGACATTATTGTTTTCGCCTTAAATGGAAGTGACTCAAATAATTCCAGGCGTTTTGCTAATAGGAACACCCGTCGTCACTTTGATTAGCACAAGTCTTGTATTTGGTAACTATATACTTGTTCAGGTACCTTATTCACTTCATCTTCAACCTTCTAGGGTAACTCTAACTAGTGTAACTACTAACTGGTATAACTAACTTTTATATATAATAAACATATTGGAAAAACATGCTCGAGCGACATCAACGATTGTGGTACAGGGCTCCACAGTGTTTGGAATGCAACTCACAAAACCGATGTACATGAGTCTGAACTGCAATTCTTGTTCATCTTGAATGGAATTTTCAGCTTGATTATATGAGTAATGTTGGCAGATAATACAATGAATACGAAGTCAGAAAATTTGGGTAACATGCTAGTGTTACAGACTGCTACAACACTTGCAAGAGTGTTAGTTATGATGCATATAACACAAAGGGCAGACATTGAGCCTCAAAGAGCACTAAGGATAATTAGTTATGCTAATATGCTCTATATTCAGACTTTACTTGAACAATATAATATGCTCTATATTTTGCTACAATTTGCTTCGTCATGTATAGGATTGGAATATTTCAACTGACCGTCATGTATAGGATTGGAATATTTCAACTGAGAGTTGTTGAGAAGTTCCAGATTTGTGGTTATCGTTATCCAAGGAATTATATAGGTTATGTACTCTTGTTTATAGTGTATCAGTTATGGTAGTAGTGATAACGATTTTTTTATAACTTTAATAGAGTTGGAATATAGTTGGAATTTATTTTTTTATTTTGTTTTTTTTATAATAATGCTAAAAAATTTGAGGGTAAATTTTTTTTATAACTATTTGCAGTTTGCGGTTGTTTAAACCCCCACAATTTACCGTTGCAATCAACAATGAAAACAAAAATCAAAACAAAATTCCACGAAGGTTGGTAACCGTCGCAATATTCAGGTTACACCATTTCCCTAACCGTCGTGAAAAATAATGACGGTTGGTGTGAGGGTTTTGAAAACCGTCGCAATACAGTCTCTTGACACACGTTTTTAGGACGGGGATGCAACTGTCGTAACATGCAAATTACGGCGGTTCTAACTGTCATAACCTGCAAAATTAACCGTCGCAATTTGCCAGTTTTCTTTTGGTGGTTTTCCAATGACATGTATGGTCATTATATAAACTTGTAACTTGTCAATATTGGTTCCCAACCTCTTTTACTAAACCTCATGTAAAACTTGCAGCCTTCAATACACTTGACTACCATCCTTTATTCACCATTCTTCTTTGATTCCATAGAATACTCCTTTATAGCATCTCTGACTAACTCTTTAGTGTTAAACACCATACCCAATTCAAAATTAATCGTGTCACCAGATTTATGTTTTGGAAAATTTTCATACTCTTGCGCATCCTCACTAATTGGTCTAATGTTTCCTTTTCAGTAGGTAGGACTGTTGTCCAATCCAAGTCCACATATTCTTCACTTATGTCATCTTCACTAAAGTCAACCTCACTTTAAACATAGTCTTCATCTAAATCATCATCAAGTCCTTCACTTGCATTAACTCCTTCACTTGCATTAACTCCTTCATCAATCTCAATTTCTTCATCATATCCATGACTTAACTCTGCCTCATCTATAATATCATGGTTATCAGCAGAGTGTTCCACATATACATTAACCAACTCAATTCCAATTGCATTAATATCTTCAATGAATTTTAACACATCAGCATCACAACTTTTGGGTTACATGTCACATTAATCAATTAGGGGAAATGTTTAACGATTGGGGAAAAGGAAACTTATTTCACGACAATGGGACCACAAGTCAGAAAAAACCCTAAACCCCTTGACTTAGCTCTCTAAAAAGGGAACATATAAAGGACATACTTGAGACAGAACTTGACATTTTCTTTGTTTTTCGATAATAATGGAATATTCATTTCCAAACTGCTTGTTCTTGAATGACCACTACGATCAGTGATGAATACCTAAGCAAGTGTGAAACAGAACGAATATTACAAACAATCAACGAAGAATCTCAAACGAGTTTCCGAAAGAAGAATACAGATTGAGAGTGAAGAAAACAGAAGATCATTACATGTGTTCATTTGATAGAGTTTCTAGGGTATAAAGCTTCAACAAAGGACTTTTCCTTTTCTGAAATGTTTAATAACGCCAATGTTACTTAATAAAAATAATTAAAATGATTTAATAAATAATTTAAATATTAATTCAAAAAATGTCAAGGCTTTTAATGACGTGGTAGAAGTTAAAAAATGTCACATCATTGATTCACATGCCAACTGGGCAAAAAAGAGTGATTTGTCAAAAGGAACCACCAAAAAATCATGAAAACTGGTAATGGGGAACCATAAAGCAGGTTTTTTTAAACAAGGCCTAAAATAATTATCAAAATGTATATAGGGGGGAGCAAAACTGCATTTAACCCTAAAATTAATAAAAGATAAAGAAAATTTAGTTAAATAATTAACAACAATATTTTAAAAATTTTTATTTTATTTAAACTATAACTAAAAAATAAACAAAATAAACAGTCACATTCAAGAGATTTGCATTCTCTTAATAATATTCAAGAGTCTTATTCATTGTAAAATAGTTGAAAAGACATTAATCATGTGTTCAAAAACATAAATTTGATTTCACTTATCTTTAAACTGTCGATTTAACAATTGTTAAAAGTGGTATTTTTTTACTAATTCTTTTATATCGTTGCATTCATGACAAAAACAAAACTCTAATTAGGGATGGCAAAAATTATTTGTATATGTGGATATTCGCGAATACAATCCATCACAAATACAAGAAAAATAGTTAGTGGATATCCACCACAAAGGTAGCTCGAGTGTTGGTAAAATAAACTGCCTTAATGAATTTAAAATAAAAATTAGTATTTTTTGCAACTCACAAGTTCGCTGGAGATTTCTCTTTATAAATGTTTTTATTTTCTGATGATTACATCATTACAATTGATATAAACTATTTATACTAATGAGTACTTGCATATTTTTAGATTTGTTAAACAAAATCCATCCAATATTATGATTTAATTCACATCTCTAAAGCTTGTAAGGACATGGTTTCCCTTAATGACCAAATTCAAATGCCAAGTTTATTTCGTCTAACATCCTCCCTTAAACTTGGTTTTATCATCCCCGCCATATTTTTCATCTTCAAGAACAAATTGGTTTTGAGTGGCTTTGTAAAAATATCGGCAATTTGATCTTCCGAAGTGCAATACTCCACCACAATTTATTTTTCTTTGATTAAGTCTCGAATGTAGTGATGTTTGATGTTGATGTGTTTGCTACACCTATGAAATACTAGATTCATTGTCAAAATAATTGTTGATTTGTTGTCACAGAATACTTTCGCCAGACCATCTTATTGATACTAAAATTCACTTAATATTCATCGCAATCAAACTGTTTGAGTAACACAATTTGTTGCTGTTATGTACTCTGCCTCTACTGTTGACAAAGAAACTACTCGTTGTTTCCTAGAGGACCAATAAAATACCCATGTACCGAGATGGAAAACATAACCCAAACTGCTTTTTCGAGTTTCAGTTTCACCTGTCCAATCACTGTCTGTGTATCCAATCAACTCTGGCTTGGTAGAATTTGAGTAAAAAATTCCTTCATCAATTGTTCCTTTGACATACCTCAAAATTCTCTTTGCAGCTTGCCAATGTGATTGCCTTTGCGGCTTCTGAAATATACTTATAAGTCCAATTCCATAAACTATATCACATCTTGTTGCTGTCAAGTACCTGAGACTTCCCACTAGCCTTTTGAAATTTGTTTAATTGACAAGATCACCACCATTTTCTTTTTCTAATTTCAATCTTTCTTCCATTGGAGTCAACATTGGTTTACGCGATTTCATCTTAAATTTATTAAGAATATCTACTGCATATTTCTTCTGTGAAATAAAAATTCCCTCATTTGTCTACATCACTTCAATGCCTAGAAAATAAGACATTTAGCCCGTATCTGTCATTTCAAATTGAATGGACATGTTCTCCATAAAATTTTCTAACAATTTATTATTTTTACCGGTGAAGATAAGATCATCCACATACAAGCAAACAATAACAACATTTCAAAATCATCCGAATTATTTTTTAGAACATAAACCCACGTCTTCCTACTAAAATAATCAATGAAATTAATAAAATATATATTACCTCTGTTTGATGAAACTTCCACATAGCATAGATCAGAGTGCACAATCTCAAGTGGTTTTGTAGCTCTCTAGGCATGCCCTTTTGGAAAAAGGATCTCGATGGTTCTTTCTTACTACACATGTTTCACACAGTTGATTAGGAGTTTGGATAACAGGAAAGCCAGTAACCCATTTTTATTTGCAAGAAACTTTATGCTTTCAAAGTTGAAGTGTCCAAGGCGCGTGTGCCAAAGCCAATTATCATCAACAGCTACAACTTTGTAACATAAAATAGCACCATACCTTATGTTCATTGGAAATAACTTTTTCCTTGGCATTTTTGTCTTTACCATGAGGCCCATCTCAACATCATTAATAGTGTAACCTCTCTTGTTTAAGTTTAGCCATAGCCTTTCTCAACAAGTTATCCCACACTTAAGAGATTCTGACATATACCAGGTACATAAAATACATCAGAAATGTATTTCAAAGATCCATCCTTTAACCTAATGGCGATCGTTCCTTTTCCTAAAACTTGAAGTTTTGAATTATCACCATGCTTGATTGTGCTATGGAAATTTTCATCTAAGTCGAAAAATAGTTCTTTATTCCCACTTAGATGGTTAATACATCCACTATCTAACAACCATTGGTCGTCATTTTTATCATCTATTATGTGACATATTGTACGCACCATCTTCATATCATTCAATTTATGCAACTCGAGCATGGCTATCTCTAATATTAAATGACTTGGCACGAAATTCTCGACCATAGTGACCATACTTTTTATAGTTATGGCACTAAATATGAGATTTGCATTCTGATTAAAAATGTTCATACTTTTGACATTTGTGACATTGAATATTAGATTAATTTTAAAAAGAGCCATTATTTCGTGTATTTTAGCTTGAGTCAGTTTGAGTATTTCTCCAGCTTCCTTTGGAACTCTGTCCTTTTTGAAAGTGGGTTGGCCTTCTTTGCACATGTCCCTCATTTCTCACATTTGTTTGAGCTTTTAAAGCTTGCTCAAATGTTCCACTTGATCTCTCATTCATCTGCATCTCACGTGACTCCAGAGATGCTTATAAATCATTTAGAGTCATTGTGGTGACACCTTTTGCTTCTTTAATTGTTGTTACAATGTGTTAATATATAAAATTAAAGTCTTTGTATTCTGACTGTCAACCGAATTATATGCAGCAAATTGATGGATGTCGAAGGAATTCGAGTTGGTGCTATAGATAGTAGGGTGTTTTCAAAGGTTTTACTTTCAACCAAGAAGTGGCATGTTATAAGGCATTCAAAAAGGGATTCGGAAAAGACAATCGAAGAAGTCATTCAAAGAGTCGAATATTGACGTATTGCATCGATCAAGCAAACAACTCCTACAAGGAAGTTATCGGAAGTTATTAAAAGTAGTTATCCAAAAGGACATGTGTCAATCTTAGATTAAGGAAGTTATTAAATAAGACACTTGTTAAAATCTTAGATGTAGGAAGTTATTTTCTTTTCTCTATAAATATTTGTAATTACTATATTTTAGAGGTTGGATCCTATTTTTTGAAAGTCTTGTAACACCCACGCCGCAAGGGAAAACGGGTTCAAAGACGGACAAAGATGGATTCCATCCACCATTTACATTCTCTTCAATTTAAGATTGTTTTATTTGTGCTTTATTTTCCTTTTCATTTTCAACTCTACATTTCTTTTGATTTCCTTTATTTTTCTTTCTTTTGAATGCTCACTTGAGTTTTATTTCTTTTAAGTTGCCGTGAGACAACTTGTTTTATAAAAGTTGTTGGAATTAATTCTGACACTAATACGAACAATGATTTTGTTCTTAGAGAATGCATATGAGTTGATATCATAAATCACGAAACTTGAACGAATATTGTAAAATGACTTTTATCCAGTCCTAAAGTGTTGATGGATAATGATTGTTTACATTACCAAAAATCGGTGTAAACACAATGTAAATCGAGTAGAAAGAATCCGCATAATTTTCTCCATAACATCTTTCTCTTTTATGTCATCGCCGTTGGATTTCATTTTATTGACTAGTTTGTCCATTCGTGAGAAATAATCATGAATGCTTTCATCTCTTCCTTGCTCCATTAGCTCAAACTGAAGTTTTAAACCTTGCAATCTCGTTCGTTTAACTGGGTTAGCACCTTCATATGTTCTAAGTAAAATTTCCCAAGCCTCTTTTGTTGTTTTGGCATGGAAATTTTTCTCAAAAAAAGATAGCTCCACATTGACATATTAAAAATAAAGTTTGCTCGTTGAGCTGATGATCTTTCTCAACGTGTTTCTCATATGCTTTTCCTTTTTCTTCTTCAGTTGTTTCAACAAAACCATTCTTCATAATTTATCAATATCCGCTGGTTGCTAAACACAACTCCATCAAGCGTTTCCATATTGAAAAATTGGAACTTCCATTGAACTTAAAAATGGTTGTTTGCACCTGTTGAACTTGATTAGTGATTTAACTTGTAGTCATTTTAACGTAACAAGTTGTGATGACAAGGCAGAAAAGTGCATCTTTGCCAGATACAGTGAAGAAACAAAATCCTACAAGTTGTATAATCCAGAAACTTAAAAGGTAGTCATCAACAGAGATGTTACCTTTAATGAAGATGGATCTTAGGACTAGTCAGAAAAATAAAATGAGTTGCTTCCTGTACTAGTTATTATAAATGAGGAAGTATATGATAAAGGCGGTGAACCAACAAATGAACCAACACAAAACTCACCACCTCGTAGATATCCACAAAGGGAACGCCGTCCACCTCCTCACTTGAAATATTATGAAGTTGGTAGAGATGATGATTTTGGTGATAGGGAGGAAGAAATTACTTATTATGCCTTGTTTTCTGATTGTGATCCCATGAGATATGAGGAAGCAGCCAATAAAGATTGTTGGATGAAAGCAATGGATGAACAAATTCATGAAATTGAGAAAAATAATACATGGGAGTTAACTACACTTCCAAAAGGAAAGAAGTCAATTGGAGTCAAGTGGGTATACAAAACAAAGTACAATCCAAAAGGATAAGTAAATCACTTCAAAGCACGATTAATAGCAAAAAGGTACAAACAAAAACCCGACATTGATTATTTTGAAGTTTTTGCTCCAGTTGCTAGAATGGACACGATACACACGATCCTTTCCCTTGCTGCACATAATCAATGGAAGATATTTCAGATGGATGTCAAGTCTTATTTCTTGAATGGTGTGCTTGAAGAAGAAGTTTCCGTAGAACAACCACCGAGTTATTTACAAGTGTAACACCTCAAAATTTTCCTTCTTGTTTCTAACTCTAACTGGCTTATGTTTCATTTCATTTGCATCGTCATTTTTTGCATTGGCATGTTTCTGTTGGGCATGGGATCAAGGTATTTTCCAGCAGCTCACAACGTTATCAGTTCTAGTACTACTTTCAGTAGTATTCAGAGCCAAGCAGATAATTTTCAAGGTCTTTTGGAGCTTTTATTTTGCTCATTAGACGTTTTGATGATCAGAGGCTTCAACAGTCATTTTCTGATCCAGCGATCCGGTGTCAGACATTGCTAAGTCAGCAGGATATTCTGAGGTGTCAGCAAGAATTTATGTTTCATTCCAGGTGTTACTCAGTAGCAATATCAAGTTTTGATTTTCAGAGGCTTAACAGGTTCAAAACAACCATCAGAAGTCACTTTTCCATGTTTCCCTCCAAAAGGCACCACAATTCTTGAACTGAGTAACTGGTTACTCACCATGCGTTAACCGGTTACTCCCTTGTTGTTCTACGCATCCTCAGCAAGTTTGAACTAAGTAACCGGTTACTTATCACGCGTTTACCGGTTACTCTGAGCACATTTTGAAAAAATTAAGTTTGCATCATTAGTGATCATGTGCTTGGCTTGTGCATGTGTGGGAAGGATCTAGAATTGATTCAATTTCATCATTTTCCATCCAAAATTCAAATCCCTTCCAAGACTTTCCACTCTAATTCCTCTTTTCTTTTCCTAATTCATTTTTCACCCCAATTTCCACCCACTGAACCTCACTCCAAACCCAAACTTAACTCCTAACCTAGGGGTTATTTAAATCAATTCATCCCAAACCACACAAGACCTAGATCATTTTTCACTCTCATTTTTCTGAATTTGCTCTCAATTCTCTCTCACTTTTTCATTCTCCATCTTCATCTTCAACCTTTCACCAAAGCTCCTTATTCATATATTCACAAATTCTTCATTGGAATTTGTGAATTCTTGAGCTAAACCTCCATCACATCTTCATTCTTGGTTCAATTCTGCAGTAGCAACTGGTTTGGATCTTGGATTAAGTTGTTGGAATCACTTTTGGAGGAGCTTTTGCTTATTTGAAGTGTTCTTGCTTGGATCTTCAATTGTTCTTGATAAAGCTTCATAGATCTCTGGATTTCTAGCTTTGATTCATCAATTTTCGTTTTCAACAATTACCAAAGCAAACCTCAGCTTTGTAGGTTGGTTTTCCTTAGATCTATACTTGATTTAGCTTATTTGCAACTTATACAATGTAGATCTTTGGTTGTTTTTTTTATATTTTTGATCCATTGTTCGAATTCGATTCTTGATGTTGTTGATTATTGGATCTAAGTGTTGTTTGATTGCTGTTATTTGATGTGAATTTCGTGATTAATTGATTGCTTGATCATTTGGATGTTTGGAGAAGTGATTTGCCGCTGAAAAGTGCTTTTGAAACAGTTTTTTTTTGCCACTGTCCCGGAGTAACCGGTTACTCACCATTTGTTAACCGGTTAACATGTTGTTTTTTGCGTAAATTGTCTAATTTTTAACTAAGTAACTGGTTACTAACCGTTTGTTAACCGGTTACTCTGGGACATAATGTGTATTTTTGTGCATTTTCTTGTTTGTTTGAGATCCTTTGCATACCTAAACTTCATGGATTAATATGTTGATGATTGGTGGATTATTCTTGAGCTGTTTCACCTTACATTATTGCATGAACACAATTCTTTGACACGCGTTTTAGTTTCTCAGTGTTGGATGTTCATGTTTCCATTGATGTTTTCTTGATGTAATGAACACTTTGCACACATTCCTTGAGCATGTTAGTTGTGAGCAGTTGCTGGAGTTGTTGTGTTGTGCATGCTTGCTTGCATTTAATTTCATGAGGTGCGTACTTGATTCGGCTTGTTCATGTGCTTGATGTTATGTATTATCTCATGATATTTTCAAGATTGGTTCACCATGATGTATAGTGTGATTATGATCATGTTTGATGAAAAATGTGTAATGGTTGATGCATGTTCATTATGCCATGTTTGAATCATTGTGAATGCATGGTGTGCTGCCTTGTTTCTACTGCTGTCTATGTGCATACATGCTGTTGAATGTGTTGTTATTTGCGTTTCTACACCTCCTTTTTGTGCTGAACATGAGCTATTGAATGCTGTTTAGAGTATCAGCTGGAATTTACCGCTGTGCAGGTGCTGGAGCTCTGTTGTAGCCGCTGTTTTTGTTTTATTGTTTTGGTTTTTGCTTTGCTTTTGCTTGCTCCCTTAGGCTCCTAGTCCGACTTAATTTCCGATTAAGCTCGGAGTAGGATAGACATTAGGATTCGAACCATGCATGCTAACTTAGGTAGATGTTCCCCCTTTGACCTTAACCTTAGGGCCATCTTTTGCATGATAACATTAGGAACAATTAGTTTCCCCTTAGTGTTTTCTTTTTCTTTGAGTCTTTTCTTCTCACCTCATAACCTTTCTAAGACACTTAATAAGGGTTAACGGGTATTGCTCATGAGCCTTATATATGGGAAGTGAGGTATGAGGGATCTCCCTTCATTCTTCTAGGGTACTTAGCGTACGTCCTGTTGGGCACGATACGCGACGTATTCGTTCCTATGTTGTAGACTTGGGTGCAATGCAAGTTACAAACTAACTTCAATCCACTTCTTGTCTAAAAAACACAAAACCAATTCAAACTTTTTATCCTTCGGGATTGTTAAGTTTCAAACCTTTTTTTAGAAAAGAGCACGTTATTTTCCGTTTTCTCGCAAACAGGCATCGTCCCTAACTGCCAGACGCGAACTTAACGTCGCTCATAAAAAACACTAAGACCTCGTTAGGTCGAACTACGATTGCTCTGATTTCCTACTTCTGGTTAGATTGAGGATACGTAGGCATAAGACGATGATGTCTTGGCGAGCAACCTCCCTCCCTATTTCGTGTCCGAACTATGTTGACTCTGACTTTCCTGCTCCCGAGGGAATACGTAGGCCTAGGACTCCGACGATGTCCTACCGAGTCACTTCTTTTTCTTTTCTTCCTTGTTTCTTCGTCCTCCTCCGTTCCCGTTCCTTCTCGTTTCCAGTAGCAGTGGAGCTCCAGACGACGACACCCTTTGATCGAGACAACAAGCGTGGATCCCATCGAGTACGATGGACGCGTGGGGGTGCTAATACCTTCCCCTCGCGTAACCGACTCCTGTACCCGTTTCTCTTGGTCGCGAGACCATGCTCTTTCCCTTCCCTTAGGTTTACTCAGTGTTTCCTTTCCCTTTTTTGGCATAAATACACATTGCTGGCGACTCTATTTCCGCGCCACTTTCGCGTTTGTACTTGGATGAAAATCCCGGGAGCGACAATTGGCGACTCTGCTGGGGACAGTTGACCTCTTGCTGGTCCATCCCTTTTGCGAGTCAATCCTAGCGCTTGGTTGTTTATTTTCATTGGGTGTTTATTATGGTGCTTTATTTTGTTGTATATTACTTTATTACTGTATTATTGTTTTACTATTTTACTGTATTTATCGCATTTATGGCATTGTATTTCATTATTATACTGGACTGTGCTGTGTTGTACTAGATTTTCTGTTAGGCAGGTTGGGATTTCTGAGAGATAAGCCCACTACCCAGGCTTGAACATACACATAGGTATTAGCGTGGGCAGGCATGACGCTCCCGTGGTGTTGGCCACGTACGGGTGTTCACAAGACCTACATCCAGACGAGGTTCTATCGGGAGATATCTGCTACTGTATGTTGATACAGGTCAGTAGTTATTCTCTTGAGTAACTGTCGACTCTGGTGACCATTCTCGAGGACTCAGTTGTGGCACTCCTCCCGAGATGTGATAATGGCAGACCAGAAATGGCAAACCCATTACACTTCTCAATCCGAGGACCCAATGCTGGGAACTTGTTGTAGGATATCCTTTTTTGAGGGGAATCAGTTGAGGCCTCCTCATTTAATGATGATGCCAAACCATAAATGGTGAACGTATCATCATTTCTCGACCTGAGAGTCCGTGATATTGAGGATCATCGCCTTTCTAGAACCCACATGTGAGAGGGGTTGGGTGTTTGCAGGTTTGCAGGTGACCTTGGCCTTCAACCAGCCTGGTATTCTGGTTTTCCTATTAGTGTGAACTTATCAGTGTGGCTACTCTGTTGTTCTGGGTATTTGGTGCAAAGCCTTGAGACTATCTAGTCAGTTCAGTGCATCGGTTGTCCAGTTTATGTGGCAACCTTGATCCCATGCTTTGCATTGCATCATCTTTTTTTTCTAACATTCATATTTTTCATTTCCAGGTAGTATCTGATCTTTTGATTCCAGTCAACGGGCAGTCATCGGGATGGACACTCAGAAGAGTAAGAAGAATATCAATGTTTACAAGTTCCCGAAGCTCACTCTTGGTCAGATTACAGAATATGGCTGGTCCTGAAGTGTTGGGAATTTTCAAAGAGAAATATGGTTGGATCTTATCTTTCGTTCGTAACATCAGTGAGTATGAATACAATGGCTTGCACACCTTGATGCAGTTCTATGATCCTTCCCTTAGATGCTTCGTGTTGCCAGACTATGTATTAGTCCCTACTCTGGAGGAGTACTCAAACATCATGGGGATTTCCATTAAAGAAGGTGTTCTGTTTTGTGCTTCCAAGGCAGACCTTGACTTCAAATCTGTGGCTGAGGCTCTTTATTTGAGAAAATCAACTTTAGAAGCTGACATCACCAACAAGGGAAAGTCCCGTGGCTATCATTTGGCGTACTTGGTAAAGAAGGCTCGAGAAGCGGCTAAGGAGAAGAGGTGAACAACTTTCAATGCAATACTGGCTCTTTGTGTATATGGCATTCTCCTTTTTCCCAATAAATTTGATTTTACAACTCAGAATCCAGTGCCGACCTTGTTAGGGGATCTTCACTATGCCTTGTACAATAGGAATGAGAAGAGACGAGGCGGGATAGTTCATTGTTGTGCATCTATTTTCTATAAGTGGTTTGCAAACCGTCTACCCCGGTCAGGCGCTTTTATGGATACTAAGACTTATCTGGATTGGAGTAAACGTCTGATGGGTCTAGCTGCTAAGGATATTGTTTGGGTGGATCAAGGATTGCTTGGCAAAGACATTTTGCACAGCTGTGGTGAGTACCCTAACGTACCATTGATAGGGAGAAAAGGGGGTATTAATTACAATCCTTCTTTGGCTATCAGGCAGTTTGGATATGCTCTGAAAGATCCTCCGGTTGAAAAAGATTTGAAAGAGTCTTTGTATTTTCATGTAGTCGATGGTTTAGCTGTGGCGCAGAAGGCTTCCGAAGCATGGCTCAGCAGACAAAAGAAAGGAAAGACCCCTTTGGGAAAACCCAATAATCAAGCTTTCTTTCTATATGTAGACTGACTAAAGAAGAGAGTGGAAGAGTTCTACTTGCCTTTTGATTGGGCACCTCCCTTGTATCCTGAGACTGTGGAGGAGAGGCTCACTGTACCCATTGAAGAATTCGATAAGCAACGAGAATTGGTGCATGATTTAAGGATGGAGAATGCTGGTATGAGTAGTCGGCTGCAAGGTGCTTTACATGACAACTTGGAGCTAAAATGGAAAGTTCAAGATGTGACAGAGCGCCTGGAAGAGAAGGAGAAGGATCTCACTAACAGAGCTCAGCACTTCAGAAAGTCAGTATGGCTGCTGAATCCTCTGGCAAGGCCTCCAGGAAAAATAAGAAGCTCTTGACCGAGACTGAAGCCAAGCTTGCCACGTATCAGGAGATGTGGGAAGAGCTCAAGATTGAGAATGAGGAGTTGAAAGAAGAACTTCAAAGGATGAAAGCAAGGAAAAAGCACTTCTCTGGTAAATGGAAAGAAGCTCAGAAGGAAATTGAGGAGCTCAAGTTGCAAGCCAAAGTCAAGAAATCAAGGCGCGAAGGCAACAATGTTGAAGAACAGATTGTTAGGTTAAATCAAGATATTGAAAAGAGAAACAGGCTGATCAAAGGGTTGATAGAGCGACCTGCACATCCAGACACTGTGGATCTTCTCGAGGAAGTTGAAGCCAGCTTGTTTGGAATTAATTTGTAGTGATCTTGTTGTTGTATTTTGTTGGGATTACCGTCAGGATTGTTGATGAAATTGCCTTTAATTGTATCAGACCCGTCTGTATGAATTCTTATGACATGATATAAAATGCTTGGTTTAATCATGTGTGTATCAACAACTCTCAGTTTTTGAAAGAATGTGCTTCCTTTATGTTGATTCTACAGTATTTCTGGGTTCAGATTTATTTTCCGATATTGTGTTCAATCCCTTGCCTGGTTTCAAAGTCTGGAATCAAAGCAGATACGTCCTAGGAATGTTTAAATATAATGTTTGCATTTGCATTTGCATAACCATGATCATTTTGCATTTTGCATAGCAGGTACTCGTCTCTGGTTTTCTTATTGTGTTCTTTCTACAGACAGGATTGCTGACCGATAGATTCATCGGTATTCTACCAGATCCAATCAAAAGAGAGCTATGGAACAGATGCAGGCTGAGATGGCTGCCGTGCAGACTCGCATGGCCCAGTTCATGGAATTTATGCAAGGCGTTGCACAAGGGCAAGAACAGCTGAGGACCCATGTCCAACCCTTGGTGGCAAGAGTTGACGTGGATGGCGTTCTTCATGGTGGCCTTCATAATGATGTCATTCCTCCGGGCGGAGGTGTTTGGGGTAATGGTATTCCTATTGGTCCTCTGGGCGGGGGTGTTCATGGACCTTCTGTTGTGATCCCTCTGGGCGGAGGAGAGCAGGTTGTGACTCCTTCCGTTGTAGAAGGAGGAAATATTATATGTGCTGTTCATGGCCGTCGATATGATGACCAACAGGATGACATATTTTCTGAGCAAGGCGGGGATGTTGATGTTCCCCCGATTGTTGATGATCAGAGGATCAGGTTGATTGAAGAACAGTTGAAAGGGGTTGTGAATCAGACCTTTGTGGGTATGGATTTGGATGATTTAGGGCTGGTCCCCGGTGTCAGGATTTTGCACAAGTTCTAGGTTCCCACCTTTGAGAAATACAATGGTACCACTTGCCCAAAGACTCACGTCCGGGCATACGCAAGGAAAATGGTTGCGTACTCTAGTGACGAGAAATTACTGATGCATTTCTTCCAGGATAGCCTGTCTGGGGCATCTTTGGAGTGGTATATGCAATTGGAGAGATGTCACGTCCACAATTGGAGAGAGCTGGTAGAGGCTTTTTTCAAGCACTACCAATATAACACTGATATGGCTCCCAATAGGACTCAGCTGCAGAGTATGTCTCAAAAGAACAGTGAAAGCTTCAAGGAATACGCCCAGAGGTGGTGTGAACTGGCAGCGAGGGTACAACCTCCCATGTTGGAGAAGGAGATGTTGAATATGTTTATGGCTACCTTGCCGGGTCATTATTACGAGAAGCTGCTGCCTTGCATGTCAGGAAAGTTTGCTGATCTGATCTTGGTTGGGGAAATGTTGGAAAGTGGAATTAAAACTGGAAAGGTGTCGGGCAGTGATGGGTCTTCTTCTAATGGAGGGAAGAAACCTTATGCGAATTATAAGAAAAAGGAGGAAGCAAATTTTGTCTCTTCATACCGCGGTAAGAGAAAGCAGCGTCAGAATTATAATCAGCAGGTGGCCTCAGTAACTATTCCTGCAGCATTTCCGCCACAAGCAGCACAACAACAAAATACTGCTCCCCGTCAGTACCCAGCTAGACAGAGAATGGCTGATAGGCATTTTGCAACACCACCCATGCCTTACTCTCAACTGTTCCAGCATTTGCTACAACTACAGTTGGTCCATAAGAGGACTCTGGCCCCTCTTACCGATAATCCACCTCCCGGTTATGACACCAATGCTCATTGCGACTTCCATGCTGGAGCGCCGGGACATCACATTGAGAATTGTGAAGCATTTAAACACAAGGTTCAGGATCTGTTGGACTCAAAAGCTATTAATTTCTCAAGCGACGGGCCAAATGTCATTCAAAACCCAATGCCGGACCACGGTGGGCCGAGGGTTAATGCTGTTATAAAAGATGATGAATCTTTGAATTTGGTTCTAGACGTGAATGAACTGAAGACTCCGTTGTTGGTAGTGAACGAGAAACTACTGAAGGGTGAGGTAGCCCCTGGTTATGATAAAATTTGTTCAGAGTGTTTATTGCAAACGAATGGTTGTGATCTATTGAGATCCAGAATTCAAAAGCTGATTGATGAAGGTCGGTTGCAGTTTGATAGGTGTGACCAACAGAAGAAAGTTACTGGCGAAAGGAATGAGGTTGCCACTATTACGATCCCCTTTAAAACAATAACTATTTCAGCGCCGACAAGACCAACGCCGGTCATTATCACCACTCCTGGGCCTATTCCGTATGAGAGCACCAAAGATATTCCCTGGAATTACGGTGCTAAAGTGTTTGTTAACGGGCAGAAGCAAGAATTGATAGGAACATCAGTGATGAACTCTAGTGTTGAAAGTAATGATGAAGCCTGAGCTATTACCCGAAGTGGTAGAGTTTTATCCCATCTGGTGATCAGGCTGGTGGTTCTAGACCAGACAAAGGAAAGCAGGTTATGGATAATTATGTGCAGACGCCGGTAGTGAATCATTCCACAGTAAAGCCAGTTGATAATTCTTTTTCAGAGAATGTAGAAGAGTTTATGAGGCTGATTCGGAAAAGCGACTATAAAATCGTCGATCAACTGCACCAAACACCGTCTAAGATATCCATTTTATCTCTATTATGGTGCTCGAAGGCGCATCGAAACGCGCTGTTGAAGGTATTGAATGATGTGTATGTACCCCAGGAGATCTCAGTTAATCAGCTGGAGAGGGTGGTGGCTCATGTTAATGCAGGAAATGGTTTGGGATTTACTGATGTTGATTTGACTCCAGCTGGGTGAAATCATAATAATGCTTTGCACATTTCAGTTGAGTGCCGAGGATCGTTAATGTCGCATGTGCTTGTTGACACTGGGTCATCTTTGAATGTTTTACCAAAGAAAACACTGATGAAGTTGGACACTCGTGGGTTAATCTGCACGCCAAGTGATTTGGTGGTGCGTGCTTTCGATGGTTCCAAGAGATCTGTCTTTGGGGAAATTGTGCTGCCGATTAAGGTTGGTCCAGAGGTTTTTAATGTTACCTTCTATATCATGGACATTTAGCCTGCTTAGAGTTGTTTACTGGGACGTCCATGGATTCATAGTGCTGGGGGAGTGACGTCCACTTTACATCAGAAGCTGAAGTACATGGTAGACGGACATGTGGTGACGGTTTCCGGAGAAGAAGATATCATGATAAGCCACTTGTCTACTTTTAAATATGTGGAGGTAGATGGCGAAATATATGAAACTTTATGTCAGTGTTTTGAAGCAGTGAAGATCCCTGAGGAATCTCTCAAGGAAGTCAGCCAATCTGAAGTGGTAAATCAGCCTACAGTGGTATATCAGCCAGAGGTCTCCATGTCTTCCTTCAAAGATGCACGAGCTGTGGTTGAAGCTGGCAGTTCACAGAAATGGGGTCAGGTTATTGAAGTCGAGAAAAAGAAGAATACTTACGGGATGGAATATAAGCCACCCAGGCGTCCTGAGGATCCTCCCAAGTTTTATGGTCCGGTTCGTTTCACCAGTGTTGGTGTGTTCTTTGATAGAGTTAATGCTATAGATGAGGAAGGGGATAACGATTGCGATCTGTCCCTGCATTCCAGGTCAAAGTCTTTGCAACTGGTCATCAGATAAAGCCATTCAAGTGACCGGCCCAGTGTAATTGCCTTTGTTTTCCTGTTATGACAGTCCTACGTTTTGCCCAAGACGTGGTGATTTTTGTTTGTAGGGCTTGAATATTTTGTGTGCTTTCTTTATCATTAATAAAGGACGTTTTTCACATTTAAATATTTGGATCCCTGTCTTTCTGTTTTACCTTTTTGCATTAAATCACAGCAAAATGGCAATGTGTTTTTGTTTTTTGCATACATAATAAACATAAGTCGTCAATCATGCAGATTTCCTTGTTCAGATACCACCAATCATGATTCAGCTATGGCTCGGTATGATTTTGAGAATCCTATTTACCAGGCTGAAGAAGAGACTGATGAAGATTGTGACTTACCCGAGGAATTGGCCAGACTATTGAAGAAGGAGGAAAGGGTCATTATACCTCATCAGGAGGAGATTGAGATTGTTAACTTGGGGACCGAAGACGCAAAGAAAAAAGTAAGGATTGGGGCTGCTTTGGAAGACATTGTCAAGGGAAGATTGATTGAAATGCTTCGAAAGTATGTTGATATCTTTGCCTGGTCTTACCAAGACATGCCCGAGCTTGACACTGACATCGTGGTACACCGACTGCCGCTCAAAGAGGGATGTAATCCGGTTAAGCAGAAGCTGAGAAGGACGAAACAGGAAATGTCTGTTAAGATTAAAGAAGAGGTTCAGAAACAGATAGATGCTGGATTTCTGGTTGTGACAAGTTATCCTCCGGGGGTTGCTAACATTGTGCCTGTACCTAAGAAGGATGGAAAGGTCAGGATGTGTGTTGACTACAGAGATCTGAATAGAGCAAGCCCGAAAGATGATTTCCCGCTTCCTCGCATTGACGTGTTAGTGGACAACACTGCTCAATACTCTGTATTTTCCTTCATGGATGGCTTCTCTGGGTATAACCAAATCGAAATGGCCCCAGAGGACATGGAGAAGACGACGTTCATAACACCGTGGGGAACATTCTGTTACAAGGTAATGCCCTTTGGATTGAAAAATGTTGGGGCAACCTATCAGCGGGCAATGGTGACTCTCTTTCATGATATAATGAGATCGAGGTCTATGTTGATGACATGATTGCAAAGTCATAAACGGAGGAAGAGCATCTGGTGAGTCTTCAGAAACTATTTGAAAGGTTGATAAAGTTTATACTGAGGTTGAATCCGAACAAGTGCACCTTTGGGGTGAGATCTGGAAAATTACTGAGGTTTATTGTTAGAGAAAAAGGCATAGAGGTTGATCCTGCTAAAGTAAAAGCCATACAAGAAATGCCTGAACCGAGAACAGAAAAAGAGGTTCGTGGTTTCTTATGGAGGTTGAACTACATTTCTAGATTCATCTCTCATCTTACAGCCACGTGTGAACCAATATTCAAATTGCTAAGAAAAGATCAAGAGGTCAGGTGGAACGAAAATTGTCAAAAGGCGTTTGAAAAAGTAAAAGAATATTTGCAGGAACCTCCGGTCCTTATGCCGCCAGTGCCAGGAAGGCCATTGATTATGTATCTTACGGTTCTTGAGAATTCAATGGGGTGTGTGCTCGGTCAACACGACGAGTCTGGTAGAAAAGAGCATGTCATCTACTACCTGAGTAAAAAGTTCACTGATTGTGAGTTGAGGTACTCAATGCTGGAAAAAACATGTTGTACACTCGCTTGGGCAGCCAAGTGTTTGAGGCAGTATATGTTAAACCACACAACCCTTTTGATTTCGAAGATGGATCCAATCAAGTATGTGTTTGAAAAGCAAGCACTTTCTGGAAGAATAGCCCGTTGGCAGATGGTTTTGACAGAATACGATATTCAATATGTTTCCCAAAAGGCCATTAAGGGAAGTGTTTTGTCATAATATCTTGCTGAACAACCAATTAAGGATTATCAACCGATGAAGTTTGAATTTCCAGATGAACATATCATGTTTCTGAAGATGAAAGACTGTGAAGAGCCTTTGCCTGACGAAGGACCTGAAATTGGATCCCAATGGAAGCTGGTCTTTGATGGGGCTTTTAATTCATATGGTAACGGAATTGGGGCAATCATTATAACTCCAAGGGGTTCTCACATACCCTTCACCGCCCGATTAGCGTTCATATGCACCAACAACGAGGCGGAGTATGAAGCATGCATCATGGGGTTAGAAGAAGAGATTGATTTGAGAATCAAGAACCTCGATGTTTATGGTGATTCCGCGTTGGTAGTTAATCAGATTACAGGTGAATGGGAAACTCGTCAAGCGAATTTGGTGCCTTATAACAACTATGCCAGAAGTGTTTACCTTTCTTTGACAGAGTTGATTTCCATCATATACCCCGGTTGGAGAATCAGATGGCAGATGCGTTGGCAACGTTGTCTTTGATGTATCAGGTTAATCGTTGGAATGAAACTCCCTCGACCAGAATCATGCATCTGGATAGACCTGCTTTTGTGTTTGCAGTTGAAGGGGTATTATATGGCAAACCTTGGTATCATGATATTAAGGTTTTTCTGAAGAGTCAAGAGTATCCAGAGGGTGCGTCAACCAAAGATAAGAAAACTCTTAGGAGGTTGGCAGGGAATTTCTTTCTGACCAAAGACGAGGTGTTGTACAAGAGGAACTTTGACATGGTCTTGCTACGTTGTGTTGATGAACACGAGGCAAGCCTGTTAATGGAAGAAGTTCATGAGGGATCTTTTGGTACCTATGCCAATGGGCATGCTATGGCTAGAAACCTGTTGAGAGCGGGGTATTACTGGATGACTATGGAGTCTGACTATTTCAAATACGCCAGGAAATGTCACAAATGCCAGATTTATGCAGATAAGGTGCATGTGCCGCCTACTCCTCTGAATGTGTTGTCATCACCCTGGCCTTTTGCCATGTGGGGCATTGATATGATTGGAAAGATTGAGCCAACTGCTTCCAATGGGCATCATTTCATTTTGGTTTCCATTGATTATTTCACAAAATGGGTGGAAGCAGCCTCGTATGGCAACGTCACCAGACAAGTGGTAGCCCAGTTTATTAAGAAGGACATCATCTGCCGGTATGGAGTCCCGGAGAGAATCATTACTGATAATGGTTCAAATTTGAACAACAAGATGATGAAGGAGCTATGTCAGAGCTTTAAGATTGAACATCACAATTCTTCTCCCTATCGTCCGAAGATGAATGGGGCTGTTGAAGCGGCAAATAAGAATATCAAGAAGATTGTGCAGAAGATGGTGGTGACGTATAAAGACTGGCATGAAATGTTGCCTTATGCTTTACACGGTTATCGTACTTTGGTGCGTACATCAACCGGGGCAACTCCTTTCTCACTGGTATATGGTATGGAAGCAGTTCTACCATTAGAGGTTGAGATTCTTTCATTGAGAATTCTGGCAGCTGTGAAGCTTGATGAAGCTGAATGGGTGCGTTCCAGATTGAATCAGCTGAACCTTATCGAGGAAAATAGATTGGCAGCCATTACACAGGGTTGGTTGTATCAGAGCAGGATGAAGAAAGCCTTTGATCAGAAAGTGCATCCTCGGTGTTTTCAGGCTGGTGAATTGGTTTTGAAAAGGATCCTTCCTCCTCAAACAGATCATAGGGGCAAATGGACTCCAAACTACGAAGGGCCATATGTAGTAAGACAGGTTTTCTCTGGTGGAGCCTTATTACTCTCAACTATGGATGGTGAAGATTTTACGTCCCCTGTGAACGTAGACGTAGTCAAAAAATACTTTGCATAAAAAAGACCCGCTGGACATAAAAAGAAAGTCAAGGCAAAAAGGGGCATCCCGACGAACCATAAAAAGAGAGGGTTCAGGCAAAAATTAGGGATAAAAAAGAAAAGAAAAGAATAAACCCGCAAAGTTGAAAACCTGGAAAGGCAACTTTGGCAAAAATGGGTATCCCGGTGGATTGAAAACCTAAAAAGGGCGATCCAGGCAAAAGATAGGGATTTGAAAGCAAGAGGCTATGATCTGCGTTCGATCTTTGAACACTTTTGATACTTGGAAATTGCGAAGGAAAGGAATCAGTCCAGTCAGGCTCTTCGAAGGTCAAAGCATCTGCGGATAAACGAGCCATATTGGGTCATAGCTGAATTGAATCATGGTGGATATCTGTTCCCCACATTGCCGACATGGGTATTTTCTTTTTCTTCTTTTGTGCAATTACCTCTTTTCAGGAATTGCTTCCGGATGTAAATGCCTATTTACAAGCCAATTCATTTAATAAAATTTTCATTTTCATTCAAAGAGCTTTCCATTTGTGTTTTTATTTTTACTGTTTTGTTTGTGAAAACGTCCGATATTTTGATAAACATTGCATGCGAAAATGCTAAGCTTTGCGAAGCATATCGGAAAACAGTGGAAATTGCTCAGACAACAGTCATTAGGATGGTAATCTAGATGGCCATTTTGCATATACTGTTGATTTTGTTTGCAGGGTAGCAGGAGTTCTCCCCAGTAGAGCTATTCTCCTCAACATTGAAATTTCATCTTCCTTAGCAGATTATTGCTCACCCCAGCCAGGGTACAGAGGATTATTCCCTAGCTAGAGTTGTGATTGATTACTCTCTTAGCAAGCAGCCAGAAGTTGATACTTCTGCATCCCCAGCAAGAGACTGATGGAATATCTTCTTTGGATAAAGATGTTATTTCCCCACAGAGTCTTGGCACCCATTTTCCTCAGCTAGTCAGGAAATGTTTTCTCACCAGCAACTGTATGGTTTGATCCCCAACAGATGAGTAAGCTTGATGGTATCCCCTAGCAGAGTTGGTGTCGTTAATCACCACTTCCCTAAGCAGGTTTGCTAATTGTGGCTGATATGCCCTAGCAGGTTGAAGGTATAGATGTCTCCCAATAGCAGGTTAAGTTCAGTAATATCCCCAAGCAGGTTCGATATTATGGATTTGTCCCCCAAGCAGAGTTTGGTGGTGATCTTCGCAGTAGTTTGTTCAACAGCGGTTGACATCTCCAGCAAGTATAAGTCCAATGGTTATTGGCATCTTTCAGACTCGTGTTTTGAGTTCTGTCTTCGGTAGAAGTCAGTGGTAATCTCCAGCGGAGAGAAATTTCTTGGGTTCCATCTGCAATATTCATCCATCTCCAGCAGAGTGGAATTTCTCTCGGAGTCTTCATCTCCAGCAGAGTTTGTGATCAGGAAGTCGTTCAGTGAAATCTTCCTCAGCAGGATCTTTTAATTCAGAGGACAATTTAGTTTGTCATCCCCGTGGAGTTGCTTTCGTCTTCAACATTTATTTTACTGAGACGCTCTTTTTTCATTGCATAAGCATTCTTGCATGGCATCCTCCCAAATGCGTAGCATTTCCATTTTGTATGGAGCATTACGCCATAGAAAAATTCAAACATATGCATTCGAAGCATAAGCCAGGTTTGATATCTGTTACCAGTTTTTTTCCCCAGCAGAAAAAAGATGTAACTCAGGAGATTTTGTTTAACATTACACTACAACCAATGGATTCGTCCTTCTCACTGTTGTTCCTTCCTATACTCCCCTACAGAGTTGTCTGTGTAGATTTCTCTATCCCCAGCGGAGCCATTTTATTTTCAGGTCGTAAGTCTGTTGATTCTACTTCCTGTGCATTTTCGGCTCCTTTATCCCTACTTTTGGTTGGTCTTCTTCGTTGTGAGTTCGCCTTTGGTCGACATTCTCGGTTATCCTAACTTTTGGTTAGTATCTATTTTCCCAACTTTTGGTTGGTCTTCTTCGTTGTGAGTTCGCCTTTGGTCGGCGTTCTCGGTTATTCTAACTTTTGGTTAGTATATTTCATTCCAACTCTTGGTTGGTATTCTTTGTTGTGAGCACGCCTTTGGTCGGCGTCCTCGTTATCCTAACTTTTGGTTAGTGTATTCCAACTCTTGGTTGGTATTCTTCGTTGTGAGCACGCCCTCGTTACCCTAACTTTTGGTTAGTGTATTCCAACTCTTGGTTGGTATTCTTCGTTGTGAGCACGCCTTTGGTCAGCGTCCTCGTTACCCTAACTTTTGGTTAGTATCTCCTTTCCCAACTTTTGGTTGGTCTCTTTTGTTGTGAGTACGACTTTGGTCGGCGTCCTCGTTATCCTAACTTTTGGTTAGTATCTGTTATCCTAACTATTGGTTGGTCTCATTTGTTGTCCTAACTTTTGGTTAGTGTATTTCATTCCAACTCTTGGTCGGTATTCTTCGTGGTGAGTACGCATTTGGTCGGCGTCCTCGTTATCCTAACTTTTGGTTAGTATATTTCAGCCCAATTTATGGTTGGTCTCTGTTGTTTGTCCCAACTATTGGTTAGTCTCCTATTGTTTGTCCCAACTTTTGGTTGGTCCCCTGTTGTTTGCCCCAACTATTGGTTAGTCCCCTTCGTTTGTTCCAACTATTGGTTGGCATCTTTTATTCCAACTTTTGGTTGGTATCCTTCCTTTACCCCAACTTTTGGTTGGTCTCTTTTGTTTTAAACACGCCTTTGGTCGGCGTCATCGTTGTCCCAACTATTGGTTGGTATCCACTGTTTCTAAGTCCACCTTCGGTTTGCAAACACTTATTTTTCATTACCCCCACAGGTTGCAAATTTGTGTAGTTATTTTGGTATTCAAACCCCGTGTATCCCGACTGTTTGGAAACTTTATCTTCCATACCCTCGGATCCAAGAAGTTTGAATAGGGGCAGCTGTAACACCTCAAAATTTGCCCTCTTATTTCTAACTCTAACTGGCTTATGTTTCATTTCATTTGCATCACCATTTTTTGCATTGGCATGTTTCTGTTGGGCATGGGATCAAGGTATTTTCCAGCAGCTCACAGCGTTATCAGTTCTAGTACTAATTTCAGCAGTATTCAGAGCCAAGCAGATAATTTTCAAGGTGTTTTGGAGCTTTTATTTTACTCATTAGACGTTTTGATGATCAGAGGCTTCAACAGTCATTTTCTGATCCAGCGATCCGGTGTCAGACATTGCTAAGTCAGCAGGATATTCTGAGGTGTCAGCAAGAATTTGTGTTTCATTCCAGGTGTTACTCAGTAGCAATATCAAGTTTTGAGTTTCAGAGGCTTAACAGGTTCAAAACAACCATCAGAAGTCACTTTTCCATGTTTCCCTCCAAAAGGCGCCAAAATTCAAAATTTGAACTGAGTAACCGGTTACTCACCATGCGTTAACTGGTTACTCCCTTGTTGTTCTGCACATCCTCAGCAAGTTTGAACTAAGTAACCAGTTACTTACCACGCGTTAACAAGTTACTCTGAGCACATTTTGAAAAAAATTAAGTTTGCATCATTAGTGATCATGTGCTTGGCTTGTGCATGTGTGGGAAGGATCTAGAATTGATTCAATTTCATCATTTTCCATCCAAAATTCAAATCCCTTCCAAGACTTTCCACTCTAATTCCTCTTTTCCTTTCCTAATTCATTTTTCACCCCAATTTCCACCCACTGAACCTCACTCCAAACCCAAACTTAACTCATAACCTAGGGTTATTTAAATCAATTCATCCCAAACCACACAAGACCTAGATCATTTTTCACTCTCATTTTTCAGAATTTGCTCTCAATTCTCTCTCACTTTTTCATTCTCCATCTTCATCTTCAACCTTTCACCAAAGCTCCATATTTATAGATTCACAAATTCTTCATTGGAATTTGTGAATTCTTAAGCTAAACCTCCATCACATCTTCATTCTTGGTTCAATTTTGCAGTAGCCACTGGTTTGGATCTTGGATTAAGCTGTTGGAATCACTTTTGGAGGAGATTTTGCTTATTTGAAGTGTTCTTGCTTGGATCTTCAATTGTTCTTGATAAAGCTTCATAGATCTCTGGATTTCTAGCTTTGATTCATCAATTTTCGCTTTCAACAATTACCAAAGCAAACCTCAGCTTTGTAGGTTGGTTTTCCTTAGATCTATACTTGATTTAGCTTATTTGCAACTTATACAATGTAGATCTTTGGTTGTTTTTTTTCTTATTTTTGATCCATTTGCTCGAATTCGATTCTTGATGTTGTTGATTATTGGATCTAAGTGTTGTTTAATTGCTGTTATTTGATGTGAATTTCGTGATTAATTGAATGCATAATCATTTGGATGTTTGGAGAAGTGATTTGCTGCTAAAAAGTGCTTTTGAAACAGTTTTTTTTTGCCACTGTCCCAGAGTAACTGGTTACTCACCGTTTGTTAACCGGTTAACATGTTGTTTTTTGCGTAAATTGTCTGATTTTTAACTAAGTAACCGGTTACTCACCGTTTGTTAACCTGTTACTCTGGGACAGAATGTGTATTTTTGTGCATTTTCTTGTTTGTTTAAGATCCTTTGCATGCCTAAACTTCATGGATTAATATGTTGATGATTGGTGGATTATTCTTGAGCTGTTTCACCTCACATTATTGCATGAACACAATTCTTCGACACGCGTTTTGGTTTCTCAGTGTTGGATGTTCATGTTTCCATTGATGTTTTCTTGATGTAATGAACACTTTGCACACATTCATTGAGCATGTTAGTTGTGAGCAGTTGCTGGTGTTGCTGGAGTTGTTGTGTTGTGCATGCTTGCTTTTATTTAATTTCATGAGGTGCGTACTTGATTCGGCTTGTTCATGTGCTTGATGTTATGTATTATCTCATGATGTTTTCAAGATTGGTTCACCATGATGTATAGTGTGATTATGATCATGTTTGATGGAAAATGTGTAATGGTTGATGCATATTCATTATGCCATGTTTGAATCATTCTGAATGCATGGTGTGCTGCCCTGTTTCTACCGCTGTCTATGTGCATACATGCTGTTGAATGTGTTGTTGTTTGCCTTTTTACACCTCCTTTTTGTGCTGAACATGAGCTATTGAATGTTGTTTGGAGTATCGGCTGGAATTTACCGCTGTGCAGGTGCTGGAGCGCTGTTGTAGCCGCTGTTTTTGTTTTATTGTTTTGGTTTTTGCTTTGTTTTTGCTTGCTCCCTTAGGCTCCTAGTCCGACTTAATTTCCGATTAAGCTCGGAGTAGGATAAACATTAGGATTCGAACCATGCATGCTAACTTAGGTAGATGTTCCCCCTTTGACCTCAACTTTAGGGCCATCTTTTGCATGATAACATTAGGAACAATTAGTTTCCCCTTAGTGTTTTCTTTTTCTTTGAGTCTTCTCTTCTCACCTCATAACCTTTCTAAGACACTTAATAAGGGTTAACGGGTATTGCTCATGAGCCTTATATATGGGAAGTGAGGTATGGGGGATCTCCCTTCATTCTTCTAGGGTACTTAGCGTACGTCCTGTTGGGGACGATACACGACGTATTCGTTCCTATGTTGTAGACTTGGGTGCAATGCAAGTTACAAACTAACTTCAATCCACTTCTTGTCTAAAAAACACAAAACCAATTCAAACTTTTTATCCTTCGGGGTTGTTAAGTTTCAAACCTTTTTTTAGAAAAGAGCACGTTATTTTCCGTTTTGTCGCAAACAGGCATCGTCCCTAACTGCCGGACGCGAACTTAACTTCGCTCATAAAAAACACTAAGACCTCGTTAGGTCGAACTACGACTGCTCTGATTTCCTCCTTCTGGTTAGATTGAGGATACGTAGGCACAAGACGGCGATGTCTTGGCGAGCAACCTCCCCCCTAGTTCATGTCCGAACTACGTTGACTCTGACTTTTCCGCTCCCGAGGGAATACGTAGGCCTAGGACTCCGAAGATGTCTTACTGAGTCACTTCTTTTTCTTTTCTTCCTCGTTTCTTCGTCCTCCTCCGTTCCCGTTCCTTCTCGTTTCCAGTAGCAGTGGAGCTCCAGACGACGACACCCTTTGATCGAGACAACAAGCGTGGATCCCATCGAGTACGATGGACGCGTGGAGGTGCTAATACCTTCCCCTCGCGTAACCGACTCCCGTACCCGTTCTCTTGGTCGCGAGACCACGCTCTTTCCCTTCCCCCAGGTTTACGCAGTGTTTCCTTTCCCTTTTTTGGGATAAATACACATTGTTGGCGACTCTGTTTCCGCGCCACTTTCGCGTTTGTACTTGGATGAAAATCCCGGAAGCGACAACAAGGAGATGAAGATAATGTGTACAAGTTGAAGAAAGCACTCTATGGATTGAAGCGGGCGGTTAGAGCTTGCTACACACGTATTGACACATATTTTTATCAATAATAGATTCCACAGAAGTCCATATGAGCATGCTTTATACGTCAAAGCAAACAAGGACGGAAATGTTGTTATTATTTTCTTGCATGTGGATGGTCTTATCTTCACCGGTAACAATACTAAATTGTTAGCAAATTTTAAGGAGAGCATGTCCACTCAATTTGAAATGACAGATATGGGTCAAATGTCTTATTTTCTAGGCATTAAAGTGAAGCAGGCAGATGAGGGAATTTTTATTTGTACCCTTTTGCTACTAATCATGCTTTAAAGCAATGTACTTCTCCTTTTGAAGTATGCTTTGTTTTGTATAACCATTTTATTCCAATTGACTTCTTTCCTTCTAAATATGTAGTTAACTCATGTATTATTTTTCTCAATTGCATGATTTTTTTTTCATCCATTGCTTTCTTACACTGCCCTGTTACCAGATGGCAAAATAAATTGAATTGTCTTAATGAATTTAAAATAACACTTAATATTTTCTGTAACTCCTGAGTTCGCCGGAGCTTTCTCTTTATAAATGTTTTTTTCTTCTAATAAGTACATCATTACAATTGATATAAACTATTTATACTAATGAGTACTTGCATATTTTTAGTTTTGGTAAACAAACTCCATTCAATATTCAAGATTTCCCTTAAAACTAACTTATAATTTAAATCTCATCTCTAAAGCATGTAAGGACATAGTTTCTCTTATTGACCAAATTCAAATGCAAAGTTATTTCATCTAACATCACTGATTAGTTGAGCTAATACTTAAAAAAAAGTTGGAAGTCAAGAATTCAAGTTCTATCAAAAGTGTAAATATGTATTACAAACATTTACCATTAAAAAAACAAGTTTATGACTTAATTCTATATATTCATGATATACTTTCACTTTTTAATTTCTGGGTTTTCTTTTTCTTTTTCCACTTTTTACTTTTGCTTATGTGTTTTTTTCAGGTCTTATTGGAATTTTTAATTCAAAAATTACATATTCATATTTTAATCCTGTTTTTCTTCACATTATTTTAGTTTTGCTTATGTGTTTCTTCACGAACTTATCGGGATTTTTAATTCAGAAGTTACATATTCAAATTTTAATCCTGTTTTTCTTTGCATTTTTTATTTAATTTTTCTATAATATTAAATTCGAATTCTGTTTTTCTTCACATTTTTTAATTTATTTTTTCATAAAGTTAAATTCTAGTCCTGTTTTTCTTCCCCTATTTTTTTGTTTTATTTTTGCATAAAGCTTTTGATCGACTTGAATCACACAATTGAAAACCACCTTCATGTGATCACTATCGATTCAATAATACAGTATCCTATAAACATACAAGTGTGTTTCACAACTATTATTATCAGTTTTGAATTTTTAGCTCTATAGAAAAAACGGAACAGTTATAGAAAATATGATATTGATCATGTAAGGAAGTTGAATAGGATACTCATCATGTAGATTGCATACTCCATCTTAGTGGTTAACATAATATTTTTGCTATTTTTTACTTATCGGTTAGGGATGACATAATGGACAGATTAAGATCAAAATACAGAACTATCTTGCTCCCTTTTTAAGCAGAAAAGCACTGTCCAATCAAAATTATAAACGAAAAGAAGAAAAAAACATTAATTGATGTATTTACAAAAAAGATGAAATAAAACACCATTCAAGAAAAGATAACTAGTCCACTAACTGAAAAACATGAAAACTGTCATTTAAACATTCATGATTCATCATCCAAGTAGTCCATTGTGCAACCACCCTCTTCATCGCACAAACTAAACAATGACTACATTAGTACAAGAAGTTCATTACATCAAACAATACATCCACTGTCACCATAACTTGTGTTTAACTATAATAACTATTATCACAATGAAGGAGCTTAACCTGTGCTCTTGGTGATGCTCGTTCCATCAATAACAAGTCTTGTGAAATTATGAACAACATAGCTGCATCTAATTCAATAGAACTATAATTAAAAGTAAGAATCTTTAACAAAGGGGAATTTACAAGTATGAACTGCATCAAACTCATTGCATATTGAGAGTTAGCTCTCAAGTAGACATCCACTGTCTGAAGTTTGAGGCAACAACTACGGCATTCTAACTCCTTCAAATGATCTGACACTTGTGTGGTATCATCATCGTTGTAACTCTGAAATATAAATATTAAAGACTAAAGAGTCATAATACAACAATAAGAAACAAGATAAGAAGCATAGGTTTTCAAGTTCACCTTAATAACAAGTTCAATCAAGCTAGGAGCACTTTTGAGAACCCTGACCAAATACAAAATGTCTCCTTTATCATTCAAATCCAAGTCATCCAATTTCAGATACTCTAAAGAGCTGAATGAGCTTGTTGGCAGCATGGGAGGAATGGTGTCTTCATACTATGCATACAAACAACAAATCTATGAGATTATCTTAGAAGTAGCAAAAACATAGCTTTCATTATAAATATTGGATTGGACCATCGATCAAAGTTCAAAACTACTTCTCTTATAAATGTATAAGAAACACGAGTAAAATACAGTCATTAAAATATTTGACCATGAGGCCAACAGAACAATAATGAAAATACTACAATAAGTGATGTTTTCTAACCTTTCGCCAATTGATCAGAGAAAACCTCTTAATTTCTGGCAAACTTTTGATAAAACCTTTGTTCAGAAATCCCTTGAGTGTAAAATCGATCAAATTCTTTGCTTCCTTGAGACAAATTGAATTTGTCTCGGACGATTCTAGCACTAAGACTTTGAGAGAAGGAGAAGATATAACCAGATAATCACAACCAGTACAGTCTTCAATGCTGAGCTTTTCAAGAAGCGGACAACCAGACATAAAACTCTTGAGTGTACTGGACTCGAATTCAATAGAATATAAATGAAGCTCAAGCAATTTTTTAAAGCCGCAGAAATTAGGTGGAATCGACAAGTTAAATAAGCTAAATTTGAAGTAAGTCAATTCCTTACAAGAGAAGAGAATATCCGGCATTTGATATTCATCTCCAAGAGTAGTGTAGCCTGTGTAGGTCACAAGCTCGAGATGTTTAATGTCCTTTGCCATAAAGGGGATCCACGTATTGACATTCTCCATTGAGATCTTGAAGTCATAGTCTCCAGACACGTAAATAGAAAACTTGTGTATTGGCCCATTGTGGAGCATAAGAACACCCATAATGATTTCATTAACTACATCGTCATCAACATGCAGAAGCCTTTGATAAAAGTCGTCATCAAAACAGAGATGTGGGGCTGAAGTCCACATATACCTCCACTTTTTTGACAAAATACTAGTTCTAACTTGGTCTCGGATTCTCAAGTTTGCTAGGATGGCATCAATGACATTACTTGGTAAGTCACTGATTCGATCATTTAGATTGGCCTTGTTGTCGAGCAAAGTCATCACAAAACTACAAATTCAAGATGAAATGTAAATATTATAAATAGAATATTAAAACCAACTCAAGTATATGCTTCCTTTTTTCTTCGCATCTTTGTTTATTTTTCTTCAAATACAGTTGAAAACGATGAGTCTCCATTCAACAATACAGTAGTATAATATATGTTAATCAATATTTTTCTTAATGATTTAAAAACTAAAAAACAGATTTAAAAAAGGGAACCGATTCGCATCTGATTTCAAAATACTTGGAACTATAGCATACTATAGAGAGATCTGAGAGAGTAACTTTGAAATAGTGAAAAGGTTGAGAAATGAATTGATCTGAAAGCAAACGTTCAATCTAAGAATGAAAAGTGAAGTAACCCTAGAAAACAATCAGAGTTATGGATCATCTTCAATAATACGGTGAATGTTACGAAACCTATGATGATGATGATGATGAGGAGGAGGAGTAACTGAAAGAGTATAGCGATTCTTACAGTTGAGAGTGAAACGGCGGTGACTGGTAGGAGTCGCCGAAATGCTCACGCAAACGGCGGTGGCCGGTAGAAGTCACCGAAATGCTCACGCAAACGGCGGTGGCTGGTCAGAACAGTGAGAGAGTGAGTGTGTGGTATATGGTGGGGTACTTCCATTTCATTTCATCTTATACCTTTTATTTATTCAAATTTAAAACCGTTTTTTTATGGAAAAATAATTTATTAAAAAAAAAAAATTAATCTATACCTATCTATACAATATATAAAGAAAATACTTTGTTTTGGTGTAGTCTTTTTTTCTACTATTTTTACTCTTACTTTATTTTATAATTTACTTAATAACTTCTTATTATTAACTTCCACGTAACTTCTATTATTAACTTCCACATAACTTCACATTATCTATACAATATATAAAGAAAATACTTTGTTTTGATGTAGCCTTTTTTTCTACCATTTTTATTCTTACTTTATTTTGTAATTTACTTAATAATTTTTTATTATTAACTTTCACGTAACTTCTATTATTAACTTCCACATAACTTTATATTATTAACTTTCACATAATATTTTTTAAATTATTTTTAAATAAAAACTATCATTTATATTTTCATTCATGCGCATTAAAAAAGCGGACAGACGGGCAAGCGAATACCCGTCTGGACGCTAGTATATATAAAGGGAAAACATGATTTTGGTGTAGTTTTTTTTTTCTTCCAAATATATATTTTTCAGTTTTTATTTTAAGTCTTAACTTTTCTTTTTAATAAATGGTGGTTATGTGATGGTTTATTATCTTTTATACTATTATCTACTACTATTTTACAAATAATAAATAATAAAATGAAAATTAATTAAAAATAATAATATAATTTATATTTGACACACATGACTATTATAAAAAGCGGACAGACGGGCACGTGAGTGCCTGTCTGGATGCTAGTAAAAGATAAAGAAAATTTAGTTAAATGATTAACAATAATAATTTAAAAAAATATTTATTTTATTTAAACTAAAAAATAATAATAATAATAATAAACAATCACATTCAATAGATTTGCATCTTATAATATAAGAAAATAACATTTGTGGAAAACACACATATGCCCTTGCCTTAAAAATGGGCACATCACCGATTTGAGAGTATTTTGCGTTCAAAATTTACTTTTTGCAACCAAACTACCACTTTTAAATATATCGTTTTGTATCAACTATCAATCCTTTTAGTTTAATTCAAATGACACATAGTTGTCCAAGTTGTAGTTTCAAACCAACTTTCTGACTTTCAATCATTTAGAAGTTTCGTTTCCCAATGCAATTTCTCTCTCTCTCTCTCTCTCTCTCTCTCTCTCTCTCTCTCTCTCCGAACTAAACAATCTACCAACCCTTATTTTTTTCTCTCCTAACTCATTATCTCTTTCATCTTGTCTCTCTTCTCTCTCCAACTACAAGATCTCATTCATATTAATTTTTGCCAGCAACAACATCAACTAATCCAAAAAAACACTAAGCTTTAACGTGGTTTGTTTTTCATTTTCATTCTTTTTTATCTTCTATTTTTCAGTATTTTTTTCTTTTTCCATTCTGATTTATCATAATTTTTTTTGTTCATCCTAACCTATTGTTTTGTTCATCCATTCTATGTATTTCACTTTAAATGATTTAATATTACAACCCTAAATATTTTTGTAACTGATGTTTTCTTCATCTGATTATAAGATTATTCTTATGTTGTTGACAGTTGTTAATGGTTGATGAATATGATTCGACCCAGCCTAAAGTGTTGTTCAGTGATGTTGAGATTGAGGTACAAATCGTAATGATGATCTTCTAAAAAACAAACCTATATATGTAATCTCAGTTTGATTTATTGCATATTTGGCGGATGGTGATCTAGAAGTGATTGCAGATTTTTTGGTTTTGTATAAGTTTGTATAGATCTGCCTATAACGTTTTGATTTTTCAGTTTTTTATTCTATCTTCTTGTGTTGCTTCCTGCTCAGATCTGCATTGATTTGTTGTTGTTGCTTCTACTGTTGAGTTCCCTGGCATATTGAGCTTATTAATTATTATAATAGTTGTTTCTATGGAGGAATTGAGTTACTTTTCATAGTTGAATCTACATGAGATTTTGTGAATTATGAAATGAGAATGAGATTTTTATCTATTTTTAACCTCAGAAACATTTAGAAGAATTTGAAGCACCATAAGGATGAAGATCTTCTTAAAAGACAAGTTGCGAAAAGTCAGAAGGTGTGCTTTCTGTTTCATTATGGAGTAGATCTTTTTGTTTAGAGATTTGTTGTCACTTATTTATTCTTTTGTTTCCTCATTTTCTTTATATCATAATAGGATGGAAAATGTTCATTAATTGTTAACTGATATATAGATGTTGTCAAATGTACCCGTCATGATTGCTTTATTTAGTGGTTTCCATTTTGAATTTATAATAATATAATCAAAATTTGTACACACACCAACCCCTAGTAGAAGTGCCACGATAATTGTTAAATGTCGCATCCACGTAACATTTCAACCATCCTTCCCTTGGCGAACTCCAAGTAGTAGATAACTGGTGGTCATTAACAAGATCAATAATTTTTTGGGCCATAAACCATTCCTGCGACTTATGAAAAGCTAACCAACCAAGCTTAGGAGCTTCCTCATGTAATTAGGATTTGATATATTTTTCACAACTATGATATAGCAAAAACATCTGAAGGTCATATATCTTTAGTTGTTAAAAGTCAGGAAAAGACATTTTGTGAATGATATGATGGAGTAACACAAGACACCAAGGTTCATTATGGGAGCAATGAAAGACTATAATGCACATAAGTTGACTAGTCACGCAAGTATATAAAGCAAAAACTACATACCACCATTGTTAGGAGCTTCCCGAAGAATTTTGCACTAACAAGGTAATTAGGGGGGAGATTATTCTATAACTTTGGTATTTTAACATTTAGGGTAGTGGGGTTTTTCCTTGAACCCCGAATTATATGAATTTCCATGTGAATTTTCCCATGAGACGATGAATCATAGACCCTAGGTTATGAATCTCTCTCTTATCACCAATGGTTTAGTTAAATTGTAGAATTTTGATGTGGAGTTTCCATGAATCATATGTTTTAACGTTGATATTATATGTTGATTAAAGGATGATGTATTGTGATGAATTAGTGATGTTAAATTGATGTTTAAGTGATGATGTGATGTGTTATACTTTGTAATTTCGTGTCGATTCTGTTTTATTTTGGAGTTTGGGGTTTAGTTAACATGTTGGGGAAAGGTTCGAATTGAATAAAAAGAACAAAAATGAAGAATTCTATGTTTTAACTATGATTTGTGTAAAAAAACACTATGACTTGTAGCACTTGTCACGACCAGCCGTAGCTACTGTATGTTTTTTTATATAGGTTTGTGTTTTACCTTGCTACGCCTGTAGCAATTGCTACGTTCAACCGTAATAGATTTCGGTGCCTCCCCCTGCAATACTACATCAACCTTTGACGGATCTACATCAATACCACCACTCGAAATAACATGGCCAAGAAAACTCACCTCTCGCAACCGTAACTCATACTTGGACAACTTAACATACAACTTATTATCCTTCAGCGTTTGCAACACAATATTCAGATGATCGGCATGATCTTCATTCCACTTAGAATAAATTAGAATATCATCGATGAACACCACCACAAACTGATCCAAATAAGGATGAAAGATCCTATTCATGTATTTCATAAACACACCAGGTGCATTAGATACTCCAAATGGCATCACAAAATACTCATAGTGACCATACCTCGTTCTAAAAGTAGTCTTCGGAATGTCTTCACACTTCACATGAAATTGATGGTAACCCGACCTCAAGTCAATCTTACTGAACACATAAGCACCTACCAGCTGATCCATCATATCTTCAAATCTCAAAAGCGGATATTTATTCTTGATAGTTACTTTATTCAGTTGTCGATAATCCACACATAATCGCATACTACCATCCTTCTTCATAACTAGCAATACCGGCGCTTCCCACAGTGAAACACTCAGTCGAACAAACTTCTTCTCGAACATCTCTTCTAGTTGTTTCTTCAGCTCACTCAGCTCTGAAACAAACATTCTATAAGGAGCCATCGACACCGGACTAGTACCAGATACTAAGTTTATATCAAACTCAGCTTCACGCTTTAGTGGCAAATCACTAATATCATCTGGAAACACTTATGGAAAGTCACACACAACTAGTAACTCACCAATCGCTGCTTTGCTCTCATCCATCATAGAAGATAACATCATAAAAACTTCACCCTCATCCTTTATGAACTCATCCACTTGCTTAGCAGACACAAATAACTGATCACTTGCATCAAACTCTGGAAATGACACCGTCTTGTCAAAACAATTGATATGAACTTCGAATCTTCCTCTTCAACAAAATCAGGAAACAACACTGATTCATCCAATAATCTGCACTCTTGCAATCGGCGGCACGTTGAACCAACCCTCCACACCTGAAACATCTCAAAGAAGAAGAATCTTCTCCACCACTTGTTTCAATCCAGGTACAGCTGGCAAACATTAAGAAAAACAAATGAGTCCCAACAGTGTTTCACACATATGTCTCGTACCAGTGAACAAACAACATTACAAAACCTGGTCGGACGGGCCGACATGCTCTGATACCACTATGTAGCACCCTAAAGCCAGCAACTTATATTTTAAGAATTACATGACAATCTAAGGTGTCACCAATAACAAACCTCTAATCATTTAACAATTACAAAATATTGCAGCAAAAATATTAACGTCAATTAACACTTGTCATCTCACACTCACATTCACTTAGGGTATCATTGCGATGGTATCGTTCCTATTTCAATTTAAATAAAACAATCACTACAATACATTTAGTCTTAAACTTCCAATTAAATAAAAATAATTTCAAAAACAAGAGTTCTCATAAGCAACTCGTAACAACTTCGACATAAAACCAATTAAAGGTTTAAACTCCAACAAAACATAATAATTAAATAACATTCCCAGCCCCAATGTTATAGAATCAGAGCAAAACTTCTAACCACGAAAACTAAAGAAGTAACTCTTGGAGCTAAATTTCACTTATTACAGCAAACTCTACTCTCGAGTATCTGTAATATGTCCAAGGTGGACAACATCAAAGCAAAGGGGGTGAGAACACATTCAAATAAGAAATGGTGCATAAACAATCAAAGTAGATTCACTACATCATAAATCATTCACATATCAACAATACATCACCAAACATGTATTCAAAATTCACCCACATCATATATATATATATATATATGCAATTCAACTGACAACAACATCATCAACTCATATGCATGTTGTACCGATCTCAACAATGATTTTTATTATGAACCGGGTTTCACTAGGCAAACCCCGAGCCCCAACATCGAGCTCTAAGCCCTAACATCAAGCTTGAAACAATTTTTGGTCCCAACATCTAAACCTGTAATCGGCTCTTTCACAACAACAATGACACATAATGCATGTATGAAATTATGCATCACCATCACAATAACTCAACCAACAATCAGCAACCTTACATCAACCGTACAATTCCTGCCCATCATCAACAATATAGTTGCCACCCCGAAACTATGAGCCTATACTCAAATACATTATCAAAATATAACAATCACACACTTTCAATCATGTTATCACATTTAACAATCTTCTCATCATTGCTAAAAATCAACGGTTCGCTACATAACTCATACACATCATCACAAAATTCACAATAGTAAACACATGATAATAACTAAACTATTCCACCAATCACTACCACTGTATAGTTCAGTGAATTAGCTTTCTAACGCTTCAAACGACACATCATTTAGACTTACAAAACGGAAGTTATGGCCAAAATCGTTGGGGGATACAACTTAGGTTAAAACAACAAATTTTCAAATTCTACCCAGCATGTGTCGACCTCGAGGGAGCATGCATTGACCTATGGAACTTATGTGTCGACCTATGAGATGTATATGTCGATGCCAAATAGATAGAAAATCTGAATTTTACAAACACATAGTATGTGTCGACCTATGTGACATATGTGTTGCCGCCAATTGCAGAATTTATGTGTTTTTCATCGTTGGAGGCCTTTCGGACCTCTGATTTTGATTCTGTAAAATTCCTCGGTCTTAGAATTCGACATACAATAATTACCCAATGATTAGATCAATAATTTGACAATATATCACAGATTAACATCAATAAAATCATATAATTTCAAACTATAAAACACTAAATCCTTCACCAACATCATGAACACAACATTACCACAACTATCCACCACTACTCATGGTAAAAACAACTGAATCAATGTAAAAAAAAAACATGTTTATCATCATGTTCCTAAATAGTCATCATTATATTCATAGATTAATAAACCCTATTAGAGGTTAAGGGTAACCTCTCTAGCCTTTCATGATTTAAGTACCCTTATGAGAATAATCCCCTCTTACCTTTGATTTCAGGAAAAAAAAAAAGCAAAAGCAAGGTTGATTTGGTTTCTTCTCTCAAGTCCTAGCACTCCTCTTTAAGCTCTTCTATCCAATTCTCTAACTTTTCATGTTTTGATAGAATGAGTTTTATTCTCCTATTTTTCTAAATGTATTATTTCTAATTATTTTCTCATAATCACATTGTTGACCTAACTAACCAAATCTTGATTATTACTAACTTCACACTTCTATTATTCTCATTCTCCACCCCATTCTCACTATTCCTATAATTCTAATTAATTAATTAATTCCACTCATTTAACTAATTAATTCAATTACTCACCTAATATAATTAAATAAATAACTTCAGGCCCAATTAGATAAAATAAATAAATATCTAATTAAATAAGCGATTAATTAAGTTGGGTGTTACAGGTATGTTCTAATATAATTAAATAAATAACTTCAGGCCCAATTAGATAAAATAAATAAATATCTAATTAAATAAGCGATTAATTATGTATGATATTATGTTCTAATCAAAATACTTATTTATGAGAAAGTTTTATATTATTTATGTTAATCTGATTACTCTCTCTGTTTCATAATGAGTGATCCATTTAGAATAAAATGTCTTAGAATGAATGATCCATTTTAATTTTCAATGCATCCTTTTTAATTTTATCCTCCAATTAATATTATTTTCATTATTTTTAATACATGATAATGATACTTTAGTAAAAATATCATTCTCTCTCTTTCAATTATTCTTTTTTCTTAATATTAGAGAAATGATCGACCAGATCACTCATTGTGGATGAGAGAGAATACCTTCTTATTTTAGAACCACTTTTTTCACAATATATGTTATATTATTATAAAAAAAATATTGGAGTTTAAGGAGTCACATTTGACCAGACATAATTCAAGTTATATCGTTAGAATGACCCAAGATGTTTCATAATGATTAATGAACTAGGATTTAAGCTAAAATATGTTCAATACACTCAGGGAATCAATTGGATTTATTTCGTATCGAATCGAGATTCGAATAATATGTATTGTACGACCCATAGTGATAATCATTTTCAACACACTTCATGAGAGTACTTCAAAACAATATATGAAGTAATGACAAATAAATGGAATGCAAAAGAGATGCCATGAACTTATGACATTAATTAACAACTCAACTGCCCAAGAACTTATTCATGTAAAGCTCTTGTCAAAAGTGAATTGAGTAGCTCTTGAATAGGCATTTTTACAAGTGCTCACAAAAAGAGTAAATTTTGTAAAAACATAATGTTAGAAAAATTGACAAATCCAAAACTAGTCCAGTTTTAAATTTCATAGAAAAAAAAATTAAAAACTCTATAACATAATTTTATTAAAAACTAGTAACTAACCCGTGCTTTCGCACGGGCATGTATGTTTGGGTATTTAATGTAATAGACGCGTAATTGATTATCAAATTGAAAAAAAAAGTTGTCAAATTATAAAAAAAAATTGATTAACAGAGACATAATTAAATTAATTATTAAAATATATTAAAAGAATCTAATATAGTTAGAAAAAAATAATACAAAAATATTAATGATAATAATAATACAAAATTAGACTTAGAATGAATAAAATTTAAAAAAAAAATTGTAAAGAAATGAAAAATAAAAAGTGAATTGATAAAATAAAAAAATTAAATAACAATTTCATAAAAAGGTGGGATTTATTAAAAGAGGAAAAGGGATTCATTTTGTGTAAGTGTTGTCATATAGGATCTTTGGCCCAAAAGTGAGTCATTAAAAAAGAATAGGTTAAATTTGTACAAACAAACTTAGTGAGAGAAACTGAAAACGAAGGAGGGTTGAAGAAGAAGAATGTTGCAACGACCTGTATATATGTCATACGGGTAAGGATATTTTTTCTTCCCACAATCGTTTTCCACATTTTGTTTGTATGTGATTGGTGGTGATGATAGATTTGTTGCAAATTTACCAGGTCTTCATCTGATTCCGAGTTTGACCCAGAGTTTATTGAATCCACCATTAAAGCATCGGTTATGAGGTTAAAGCTGGTATCAGTGATAATAACTGTGACGGTCGAAAGATGAAAAATCAGAAGTGGAAAATTCAACATGCAAAGCCTTTGAACGCTGGAGGGGCGTCTGGGTTGCAAAGTGTTGTTGAAAGTTCGAAAATTGTTAGAGGTGAAGAGAAAAGTAAAAACATATATTCCAGTTGAAAATATCATTGCATGCAATGTATTGTGTGTTATCTGTCACTCGTGTAGCTGTTGATTGTCGTATAAGCAGTCCTAAGATGATTTACAATTTTTCCGAAACTATTTAGTTGCTGTAAGTGTCTTTCGATGTTTGCATATTACATAAAACTAAGTTGAATGATGAAATAATATGTGTTTTTTTAGTTATAATATTTATAGCGATTGAACATTACAGTTTGTCAGAATAGTTTAATTTTTAATGAATGGGTTTGTTAGTAATGTTTAACATTGAAATGCAGTCTGGAAAAGAATGCAGTATATGAAAAACAGCATGTTGTAACCAATCAGTGGACAATTGGAGAAACATCAAATTTGAAGGATGTAAGAAATCGTTGGATCATCCGGGAAGCTAAAGGAAAAAGCATAAAAAGGTAAATTTTACATAGCAATGAACAACCACACTGCATTTGGAATTTAGTTTTACATATCCGGTATGTTAATTATTTGTAATGTTAGTGAATGAAACATACAAATGAAATTACACAGACCTTACAACGTTTTACATTTGTAATTTCTTGATCAAAATGCAAGCAATCGGAGCTGAAAAAATCACCCCCGCCACAGAAGTGTGTGAAATTCGCCATGTCAGATAAGTCAAAAGGTGGTATAAGAGGTTTATGCATGAAAGACCATAAAGGAAAAAGCATTAGTAGGTAATGTTTGTGATATGTAACATGTTTATATACAAAATTCCATATTGGTTTTGAATTATTCAAAAGATTGTAATGTGGTAATGTAATTAATAAAAAAGCAGGAACGAAGATTCTCGGGCAGTTATTTGCATAGCACCACCACAACTTAATGCTTTTGAGCTGTATGAACCCTCATCCCGTAATGTTGGTAGGAAAGGGTTAAACATCAATGATGTGAAAGGAAAAAGCAAAATTTGGTATTTGTTATGAAAAATGTACCATGTATAAAGGTTTTAGTTGTAGGAAAGGTTACAATATAATTTTCTTTCCATGTATGTCATAAAATATGCAGTGATGAAGGATTAGGAGGAAATAGAAAAGAACCGGAGCCGCGACTGAAGTCTTTGAAAATTTGTGGTGCATCAAAACCAAGATTCGATACAAAAGGTGATCAGTTGAATGGTGTTAACGAAGATTATGCCGAACGGTAATGCATTTGATATTATTATTCAATGATGCAGCTTAGGAACACAGCATGTTTGTCCTACTTTTTTCATGCTTTGTACATTATATTTTGATACAATAACGTATAAATAAAAGTAGCTGCATAATTGATTCTTTAATTTAATTATAATGGTATTGTAGGAGGGTTGCTCTTAGACTTGGCAAACCATTATCACAAACACGAAACGGGATTAAGTTTGAAGCAATAGCGCATTCCAAGTTTGTTGCGCAATGTCTTTCAATTCAAGATCTCCATCGAAAACGAATGAAAAGGTAATAGAAATATATGTTTCAATGAGAATTAAATGTTAAGTTTGCATCAATTTATGTATTGGTAACTCACAATTGTGTTAGACAGAATATTGAACAATAATATGTGATTGGTATAGGAGTAATTATTGATGTTGCAATGTAGGGAAAACAAACTGAGCAATGTTGAGAAAGATGACTTGTGGCAAGTACGTTTGAGATTGGCGAAATCTTTCCGGGATCCAAACATTAATAATCACATTGGTGATTCTGACTATGAACATTCAGAAAATTCTGATGATGAATATTTTTGGGAGAAAGAAATTACTGATGGTGATATTGCAAAAAACCAAGTTTTGGTAAGTTAAAATTCGATAGGTAAATTTTGTTATCCATTTGTTTAACGAATTCGTTACTAATTAAATTGTTGTTTAAATTTGTAAAGCATTTTCCAAGAAGAATAACGAAGAAGTGTCTTTACTGGAACCAAGCGGCTATAGAGTTTATTGATGACGACAGTGGTAAGAGCTACTACGGGGAGGTGCGTTGTGCCAAAAGGAAAAATAAGATCTTTAAGAAAGAAAAGTATGTTGGTAGTGGTTGGTACGAATACTCTAAAGCGAAAAAGCTTCAAAAAGGCGATAAGCTTGGATTCTCCATTACATGTCCTCCATATTAGTTGTATGTGTCTTTGCTCAATCGTTGAGGAAGATTTGTGAAATTCGTTTCAGTTATTGCGTTTTGGACTTGAGTGTGGCGTATTCTGTGTTTTTAAATTTCAGTTGTTGTTTTATTTACCATGCTGGAAATGGCTACTAGTTATGACTTTAGTATGTAATAGAAGTAATGTTTTGTTTGGGGAAGATGATTTTGTCATAAGAATGGAAAATGTTTATAATATTGTTAATGAATAATGTGATGCTTCTACTAAGCATGTGGTTGCAGTATGAAACATGTTGTTGTTTGCTTGAAAATGCACACTTTTGAATAAGCATTATACATTATATTTCAAAACATATTGTTATACTTGTATTTATAATAGATCTTACAAAAGCTTCTAAATTAAAAATTATATTTAAAACCCGCCCATATGATTTAAAAAAGATCATTCAAGATCATAAATTAAATTAATGAATAAAAGATCTTATAAAATAACAGAAGTTTTTAATCAAAGTAATAAGTGTCAAAAAGTTGTTTGGTCTCAAATCTAATATATATATATATATATATATATATATATATGATCGTGAAGGCTGGATCAGATCTTGTAGAAGTGGGCCACCAAGTACGCCTGGGATGCTGGTCGTCTAGATAGGAGGAGGGGGGTGTACCTGCAAGGCACTCCGACGCTCGAGTAAAAAAGGGTCAGAGAAGAGGGGCAAGTACAAAGTGTTAGTTCATAGGGTGAATATTGGATACCTGACCCTCTCAAGCGAGAGGGTTTATATAGAGCCCCCAGCGCGTGGCCAACGGTCCTATTTTCGGGCCGAAATAGCCGTTTTCCCGAAGAATAGGTAACTACCCAAACTAGCTGTTATGTCGGGCAGGGTGCCCAAAACTAGCCGTTATGTCGGGCATAAGCATAGTTTCGGGCACCTGCCCATAGATGTTCGGGGAGTGGGTTAGCCGTGCCTAACGGGCATTGTTTCTGGGGAGGAGCGATGCAGTCCCTGCCCGGTCGGAGGGGCGAAAAGGTAACTTTTGCCCCTTTGTGGATTGGACTTAGGCAATTTGGGCCGCTCTGGAGCAGAAGTGGATTGGGCCATGTCTAGCCACTGGTCCAGTCCAGAACAGGAGCCCCCCAAGTCGTTGCTCCTGAGCGTGGGAGTGATGACTTAAGGACAACTCGTTGCTCTGGAAAGCTAGCGTGAAATCGTCGTTTGAAGATGAGGATGATTGTCTCAATGTGCCCGTGACCCCTGGTGTCCGTGAAATTCATGGTCGTGACCTAGTTGCCCGGTGTTCGGGGAGGCTAAAGGTCAGTCAGAATTGGAAACGTTTGGGCGCCATGTGTGCCTAGAGCTCCGTGTAGCAGTTACTAGGCAATGATGGCTAGTTGATAGTCATCATGACCTACGAGCGCGTGTTTACACGTGCCTCTCTGTATAAAAGGGGAAAATCCGTCTTATTTTGGACTTTTTCGCTCTGATTTCTCTTCGTCTCCTTCAGCATTCCTGCCCGTCACCGTCGTCCGCTACTCCGACCATCGCTTTAAGCTTCGGGCAACCACTTCAGTCTTCTTAAATCAAGTAAGTTTTCGATTTTGAGCTTGTTTTAACTCTTTTTTGGGTGGTCAATGGTAGACTGCATGTGGTTAGGGCTAGGTTTATAGGACGAAATAGGTTAATTTCCGGTGATTGTTGGTGGTGGACGGTGGTTGTGCCATTTTTCCACCTCTGGCATATCGCCGGACGTGTTAGTATATTTTGGTGAGGAGGGCGGTTCACGGCGTCGTTGCAACGGCGATGCATGTGTAACCGCCGTGATCGTTCGTCCTCTGAGTGGGTGATGAGTTTTTCGGTAGAATACTCTCAGATTCTGGTGAAGTTTTGCAATTTTCGGCGAAGCTTCGAACGAAAACTGGGTATGCGTACGGGGAAGCTCCTCGCTTGGGGATGATTTGTTTCGAGCGTCTCCTCGCGGGGAGGTTTCAGTCTTTCTTTTGATGTTAGGGCTTAGGTCAAGGACGTTGTCCTCAACCCTTTGTGCACCCTTTCACTTGACTAGCGGTGGAAGGGTGGATTTGATTTCTTGTCGAATTCACTTTCTTCTCTGCTTTTCAGGTGATCGATATGGCGACGGGGCCAGATAGAGAGATTATCTTAGATACGTCCGAGGAAGAAACAAGCTCTTCGGATAGTAGTAGCTCGACGGCCTCGAGTACCCCTAGTGATGTCGGGGAGGAAGAGGAGTTGGACGATATGGACGAGGACTCCGTTGAGGGTTCCGTGGAGGAATGGGAGGTGGCCGAACCTGCCGAACACGTGTCTACTTTTACAAAGTATTTAGGGGACGTTTTTACGGAGGTTGGACCGGAGGGGGAGTGGAAGGTGCACTTCCCTTCCGAGAATGAGCAGGTCTGTATGGATTTCGGGGACCGCTTCACAATGTATGAATATGCTTTTAAGGAGCTGGGTCTGAGGCTGCCATTCACCGATTTTCAGCAGTCAGTGTTCACGCACTTGAAGTTGGTTCCCACGCAACTGCACCCTAACTCGTTGGCCTTTATCCGGGCGTTCGAGCTGGTGTGCGAGCACCTCGCCATAGGGGCTACTCTTCCTCTATTCTTCACCGTCTTCCATCTTCAAAGACAGCTATCGGGGAGGAAGTATGATTGGGTCTCTCTGAAGCAGCCTCGCAAACTGTTTAAACCATTTTTGGAGTCGATACGGACGTTTAAGGAGCGGTACTATGTTGTCGAACCCGTGTCCGAAGCTGCCCAGGATAATACATATGTCTGAGAGATTGAGGTTGATGAGGATGGGAACGACCTACGCGACGAGGCGGGGAAATTTATTGGGCAAAGAATCTACAAGTTCCCCATTCATTGGGCACCTGACTATTTCGCGAAGAAGCCCGGTGACTACGTTCTCCAACCGTACGAGCTACACGGGCAGGATGCCGTGGCGTACGAGGAGTTGGTAAAGTACGTTAACTCCTTCCTGCTCGCTGAGTGCTGGACGAATAAGGGTAATCTGATCTTTGAGAAGGACGGTAGTCAGAGGGTTGAGTACCAGTTTATCAACACCAAGGCACTGCAGGAGTGCAAGACTCCTAGGGAAGTCGAGAAGCTGCTTGGTAGTTTTAGTTATTTTAGATTTGCTCGTGTTATTTCTTTTCCTCGTAACTAACATGTTCGACTTTCGTTTATGCAGGTGAGATGCCTCAGGCCCATGAGAGGGTTGTGAAAAACGCTCTTGTGAGGAACAAAGCCAGAGCAGTTCCTCTGAAGTCTCGGTTCGCTGGTGCTCGTGCTCCCCCTCCGGCTCAGTCTGCTGCGGGGACCTCTTCTTCTCCTACTCCCGCTCCCCGGGGATCTCCTCTTCCTTTGACCGGACGTCCCAAGCGGCCAAGATTTAATGACGCTGTGGACCTCACTCGGGTATCGGAGAAAGGTTCGAACTTCCTTCTTGCATCCTTGATAGGGGATTCTTCGAGGGAAACTCTTTGATCGTGCCTCGGGAAGAGTCTCTTCATTTGGAAAACATGGATCGCCCGAGCAAGAGGGCGTTGGTGGCTCAAGATGCTTTAGCTTTGGTTAGGATGCTAGAGATGGCAGTCGTTTATGCTAAAGGGGACTCTGAAACTGAGTCCGAACTTAATGCTACCCGGGCTACCATGGAATCCCTCAAAGAAGAAGTCAAGGGTGCGGACGATGCTTGGAAAAAGGCTGAGAAGGAGGTGGCCAGGTTGAAGAAGGAGAATTCCATGCTGGCGGCGGAGAAGAAAGCTGCCGAGGAGATGGTCCAGCAGTTGAGGGCGGTCAATGCCCCGGGTGAAGATGAGCTGGAAGATGTGAAGGAATTAAAGACGAGGTCTAAGCTGGTTGCCCGTATGCTGATGGCCGAGGATGACAGTATTGCTGTCGCAGATGAATCCTTCCGAAACACAGTGGCTCAACTGCGGGTGGTGAACCCCGAGCTTGACTTCTCTTTCGAGGGTACCCACTATCTGGCGCATGTTGAGGATGGCCGGATCGTTATGCCTGACGCCCTTCTTGAAGGAAATGCCGAGGATCAGCCAGCGGAGAGCTAGGGGCCTCAACCCGAGCCTGCCGATCAGATGGACGTAAGAGGGGTTTGTCTTTTTGTTGTTGTAACTTGTCCGACCTGCGTGCCGAGTAATTATTGTAACCTATTTGGGGGGCATGGCCCCCATTTTATGTAATCCAGTATAGTCGTGGTCCTAGTGGCCACTTATTTATGTTTAAATTATATGTTCGATTTGGTTATTTGCATGGTTTTACTTGCTTTTATTCTTTGCTAAGTGTTGTACTCACGCTCGTTGTGAATGTGTGTCTGCCCGTGATAGAGAGTATTTGACTTATGCGAATTTTTAGGGGGATTGCTCTTTGTAGATGTGTTCGGCAGTGAGGGGTACTGATCGAACGACCAGGGAATGTCCTGGCGGGGATGCGGAGCTCAGGTCGCGTTTGAGGCATGAGTTCGCAGTGTGGACATCACATCGCGAGCTGGGGTTCTGCTAGTCATGGTACTTTGACGATGGCGATGCTCGGTCGAGGACCGTCGTCGAGCAGTTACCGGCTCATTATTGAGCGGGGTTCTGCTTTGCTGGTATGCGACGCTTGTACCTGGGCGTGCATAGTGGTCGGTAGCTGACGTTCGTCGTTGTGATGGGTCGAACCGAGAATTAGGGCCTTAGCTATAGTATTGTTTTAGCTTTTTGGCGTTCCATGGTCGAGCAAGTTCTTCCCCGTTGAGATGCTCTAGGTAGTAAGCCCCATTTTCTATTTTTGCTCAGACTCGATAGGGTCCTTCCCAGTTGGCTGCCAGTTTGCCTTCATGAGAGTCTTTATGGTTTCTTCTTAGAATAAGGCTTCCCATGTCGAACTCTCGTCGTATCACCTTGGCGTTGTGCCTGATGGTAATTTTTTGTTTTAGTGAGCTTCGCGGAGGGCTGCCTTAGTTCGGATTTCCTCGACGAGGTCGAGTTCTTCTCTTAATGATTCATCGTTCATCTCCTCGTCTAGGGGCGATTCTGTCCGCCTGGAGGGTACGTGAACTTCGACGGAAATTACAACCTCGGTCTCGTATGCTAGATGGAAAGTTGTTTCCCCGGTTGTAGAGTGTGGAGTTGTGCGGTATGCCCACAGTACGCTGTGCAGTTCCTCGACCCACGCCTTCTTCGTTTCGTCCCGCCTTCGTTTGAGGCCTCGAAGGATGACTCAGTTAGATGATTCAGCCTGCCCGTTTGTTTGAGGGTGCCCGACGGATGCGAAGTGCTGCTTCGTGCCCAGTTGGGCGACGAAGTCTTGAAACTTCTGGTCCGTGAATTGCGTCCCATTGTCCGTTACTATCGCTTGGAGGATGCCGAAACGTGCAAGGATGTTTTGTTTGTAGAAATGCAGGATGTTGAGGGCAGTTATCTCGGCTAGAGCCTCCGCTTCTATCCATTTTGTGAAGTAGTCTACGCCCACTATTAGGTATTTGTTCTGATTCGGTCCTACCACGAAGGGTCCTAGGATGTCTAGGCCCCACCAGGCAAATGGCCACGGAGAGGACATAACCTTGAGCTCGTTAGGTGGAGCCAGGTGCATGTCCCTGTGCCGTTGGCATTTATCGCATTTCTTCACGTGTTCTTTCGCGTCATGCTGTATGGTTGGCCAGTAGTATCCTGCTCGGAGGGCCTTTTGGGAAAGTGACCTTTCGCCGAGATGTTGGGCGTTGATTCCCTCGTGGATTTTACGTAGGATGTGTGCGACGATTTCTTCCTCGACACACTTGAGCAGCGGAATGGAGAATCCCCGCATGTAGAGTTTATCTTCGACCAAGACATAAGAGCAAGCTCTTCGCTTAACTGTGCTGGCCTCTTTTAGGTCGGACGGAAGTTCGTCTTTGGCGAGATAGTTGTAAACAAAGGTCATCCAGCAGTTGTTGTCGCCGATCACCTGCACGTCGAGGGTCGGGGAGGCCTTCTCGATACTGGGTCGAGGAAGTACTTCCTGTATGACAGATTTGTTTCCGCCTTTCTTCTTTGTGCTGGCTAGTTTGGATAGCACGTCTACTCGCACGTTATGTTCGCGGGGAACATGTTTCACTTCCACTGTTGCGAACTTCGCCATTTCCTTCTTGACCAGGGCTAAGTATTTAGCCAGGTTGTCGTTTTTGGCTTGATATTCTCCTCGGACATGGAGGGCCACGAGTTGTGAATCTGGGCAGATGACGATTTCTTCTGCGCCCAGGTCCTCGGCTAGGCGTAGCCCAGCGAGGAAGGCCTCATATTTAGCTTGGTTGTTCAAGGTTGGGAAGGATAGGGTGAGTGATACTTCGACGATGATTCCTTCGTTGCTTTCCAGTATGATGCCCGCACCGCTCCCTGCCGAGCTTGAGGCACCATCCATAAAAATGGTCCATTTACGTGCTTCGCTCGTGGGGGAGTCTGCGAATTTCATTTCTGCGATGAAGTCGGCCAGAGCCTGGGCTTTGAGAGATTTCATGCCTTCATACCGGATGTCAAATTCGGATAGTTTAAGCGACCATTTGAGCATTCGACCGACCATGTCTGGTCGTCCTAGTAGCTGTTTTATGGGTTAATCTGTTCGAACCACGATCGTGTGAGCCAGGAAGTAGTGTCTTAATCTTCTGGCTGCGTTGATGAGGGCCAGAGCCACTTTCTCTATCTGTTGGTATCTTAACTCTGGCCCTTGCAGTGCTTTGCTCGTGAAATATATGGGCTTCTGCCCGTCAGGTGTCTCGCGGATGAGAGCGGCGCTCACTGCTTCGGTTGCTACGGCGAGGTACAAATTCAACGTTTCGCCATTGTTCGGGCGAGAGAGGACTGGTGGCTCTGAGAGTGTCTGTTTCATATGGATAAGGGCCTTGTCACACTCCTCGGTCCATTCGAATGCTGCCTCCTTGCGGAGGAGTTTGAAGAATGGTAGGGCGTGCTGGGCAGACTTGGCCACGAAACGAGATAGTGACGCGAGCATCCCATTGAGGGACTGGATTGACTTCTTGGACTTGGGCGTAGGAAACTCGGAGAATGCTCGGCACTTATTGGGATTGGCCTCGATTCCTCGTTCCGTTAAGTAGAAGCCGAGGAACTTGCCTGCTCGGACACCGAACGTGCACTTCTCCGGGTTAAAATGCATTCTGTATTTTCTGGCCTGTTTGAAGACCTTTCTTAAATGGGCAGCATGATCGGTTTCCTCGTGGGATTTCACGATCATGTCGTCCATGTAGACTTCGAGCATGTCGCCTATTTCTCCCCGAAAGATCTTGTTCATCATTCGTTGGTAGGTTGCTCCGGCGTTCTTCAGGCCGAAGGGCATTACGTTGTAGTAATAGTTGCCCGATTCAGTCATGAAGGCCGTGTATTTTTTGTCGGCCATTGCCATTGGAATTTGATTATAGCCCGAGTAGGCGTCCATAAACGATAAAAGTTTAAAACTGGCATAATTATCAACAAGTTTATCAATATTGGGGAGGGGGTAGGCATCCTTCGGGCATGCCTTATTGAGATCGGTGTAATCAATGCACATGCGCCATTTTCCATTAGATTTTTTAACTAGTACAACGTTGGACAACCAAGTGGTGTACTTGGCCTCCGAAATAAATTTGGCCTCGAGGAGGTCCTTTACAGCTTTTTCAGCAGCCTCCGTTTTCTCCGGAGACTGCTTTCTCCTACGTTGTGCTACGACCTTGACAGCCGGGTCAATTGTCAGCTGGTGGCAGGCGACGGACAGATCCAAGCTGGGCATTTCGGCGGCGCTCCATGCGAGGAGGTCGGCATTATCACAGAGGCATGCTTTGAGCTGCTTCCTCGCGATGTCGGGCAGGTCTGCTCCAATCTTCATTCCCTGCTGAGGGTCGTCACCGAACAGAACGATCTCGAAGTTACCATCTGGGATTGGGTGCATCGGGTGGGAGCTGCTGCTGGACGTTGTAGACGGGTTGGCTGAAGCTGCTCGTTCCTCCTGTTGGTCTTCTTCGGGGAAACGAATGTCGAGGTCAATGGAGTCGACCTGGGGCAGAGGCTTGGCTTCCTCGGAACTGCTTGGCAACGCTGGCTTGCTCGACGCTTTTGGCTTGGGCGCAATGGCGTTGAGCCCTTTTGTAGTTGCTTCGAAACACCGTCGTGCAGCTTCGATGTCGCCATGTAGGGCGGCGACCATTCCTTTTGAAGTGTAATACTTCATCTTCAGGTGGACTGTTGAAGGCACCGCTACCAACTCGGCCAGAGTTGGCCTTCTGAATATGCACTGGTAAAGCAATGGGCAGTGGATTACCAGAAATTGTACCTTCACAGATATGGCCATCTCAGCTGATCCAAAGGTTACGATCAGCTCAACGTATCCCCATGGCTTGGTCACTGATCCGTTGAATCCCTGTAAATCAGACCCTACATAGGGGGTAAGGTGTGATTCGTCCAGCTGAAGTGTTGAAAATAGTTGGGAGTACATGATGTCGACCGAGCTGCCCTGGTCGACGAGGATTCTGCGAACGTCGAAGTTCGCCATTCGGGCTCTGACGAGCAAAGGTATGCTCGAGTTTGGGGATCCCCCGAGGAGCTCTTCCCGGTAGAAGGAGATGGGGATGGAGCCCTTCTGGGCCTGATCAAGCGTGGTCACCTTATTGGAGCTTGTGTTGATCAGATGCTCGAATTTTCGTTTCACGGAGCCCACCGTGACTTTGTTGAAGCCCCCGCCGGAGATAACCATGGCAGAGGAAAACGTCTCCCACAGGCTGTGGGCCGTAAAATAAGCAGGGGCGCTGAGCCCGTCCGGGACATAGAAGTCCTCTGGTCGCGATATAGACATAGCGACCTGTATGTTGACGTCTTCCGAGGAGGGTACTTCTTCCTCTATCTTCTTGGACTTCTGGGCATCCTGCTGAGGAGTGTCCTTCTTCTTCACGAAATGTTTCAGGTGGCGGTCCCTGATCAGTATCTCAATAGCATCCTTCAAATGGATGCAGTCTTCTGTAGTGTGGCCGTGACTCTTGTGGAAACGATAGTATTTTGATTTGTCAACGTTTGGCCTGGCCGGCAGTTGTTTGGGGAAGCAGACCCCTGCCTGCTTGAACTCCGAATTGGCACATTCGGACAGTATCCTATTCCTGGAGACGGTCAGGGGGTGTAGTCGTGGAACCGCCCGGAGGGTCCCTTGCTGTCGCGGGAGTCTCGGGGACGGTCCTCGCGCCTCCGTTCACCCCGACGAGATGTCGAGGCTTCCTCTCCTCTGGAGGTCCGAGCGTTCTCCTGATGGCGTGATGCTCAGATGTTGCAGGCCACAACCTTCTCTTCGTACTGAATGTGCGATTGGGCTTTGAGGAGGAGGGCGTCTAGGTTCCTCGGTGGTGCGAGACCGACGGCTTTAGAGAACTCGGAGCCCGGGCAGAGCCCTTGCTCGAGTAGGAACTTCTTCATTTCGTCCGTTGTAGGGACCTGTACTTCTTCTTTATTGAACATCTCGATATATGTACGGAGAGGTTCGTCCTTTCCTTGGATTATGCCCCAAGGGAGGCCTCAGTCTTGGGATGACGGCGAGAAGCTGTGAAATGCCGTGAGAACATCCTGCCCAGTTGTCTCCACGAGGTGATGTACTCGTCGGGCAGCTGCTTGTACCATGTCATCGCCCCCTTTCGGAGCATGGTCGGAAACAACCGGGATTTGATGGCGCCTCGTACGCCGCAGTAATCCAACAGTGCATCGATGTTCTCGATGTGCTCGTCGGGGTCAGTGGTCCCGTCGTACCTGCATAGTGACGGGGGTTTCTCCAGGCCCTTAGGGAGACGGGTAGCCAAGATCTCCTGGGACAATGGGCCGTGACGCTCATCATCGCTGCTTGAACTGGTGAATGACGGGGACCGAAGGGTACGCTCGCGGCGGTGGTTTCTTCGGGGAGAAGGGGAATGTTTCCTTCGAGGAGAAGGTGAGCGATCCCTTCAGGGAGATGGTGAACGGGCCCGACCTTTAGACTTGACCGGGGGAGACTGCTCGTTCCTTCGAGCCCTTTTGTGGCCGGGAGAGTGTTGGTCACGCGGGGAAACCTGGTCACGCTTCTGGGTGGCGCGAGGGTCAGGATCTTGGCGCAGTCTTCAGTCATTATCTCTCTAGGGCTGCGGGCTCCTTGATTATCGCTGGTTCCTCCGCGGAGGAGGAGATCTTGGACACCTGGATTCTTCTAACGCCCCGATCCTCTCGTTCTGCTGTAGGATCAGGGTGTTGGTTTTGTTGATCGCCTCCAGGAGGGCTGCCACGGCCGGGTCGGCGTTGGGAGGAACAGGAATGGGCTAGACGTCCAACGTAGGTTGATCGTTGTTGCGGTCAGCAGGGGTGGGGGAAAGAGAAGTTGTGGCTCCGTCCCTAAGAAAACGGGAATCTCGGAGAAGAGATGATTGGCCGTCAACGTCAGTCTTGTTGAGGGGGAGGACAACGGTTTATAGAGCACCTTTGGCGTGATCTTGAGAGGCCATGATGGTGATGATATTTGAAAATTGTTTTGATCTTCGGTTTTCGGGGAAAGAAATATGGGGAGACCAATGATTCCCACAGACGGCGCCACTGATCGTGAAGGCTGGATCAGATCCTGTAGAAGTGGGCCACCAAGTACGCCTGGGATGCTGGTCATCTAGAGAGGAGGAGGGGGTGTACCTGCAAGGCACTCCGACGCTCAAGTAAGAAAGGGTAAGAGAAGAGGGACAAGTACAAAGTGTTAGTTCGTAGGGTGAATATTGGATACCTGACCCTCTCAAGCGAGAGGGTTTATATAGAGCCCCCAGCGCGTGGCCAACGATCCTATTTTCGGGGCGAAATAACTGTTTTCCCGAATAATAGGTAACTACCCAAACTAGCCGTTATGTCGGGCAGGGTGCCCAAAACTAGCTGTTATGTCGGGCAGATGCATAGTTTCGGGCACCTGCCCATAGCTGTTCGGGGAGTGGGTGAGCCGTGCGTAACGGGCATTGTTTCCGAGGAGGAGCGATGCAGTCCCTGCCCGGTCAGAGGGGCATAAAGGTAACTTTCACCCCTTTGTGGATTGGACTTAGGCAATTTGGGCCGCTCTGGAGCAGAAGTGGATTGGGTCATGTCTAGCCACTGGTCCAGTCCAGAACAATATATATATATATATATATATATATATATATATATATATATATATATTTCAAACCTGGATGTTACTATACCAAGCATATGAAAAATTAGTCTTGAACACATCTTAATACTGAATGTTTACATTGCCTTTACAAAAAGTATAAACACAAAAATTGACATTGGCCTACATGTTAATCCTGCTTGAGACCACCTGCCACCACAATGGTTGCTGCACTATCAAAACTATGGCCATTTTGGATTACACTGTCCAAGTATAAAAAACACAAATTGGACGTTTATTCCATTAACAATATATGAATAAAACAAAATTATATTAATTCAATGCATAAGCTAAATATGACTTTTACCTCTTATATATTTTGGAAGACCTCTTTATAAACAACATTTGTTGCTGACTCCTTGGCATTATTTTTTTCATCATGCACCAAAATCTTGATTCCTTTCTTTGATGTCACTCTTGAAATAGCAACATAAGTTTGACTGTGGCTAAAGACATCACGAGGCAAATATAAACCCACCCAATCAAGCGATTGACCTTGTGATTTGTTGATGGCTATAGCATAGGACACAATAATTGGGAACTGTCTTCTATTCAATTTAAATGGCCAAGGAGATTGTGATGGTGACATATCCATTCGTGGTATGTAAATGATATTCCCATGACCTTTACCACCCATTATTCTTGCTTCAAGCACATAATTAACCATTTTAGTCATAACCAAACGTGTACTGTTACACAAACCATCCGATTGATCAAGATTCCGCATTAACATAATCGGTGTTCCAATTTTCAATTTAATGTGATGTCCGGGTAATCCAGAAGTTCTTAAAGTGCTTAGAAATTCTGGACTTAACATTTCAATCACATCCATGTCATGTATTTCAGACCTATCAATTGAGTTAGAGCTATAGTAGTGTCTTGGCTCACCTAAAACGAATGAAAAAGTAATTGTAAAGTCATTGAGTAAGGAAAAATATTTATTATATTAGAAGATTCAAAACTATACTGTATAGTAGGAAAAAGTAAATTTAAATAATATACCTGGCATAAGATTAAGAACATGATCATTGATTTGATCAACAGTTTCAATTGTTGCTGCTAGGATGGCTTGACTCTTGAGGTAATCATATGAATGGTAGTTATCCGAAAAGTTCGGATATATACTGTTTACAATTGCTTCTATTGGATCCTCAAAATCTATTATTAAAATATCAGTAGGTATATCAAATTCAACATATCCATCATTTGGTTCTTATATTTTACCCTCACCAAGATTTAGCAACCATTTTGAAAAAAGCTCAATTTCGAGGCATTCGGTTGGATTTTTACCACTTTGAAGTCTCATATTTTTGGTAAGTGTAAGTACTTGGCATTCATTCCAAATGTATGAGGCATTTAAATCACTGTGTACAATATCAGAACGGGTTCCTCTTGGAACAACCAGGAGAATTTGTTTGAAATCACCTCCAAAAACAATGACTTTGCCCCCAAATATGGATTCAGAATTTGGATGTTTACCTATTATGTCTCTAAGTGTTCTATCAAGACCCTCAAATGCCTGTTTGTGAACCATCAGAGCCTCATACCAAATTATTAATTGTGTTTATCTAAGCATTTCTGCAAGATCATCTTTTGTTTCAATATTGCAAAGTGAATTTTCTAAAGTTGGCACGGGAATTTTAAACTTCGAATGAGTCGTTCTCCTGCCAGGGAGCAAGAGTGGCGATACCACTCGAGGCAATGATAATTACTATTTGATGCTTTGATCTCAAATGACTTGCTAGTGTTTGCCATATAAATGTTTTACCGGTTCCCCCATGTATATGCAAGAAGAAGACCCCGCCTTTTTGTTCTGTCACAACCTTGATGATTTTATTAAAAATCAAGTTCTGTTCTTCTACAAAATATTAAAGAATTATTATTAACATCATATCTAATACTGTAACAATTAAATACTATGTTCAAAGTTTAAAATACAATATAATATAACCATATCATCACCATAATATTGAATGACTACATTGTATTATTAAGGTAGGATAACATAGGAAATGTGCAAACAGGAAAAACAATTCGAAATATATGCATGTAACAGTGGATGTTGTGATTAGTATCATAAAAGAGTCATGTTGTGCTTTATACGTCAAATGCTAATGACAGAACTTTAGCTACATGACAAATTGATATTTTTGGTATGTATTTTTAATGAATCCAATTATATGGATGTCACACTTGTTATAAGTACCTGTCAGTGATGCATACAAACTTTCAAATTGTGTTTTAAGTTCAGCAACATCATAATTCCGTTCGTCGTAAATAAATCTATTTCCAAGTTGTTCCAAAACATAGCCATTTGGATATGGATTTGGTTTGAAATCCTTCAAAGTACGTCTGTTCGCTTGCAAAATCTTTTCAATATCAAGTAATGTTAAATTTTGAATTTCTTCATCATTTAATAAAGACCTATAATAGAAAAACATTTTTTTAGTCGCAACTTTTCTTATAATGGTATGTAAGGATACATGAGTTTAAAGAATTTTTGCAAAAACAAAATTTAGTTAAAACTATACTAGAATTGGAAGATAAAAGTCACTGTTCATGCAAAATACCATCCGATACCCATGTCCAAGTCTTATTCCATACATGACTTGGTCTATTGAGTGCACCTGACAACAACATAATTACAAATAATTTTCTAAAAAATCCTCCCGAACCCCACACACTTGCTTCTTTTATAGCCATAATAAATTCCTTGTCATCTTCAAGGAATCCCATTGCAAAACATGCATCTCTAAAGCTGAAGTATTGTGTATCACCAACTTTATGAATGTTTTCGTAAGTTGTTGGTCCTTTGACAACGGTTAGTATCATTCTCAAATAGAACAACTCCCCCGTTGTAGGTGGAACCCAAATCAATCGGCCAATTGTAAAACCTTTCTTTCTTGGTTTCCAACATCTGTTCCTCTTATCATAAACAATCTTAGACACAAATTGACCATATGTGAGGCTTCTTACATCTTCATACTTTTCATTTGCAATAAGCCAAGCAGTAAACATGGACTCGGTCACACTTGCTCTTTCAATAACATTTTCCATTGTGACATGGTCGGTAAAAAATACAACTTTCTCTCCAATTAAATGGTAGAACATATGTTCCACAGCTGGTTTTCATGCATGAATTTTGAAAGAGAAAATTCTCCAACATGCCTCACTTGGTGAGACGTAACGACAATCAATGTATTGTTGAATTTCATCTATAGCCCCACCCAAATTTGAATTTCCCCCTTTAGCTTGGACAATCGATGTCGTAATTCTATCATAGCCCTTATAAATGTATTTGAATAAGTACTTAATGCCCGAACATTGGTTGCACCATTCCATATTAATGCGTGCTTGAAATTTCAACAACAACCTTGTATTGTATGGAACAACATGTTTATTGTCAAGGGAAACACCATTTTTAACAACTGTATGGAAATTTGACCTTCTTCTATATTGAGCGTAACCATCTTTGTCAACAGTTGTTGTCTCATTGAATTGTATTGGATAGAATTTAGAACATCTCCTATTTTTCATGCATGGTGATGACATTCTTGCCAAGCCACATGGACCATGAATCATATGTTGCCTCACCAAATTATAAAGTCTCGGATGTAATGTAGGATCAGGTATTTCACAAGAAATAATCTTGTCAATATCAGAAGGGTTCGGATACTTACTCTGAGAGTGCAAGAAAATTAGAATGTCTGCATGTGGCAGCCCTCTCTTTTGAAATTCAGTTGTATATATAACTGTAATGTAATGAAATAGTGTCAGTATGTTGGCATAAAAAACTTTCAAATGCATCAAATTATTAAATAATGATTTTAAAAACTTTCCAAAATCAAAAACATACATGTGTTAAGAAAACATGCCAGTAGGTTAGTATTATTGGAAACATTTAGTTTATGCATTCAAGGCTTATTGTTATAAAGAGTATGGATAGGTTGTTATGCTAACGCATTAATGTTCTCCACATGCAACAATAATAAATGTGTTAGGCCATGTATAAAGTAGGCAATTTTATATTCATTAAAAACTTGGTATTGGCATTCTGTTATAGAATCTCACGTGGATTTCTTCTTTGCTATATTACGATATGGAAAGTCTTAAATTTAAACAGCACACGTGTCAGGCTTTATCATGTTACAATAATATCATCAGCATGATAAAGTATAACACAATGATATAAAACTTACATGCTAACACGCTTCCAAATATATGCCTGCGTGTAATATCAACCATTAATTCATCAAACTTAATTTTGAAGACCCTTAAGATAATATCCGAACCCTCGTGCGACTTTAAATTGTATTTTGCACACTCTCAGGAAACCCAACTTAGGAATGTCAAACACAAATCAGGAAACCCAATTGTACTTGAGATAGCCATACCATCAAAATACAATTGATCCATATATCTTTTGCTACCAACAAATGACGAAGGCAAGACAACTCTTTTTCCGGCTTTTGCATTTGTGTTTTTATTCAATTTGCTATCATTTTCTTTTAATTTGTGATACTTGTCAACTTTTAGTTTAGATTGGTTTTTCCTTAACCAATTAAGCCTTTCAGTTTCCATCATTGTGTATCCATCAACCAAAAATTGTTGAAATCACTACAAGAAAATTGGCAAATTACGACGGTTAATTTTGGTAGATTATGTCGGTTAGAACCGACGCAAATTTCAAGTCACGACGGTTCCTCCTCTGTCGTAGAAACGTGTGTCGCGAGGTTGTTTTGCGACGGTTCGTAAAACTGTCGCTCCAACTGCCGTAATTTTCCGCGAAGGTTTTAAAATTGCCTCCAATATATTATTACAACGGTTGTAACCGCCATAATTATATAATATATATAATTAAAAATAGCGACGGTTGTAACCGCCATAATTATATAATATATATATATGATTAAAAATAGCGACGGTTGTAACCGCCATAATTATATAATATATATTTCTTTAAAAATAGCGATGGTTTAGAACCGCCGTTAATTATATATTATTTTTAAATTAAAATTTGCTACATTATCTCCTCTCTTCATGTTAGTAGAATACCAATACTACTACAATATTCAATTCTAATGATACAAAATACCATGAAAAATTATAATTTTATTAAACAAAAAACTATCAAGATCCACAAAAAAATCTATTATTACTTTTACAAGTATTGTTATGACTTTATCCATCTTATGCTGATTGTAACTTGGGCTACTATATCCTTTTTCAGATCAAAGTGGAAAACTTGAATGTCTGTCTGTTATTGCAAAAATTGGATCACACTTAGCAATTTGCTGCAGAGCTGAAAGTCCTGCTTCATGGGATACCTTACCTCTCATGTGTATTGTAAGCATCAACACTTGACTGATGCTCTTGAGTTGCTGCCACTAATTCCTCATCAATTTTATCAATCTCAACAACATCGTCAACCTGCTCAACTTGCAGTTATCATACAACTTAATTAAACTTCAATGTCTAGGTTATGAGTAACAAACTAAATGGTGGCAACTTTTATTAATGGAAAATGACATAGGCTATTACTCTGCATGCAAATTGTGAAGGGAAATTAATACCTTATGTAATACAATCTTGAACTCCAAAAGTTCGTTATATGATTGCCGAAGTTTGTCACTATTAGAGTTCATTTCAATTAGCTCGTGTTCGTGCTCAACAAGATGTACCTGATAAAAGAGAAACCCAACAGAACATCTATAGTCAGGTCCAAAAGTGAAAATCCTTGAGCAAACTGAAAAACTACTCAGTAATGACTGCCAACTTAAGTTATGGTATCACGTACTTGTTAACAGCAAGACAACATTTAACTCGAATATCAACCCTTATGCAACAATCATATTTGATGTAGAAAAAAAAACAGAAAGAAACCTCTAAATCCTCCAAGTCAATGTCCGGTTGCAATAGAGTACGAGAAGACGACATTAGACCAGTTTTATCGATTTGATCCTTGAAAAATCGTAGCTTTCTTGACATTTCTGCACATTGCTTTACCCGCCAAAATGAAATGCAGATAATATCTGTAATAAGGAATAAAAAAGAAAGAAATCATATCACAATCACGTGTTCTTAGTTTAAACCGTAACAGTGCCTCCACCAGTCTAAAAATAAACCAAAAAAGACAGCAAACTCAATGGACACCAAATTCTAGAAAATATACTCACTTTAGTCTCAAATATAAATAAATAAATAAAAGATAAAAAAATCAAACTCACACCAAGTCACTAATTAAGAAGATCCGTTAACTCTTTAATTTTATTAATAAAATAATCATAAAAGTAATTGCATCTTCCAAACTTCCAGCGTGGGAATTTATGTGTGGTTTTAGAAAATAAAATGCAAATTAATTGAAGGAGTTCAGAATGTAACAGGAGTTCTCACTAGTGCAACAAAGTGTACCTGATTAACAAACGTTCTCTGGAAAGGGCTTTTGTCAGCATTTAACTGCAGACAAAAAAACAGTGTTCATAAGAATTCAATGATGAAATAACATAGAAAACTACTATACAAGCAATATCCAATTATAAAATTTAGAAGGCCAAAAAGTATTTCTCCTACATATGGAGGGAAACAAAATAGTCTAAAACAAAATTTGAATACTATTTCATAGTACACCTGTAAACTGCCATTCAAATTACCTTCTACAAATAGGTGTAGTTGGATAGCATTGTGTATAATATTACAAAGATACAACATTGAAAGTAACATATTATTTATTTGTAAGTCAAACATATCCAGATGAGGTCAGTCAAGATCCGGCTCAAAAACTATCACTTCCAAGAGGTATAGCAATTCTCACATGTAGATGGCTCTTCACAAGTTTTATAGCAATTACTGAGTACTGTCCTTTTATAATATTCTAAAACAGAAGCTAACATAGAGTAATAATAAATAACAATTTAAATCACAAAATAGTCTTCCAACATGATACACCACATGCCTGATGAAAATAGTCAGCATAAGCAAAACCAGTTCCTAAATTACAATTGGAAATGACCGTTATCAACGGCATTTGAATACACAATTACACATTAATGCAGTCTAACTTAAAAAAAAAAACCAATCAAACAAGTTTCAACATAGAGCAGTAATCTACAAGTTGACTGCAAGTTGAACCGAAAAAATCACAGTATTCATCGCTTGAACAAATGAAAAAGGATTACTATATTAACCACCTTCATCTTCACTCAAACAAACTTATAAACAAATTACTAAATACTCAATAGTGCTCCACAACCCATAATAATGCAATCATGCAACAAAATCCATACCTCCCAAGTCTTGAACCATAACTAGATTCAACAATTTTTTAATAAAACTATGCTCGAACTTTGGATCAGTTGCTACAAACTATTCAGCAAGAAGGATCCAAACCCATCTAACTAACCTATCAATAAATCCACACACCGGCACTAGAATCCTACAAATTTGCATTCAACATTGAATCATCGATTCGCGCAGTACTACATTTTCACCATTTCTTAACTCTCGCACTCAATTCAACTAACATTCAATTCAAAGAAAACCTCAAAAACACAAAAGAAAGAAGAAAAAAACTCGGAATCATGAACAAACAATTTGGATCTGGAAGAGAACTTACGTCTCTGAATTGAAGAAGACCGAGTTCGCCTAAATAGGAGACGACACGCTGAGCGGACTCAGTCGGGATGATGAATAAATGAAGTTATTCAAGCTAATTAAATGGGAAGGGAAAGCCTTTTTTGTGTATGACTGCATTAAAAAAGCGGTGTACCATTTTTGAACAGAGAAAATTCATTCCTTCTATAAGCCACTGCTATCATTCAACTATGATAGTAGCAGTCAGGTCTAGGAAATGTGCTTAATCAATTACACAAATCTAGAACAAAGTATTGATAAATAGATGTAATGAAGATAATACCTGTGATGCTAGTGGCAAGCAAACCAAGGTACTTGGTGATGGGAAAGAGATGTGTTACACTTGTTTGGTCCAAGAGCGTGTACTACATTCAACATTCCGACCTAAGCATCCAACACAAATACCATCTCAATCTGCACCACAGATAATAATATGTTTTGAACTTCCATTTGTATTTCAAGTGCCTCAACAATCTTCAAACTTCTAGCAAACACAACACATTTGATCAATGAAAATTATAGATAATACTGTTTAAATATTTGCTAAATTTAAAATTAAAATTATTACTGTCATTTGATTCGGGTTCACGACATTGATTTCTCTACTGCATTGACTGCCACTACTTTGAATCTCTATGTAATCTGCATCCATGAATCAAGAATTTAAAGATTAAACAAAATTATAAAACTATCAATCATTCTGTTACTGACTAACCTTTGATTATCATTACGGTAAAACCCAAAATAGCGGCCGATATTTATTATTGCGGAAAACCAAAAAACCGCAATGTATATCCGCCACAGCGGCCATGGCGCTGCAATTTGATAACACTGCTTCAGAAACGTTGTCGTGTGAGTTGAGGTGTGAAGCTAAGTCCAAACATCTCCTTGAGGGCTCGTCCCTGCTCTGAAAACCTTACTAACCTCGCAACTACTGCAACACTCTGCATTATGTGGTTCATATCAGTACTGCTCCATAGACGGTTTGCAAGCTGCATCCTCCTGCGCCTTGAGTTCAATCCAATACCCCATTCTTTGAATACCCTTTTCCTTTTTTCCTCAGAAAACCTCTTCTGCATAAGTTTCACAAGCATTTCTCTCTCCCTCCGAAGAGCTTTCACACTGTGTCCCCAAACAAACACATGTCAACATGAAATGTACAAGTTAAGTAGCAAACCGTCATAGTGTAATTAATACAAAGCTATGAAATGTATAAGTTTCAAATAATTGTAGGAGTGACAGAAAGGATGAACCTTTTGGTTAATGTGATTGGTTGGCTGTTTTTCTCAGACTGGTTTTCATCAAAAAATGTCTCTTTGAGGAAGCATAGTCTTCTGAGTTCTACCTCCATGTAAATGGAGTCTGTTTGTTCACCCCTGAAGAAAAGAAATTAGGTCCTGTGGGTTAATGTCACATAGCAAGATTGCCATAGTTCAATTATCTCTTTTTGCTGTCTCTTAAACTGATATTGAAGCTGATGACCTGGAAGATATGGATAATTAGATGACAAACCAACCTTGATATCAATAGCTAACATTCTCAAGTTACCTCAGAAGCACCATATATTGGGAACTACTATGAACAAATCATCTAAACAGCACAATCAACATCCACTTCAACATTCCATTATGTTATTGTTATTGTTTTGAATCATTTGAACCGAATTGGAAGATATTGTTTCAAACTATACCAAATCATCAATCAAACCAAAACTGAACCATAACAAAGTAAATAGGCATGGAGTGAACACTCTCAGCAACAACAATAAAACCACATAAATGTAAACTAGACACAAATTCGTTCATATAATCAAGCACAAAAAACAAAATCCACAAAAAAAAAGTGATTAAGAAAAATCAAACCAAATTGAATAAATTAAAAGAAAAAAACATAACACTGAAGTTTCAAACTAAGTGAGCAGACCAGAATAGTTACATAAGGAAGTCCCTCCAAAGTAACTCATACATCAACCAATTAGTTCCAATTTTGGATGAGCCATTGCCACCACCATTTCGGTTTGATGGAGCGGAAACAACACTATCAGAGATATCAATTGATCAATAAGTATTCAAGGCAAAAATACTTCATATTTCTAAACAGAAAAAACATCTATGAGCGCACCTGTTAGCAATTTTCTTCAGCTCATCAAACATTTCACGAGGAGAGAGGTGTCCCATTACCAACCAAGGAGAAATTTTGCATGAAAAGTGTGCACCATATATACTCTGTGTCCTATCCTTAAACCCCTTGTTTGGTTGAACTATGCACTCAACTGCAAATCTTTTAAGCCTCTGTAGTGCTTCAGTATCCCCTCCTGCCATAGAAGTATTTGGCCCTGCCTTCCCATCATGCACAATGTCAACAACCAATATAGATTGTTGATGACAAATACTTCTATATAATGAAATAAGTCCAAGAAAATACAGATAGCAACATAATGCAAAAGCAGACATAGTTTAGCAAAAACAAGAGGCGGTGAAAATAGTCGTAAATTTCTGGCAAAAACAAACACAATTGATTGAATAATAAAAAGGTAAATACTGGTTTATTTTGAACAAGAGTTTGAACCATGAATATTGGACTCATGTCAGTGGCTTGAATCAGATTCATGTGTCTAAGTTTAACAAAAAGTGTGTTTAGTAGCAATTAGTGCTATATAAATTGAGAACCACAACCATTAGTTAAAAAAAAAAATTGGAACCACCGCCACCCAAACACTGTCGGCAGTAACATGTTTAATTCTTAACTACCAGCTGACATAAGCTATCTATACAACCACCGAAAAGTGATTCATCTTACCCAAAAGAGAGAGTACAGACTCTGACTGATATGTTTACAAACTCAGCGCAAGAAAGACATTTTGGCTATGCATCCACTATTCCTCGGCAGCTTCCACTCATTTAATAATCTCTTACACGAGATCCTGTAGCATGGTGGGCCAATCAGATTCGTCTGACAATTCACGAGTGGCGGTTCTTCTTAGGTCATCGCTTGTAGCATCGAGAGATTGAATATTGGGTTTCTAGAATTGGTGATGGAAAGACCTATGTAACAATGAATAAATAGATTAGGGCATATAAGAGAGATTGAGATATGAAGATGAAGAAGGTGAAATAAAATGCAGAGTTGTACATAACTTCGACAATGGATGATTATGGAGGTTTTGAATGGAAATCTCAGAATCGAAATAAAAAGGAGAAACCGTGAATTGGGAGAGAAAACACTATTTTAGGGTTCTAGAACGTGGGAAAAATAAAATGTGAACGTGACTATCGAAATAAAGGGCATATTATTTTTTTCAAGAAGAATGTCGCGACAGTTCACTAAAACTGCTGCAAGACCCGCCTTTAACTTTATGTGAGGGCAGTTTTGGAGCAACTGTCGTAAAGGATGTGTCACAATCTTTATATTTTCACGACGATTAGTCAAAACTATCGTCTGAACTATCGCAATCTATAAGTTGCGACAGTTACGTGTCAACTGTCGCAACCCAAGTGTCGCAAATCAACAATTTTCTTGTAGTGAATAGCCTTCTTGATGCAAAAATTGTTTTACCTTCACATTTTCTTTGTTGCAATCTGTATGAAAGCCATTCCATTATTGTTTGACGGTTTCTTTTAGTGACCTCCACTTCACCTTTGTAGGCATGTAGAATATTATCCCTAAATCCATCCTCTTCAAAAGGGAATAGCAAAGGATATTGAAATGCAAGGTAGCAAGGATGAAACTCATCGATTCTTTGTAAACTTCCACCGCGCTCTTGAATAATGATATCTCTCTTGGTACCAGTGTCAACATCACCAACTATAAGAGCAGCAACTTCTGAAACAGCTGGCTTGTTGTAAACACGACCATCAGTTTGACGGTCAGATATGAACTTAAGTTTTAAATCTCTGATATTTGGATTTTTCAGCATATCACGTGCCATTCTAAAGACTTTGGCATGAACATTATAATGATCCAACATGTCTTTCAGTTTGGTTACTATGGTCCTGTCAATTTGTTTGTTTTCCCTGTAATATGAAGGACAAATGCATAAATTCGATTTAGTAATGTAATACATGCCATTAATCCAAAAACTTATGTAAATGGAATTCACCTAAAACATTCCATGCGGTTGTCTATTTCATTGTCTGTGTAGAAAATATACAGCTGGGCATATTTTGGTGGTTGACCAATCTCTGGCAAAAGCGACCCGATTCTATGGCATGCTTGCCCATGAAGCCTTAATGTAGGGGGCCACCACCCTTGTTGAATTTGGTATCAAATTTCATTCCAGGTGATGTAAAAGAAATCATAGCATTATACGTCTTTGTGTTGGACTGATAATTTTTTCCATCCACACACGATCCGTCAAATAGAAGGTGTTGAAGAATGAGTGGTGGGTCCTTAAGCATTGGTAGTTTCGCCTTCCTTCCATGACAGCATTGTGAAAATTTAGGACATGTAGTATTCCTTGACTTACTCACTCTTTCACCATACCACATGCAAGCAAAACAATATTGGCACTCCCATACCAGGTCCCCAATATCTAAGAATTCTGTTGACATATAATATGTTAAAAGTATGAGGCCAATATATAAAAGAACAACTCTGAAAACATTCACATTGTTTATAGAATTTCATAATTATTAACACAAATAATTTTAGTCTGGCTAACCTTGAAGGTGGTTATCAACGTCGTAATCTTCATCATAATCCACCTCACTATCAGAATCATCATTGGATAAATCATCAGAGTTGGAATCCAAATCATGAGAATGCAGAGTGTGGTATGTGTAGGGCTTATTAGAATGTTGTGGTATGATGTTATTTGAGAAGGAGGTGGTAGGACGTCGTTGTCCATCCATAGAAGATTGAGGTAGTGTATCATCATGTTCATAGTTGACAGAAGTTGTAGCATGAAACTGGTTTAAAAGGTTAACACCGACAGGTCTAACAAATGAGTTGGTTTTATTCCGACATTGACGTTTTAAAGGCTGGGTATTATTATTAAAACCAAAACCAGTATATTCTTGAAGAAGTGTTTGGCTTGATATTGAATGTGTTTGATTCAATTGTGTGCTCGACTGTCCTGTTGGAGGGATATTTTCTTTACCATTAGAATTAGATAGTTGTTTCTTGCTCATCATTGAGAATTTACATTTTTTCCTCGCTGCAGCTGCAACATTGTTATTTCCATCCATGGTTTTTCATCAACTAAAACTCATACACACAAGACTAATTCTTCATGAAGAGTGCAGTATAGGTATACCTTTTTTGTGTTTTGGGAAAAAATATCAAAATAAGTGAATTCTCCAATGGCGCGGCAAAACTTCCCTCTAAAAGTCAAAATGGTATTTAAAGGGAAATTGGTATTTTTTTCATACGTGTCGTACCAACTACAACTAAAGAAATGGAGTTATAATTTAAAAGTGTGGGTCATATGAAATTGGCAAGTTATATTATAATGTACAAAAAAGTACAACTTGACTTTAGTTGTAGTTGGACGCTGAACTTGGTTTTGCTCACCACGTGCAACTTGTAGGGTGTGTTAGTTTTGCTCACCATTGAGATGCACATATTATATAGATGTGGTGCAGAGTTGATATACCTATGCTGAATGGTAACAAAAATTTAAAGTACTTTATTGTAGCTTTATTTAATATAATGAGTAGGTGAGGTAGTTTATATCCATTAATGTCATAATATATATTATGATGACAAATGGCATATCTGTGTTGTGGTAGGATAGGTTAAAACATTATTAAAAGCATGAACTTTGTGTACTAGCTTTATGATTTGCATGAGAAGTGAGAAAATGTTCTCAAAGAAGTCAATTGAAGTTCCCAAATCTAGGTAAAGTATTGTAACATAAGATGCATTTGAATTTAGTTTAAAGAATGTGTTAATATATGTTTGTATTGTTGTAGTGCATACGACATGCAAGAAGCCCAAAGTGTGGATGATAATAATGATGTTGATGAGGAGGAAGATGAATTTGCTGATGCATGTGATGAAGATGTTATAGAGCTTCTTGGTGGAGAGGAAGATGAGGATGATGATGATGAAGAAAAAGATGAGGATGATGATGGTGATGATGATGATGATGATGATGATGATGATGATTCTGTTGATGATTCTGAAGATGACGATGAAGATGTGGAAGATGAAAATGTTGATGAAAATGATGAAGAGGATGAAGATTTTGAGGTGTATTGGGAAATTCTCATAACATCACCTGGGATTGCACAAAGAAATGTCATGGTGATTTACTAATATAATATGTTTGTAATGTGTATGTTATGTATTGTTGGTATTACGTTCATTGTAATTACTCAAATAATAACGTTGTAAATCCATTCATCTAATGTTTTTCAGAATTTTCCAAGTAAAGCAGCGTAAGCATTGAAACGTTATGGGAATATATGTGGTGAAATAACAATTATTGATATGGATAATGGAGATTGGTTTGACAGTGAATTGCACACTTCAAAAAGAAATGAAGATGAAAAGTTTTTAGGAAAAGGGTAATACGAATTCATCAAGACCAAAAAAGTCAACAAAGGTGATGTGTTGGTTATGGATTTGGATAACATGTCAAAAATTCTGTATGTGAAGAAAAAGTAGGAAAAACTTATATAATATCAATATCTTTATCCCAAGTACGAATTCTTAGTATGTGTATATTGGTGCTTTAGTAGGTGTTGAAGAAAACGATTAAGTGTATGCTTACAATGTATGATATTTGTGTTAGTTATGTGATGTAATGTTCAAATTACTATCAAATGTCATAATGTAATCTTATGAGATTGTGATGAAATATAATTGCTCTTATGCTACATTGAAAATAACGTTATGAGTTATTCTGCTAATAACCAACCAGAAATGATAATAACGATTAATGATAATTAGAAGTTCAAGTTATTATTAGTTTGGTACATAAGAATTCGTTTTTAAATTATTTCACAAAAAAAAAAACAAAGAAAACATTGAGAAACTATTATTATTATCAATGAATGCTGATTGATGTGCCAAGGCTATGAAATAATAGAAAAAATACACTTATTTGAAAATTGTAAGCAACCTTTAATAAGTGATATTTTAAAATTGTAAGCAAGAATTAGTAAGTGCATTGTTACATGCAAAAGCTTTAGTAGGTGCTGACTGATGTGCCGGTGGAAGTAACTACACATATGAGTAACTGAAAGAGTATAGCGATTCTTACAGTTGAGAGTGAAACGACGGTGACTGGTAGGAGTCGCCGAAATGCTCACGCAAACGGCGGTGGCTGGTCAGAACAGTGAGAGAGTGAGTGTGTGGTATAAGGTGGGGTACTTCCATTTCATTTCATCTTATACCTTTTATTTATTCAAATTTAAAAACGTTTTTTATGGAAAAATAATTTATTGAAAAACAATAAATAAAATTAATCTATACCTATCTATACAATATATAAAGGGAATACTTTGTTTTGGTGTAGCCCTCTTTTCTACCATTTTTACTCTTATTTTATTTTGTAATTTACTTAATAACTTCTTATTATTAACTTTCACGCAACTTCAATTATTAACTTCCACATAACTTCCTATTATTAACTTTCACATAATATATTTTTTAATTATATTTAAATAAAAAATATAATTTATATTTTCATTCATGCGCATTAAAAAAGCGGACAGACGGGCAAGCGAGTGCCCGTCTGGACGCTAGTATATATAAAGGGAAAACATGATTTTGGTGTAGTTTTTTTTTCTTCCAAATATATCTTTTTCCGTTTTTATTTTAAATCTTAACTTCTCTTTTTAATAAATGGTGGGTATGTGATGGTTTATTATCTTTTATACTATTATCTACTACTATTTTACAAATAATAAATAATAAAATGAAAATTAATTAAAAATAATAATATAATTTATATTTTACACGCGTAATAATAATAATAATAATAATAATAATAATAAACAATCACATTCAATAGATTTGCATATTATAATATAAGAAAATAACATTTGTGGAAAACACACATATGCCATTGCCTTAAAAATGGGCACATCACCGATTTGAGAGTATTTTGCGTTCAAAATTTACTTTTTGCAACCAAACTAGCACTTTTAAATATACCGTTTTGTATCAACTATCAATCCTTTTAGTTTAATTCAAATAACACATAGTTGTCCAAGTTGTAGTTTCAAACCAACTTTCTGACTTTCAATCATTTAGAAGTTTCGTTTCCCAATGCAATTTCTCTCTCTCTCTCTCTCTCTCTCTCTCTCTCTCTCTCTCTCTCTCTCTCTCTCTCCCTCTCTTCCTAATTCCTCAATTTCACGATCTCCCAAAACACTTTCTCATTTTACTATTTATTTACCCTAATTATCCCAATTGCTTCTTTCAGCCTCAATTCTCTTCACACCCCTCACTCTCTACTATTTTCCATTTTATTCCCAATTATTTATTTGATTTAAAAATCTAATTATCTATTAATTAATTAATTATTCCATTAAATAATTATTCTATTTTAATTCAATAATTCTCTAATTAAATTAAAATAACATAATTATCTAATTATCCAAATGAAACTCAATAATGTTATTGTTCTTCCCAACTCTAAAATACCACTAATTTCATTATTAATAAAATAACTATAATTCAACCAAAACACATATATCACTTAATCAAATTAAATAAATTACATAAAAATAATAATGAACTAAATTCAGGGTGTTACAACTCTTCCCCACTTAAAAGATTTTCGCTCTCTAAAATTGTCTGATTCAAATAGCTTCGGATAAGACTCTTTCATCTAGCTTCCACGTCACACTACCTCCGACAGGTCCTCCCCACACTACCTTCACCGAAGCAATCTCTTTACCACTCAGATGCTTCAACTATTAATCCTCTATTTGCACGGGTGATGCCTCAACAATCAAGTTATCTCATACTTGTACATCATCCATTTGGATCACACGAGACGGATCAGGAATATACATCCGAAGCTGAGACACGTGAAAAACATCATGAAGATTCAAAAGATACAGTGGTAAGGTAACTTGATAAGCAACAATTCCAACTCTCTAGAGAATCTGATAAGGACCAAGGAAATGTGGAGTAAGTTTTCGTGACTTCAGTGCACGATCAACACCAGTCACCAGAGTGACTCTCAGAAACACATGGCCACCCTCTTGAAACTCAAGAGTCTTTCTTCACTTATGAGATTAATTATTTTGTCTACTCTGCGATGCTTTCATCTTCTCCTGAATCATCTTGACCTTCTAAGTGGTTTTCTAAACAATCTCTGGGCTAAGCATAACACTTTCACCAGATTCATACCAACACAAATGTGTCCTACACCTCCCACCATACAAAGCCTCGAATGGTTCCATCCTAATAATAAAATTGTATATGTTATTATAAGTAAACTCAATCAACGACAAGAAATCCTCCCAAACACCTCTTTTCTCTAGGACACTGGCTCTTAATGAATCCTCAAAAGACTGAATAGTCCTTTCAGTTTGACCGTCCGTCTACGGATGGTAGACAAAGGTCAACCTCAACTTGGTTTCCAAGGCTTCCTGCAAACTATCCTAAAACCTTGACGCGAATCTCGAGTCTGTATTAGAAGCAATACTCGATAGAATACCATGGAACTTCATAAACACACTGATGTAGATCTCATCCAACTTCTCTAACGAAAAATTGATCTTAATTAGAATAAAATGAGTCAACTTAGTCAGTCTATCTACAACCACCTAAATCAAATTATTCCCCCTCGGGGTCTTTGGCAAACCTATCAAGAAATCCATAGAAATCCTATCCCACTTCCATATAGGAATACTCAACAGTTGCATCAGCCTAGACGACTTCTGATGCTCAATTTTTTACTTTCAACAAGTTAAGCAAGTGTAAACAAACTCCACGACTTCCTTCTTCATATTTGGCCACCAAAATATTTTCTTCCGATCTTGGTACATCTTAGTGGCTTCGGGATGAATACTCAGATTATTTCTATGGCTCTCTTCCAAAATCATCTTCTTAAGTTCCGGCACATCCGACACACAAACTCTATCTCGAAACTTCAAGATCCCATTATCATAAACCCTAAAGTCCACTTCTTTACCATGCTTAGCTAATACTCGACAATCAACCAGTTCCACATCCAGCTTCTGACCCTCTCTGATTTCATTAAGACAATTGTTGGTCAACTTCAGCATTCCCAACTTCACACTAACAAGAGTTACCTCACATACCAAGCTAAGATATTGAAACTGCTCGATGAAATCAAATTCTCTAACTATCAATGCCGATATATGCATGGACTTCCTTCTTAGCGCATCTACTACCACATTAGCCTTGCCAAGATGGTAACTCAGCTCGAAACTGTAGTCCTTTAAGAATTCCAACCACATCCTCTGCCTCATATTCAATTCTTTCTAATCAAACAAGTATTTCAAACTCTTATGGTCGCTGAACACTTCAAACCTCAAACCAAAAAGTTAATGCCTCCACACCTTCAACATAAAAACCACAATTGCTAACTCTAAGTCACGGGTAGGATAATTCCTCTCATGAATTCTAAGTTGTCTCAAAGCATATGCTACAACTTGCCGATTTTGCATAAGCACACCGCCTAAACCCATCTTGGAAGCATCACAATACACAACAAAGAATTCCTTTGTATCTAGTAAGATCAACATTAGTTCCATCGTTACTCTCTTATTCAGCTCTTTAAAACTCTCATCACACTAGACATCCCACACATAAGCTTGACTCTTACGAATAAACACAACATTATACAAAAAATATTATATTATATGTTATAAGGGATGTGGCAAAGATATTCATATGTCATACATACCACTACCAGCATGTATATTACAAAAGGCAATAATTGTAACACCCTTTTTCTACCCAACCAACATCACAAATAAAACGACCAATAAATCAGAGTAAAGTCCCAAAAAGGGCATCACATATCGTCACAAAATATCATAATAACCACTTGTCCCGTCACACGGGTTTTACCATCATAAGTTAATTAAACACCACGCAGCGGAAAATCAAGTTTAAACAAAACACTTTTATAATTCAAAACTTCTCAATAAAAACTCATGAAAAACATCATGTCCACAAAACAAAAGAACGCAATCGTTCGACTCAAACGTCCCGACCCGATGTTACATATCAGAGCAAGACCCTCTAATCGACGGAGAAATAAAAAATGCTTCAAAACTAAATCTCCATGCGCTAAAAGAGCTAAGCCTGATCACCTGCACGTTACCCACATGGAGGCAACATTCAAACAGGCAGGGTGAGTAATCACGAAGTCAATGTATAAGATATAAGTAAAAGATAAAGCACAAACACACAAACATCATCACGTCATTTACAACGTCAAAATACATCAGTCATATCAACATAATGCAATGCCACACAATATGCAAAGCAACATCATAGACTCATGCATGTGGTACTAACTCATCATAATAGATGGACACTGGGCCATCACCCTCCAAAGATCTCCACCAATAGGATCGATTCTACACAAGAATCGAAGCACGTCATAAAACGCTACAATCCACACAATGGGATTGAAGCCACCAAATGGACCGAAGTCCTAACTATGCCATGAATGCATGATACAAATCGTCATAATAAACATCATCAAAAAATCGTCATAATTGCATCATTATCCATGAACTCATCATCAAACAAACATCATAACATCACACCAAGTCGCACTCGTCAAAGTTCATCATTATAACTCACAATTCATCATGTTTTATTCATCACATAAAATCCCCGATTTTATCCCGTTCATCATCATTACTAAATTACCAGCGTCCTATTACTCCATCACAGCCTTACGTCTCCAAGAACCCACGTCGCAAGCGGAATCGGGATAGAATATGCAAAAATGGGAAAATCTGCTCACATCACTGCCCATACGCGTAATACCCCTCCTGTTACGCGTATGGCTCAACTTCTACGCCCTTGGCCTGTGTATCATATGCGTAGGGCCCCTGCCCAGGCCTCCCATTACGTGTAAGGCATCCTCTATTACGAGTAACAGCAGAGAGGGTATCCCTCTCAAATCTCCTTTAGATCTTTCCTTACGCGTAATGACTAGCCCATACGCGTAAGGCATTCTTCCCCAAACCCATACGCGTATGCGTCATCTCATACGCGTAATCCCTTTTTTCTCAGCTTCCCATACGCGTATGACCATCTCATACGCATATTGCCCACAACCCCATATGCGTATGCTATGCGTACCAGTAGAGGGCTGTATCAGCCCTTGGGGACGGGTGCGTATGCTACGCGTGTGACCCTGGGAGTGTCCCCATTACGCGTAACACCTCCCTTGTTACGCGTATAACCAAAAGCCACCCCAAAACTCAGATCTCGCATCTGAGCGCAAACTTCCTCATTCCAGCACCTTCAATCTACCAAAATCAGACCCATATTGGCTTCGATTCATCACAGATCTATGTTTTTCATCCTACTTCATCGTCTACATCGGTTTCTCCTAATTATTAAGTCTGAAATTGGTTAATATCAAGTTCGATTTTCAGATCTGGTTACCCACAAGTTCATCACATCATCAATAATCAGTCACACAGATTCAACATCAATTATAACAATACATATCATATTCGCAACAGAGTTCATACAAATACAGAGTTACAAAAATCGTCACAGATTCATCACAGATTTTAACACCAATTTCATCAGAAAATGCAAACACACAATTACCTCTACCTTAAACCCATATCAAACACATTAACCCGGATTACCCCCCATACCTCGAATTTCCAGTAGAGATTCTTCGTTTTCCAGGGCTCTACGGTTGATTCCTTGTTCTAACCTCCTTTCCTCAGCTCTCTAATCACTCCTTAGGGTTGCACAAAACTAATCCTCATAATCCCTATTTTTCTTTTGTTAAACCTATGTTTTGGGCCTTAATCACAGTTTACCGTATTATCCTCAATTATTCCCCTCAACATTACCGTCTTACCTTTAATGGTCTCCTAATTATTTTAATCAATAATAATAATAATAATAATAATCTAAATAATATTCTAATTACTCAAATTATTCTAATATTATTATTAATAAAAATAATCTAATTAATTACTACTTCTAAGAGGTCTCAATGTTCCCTTAACTCAAGCTTACCCCACAAAATCATCAAAAAGCACCAAAACACCGAATAATCATAATAATTTAATAAAATAAATATTATAATTATTTTAGGGTGTTACAATTATGCCACACAAAATAACAAAAAAAAAGTTACACAGTCAGGAAGAATTACTCATTTTTTCTCAAATTTGACATGCTTGCAACGTAACCTTGTTGAAGATTCTTCGCCTTCACCAAGTTTCTTAATGGACGCAGAGTCGCTTGAAGAATTGCCTGCACCCCTTTTGCCAGAGTTGATTGGAGTACAATGTGGTGGTTTAATTGCCTTGCCTTTTGGTTTCTTAGGAATAACTTCCAGTGATTTTGTTTTTGAATCAACGTCTAATATATAGTGTACATGCCATACAAAATAAAAAATACTTACCATGATTAGAGATGGAACAGAGGGAGATAATTGCGATTTCAAATTTGAGGTGATTTCCAAATCCTGCAACCGTGTATACATTTAATTAATTAATTAAGGTGTGTCTAAATATACATTCATCTACAAATCCTAATATTTGGAACATGAAGTTGGACATACATTTATGATATTCCAATCCTCAGACAATATTGCCTCATCAACACTTTCCCTTATCTAAAAACATAAAAATGTTATGAATATAACATTATAAGGCATTGTTATTAATGGAAAAATTTAAACATAAGAGTTATTATGAAGTTGGTAAAATACCTGATTAGCTTGTTCATCAACAACATCACTTAAAGATGGCTGAAAGAAAAAATATATTATATTTTACGTTTATTTTTGCCATACATAAACAATCCAAACAACATTATAACATTCAGTTTCAATACCTTAGAAATTTCCCAATGAGCAAGAACTTTATCCTTGGTCTCTTTGTCACATTTGACAGCCATGACACTTGCATTTTTCCATTTAGGTTTCCATTTCACTTTGAATGCAAATTCATGACCAATTAACTTATCAAGGTCCAATGGAAAATCAAGTGGATCTTTAATACCGACCTATTTGAAATTAAAACAATTTTAAATATATGTTTTAAATAATGACTATAATATTGATATAATTTCAACAACATATAACCAAACCTTAATCATAGTTTCGCGGAGTTCGACAACAGATATTTCCAACAATTCGTTACACTCACGATCCCAAAACATAAATATTGCTGTAATACCATTATCTACAACTTCAATATCAATTTTATACCTATAACATTACAAATTTACAGTAGTAAGTAGTTTGAAATTGAACATATCATCTAAATAAGTAACTCTGAAGTAATACCTATATATCTCTATCTCTATCTCTGTTGAATGACCATCAACACATATATAAGGAGGAGCATCTCCCTTAGTTACTTTTGGACACTTGCAGCATGCTTGATAGTACCAACCATTCGCAGTTGCTTTCAGTTTATTTGTCGTTGCCACGGTTACACACGATTCCACCTAATTCATGTGATATCAATGGATAAATGGCAATGCTTATTCATGTGTTAACACGACTATTAAAATTTAAACATAACTATTAAATTCTTACATCAGGAAGATGAATTAGATCTTGTAGACTTAAAGGGGTTGCATTTGACATAAACTTGTCATAAGAACTAATTTGAGAACCACCTGAGTTTTGTGACCAGACATTAGATTGTGTGCACATGAGTTGACTTGAACTTCCAATTATGCAATCCTTCGGAAGCCTGTGTAGGACATCATAACAAATGATCATTTTTGCAATTCATCCTTATCATGCCATAAAACCCATAACATACCAAAAATTACAATGTTGTTATAAATAACTTGTACACTGAATACTTACCTTTTTCTAAATTCAACTATATCCAGTACGTCTTCATTAATGAGCAGATTTGTTATGTTGTACGTGTTCGAAACAGAAAAAGGGTACTTCCCTTTTAAAATAATGTTTTAGACACATGTTGTTATCAAGTATGGCATAATGTTATATGAAACAAGACAATTAACGAAAAACAATATACTATTTATACCTTCAGCTTTCACCTTTGCATATTTTAATAATATGATTGTAGGAACAAAATCTATATTCTTTTGCACATATGTCATGAACTTCAAAGCATATGTTTCCCAAAGAGTACAAGTCAAGGTGTCATGTTAGAATAATATTTTAAAAGATAATTGATTATAATTATTAGGGTTATATTTAAAGCATAATACATAAGTATCGAGATAATAGGAGAACACTAACCCAAGGTCTCTCAAAATTAGATTGACCTGTTGTTTCTTGCCAGCATTCATCTGTGTATAACCACTTTCTTCAACAACTCCAATAACATCTAACAACAATCATTATATTATTCAACATATTCATAGTAACTACAATGAACAACTAAAATAATCTGTAACATTATTATTTACCTATTAAAAGATCATTCCTCCAATTTCCAGATATAATTTCTGTAAACGGCTTCAACTTTAACTTCTTGGGAGGTATTTCGTGTTTGTTAATTTCAGACACACGAGTTCCAGGTGTAAATTTGATAACATAAGGATGTTCTGAGGTTTTGAAGACAAGATCATTTACTTGAGGCATAAAATTAGTCACAGTATATGTGTTGTTCACCAACAAAACAACATCGAATTTTGCTTTCAACGTGGGTGGTACTATGACATGAACATCTGTGCCCTACATATCCATCAAAATATAAGTTATGTTTTAGACAATATCAAAAGGTAACTATAACGATATCAAATATTTATTGTTACCTCAACATCAACAAATATAAGCTCAAAGTGCTCTCTGTTGCTAGAGATTACAACTCACTTGTGGTAAACTTTTACTGCAATCTTCCACAGCTCCTTTGAAGTGTTAATATCAGCTATCTTTTCATTTTACCCCTTAGATGTCATAACATCTTTTGCATGAGCATCATAGGTCAATCATTACATAACTAACCATTTTATCAGTTTTGTTCGTTTTGTTTCATTCGTGAATCAGGTTTTATTTCAAGAGGCCTCAAGGGTTGATCAATCAAGATTTTGAATAAATCACTAACCAATCAAGTTCTAATACTCCTAAGAGACCTCCTCTCCTCAATAATCCAATGTGATTTGTTTTCATCACAAGTTCTTCCTCAAGGACCAGGCAAGGTCGTCAGGTCAAGGGTCTGTGTGGTGTGGTTTGAGATTCAGTGGAAGTTTGACCTAATCTTGGTCAAACAAGTGGTTTGCATCAGCATCAGGTTATCAGGCTGTGGCAGAGATTCTAAATTAGGGTTTTGATTCTCATCAAGTCATTGTTCCATCAGTGTACACCCAAAGCGTGAAGATTAAATATTGTTTCAGTTGGATGTGAACTGGTTTTGGTCAGGTTATAGAGCTGTCAGAGGTCAAAGCAGATTTGTGTGCGTGTATTTGGTCATGTAGTTCAGGATTTGTGGCGGTCGAGTGCATTTGTGGAGTTTAAGTATTGTTGAGGCGCGTTACAAAACTCATATCCATCCCGTAATCGTTTTATCCATTTGCTATCCACTATTTCTATCTCAAATACCCATTTCATTTTTAAACCATTAAATCTACCCATAGTTTTTTTATCCATATCCATATTTCCATACCAATTATCCATTTAACCCATTGTTTTCCTAAATTCATTTTGGTTATTACATTTCAAAAAAAATTCCAAATCAATTTCATTAAAATATTCCACATCACAAATTAAGCCCATTTTTAGGCCCACACGTTACAACAAAATTATACAAAAAAGAACAAACGTTTACACTCCAAGACAATATTCACGCGCTCCAAAATTCTGCTACTACCCTGCTATGCTTGCAACAACACGAACCACGCAATAGCGACTAGTCGAGACGAACCGTACCACACCCTGCATCAAAAAGGACAACAACAGCTACAAAAGACATGTAACAATCCAAAAACGAGAAAAGGCCTGTGATTTAAGAAGGACTTATCATTTGAAAACTTATTCAACAAGTTTGATTTAGTTCTTAAAGAGAAGAGCAGAATATATGGAAAGGGGAGGCGAAATTGAAAAAGAAGAGAAAACCTTGACATACAGTACTTGCCTCCAAAACTTCTCCTTCTCATTCAACCCGACTCAACCATAAAACCACATCCCAAAAAAAAACCTTCTTTCAAAAAACGTTACCTTTCTCCTCCACCCTTCAAGCAAAGCCTCTCCTTTAAACTATAAACCAGCTGTTCAGCTCTCTAAAAAAGTTCCATGGGGGCTTTTCCTTCTTCAAATATCACATTAATAACCATTTCCATCTAAAAAAGAACCTCAACCATAACATTGAAACTCTGCAAAACTTCAACCTTTCCTTCCCAATTGACCTTACCCCTCATCTGCAGTAACACAAAACAACCAACAACCACTCACCTCCCTCTCTTCAACACTAACCACCACTCTCTCAAAATAACACGCAGCCATCACACCATCATACCATAATCTTGTTGTACCAAACCCAGTTTCTCCGCCGAAAACCATTTCGAAACCCCAACCCTTTCAAATCATAAACCAGAAACCGAAGCCAAACCGACCAAAACCCGAGTGAAATCCATCCCAAATCGCAGAGCAGAAACAGAGATAAAGATGAAGAGATTTGTTTGATTAAACCAAATCATGGATTGAACAGAGAAATAGATCAAACCTGAATCAGAAGCAAGGTCGAACGATCGAAACTGAGAATTTGTTTTGGAATCATCGATTTGCTTCACGCCCTTCTTCGGTAATACGCGATGATGAGGGGTTTCTCTTTGAGAAGTATGATCCATGGCCGAATGCGAGTTTACCCCATTTGTTTTCGTTTCCTTATTTTTTATGCGATGAAGATGAAATCTGAGCATTCCTTTTTTGGTTTATGTGAAAAGATACGTTGGCGGCGGAATCACAGGCTCAAAGCAAGCCGTGTGGTCTGATTTTACCTTTGTTTGTTTTTTTATTATTCTAATCATGTTTGTGTTTTGGGCTTAGAGCCCGTATCCATTTTTAATCACACCCTTGTTTTATTTCTGAAACCATGCTTGTTTTTTTTTAAGAAAAAAGAAAAGAGAGGATGAGCCCAACGGCCCATGTTGTTGTCAGATTTACACACACACACTACATCCGCCCCTCCCTCTTCTTATTTTGTTTTAAATAAAAATTTCAATATGCTCTTATGACTTGTTCTTTTTAGATTTTTTAAAAGTACTTTAAAAACAATGGTGATTTCTTTTAACATGATGTATGATTTTTATAACTTATGTTTTATTTCTCATTTTATTTTTTGATCATTTTGGGCCAATGATATTACAAAATCATGACTTGGTTGATTTACTCAAAATGACTAAAAGTCTTGATATGTATGAGGCTCATTTCTTTATTTTTGTTGGTCAATGAAAGTCGAATATCAAAAGATTATTGATTTACCGATTCAAATCTTGATCAAGACGAGACCAATTTTATTTGCATTTCATTTTCTTTATCTTTGGCCAATGATATACAAAAAATCATGACTTGTCGATCTATTCTAAATCACTAATAGTCTTGATAAATATGAGGCCACCTTTTCACTTATCTGTATTGGTCGATGAAAGTCAAAAAATCAAAGATTATCGATTTATCGATTTAAATCTTGATTAAGACGAGACCAACCTTATTTTTCATTTCGATTTCCACTTTCTTTATTTTGGTCGATGACATAACAAACTTCATGGTTTGGTTGATTTCATTGAATCGACAAAACTTCGATCGATATGAGACCACTTTCTCTTTATTTCAGTTTCATTTACTTTTTAGTCGATGAAAGTCAAGAATCATTGATTATCGATTTCTCAATTAAATCATGATTAAGACGAGACTATTTCTATTTCATTTTAATTTTCAATTTCTTTGAATACTAACTTTTCATTTCCCCCTTTGGTGGGACTTGTATATATTTTCTGATAAAGTCTTGTGGGTGACCCTCTTTGTTCTTGTTATAATCGTGGTTGCCTGTTTCAGTTGACACATCCCCTATTCCAAAGGAAAGTTCCCCTCAGTTGACTCATAAGTCAATAACCAAATCATCCCACCTTGGCCTCATAAGAGCCTTTCCCTTTTCTTGGCCTCATAAGAGCCATTGAATCATAACTTAGCAATAGGTTAGAGTTTTAAACTCTATGTGATTCTCACCATCATGAGAACTCACTTTTCCCATCATAACTTAGATTTAGATAGTTTCTTAAAACTCTAAAATGAGCTCACACTCATTTCCCCTTGGAACTTTGGCCATAGTCAATGGTTCCTCTTTCACCCTTAGTTAGGTGAACTACGGTTGCTCTAATTCTTTAGTCAGATACGTAGGCACAAGATGCGACGTCTTGGCGAGCAAACTTAGTGTACATACCCTTAGGTCTTTACCTTTAGCATTTATCTTAGCCAACAAACATAACATAACACAAACTAAACAAGAGGTTCCTGTAGAGTACTACAGATATTAAGGGTGCTAATACCTTCCCTTAGTATAACCAACCCCCGAACCTTAGATCTCCCCAATTTAGGTTTTTCTCGATCTTGAACCTTTCCTTTGGATAAATCAAAGTCGGTGGTGAACTTCAAAGTTTTGCAATGCAAGTTAATTAATAGCTTGTTATCTGATTCTTACCACAACACCTTGCCATGACTTTTAGCCTTCATTTTTAAGAAAACAAACTTATTATATTAGTTAAACAAAGGCGCAATAATATTCTTATATCAAAATATCAAACTACATTATTAAATATAAATAAAGTTACAAACTTTGTATCAAAATCCTTTTTCTTGTTTAACCTAAAACGTCATCAACATGACAAAGCTTATAACTCTTGCTTGTTCATCACAGTAGTCAAGAATACCACATACAATGAAGAATAAGCAGTGAAGATGAGTATTTTTTTCTGACCCATATTTGGTAAACAACATAAAATGATACTTACCCAAAAAGAACTAAATCGGTGCCAGTAAGGAAATGTGAGAAATGAAGAACATTCTTACATGCATGAACAAATCATTCACAACAACTTCAAATCTAAACAATGTTTGATAAATCTAAAGAACATTCAAAAGATTAAGACAAAACTTTGATGGTGTAAACAAAAAATAAAAAAATGATGCATGTTCATCCGACAACGTCAAAAATCACCTTTAACAAAGAAGAATCGGAGCAGAATATGAAGCTTGTAGGCCAGATATTGTTGTTCCAGACTCAGAAAATGTGAGAGAAGCAGAAAATACCCAAATGGAGAGAGAATGATCAAAACACCATTTTGGAATGGAGAGAGAAAGTTGGACAGTATTTGAAGCATGTTTCCGAAACTATGTGTGTAAGACTTCAAATTAGATACATTGGGACCAACATTCAGTTTGCTTTATATCTCTTTTCTAGTTATTTTATGTCAAATACCATTTACCTTGTAACAAATGCAATGTTTCTTTCAAAAGAATGCATAACTATATCAGTTACATAGCTCATTTGGTTGGAAAAAGTACATTTTAGACACAAAATACCCCTCAAATGACGCAGTGGCAATTTTTTAAGCAAGGGTAGAATCGGTTTTTCCAGAACATCAACTTTTCTTATATTATAGATAAAACAAAACCCAAAATACTCTGAACTATAACTCCTATTGATATACCTGAAATCGGTGCTTGAAACAAACATCTTTTAAATTGCTGAAAGCAATTCGAACAATTAAGAGTAAATCAAATGATTGAGAGTGATTCGACGATTGAGTGAGCGAAATAAGGTTTGAAATTTGAACGGTCAAATGATTAATGTTAAAAGAAGGTTTGAGGTATAAGCAATTTGAATGATTAATTTGATGACAAAGTGATTCGAAACTGATTTTGAGAGATTGGAACAATTTGAGCTGCTTGATACTAGAGTGATTTGAATAAATTTGAGATTGAAATTTGATTTTGAACAATTTAGTGATTCAATCAATTTGAGATTCAAATGATTTTCATATGATCGATTCGAAATTTGAGAGGTTGGTTTTTTATGTTAAGATTTGTGAAGGAGAGAAAGGATAACTACATAATAAGATATTAGTCCTTTTTTAAAATTAAAATAATTTAGTAATATAATAGTTAATAATAATATAAAATATGAAATATTAAAAAAATGTGTATGTTAAATTTTTATTTTCTTAAATAGTGAAATTTTTTTAATAAAATTTTGTGCATAATGAAAGTAAAAAATTAATTCTATTTTCTTCCTATAAAGGAAAAAAAAATTGATAGGTTATCCAACTGTAGGTAAAAGTAATATCTAATGACAGATAAATAAGGTATTAATAAAAACAATTGTCACAATATGTATTCTTTTTAGTGAATATGTAATATTGATTTTATTTCTTATTTAAACCTTTTTTTTTTTAATTTAAGAACCTTACATTCCAAAAAAGAAGAAATACAAGCAGGAGAGGAGGGTTAAACCTAAACCCTCTCAAGGATTACAAAACCTAAATATAGGCCCCCTATCTTATTATGCATACGAGAAAGAATAAGGAAAGAAAGAATGACATTCCTAAGTTAGGTGTCAGCAGATGAGGGAGCAACAAATGCAAGCTTGTTGGTGCATTGGTTCCCTTCTCGATAAATGTGAGATATGAAAAATTGCATACTCTTAATCTTAGATTTAAAATTCAACCACTTTATGCAGATGTTCAAAGGGACCAAAATAGAGTTTTGCAAAGCTAGGATAACAAGAGCTGAATCGATTTCCAACAAAACCTTAGACCAACTGAAATTACTGGCAATGTCTATGGCCTTAACGACTCCAAAAAGCTCAACCTGAAAAGAAGAATTACACGATACACACTCAACAAATGCATACACTAAATCACCTTGATTGTCCTTGAAATTCCCTGCAAGAAGCCAAATAAGAGGAGAATGATTCATCTGTGTTACATCTGAGCCACTCACCAAGAGAAAGCTACCACAACACCTCCATTATTTTTGGAGCTCTAGGAGGATGGATAAGGATGTTGAAATTCTTGGTGATGATGAAGTCTGAGATTGAAGAATTGGAGTTTTTGTTGGTGATGTTTCCTATGAAGGACACCTCTACATTAATGAGGTTTGAAGCTTTCTTCCAGTGCAAGTAATGGTTGAAGAATCTAGCCTAATTCTTGCTATAACATATAGTGTCGATGATTCCAACAATTGTTGGTTGTATGACATTCCTGCATTAATTATTCCATTTTTTACCAGAGAGGTTTAGGATATCAACAAGGTTAGTAGTAGCAGACGCCCCAATAAGGTTGAAGAACCAATGCTATATCTTAGAGGCAAAATTACAAAGGAAGAAGAAGTGTTCCATGGATTCTTGATTCTTCCAACATAAACTGCACATAGAAGGGAGATTGCGACCCCTTTGGCCCAAAATCTCATCGGTAAGCATTTTGTGGTGATATGGTTTCCAAACCACAAAATCCTTGGAAGGAAGGATGCCCACATTCTAAATATTCTTGGCCCAAGGAAGCAAATGAGAGTCAACAACTTTGTGATCATATGCCTCCTTCATGGTTAGGGTCCCCGAGGTAGAGTGAATCCAAGCCTTAGAGTCATCAATCGATTCCATTGGCAAGGTGACCTGACTAGCAAGAAAATGCATGTTAGGAACATGGGTCAAAATTTTACCAGGGAAAAACCAAGCTCCATTATTTAGGAAATTTGAAACAATTTCCTTAAGGTTGACAGAGGAGGGATTATGAATGTTGGCAATGAGGGGGGGGGGGGGGGGGGGGCTACACCATGGATCTATCCAGAAATTAGTGATGTTGCCATTACCAATTATGACAGTGATATTGGAAGAGATATAATCCCACCCACCCTTGATAAAAGAACTCTTATAATTCGTTCCTTAACAGTCAGACTAAAAGCTTAGAGCATCCGAACTAGGATCAAATTAGCTAATGTCAAAACACTTCTAGGATACGATTATAACATCGTTCCCCAAAACTAACCAACAAATATTTAGTTTTTACCCACGAACTACGAAGCTTTGATTTTCTCATTGCACTATGGGAATACATAGGCACATGATTTCGAAATCTTAGCGAGCACATTAATTAAAACTTATTTTTCCCTTAATTAAAAACAACCACTAGTAACCTTTACATAATAACACTCATCAACACAAGAACAATCAAAATGGTTCCCGTTGAGTACAACGGATGTGAGGGTGCTAATATCTTCCCCTTGCATAACAGACTTCCAAAACCGAATTTGGTTGCGACGACTATTTTCTTTACCTTTTAGGGGTTTTGTCGACATTTTCACTTTCCTTTGGAATAAATAAAGTTCGATGGCAACTTATTATTTTTCGCGGCGCGACATTTACCACCATGTGTTCAGCGATGTGTAGATCTCGAACCTACTGTTTTGGCAAGGAAATTGTAGATATGTGAAAGCTTCTGATGTTTGACTAAATTTTGGTAAAATTTGATAAAGAACAAGATGATCCAACATGAAGAATTCTGCCAGAAAACAAAGATATCGGATGAAATATCCCAGCATAAAGACTCGACATCATGACTGTCACAACAGGTTGTTTTAATTTTGTTCCAAGATTCAAGGCTCCTTTAGCAGTGGATCAAGGACAGAAGATTTGAAGCCCAAGACAGCCAAAGACTATAAAAGGAAGACTAAGACCTAGGGTAGGTACAGATTTTATGAATCCTTATGTAATACTTGTAAAGTAGAAAATAAGGGTTTTGGGTTTTGGGAGTCGTAGTCTTTCTTGTGTTGTAAGTCTCCCATTGTATCGGTTGGATACATTGTGGTTGACATAGATGTTTATACAGATTTAGAAGCCTTGAGGTAATGAATTGTATATTATTCTTGGATGAAGTATTGAAGCAAATCCAATAGAATCTGAGGAGGATTGTTATTCAAGGTTGCTTGGCTGAACTTTACATTGAAAGAGGGGTCTTTCAAGTAGGATGATGCAGTTGCTGTCGATTGTAACTATTAGATATCACAAGAGGTGATTAAGGGAGTGAGATTGGTTTCTCTTATCTAGGATGGAGTTCTTAGATAAAGTTTTCATTGGGAGTGATAGGTAAACCAGAGGTTGTTTATTGTAAACCAGAGGTTGTTTACATAAAACTATACTACTGATAGTGGATTCTTCTTCCTGGCTTGGTAGCCCCTAGATGTAGGTGAATTGCACCGAACTGGGTTAACATATCTTGTGTTATTTATCATTCTGCAAATTTACAGTTCAGTATTTTCTTATTGATTAACATGTTGTGACAAATGTTGAAACATCTGTCGTGATTCTGTTGCTGATATTCAGAGTGTCAGCTTGATTATTTTGCCCTTGTTTTAAAGTTATGCAGAGAACAATGTCGTGACATGTTGTTAGAACATCTGTAATCTGCATGCCAGAATTTCAATTGGTATCAGAGCATGCATCTTGTCTGTTTCTGGATGAGATCTTAGGAGTTACTTTATGACTCATTAAGCAAGGTGTGTGTTTGTGCGATCAGACCATTCATTGGATATCTGGAATGATTGGTATTGGATCAGGGATGACAACTACTGGTTGGTTGTCTTTTTCTTCTGTGAAGATGTTCTATCTGCTGCAGGTGTTGAGGTTTTTTTCTGCAAGGTGTCCTCTAAGATATCTTGACATATTGACTGGAGCCTGTTAAAGATGTGTTATTGTTCTGCTGCATGTGTTTCTGATGAAAGGACTTTGGTAAAGCTAGATTGAAGACTTTGTTCATGAAGGTGTCAGCGTCTATTGAAGTTCTAGCCGTTCAGCAGGGAGTAATGGAATAGAGAGAGTTGTTTGTTGCTGTTTGCCTTTGATATCTTGGTACTTGGAAGGTTGGTTTCTTTAAGTATTTTGAAGTCAGAAGAGGACAGGTCTAGGTTATCAGTTTCTTGGTTTATGAAACTGGTAAATACCCTTGTCATGATACAGTTGCCAAAGACACTTGAGAATTCTCTCAAGTCCACTCATACAGGCATCTCTTGTCATAAGGACTGTTTTTTTTTTTGTGTTTCTGGAAAAGATGGAATTCTGGAGTCTTATGGTTGCTCTTCTGGATCAAGGATGGTCCTGAGGATCATCAATCTGAAGAATTTGGGGGTGATTTATTTTCACCTTCCATGTCGTGCAGGGTAGTGTTTCTTCAGATCAGTTGAAGTGGTTCTTCTCAATGAAGATGCATAGAATTGCGCCAGCTAAGTCAACATGAGTCAAGGGTGTCAGTCTTGATGTTTCAACATTCTTCTTGGCAAGGAAGGTACCTACACTAATGAATACTTGATTGGTATTCCTAACGTGTTGATATCTCTTAGATGTATGGCCTTCTGAACAAGGATTTAAGATCAATTGCTATTTGTGGAATCCACACGTATTTAATTGATTATCCATGCGTGTGGTGTTCAAAATTAGATGTAGTCAAAGTCATCAGTGAAGATTTCATTAGATAAGGATCTGATGTTCAACCAGATGTTGAAACATCCCATCAGCAAAGTTTGTGCAGAATCTTGTTGATTCAAGGAGTGAATCTCTAGGACAAGGAAGGGGAGTAACTTATGCTTTGGGAACCAAACTTTTATGTGTTGACATAAAGTGTTGGGAACCTTCTTCTGGTTGGATTTGCAGAGTCACATAATCTGACTAGGAAGTTTTGTGGCAAGAAAATTTCTAGAATATGGTGCTGATGGAAGTGAAGATGAAGACATCTTAATCTTGATGAATATTGCTTGGATCAGTTTATTTCTGATCTAGGTGAATTGGAGTGCAGCTGCTGAGAGCATGTGATTCATTTCAACATGGAGGTTCTGGATACGTATCCAGGACAGTATCTCTGACATCTTGAAGATTTCTCTTCTTAAAGAAAGCTAGATTTCTTGTAGTTGTTGACTACTCTTTCTTAAAGAATCAGGCTTTGGCATGTTTGGTTCTTCTGAGGATGAGTTCTTGAAGCTGATACTCTTCAAGGTATCTGGTCTTAAGATTGTTTGTGGACCATTAACACAGGATGAAGGTTGTCTACTCAAACTTGATATGTTAATCAAGTCTATGAGAGCATGAAACTCTTGTTTTGTAGAAGTAGAGAAGTTCCTCAAGATGGTATGTCTGAGGGGGAGTTGATCAAGATTGTATCAGACAGACTTGAGCTCATCATCTAGAAGTCGTGACATTGATGTCAAAATCAGATGTTCTGACATCAGGGTTATCATCAGATTGTTCCCTCTGAGGGATCTGGATACAATGGAGGTATATCATCTTGAGAGAAGCTGGTCTTCTCAGATGTGATTGGAATGTATGCTCTAAAAAGTCTATGCAATGCATGGGAATTGCAGAAGCTAGTAGTGGCTACATTTCATAGTCTTAGTGTAAAGTAGGATGTTTTCTGAAAACCTAAATTCTTAGTTGGACCAAGAGTTTTTGTCTCTTGGAGATCTGGAGGAAGCTGTGACACTTGGCTGTGTTTAACCATAGTCACTTGAATCCAAGATGTGTGTTTTATTTTGTCCTTGAAACAAATTACCTATGTGGAGAAGGGAGGTTGTTTGAAGACCAAAGGAGGAACTGGTTTTGCTCTTGGTTTGCTGAGTGTTGAAGGGGTCTTCGCTTAAGAAGTTTGCTTTAGTGGGAGCTTGAAAGTTTATTTATCTCTACAGTTATCTGGAATTCTTATTGATTAAGCTGGTGGAGCTATGTTCTCTGGAGATTTTCAGATGGATTACTATGCAGATAGTAAGTCCAGTTGTTATTGTATCAAGAACCATAGTGTATGGTGTCTGTGACTTGATTCGAATGTCCTAACTGATGTTAGAACATCATCATGTTTTCTGAACTTGGAATTCATATTGTGGAAACTGATATTCACCAGTTGAATCAAAAGTGTTCTAACTTATCATACGGGAGAATGATGAGGTGAAGACTGTCTTGGATTATGGGGTGTCTATCTGGTAGTCTGACTCTTGTTGAGGTCAACATGCTTGTGGAAAGGTGGTTTCTTCTGCTGCAGGTATCTCTAGAAATAAGTGGATCAGTTTGGTGCTTGTGAAGCAAGTAAGATGAGGATTTCTGGAGCATGTATTTGATGTTTTTCAAGTGTGAATGACATATGGGCTAGCTAACAAACTAAGAGATTTTATATGTCTCTTTGAGGAAGCATTCCAAGTTCAATTGGATTTATTCTCAAGGAATATAGATATCTATGGCTGTAAAATTCAAGATGGATTTATACAGGGATGGATGGGTTCAGAATGAGAGTGATCAATGGTGATTTTGGTCTCAATCCAAGAGTTCGTTAGTTATGGTACAAGGATGTGATCGTGGTACTTTCTCACCATATAAGCATGAAGTTGGTCATGTGATATCATGTTGTGGTTTTGGGTGTTTCTTGTTGGAAGGAGCATCATTTATAAAAGATAGGGGGAGAACTTCTGTCTGATGGGTGTACTATTGTGGTATATAGATTGCTTGTGGATCAAGCAGTGAGTGAATGCGTTCAACAAGTGTGTTAACAAGAAGTGAGCTCTTGAAGACATGAAGATGAGTCTTATGTTTTCCATTCACTTTAAAGTGTTCTTCTTGCAAAGGAGCACTGGTTATCTTTGACAATGAGAGTTGGACTTCTGTCTAGGATCTGTTGCTGCAGTAGTGCATTTGTTTATCAAGATTGTTTGTGGTTTCAAGCAATTTATGATAGAATACCTCTAGTGAGGGTGTAATGTCAGACAAGATGTTGTGACATTGTGTTATTGGTATAGTTCTGGGTGGACTTGACAGGTTGATTTTGGTTCTGTCATTGGGATGTCAATGGTTTGAATCAGAGTTGTACAAGCTTCTTGGGAGTGTCCTGAGAGTCATTGCTTGTGTCTGGGAGAATTTATTTTTCTCTGCAGAATTAGATAAGGCTCATGGGAGTCTTTGTTGTTAACTAGAAGATGTTTGAAGGAATGTGTTAACATCTTAGTTAGTTATTTTTTTACTTCTGGTTGAAAGGAGTATTCTTGGGGCTCATTGAAAAGCATTGTGACTATGCTTCAGAGTTTACAAGATGGACTGAACAAAGTCTGACAAGGTGTCAGGACATTGTTTAGGACGTGTGATTGTTTCCAAGTTGATTGTCTTGGACGGTGAAGAGTGTGTCTTAGAGAAGGTGTGTTAAACATGTGTCTTGATACAAGCACATTCTTTGGACAATTCCTCTTAAAGAAGAAACAGTCAAAAGTGTTTTGGCCGGTGCACATTTTTTTGTGAAGTTACATTCCTCATTTAATGTTCTCATTGAATTGACCTTCGTTATTTTCAATGGTTCGTTACATCCTAAGGAAACCGCTCGGGTATATAAAGGGGGTTCTTGGCTTCGACTTGTCTCAGGTTGTCTTTTCTGTTGTGCTGTGTTCTCATGGGATTTATCCGCCTTTGGGTATGGGTCTGTATTGGACATCTTTGTCAATTTTTGGCTAAAAAGGGGGAGAAAACAAAGATGTCGAATGAAATGTCCCAGCATGAAAACTCGACATCATGACTGTCGCAGCAGGTTGTTTTAATTATGTTCCAAGTTCAAAGCGCGTTTAGCAGTGGATCAAGGACAAAAGATTTGAAGCCCAAGACAGCTTAAGACTATAAAAGGAAGACCAAGACCTAGGGTAGAGACAGATTTTATGAGTCCTTATGTAATACTTGTAAAGTAGAAAATAAGGGCTTAGGGTTATGAGAGTCGTAGGCTTTCTTGTGTTGTAAGTCTCCCTTTGTATCAGTTGGATACATTGTGGTAGACATAGATGTTTATACAGATTCAGAAGCCTTGAGGTAATGAATAGTATATTTTTATTGGATGAAGCTTTGAAGCAAATCCAATAGAATCCGAGGAGGATTGTTAGTCAAGGTTGCTTGGCTGAACTTTACATTGAAATAGGGGTCTTTCAAGTAGGATGATGCAGTTGCTGTCGATTGTAACTATTAGATATCACAGGAGGTGATTAAGGGAGTGAGATAGGTTTCTCTTATCTAGGATGAAGTTCTTAGATAAATTTTTTATTGGGTAGTGATAGGTAAACCAGAGGTTGTTTACTATAAACCAGATGTTGTTTACATAAAACTATACTACTGATAGTGGATTCTTCTTCCTGTCTTGGTAGCCCCTATATGTAGGTGAATTTCACTGAACTGGGTTAACATATCTTGTGTTATTTATCATTATGCAAATTTACAGTTCAGTATTTGCTTATTGATTAACATGTTATGACAGATGTTGAAACATCTGTCGTGATTCTGTTGCTGATATTCAGAGTGTCAGCTTGATTATTTTGCCCTTGTTTTAAAGTTATGCAGAGAACAATATCATGACATTTTGTTAGGACATCTGTAATCTGCATGCCAGAATTTCAATATGTGTTTAGATCGTGTCAACGAGTTGTATTAAAATTCAGATTCACGATCTTTGATGTTGATATTGCATAGCTTTTTTGTTTAATGTGGTTGATTCAAACCTTGATGTTGTTGTCTTTAGATCACAATTTAAATTCTGGGTTTGGTTTTGAAGGTATTATTGAAGGAGAATGAATTTTCTAGGTTAGTTTAGAGAAGGTTTGTAATCCCCGCAAATTAATGTGTTTTTTTGCCGTCATTCAAACGGTTGATATTAAGTGTCGCGGCATGACACGTCAGCTTCCGTTAGAACCATTATTTGAAAAAAGTTTTTTAGAAAAGTTAAAATTGAATTATAGAATATTTACAAGAACCTCAGATATATTTAAGCCTATAATATTTTTCAAAAGAATTTATTATAAACAAATAAAAACAAGGCACTAGTGTCAAAGTACAACAACAACCCAAACAACAATAGAGAAAAACACCTAAAAAGATCATCCAAGACTACCAAAATCGAGAAACCTCCGGAATCGACCACCGCTAGGTTCCTCCCAAAAACAAACCAAGCTAGAGCTTAAAACTACTGCTCCACCATCTTATAGTACGTGATTTAGTTTATTAACTATTTAAATAATTTGGATTTATAATATATAATTTAATTTATTAACAATTTAAGTTATTCGAGGTTTTTTATTCCGTGCAATTAAATTTAGATATAGAATTCAAGTTAGTCATATTTTTGCTAGTCATATTTTTGCTAGTCTAGATTATATGAACTTATTATATCGTCATTAACAAACCAAGCTAGAGCTTAAAACTACTGCTCCACCATCTTATAGTACGTGATTTAGTTTATTAACTATTTAAATAATTTGGATTTATAATATATAATTTAATTTATTAACAATTTAAATTTATTAACAATTTAAGTTATTCGAGGTTTTTTATTCCGTGCAATTAAATTTAGATATAGAATTCAAGTTAGTCATATTTTTGCTAGTCATATTTTTGCTAGTCTAGATTATATGAACTTATTATATCGTCATTATAAGTATTCTTTCTTCATACATCTAGCAATATAGTTACATTTTCTAAACTCTTCATTTTACATTTTCTAAACTCTTCATCTTCAATGCCACATATTTGAATAAGATTATAAAGTGATGTTACAGCTAAGGTCTTTTGTTGTTTGATTAGTGGAAATATCGATGATAGATGCTCAAAACCAGCAACATAATATCCAACACCAACAAGCCTATAACAGTTGTTGTGTTTTTAAGTATACTTATGAGTCATGATGCTTTAGATTTTTCTCAGAATGAATATCACACTGATTTTCAGTTCAATCCAACTGATTTAAACTTGTCGGAAAACTATGTAGAGGCACTAAGATTCAAGGAGACAAGAATGAAACAGTTTAGCTTCATTTAATTGTAACTGCATATTTCATATACTTTAATAATACCGGTACTAATGTACTGAATCATTGCTCACCACAAAAATATTTCTTAATCCTACACACACCAATAGACCATAAACCCATCTGATGAATGTAACAAAAGAGTAAAAAGCCATAGTTTTTATATATGATAGAATATCACATATATAACACCTAGATAACAAAACCTATATCCTCAGCTACTTTGACAAAACTGAACCTTTAGCAGCTTCATAGGACTTTCTTGCAGTCCAAGGAATTTACCATGCACTGGGAGTTGCAGCTACCTTGGGCGCATATGTATAGTTTCCCCTCCTTCCTCCTCCTCCTCCCCCTCCTCCTCCATTTCTTCTTCCTCGATACTCATTATTATCGTGGTGATATGCTTGGTTCTTAGACCATGATATGTTATTCTCTCTCCTGTTATTTCCTTCCCATGCTCCCCAATTTCTGTTCCAACCGTTACTTGCTTGATACTTGTCATGCAAGTCACCGCCATATTGCTCCTTCCGAATCCACCTTTGAGAATCATTCTGTTCCCAAGAGTTGGTTTCATTATTTTCATAGTTTGATCCCCATCCATTAGCAGCATAGCTTGGTTCGGGAGGCTTTATTACTTCTTCTTCAGTCCCCCATCCCCATCCACAGGCCGGATTTGGTTCAGGAGGCTTTGTTACTTCTTCTTCGTCCCCCCATCCAGTAGGTTCTATTCCCCATCCAGGACCTGATAACGACTGATTTAATAAGAGAGAACTTCCCAGAATCACAGTCTCCTGGCTCTTTTCTAACATATTCCGACTAGCCTCTAATTCTCTATCCAAATCCAGATAGAGTTCAAGATCAACACTTGCATCCCAATCTACTTCATCAATGTACATGTCCGGATCAGGCAACGGAACGTCGCAGTGAAAACCGTTGATCTCAGCCCAAAACCTGTTTTTTGCATAGTCAAAAGCCTCTTTGACAGCAGAGTCTTCCCAGTTTACCACATTGGAATGCATATGCATATACCTCTTTACTTCTATTACCTTTTTCCACGGAACTGAGCCAACCGAAGCACAAAACTTCTTTTCCCATGATGGAACTGTCGGAAACCTATTATCTGTGAACCAAAAGAAATAAATAGAATCAAATGATAATTCAAGTTATAACTTATTATCACACTGATATTGCATGACAGTAAAATTCACTTACAACTTAACGTCGAAAAAGGGCAAAAATCATGCAAAACTTGTGGAGAAGAATAAATACATATCCATTGAATGGACAAATCTAGACACGTTAGTTCAAAACCCGAAACAAACCGAATTTATACGCAGTGGAAGTTATAAAAGACCAAACGATAAGCATTCCTATTCAATAATTGAATGACATAGGGATACATTAAACATGTCTCCAAATAAAAAAAGATCTAATTAGTAGAGATTCGTGACAGTTTTGTTTAAAAAACGATATATCGATTTAGCATAAAGATGAGTGTAACATAAACAGGAAATTTAGTTATCTTTGGAATGGCTTGCTCTATTTCAATTCAATGATGTTACACATCTTCCCGGCTAACCGAGCCAAAACAATAGATACCTACTCGAACATTGCGAAAATCAAGATATCTTCAGATCATATATAACCAAATCAAAATAGTTAAAAAGAATGTAGTTAAAAATATTTGATTTCTAAGAATTCAATTTGAAATAGTACAACCATAGCCAGCATGAATTCAAAGCAGAACACAACACAGACAAAAATGATTACAAAACATCATCTGCAGAAAATCCAGTACAAACAGAACCGTAGTTATCTATCACCACTGTCCATTTCAATAATTGAACAACGTAGGGACCAACCAAACAACCAACCTGATGAAAATGAAAAACAACTAGAAGAAATTACAACCTACCAACCTACCAACCAAATCAATGACAACATTTCATATCCTTCCAGACACTCCCTTCAATTATCGAAACTCTTAATTACTTTCCTCGACAACAAAATTGAACATAAACAAAACCCTCCATCCTCATAGTCAAACTCACAAACAAGTAAAGTACAAATTGAACCTAAATTAAAGAAAGCTCTAGAAACCATAAATTAACACAAAGAGTAATACATACCCATACACAAAACCAAAATTTCTCATTCAAAACCAACAAATAAAAAATTCCCAAATTTAAAATCAAGAATCTCAAGAATAAACAAAACCAAACGAAAGAAAGGGAAAACAAAAAGACACTTACCCAAAGGTGGCTTTCCGCTATAAGATGAGGATCCCCAGTGACCCACTTGATGATTACCGATCCCTTGGTTTTTTCTCCAATTTGCCATTTCAATAAGGAACAGAGAAAGACGACCCAAACGACAAAAATTGGAAAAGTTTTATCGATTATAGAGAACAAACACAATTGAAGAAAAAATTAACAAACTTTGAGAAAATGATGACGGAATTATAGAAAGAAGACGATGATTGTGACACAGACAAGAAGAAGTTTTACGAGGTTTGTTGTTGTTTCCACAAGACATAGCCTTTGGGTTTGTACTTGATTGTGTATTTATAACAACACGTTTGCTCTTTCGTTGCATTCACATTTACTTTTTGAGCCTAAATAAGGAAAATGTTTTTTTTTAATTACTCCCTCAGTCCATAATGAGTCCACTATTTAGAATAAAATAGTGTTATAAAATATATGATCCATTTCAATTTTAAATATAATTTTTTCTATTATATCTTCTAATTAATATTACTTTTATTATTTTTTATAAGAGTATTTTAGTAAAAATATCTTTCTCCCTCCTTTATTTTTTTTTTTTTTTAATTTGTGTGAAAAGTCAACTGGATCACTCATTGTGGGACGGAGTGAGTACGATATACTGAATTTAAAATTTGAATATTATATTTATTTACATTTTTTTTAATTAATAGGATTTACTAATATAGAATCAAAATTTTAAAATTAATCAATGTTTTTAAGAAGTTATGCTTTTAATTATTAAGTTTCAGTAAAATCGAATCTAAATCTTGAAAATTAATAAATGTATTTAGGAAATTTGAAAAAAAAAATCTAAATGTATCATGTTGATTTTTGCGTTAAATACATTTTTGTCTGTATTTCTATGATTTTTAATTTTTAATTTCTATTATAAAAAAATGGATTCTTAACCTTACATCATTTAGGATGTGTTTGGTTGTGAATAGAGTATGCCAAAAAAGGAAAAAGGTAAAAAAGAGTATGAAAAGAGAAAAAGAGAAGAAAAATAAAATATATTTGATATATTGTTTAATATAAGATAGAAAGAAGAGAAATAAATAAGAAATAAGTATTACTTATTTGTGAAAGTACAAATATACCTCTAAATAATAAATGATTTGTGCAAATCAATTTAATTTTTATTGATTTTAATTAATAAATTAAATAAAAAATTTTATCAAAAGAAATCATATCATTTATATTTTAAATATTTAACTAATGGTATGAATTTAATTTTAGAAGATTTAAGTAACTAAGACTATTAATTTTGTTTAAAAAATTAAGAGTAATTATAAAGTTTATGATATTGTATAGGATTAGTGAAAAGGGTTAATAATGAAATTGAAACAAAGTTGAGTGTTGCTTTTCATTTTCTTTGATGTTTAGTGAAAACTCAAAAATGTTGTGGGATCCAACAAAAACAAATCTCTCTTCTCAACTTCTATGCAATCCACGCAGACGAAATTAGATCTTTCTCTTATACTACTTCTCTCTTTAATGTCTCTTTCTTTTCATCTTCTATTATAACAAACACACTCTTAAAATTTTGTTGGTCATCTCCAGATTTACATACATATCATTAATGATTAAGACAAATAAATTACATTTTTAATGAATTGACAAGATTGATTAGAATAATTAATTTATTAATATTATTTTAATTAATAAATTAATTATTTATTTATATTTTTCATTAAACTTTTTAATTAATTAATCAAAATTTTTAAATAAAACACTTTGAACATAACCTTTTAAGCCTTTGTCCTTGATCCTTCTTTTCAACCCACAACACAATTGGCAGTTTGTGTAAGATACATAAAGCATTTTGTAATGAAAACAGTGTAGACCGATATAAAACACCATCTGTTGCTATTGTTATGCTATGTTATCCATCTCATCTTTTCACATATTACATGCTGATACTGCTATGCTATGCTTACCATCTGCTTTCCATATCATAGACACCATTTACAAGGTGAAACAAATTTTTTTCCATATCATAGACACCATTTATAAGGTGAAACAAGTTCCAAGTTCGTGGTAGAGAATATGCTGGGAAATTAACACAAAATAATAGACCAATACGCAGCGGATATAAAACTCTTCAAACTTGTAGGAACCTTGAGGCTCAACAACAAATATAAGACGACAAATCGAAAAAATGAAGGCACAAAAGAACACCGATATTTTTAACGTGGAAAACCCTTTAATATGAGAGCAAAAACTACGAGTCGTCCAGACCAAAGAAATAATTCCACTATAGTTAATTAAGGGTACAAAGGAGTCTTAAAGTGATTCACAAACTAGTGCTAAACTAGCCTACAAATAAGACTAAAAAAGCTGATTTTTTTTTTCAAATTTACAGCTTCGGTGCGAAGCAAATAACTTTCACCTCAGATGTTGTATTAAATTTCTGAACGGTCAAAAGTTAGATATATGTATTATGAACCTGTCCACCAAATTTGAGCTCGATCCAACAGTTAACAAATCGGGAATCATCGATTTAATGAGACTAGTTGCAGAAAACAAGAATGAATTTCTCTCCTTTTTTCTCTCTTTGAATCCTTATTTTTTTTCTCAATTTCTCTCAACCCTAAATTAATCATCTCCACTTGAATAAGTGAGACAAATGGGCTAATCATATTTGGGCTTTTCTCCACATAGGAAGGGAGCTCAAACCCAATAAATCTCCCTCTCACAACTATGTGGAGGAAATCGCCAAACCGGTGATATCACAACAAGCTTCAAATTTCCCTCTTGGTAATGCTTTAGTCATCATATCAGAACCATTATCATTTGTATAAACTTTAGCTAACTCCAACACCTTAGCATCCAAAATATCACGTATCCAATGATATCTCACATCAATGTGTTTGGACCTATTATGAAAAGTCAGATTCTTACCAAGATGAATAACGCTTTGACTATCAACAAATAACACATATTTGTCTTGAACAAAACCAAGCTCCTGCAAAAATTTCTTCAACCATAGTAACTCTTTGCGTGCTTCTGTAATTGCAATGAACTCATCCTCTGTAGTAGATAGTGCTACACACTTTTCAATCTGGACAGCCAAGCAACAACCCCCTGCAAATTTAATGATGTAGCCCGAAGTGGACTTTCTGGAATCAATGTCTTCATCCATATCAGAGTCAAAGTACCCCACTAGAGTAGGCTTATCTCCTCCAAAACAAAGCCTCATAGAAGTAGTACCACGAAGATACCTTAAAATCCATTTTATAGCATTCCAATGCTCTCTACTTGGATTTGACAAAAATCTACTGACTGCACCAACAACATGTGCTATATCTAGTCTTGTACACACCATTGCATACATCAAATTACCCACTGTAACACCCCCTTTCTATACCCCCAAATAATCATTTAGGCACATAATAAAGATTTCGTCAGAGTATAATTACAATCATGGTATAAAAGAGGCATGTCACATCAATTACGAAAATTTAAACATACAACACCTGCTCCACAATTGATATGCAACAGCGGGGTAACTAGCAACAGAGAAACTTATTCCTTACACCCACATGTCAATATTTAGAATAAAAGCGGAAGATCTAAACATTGAATAACAATCAATTCATATATACATACACATATATACATTGCCAAGTATTATCCACCAAGATAATCCATGTTTGCATAAACATTTATCAACAAAATACATATATAATGTATCACAAAAGAATCATAGCCCTCCTAGCTACCCGGTGCTACATATCAGAGCCAACCAACCAAAAGAATAAAGACACGCCTCACAAAAAGACCACCAGCATACCTACTCTGCAATGCCTCATAGAGCATCATAAAATAGCAGAAGGGTGAGAAATATTATCATAATAACAATGCATATAATTATATATAATAGCATAAAATTACACATAATTCACCTTCTCAACACAATTCATCACAAGTTACTCATATACATCGCAATGTATCCATATATATATAAAACCAAGCATACACATCAGGCATACTTTCACAATTCTTATCATTCCACATAAACGTACACAACTGTTTATTCACCAATGCATCATTTAAAGATGATAAATGCAAATCATAGAGACCGACTCACGACTCTATGCAAATGCAATGCGGTACCGACTCAATCATCTCAAGTTCACTCAGGAACTTCTGCTGGAACCATCGCTCGTTACCAAAGTAACTCCCCGTCGGGCCTACGATGTTCACCCACCGCTCACACCTCCACCAAGAGAGGCTCACAGTGTTTATGGATCGCTCACACCTCCACCGAGAGAGGCTCACGACCCGATTGCTCACACCTCCACCAAGAGAGGCTCACAACCCGATTGCTCACACCTCCACCAAGAGAGGCTCACAACCCGATTGCTCAGACCTCCACCAAGAGAGGCTCACAACCCGATTGCTCACACCTCCACCAAGAGAGGCTCATAATCGCCTATAACCGTCGCTCACACCTCCACCGAGAGAGGCTCACGATGTTATAGCGGATTCTCATTAGAATCCCTCAGCACAAGAATGCACATCATTATGCTACACATAATAATGACTCCAGACATTCTTGAAATGCATACATATTCACAATATATACATGCATTCATCTCATACAATCACATACAATCTACATACATTCACGTCAATGCACTATTGTACGATTCACATTCAAACACACCGTCAAAACGGTAAAAGTCGCTAAATAGCACTATTTCTGACTTATCCGACTTATTTAATCGGCTAATAATTTCCAATTCATCATATTAAGAAAGAACATTCCATAAGCTTTCTAACGCATCAAACCACGCCTCAAACCGAACCACAGATCAAAAGTTATGCAGAAAACAAAATTTCACGAACAGCACTGTTCGCTGGGCGAACCTCCCTCGCGAGCATTTGCTAGCTCCTTCGCTAGGCGAACATCCCTCGCGAGCATTCGCTAGCTCCTTCGCTAGGCGAATGTTCCAGCGAACCAAATGTTAGCTAAAAACAGACACAAAGTTCGCTAGGCGAGCACTTGGCGAACCAAGTCAGAACCAAACAGAGCCAAAAACACCCAAAGTTCGCTAGGCGAACACTCTAGCGAACCTTCGCTGATGCCTTCGCTAGGCGAATACCCGTAGCGAACATTCGCTACCCTTCGCTGATTGGTTCGCTAGGCGAACCTGCGAAAACTCAGAATCCTTCAGCGCTGTTGAAAACCCAAAAACCCTATTTTTCAACCCAAAACATTTTCAAAACAACATACATCCATCAGAACTCAATCTAATCATGGCAACAAGCATTCTACCACATTTTCGTCGATTTCCAGCCGCGAAAACATCGATTTCTCATTATCGACCTAAAATGGAAAACTATGAAAACACCACAACCAATCCAATACACACATACACAATCATACATAATACTATACATTGATAAGATAACAATGTTTCACACCCTTACCTGATTAAATCGATTCCTAGAGGTTGATTTTCTTGGTTTTCCTCTTTTCCTCTTCTTTCTTTCTCTCCTTTTCCTCTCTATTTCTCTTTTCTTTCTCTTTTCTATCTATTTTCTTTCTTTTCTATTTCTTTTCTCTCATTTTCCACTAAATCAATTAATTCATTTTCTCACAAAATTCTAACTCCACAAAATTTCTAACTTATGATTAATTGAGAAAAGTCTAAAATACCCTCCATTCTAATTTCCCCGAAAACTCTCAAAAACGGTAAAATAACATTTAACACACCAATTTAACAAATAAAATAATTTATCACCCAATTAAAACAAAAGACTCAAAAATAATGGAATAATCAAAATCGGGGTGTTACACCCACAGCGGACGCATAAGGAACACATTTCATATCAAATGCTTCATCTTCACTTGAAGGCCTTTGATTAGAACTCAACTTAAAATGGGTAGCGAGAGGAGTGCTTACCGCCTTAGAACTTTCCATTTTGAATCTTTGCAGCAGTCTTTCGATATAATTTTCTTATGACATCCAAAATTTCTTCTCTTTTCTGTCACGCATGATTCTAATGCCAAGAATCTGTTTAGCTGCTCCCATGTCTTTCATGGCAAATGACTCTCCCAATTGCTTCTTTAACATGTTAATGTTAGAAATACTTTTCCCTACAATAAGCATATCATCAACATATAACAACAGTATTATGAAGTCATTGTTAGAAAATTTTCTAACAAAGACGCAATGATCTGAAGTAGTCTTCTGGTATCCTTGATCACACATAACAGACTCAAACTTCTTGTACCACTGCCTTGGAGATTACTTCAACCCATATAAACTCTTTCTCAATCTACACACATGATCTTCTTTACCTTTAACTTGAAAACCATCGGGTTATTTCTTGTAGATCTCTTCCTCCAAATCACCATGAAGGAAAGTCGTTTTCACATCCATTTGCTCAACCTCTAAATCAAGAGTAGCAGCCAAACTCAACAGGTTCTAATTGATGACATCTTTACAACAGGTGAGAAAATATCATTAAAATCAACACCCTTTCTTTGACGAAAACTTTTCACCACTAATCTGACTTTATATCTCGGAGACTTAGAGTTTCTCTCACGTTTAACTCTATAAATCCATCTGGTTTCCAAATCCCTTTTTCCTTTAGGCAGCTTCACTAAATCATAAATGTGATTAACATGCAATGATTTCACCTCATCATGCATTGCATCCATCCACTTTTGATTTTCATCACTTTTCACGACCTCTTGAAAACACTTAGGTTCACCCTCATCAATCAAGGTCACATACTCATCAGAATTATACCTTGTAGAAGGATGTCTCTTCGTGTTAAACCTCCCAGGTTGAACTTGAGATGATTCTAGAATTTCACTAAGATTCTCATCCTGTGACAAATCGCTCCCCACTTCACCATCATTAGTTAGAATATTTACCTCATCTCCAAGTTGTTGATCATCAACATAATCATATGGCCCACCATTGTGATCATCACTGCCAATAGCATCCAGATTATGGCTAGGTAACCAAACTGGATCAACATTAGACAAACTAATATCTTTCTTGGGTGTAGCCTTATCTACCTTATCAATATCTTCAATAGTTTGATCTTCCATAAACACCAAATCGTGGCTTCGAATAAGCTTCTTCCCTACGGGATCATACAAACTGTAGTCAAACTCATCTTGCCCATAGCTGATGAAGATACATTGTTTTGACTTTGCATCCAACTTGGATCTTTCATCCTTTGGAATATGCACAAAAGCCTTACAACCAAAGACTCTCTTATGATCATACTTGACATTCTTTCCAAACCAAATTTTGTCTAGAACTTTCAAAGCAACAGTAGGAGTGAGATTAAGAACACACACTATCATGTAAAGTGCCTCGTCCCAATAATGATTAGGCAACTTAGCTTTAGAGAGCATGCACCTTACTCTCTCAATTAGTGTTCGATTCATCCTCTTGTTAAACCATTCAATTGAGGAGTTTTAGGAGGAGTCTTTTTATGTGCAATACCATGCTGCTTGCAATAGAAATCAAATGGTCCACAATACTCTCCACCATTGTCTGAACGAACACATTTCAGCTTCTTGCCTGTCTGCCTCTCGACCAAAGCATGAAATTCTTTGAACTTTTCTAAAACTTGGTCTTTTGTCTTCAAGGCATAAACTCATAGTTTCCTGGAGCAATAATCAATAAAGGTAACAAAATAAAGTGCACCACTAAAGGATTTTACCTTTAATGGACCACAAACATCATAATGTATCATTTCAAGCAACTTTGACTTCCTTGAGGGAGGATGTCTCTTGAAAGATACTCTAGTCTGTTTACTAGCCGTGCAATGAGAACACTTCTCCAAATCTACATTCTTTAATCCAGGAAGAACATCCCTTTTGGACAAAACATTCAACCCCTTTTCACTAATATGACTAAGTCTTCCGTACCACAAAGATGCTTCCATGTCGATAGCATTCACACTGTCCCTAGCAACCAAAGCTTTTTTCCAATACAATTTAGAAAACTTTTCCCCTCTAGCCACAACCAAGTTACCTTTGTTGAGTTTCCATTTTCCAGAACCAAAATGATTATAATAACCCCAATCATCTAGCATATGCACAAAGATCAAATTAAAGCGGACATCTGGAGCATGTTTGACACCTCTAAGCAACAATTGCATTCCCATGTTGGTTTGCAAGCAAACATCACCAACATCAATTACCTTAGATACACCATCATTACACATCTTCAACACTCCAAAATCACCAGAAGTATAGGATGTGATGAAATCCTTCCTTGGCGTAACATGCAATGTAGCACCACTGTCAACTATCCACATGTTATCGTCTAATACAAGATTAACAGACTCATGATCACGGAGAATAACAAGATCATCACTAGTAGCAGTAGTAACACGATCATCATCATGATCTTCATGGTCTCTTTGTTTAGACTTACTCTTCTTGCCTTTGTTATCTCTTTTTCACTGATAGCAATACTTATGTACGTGTCCTGTTTTGTGACAATAATGACACTCCAGATTCTTGTATCGCGTCTTAGACTTGCTTCTGCTATTCTCTCTACCACCTTTCGGTTCCTTTTTATGACTTCTCCCCCTATTTTCAGTGACAAGTACCTCGGGTTGAGATGAAGAACTCTATGCATTACTTCTCATCTCCTCATTAAGAATACCACCCTTAGCCATTTCCAAAGAAACAACACCTTTAGGAGTAGAACTTGTGATAAAAACCCGAAATGTCTCCCAAGACTCTGGTAAAGATAGCAATAGAAATAGTCCCAAAAGTTCATCATCAAATTTGATACTCATTCCTGACATCTGATCAAGGAGGCCTTGAAATTCACTCAAGTGATCTGAAATAGAAGTCCCCTCCTTATACTTCAAACTTATGAAGCTATTCAACAAGAATAATTTATTATTCCCTGATTTAGAGACATACAAGGACTCTATCTTCTCCCACAAAGTTTTTGCATGTGTCTCATTAGCAATATGATTATAAACATTATCTTCTACATATTGTCTAATAAAACCACATACATGTTGATGTTCAAACTCTCATTCTTCATCAGACACAGAATCCGGCTTTGCGGAACTAAAAATCGGTAAATACAATTTCTTCACAAATAGTAAGTCTTTCATCTTGCCCTTCCATAAATGATAATTAGAACCAATCAACAATACTATCTTCATCTTTGTATTTGACTCCATCATTCAAACAAGTAAAATAACCCTTAACCAAGAGCTCTGATGCCACTCTAATGAGAAATTAAGACACAATAATAGACCAATACGCAGCAGGTATAAAACTCTTCAAACTTGTAGGAACCTTGAGGATCAACAATAAATATAAGACGACAAATCGAACAAATAAAGACACAAAAGAACACCGATATTTTTAACGTGGAAAACCCCTCAATATGAGAGTAAAAACCACGAGTCGTTCAGACCAAAGAAATAATTCCACTATAATCAATTAAGAGTACAAGAGAGTCTTAAAGTGATTCACAAACTAGTGCTAACAACCGCAAATCACAAAGCAAACTAGCTTACAAATAAGAATAAAAAAACTGAATTTTTTTCTCAAATTTGCAGTTTCGGTGCGAAGCAAATAACTTTCACCTCAGATGTTGTATTGAAATTCTGAACAATCAAAAGTTAGATATATGTATTACGAACCTGCCCACCAAATTTGAGCTCGATCCAACGGTTAACGAATCGGGGATCATCGATTTAGTGAGACTGCTTGCAGAAAAACGGGAATGAGTTTCTCTCCTCTTTTCTTTCTTTTGAATTTTTTTTCTCTATCTCTCTCAACCTTAAATTGACCATCTCCACTTAAATAAGTGAGACAAATAAGTTAATCATATTTGAACCTTTTTCCACATAGGAAAGAAGTCCAAACCCAACAGAATACTGAACCTTTTTCTTCAAATGTTAGTGTATCAGGTTCGGGTTGGTCTTCTTGGTGCACTCACTAATATGGAGATACAACTATTGGAAACAATTGAATATAACATAATATTGTGTTAGAACAATACAAGACAACATGCCAAGATACTAGACTTATGGGACAAGAATTGGATTGGAACGTGAATATTCTCCATACATCATAACAATGCATCACATTGGAGATACGTACAAATAACTCAACAATCTACCTAGCAGATTGCTAGAAATCATTATATCAACCGAAGACAATTGTGGACAAAATTAACTCACCTGCAAGCAACTCATCATGGACCTTGACTATTTGTTGGAGACTTCAATATAGTCTTAGGCTCTCACGAAAAAAGAGGTAGAAGGCTATATTGTACTTACACTAAATGGAATTTTGGAACATGGCCACATAATATACAACAGTACAAATCACCATCATATTTTAATTAATCCAGAATCAACACTCAGTACATGGCTTACACCTTTTGAATTTTACATAACATGGACAAGGCATGAAGGTTGTTTAAGAAAAATAGGCACATATTAAAATTTACCAACTATGGGCAATCCCATGGTTTTAATGGAAATGAAGCTCAAACATAGGAATGGAACAAAAAGGTATTTGGGAATATATACACACAAGCTTATCATCAAAACAATTTGAAGTAAAGCTTGGTGATAGCAGTGACATGGAAGATGTTTATAATGATTCCTACATTGTTTTATGGACAAACAACAATAATGTTTATAAAGTTAACACATGCATGGGTCAATGAATTGAATGAATGTTGTTAGAATATGAGTTTGGGTCCAACAAGATTTATTTTAAAATTTTTATTAATTAATTTTTAAATAAATTTTAAAAAACTACTTAATTAAAAATATTAATAATTAAATAATTTATTAATTAAAAATATTAATTAATTAATTATCTTAGTCAATATTATCAACTTGTTATAAATAATTTTTGTCATTATTATCATATATGTAAAATTAAAGGGGTCAACTAAATCTCAAGTAATATAAAATTCATGGATCAAAAAACTTATTTTTAAAATGATGGACTAAATGTTAGAAACTATCAAAGTAGAGGATTACAAATATATTTAAATCTTGATTATTTTTATCCGATTATATATATATATATATATATATATATATATATATATATATATATATATATTAAAAATTAATATAAATTTTGTCGATAAATTTGTCTTTAATAAACTAATATTTGAAATAGAGTTTAATGGATATACATCAAGTAAAAAATAATTTTACATAATAATTTAATAAAAAGAATATTAATTCGGCGTATCATATTAGTATTTTATAAATAAACCATGATATGGGGGAATATATGTTGCTCATTGTTTGACAATATGGCAGATTCTATTTTCTCTTTTGAAATATTTCGATGCTAATATACAATGTGATATGTTCTATAAAAACATCATGTTTTGGATTGGATTTGGGATTGACCCACCGTCGGACACAATCAAGTCTAGCTCTGCGTCGAAGTAGGCCCAAAACAAAGGTCCAATCTATTATGGTCGTTGTAGAGCACATTCCTCACGTGCTCCTCACCTGAGGACACGTGGCCAACTGGTCCCGCGTATCTCACGGAAACGTTATATCTTTCGCAGCGGGCAAGTCTTCCACTTTCCGGAGAACGCGGAGTAGGTGACCCAGGATGATGAGCACGAGCTGCTCATCCTTACTTTCACGTAGGAATCCTGGCAGTCATCCATTATGGGTCTGATCACCTAGCCCATAATGGAGACCGTTGGCCCAACGCTAGGGGCTCTATAAATACCCTCCTCTACAGGAGGGTCAGGTATTGAATTCTTTTATATTCTCTACTCTTGTTACCTTGAAAACTTTAGCATTGAAGTGTCTATAGGTACATCCCCTCCTCCGCTCTTATTGACTGTTGTTGCTGCAGAAGTGTTATCGGCCACGTTCTGATCCACCAGGTTAGATCAGTGGCGTCGTCTGTGGGAACTTGCTTCCCCATTTTTCCTTTCCCTGAAATCGAAAAATCAAAGCAGAAAAACTTCAAAAACAAATCATGGCCGATCAACATGACAACAACGGTCACGAAACCGCCTTCACTCCCGTCCATGACGCCGACAATGACAACGGTATGCAGGTTCTGAAAGACATCACCCCAACGAAGAGAGACGAACACTTCGTTTCTCCCTTCTCAGACGAGGCGACCGATGATGATGTCCGGTATGTTGAGACCCAGAAAGTTCAAAAGGCTCCGGAGAAGACGTCGGAGAAATTCCAACCAATCCCAGTCATGGCTAACACCGACCTGACCATGGCAGCCCTGGTCGCGGCCCTCAACCAGACCAATGCGATGATCTATTAGCAGAACGAGAGGATCAAAGCATTGGAGAGAGACCTCCGTCCACGCTCTCCCCCGCGGAGACGCCAACTGTACGAGTCTCGCAACCCGTCGCCGAAACGACCAGGCCGCCGACCACAGTTAGAAAGGCCATAACCTATGAAGCGCAATCGTACTCCTCCCTGCGAGGACCGTCTATCCCCGGTTGCCAAGAAGAACAAAGTCGGGAGATGACCAGACAGCTGTCGTCCATCCCCCCCCCCCCCCCCGCGCGCAAACTAAAGAACCGACCGAGGATCTCATCGTCGAGACGCGATGACAGCCCCCGGTGAGAGAAGTAAAAATACTCTTTGTTGCGCTAGCCACTCAGGAGCGACGAAGATGGCCCCCGCGATCTACTATCTTGAGCGGTCATGGACGCTCCACTTCTCGTCGGGCTGGAGAATCCCCCAAACCTGGGAACGTACGACGGGACAACAGACCCCGACGAGCACATTGAGAACATCGATGCGCTGCTCAGCTACCGCGACGTCAGGGGCGCCATTTAGTGCAGGCTATTCCCCACGACCTTGAGGAAAGGTGCCATGACATGGTACAAAAGCCTCGCCGAAGAGTCCATCACTTCTTGGAAGGACCTGGAACGATAATTATAAAGACACTTCACTGCCTTCCGTCGCCATCCAAAGTCCGAGGCGATGCTCGAGGTGATTATACATGGGAAAGGCGAATCCCTCTGAGCCTACATCGAGAGGTTCAACTACAAAGCTGTTCAGGTCTCTGCGACTGACGACATGAAGAAGTATCTGCTCGAGCGAGGGCTACGCCCCCGTAGTGACTTTGCCAAAGTTGTTGGCATCGAAACACCCGCATCACTAGATGCCCTCCTCCTCAAGGCTCAGACTTACATCCAGTACGAGGAGAAAGAAGGTGCCAACAATGCTCGAGACTCGAGGTACCAAGAAAATGCTAGGGTTTCGAGGTACAACGACGTGGCACCTCGCCGTGGAGGAGAAAAAAGGAAGGAGGACAAACTCCGTGACTCACAAGAGTTCAAAGGACCTGCTGGCCACTTTGTAGACTACACGCTCCTAACCGCCTCCCGCAACCGCATTCTGTCCGAATGCGTGAACTCAGAATTCCGCCATGCCAGATTCCATTTTCCTAGACAAACACTTGCCAAGCCCCACGCGAATAAGACCAAATAATGCTGGCTCCAGAAAAGCCATCGGCATGTGGCTGAAGAGTGCATCCACCTAAAGGATGCAATTGAAATTCTCATAAGAGATGGACATTTAAAACAATACACCAAGATGAGATAAGCTCCCCGACACGACACCCGAGATGCAAATAGGGCCGAGGAGGAAAAGACACCCTCCGACGACACCTCTAGCCTACCGGTCGCCATGTCAATCTCTCGGCCCTACGTCCCCAATGAGCCCGAAAACCCCCTATACTTCGCAGCGCATAGCGCATGGGAGACTTTCCCCTCCACCATGGTCATATCGGGCGGGGGTTTCAACAAACTTACTGTGGGGTCAGTGAAGAGGAAGTTCGAGAAACTCATTGATGCGAGCTCGAGCAAAAAATCCACCCTCAACAAGTGCCAGGGGAGCTCGAATCCCAATGCCTTCTACCGCAAGGAGCTTCCCGGAGGAGCTCCCAACTTCAGCATCCCTCTGCTCGTGAGAGCACAAATGGCGAACTTTGACGTTGGCCGCATTCTGGTTGACCAGGAGAGCTCTGTTGACATCATGTATTTGCAACTGTTCTCAACTTTGCAGCTCGACGAAAAACACTTGAAAACCTATGTGGGCTCTGATCTGCAGGGCTTCAACGGTGCAACCACAAGGATGTGGGAATACGTCGAACTGATTGTCACAGTTGGGGCAGCTGAAACCGCCAAGTCGATCAAAGTCCAATTCTAGGTCATAGATTACCCTTCTCTATATCAATGCATCCTGGAGAGACCAGCTCTGGCCGAACTGATCGTCGTGCCTTCCACTGTCCATCTAAATATGAAGTATTACACGGCCAAAGGCTCCGTCGCCACCCTCCACGGGAACATTGAAGCTGCGAGGAGATGCTTTGAAGCGTTCTCGAAGGGACAGAACACTCTCAATGCACCGTCCAGAACTCCAGGAAAGCCAACTCGATCCAGCACCTCCGAGGAGCCGAAGCCAATTCCTCACATTGACTTTGTCAACCTCGAAAGTCTCTTCACCAAGGATGACCTGAAAGAGCAGAAGAAGAAAGACAAAGGAGCCCGACTAGCAGCAGAAACCTCCTCAGTGCCAGATGTCAACGAGGAGCCTGCCCATCCGAGACACCCCATTCCTGACGGCGAATTCGAAGTCGTCATCCTCCTATGCAATGATCCGAACAAGGGCGTGAAGATTGGCACTGATCTTCCCGACCTCGCGAGGAAGAAATTGAAGGCCTGCTTGAGAGAAAACGTTGACTTGTTCGCATGGAGCGCTGCTGAGATGCCCGGACTGGACCCTGGCGTCGCCTGCCACCAGCTGACCATAGACCCCGCCACCGTAGTACAACGTAGGCGTAGGCAGTCTCCCGAAAAAGAGGAGGCTGCTGAAAAAGCTATAAAAGACTTCCTAGAGGCAAATTTTATTTCGGAAGCTCAGTACACAACCTGGCTTTCAAATGTTGTACTCGTTAAAAAATCTAATGGAAATTGGTGAATGTGTGTTGATTATACTGATCTCAACAGGGTTTGCCTTAAAGATGCTTATCCTTTGCCTAACATTGATATGCAGGTTTCAAACTGTTGTCGTTTATGGACGCGTACTCGAGGTACAACCAAATCCCTATGGCGAAAGCGGACAAGAAATACACGGCCTTCATGACCGAGTCGGGCAACTATTACTATAACGTAATGCTCTTCGGCCTGAAAAACACCGGCGCTACTTACCAGCGGATGATGAACAAAGTCTTCCGAGGTGAGATTGGGGACACGCTCGAGGTCTACATGGATGACATGATCATGAAGTCTAGAGAGGAAATCGACCACACGCTGCACCTCAAGAGAGTCTTCGAGCGAGTGAGGAGATGCAAAATGAGATTCAACTCGGAGAAATGTACCTTTGGCGTTCGAGCAGGCAAGTTCCTCGATTTCTATCTAACTGGACGAGGAATTAAAGCGAACCCAGACAAATGTAGGGAATTCTTCGAGTTCCCAACATCGAACTCGAAGAAGTCGATTCAGTCCTTGAACAGGATGCTTACCTCGCTATCTCGCTTCGTAGCAAAGTCTGCCCAGCACACATTTCCCCTCTTCAAACTTCTTCACAAAGAAGTAGCATTCGAATGGACCGAGGAGTACGAACAAACCCTTCTCCCCCTCAAACGAGCTCTATCTCAACTGCCAGTTCTTTCGCGACCAGACGACGGGGAGACTCTCTACCTCTACCTCGTCGTCGCAGCCAAGGCCGTCAGCGCGACACTCATTCCTGAGACCCCCGATGGACACAAACCTATATACTTCACCAGCAAGGCCCTGCAAGGACCAGAACTCAGATACTAGCAAATCGAAAAGGTAGGGATGATCCTCATCAACGCGGCAAGAAGATTGAGACGCTACTTCATAGCCTGCATAATTGTGGTGCAAACTGACAAGCTCGTGAAACAGTTGCTCGGCCGTCCTAACATGGCCGACACAATGCTTAAATGGTCACTGAAACTCTCCAAATTCGACATTCAGTACGAGAGTAGAAAGGCCCTTAAAGCCCAAGTACTGGCCGACTTCGTGGAAGAAATGACCACGCTGACCTCCCCGACAAACGGAGCCCACAAGTGGGCCATATTCGTCGACGGAGCATCCAGTTCGATGGGAAACGGGGCGGGAATCATCTTGGAAAACAAGGAGGGAATCCTGATCGAATTTTCCCTCTCCCTATCTTTCCCGACCTCAAACAACTAGGCCAAATACGAAGCTTTCCTCACAGGGTTGCGCTTGGTCGAGGATTTGGGAGCTAGAGAGGTAAAGATCTTCACCGATTCCCAGCTCGTCATCTCACAATTATTAGGGGAATACCAAGCCAAAAATGAAAATCTCTCGGAGTACTTAGCTCTGGTCCGGGAACGAATAACCAAATTTGACTCCGCCGAGGTAAGACACGTCCCTCGCGAGCACAACACCCGACCAGATATCCTGTCTAAACTTGCGAGCACGAAGAGGAAGGGCGGGAACAAGTCCGTCATCCAGGAGATACTTTCCCACCCGAGCATCGAGAAACCTTCCGCAATTCTCGACGTGAATTCCATCGGCGATAACGACTGCTGGATGACCCCAGTCTATAACTACCTTGCAACGGGGGAACCACCCCTACGTCCTTATCGAAGACAAACTATACAGATAAGGATTCTCCATCCCTCTCCTCAAGTGTGTTGAGGAATCCAAGGTCGCCCACATCCTACCCGAGATTCACGAAGGAATCAATGCTCAACACCTCGGAGGGAGACCCCTCGCTCGGAAGGCCCTGCGAGAAGGATACTATTGGTCCACCATGCAGCACGATGCAAAAGAACACGTCAAAAAGTGCGATAAATGCCAGCGTCACGGGGACATGCACTTGGCGCCGCCCAACGTGTAACACCCTTTTCTACCCAACAAACAACACGAATAAATACAACTATTTTATCAGAGTACAGTCCCAAAAGGGCATCACATTTCTTTACAAAACATCAAATAACCACTTGCTCCGTAACACGGGTTTTACCATCATGAATTTATTTAAACATCACGCAGCGGAAATCAAAATAAAAAAAAAACAATCTTATAATCCAAAACTTCTTAAAACAAAACATCATAAAACATCCTCATGCCAACAAATAAAAGAACGTAAATCGTTCGACTCAAACGTCCCGACCCGATGTTACATATCAGTAAAATTTGAGCCCTAGTGCCTTTTGTTTGCAATTCTCATTTATTTTGCTTTGCAAAATGATATGTTTATTTGATTAACATTCTTGAAACAAAAAAAAGTGAAATTACTTTTTCTTTCGAATTTACTTTTTCTTTTGAAATAAAGATGGAAATTTCCTTTCAATTACTGAAAACAAAAAGAGGATATTGACGGCTTCCCCGGAAGCAATTAAACTTCAAAATGCAGAATTAAAATACTCCTCGCGATCAGCACACCCTGAATGAAGGATTAATTGCTTTAGATGGAATGTCCCATCTATCATCCCCGGTAGGTTTTTACCTCTGAGAACTGATGTTTGGTTTTTCTCCCTAGTAGGGTCTACCCTTGAAAAGCAAGAACTGGTTTCTATCCTTAGCAAGTTTGTATCTCCGGAAACTAGAACAAACACAGGAATCGATGTTCCCAAACAAAAGTACTGCCTTCAAAATCTCCAGTGATACCCCCATCTCCCAGAGTGGCCGATTATCTAGTTGAACTCATTGTCAGTCTGTATGTCATGTCTGTTTTGTCAGCATAAGCATTTCATACATACATCATGCATAATTGATTCATATTCATATTTATATTATATATCATATTTCAATCACTTTGGCCATGTTTATCCCCAAGTGATAAATGTTCTCTCTCTGATAGAGTTGTCAGTCTTCCTTTCCACACTTAGATAGGATAAAACCCCAGTTTAAGTTCTTTCACTCATTGGGAAATGTCTTGATTAGACAATCTCTCTCCAGTTTATTCCTGGATTGAAACGGATCCTTGACCACTTTGATAACTTGAACCTCTAAAAAAGCATTAGGTTATACACCTTTGAAACTTCACTCTTCACCAATGAAGATGATCTTTTGCTTTCTCGGATTAAAGAAAATCCCCAGAGAAAGCCTCTTAATAGAAGACTCTTGGCAATACGGCAGTTTCTCCCCAAGAAATTCGCTTTCAATAGAGTCATCAGCACCTCAAAATCGGATTACATCACATGGCATCTCTCCGAAAAGAGGAAGTATGATGTAATTTCCCCAGCAAATGGAATCTCCCACAAGAGAAGTTTGTACACCTCTGCAATTCAGACAAATGGTCCCCACCAACAAGTCTGACATCAAAACTTTACTCATCCTATGGCATCCCTCTGAAAAAATTTCGAAGAGAAGTATGATGAAGCACGAATTTCCATCAAATGGCATCTCCCTAGTGAGAAATTTGGTGAGAACCACCACAAATAACATTCCTTGTCAAAAGACGGACTCGACAAGAAGAAACTAAGACCAGTTCCATGGTTGAAGTCCAGGATCGAGGGGAAGGTTATTTCAAAAGAAACTAAGACCAGTTCCATGGCTGAAGACTAGGATCGAGGGGAAGTTTATTTCAAAAGAAACTAAGACCAGTTCCATGGCTGAAGACCAGAATCGAGGGGAGGTTTATTTCAAAAGGAAACTGACACCAGTTCCATGGCTGAAGACCAGGATCGAGGGGAAGTTTATTTCAAAAGAAACTAAGACCAGTTCCATGGCTGAAGACCAGGATCGAAGGGAAGTTTATTTAAAAAAAAACTAAGACTAGTTCTGTGGCTGAAGACCAGGATCAAGGCGAGGTTTTACCCTTTTCTAAGTATCATTACTTAGCAAAAGAAGATGGAAGAGCAAATAACTACCATTCACAACCATAATCAAAATTTTGGGTATTCTGATATTGAATCCTCTTTTACCGTGAATGTCCGAACGCCTTCGACATTCGCACCTTCAGGTCCAAGAAGATTAAATAGGGGCATCTGTCATCCCCTAAATTTTGACCACAAGATTCCACATTATTGTGCAAATCATCACCACAATATGGATGTATCTTCATACCTCATCAATCCTCTCAAAGATTGTTGAGCATTCACCTTAATCAAGAATTAGGGTTTTGAGCCCTCTCAGATCACTCAGGCAAAGGATCAATCAAGAATTGACATGATCTTCAACTTGTAAAGTCCCTCAAACATCCATGAAGGATCAAAAGGTCTCCCACATCAAGAATCAAGCATAAGAATGCAACATTCCAAGTTGATCAAGCCTCAAGATCACCTGTGTCACCAAGTTAGGGTTTGGTCGACCAAGGCCTCCAAAGGGAAATTTTCATCCGGGCATGAGCCAATACTTCAAAACATGATTCAAGAATCTCAAAGGGACCTCATGGATCCAATCATAAGTTCAAAATAGCCTTTGAGGATGCATTCATAAAAAATCAGGAATTAGGGTTTCTTGACCTAATTCACCCCTAAGTTGACTTTTGGAGAAAGGCATGAGCCAAGACCTCAAGAAATGTTTTGAAGACCTCAAATATCTTATATTGATCCTCTCATAAGTTTAAATTGACACCAAGAACTTGATTCATGAGCAATATAAAGATTCAAATTCATCTGGACCACAAACTAGGGTTTCTGAGAAAAAGTCAACCATACCTTTGACTTTTGACCAAGACATGATCTCAAACCTTGGAAAATGATTCAAGACACTCTAAAACATCTATGGAATTCATCCATTAGGTTTGAATTAGCCCAAGGACTTGATTTCATAAAGGATCACAAAGTTTGAAGTTCATATGATAAAAAGTCAACTGTGCCCAAAACCAAGTTTGACTTTTGAGATTTTTTTTTGACAAATATGGCTTCTTCAAGTCAAGAACAATGTTAACTTATGGTTTGGATCATCACCCATCAATAAAAATCAAGAAAAGTGAGGTTACTTACAAAAGGGGTAATCTTAAGAAACTTAAAATTTCACTAAGTTATGGAAAAAAGATGATTTTTACCCAACTTTGCAAGATCATAACTTATGATCCAAGCAGCCATTTTCTTCCATCCAAAGCTCAAATGAAAGCTCTCATTACATACTACAAAAGTTTCCTGCCGATCCATAGTAAAAAAATGCATGAATTTTGAGTTATAAAGCCATAAAGTTAGGGTTTCATGGGATTTCCACTTTGACACTTAGTGAAATTTTGAGACAGAATTTGTTTACATTTTTGCCAACTTTGAGGTCATTTTTCTCCATGATCCATAATGATCCAAGACCAAATGTAAACATTAAAGTTGAAGTATGATGTTCAAGATTTCCAAAGAGTACAAGAACATCATCAAACTCCATTTGAGCAAAGAGATATGAAGTAATCAACATGCCTTGCTACAAACTATTTTGCAAAAATCAGATTGATCATTTCTTGTGATACACGATTTTCTTGTCAAGTGTAATGATCAATGCCACTCACATTCAATGCATAACAGAAGAAATCATAGCAAACCTGCAAATTTGAGTCAAAGGGTCAAGAAATACTTCAACTAGGAGTAATGGCTTTTGTCATATTATGCCTTGAATTCAAAGGCATTTATCTGCAATAGTGCATATTCAAAGATGCCACTCTTTTCAGTCAAGATTCTCACATAAACAACAATAAAAATGACTGAGGAATGTGGAATTGGTCAATTGGTAGCTGAGCTATTTGGAAGCATTGATGTACCTTACATTAGGGGTAATGATACATCTTGCCAAAACCATTGAATCAAAGCCAATCCACCAAGCCATTACTATTCAACCAAGACAAACTCATTCACCTATACATAGAGGTCACATTGCCTCATTTCAAACACACCAAAACAACCACAATGCTTGTGTTTCTCGCAAATCATTCTTCTTGTAAAATTTAAAGTTCTCAAAGAGTGAAAACTTGGAATTCTCAAACCAGTCCAATTCCACTCAAACCAAGCATCCAAACACTTCACATAAGCATCATATAAGTGATCCATAACCTCAAAACACTTATGTAACATCAGAATCACCAAGTCACTATCCTTTTGCTCAAATTTTCCTCAAGGCTACAGATGGAGTCGAGCCAAGTGATCTAGAAGGTTTCAATCCATTCTAATTATTGGAACACCATCCTTGGGGGTCAAGGAAGCTATCCAGATCATCATCTTACATCTGTAACACCTCATTGCAGAATTCGATTCTCACTTGCAAGGTAAGCTTCCTCAAAACCGAACTCTATAAATCATGCATCATAAATATGTTTTCAAGTTACCAACATGTTTCTGGATGTTCATAGATCAGTAACCTTCAATCAATTGCTATTTATCTTGTGTGTATGAGATTTCATATAGTTTTTGCATTTTTTAGGGTTCATATGATTATAACATGATATCTTGTGATACCCTAAAAAGAAATGAAATTAAATACCACCATTGAGTTCCTTGTTTAAAAACAAACAATTTTCATGTTTACATCATCCAATTTCATTACGTATTAAGGGAGATAGAGTAGTTTTTGCAAATTCTGGATGGAGGTTGAAGATGAAGTTCTTCGTGCGCAGAATTTGAATTTGCCACGTATTTTTCATATAAGATGTGTTGGTTTGGTTTAGTTATCACCAGAACACGCTGGCTCAGTTGGCAAGGGCGTGTTTTTGTGAGTTGGAGGGTGAGGTCCTGGGTTCAAACATCTCCTATGTCATTTTTGCCACTTTTCCCATTTTTCTCATATTTTTCATATTTTTCTTGTTTAATTTCAAATATTTGTTTTAATATTTAAAATTAATAATTTTTAAATGATTTTTTGCACAAGAATCACTCACACATTAAAAATATTTTATTTACCAAAAATCACAAAAAATATTTTTATTTTGATATATTTTCAAATATTTCAAGGATTTTTATTTTAATTTGTTTTTAAACATTTTTATATAATTTCTTTTTCTTGATTTTTCAAAATCAATTGAATTTCAAATCATCTTGTGAATTAAAACATCTATTTTCAAATATTTTTCAAAATTCACAACATGTTTATTAAATATATTTGATATTTTATATCATTTTTATTTAATTTTTCTTTAAAAAATGTATTTTTAAATAAAATTAAGGTTTTTCCTTGATTTTAAATCTTTCAAACTTCATTTGAAACACTTGCGCCTCTATTAGAGTGTAAGACTCAACCCCTTTTGTAAATAAATAAATTTTGAGCCTCTGTCATAGTATAAGTCCCAATACGATTTTCAAAAATACCGGTGCGTTCACTGTTTTCATCTGGGCCTCTCCTTGAGTATAAGCCTCCAATTTTCTTCTTTTTAATAAACATTTTGGGCCTCTAATAGAGTGTAAGACCTAAACTCTTTGTACATAAATAAATTTTGGGCCTCTGCTGTAGTATAAGTCCCACAACGTCTTTCGGTATCGTAGTGCGATCACTGTTTTCAAATAAGTCATCTGGACCTCTCCTTGAGTATAAGCCCCAATCCCCTATACATAAGCCTTGTTTTAAATAATAAATAACTTCCATGGGCCTCTCCTTGAGTTGTAAGCCTCATACCTCTGTTTTCAAAATCATTTGTCTGTTTTAAACTGGTACTAAGAGGAGCATTATTCCCGGTGAAACTGCTCTTAAACCACTTGGGCCTCTCTTTGAGTTATAAGCCCCAAACGTTCTTTTCTTTAAAATAACTTTCTTTTAATTCAAATTCAAACTTAAAGTTTTCTCAAAACTTTCTTCAATTTCTCAAAACCCTAATCATACAATCATCATCAATACAACCAATCACAATACACTTGGGCCTCTTTTCAGAGTGTAAGACCCAACATCTTTTCAATTCAATACATACTTGTTTATATACCAATTAATTTACTGATTTGTATATACTTGTGCATATCTGTCTAGAGTTTCCCCAACAGTTAGGTCTACACTTAGGTCAAACAGTGGGATACTTTTAACTTAGTCAAAAACTAGTTCCCTCATAGGAAACTTCCCTCAATACAGTCTGCCTCCTCTTGGGCTTTATTCAATATGGAAATAAGAAAGACATTATTCCCGGTGAAACTTTTCTTAAGACTGTAAAAAATTAGAAACATATATAAGAAATTCATTTCCCAAGAGAGGATTAATTCCCGGTGAAACATCTTTTGAATTTCTTCGAACCTTGGAATTGTTTAACAAAGAAAGGATTATTCCTAGTTAAAACCTTTCTTGAACTTTTCTTAGGCTTGGACCAACAGGCTTCTTAAAAGTTCCCCACAGCCTCCTCTTGGGCTTAGTACAAGGACCACCAGGCTTTTTAAAAGTTCCCTAGCCTCCTCTTGGGCTTAATACAAGGACCCAAAAGGCTTCCTAAAAGCATATGATAGAATTCAGTCATCTCTGCTAGTCCAATCCTCAAGAAAGTCAAGACTCTAGAATACCCAATCATTCAATGGTTGATCTTCATCCCTTGAACCAACAACTTCCTCTTGGGCATCATACAAAGATATCTTTCCAAACCAGAGTCTATCTCTTCTTAATGAGACTTGGATAGTCTCAGCCTCCTCTTGGGCTTCATACAAGTAGACTTGGAAAGTCTCACCTTCATAGTCTTCTCTTAAGCTTAACACAAGGACCCAAATGCTTCCTAAAAGCATAAGGATAAATCCTGATCATTTTACCAATACACCAGTCCCCAGAAGAGTTAAAACCTCTAAGGTTTTCAAACTCACCTTTAAAACCCCTCTGACCCATAACAAGGCTTAACTTTCACCTTAAAAAAATCCCAGCCAGGTTCAACTTACCATCAATAAATCCTCAAAAGAATCCGAGCCTCATGGCATCTGGTAAATCAACTCTGCTCAAATCAAGAGTAAGATTTAGTTTCCCTTTGGATTCCCCAATACAATTTAGACCTTCTCCTGGATTTCAATAATCCTCAGCAAGAGTCAGCCTCCTCTTAGGATTTATATAATGATTTCCCCAGACATCCTCAATCTTGGGCTTTGTACAAGACATATATAACACTCCTCAGAGGAGTCATTTTCTTTCAGCTTCAACCTTGGGCTTTGAACAAGGCACACAAAAAACAACATCCCCACAGATGAGACTCTGAGTTCTCTCTGTAGGAAGATACCTCTTCTATACATCACATATCAAAACAAACAATCAAAACCTTTTTTCCCAGATAAATAACTGTAAGCAGGTCAGTTGTTGATTCAAAATCCAAGCAAGAATCCTTCCCTTATCCTGGCTAAAACTTCTCTTTCATCTAATAGATATAAGTGGTAAGCCTCTGGATTCTACACATTCAAGCCAATGTCCCTGTCTTAGCATGAAAGATTCATAAAGGAAAAAGTGGCATTGCTCTACACTGAGTTAAAACTTCTTCCTTCATGATATCTCTCTTATAAAGGAAATTATGGCATTGCTGGATCCCATATCCCAATTAAAGTAATTTCCCTTATAACCAATTACCTGACATTTTGTGATGAATAGGTGAGATATCTCCCTTTAGAGATTACAAATTCTCTCTCTCTCAGTCAACTTTAGCTTCAATCTTGGGCTTTAAACAAGACACAAATACTCAGCTAGCTTCAATCTCGGGCTTTGAACAAGACACCAAATATTTTTCCTCCCATAGAAATAGGAGGAACTACGATTGCTCTGATTTCCCAAATCTCTTTACCAGAATACGTAGGCATAAGATTGCGAAATCTTTGTGAGCACACAAATCAAAATTCTAGGTCCAGTACCTTCCCAAAAACAATAGAAAACCCGAAAACAACAAAAACATTCTCTTAACCCTCCCAAAGGAGAAACGTTCCCAATCAATAATAGATAAACACAAGAAAGCATTTCAAACAGTAGAAATACATGCAAATGAAGGTTTCTATAGATTACTATAGATACTCTGGGTATTAATAGTTTCCCTTTGTATAACCAAACCCCGATCCCCAATCTTTTCGCATTTGTTAAAGAAAACATTTGCCAGCAGGGTTAGTTTAAGATATCTTCCCCTTCCTTTAGAGCTTCACAAGATAAATACAGAAATCAGAAAGTAGCACCAAAATGAGGTAGGTGGTCGCGTCACCAAAAAACCGACGCTACACCATGGAGGCGATAATATTGGCTAGATCCACAAGCGGGATCCTTGTCGCCCATCGAGGGGAACATATTCATTAGATCCTCAAGTGATTCTTGTCTCCCATTGAGGGGATCATGTTCATTGGATCCTCAAGTGGGATCCTTGCAGCCCATGGAGGCAAAAATATTTGGTGGATCCTCGAATGGGATCCTTGCTGCCCATTGAAGCGATAATGTTCTCTAGATCACCAAGTGGGATCTGTGCAACTCATTAAGGAAATAATATTCGCTAGATCCTCAAGTGGGACCCTTTCCGCCTCTTGAGGCAATCATGTATGCTGGATCAATAAGTGGGATCATTGCCGCACATTTGGCGATAAATTCGCTAGAGCCTCAAGTGGGATCCTTGTCGCCCAAGGAGGCGATAATATTCGCTAGATCCTCAACTGGAATCCTTTTCTCCCATTGAGGTGATCATGTTTGTTGGATCCTTGCTGCCCATTAAGGCGATAATGTTTGCTTGTTCCACAAGTGAGATCCTTGCTGCCCATTGTGGCGATAATATTCGTTAGATCCTCATGTGAGATCTTTGCCGCTTATTAAGGCGATAATGTTCGGTGGATCCTCCAGTGGGATCATTTTTGCCCATTAAGGAGATGATGTTTGCGAGATTCTCAAGTGGGATCCTTGCCTCCCATTAGGCGATCATGTTCGCTGGATCCTCAAGTGGGATCATTGTTGGCTATGAAGCCGATAATATTTGCTGGATCCTTAAGTGGTATCCTTTTCGCCCATGGAGGCGATAATATTTGTTGGATCCTTAAGTTGTATCCTTTTTGCCCATGGAGGAGATAATATTCGTTGGATCCTCAAGTGGGATCCTTTCCGCCCAATGAGGCGATCATGTTTGTTGGATCATTAAGCAAAATCCTTGCCTCCCATTAAGGCAATAGATAATGTTCACTGGATCCACATGTGGGATCTTTCCCGCCCATTAAAACTATCATGTTTGTTGGGTCATTAAGTGGGATCCTTACTGCACATTGAGGAAATTATGTTCGCTAGATCCTTAAGTGGGATCTTTGCCGCTCATGGAGGCGAAACTATTCTCTGATTCTAAAGCGGGATTCGTGCTACCCTTTGAGGAAATCACATTCATTGGATCCTTAAGTGGTATCCTTGTCCCCCATTGAGGCAATCAAGTTCGCTGGATCCTCAAGTGGGATCCTTGCCGCCCATGAAGGCTATAATATTCGCTGGATCCTTAAGTGGGATCCTTACTGCCCATTAAGGCAATCATGTTTGTTGGATCCTCAAGCAGGATCCCTGCCGTCCATTAAGGTGATAATATTTGTTGGATTCTCAGGTGGGATTCTTGTCACCCATTGAGGCGATCATGTTTGCTGAATCCTTAAGTGGAATCATTGCCGCCCATTAAGGCGGTCATGTTTGCTGGATCCTTAAGTGGGATCCTTGTCGCCCAAGGAGGCCATAATATTTGATGGATTCTCAGGTGGGATCCTTGCTGCCAATTGAGGTGATCATATTCAGTGGATCCTTAAGTGAGATCATTGCAGCCCATGAAGGTGATCATGTTAACTGGATCGTCAAGTGGAATCTTTGCCGTCCATGGAGGTGATTATATTCACTGGATCCTCAAATGGGATGCTGGTTGTCCAATGCATCGATCATGTTCTCTAGATTCTAAGCGGCATTCTTGTATCCCATTAAGGCGATAATGTTATCTAGATCCTCAAATGAGATTCTTTTTTCCTATTAAGGAGATCAAGTTTATTAGATCCTTAAAAGGGATCTTTGCCAACCATTGAGGCGATCATGTTTGTTGGCCCTCAAATTGGATCCTTCCCGCCCGTGGAGGCGATAATATTCGCTGGATCTTCAAGTGGGATCCTTGCCTCCCATCAAGGAGGTCATGTTTGTTTGATCATTAAGTGGGATCCTTGTCACCCATAAAAATGATAATGTTCATTGGATCCTCAATAGGATCCTTGTCGTCAATTGACACGATAATGTTTATTGAATTATTTAGTGGGATCCTTGCCGCCCATATTAACGATCATGTTCACTAGATCCTCAAGTGAGGTCCTCGCCGCCCAAGGAGGCTGTAGCGTGCGATTTTTGTCGGTGACGCGACCACCTTACGCATTGGTTAGAATTGGGTGCTACTTTCTGATTTCTTATTTATCCTATGAAGCTGGAAAGGAAAGGGAAGCTAATTACCCAATATTTATCCCTTTGTATAACCTGACCCCGGACCTCGGGGAATATTTTGTCTATCTTGTACAAAGCCCAAGATTGAGGCTAAAAGGGATTGACTCTACTGGTGATAGGCTTTATCTATCTTGTACAAAGCCTAAGATTGAGGCTAAAAGGATTGATTGACTCAGCTGGAGAATATTTATATGTGTCTTGTACAAAGCCCAAGATTGAGGCTAAAACTACTGAGGGAAAATCATTATACAAAGCCTAAGAGGAGGTTGGTTGGGTAATTTCTTATATAAAGCCTAAGAGGAGGCTAGCTTCTGCTGAGGATTATTGAGATCCAGAGACAGGTCTAAATTGGGGAATCAACTCTTACTGAGGATTACATAAGAGTTGAGATATCAGAGACCATGAGGTTCTGATTCTGTTAGTGTTGTATTGATAGTAAGTTGACCTTAGCTGGGGAACTTAGGATGAAAAGTTTAAAGATTGAGTTTTAAAACCTATGGAGGTTTTAACTCTACTGGAGATTAATTAAGTCATCAAGTTTTTTCCTGTGCTTTAAGGAGATTTGAAGGCTTCTTTGAGATCCAAGAGGAGATGAGACTTTCCAAGTCTACTGGTATGAAAAGGTTAATCTTTGTATGATGCCCAAGAGGAGGTTGATGTTTTAAGAAATAAGAATTAACCCTAAACTGGTCTGATGTTTTGACTCTCTGGAAGATTGAACTAGCAAAGGATGACTAGGTTATGTCCTATACATGTAGGAGGTCTTTAGGTCCTTGTACTAAGCCCAAGAGGAAGCTGAGAACTTCTAAGAAGCCTGAGGGTCCTTGTACAAAGCCCAAGAGGAGGCTGGAGATGCTTTTAGGAAGCCTGTGGGTCCAAGCCTGAGAAAAGTTCAAGAAAAGTTTCACCGGGAATAATCCTTTCTTTAGTGAACAGTTCTAAGGTTTGAAGAAATTCAAGAGAGGTTTCACCGGGAATAATCCTCTCGGGGGAAATGAATTTCTTGTACAAGTATTTCTAAGTTGTGACAGTTGAAAGCTCCTGTGGTTTGATGAATTTTTGGTAAAACATGATTATGATAAATATGAAGAAATCTGCTCAAGATTAAAGATGTTGACAAAGATGTTCTAACATCTTACTAATACAATAGGTTTAATTACTTAACAAATCTGTCAAAAGATTTGGTGCAAATTTGCAGAGTGGATAAAGGAGAGACGATTAAAGGCCCAAGACAACAAAAGACTATATAAGGAGACTTAGACCTATGGTTTAAGAAGACTGTACTTTTTGTATCGCTTGTAACTTTGTAACCTAGTTCTCTTGTGTTGAATAAGGGTTTAGGGTTTGAGAGTCGTTGGCTCTCTTAGGAGTTGTAAGTCTTCACTCTGTAATATGGGATGTAGAGTGGAAGGCATAGGTACAGGGACACAACCAGAAGCCTGTAGGTAATGGTTGTTGTATTGTTCTTGGACGAAGCTTTGAAGCAAGTCCAAGATAACTTGTAGGTCAAGAAATCGCGACAGTTCTGAATTGGAAGAAGATAGAGATATCACAGGTTGTGATTAGGATGTGAGTGGGGTATCTCATATCAGGGTTATAAACGTTTGAGTTTAGCCTTGATAAATATGTTCATTGGATAGATGTTAGGGATAAAGCTGTAAATGGGGGAGTTTAGCTTTGTAACAGTTCTACAGATAGTGAAGTCTTCATCCTGGATTGGTATCCCCCAGATGTAGGTGAATTGCAGTGAACTGGGTTAACAATTACTGTCATATTTAACATTATGCAATTTACAGTTTTGTTAATGTTCTTGACTGACATGTTGGATCAGATGTCGTGACATCTGTATGGGTGCAGTTCTGATATTCAAGGTATCAGTCTGCTGTTGCGCCTCCAAGTTTAAAAGATCATGTAGCACAATGTCTTGACATATGTTAGGACATCTACTGTCTGCATAGGCCAGAATTTCAATTGGTAGCAGAGCGCGCATCCTGTCTGGTTCTGGATGAGATCTTTGGGAGATACTTTCTGGCGTTTAAACAAGGAGGAGTTTTGGAGATCATATCAATCAACTCAAATATACCCAAGGGTATTAATGGATGAGATGAATGTTCTGGATCGAAGGGAGCAACCCGAAGGTTGTTCAGGTTGCTGAGGAGATTCTACAACAACTACAGGAGAAGTGGCTAGTTCTCTTGTTGGTGTGTCTTATAAGATGTTATGGCATCTTATTAGGGCAAGCAGGATCTGTTCCTTGGTGGTTCCGCTGCATGTGTTTCTGATGGAAGAGCTCTAGAATTATGGGATTCTGGAGTTGTTACTGAAGACAGTTGGTGGAAGGTCTCAATCGTCGGCCTTTATATATTTGAAGATATCTGTGTTATTTTATTCTAGAGTCGGGAGCGATGAAGTGAAAGGTGTTGTGGATAGATATCTGGTATGGTGACTTGGTACTTTGAAGCTTGGTTTCTTAGTGCAGTTTGGAGTCAGTTGAAGAGGAGAGAAGTTGAGTTAAAGTTTATCAGGTTCTTGCTCTAGGAGTTTGATAAATGTTTGGACGGCTAGGTTGTCAAAGATACTTGAGAATTCTCTCAAGTCCACTCATAAAGACATCTATGTCGTGTATCTAAAGTCTTCTAGTTACTCTTCTGACTATAAGGTGTTTCCTTGAAACACAAAGTGAAGACCGTGGAGGTGATTTATTTTCACCATCCAAAAACAACAAGGAATGATTCATCTCTCTTGACCCTAAGAGTGAATACAATCTGATTGAAGAGTTGTTGAGGTAAATAAGACTTGTTCAGAGAAAGTCTTAGTTACTTGAGTCAAGGGTGGCAGCCTTGGTATCTCAACATTGTCCTTTGAAAAGGATACTTGCAAAAAGGATTGAATACTTTATAAGTGTTCATGACATGATCTGGTGGAGCTCAGCTGCAGTAGTGAAGAAGGGTTATTGTACAAGGATTTAAGATCAATTGCTATTTGTGGAATCCACAAGTATTTAATTGATTATCCATGAAAGTCAAGATTGAGGATGTTCTGTCAGATGTTCTAATATCTTTTCATCAGAGGTTTGGAGAATCATGGGAGGGGTTCTGCATTTGCTCAAAAGTCTCCTAGGTGTTGATCTGGGATTATTGGCTTAGCGTCTGTTTCTTGGAAAGTATTGTGAATGACTTGTCCAGATGGTGATGCCGTTGAAGATGGAGATGGAAGACTATGAAGACATCATAATCTTGATGGTTACAGCTTGGGTCAGTTTATTTCTGATCCAGGTGCTTTGGAGCATAGTGTTTGCTCTGGTTGTGAAGGTCAAGGATAAGTGGTAGTTATCTCTGGCTCTATTTTGACAAGTCTACTAAGGGAAGTGGCATTCTTTGGTATTGCTATGGGGTAGTCGTGGACTACTTATTTTCTAAAGATTCAGATGTGGCAGGTTTGAAGTCTTTGGAGTTTCAAAGCAGAATGGAGGTTATCTACTCACTACGCAAAAAATAGGAATAGACAGCACCAAAAAGACAGCGCTTTTATAAAAAAGCGCTGCTAAAAAGAATAAAAAAATTTCGCTAAAAAAAAGCGCAGTAAAAGACAGGCTTTAGAAAGCGCTTTTAAAAAGCGCTGTTAAATGCAATAAATGGATGCCACCTTAGAAAACGCTTTTTTGGAAAGCGCTGTTATAGGTATTACTTTAGACAGCGCTTTTAAAAAGCGCTGTTTAAAGTTAACCTTAGAAAGCGCTTTCAGAAAAGCGCTCTTATAAGTCTTAAATTCTTTTCACTTTAGAAAGCGCTTTCTAAGGGAAGCGCTCTTATAGGTTGCACATAAGAAAGCGCTTTCTTAAAAGGGCCCTCTAAGGTCATTTAGGAATTAAAATATAAAACAATTTCTAAACATTTTCAGACACTTCTATTCATTTTCTTCTCTTGACCGTTTCTTCTACTGAAACCCTTGCCGTCGTTCTTGCATTGCCATTGTCGTCGTTCTTGCATTCCCATTGCCGTCAGCGTTGCCGTCACCGTTATCGTCATTGTTGCATTCCATTCATGAAAACGTTGTTGTTGTTGTTGTTCTTATTCTCTTATCCTCTGAAAACGAATAAGGTACGTTGTTGCTCTTTTATTATTCATTTCTCTGTTTTTAATTTTTGTTTTTGATTTGATTTTTATGCGGAAAAAGTTTTCACGACGAGGATAAAAGCTCCCTCTTTTATTGTTGCAGAATCGAACCTATTTTTTGCTTTTATTTTTCATGTATATTTGGCAAAGTATCAATCCTTAATCTTTCATCTCTTATTTTTACAAATGTCCCTCTTTTTTTTTATAATAAGCTCATTGTGTTATGCATTCTTTAGGTATTTTCATAAGGAAACTAATATTAAAGTATCTTCACAACGATGACTATTATTGAAAAGATACTTCATGATACAACCTAGTTTTGTGGAAGGTTACTTTTAAATATTTTCTACTGTATATTTGGCAAAGTTGATTAGTATAAACAACCTAGTATTGATTGAAATTGTATTTCGCTAGTTGTGTTGTACTATTTTTTCAATTGATTGTGTTTGGTCTATCCTTTTTTTCCAAGTTCATTTCTTTTATTTTCTAGAACTTGTGACTTTTTGTTATAAGTTAATTGTCTACTTTATACTTATTGAGGAGAGAATTTTTTTGATACTTTAAATTATAATTTTTCGTGGTTTTTAAAGTTATATTATAAGTCAATGAGCCTATATTAATGGTTGCCTCTCACCTTTCTTCTTGTATTTTGATCTGTTCTCTAAACTTAGTGATTCTAAAGTATTTATTTTGCTCTTGAGTACTTGGAATATGTAGGTGTTTACCTCTAATTGTTGCTTGTTTGTGATTACATGTTGCCACTTATCAAGTTATGACTCATAATTGGTCAATTAATGATATTTCATTTTATGATACGTGTATAGGGGTTACTTGTGTTCAAAGTGTGAAAGTCGGATCGTTTCCCTACAGGTATAACATTTTTTGTTTTTGTTTTTGTTTAGTTCAATTAGTATAACTATGGATAAGAAATGGATGTCTTTAAGTCGATTGTCAAAAGAGTACGACAATGAGGTATCGGAATTCGTTAAGTTTGCTGTTGCGCACGCCAAAGACCCCAGTCGAATGATATGTCCTTGCTTGGGTTGCTGTTTTGGGAGTCGGGTTGACGCGGTTCAGTTGGCATCGCATTTATTGAGGAGTGGAATTGATAGAAGTTATACATGTTGGAATTTACATGGTGAGAAAATTAACGGGAATGTTGAATCGGGGGATAATACGACCTACGCTTCATACGACAATGGCACAAATACATACGATTCTGATCGAGTCGAAGAGATTGCAGAAGCACTTGAAGAAGATCTTAAGGATTGTCCCAAAATGTTTGAGAGGTTGGTAAGCGATGCAGAGAAACCGTTGTATAATGGTTGCACCAAATTTACAAGATTGTTTGCGGTATTAAAGTTGTACAACTTAAAGGCGGGCAATGGATGGTCGGATAAAAGTTTCACAGAATTATTGGCCCTTATGAAAGATATTCTTCCAGAGGATAATGCTCTTCCCAATCGAACATATGAGGCCAAAAAGATGTTGTGCTCTATTGGCATGAGCTATGATAAGATACATGCCTATCCAAATGATTGCGTATTGTTTCGAAATGAGTATGCATCGTTAAATGAGTGTCCTAAATGCGGTGTCTCTCGATATAAGAAAAAGTTGTCTCCAGCAAAAGTCTTATGGTATTTTCCTATAATTCCGAGATTTAGACGCATGTTTCGTAGTGAGACCGATTCAAGACACTTGATTTGGCATGCAGATGAAAGAATTATTGATGGAAAGTTTCGACATCCGGCAGATTCACCACAGTGGATGAAAATTGATGATGATTATCCTGAATTTGGAATAGAAGCAAGAAACCTTCACTTGGCATTATCTACTGATGGAATGAACCCACACGGTATTCAAAGTATCTCACATAGCACTTGGCCTGTGATCATAATGATTTATAACCTACCTCCATGGCTATGTATGAAGCGTAAGTACATGATATTATCTATGTTAATTTCTGGGCCTAGACAACCAGGGAATGACATAGACGTATACTTGGCACCCTTAATCGAAGATTTAAAATTTTTGTGGGAGAACGGTGTGGAGGTTTATAATGGGTATAGGAAAGAAAGTTTCAACTCGAGGGCGATGTTGTTTGGCACAATTAATGATTTTCCAGCATACGGAAATCTATCAGGGTACAGCATAAAAGGTCAATGTGCGTGTCCTATTTGTGAAGATAAAACAGATTAGACGCGATTGGAGTTTGGTCAGAAGAATGTCTTTCTCGGTCATCGTAGATTCTTAAATTCTAATCATCACTATCGTGGGTGGAGAAAAGCATTCAATGGAGAGCCAAAACATGGTAGAGCTCCAACTATATTGACAGGTGATCAAATTTTTGAAAAGGTGAAAGATATGAGAACTCAGTTTGGAAAGCCTTTTGCACATACACTTGTCAAGAGTGAGTGGAAGAAGAGGTCAATTTTTTTGAACTGTCATATTGGAAGTCGTTGTATGTAAGACATTTTCTCGATGTTATGCATATTGAAAAAAATGTATTTGACAGTGTTATTGGTACGTTACTCAATATACCAGGAAAGTCTAAGGATGACCTTAAAGCAAGAAAGGACTTGGTACATATGGGGATAAGAACTGAATTAGGACCCTTGAAGAAAGGAAAACGAACATATCTACCACCTACTGCGTATACTCTATCTAGAAAGGAGAAAAAAGTATTGTGTAAGTTTCTAAGTGAAGTTAAAGTTCCAGAAGGATACTCTTCAGATATTAGAAGACTTGTGTCTATGAAAGACCTCAAGTGAAAGAGTTTAAAGACGCATGACTGCCATGTTATAATGGAACATTTTCTACCAATAGGTATACGTTCTATTCTGCCAGAAAAAGTAAGAAGCGCAATAACTAAATTGTGTTTTTTCTTCAAGTCAATTTGCAGTAAGGTGATCGATCCTGCGATCTTACCAACATTGCAAAAAGAAATAGTTATTACTTTGTGTGATCTTGAAATGTATTTTCCTCCCTCGTTTTTTGACATAATGGTTCATCTAGTTGTTCATCTGGTGAAAGAGACACAATTATGTGGACCGGCTTATATGAGATGGATGTACCTTGCTGAACGTTATATGAAAATATTAAAAGGGTATGTAAAAAAACGAAGTCGACCAGAGGGTTGTATTGCCGAACGATACATTGTTGAAGAAGCGGTTGAGTTTTGTACTGAATATCTGTCCAATGTACAATCAATTGGACTCCCCAAATCTCATATTGTCGAAAAAAAAGAAGGAAAAAAGTTAATTGGAAATGAAGTTGTGACAGTATCAAGGGTCGAACAGGATCAAGTGCATTTGTATGTTCTGCACAATGAGAATGAGGTTGAGCCGTATGTTGAAATGCACAAGGATGTTCTCTGAGGTTTAAATTCGAATAGAAATGAGAATTAGATAGTACGAGAGCACAATCGAAGTTTCATACCTTGGTTTAAGGATTATATTTATTCAAAGTATTATTCAGACTGTGCTTCAATAACAGAAAGGTTGAGATGTTTAGCATATGGTCCAAGTATGGTCGTGTTTTCTTATAGCGCATACACAATTAATGGATACACATTTTATACCAAAGAACAAGATGATAAAAGTACTATGCAAAATAGTGGTGTCACCGTGGTGGCTGAAGCAATGCACATTTCAAGTGTGAAAGACTTAAACCCCAAATTTACAAATCTGTCATATTTTAGGGTTATCGAGCGCATTTGGGTGTTTGATTATGAGAAGTTTCAGATTCCTATATTTCGTTGCAAGTGGGTTGAAAATAATAATGGCGTACGAATGGATAAGTCAGGATTTTTGCAAGTGGATCTTAATAGGGTGGGGTACAAAGATGAGCCTTTTATTCTAGCCTCTCAAGCTAAACAAGTGTTCTATGTCACTGATCCGACAAGTACAAAATGGTCTATAGTGCTTTTATCTAACAAAGTAATTGATGAAAACGTTGGAGATCAAGGTGATATTGATGTTGATATTGAATCATTTACTAGAAATGATCAAGATGAAAATATTATAGTGAATGAATCATATACTAGAAATGATCATAATGAGGGTATTTGGATCAATCCAACCGTCCGTGTTGTTAAGAGACGGGTAGAACATACTCCAAACATGAAAAGAAAGAGACGTTAGTGAAAAAGTTACTAGTTGTAAAATTATAGCTTATATCATTCAATGGATTAGGATTATGGATTTTTATATTTGTCATTTAATTTCTGTTTTTTTTCTTTCTTACAGGTCAAATGTCTAGTAACCAGGAAGATATGCACGAGTAGCACGGGCTAGAGCAACCAATATTACATGGGTCAAAGTGGAGGTATATTAATTTTCACAATATTGCTTATTAGTGATGCTACTTGATAACACAAAACATCTATATATTATTTCTTATTTGTTTGTCTATGTGTAGTGCTCTCGTCAGCGTAATGGCATAGACTGCAGGTACTTCGTTTTGAGGTTCATGAGAGAAATCCTTCAAATGGGACAACTGGAGATTCCTATTACGGTATGCATGGTTTTATAACTTAGGATTTATTTTAATATTTATCGGATATGTCATATAATTTATTACTTTTAACTAAATAATGCGTATTTTGTTTTGTTATGTAGTATTTCGATGATATGGCGTGTCCTTATTACACGAGGAAACAATTGCAAGATACTAAGGAGGAATTGTGCGAATTTTTTATTGCAAGAAGAATTCTTTCTTGAATGTATAGTTTTGTGAATGTAAATTCTAGTTTATTGAAATGTAAATTCTATACAGGTTTGAAACCATAAAATAGAATTTGTGCGAATTCTGCATGTAAATTCAAGTTTATTGAAATGTACAAATTCTAGTTTATAGAATTTGTGCGAATTCTGCATTAATGTAAATTCTAGTTTTGAAATAGAACTTGTTGATGGAAATGCGTATCCATACTAGTTTATTGAAATGTGAATTATACAGGTTTATGGAAATGTGAATTATACAGGTTTCTGCATAAAAAAAATGGTTAAAATGGGATTTTTTAAAAAAATCTTCAAAATTATACGTAGACAAAAGACAGCGCTTTGAGAAAAAAGCGCTGTCTAAAGGTATATAAAAAAATCATTATACGTATACATTAGACAGTACTTTCGAAAGCGCTGTCTAAAGTCCCCCTTTATAGAGCGCTTTTGAAGAAAAAGCGCTCTCTAAAGTATATAAAAAAATTCTTTAAAATTTTAAACGTATACATTAGACAGAGCTTTTAAAAGCGCTGTCTAAAGTCCCCTTTTAGAGAGTGCTTTTTCATAAATAAAAAAGCGCTGTCTTTACCTACGACAGCGCAGGCTTAGACAGCGCTTTTAAGCACTGTCATAGGCCAAAAAAAGCACCCTCTTTTCCCTTGTTTGGCATAGTGACTCAAAACTTGGTTGTTGAATCAAGTCTGGGAGAGCATGGAAATCTGTTTTTGCAAAGGGAGGAGGTTCTTCTAAGTGGCAGAAGGAAGAGCTGAATTCAACAGTTGGATGTCATAATGTTTTGACATCTAGCTTAACATCAGAAGTCTCAGCTGGTGATGTGGCACATCAGCTTAAGATAAGGTGATCTACATTAGAATGGGAGTGATGGATTCTTCAAAAAGGTCTATCTCATGCAGTTTGCGGGAGCTGTGGATGAGAAGATGTTACATGACTAAGAGGCTTGGTGGATCCAAGATGTCTTGCTATATGGCAAGTAGTTCGTGTGACTTGAAGATCTGGTTTTATTAGTAGATCAGGGTATCTTGTGGGAGTTCTGAAGATGAGTGAGGTCAATCAAAAAGTGTCATTTGATTGGTTTCACAATGCGCGTTCAAGCAGGATGCTTGAAACTTATTGCTCTTGTGTACAAGAGTAGTTAGTTGAATTTGTGTGAAGGTTCTGGTTCTCTGGGAGCTTGTGGCAGAAGTTCTGGGTTGAGGATAGAAGCATACCTTCTTTGGTGGATGAGAGTTTATTTCTCTCTGGGTTCCTAAAGACTTCTTTGTTTAAGCTGGTGGGTCAGTGTTGCGTGAAGATCTTCAGTGTGGATTACTATGCTGATAGTAAGTCCAGTAGTGGAACATATCAAGAACCATGGTGTGTGGTGTTTGTGATGTGTGGAAGATGTCCTAACTGATGTTAGAACATCTTTGGGTTAGTTATCCTTGGTAAAGGATTTCAGGTTCTGTGATGAACTGGTTACTTGCATCGTGTCCAAGAAGTATCTACATGATCATCCGGGAGAATGATGGAGTAGAAGGGTCCTTGGAAGGAGGATGTAAGTATTTGTGAAGACTGAAGTGGATCATGTGTTGATTGCATGAAAGTCTGTTTCCTGAATGCGTTCAGAAGTGGAGATACATCATAAATCAGAAGTATTCCAGATTACCATATGGGAGAATGATAGGAATGACTGTCTTGGATTGCGGGGTTTATCTCTATTGCTGGCTGGGTGAGGTCAGTGGAAAATCTTGCATACGGCATTGGAGCCCTTGGAGCAAGTCATGCTAGTAGTGGATCAGTTTAGCAGCTGTGAAGTTCTGGAGCATGCATACGATAGCTGACATCGTGGTAACAAACTAAGCGGCCCTGTGCGTCTCTTTGAGGAATGTGAAGCATTCTAGTTCAATTGGTTTATGCCTCAAGCAACGGGATATCTATACATGAGAATTCAAGAGGAGTTCGTGTGGTGTATAAGATGGTTATGGAATGAGGGGGATCAATGGGACTTTGATCTCAAGCCAAGAGTTTGTTATGATTGGTATACACGTACTCATGGGATGCATGACTTTGATCATGTGTGAGTAATTATTGTTTCTTGTCAGAGGGAACAATAATGAGTTAATGGTTACGTTCAGCAGGTGTGTTGAATAGAGGATGCGCTCTTAAAGACATGAAGATGCGTCTTATGTTTTCCAATCATTAGCTTGGGTGTTCAGTGGAGGAGCACCAGTTACCTTAGTCAGGGGGAGAGGCCTCTTGATCTGAGATGAAGTTCCAGTTTGCATTTGTGCGTCAAGCAAACTGAGATGTCAAGATGGCTTGACATTATTGTTGAAGTTCCAGTTTGCATTTGTGCGTCAAGCAAACTGAGATGTCAAGGAGGATGGCTTGACATTACTGTGGAAAATCCAGTTTGCATTTGTGCATCAAGCAAACTGAGATGCCAAGGAGGATGTCTTGACATTGGAGTATTGTTGCAAGTTGTGGGAAACTTGGCAATGCATACTTGAATGGTTCTTATTGGATACTTGAGGATCATTGATGAGTCCAGGAGAATTTATTTTTCTCTACAGACTGTGATTCGAATTTGTAAAGAAATCTCTGTATAGACCAAAATCAGAAAAGCTCTTATAGACAATGTCTGACACAATGTCAGGACATTGCTGTTGAACATGTTTGCATGTAATGGGTTGCTTGGTCGGTATTCTTAAAAGAAGAAACACTCAACAGTCTTGACCGATGAGCATTTAGTGGAGTGATTTTCCTTGATTAATGGATGTTTGAATTGACCAAAGTTATTTTCTGCAGTTCGTTATTTCCTAAGAAAATTGTTTGGCTATAAATAAGACTGTATCAATTCCTCCTAGTCTCATCGTTCCTGTTTAGTAATCAATGGCATTTTTCAAATTTTGGGCAAGTTGTGTCTGGATTTGGAGCTGTCTTGGTCACTTTTGCCAAGTTTTGGCTAAAAAGGGGGAGAAGAAGGAAAGTTGTTTTTCTGTTGTTTTTGTTGTTGTTTTCTGGGTACATTCCCACAGGTGTTTTGCAAGAATGTTGGATAAGATGCTCTGACATCTTAACTTGTTTCTTTTGTTTTGTGTCTTGTGATCTAAGTTGAAAAGTAGGTTGTGACTTGTGATCTGAGTTACATATTGTATGAACTCCATGTCACGACTGTTTAAGCTCTTTCTGGAATTCATGAAGAAGATATCAGAAGGTAAACTCTCAAGATGAAGAGACTCAAGGTCCTTTATCAATCTCGCTCATCCAGCGCAGAAGGGGATGTTTTAGCCAAAATTTGTCAAAAGGGGGAGATTGAAAGCTCCTGTGGTTTGACGAAATTTTGGTAAAACATGATTATGATAAAGATGAAGAAATCTGCTCAAGATTAAAGATGTCGACAAAGATGTTCTAACATCTTACTAATACAGCAGGTTTAATTACTTAACAAATCTGTCAAAAGATTTGGTGCAAATTTGCAGAGTGGATAAAGGAGAGACGATTAAAGGCCCAAGACAACAGAAGACTATATAAGGAGACTTAGACCTAGGGTTTAAGAAGACTGTACTTTTTGTATCACTTGTAACTTTGTAACCTAGTTATCTTGTGTTGAATAAGGGTTTAGGGTTTGAGAGTTGTTGGCTCTCTTAGGAGTTGTAAGTCTCCACTCTGTAATATGGGATGCAGAGTGGAAGGCATAGGTATAGGGACACAACCAGAAGCCTGTAGGTAATGGTTGTTGTATTGTTCTTGGACGAAGCTTTAAAGCAAGTCCAAGATAACTTGTAGGTCAAGAAACCGCGACAGTTCTGAATTGGCAGAAGACAGAGATATCACAGGTTATGATTAGGATGTGAGTGGTGTATCTCATATCAGGGTTGTAAACGTTTGAGTTTAGCCTTGATAAAGATGTTCATTGGGTAGATTTTAGGGATAAAGTTGTAAACGGGGGAGTTTAGCTTTGTAACAGTTCTACAGATAGTGAAGTCTTCATCCTGGATTGGTATCCCCCAGATGTAGGTGAATTGTACCGAACTGGGTTAACAATTACTGTCTTATTTATATTCTGCAATTTACAGTCTTGTTAATGTTCTTGACTGACATGTTGGATCAGACGTCGTGACATCTGTGTGTGAGAACAAGATTTGGTTCTGCAATATTATCTCTAAGTTTTGATGATAACAGATGAATATTTGTATGAACAATTTTGTGGAACTAATGTTGTTATTTAAGAGAACCTAGCAAACAGGTTCGGCTTTCGTGAATTGGCGCAATGCTTAATGAAAGATGCTTCGAAGAGCTGAACTCAATTCGAAGATAAGACAAGATTCACATAACTCTGATACGAAAGGAAAAGAGAATGAGTTCTGAAGGTCAAAAGACAAAGGTCCTGATGGAACGAAGTCCAGATGCAGAAGCCTCACACTCTCTGATCAAGTTTCTGAAGACCTACCCAAAGTCGACTCTCATGCTTCAATAAAATATTATCAGAAGCCTCTGAAGATATGAAGAAAGATATGAATAAAGTGAATTAAGAGAACGAGGTTCTGAAGATTCTGGAAGCGCAGAGCTGATGATTCGAAGACTTGATAATCTCAAGAACCAAACAATGTTTTCCCTTCTTACTCATGGTCACAAAAATCCTTTGCAGTTGAGAAGCCAAGAAAACCTGCAACACTGTATAGCTGTACCACATTACAACGTTAAAATTCTTGAAGACTATACGAAATACAAACTGACACAGATAGGACGCGCAACATGTAGAATATTTAGTACCTGTCCTCACGCTTGTAGCCGTAAGCCTACTTAGCTATCATGATTCGATCTTAACGGCTCTTTTCACTCGGCTATAAAAGAAAGCTCAAAGACTTGAAGAAAGATATACACGCAACCTGCTACAATATCTTCTAACTCTGCTCTTTCTTAAGTCATTCTTGATCTAAAAACGAGTTTACATTATCAGCTTGATAAGAAGCAATTTTCTGTAAACCCATTGTATTTGAACTTAAAGTTGAATTCCTTAAGAGAGTATTAGTGATTAGATCTCTTGAGAAGTCTAGGACGTGTGTCTTAGAGGTTGTACCTTAAGTAAGACCTGTGTGGTTGGATTACTTGAGAAGTCTAGAATGTGTGAGTTCTAGAGGTTGTTGTTAGTCACCAGCTGTGGTAGCTCGTGCAGTGTACTATTTTGTTGAAATAGTGGATTAAGACCTCGTTGAGAGAGGCGAAATCACCTTGGCGGGTAGACTAAATTAACTTGAGAGGTTCTCAAGTGAACTAGTATAAACATAACTTGTTTATATCTCTTTGTTTAACCAAGTTGTTTTTCTTTAGAAAAGGGGTAAAGTTTTAAAGAGAAAGTTATTTTTAAAGAAACGATTTATTTTGAAAAACCAATTCAAATCCCCCTTTCTTGCGTTTTTCACACCTTCAATTGGCATCAGAGCTCCAGTTCTGAGGTGATAAAAAGTTTGAATTTTTATCAAGCACTTAACAGTGTTCAGTACCGATCCAAGTGTGAAAAATAATGACTACACCACCAACAACAACTTCTGAAACAAATGTTATTGAAAGAGAATCTTACACTACAAAACCTCTTATCTTTGATGGCGAAAAGTTTGATTATTGGAAAGATAGAATTAAAAGTTATTTCTTATCATTTGATCTAGATCTATGGGATCTAGTACTTGATGGCTATAGTCATCCTGTAGATTCTGCAGGTAAAAAGATTGAAAGAAGTGAGTTTACAAATGCTCAGAAGAAAACTTACAAAAATCATCACAAAGCAAGAACTATTCTGTTGAACGCAATTTCTTATACCGAGTATGAGAAAATCATAAACAAAGAAACTGCAAAGTCCATCTTTGACTCTCTTCGTATGACTCATGAAGGAAATGCTCAAGTCAAGGAGACGAAGGCTCTTGCGCTAATCCAAAAATACGAAGTCTTCAAAATGAAAGATGATGAGTCTGTTGAAACCATGTTCTCAAGGTTTCAAATGCTTGTTACTGGACTCAGAGTTCTGAACAAAGGCTATTCTACTGCTGATCATGTCAAGAAAATCATCAGAAGTCTTCTGGCCAAATGGAGACCAATGGCGACTACCTTGAAACTTGCAAAGGATTTGAATAGTATCAGTCTTGAAGAACTTATCAGTTCTTTAAGAAGTCATGAAATAGAGCTTCAAGGAGATGAACCTCAGAAGAAAAACAAATCCATTGCACTGAAGGCAAAGCCAGAAAAGAAGAAGGCGTATCAGGCAGAAGAAGAAATGGAAGAATCTGAAGAAGATTCAGAAGAAGATGATATATCACTCATATCAAGAAAGATAAGTCAACTTTGGAAATACAGAAGGAACAAGTTCAAAGGACCAAGGAGAAGATTTGAATCTACATCTGGTCAAAGAAGAAACTATGGAAAAGATGTTACGTGCTTTGAATGCAAAGAACCTGGACATCTCAAAAATGACTGTCCAAAGGCCAAGAAAGAAGAAAGACCTAGGAAAACCAAAAAGGGTCTCATGGCTACCTGGGATGATTCAGAATCTGAAGATGATGCTGATGAAGGACGAGTCAACATGGCATTCATGGCAGAAACCAGAAGCAACTCGTCAGAGGAAGAACTATCAGACTCCGACGATGAAAGAGAGGTACTTTCCTCCTTATCACGATCTGAACTTGAATTAGGATTAACTGAACTTATAAAAAGATATCAAAACCTTCAAAGCAAATTAAAAAATCTTGAAAAAGAGTTTTATAGTTTCTTCAGAAGATCTTGCTAAAAACAAGAAAACCATTTCTAAACAAAATGAGAAAATATTTGTCTTAGAAAACTCAAAACTGTCCTAAAATGTAAATTATCTAAGTTAGAAGAAGAAATTGTCTCAAACTCAACTAACACTAGTGAAGAAGACAAATATAATAACGCATTTAAAAATTTTCTTGCTAAAAGCGTAGCTAGAAGCAAAATGGCTTCACTAATCTATGGAGTCAGTAGAAATGGCAGTAGAGGTCTAGGATATTTAGGACTATCTCAACCATATAATGAAACCAAAAACATCAATATAATACCTTTATCCAAACAGTTTATTCCCTCTGGTACTGGCCTTAAGCATTCAGAACCAAAAAGCTCAAACACTGGGATTACACAAACACACACATTAAAGAAATATCCTAAACACGAACACTATGCACAAACTCCACACCGTTTCACTAACGTAAAGAAATATAAAGGGATCAGAACCTTTAGAAAAACTAATATGAAAGGACCCACAAAATGGGTACCTAAAAACAAGATAATCTATGTTGCAGCTATCCTTAATAGCTCCATTGAAACACCAGTCATGGTACCTGGACAGTGGGTGCTCGCGACACATGACGGGAGAAAGGGTTATGTTCCAAGCTTCCAAGATTTGAAACTTAATCCTGGAGGTGTCGTCGGTTTCGGAGGAAATCAGAAAGGAAGAATCATTGGCTCCGGAACTGTTGGAAATGGTAAGCTTCCTTCCATTAAGAATGTTTTATTAGTAGAAGGTCTAATGCATAATCTATTATCAATAAGTCAACTTAGCGATAGTGGCTATGATCTCATTTTTAATCAAACGTCTTGTAACGCTGTAAGTCAGAAGGATGGATCTGTCATATTCAATGGAAAGAGGAAAAACAACACTTACAAAATTAAATTATCTGATTTAAAACATCAAAATGTAAAATGTCTTCTTTCTGTAAACGAGGAGCAATGGGTCTGGCACAGACATCTTGGCCATGTTAGTTTGAGAAGAATCTCTCAGCTTAACAAGCTTGGTCTTGTTAGAGGCTTGCCAAATCTGAAATATTCGTCAGACGCTCTTTGTGAAGCATGTCAGAAAGGAAAGTTTTCAAAAACCTCTTTCAAAGCTAAAAATGTTGTTTCTACCTCTAGACCGTTGGAACTTCTTCACATTGATCTGTTTGGCCCTGTAAAAACGGCCTCTCTCAATGGTAAGAAATATGGACTAGTCATCGTTGATGACTACAGCAGATGGACATGGGTAAAATTCTTAAAACACAAGGATGAATCACACTCTGTGTTTGCTTCCTTCTGCACTCAAGTACAAAATGAGAAAAATTGTAAAATAGTCAGAGTCAGAAGTGATCATGGTGGAGAATTTGAAAATAAAAACTTTGAAGAACTTTTTGATTCACATGGAATATCTCACGATTTTTCTTGTCCTAGAACTCCATAACAAAACGGGGTTGTAGAAAGAAAGAATCGAACTTTACAAGAAATGGCTCATACCATGATCCAAGAAACTGACATAGCTAAGCACTTTTGGGCAGAAGCAATTAACACATCATGTTATATTCAAAATAGAATCTCTATAAGACCTATCTTGAATAAAACTCCATATGAATTGTGGAAGAATAAATTACCCAACGTTTCTTATTTTCATCCATTTGGATGTGTCTGTTTTATGCTTAACACTAAAGAGAATCTTAGCAAGTTTGATTCCAAAGCACAAAAATGTCTGTTGTTGGGATACTCTGAATGCTCGAAAGGCTACAGAGTTTACAATACAAAATCAAGAATTGTGGAGAACTCTATTCATGTTAGATTCAATGACAAGCCTGACTCAGAAAAGTCAGAGCTAGTTGAGAAACTTGCAGATTTGGAAATCAGATTCTCCGAACCTAAGGAAGGGACATATGAAGTTAAAGAACAGCAAGATCCTACACCAGAAATCACTGAAGTAACTCCAAATACCCCATCTGAACAAAGAAGAAGACTGTCCACATCCCATCCTGAGGAACTAATTCTGGGTAACAAAGATGCTCCTATCAAAACCAGATCAGCCTCTAGACCATCAGAAGAAACACTTGTAGGACTAGTATCATTGATAGAACCAGCTACAATTGAAGAAGCCCTCATGGACAAAGACTGGGTTTTGGCTATGGAAGAAGAACTCAACCAGTTCTCCAAAAACGATGTTTGGGATCTAGTACCTAAACCTAAGAATGTTCATGTAATAGGAACTAAGTGGGTATTTAGGAACAAGCTAAATGAAAAGGGAGAAGTTGTTAGAAACAAATCACGACTTGTTGCTCAAGGATACAGTCAATAAGAAGGAATTGACTACAACGAAACATTTGCTCCAGTTGCTAGACTTGAAGCAATACGCTTAATAATATCCTTTTCACTAAATCATAACATTACTCTATATCAAATGGATGTTAAGAGTCATTCTTAAATGTTTATATATCAGAAGAAGTTTATGTCAAACAACCTTCTGGTTTTGAAAATTCAGAGAAATCAGACTTTGTCTTTAAACTCAGAAAATCACTCTATGGTTTAAAGCAAGCTCCCAGAGCTTGGTACGATAGATTGAGAAAATTTTTATTAGAAAACAATTTGACCAGAGGAAAGGTTGACACAACTCTTTTCTGCAAAACATATAAAAATGACATCCTTATTGTTCAAATCTATGTTGATGACATTATTTTTGGTTCTGCTAACTCTTCTCTATGTGAAGAATTTTCAAAGCTAATGCAGGCAGAATTTGAAATGAGGCTCATGGGAGAACTGAAGTTCTTCCTTGGAATTCAGGTTGATCAAAGATTAGAGGCCACTTACATCCATCACACCAAGTACACAAAAGAACTTCTGAAGAAGTTCAATATGACGGATTGCAACATTGCTAAAACACCAATGCATCCAACTTGTATCATGGGAAAAGAAGAAACAGGAGCTAAGGTTTGTCAAAAGCTCTATCGTGGTATGATAGGTTCTCTCTTATATCTAACTGCTTCTAGACCTGATATATTATTCAGCGTACATCTATGTGCTAGATTCCAATCAGATCCAAGAGAATCACATCTAACCGCTGTCAAGCGAATTCTAAGGTATCTGAAAGGAACAACTAACCTTGGCCTGATGTATAAGAAAACATCATAGTATACTCTTTCTGGTTACTGCGATGCAGATTATGCCGGAGACAGATTAGAAAGAAAGAGCACATCGGGGAACTGTCAGTTCTTAGGAAGCAACCTAATCTCATGGCCAAGCAAGAAACAATCTACAATTGCTCTCTCAACAGCTGAAGCAGAATACATATCAGCTTCCCTATGCAGCACTCAAATGCTATGGATGAAAAATCAGCTGGAAGAATATCAGATATATGAGAGTAACATTCCTATCTTCTGTGATAATACGGCTGCTATTTGCTTAAGTAAAAATCCAATCTTGCATTCTAGGGCTAAACACATTGAAATAAAACATCATTTTATTAGGGACTATGTTCAGAAGGGAACTATATGCTTAAAATTCATTGATACAGACCATCAGTGGGCTGACATTTTTACAAAACCCTTAGCTGAAGATAGATTTCTAATTATTTTAAAACACCTGAATATGAAGTACTGTTCAGAATAAAAACATTTTCAGAACCTCATGTGTTTAGTCAGAAGAAAAGTATTTTTCAAATCATCAGAACCTTTTTCTTAATGCATCTCAAGTTCTAATAAATAAGTGACATGTCATATATTCGGAAAAATTATTTTTGCACGTGATTTAAATAAAATTAAGTCACTTTAACTATTCAAATTGAACGAACAACATTTTTCTAGAGATTGACTCAACTTTATCACATTTATTAGCTTATCCCCTCAAGAAGGTATCCGTCCTTTAAACCCTCGAGAACATTTTCTCTCTCTCTCTCTCTCTTACAAACCCTAAAAAGTTAATCGACTCTCATCTATTTCTCTCTCTCTATCTATCTCTCCCTCAAAATCAACTCAAAGTTCAATCCTCATTCTTTTTTTTACCACCGTAAGGATGAACACTCATCAATAAGATACTGTTCAAATCTCCCAAGAACTACCATCCTCATCCATCACGCCCACTACTACTCTCTCAATGGCTAAACTAGTTGTTTCAAATCCATTAACCCTTTCATCAATTGATGCAAACCATGTCACCCAGAAAACTCGCTCTGTGACATGTGTGACACATGCAAACGATCTAACTGTTCTGAAAGAGCTAGATGTTGATTTCAACAACCTCTCTGATAATGGGTTTAACCTAATTGATCAATTGGGTGCTCAAGAATGGAAGAATTACTTTGATAGACTAAGAGGTCCATGCTTTGATGACCTAGTGAAAGAATTTTGGAGACATGCAGATGTAGACGAATTCCATGTGGTATCTTTTGTTCTGGATCAGAAGATTATCATCACTGAGAGATCTATTTCAGAATTGCTAGGAATGAAGTTCTTGGAAGGAAAGAGAGTGTACGGAAAAACTGAAAAATCTGAGTCAGTCATCAACAAAGCTATCTTCAAAAGCTATCAATCAGGAACAACGGACTACAAAAGTAAAAATTTGCGTGACAACCTAAGGATTTGGCACAAGATCATTCTTGGATGCATCAATCCAAGACCGACGAAAAGTGCTACAGATTTTGCCAACACAAATCAAAAACACATACTGTACTACTTGCACAAACATGAGAAAATGTGCCTTCCCTCCATTCTATTCTACTATTTAAGGGATATGGTACGTAAAACAAGAACAACGGCCTCACCAGAAAAGAAGATTATTAACTACATCCCTTTTGGAAGGCTGATCTCTGACATTCTGGTTGAAAGCGGATTAGTGAATTATCTAACCAAGGAAGCAAAGTTCACGGAATATCTGAATGAAAAAGTTGGAGAAGCCTTCAATGCTGTAAATCTCACGCATATGAAGATGATTGCAAGTGTCGAAGTGAAACCAACGCCTATTTCTCCCGACACGGTGAAAAAGATCAGGAATCCAGTGGAAAACTATCCATTCTACCGTAAAGAAGATAATCCAACTGTAATAGCCTCTTATATTGCCATAATGAGAGAAGCAGAATCTAGAGTTGAGGAAGTTGTCCCTCAGTCAAAACATATTACCAGGAGTAAAAGGAAGCTCGCTGAAGAGAATTCGGCGTGCAAAAAGAAGAAAAAGGATGAAACTAAAATCTCCAGAAAAGAAGCTCTTCTTCTCGAGAAAATCAATCAAGTTGATGCAAATTCATCTGTTACTGCACCATCTTCATCACCAATCACCTCTACCTCAATTCCATAAGTTAGGTTTAAACCCCCGTCTTTTTCTATTCCTTTACCAACCACTGATCAATCAACCAACAATCCATCAATAACTACTCCAATCTTGTCTGAGACTGTCTTTACTTATATTTCAACCACAACTACCTCAACAATTCAGCCAAATGAACTAGAACCAACAAATCAAATCTCTGAATCTCAAGCTCCCAATATTGAATCTAGCTCTGAGGGAACCTCCTATGAATCTCTAGAAATTGTCTTACCTGAAAATCTCATGAGCTCCGACAATCTAGAAGTAACCTCTCCTAACGATCAACAACAACCACCTGAACCTGCTGCTACTGAGATTGACTTATCTCAACAAACACCACCAGAAACAAACTCTGCCGAATCTAATCTCGCCCTGGTCATCTATAATGCACCACCTCCATTATCCCTTGAAGAGTGCATAAGTCAGTTTCATGACAAAGCACTAGATACGTTTGCCAGGCTGAAAGCAGAGCTTAGTACAAGCACGAAGCTCATGGAACTTGAGAGTGCCTGTCAAAGCTTTCAAAAATGGCTGGACATGGAACTTACAAGAATTGTAAGTTTCTCAAATACAACCATAACTACTGAACTAGCAAAGGCTAAGGAGAGAGCAGAAGCTGAAGCAAGAGTCAAAGTAATCAAGTTCTTGGCTGCCAAGCAGAGAGAAGCTGAAGAAAAGGCTGCTAAAGAAGCAGAAGAGCAAGCTGCTAGAAAGGCACAAGAAGCTGCTGATGCTGAAAAAGCTAAAGAAAGTGCTACGATTGCTTCTACTTCTGATCCTGCTATCAAGCGTCTGGGAGACACCATTGATGAAATCAGAATTGAACAAAAGAACTTCAGAGAAAGGTTTGACAAGCAAGATAATGTCAATGAAAATATTCAGATCATGATGAAGAAGATTTGGGACAAGATGTCCTCTGACAGCAAATAAACCTCTTTTTTTATTTTAAGTTTTAGTTCTGTGTTTTTCACCCTTGGACTACCCTGCGTTTATCTTTTTGATTCATGACAAAAAGGGGGAGAAAGTATATGAATGAGATAATTTTGATTTTATAGTCATTCTCTAAAAAACAATGATGCTTACATTGCAAACAGATAAATCCATCATCTCTATTAGATTGTTTTCCTGTATTTTTCTTCTGTGCAGATAACTCAGAACTCTGATGAGGAAGAAAGACTCAAAAGGTTAATGAAGTCAGGGGGAGCCCAAGCAAGAACCTTAATCAAATCTAATACTCAGGGGGAGCACTTCATAAAAAGGATAAGCTATCCTAAAAACCTTTTCATTTTCCCTGTGTTATATATATCAAAATTGTGTCATCAAAATATATAGTTTTGTCATCATCAAAAAGGGGTAGATTGTGAGAACAAGATTTGGTTCTGCAATATTATCTCAAAAATTTGATGATAATAGATGAATATTTGTATGAACAATTTTGTGCAACTAATGTTGTTATTTACGAGGTCCTAGCAAACAGGTTCGGCTTCCGTGCATTGCCACAATGCTTAATGAAAGATGCTTCGAAGAGCTGAACTCAATTCGAAGATAAGACAAGATTCACATAACTCTGATACGAAAGGAAAAGACAATGAGTTCTGAAGGTCAAAAGACAAAGGTCCTGATGGAACGAAGTCCAGATGCTGAATCCTCACGCTCTCTGATCAAGGTTCTGAAGACCTACCCAAAGTCGACTCTCATGCTTTAATCAAATATTATCAGAAGCCTTTGAAGATATGAAGAAAGATATGCAGAAAGATATGAAGAAAGTGAATTAAGAGAACAAGGTTCTGAAGGCAAGTTCTGAATATTCTGGAAGCGCAGAGCTGATAATTCGAAGACTTGATAATCTCAAGAACCAAACAATGTTTTCCCTTCTTACTCATGCTCACAAAAAGGCTCCGCAGTTGAGAAGCCAAAAAAACCTGCAACACTGTACAGCTGTACCATATTACAATGTTAAAATTCTTGAAGACTGTGCGAAATACAAACTGGCACAGACAGGATGCACAACATGCAGAAGATTTTGTACCTGTCCTCACGCTTGTAGCCGTAAGCCTACTTAGCTATCATGATTCCATCTCAACGGCTCTTTTCACTCGGCTATAAAAGAAAGCTCAAAGACTTGAAGAAAGATATACACACAACCTGCTATAATATCTTCTAACTTTGCTCTTTCTTAAGTCATTCTTGATCTAAAAATGAGTTTACATTATCAGCTTGATAAGAAGTAATTTTCTATAAATCCATTGTATTTGAACTTAAAGTTGTATTCCTTAAGAGAGTCTTAGTGATTAGATCTCTTGAGAAGTCTAGGACGTGTGTCTTAGAAGTTGTACCTTAAGTAAGACCTGTGTGGTTGGATTACTTGAGAAGTCTATAACGTGTGAGTTCTAGAGGTTGTTGTTAGTCACCAGCTGTGGTAGCTCGTACAATGTACTATTTTGTTGAAATAGTGGATTAAGACCTCGTTGAGAGAGGCGAAATCACCTTGGCGGGTAGACTATATTAACTTGAGAGGTTCTCAAGTGAACTAGTATAAACATAACTTGTTTATATCTCTTTGTTTAACCAAGTTGTTTTTCTTTAGAAAAGGGATAAAGTTTTAAAGAGAAAGTTATTTTTAAAGAAACAATTTATTTTGAAAAACCAATTCAAACCCCCCTTTCTTGCGTTTTTCACACCTTCATTGTGTGGGTGCAGTTCTGATATTCAAGGTATCAGTCTGCTGTTACGCCTCCAAGTTTAAAAGATCATGTAGCACAATGTCTTGACATATGTTAGGACATTTGCTGTCTGCATAGGCCAAAATTTCAACAGTCTTGAGAAAAGTTTCACCGGGAATAACGCCTTTCTCTGTTCCATATTGTATAAGCCCAAGAGGAGGCAAGACTGTGTCTGGAATTTCCTACGGGGGAACTATTTTTTACTGTGTTGAAAGAGTAACCACTGGTTTGATCTTAACATAGACCTAATTGCTGGGGAAAACTCTAAGCAAGTATATACAAGCATATATGTATAGATGAAATATATAAACAAGTATGTGTAAAAAAATTAGTAGAACTTACAGGTGAGCAAGCTTCCAGCAGTATAAACATAGTTGTATGGTTAGTTATTCAAGAAATTGAAGAAAGTTTTGATACAACCATAAATTTGAATCTAAATCAAAAGGAAGGTTGTTTTCGAAAGGAAATTTGGGGCTTATACTCAAGGAGAGGCCCAGATGAATTCTTTTGAAAAAGAGACGATCGTGTCGTAGTTTTGAAAATCACAGAGGGACTTATACAATGACTGAGGCCCAAAATTTATTTATGTGACAAGGGATGAGTCTTACACTCTATTAGAGGCCCAAGAGTTTATTTTAATACAAAAGATGAGACTTATAGCTCATGGAGAGGCCCAGATGAAAAACAATGATCGTACCGTTATTTTGAAATTGTACTAGGACTTATACAATGATTGAGGCCCAAAAATATTTATGTACAAAGGGGGTTGGGCCGTACACTCTATTAGTGGCCCAAGAGTTTTAAAAAGAAAAGAGAATGGGGCTTACAACTCAGGGAGAGACCCAAATGAATAATTGTTTTGAAAAACGACGATCACACTGAGATTTTTTAATATCGTATCGGGACTTATACAATGACTGAGGTCCAAAAAGGTTTATTTACCAAGGGATGGGTCTTACACTCTATTAGAGGCCCAAAAGTGTTTTGAAAAATTAATTGAATTTGAAAGATCAAGAGAAAGAATTTTTAAAAGGTTTAAAAAATAATTAAAAGGAATTCTTTTCAAAAAATCAAAATATATTAAATAAATAATATCTTTTTTTTTTCAGTTTTTTATGGAATAAAATACTTTAACATATTTGTGAATTTTGAAAAAAAGAAACATTCAAAAATGATAAAAAATGAGAGAGAAATTAATTTTTGAAGTTATTTAAGAAATTGTGAAAAAAATGAAAAGAAATAAGTGGTAAAAAAATAGGATGGCCCTCCCAAGGTTTGAACCCATGCCCTTGGGGTGGTGAGATTAAAAGTTTATCAACTGAGCCACTTGCGTGTGGCTGATAGAGGATGGCAAGTGATAATAATATATGAAAAAATCCATTTGAAAATAGTTTTAAAAAAAAATACCAAAAGGTCTGGGGCGAGGGTGATTCGAACCCCAGACCTTTCGCTCGCTACACACACAAAACCAGCTGATCAACCATTGGGGAGCAATGTCAATTCAAATATATAATGGCAAGTGTATAATATATAGCAAAATTATATTTGATTCTGAAAAAAGGCGCCATGACCTTCATCTTCAACCTCGTGCCATACCAACTTTGGCAACCTTGCAAAACCAATGCTATCTCACTCGTTTCTTAACCATTTTACAAGATATAAAAATGAAACTTGTGTATTTTTTAACAAGGAACATGATGGTGGTCTTTAATTTCATTTAAATTAAGTGTAACAAAAAATATCATGGTATAACCAAATGAACCCTAAAAAATGCAAGAACTAAATGAAATCTCATACACACGAGATAAATAGCAATTAATTGAGGGTTAATGATCTATAAGTAATCAGAATCATGATGGTAACTTAAAACAACTTTTATGATGCATGATTCATTAAGTTTGAAAGTTCAAGGCTTACCTTTGCAAGAAGGAATCGATTTCTGTTGTAGAGGTGTTACAAAAGTGAAACAATGATCTAGATAGCTTCCTTATGCCTCAAGGATTGTGTTGCAACCTTCAGGATGTTTTGAAACTCTTTGGATAAGCTGACTCGACTCTGACTGAGTTGGACCAAGTGAGAAATAGAGATAGTGATCCTGATGTTTCAGAAGTGTGAGGAGTGTTTGATTAACTTTTATATGATGTATGGAATGTGTTAGAACAATTGATAGTGATGGAATGGCTCTCTAATGAAAAATTCGATAGTTAAACTGATCACAATTGATGTCTATTTATAGTGCAACAAGTTTGTTTTGGCATCAATACTGAATGGAGGCTTGGACAGTCCCTTGGCTAATGTTGATCAAAAGGAATCATTGGTCTTCTCTAGCCATTGACTTGGCTCAGTTGGCAATGTCTTGATGCTTGCCACCATGTGAATCCATTGAATGCATTGGAACAAAATTGGAGTCTTTGAGATTTTTAGCCTTTTTAGGAGACACATAGCAACATGTAGATCCTTGGACTTGGGAGGCTTGTGGATCAGATATTTTTCCTTTGATGTTATCCCCTGAGGTGTCCAAATGGGTGACAAGGCTTGTAATTGACTGATCTAGCCAATTCGAGCAAATTGCACAAATCTGTCTTGTACAAGACAGTTTGAAAGTGCCATTTTGGGAGGATCATATCTCCTTGCTCAAATTGAGTTATGGAAAGCTCATGTACTTTTTAGAAAACCCTTATATGGTACAATTCATGCGTGGTCATAGTTTGTCTTGAAACTATCTGGATCCAATTGAAAAATCCTCATGAACATTGATGTTCAAGGCTGAAAACTTAGACAATTTTTTACTAAGTGTTAAATCTTTGGTTTTTCACCACTTTGATCCATCCATAACCAAAAATCCATGAAGAATTAGAGTTTCATGTAGTTGAAGCTTTTGTAGAATGTAGGAAGACCTACAAATCAGGCTTTGGATCACTCAAAATGGCTGCTTGGATCAAAATTTATGGCCCTTGGAAGTTGGCACCAAAACCATTCAAATTTAGTAACTTAGAAAAATTTCCAAATTTTCAAGGTTACCCCTTTTACAAGTTATCATGATTTTTTGATCAATTCTTGTTCAAATGACATTATAGATCATATTTTATGAGAATATGAGTCACAAGGATCATTTTTCCCAAAAAAGTCATGTTTTGACTTTTGGCTCCGGAGCGGTTTGGTGCGGAGAAGCCCTAATTCCCGACTTTTGAGGAATGCATTCTCTGAGGGTGATTTGAATTTGCAAAGAGACCCTTAGGGTTATCTTGAGCATATTGAGTCACATTTTGAAGCCTTGACTCATCCCCCTATGAAAAATTCACTCTGGAGGTCTCAGTCGTCCAAAACCCTAATTTAGGGACACTGGGTGTTTCGAGGCTCAATCAACTTGGAATGTTACAACTTTGTTCTTGATTCTTGATGTGGGAGATCTCTTTTTCCTTCATGGATGTTTGATAGTTTAGACAAGTTGAAGATCATGTCATTTCTTGATTGATCTTTTGTCTAAATGCTCTAAGAGGACTTGAAACCCTAATTCTTGATTGTAGTGAAGGCTCAATAATCCTTGAGGAGAATGATGAGGTATGATGGTATATCCATATTGTGGAAATGATCCTCACAATGATGGGAATTCTAGTGGTCAAAATTTGGGGTATGACAGAGGCGATAATATTAAATGGATCCTTAAGTCGGATCCTTGTATGCCCATTAAGACGATCATATTCACTGGATCCTAAGTGGGATCCTTGCCATCTATTAAGGTTATAATGTTCACCTGATCCTCAAGTGGGATCCTTTCCTCCCATGAGGCGATCATGTTTTTTGGACCCCTAAGTGGGATCCTTGTTGCCCATTGGGGCGATCATGTTAGCTGGATCATCAAGTGGGATCCTTGCTGCCCATGGAGGCGATAATAATCATTGGATCCTCAAGTGGGATCCTAGCCTTCCAAGGAGGATATAATTTTCATTGGATCCTCAAGTGGGATACTTTCCTCTCATTGAGGCAGTTACTTTTGCTAGATCCTAAAGCTAGATCCTTGTGGTCCATTAAGGTGATAATGTTGGCTGGAGCCTCAAGTGGCACTACTACCAAACATGCAAACAATAACGCCAGGTTTACAATGGAAGAAATATACACCGTTGTAATAAATTAAATTTTCGCGCCTAGTGAGTAGATGGATATATAAACAATGATTTAATGACGGTTGTCTATAAAAACAGTAGTAATAAATGATGTGTGACAAGCTTCGATTCTCAGCAACTTCATTTTTTTCTCCATTTTTTATAGTACATTAAGCGTGTGTCACTTAAGTCTTTTATTTAAAAAATAAAATGTAAATTATTTTACAACGGTTAGTTTAAACAACCGTTGTTATACGCTTGTGTCACTAAAGTCAATTATTAAAAAAATAAAATGTAAATGATTTTACAACAGTTAGTTTAAACAACAGTTGTTATACTCTTGTGTCACTTAAGTCCATTATTTAAAAAATAAATTGTAAATGATTTTACAACGGTGAAGAAAGTCAACCGTTGTTAGAGTACTCACATTTCCACTACGGTTGAGTAACACAACAGAGATTTAATGGTTTACTGATAAATTAAAAGCAAAACTTAATCTGTATTTCTTTCATAAGACGCTCTAGGCGAACAAGCGAGCCAAAGACGACAGCGGTGGCGTAATCTTTACTTTCTTCATATCCATTCATTTGGAGCTTAAATCTTCATGTTTTTCAGGATGGTACTATTCAACAGCTTCATTCCTTTTATCTTGGTTTATGTTGTATATGCTCAAATATTCTTACTTCAGCTATGTTGTAAAATCTTCATTCTTCAAAGTATGAGAGTATGGTATTCTTCAACATCTTCATTCTTTTTTTCTTTGTTTATGTTGTATATGCTCAAGTCAGTACGAGAGTACATGTTTCATATGCTTTAGGTTATCAGGGTTCTCTAAAGTTTTTCAAAGTTTTGCAAAGGTTATCAGGTATTCTTCAACATCTTCATTCCTTTTATCAGGGTTCTGCAATGTTTTGCAAGAAATCTGGTAGGCCTGATGTTCAAGTTGGTGTTAGGTATCATCAGTAGTGTGTTATTTATGCCTCGCTTGCCATATACGCTATGTTTTAATGCCTTAAAATTGTTTATGTAACAGAAAGAATGTTGAAGAAGCTATTTAGGGATTATATGGAACAATGACATCAAAGCAGACCGTGCGTGTTTTTTGGGTAGCAGTCCTGGAAATAAGCATGTCAGTTCTATTTTCTTCTACTTCAAACTTAATTTATTCATAATCATGGTTTACTGGGTAATTTATTCGTAATGTGACAAGTTATTTTAGTAATGTTTTATACATAACAAAAATTTATAGGAACATCATGGTGTGGCATCTTAGGGCCCATTATTCCTTAAACACACATTACCACTTCTTATGTAAATAACATTAGAGCCTATATTAGTTTATTTAATATTTTAATTTCCAATGCCCCATCTTAAATAAGAATATAATAAAAAATGAATGAGGAAGATGAAGAATCAGCAATGGTTTTTGAATTAAAGAAATAATAATGACTTTCAACTAAAACGATTAGATTTTCAATGTAAAGAGAAGATGAAGAATCTGAGAAATAATTATAAATACGTTATTCCTCTTCTTACCATCACACAAGCAACATCATTGAAGAGAATTAATCAAAATGAATTCCAACAATATAGTCTAAGAAGTCCAACAAACTATATATGTTCAAGAAGTTGTCCAAGAAGTCTAATAAACTGCGCGTGTGGTTAAAGATGTTGTAGATGTCCAAGAAGTTGCCCAAGTCGTAGATGTTGTAGATGTCCAGGTTGCAGAGGCTGCAGAGGTCCAACCAGTTGTCCAGCCCGAACAAGCTGTACAGACCCAACAGGCGGTTGCCTTGCAAGAAATGCGAGCCAGGAGGAGAAGAAGGTGATCAAGAAGAAAGAGAAGGAGGACATCTACGGTCGATTCAGATGATGAGGATGAAGCATCGTTTGGTTGGAGTAATTTTATGTCATCTAGGGCATTTAGATTTGATAATTAAAACTTAAAAGTGTCTCTGTTGTCTTCAATATTCAAGATTTAATTTAGATGTATTAAATATAAACTTGCATTTTGTTGGAGTTTACTTTATATGAAACTTGCATTTTGTTGTCTTATTCTTATTAAAAATATTTACATATGTGGTAAACTCATTACATAACCTTGAATATATGAACTTGAATGAAAAATTTATCACATATGTGGTAAACTCATCACATAACCTTGAATATATTTTCTGTTGTGATATGATGAACAATAAATAGGTTAAAAATGGGATTATATAGAAAAGCAGAATCATATTTGTTAATCCAGCAGATATATAACAACGATTATACATCATAACCGTTATAATATAACGAGCGTTATCCAGAAAAAAATGAAAATTAAAACGGCCCAGTTGGGAATCGAACCAAGGTCCATTATATTTATCACAACGGTTCGTTTGAAGAACCGTTGTGATATGGCGCACTTTTTCCAGGTTATTACAACGGTTAATGGTCCATCATAGTACGTATCATTTTACAACAATACTCTACATAACAACGCATGCGCCCGCGTGATGATACGTCTTTCCCAACCGTTGTTAAATGGGTTTTACGTAGTAGTGTGAAATCCTTGCCGCCCATTGAGGTAATCCTTTTTGCTGGATCCTTAAGTGGGATCCTTGTCGCCCATTGAGGTGATCATGTTCACTGGATCCTCAAGTGAGATCTTTTCCGCCCAAGGAGGTAATATTATTAACTAGTTTATTAAATAGGATCCTTGCCGCTAATTGAGGCAATCATATTCGTTGTATCCTCAAGTGCGATCCTTTCCGCCCATGGAGGACTTCAGGTTTGCTGGATTATCAAGTGGGATCCTTGCCGCCCATTGACGTGATAATATTCCCTGGATCATCAAGTGGGATGCTTGCCACCTAATGAGTTTATCTCATTCGCTGGATCCTCAAGCGGGATCCTTGACTCCCATTATGGCGATAATGTTTGTTGGATCCTCAAATGGGATCTTTTTTGTCCATTGAGGCGATCGTGTTTGTTGGATCCTTAAGTGGGATCCTTGCCGCCTATTGAGGTGATCATGCTTATTAGGTCCTCAAGTGGGATAATTGTCACCCATGAAGGCAATAATATTTGTTGGATCCTCAAGTGGGATCCTTGCCGCCCATTAAGGCTATCATGTTTGCTTGATCCTCAAGTGGGATCCTTGTCGCCCATTAAAGCGATAATGTTCACAAGATCCTTAATGGGATCCTTTCCACCCATTGATTAGATAATGCTTGCTAGATCCTTAAGTGGGATCCTTGTCACCCATGAAAGCGATAATATCCGTTGGATCCTTAAGCATAATCGTTGTCGTCCATTAAGGCGTTAATGTTAGTTGAATCCTTGTCGCGTATTAGGTGCGGATTTGACCTAAAAACGAACTATCTTTCCTTGCACTTTTTCCACGCTTTTATCATTTTTTCATTGGTTTTGTTAATGATTATTGTTGTTCTTCTAAACAATGAGAATATACCTTTGGTGCTTGTAATGTGTGTGTTATTATGCAGGAAATGGCATAAATTGATCAAAGTTGTAAGACACAGGAAAGTGGTGCAAGTTGTCAAAGAAATGAGGAATACATCAGTAAGTTTGCTTTGCGAACTCTGGCGAATTGCCAGCGAAGGTTAGCTTTGCGAACTCTGGCGAGGTCCTAGCGAATGGTCCCAGATTTTGGCAGGGGCAAAAGACAGTAAAGTTCGCTTTGCGAACGGGAAAGCGAGTGTTCGCTTTGTGAGTGATCCTTCGCATTGCGAACTCATGATAATTTATGGGGCGATTTAACTATTCAGAGGCACCTGAGGTGCCTATTTTTGCCATTCGCTTTGCGAATGAAGAGGTTCTCTTAGCAAACATGAAAATTCTTGATGTACTATACAAGTAACTTTTCAGCTTTTTTAGGAATGATCATAACTTTTTTTTGGATATTTGATACAACTTGTAATTAAAGATCAGAACTTGATATTTCTTCATTCCAAGGGAGAAAAGGTAGGATCTTTGATCTCTTGTTGAATGAGGATGTAATCTTTTGATACCTTATGTATTTCATCTAATGTATGTTTGTGAATATGTTTTGATTCTCTATTGTTGTTATCTTTGATTGATTATTTGTGGTCTTGACAAAACCTTTACAAATCCTTGATCTTAGATTTTCATCTATCAATGAGTAAAACTTTTGACATGGTTTTGTGAGTTGATATTCATTGTATCTTTTGTTGTATTGTGTTGATTAAGTAGCATGGCTAGCATGAGTAGGATCGATACGGTATTGCGAAGATGCGTGATAATAGTGATGAAGAACGGTATTCACATCATTTGGCAAATTAGTTTAATACATGTAAAAAAGGGTTAAACGTATGTACGTATTCTGATCATTGGCATTTTATATGAAGCAATCATTTATCTGATGTGGGTGTTATCTTTGTTTACCTGTTTATCTTTGATTTGAACCGCTATAGACATATACTCTTCAGATCTGGATCTAAGATGATTATCTATTTTGTTCTGAACTCAAGAAATAGATTTAGGCTTAACACTTGCATGAGTATCAGCTCTTAATACTCCGTGTTAGTTTTTGTTACGTGAGACATCACCAATGAGGAAATACGGTCGATCTCTCGACGTTGCGTTAGACATAACCTCTGTCGTGGGTGATACGTGAGGATATTAGGCGAATGATTGATTTATGTATAATATGATTAGAATAATGCATGTGTTATCAATTTATGAGATCCAATTCCAACAAGGCTCCGTTTATAATTCAGTTTTTACTTTATATTTTCAGTCTTTACATTTTCCGCATTTGCTTTTGGTTCCGTCTTAAACCAAAACTTTTGATCCATAAGCTTAGAAACATAGATACCTTCGAATGGCATTCCTTCCCTCGCACTGATCCCTGTGGATACGACAAAACTGGGTTACTTATATATTTTTGCTTGCTGCTATTCTAGCTTCAACAAAATTTCGCCGTTGTCGGGGATCGATGTTTAGATATTGAATCGCATTGCGATAGTTTCTATATTTTTGAGCTTTGTACATTTGTTTATATTGTTTGTATTTGTTTTCTTTGATGGTTTCTCTAGTGTGATCAGGAATGATGAGAACTCCTAGATTAGTTGCTATTGTATAAATGTATTCAATGAAGCTTCGACCGAGTCTGGTGGATGTTGAGCGTTGAATGTATGCGAGGTAAATTGTACTGCATTATAGAATGCTAGAATGATTTAAGAATTTTGTGCTTTGTGCAAATGTGTATTCTTGTTTCATTTTTCAACTTGTTTGAATGCTTGTTTCACTTAGGTCCAACAACCACAAATTGTGAGAAACCTCCATTGTTTACTATATGCTAGGATGACTGATAACTTTGTTTAATTCGTCTGATTCATGCTTTATCTTTTGATTATTGTGATTTTGTGGAAGCATTAGAAATGATCAAGGCATTTGTTTATATTGAGCACAACCGTATCCAAAAGTACCTTACCCATGAGTAGTGAGAATTCATTAACCCCTTTGAGCCTAAACAGTTTAGATCTCACTTTAGTGATGAACTTGGTTTATGTACATAATTTGAAAGTGTAGTTCATCATTGAATTTTGTGAGTTTCTAAAAATTTGTTCTTGAACCTTTGAACTTTGTTTTAATTTGATTTCCTTGCCTTAAAAAGCAAGGAGCATTCACTTGAGGTTTGGTTGAATTCATGTTGGGGAGAATGAAAAAGAAGAATGGTAAGTTGCTATAAAACTTTTGAAAAAGTTCAAACAAGCATGAAAAGAAAAAGTGTGAATATGAATGTGAAAAACAAAAGAAAAATCATGCTTGTTTGAATGAGAAAAATAGAGAATGAAATAATTGTGCATAAGGAAGTTTGAGAAGGTTTGTGATAAAGGAATGAAAATGGTGAATGAAGTTGTGATGCGTAAATACCATGTATAGTGAATATTTCTTTTTGCATCGACAATTTCGATTCAATGGCCTTTAGAAATGTCCCTTTGTTGTGAACCCGACCAAGTTACAACCTTTAAAGCCCTTAGTGGTCTTTTTGCTTCCATGTTTTCATTTTTGATTGTTAGATGTAGTATGAATTGAATTGCTATTAGCATTGTTTGTCAGGTGAGTGAAATTTCCCCGCGGTTGCAAACGCGTCAATTTCTTCATTCTTATTCTGAAGAGGAGTGTTAGAGTTATTCAAGTATGAAAATTTAGTTGTCATTTGAACCATTTCATGATATTTGTTTAAGAACTAAATTCTTTGTCATTGTTCGATTCTATTGAGTGGTGAACATTGCTTGTGCACATTTTCATGTTTAACTTTGGTTGAATCTTATGCTTGAGCAAATCCTCTTGTTTTCATGAGGGGCATACTTTGCTTGAGGACAAGAAAAAATCTAGTTGGGGAGATTTGTTAGGTGCGGATTTGACCTAAAAATGAACTATCTTTCCTTGCACTTTTTCCACTCTTTTCTCATGTTTTCATTGGGTATGTTAATGATTGTTGTTGTTCTTCTAAACCATGAGAATATACCTTTGGTGCTTGTAATGTGTGTGTTATTGTGCAGGAAAAGGCATAAATTGATCAAAGTTGTAAGACACAAGAAAGTGGTGCAAGCTGTCAAAGAAATGAGGAATACATCAGTAAGTTCGCTTTGTGAACTCTGGCGAATTGCCAGTGAAGGTTCGCTTACCGAACTCTGGCGAGGTCCCAGCGAATGGTCCCAGATTTTGGCAGGGACAAAAGGCAGTAAAGTTTGCTTTGTGAACGGGTAAGCGAGTGTTCGCTTTGCGAGTGATCCTTCGCATTGCGAACCCACGATAATTTCTGGAACGGTTTAACTATTTAGAGGCACCTGAGGTGCTTGTTTTTACCATTCGCTTTGCGAATGAAGAGGTTCGCTTAGCGAACATGAAAATTCCTGATGTACTATATAAGTAACTTTTCAGCTTTTTTAGGAATGATCATAATTTTTTTTGGATATTTGATACAACTTGTAATTAAAGATCAGAACTTGATATTTCTTCATTCCAAGGGAGAAAAGGTAGGATCTTTGATCTCTTGTTGGATGAGGATGTAATCTTTTGATAAATTATGTATTTCATCTAATGTATGTTTGTGAATATGTTTTGATTCTCTATTGTTTGTTGTCTTTGATTGATTATTTGTGGCCTTGACAAAACCTTTACAAATCCTTGATCTTAGATTTTCATCTATCAATGAGTAAAACTTTTGATATGGTTTTGTGAGTTGATATTCATTGTATCTATTGTTGTATTGTGTTGATTAAGTAGCATGGCTAGCATGAGTAGGATCGATACGGTATTGTGAAGATGCGTGATAATAGTGATGAAGAACGGTATTCATATTCATTTGGAAAATTAGTTGAATACATGTAAAAAAGGGTTAAATGTATGTACATATTCTGATCATTGGCATTTTATATGAAGCAATCATTTATCTGATGTGGGTGTCATCTTTGTTTACCTGTTTATCTTTGATTTGAACCGCTATAGACATATACTCTTCGGATCTGGATATAAGATGATTATCTATTTTGTTCTGAACTCTAGAAATAGATTTAAGCTTAACACTTGCGTGAGTATCGACTCTTAATGCTCTGTGTTGGTTTTTGTTGCGTGAGACATCACCAATGAGGCAATACGGTCGATCTCTCGACATTGCATTAGACATAACCTCTGTCGTGGGTGATACGTGAGGATATTAGGCGAATGATTGATTTATGTATAATATGATTAGAAGAAAGCATGTGTTATCAATTGATGAGATCCAATTCCAACAAGGCTCCGTTTATAATTCAGTCTTTACTTTATATTTTCAGTCTTTACATTTTCCACATTTGCTTTTGGTTCCGTCTTAAACCAAAACTTTTGATCCATAAGCTTAGAAACATAGATATCGTCGAATGGCATTCCTTCCCTCACATTGATCCCTGTGGATACGACAAAACTGGGTTACTTATATATTTTTGCTTACTGCTATTCTAGCTTCAACATCGCGCATTGAGGGGATCATGTTCGCTGGATCCTCAAGTGGGATTCGTGCCTCCGACGAAGGAAATAATATTCACTAGATCCTCAAATGCGATCCTTGCGCCTATTAAGACTACAATGTTCGTCGGATCCTTAAGTGGGATCCTTACCGCCCATTGAGGCAGTCATGTTTGCTGGATCCTTATATGGGATCCTTGCAGCCCATGGATGCGATAATATTCACTGGATCCTCAAGTGAGATACTTTCCGTCCAACGAGTTGATCATGTTCGCTGGATCCTCAAGCAGGATCCTTGCCGCCCGATAAGGCGATAATGTTCGTTGGATCCTGCAGTGGGATTCTTTTCGGCCATTGAGGCGATCATGTTTGTTGGATCCTTAAGTGGGATCCTTGCTGCCCATTAAAGCGATCATGTTCATTAGGTCCCTAAGTGGAATCCTTATTGCCCATGGAGGCGACAATATTTGCTGGATCCTTAAGTTAGATCCTTTCCCCCATTAAGGCGATCATGTTTGCTTAATCTTCAAGCTGGATCCTTGTTTCTCATTAAGGCGATAATGTTCGCTCGATCCTCAATGGGATCCTTGCTGCCCATTGACGTGATAATGTTATCTAAATTCTTAAGTGGGATCCTTGTCGCCCATTGAGACGATCATGTTTGTTGGATCCTCAAGTGAGATCCTTGTTGCCCATGATGTCATACCCCAATTTTGACCGGGCATGTTTAAAATTTTCATTCATCTGACTTAATTTCCACATTGCATCATCTGCATAGCATAACATGTCTTTCATCATGCATATAATGCCTAAAATGTCGACCAAAATAAACTTGTTGGATTTACAAACAAATCGTTCAAGTTGAAAATCAACCGTGCGTAAATTTCGTGGACAAAAAGTTTCAAAATTGAGCTTGCAGTTATCAATTATATTAATCTACGTTTCACGTAGTTTAACCTGGCGTGCTCGTTTTAATTTTCGATGACTTTTTGACTGCATTTTGACCAGTCTGAGAATTTTTACCACTCTAGATTTATTTCAAAAACTGACAATATGCTGTATTTTTCCGAGTGAATTATTCCGCGCTCATAATTTTAGTGCAATCATTTTAATTTTTTGAGCACTTTGGTACCCGGCTTTTTATTCGCTTTTTATCCTTTTGTTTTACCTTTTTGTAAAAAATGTTTGGAATTGATTAATTAAAATTTTCTGAACTTTAATTTTGATTTGTTTTTATTTATTTAGATTATTTTAATATTTGTTCTTATTTCTTTTATTTTTTATTTTTGAGCATTTTTGTTGACTAAGTTTTCTAGGAGGGTCATGTCATTTAATAAATTCACAGCCCTAGTTTAAGTAATATATATAGTTACTAGTTGCTGAAGTTAAAAAAACACAGACCAATCCCACATTCCAAAGAGAGTGCCGCCCACCAATCCGTATAGATCTATCTCACTATTCATTAAAAAATGAAAAAATGAAAAAATGTTAAATCATCACACCCAAATTGCAAATTCGTTCCATGGTTCACCTTCTAATCAAGTTGCTGAGCACCTAACTTCAATTTAAAATCTTGATTCACTTCCAGCCAGTAGAGTAAGTATATACTTTTCCATGTTTTGATTTATATATTATAGATCGTATTGTTGTTCCTTTTAAATATAAACATACTGCTTCAAGTTTAAATATATGTATATATGTCATGATTGTTTCATTTTATATATGAATAAATCCATAACTTTGGCTTCATATATATATATATATATTCGGTTACTTTTTTATATTTTAATATATACATACTTTATCTAAGTTTAATACATATATAAATACAATGCCCATTTTCTTTTTTTAGGTTTTAGTAATTAGTTTTTAATTTCAATATAGATAACATTAGAATTATTTTGTCTTAATTAGTTGTTTTAATATTAGTTTAGAAATATTTTCTTAATTAATTTGATTTGAATATTTGAAATATTTTTTTAATTATGTTTTAATATTTTAGTTAGACTTAATAATAATTTTTTAGATTAATTAGTTTGGTTGTTTTCAATTAAATAAAAAAACCTCAAAAATATTTTCCTAATTAGTTTTTGTGAATTAATCCTTTCAATTTTGATTTGTGTTCAGAATTTAATTGTTTAGGTTAGATTTTAATTTCTATTAATTAGTTTCTTTATCAATTTGACTTCTAACCTTGTAGAGTTAGTGACTTGAGATACTTGAGTTCATTGAATTTATCTGAGACCTTGGATTATTGTACCGCTTGAAGAGTGGACATTATCATGGATTTGTAACTTGGATCCATTTGCTTGGAGACTTGGCTTTATTTGTTTGATCCTATGATCTCGATTCTTATCTTGACTATGCCATTGCTCATATCTTGTTCTGATGCTATGATAATACTTTATTGATCTTTGTTTCTCACTTACACATTCAAACCATTTTTCAAAATAATTCTCGATTTAATATCAAGTCCTTTTTCACCCTTGTAGGTCGATTGCCCCGTGCATCGCCATCAACCTTATGATCATTATACATAACATTTATACATTACTCTTGGACTTTCGTACAATGAGACCAATTTGATCAATTACTTCTAGTTGATCGTTTAGAAGACTAGCCCACTTTTCTAGTGCACACGTTATTAAAACCGGTTTAATTGTTTTATCGCTTCCGTGGTTCACTTGCTTGTGTATACTTGTTTGTTTGGGTTGTGTGTTTACCGTTCTTTCTTATCCCCATTCAAAAATATGTACCCCCATCCCCATAAAGTGTAAAATAATTTTACCACTTTCTCTTACTTACTTGTTTATATCTTGTCTTGAATTCTAGACCCTAAAGCACACTTGATCCATATATCAAGCTCTATCCCACTCTTGTAAGTCGATTTACTTGTGCATCGCCATCGACCTTACCCTACACAATTAAGACCTCCTTACCACTTAGTTTAAACCCTTACACCATTTCAAACACAAATTTAAACCTCGATCAACATCAAGTATTTTCTTCAAATCAAATCAAATCAATTAGTCATACTAAGACCGTATTTTATTAAAAAATGCAAAGGGAGTTGGACTGGAGCCTTTGAGTCCTCTATTCGATTGTTTGGGTATGAGGAGCCTTCATTACACTCGAGAAATTGATTTCTCTAAAAGACTTTGATCGTACTTGGATCAGACAGTTTGGAGATGGCCAACGACGTCTGGAATTGTTGATACTTTAATGATGATGAAAGACGGCGGGGGGGTGTACCTGCAGGGCACTCCGATGCTTAAGTCAGTGATGGCACAGCAAATACAGAGAAAGTGAGTGAGAGTAAGAAGTTCACTATCCTGACCCTCTCAAGTGAGAGGGTAATTATAGGAGACCCCCAGCGTGTGACCAACGGTTACTTGCAACGGGTGGGACCGGCGTGTGACCCGTTCCAAGTAACGGCTAGGGTTTACGTGTAGTAATAATGACCAGCTCGTGGTCAACACCCTAGTGTAACTGTCCCTTTAATGCCATTAGTAGACGGTTACATGAAACGTATCTGTGTAGATAAGACCGTTAGTAGATTCCTCGGGGGAGAGCCTACAATGTCGAGGAAATATGGTGGTCGTGGTCTGGACATGACCTAACGGAGGATAACCATGCTTGTCGAGGACCAATGAGTCAACGAGATTAGGAGTATTCTCGCGGGGAGAAGTTAATCTGTCGAGGAGGTCCATCTCATCAGGGTGTGATGTCTTCCTATTCTGTTTGTCCTCGGATGCTCGACACTGCCAAGGTGCCAGGTACCCGATATACCTTTGGCCTCGCGTATGGCAGTCATGTGTCCTTCTCAAGGACTTTATTGGGCTTCTTCAAGCTGTATGGATTGGGCTTGTTTGATTGCAGGAAATCACGGCCCAGTCCAGAATAGGAGCCCCCCCCAAGTCGTTGCTTTGAGGTATCAGAGTAATGACTTGAGGGTCAATAATCGTGTCGGGGAAATGCCAGGGCTTTATGTAATATTTTTACAATGGGCTTGCCCGACTTATTATTTCCATTTTGCCTCTTTATCTGTTCTGTGTGTGGTATTTTACTTATTTTTATCTAAGTTATTTTGAAATTGCTGGATACTTGGGAGTTTGCTCGACTCTAGTGATCCTCGACGGCGAAGAGAGTTGGTCGAGCAGTCAGGGGTTGTACCTCGACCTTTAACGAAGCTAAGATGTCGATCGAGGTCTTAGTTTCATGGCGTGAGCTCGATAGAGTACTCCTCGCCGGGCCAAAAGTCCAACGTACACACAACGTGACTTTTGACCTTCGTTAGCGTATAGAGGTGTCGTGCCTGTACCATGGTACGCTCCCTGTAACGGCAACTTTTATATAGTTACATGCAGTGTTTAACTGTAATATTGTTTAAGCTTCTCAGCATTCCATGGTCGAGCAAGTTGTTCACCTTGGAGGGGAATCTTCTCTTCGCCTATCCCCTCCCCGCCTAGGTGTAGGGGGGTCTTTCCTGTTCCGGCCGCGGGGGCCTTCTCTGCTTCTTAAATCAAGGGAAATCTGGGCTGCTTCTGCTTCCTCGAACTCAATGTGTGATTGAGCTCGTTCGAGGAAACCTTCGAAGTTGCGAGGACGGTGTAATCCGACAGATTCTGCGAACTTGGAACCAACCCGCAGTCCTTTGATGATGAGATATAATTTTATATGGTCGGTCGTATGGACCTCGACCGCTTCTTTGTTGAATCTCTCTATGTAGCTCCGGAGAGATTCTCTCTTTTCTTGGAAGATGGCCTCCAAGGAGGATATAGTTTTTGGATGTCTTCGAGAAGCTGTAAAATGCTTCCTGAAACGTTCCCTCAGAGCTTTCCACGATGCTATCAATTCCGGTGCCAGGTTTTTATACCAAGCCATGGCCCCTTTCCGAAGAGTCGTAGGGAATAATCGACATTTGATGGCGCCGGAGACGTTTCTAAAGTCGAGAAGAGCCTCGAAGCTCTCGACATGGTCGTCCGGATCAGATGTTCCATCGTAAGTCTCCAAGGATGGAGGCCTCTCCAAGCCTTTAGGAATAGGAGCTTCCATTATTTGTCTGGATAGAGGAGTCCGGTAGTCGTCATCATCGCTGCCTCCCGGGGATACAGAAGGAGAATTATGACCACGAACATAGTGACATCTCGGGGAGTTTTCCTTATGACGGCCTCTTGGCTCCTCAACATCAGGCTTACTCTTCTTAGTCTTCAAGGGACGAGTGGGCCCTTTTGGTGGCGGGGAGCGATGACGCTTCTGTGGATGCTCGGTCTGGTTACGCTCCAAACGTGGCCTGCGACCTCTATATACTGGGGAGGGGCTGCGAGATTCCATTGGAGATTGTGAATGTCCGGGATAAGGAGGTGGTCGGTGTCTTCGCGGGGAAGTTCGACCACGACCTTTTTCTAGCTTCTCGATCCGTAAGCTTTGGTTGAAGATCATTTGATTGGTCTGATTGACCAACGCAAACAAGGCAGCCGTGTTCGGATCTGCATTTGGTGGTGGATCCACATGATGGTAGGTGGGCTGGAGGATTGCTTCCTGTCTATCTTATTGAGCAGTCTCGTATTCTACCTCATCGGAAGATGGGGAGGCAGTGATTCCATCTCTGACATCATTCTCCACGACAGGCTGAAGAACATTGTTGTCACCATAAGTGTTACCACCAAGTTGTGTGATGACATTGTCTATAACTTGATTCGCCGACGGGTTGGCCATCGTTGGTAGTTGAATGAGGAAAGTTTGGTTTATCGCGATGAAAATGGGGAAACTTATGAATTTCCCACAGACGGCGCCACTGATCGTACCTGGATCAGACAGTTTGGAGATGGCCAACGACGTATGGAATTCTTGATAGTTTAATGATGATGAAAGACGACAGGGGGGTGTACCTGCAGGGCACTCCGATGCTTAAGTCAGTGAGGGCACAACAAATACAGAGAAAGTGAGTGAGAGTAAGAAGTTCACTATCCTGACCCTCTCAAGTGAGAGGGTATTTATAGGAGACCCCCAGCGCGTGGCCAACGGTTACTTGCAACGGGTGGGACCGGCGTGTGACCCGTTCCAAGTAACGGCTAGGGTTTACGTGTAGTAATAATGACCAGCTCGTGGTCAACACCCTAGTGCAACTGTCCCTTTAATGCTATTAGTAGACGGTTACATGAAACATATCTGTGTAGATAAGACCGTTAGTAGATTCCTCGGGGGAGAGTCTACAATGTCGAGGAAATATGGTGGTCGTGGTCTGGACATGACCTAACGGAGGATAACCATGCTTGTCGAGGACCTATGAGTCAACGAGATTAAGAGTATTCTTGCGGGGAGAAGTTAATCTGTCGAGGAGGTCCATCTCATCAGGGTGGGATGTCTTCCTATCCTGTTTGTCCTCGGATGCTCGACACTGCCAAGGTGCCAGGTGCCCGATATATCTTTGGCCTCACGTATGGCAGTCATGTGTCATTCTCAAGGACTTTATTGGGCTTCTTCAAGTTATATGGATTGGGCCTGTTTGATTGCAGGAAATCATGGCCCAGTCCAGAACAGACTTATAATCCGCTTCACATCAAACTATTTTCATAACAAATCAAATCAAACCTAATTTTCTCAAATCAATTAAGGTTGAAAATGAGAGAGGGTCGAGTCTTCGACTCGCTCTCCCGATTACTTGGATACGAGGAGCCTTCCTTGGCGTTTGAGTGCTCGCCATCCGTTTAAAACACTTTAACTATATCAAACTCTTTCACAATTAAGGTTAAAAAGAGAGAGAGAATCGAGTTTTCGATTCACTCTCCCAAATGTTTGGATACGAGGAGCCTTCCTTGGCGTCCAAATAATTGCCATCCAAACAAAAACATCAACATATTAACTCAACTTTTCGCCTCCGTACGATCAAAACTCTTTTCTCAAAAGAACGATGTTTATCTTTTCTAACGTTTTGCATAAAAACTAAATGCTTAAGCCTCCCTCCGCGAGCATACAAGCTAATGTTTTGCCTTTAGAATGCGATCTAAATAATTCGTTCGATAAAACAATCCAACCAACCGTAGTCCCACGAACTACAGACGCTCTGATTCTTCATTTTTCAAATGAAGACACGTAGGCATAAGGGCCCCAATCCTTGGCGAGCACCCTAATAAAAAACCACCCATTTCCCCTTAGAAAACAAAATCCTTTTACCTTACCTTTTCTCTTTATTCCCTTAGAAGAAAACAAACAACCTTAGCTAACTTTCCTCACTAATCGAATTAAGAGCTTCCCGTTGAGTACAACGAACGTGCAGGGGTGCTTATGCCTTCCCCTTACGTAACCGACTCCAGAATCTAGAACTTGGTTGTGATAACCATGTCCTTTCCCTAAAGGTTTTATCGATATTTTCCTATTCCTTCTTGGAATGAATAAAGTTCGGTGGCGACTCTGTTCGAACCATTCATTTTCGTGTCCCATCCGAAGGTCGTATTTTTCGAGATGAGACAACTGGCGACTCTGCTGGGGACATGTTGCTCCATGGAAGAGAGATTAAAGCCTAACTTTATTCGATTCGTGAGCATTAGCTTCGCATGTATGCTTTTTTCTTGTTTGATTTCTCTTATTGTTGCTTGTTTGTGTGATTGTTTATTATCTACTTGCTTGCTTATCTTTATTGTAACATATTATTATATTCTTGTGACACTGTTGGGGTTCTCTGATTATTGGCTTTGTGAGATAGGCTCCCTACCCGAGTATGAGAAAAACATAGTATTAGGATGGTGGTTGTGTAGTAGAGGCACACGAGGAGCCTTTCTCGTTGGGACGATACAAAAACCATGCTTAGAGTAGATTCTCTTGGAAGTGTTATTGTCTGACGAGCCTTCGTCAAGGCGATAATGTTTTTAAGCTGAATAAATAACTCTAAGGACCTTTTAACCATTTCCATGGTGGTTGGTAGTGTTAACTCATGAGGGTCACTCCTTGTTGGGTTGACAAGAACGCTTCATCAGATGAGATCCCTTGAACGTATCGTTATTTTGACAATGATATTCTCAACTTTGATCTATGAATCTGAGATACCATTTTAGAATCCTTGGACTCAATGGTTGTGTAGTAGAGACTCATGAGGAGGCTTCCTCGTTGAGACAATACGAAAACCTTGCCTAGAGGAGATCATTTCAAAGATACTGTTGTCTGATGAGCCTTCGTCGTGGCAATGATATCTTTGAGAAGATCCATGACTCTAGGCATCCACCTATTTTAGAGCCTACCCATGGGGTTCCGATAATTAGAGATACCTGTTTCCATTGCTCCAACTTCAGAGTTATACATGTGATATCAAGCATTGCATCACATTCCCTTGCATATCAAAAATGACAAAAGTACCATGCATATGCATCTCATCAACATGCATGCATACCATTTTCCAAAATCCAACAAGAATCTCATTCCATCTCTTGCCCATTTCCAGTCAATTGATTCTCGACACTCATACTGAACTTGTGGTAGCTGTAAAGAATTTTTAAGCGGGATCAAACATAGATAAGAAGAGCATAGACGACTTGAAAAGCTAGTCATACAAATTAAGTTGGAAGTTGTGGTGGCCATGTCAAAGAACAAACTTCAACATGTTGAGGCGGAGAATGTTGATCCCCCATCAAGATTTACTGTGACACCTAATCCACTGTATGGTCTTCTACCTGATGATGATCCTCCACAAGTGAACATTCATACTTAATCTTAGATGATGCCATCGACAGATCCTATGTAGGAAAAGCTTCGTGCCATTGAGGAGAAACTTCGAGCTTTGAAAATGCATGAAACGCCTGGGCTTGATGCTGCTATTACGTGCCTAGTGTCAGACTTGGTAATCCTTATGAAATTCAGAGTACCCAACTTCGAGAAGTACACTGGTCTTAGCTGCCCAAAGCGTCATTTGGTGATGTTTTTCCGAAAAATGACCTCGTACACCCATGATGATAAGTTGATGATTCACTATTTTCAAGACAGTTTGGGTGGAGCTTCTTTGAGTTGGTACATGGACTTAGAAATAAGCTATATCCAGTCATGGAAGAACTTAGCCAGTGCCTTTCTAGAGCAATACCAGTACAATTTGGACATGGCTCCAAATCGCACATAGTTGCAAAGCCTATCTCAGAAGGGTGGTGAATCCTTCAAGGGATATGTACAGCGGTGGAGAGAATTGGCAGCCAGGGTGCAACCACCACTCTTAGATAGGGAATTAATCGTCATGTTCATAGACAGTCTGCATGGCTCTTATCTTGAAAGAATGGTAAATAGTGCATTTTCAAGCTTCTCTGACCTTGTGATAGTAGGAGAACGCATCGAGAGATACCTAAAAATTAAACAAATCCAAGAGGCCTTAAATATTCAAGCTAGCAAGACTGAATCCCTCAGCAATTCCCAGGAGGAAGAGGAGGATGAAACCGATCCAGTCATGGAAAATGTTGAGTATTCTCATGGAGCACCAACAAAACCTTATGGCCCCTCATCTTTTCAACAGTCGTTATTTCCAGTACCATGATATCCTTGTGGGCAACCAACAATGCCTAGAGCGCCATACCAGAAACCTTGGGCCACTCCTCACGCAAATAGGCAAACTCATGGCCGAGGATATCAAAATCAGCGTCAGAGCCAACACAGGCCTCGAAACAACCTAGAAAGGAAGAATGCTTCTCTTGATCCAATTCTTATTGTAGCGTGCGATTTTTTGAGGTCGCCCTTACATGTGAGCTTTTAGTTTATCCCAAAAGGAGGGAAAGGGGAAAAATCTGAATAAACCTGTGAGTGTGCAAAGTATAAAACAATGTAATAAGAGATCGGGAATCGGGGGTTGGTTATACTAAAAGAAGGTACTAGTACCATAAGTATCTATAATAACCTATAGGAACCTCTTGTGTATATTTGTGTTACTGTTGATTAAGTCATCTGCTGGATATTGGGGATTTGTTGACTGTTTTGAGTGAGTGATAAGAGTGGGAAATGTTTTTGTTATTTTTGTAGTGTAAGTTGAAATAAACTAAGACAAAGGTGTAGGAACCTAAAGGTTTTACTTATTATTGTGCTCACTAAGATATCGTAATCTTATGCCTACGTATTCTCAAAAGGAAGTTGAGAAATCAGAGCGTTCGTAGTTCCACCTACTAATGGGTGGAATTGGATTTGAGAGAAGAGATAAGTTGTCATCTTAAGGGAGATATTTAACCTATTCACCACAAACATTTTGAGAAGCAAGATAATAAGGGAAGAAGCTTTAAACTTGGATGTAGAAAATCCAGAGTAATGCCACATCTTCCTTTAAATGAGTTTTTATATATTAAGAGAAGGACCTTGACTTGGATATAAAATCAACAAGTGTGCCACTTATATCACTTAAATGAAAGAAGTGGTTCTGTACCATAATTATAGAAGGACTCCAACTTGGATTTTGAATCAACAAGTGTGCCACTTACATCATTTAAATGGAAAAAAAGTTTGAAATGTTTGATTTATGTTGTGGGGAATAGAAGAGACATCTTTTCTATAGAGATGATTTATGTCTCATCTCTGGGCGGAAAGTTTTGAATTTGAAGCCAAAGGTTTTCTAGGGTTTGACTTGAGGTTTGAGGTTTGAACCCACAAGGGGGTATAGTTTTGAGCTCTGAATAAAGTTGAAAACTTCAAGGGGAATCCTAATGTTTTATTGAAGTTGAGAACCTCAAAAGGGATCCCAGGGTTTTAATTGAGTTATAGTTTAAAGAGGATCCTAAAGTTTGAACTGAGTCTAAACTTAAGGATGAGTATTGAAATACAACAGTTGTATGAATGTAAGTATTATAAACATAAATATCAAGAGAAACTTAATAAGACAAAATTAATATAAGCTTTTAAACAAATGTAGTCATCAAGGATGAAATGAACATGATTGTGATCAAGCATGGTATATCAACATGTGAATGAGCATCAAAAAATTAGATATGTTCATCATGGTGGAAGTTTATGAAGTAAATACTTGAATATGTGAGCAAAGATTTGATCAATAGGAGCAATCACAAAGAAGTTCAAGTAATCATGTATTCAAGATGAATCAAAGATCAGATGAATATAGCAAAGGGTAAAAAAATCCTAATGGAAGTTTATGGAGATAAGCACATGAATAAGACATTCAAACATGGTTGAATCAAGGGCTTTGGGGAATCCAAACTCAAGTGGAAGCCCTAGTCATGTATCAAGATGTTTTCAAAAGATTAGTTGAAAAAAACCCTAAGGTTTCAACTAATAATCAAAGCATTTTTCAAAAGAAATAATACTTAATCATGGTATATTAATGGTGTATAAGTCAAGACAACATATTATGTACATCAACAAGACTTCTCACAAGACAAATGATATCCACATAAGCATTCATAGTCAATTAGGTCAAGAAAACAAGCAAAGAAAGTCATTTTAAAAGCATAAAAACACTTAAAATGGACTAGTTTTCAACCTAATGAAAGTGACAAAATAAATATTATTTTTGGGATTTTTTGATGGATTCTCAAAATAGGGAAGATAAATGAGAAGTGTACAAAAATTTTGCACAAAAAGATTAATTTTGCTTATTGAAATAATTGAATGAAGTTGTGAAGAAAAGCATGAAAAATAGTGATAAAAAAATAGGGAATGCTCCCACCAAGGGTTGAACTCACACCCTCCATGTGATGGACTCAAAATTTTACCGCTGGGCCACTTGCTTGTGTGGTGATAAACAACGCGCGTGTTGAACGATATATTAAGTTTTGTGTTTGAAAATGATAAAAAAAATAACATCAAAAGGTCTGGGGAGAGGGGGATTCGAACCCCAGACCTTGGACTCACACATAATGCACAAATACTACTGTTTCTACTAGGGCGCGATGCCAATTCGTTAATCAACTTGCAAGAAAATAATAATATATTAAAAATGCATTTTATATTGGAAAATGGTGCCATGGCCATGTTCATCTTCTTCCACGAGCTTCAACTTCTTCTTCATTTTTCAAATTGCTAACTCTCTTAATACGCAACCAAATGACCTGATGTAAACATCAAAGTTGTTGGGAATTTCACCAAGAATTGAATGGTATAAACCAATTGCATTTATATTCATTGTAATTAAAATTAACACGCATGAACACATAAACCCTAGAATTGGAAAATTAACTATGAAATCCTATATGATACAGATACATAGCAATTGGGATAGGGGAAATGATCCTTACACTACCAGAAACATGTTGGTAACTCAAATAATCAGGTATGATGCAAGAATTATAAATTTCAGATTTTGAAAACTTACCTTGCAAGTGAAGAATCGAATTCCTTGATAGAGGTGTTCCAGATGCAACCTCTTGATGCTAACAACTTTCTTGACCTCTAAGGAGTGTGTTGATGTGTGCAAATTGATCAGAAACCTTCTGAAACTCCCTGACCAACTCAACTTATAGCTTGAAGCAAGTGGATATGGAGGATGTGTTTCTGGAGTTACAGAAGCAAGGTGATGATTTGGATCACTTCTATACGATGTATATGAAGTGTTTAGATGCCTGGTTTGGTTGGAGATTGCTTGGAGTTGAAGTTCCAAGTTTTCACTTTCTTGAGACTTTGAATTTTTGAAAGAGGAGGATTTCGTAGAAAACAAGTCTTTGCTATATTTTGGTATGATTTGAATGATGTAAAATGATCTCTATTTATAGGAAAATGTTTCAGATATTTGTGAAAATCTTTGGATTAGGATACATGCCATTATCCAAAGAGTAATGATATGCACCTATTACTTGAGTGCTAAGGTACACATAGCCTATTTCTCACATGGATAGAATCTGATCTTTTGGAGATTGAATTCCTCATATTGCATCTTGATATTTGGTGCTTTGATTATTCTTTGACAAATTATGGTGGTTTTTGATCAATTCACTATTGCACTTTAATGCTGGAGGACAAAACTTAAGTTCCTAGCTTTTTGGAATGATTCTTCACATGCAAAGGGATATAATTTTGAAAATTCTTGCAGAGAACATGATGTATTATGATTTTGATGTTGAACTTGTGAAGATATCAGCTTAGAAATTTCCCCAAAACTCAATCTGAAATCGTGTGGCACAAGTATGTGTAGAATCTGTCTTAGAAATTTAGTTGCATCAAGGCCTATTGTGAAAATTATATCTTCTTGCTCAAGTAAGATAAATGGATGTTATTGGACATTTTGGAAAGCTGAGATAACTTGACTTTGATTGGTGGTTGACTTTTCATTAGATGAACTTGAACTTTATAATCTTCAATGAAATCAAACCCTTGGGCTAACTAAACACTATGGATGGACTCCAAAGGTGTTTTTGAGTGTCTTGAATTATGTCCCAAGGCTTGAGATCATGTCCTGGTCAAAAGTCAAAGGTACAGTTGACTTTTCATCAGAAACTCTAGTTTGTGGACCAGATGAATGCATTGCTTATGAATCAAGCTCCATGGATCAATCCAATCGTATGAATGGACTAATATGATACATTTGAGGTCCTTGAAACATGTATTGAAGCATAGAATCATCCTCAGATGAAAAAGTCAATTGTAAGTCTGATTGGATCAAAACCTTAATTTGGGTGCACTGAGGATCTTGAGGCTTGATGAGCTCATCATGATGCAATCTTGCACTTGATTATTGATGAAGGGAAACTCTTTATCTTCATGGATGAATAAGGGACTTGAGATGTTAAATATGATGCCCATCCTTTGAAAATTCATCTGCTTGAGCCCTTGGGGGACTACATAACCTGTAAAGCAAGCACACATATCTTGTATTTGTAATGGGTTAGTGATGCATAAAGACACACACACACACACACACACACACATGTAATGATGAATGTTATGCAAATGATGTAAATTATGTGGCATCTTAGGGGTAAAAAATTAGGGTATGACACCTATGGCATACAGTCAACTTTTGCCACATCTTATTTAAAACTCGTTGGTAAAACCCAAGTCTCTCAAGCCGTTGCCAGAACCATACCCGCATGGGTACGATCCCAATGTGCAATGTGGATATCATACTGGATCTATGAGGCACTTAACTGAAGATTTCAAAGCTTTCCAAGTCAAATTGCAGCAGTTGATCGAAAAAAAGTACAAATATGGAATACTATTGGTGCAAAAAGTTACAAAGAATTAACAAGTACTTATGAAAAAGGAGCTATTAGTGCATTATTGGTTTACGACATGACAAAGAGACAAACATTTTAAAAATATATTAAGGTGGCTTCATGAACATATAATTTGTCCCTGACTTTAAGAATCAAATAATGATTCTAAAAAAAAATCATTTACTTTGTCCACGACACTTCAACGCCATGGTAAAATATCACTACTACGGAAGACCCATTTAACAACGGTTGGGAAAGATATATAATGACGCGAACACATGTGTTGTTAAGTAGAGTGTTGTTATATATATGATACTTACAATGACGGTCATGTGACCGTTGTAATAAATTGGAAAGCGCGCTCCATATAACAACGGTTAAGAGTAATAACCATTGTGATATTGTTTATGAATAAAAAACAAACGTACCATACCAGAATCATCAATACACCATCTGTGAACAAATATCAAAACCATTAACTACGAAGGAATATCAAAGGATGAAAAATAAAATTTCAAAAGTCAAAGAAATATAATCATTAATTCAACAGCGCGAGGTTGGCAGAAACTTATCCAACTTCCAAGAGAAGATGAAGAATCCGAAGAAACAATATAAAAGCGTAAGAGCCAAAACATAAAAACAACTTAATCCAAAAGAATCAAAATGAGTTCTACTGTTCAAGCTACCAAAAATGTTGAGAATGAAGCTGTTGCTGTAGAGGGGGATGTAGTTCAAAACCTTCCTCAGAATCAACATGTTACTGTAGACGGGGATGTCGTTCAAAACCTTACTCAGAATCAACAAGTTGCTGCTGTAGACGGGGCTGCTGCGGAAAGAAGGAGAGCTTTAAGGGTGAGGAGAAGAAGGAGAAGAATGCTGAGAAGGCAGATGGTTGTTGTCGATTCTGATGATGATGATGAGGCCGACTATGGTTTGTCAAACTTCCTCTCATCCAGAGCATTTAGATTTGATGATTAAGTTTATGTAATGAAAAGTTTATGTAATGAAAGTTAATTTATCTAATGAAATTTTAATCTTTTTGCTTAACAGCTTAAACTAGAAGCTACAATATCTATAAACTAATATACTAACAAACAGATGACTAATTGAAAATTCAAAAGTTTACGTTGAACTTACTCGTAAGAAACCGTCTTTTATTAGTTGCATTCTTGTCTTCATAATGTAATTCAAACATCAACAATGTAATTCACAATGCATCTGGAGTTTAAACATCAACAATGTAATTCAAACCCTAATTCAACTATTACATTTCATAACAAAGTAAACATTAAACATAAAGGAGACAAGAAAACATAACATCTTGAGATTTCCAGAAAATCTCTCAAATTTCAGTTTGTTCTTCAAATTCGTGTTCTTCTTCTTTAAATCCTCATACATAACCTTCAAATAGCCCATAGCTTCCAACTCTGACTTCATAATGCTCTCATCTTCATTTCCACCTCTTTCTCCCACGTCTTTATCCATATGAACAAATTACATGTTTCATCACTCCTCCAAAATGAACATCTCCAAAAAAGTCTTCCTTTATTTTATCCCTTCTTGCATTGGTACAAAACCATACAACCATCACAACCACAAAAATTTCCAGATCGAGATTTTACAGCAGAAGAAGACATAGAAACACCTTTGGATGAGTTTGTCTTCAAATGCGACATTGCAACAACTTAAAGTAGAACACTTTCTTGTTGTTGTTGTCTTCTTCCCGACGATGGTGACGGCGTTGATGTTAGGGTTATTTCGTCTTATTTATTTTTTCAGTGGATAAATGGATATATACTTGGTGTTTAAAATACATAAAAAGAAGCTTCAGTTTGTAATAATGGTTTTAAGAAATAACCGTAGTGATATCCTTATTATTTTTTAGTTAAATATAAATAAAACTTAAAAGGGGCGCATTTACGTCAAAGGAATAAACTATTTGAGGCCGATGAGGTTCGAACCCATGAAAGCTTGATTGTATCACCACGGTGTTCACAACAACCGTTATTATACCCTTGAAATTTCTAATTAAAATAATGCGCGCGCATCTAGTACGCACTATTACCATGGTTGAAATTTTAACCGTCATTAAAAGTATTTTAATAAGACTTAAAGCAATGCGCGCGCATCCAGTACACACTATTACAACGGTGTATAGGACGACGTTGTAAACCTGGCGTTGTTGTTTGGGTGTTTTGTAGTAGTGTATCAATCATTTTTACTTTAAAATGTCAGAATTACATTAATTTAAGATAGTTTTTATTTGTTAAAATCTTTCTCATTTTAAAACAGAAGAAATAAGTATTATATTTTTTAAAATATTAATCAATAGTGACCAAGGTTGTCAAACTCGCGAGTCTACTTAGACTCGTAAAGGGTTCGTAGACTCGACTCGCATACTCGTATGAGTTTGTGGAAAATTAAAAATGACTTTTAAAAACCTATATCTGACATGTACATGACATATACATATATTTTTAAATCTTTAAATGCCTCATATATGATACAAATATATATAATAGAACACCAATTAACATCAAAATTGAAATTTCATTCTCCATAACAAATTTCTTAGAAAAAAAACTCAATAATAAAACAAACAAAATAGTAAAGTATGTAGTTAAAGACTTAAAGTACTAACTTCTTCTTAATTGGCTACTACATAAAGCAAAAAAATTAAAAAACAGATTTCATAATGGCTTTAAACATTCAAAGTTCCAGTGAAATCATCACCACAAATACTGTCACCATCATCTTCATCCATATCTTGAGTATCATCATCAAACTCTGCCCCGTATGAAACACCTTCTTCATTATTAATCAAAGTTGGATTGCTTGAAGTCCAACTTCCACCTAATTGAACATTTCCACCACCACCTCTTTGCACAACATTAGTAACAACAACATTAGCTTCTGTAACATTGGTAACAATACCATCATCTTAATCAACATTAACTTCCGTTTGCACATTTTCTTCATTAGGATCTTCAGTTATCCATTCATCATCTTTACGCAAGAGAATATACAAGAGAATTTATAAGAGAAACATCTAAGTGAAACATATAAGAAAATACTTGCACAATGAATGATTGATTTACGGGAACGCACCCAAACAAATTAAGAGACAAAATTTAAAAAAAAATTAGACTCGTAAACTCGCCATAGACTCGTAAACTCGCCATAGACTCGTGAGTCTATACGAGTTTGTGCGTGTCTACCTGAGTCTACTCGAGTCTATCAAAAAATGATTCTATGCGCGAGTCTACTCATTTTTTCCTTCCTAGACTCGTAAGCTCGTAAGAGTTTACGAGTCTACCCGCGAGTTTGACAACCATAATAGTGATAATGAATTGTGTGTCGCAGTATTCGAACGCGTTAGTGTCAATTTCTTGTATAACACTCGTACAACACATGTTAGAAAAGTCAGAAAAATATCTCAAAATAAATAATCTTTTTTTTATTTTTATTTTTTATTTTGACAATCTTTAAATTAGCATGTAATGCCCTTATGGCACTTCTACAACACTCGAAACAATTCATACAAGTGTTTTAAAAAGAATTTGTTTTTTTTTCATAACATCTTATAATTTTTTTAAACTATTTTAGAATATATACCATAGTGTCTGAGTGTGAATTCATGCTTCATATATAGCTTTAAAGTATCAATACCTTTGTCTTTCAAAACTTACTACATTTTTCAATCCATTCAAAATCATTCATGGGATCCCACCATCCCTTTTGCATTAGAAACATTGGCATTTACAAAGCTGTTGCAAGGTAGTATGATTCATATGGATGAAGCATACTACCTGTTTTTTCAAATTACTTGGAGAAATATATTTACATTTCCATGGATGGTGTCATTGAACTTTACTTCCAAATAACAGAAGATGGTGGTGATACTGGCATGTTCATCTTCCCTCGGTTACATCATTCACCTCACACAAGTACAATTGATGCATGTGTTTCTTAAATCATTCACTTTATGGTTTGTACATCACGTTTGTTCAATTAGTCTTTTTATAGAATTATATTTATTTCATTGAACAACCGAAATCATATTTTAGAATCTATTTATATCTATTAAATCTAGTGCATTAAACTATTTTGAGACATTTCAAAATTTTTTATACCACATAATTTATTTTTTTTACGTGGCATCTCTCAAATTCCATCTTTAATTTTTAAAAGGTCAATACATACTGTTACTCTCTCTAAAAGATCTTGGGTTCGAATCCTGACAAACGCAAAATTACAATAACCTGATATTTGATTATTAACTTTGTTTATTTCAAAAAATAGCATACTGATTTACTCACAATAAATTTATTATTATTATTTTTAATAAAATACATTATAAGAAAAATATAATTAGTTTTTTATTATATTTCAACTAATTGATTTTGAACTTACAACTAATTTGCTTATATATTTTTTTTCTTAAAATTTATAGAATACTATTTATGTTTGTGTTAAAATAATTTCTTAATTTTAAAAATGAAAAAAAAAAGATATTTTGATTACTTTTTACTTATTGTCTCTTAAATAATTTCAAAATCTTTCAATCTAAAAAAATTAAATGTTATAGTATGTCTTCATCATATATTATACAACAAAGAACACTAATATTTAAATATTTTATTTGATTTCACATTTAATTTTTAAATAAAAATTAAATAAATTAAAATATAATAACAAAGAGATCAAATATATTATATTTTAAAATAAAACAGAGATAAGTGCATAAAAATTTAAATATGATGCAATACTTATATTCTTTTATTGCATATTAATTTTTTTTTTATAAGGAACAAATATATTCAACGAAGCACTAGGAGTGATACAATCCGTATTCACAATAAAGCAACAAATTTTCAACAAAAAATAAGGAAATCACCACCTATCTACCCCAAAAAATGAACCGGATTTTTGAACCAATCATAATACGAACACTTCCTTTTAGAAAGAGCCCAAACATCTAACCAAACCCAAGAAATGTGAGTAATTCTAATAAACATATCCAAAATATCTGGTATATATTCGTTAAACAAAATTTGATTTCTACTCCACCATATAATCAAACACGTCGAAATCCAAATAAAACAAGCTGCATCTGTATCACATCGCTTGCTCATGACTAAGAACCAAGAAAACAAAGAATCGCAAACCGAGTGTTGTATCTTCCAATCAATGCCCACCCAAACCGCCACCCTATTCCACAGTTTTGAGATGCTTGGACAACCACAATAAAGGTGATTAATATCCTCTACAACTCTAAAACAAAAAACACAAGTCGTCTCGTGAATATTTGTGATTACGCCCCTGGCAGCCAGAAGTTGCCTCGTCGCTAATCTATGAAGAATCAACCTCCAAGATAATACTTTTGCTTTCAACGGAATTTCAGATTTCCAAACTAAATATAATGCCGTCTTGGACGAAATCTCCAAATCACAAGTATTATCAGCTTGAGTGATACTAAAATACGAAGAAGCCATCAAGAATGAAAAATTGTTTTCAAGTTCCCACATAAATTCATCAAATACACCAAAAACTGGTGTATTTCCTACCAAGATAGAACTAAGTGCTTGCCAAAATAAGTTAAGGTCAGTACCTGAGGTAAGGTTCTGGCCAAGAATCAACTCTTTATTCCAACACCAAGTTTCCTTCACCCACGAGCCCATGTCACTCACATTCGAATGTTTATTGTTACAGACTGCAAATACCTCAGGAAAACTGTTGCTGAGAGGTCTGGAATCTACCCAATTTGAATTCCAAAAAGATGTCGTCTCTCCCTTCCCTATTCTGCACCTGATATTGTTTCTGAATCCACTGCCATTATAACACACATTTATTTGTTTAATGCCTTTCCACCATAGGGATTGTAGGGTTCCTTTTCCCCAATCTTTGCAAAACATGATACTACTTCTCAAACAGCCATACTTTTCCTCCATAATCGGTCTCCATACAACATTGTCATCCACCAGAAATCTCCACAACCATTTTGACAGAAGCGCCGTATTAAAAACCCTAAGATCCTTCACTCCTAATCCAACATTTTGCTTTGATTTACCAATATCCTTCCAGCTGATCCAAGGAGTACACCCCTTATCCACGTTTCCTAACCAAAAATATCTCTTTTGCATTGAGGTCAGCTTCCTAGCTACAACATCAGGTAACTTGTAGAACGATAAATAATGAATTGGCAAATTCGATAGCACTGAGTTTAACATTGTGAGCCTCCCACCCATTGATAAAAACCTACCCTTCATACATGATAGTTTCTTTCTGAATTTATCAATGACAGGATTCCAGAAGTCTATCCATCTTTGATTACCGCCTATTACCAAGCCAAGAAATTTAGTTGGTAACGAACGTCTTCTACACATCAGGAAATGAGAAGCAGCCTCCAAGAAATCTTCCTTCAGTCCAACACCTATAATGCAGCTTTTTAAAAAATTGACAGTTAATCCAGAAATCAGTTCAAAGCCTCGAAGAATAGTTTTCAGGCCCCATAGATCATTCCATGTTCCATTGCATATGATTAAAGTTTCATCTGCGAACTGTACTAGACTGCAAGTTTCAGAACTCTTAATGTTGAAACCTCCCAATAAGGACTTTAAATTCGCTCTCTTCACCAGTAGTGCCAGTCCTTCTGCAACCAAAACAAACAACAGTGGTGATAGGGGGTCACCCTGCCTGAGTCCACATGAAGCTTTAAAATCCTTTGTCGTGCCACCATTTATCATGATACTGAGCCAGCAGTTTATCACCGTCCCTCGCATCGACAATAACCACTTATCGTTAAACTTCATTGCCTGTAAAATTTGGATGAGAAAGTCCCAATTAACTGTGTCATAAGCACTGGCAAAATCGACTTTAAACATTAGGCAGGGTGAATTTCTTCTTTTTGCCAGATCAAGTATCTCATTAGTCAACAAGACACCATCTAATAGTTGTCTGCCAGGTATGAAGGCAGATTGTGAGATAGAAACTAGCTTCCCAATATGCTTAGACAGTCTGTTAGCCAAGAGTTTTGAAATTATCTTGTAAATGCTCCCAACTAGACTTATGGGTCTGTAATCTTCAATACATAAAGGCTGATCCTTTTTAGGGATAAGGGCTATGAACACCGATACCATATCTTTTGGCAAGTTTCCATACTTGTGGAAATGTCTTATGGCAGCTATCACTTCCCCTCCAACCGTACTCCAGCACCTTTTGAGGAATTCAATGTTATAACCGTCAGGACCGGGACTTTTATTCCCGTCACAACTATTAATTATATCCAATATCTCAATATCAGAAAAATCCTTTGTTAATCATGAATTCTCTTCTTCAGTTACTTTAGGGAGATCCTCCATTATCAAAGTCATTTTAACATCCCTTCTTTGATTAAACTTTGCTTCAATAGATTCTGCAATCACTCTCCTAATATTCTCTACTCCTTCCACTTGTTCATCTCCTACTCCAATCTTAACAATAGCATTTCTACACATTCTATGCTTGATGGACATATGGAACATCCGCGAATTGCAATCACCAAACAAAGTCCAATTAGACCTAGATTTTTGGCTGAGAATACTTTCTTTATACTTGAGCTTCTTCCACATTTCAAAGATGTTACTGCTTTTAGCTCTGAGTTGTTCTTCAGACAGAGGATCATCTTGCACCTCCACTAAGGCTTCAATCTCATTAAAATTTTTAACCCCTTCCTCAATCTTTGTATCTATCCAACCAAACACATGCTTATTCCACCATTTCAATTTTGTTCTCAACTCCTTAAGCTTTCTCATCAGGACAAAAGTTGGGCTGTCTATAATGTACATTCCTTTCCATTCAGATTCAACAAAACTCATAAATTCTGGATGATTCAGCCAACAATTAAGAAATCTGAACGGCTTCGGGCCCCAATTGATTGTGTTTGGTTTCAACCACACTGGCTTATGATCAGAAATATCTCTGATACCTACCTGTTGATTAACAATCCTCCATTTTGAACATAACTCCTCAGACAACAAAAATATATCCAGTCTACTACTACAAGAGCCACAAGAATTATTCCAAGTGAATTTACTTCCCCCCATCGGAACATCAACTAAGTTCATTGCCTCAATAAATTTTGAGAATTCTTCCATCTCCCTTCGAATCGGCTTACCAATACCTTTCCTCTCTGACCAAGATTTGATTGTATTAAAGTCTCCACAAACTAGTTAAACTCCTTTAGGGTACTTGAGCTTCGCTTCTAAGAGGTCTAACCAAAACAATCTTTTTTTTTTGCTAAGACACAAGGCGCGTAAACGTTAACCATGTAGCACAAGTCTTCTTTCCAATACCTAGCCACTCCAAGAAACCGTCTCTGCGAAACTAAACAGAGAGTTAAACAGATCTTTGTTCCATATCGTTAATAAACCTCCTGCCTGTCCTACCGATCCCACTGCTGACCAATTTATTGAATCAGCACCCCAAATACTTTCTGCCAAGTGATCTTTCATGACTCTTACTTTAGTTTCTTGGATGCAACAAAATTCAGTTTTGCCTTCCACTAGTATTTGTTTCAATCTTCTTCTTTTTATGATTGAAACACACCCTCGTATATTAAAGGTAACACAATTCATGTAACCTTGTGAACATTCTCCTTCCTGCCACTACAAGAAAACATGTTATTAGCTGGGGTATTTGGCTAGGGGGAAAACCCCTCACTAAAAAAATGAGGTTGCTTGGGGTAAACCCCTCGCAAACCACAAAATAGAAAAAAAAATTGCTAGGGGCTAACCCCTCGCAAATGAGGAGGGAAAACAAATTTGAATTTTAAAACCAGTCTATACTAGGATTCAGCGCAAAAAGGCTGACAAGGAAAATATTTGCGAGGGGTAAACCCCTTACTAAATGGTGATTGGTGATTTGCGAGGGGCAACCCCTCACCATAAAGATTCTATGGTCAAATCATTCTACAAAAGGCATTTCTTTTGCTGACACAGGACTGCAACACGCCATCCATGGCTAGGGGGGAGCCCGTCGCAAATTTTATCCTTAAGATGGCGTGGAGCATCCCCTCGCAAACTATCCACTGTGCCACTAGCTGTGTCTATGCCTGCAGTGAAGCAGGCTAAATTTATTTGATGGTTTTTTGCGAGGGGTTTATGCCCTAGCCATTTTTGCGAGGGGCTTAACCCCTAGCTAATAATTTGCGATGGCCTGATTTGCTAGGGGTTCCCCCCTCGCAAAATGATGTTTTGTGATGGGTTTTTTGGCTTAGTGATGGGATAACCCCCTAGCTGATAACATGTATTCTTGTAGTGTGCCTTCAAATGCTATTTTATCTCTGATTTCCATTTCCTTGATTATGCTCTCAAAAATCTCATCATCTTCTTCTGCTTCCAAGCCAAACTCCTTAATAGTCCTCCAAATTCTTGATGGTATTGTTTCCAACACTTTATGAGAATTCTTGTGTTACCTTTTATGACATCTGAGTCAGTGATTGACTCACAACATAATGCTGCCCCGCCTGAGTAGTTAGATGAGTTTTCCTCCTCTATTCCATCAAGAAATTCCCTTTGCCTTGTGGTACCTGCTTCAGGGTTCTCCATATGCTATTTTATTAATAAATAGTTTGAGAATCAACCTTTTACAATTACTTCAACTAAATGTATTTTTCAAAATTTCAAAAGTAAAAGAGATGCTCAGATCCACAAACTTTAAAATATTTGTTGTTTTCTTAAAAGAGATGCTCATATCCACACACTTTAAAGTATATTCTGCAATTTCTCAGGGTTAAATTACTCTCAATTGATAAAGAAATATAATAAAGAATGCAACGTTCTTTATTGAAACTATATATTTCTTCTATATATTTTTCTTATAATAGCAGACAAATAAATTAAAAACAAACAACAAAATTCTCAATTCCTCACGTATAACTAAAATTTGACATATAAATTTGTAAAGCTATTGAATGCTTTATTTGATAATAATTAAAAATAAAGTTTAATTTTTATTTCAGACTAAAAATGAATACATATCTTTAGCAATTTATAATTAAATATCTAAGATGGGGAAAAATATAAAATATAAATATATATATATATATATATATATATATATATATATATATATATATATATATATATATATATATATATATATATATATATATATATATATATATATATATATATATATATATATATATATATTAGAATAAAAAAAGTCGTTAGTAATATATTTTAAAATCATTTAAATTTGAAAAATAAAATCTTGTATGCCACTCTCAACTTACAAACATACATTCTTTATTTGTGATTAATTTATATCATTGTCTCAATTATAATTCATAATAAATTATTATAATATAAATTTGTTATCCGTATTTACTAAATAATTTTTCTTAACATAATTAAACCTCGATATAAAAAAAATAAAAATTAATTAACAGTCGCACACAGGGACGGATGCACGTGTATGCAATTGGGGGCAGCTGCCCCCACTTGTTTAATTGTTTAGTTAATAAATGTTTAATAATTTCATATTAATATTAATAGATATTAATTATTGCCCCCATTAAAGTATATATATATTTTTTTGCAATTTCTAATTTTTTTTATTTAACAAATAATAAATATTATTTATAAGGTAATAACTTGTAGTCATTTTTTAAAGTATTTTTAATATTTTAAGTATTGATTTTTCATTAATAATAAAAATAATATTATCATTATTAAATAAATTTATTTTTATATAACACTAATGTAAAAAAAAAATAGCTGTCCCAACTAATTAAAATTTCTGGATCAGTCGCATCGCGCGGGTCTAAATCTAATTATATTTATTTTATAGAATTATATTTCTTAAATCATTCACTTTATGGCTTGTACACTACCTAGTTGCTTACACACCCGACCATATTCAGAATAATCCGCTATTAATTGAACAACCCACTGGCTTTTTTGTCCCTTAATTTACTTGGGTGTGTTATACATTCAAGTTGGAGATTGAAGTGATGTGGACAAAGTAAATGATTTTGTAAGATTTTAGTGCATAAACAGTACATAAAGAAAAATTAATATGTTCAGACAATTTTGTTAGATTTTAAAGGCATAAATAGTACATAAGAAAAATAACTATGTTAGATTTTAATGGCATAAACAGTACATAAGAAAAACAATTTGTCCCTAAATTAATGTATGTTCAGACATATAATGGCATACACAGTACATAAGAAAAATAACAAATACGAGAATCAAAGGTATCGGACAAGTCGCAACATTCAATTTACCACAAATTGCATATATGGAAGTTGCCAGAATGACTCAAAACATAAATTAAATTATATCGACCTATAACAACAAAGAACAAATCCACCAATCTAATAGTTTCTCAAAATAATTTTATTTTAGGAAATTGACCAATCAAACTATAGAAGAGTAAGAACAATCAATTAGAGTATTACCGACAATAATCAAAGCCAACAACGAAGACAACATTTGTTATCTCGATTTAGACACTTTCGTCGGGATCAACGTGCCAAATGGTACCGAGTCACTAATGGAAGACAAATGGTAAAATTAAGTGAAATTGATAAAGAACATACCTTCAAAAGTTGATACCTTGCGCAAAAATAGGAGATGAAGAAAAGAGATGTTGATCGTAGAAACCGATAAGAGACGACAACAGGTTAATCAAGGAGAAACTACAATCTTATAAATTTGACTTAAATTCACTTTTGGCTCTTTAGTTTGGTAAAACCGGCGATGCTGATCCCTTAATTTTGATGACCTCTGGACTTTTGTGGTTCCCCTCTATTTTTGCATACGTGATAGTGATGATTAGAATAAAAAATTATTTTTAACTAGATGACAATGATATTTTATTAATTAATATATTTTTAATTAAAGTAATATTTAATAATGTCAATTAAGTTTTTTTAATCAAATAATTAAAACTAAATTTCTGGGCCCAAGTGTTTATATATATATATATATATATATATATAAACACTTGTATTATTAGTAAAAAAATCAATGTGGGACAAAAACATACATAGAAGCAACAACAGAAAGAGAGTTGAGTTGAGTTGCAAACTCCATTTTATTGGTAGAGTTGTTAATATCTACGAGCAAGTATTGTCTGTAATAGAGTTAAGTTGTACACAATAGATTTGGAGTTACTAGCTCAAGACATTGTAGCTGTTAAGTAGAAGAAAGATTGAGGTTTATCACAAGGTTAAGTAGTAACATTCATACACAACATGGATACAATAAATACAATAAATCTACTGCCATGAATCATTTTACAGCATTAGTTCTCACTATCACAAGCTGCATTTGAGAATATATTAACATTAAAAGTGAAGGTAAACAATCATTAAAAGTGAGATTTCTCAAAAAATGCGATTAATTCCCAGAGCCACATTTAAACTCTTAAGTAAACTTGTATTTGCATTGTTTTTACCTTAGCCTAATATTTAGTGAACTTGGTTCAAGCATCACTCTAGAGAATTTTAAGGAATGGTGGTTCATACCAATTAATGTACTTCTCTTCTCAGTACTTTTTGGAAGCTTACTTGGATTCATAGTTGTGATTATATGTCAACCACCTCAAAGGTTTAATAGATTCACAATCATAATTAAGGATTCAGAAACACCGATAATCTTCTCATTGATGTAGTTTGGAGTTTAGAAACAAAAGAGAAAGAGATAGGCCAACTATTTTATAGAGAAAGAAAGTGGTGTGGTGTAGGATTGATAGCGTGATGAAGCAAAGCATTTCCTTCTCAATAAGAGAGATGAAGCAATATGATAAAATTATGGAGTTAATTTTAGACAATTTAATTATTAAAGTTAGAAGTAGAATTTATATTCGTTGGGCTTTTGGTGTTTAGTTGAGTTTTTTTAGTTATTGGGCCTTAAGTTTATTATCTACTAGTATTATTATATATGTAGTGTCTTTGACACATTTTAGGGTATCAATGAAATGAAAAATTACTTTTATTCCTTTTATTTTATTTAGTCAATTTAGTGTTTTTTCCCTTTTATTGTAGAAACCCTAGTTTTAAAGCTTTGATAGGAAAAACTTCCTATCAATTGGTGCTTGCATTACTGCACTTAATCACCCTTCCATGGCATATTCTTATTACAATCATCCATTTTACCACACTTTCCCTCATTCATATTCTTCCACTACAACAATCATTTCTGCTCCACCATCCACAAACCCATATCTTGCATATTATTTCTCAAATACTCCATTATCAACCGTCACTGCATACCAACAAGAACACCTAATCCTTGCTTCACATCAACAACAACCACAACCTATTGATGAAAATGTCACAGAAACTGGATGGTACCTTCTCGGAGAAAATCAACAACAAGTCGGTCCTTACGTCTTCGCCGAGGTGCGCGAGCATTTCTTAAAGGGATACTTGTCCGAAAACACACTTTTATGGTCTGAAGGAAAAACTGAGTGGGAACCTTTTTCTTCCATTTCCGAGTTGTGGGATGAAATTAATCGTCTTCGAATTAATTCAGCTGCAGTGTCTACTGATGCTGACGATGTTGACGAGTTTGAGATATGGTCACAGGAGATTAAGGAGGTAGATGCACAAGTGGAAGGTTCAGAATTAGGTTCCTTTTACGGTGTTATTGGTGGTGGTGTAGCAGAGGAAGACTCTGAGAGACCTTCTACACTGCCTAACGGCGATGAGGAATTTACCGATGATGATGAGACTATATATAAGTGGGACTGGAATATTAGGGCTTGAGTTCTACAAGAGGAGTGTACCCCTGGTAGTGCTTTGCCTTATGGGGTTGAAAAGATAACCTTCTTGAAAGAAGAGGAATACACAAGCAATAAGAGGTCGTGGAAGAGGAAATTCATGGTCAAGGTGCGACAAGTCACAAATCAAATGCTTCAACTGCAACAAGATTGGTCACTATGCATCTGAGTGTAGATTCTCGAAGAAGGTTCTAGAGAAAGCTAACTTTATAGAAGAAAAAGGTGGAGAAGAAGAAACTCTGTTGCTCGCGTGCCAAAGCCAAGTTGAAGAGAAAAGAAACAAGTGGTACCTCGACACTGGCGCAAGCAACCACATGTGCGGCGATCGAAGCATGTTCGTAGAGATCAATGAAGCGACAACTGGCGACGTCTCATTTGGAGATGACTCAAAGATACTAGTAAAAGGCAAAGGTAAAATTCTCATACGCTTGAAGAATGGGAGTCATCAATTCATATCCAATGTCTACTATGTTCCTAACATGAAGAATAATATTTTGAGCTTGGGACAATTATTAGAGAAAGGCTATGACATTCACTTGAAAGAACATAGTCTTTTCTTAAGAGATTGTGAACATAACTTGATTGCTAAGGTGCCTATGTCAAAGAATAGAATGTTCGTCTTGAACATTCAAAATGATGAGGCAAAGTGTCTCAAGGCTTGCTATACTGACTCTTCGTGGCTATGACATCTACGATTTGGACACCTTAACTTCGGTAGTCTAGAATGTTTGTCAAAGAAGGAGATGGTGAGAGGCTTACTTAGTATAAACCACCCAGACCAACTATGTGAAGGATGTCTAATTGGGAAGCAATTCCGAAAAAGCTTTCCAAAGGAATCAACGTCAAGAGCGACAAAACCGCTAGAGCTCATACACACCGATGTCTGTGGACCAATCAATCCAAACTCTTTTGGTAAGAATAAATACTTTCTCCTCTTTATTGATGATTATTCTAGAAAAACGTGGGTTTATTTCTTGAAGGAGAAGTCGGAAGTGTTTGAAAACTTTAAGAAGTTCAAAGCCCTTGTGGAGAAAGAAAGTGGTATTTCCATTAAGGCCATGAGATCTGACCGAGGAGGAGAGTTTACTTCAAATGAGTTCAACAAATATTGTGAAGATCATGGAATTCGCCGCCCACTAACAGTGCCAAGATCGCCACAACAAAATGGAGTAGCGGAGAGAAAGAACCGAACCATACTTAATATGGTGCGAAGCATGCTTAAGAGTAAGAAGACGCCGAAAGAGTTTTGGGCCGAAGCAGTGGCATGTGCGGTTTACCTGACAAACTGTTCCCCAACAAGAAGTGTGCATGAGAAGACACCACAAGAAGCATGGAGTGGAAGGAAGCCAGGGATCTCTCACCTCAAAGTGTTTGGAAGCATTGCCTATACCCACGTTCCTGATGAAAGGAGAACAAAGCTCGATGATAAAAGTGAGAAGTACGTATTTGTGGGTTATGACTCAAGCTCCAAAGGGTACAAGCTCTATAATCCAAATAGTGGAAAGATTATCATGAGTCGTGACATGGAGTTCGACGAAGAAGATTGTTGGGATTGGAGTGTTCAAGAAGACAAGTACGATTTTCTTCCTTACTTTGAAGAAGAAGAAGATGAAATGGAACAACCAACGATAGAGGAACATATTACACCACCTACCTCACCGACACCAAGGTTGGATGAAACAAGCTCAAGTGAGAGGACACCACGACTAAGGAGCATTGAAGAGCTTTATGAGGTAACCGAAAACCAAAATGACATTAACCTCTTTTGTCTTTTTGGTGATTGTGAGCCTCTAAGCTATCAAGAAGCTGTTCAAAATGTAAAGTGGAGAGACGCCATGGATGAAGAAATAAAGTCAATCACGAAGAATGATACGTGGGAACTTACTACACTTCCACGAGGACGCAAAGAAATTGGAATAAGATGGGTGTACAAGGTGAAATTGAAGTATGTGATGTCTCAAGATCAAGTTGCCGACATTTTCACCAAGCCACTCAAGTTGGCAACTTTCGTGAAGCTAAGGAGTATGCTTGGAGTCACAAATCAAGTTTAAGGGGGGATGTTGAAAGATTAAACTTGATTTGGGCCTAAACATATTGTTTGGATTTTTGGGCTTAACTACTTTGGGTTTAGGTAATTTTGAGTCATGTTTCTAGAAAACTCTTGTAGTGTGTGGAGTGTCTAGATATTCCTTAGAGTTGTAACATTTTCTAGAATGCTTTTGAAATTTCTAGAGTTGAGAACTCTCTAGAATTAGTGTGTCTAGAGTTCTCCTTAGAGTATTATAAATAGAGATGTAATTCTACACTTTTGTATCAAGCAAAAATACAAATTCTCTCTTCCATAAAGAATTGTCCTACCTATCAATTTTCTCTTTAAGCCTCCAATATTCTCACACACCTTCTCTAAACACAAAAAGGTCTTATTTCCAACAAAAGAGAGATTTCGTGATAACGCTGGAGTTATTGTGACAACATATAATATGGTTAATTTTGGGGGTAAACAGTCTGAAGAATCTGAAAAGATCATCGAAGAAATAAGAAACAGAGAATGAAGATTGCTGCTTATGGACGAGGTACATGTGGTTCCTGCCCATATGTTTCAGAAATTCATCAGTATCACTAAATCTAACTGCAAACTTGGACTCATAGCCACACTTGTGAGAGAGGACGAGCGAATTACAGATCTGAACTTCCTAATTTGTCCCAAACTGTACGAGGTAAATTAGTTAGATCTTGTAAAAGGTGGATTTATTGCAAATGTACAGTGTGTTGAAGTATGGTGTCCAATGACAAAAGAGTTTTTTACCGAGTATCTAAAGAAAAGAGAACTCCAAGAAGAGACAGGCCCTTTATGTGATGAACCCAAATAAGTTCCGAGCAAGTGATTTTCTCATAAATTACCATGAAAGGGGACGCGGTGATAAAATTATAGTGTTTGCTGATAATCTTTTTGCTCTTACCGAGTATGCCATGAAACTCCGCAAACCAATGATATATGGTGCTACAAGCCATGTTGAGCGGACAAAATTTCTACATGCATTTAAAACTAGCAAAGACGTAAATACTGTTTTTCTTTCCAAGGTTGGTGACAACTCCATCAATATTCTTGAAGCAAATGTTATAATTCAGATCTCTTCACATGCTGGTTCAAGGCGTCAAGAAGTCCAATGTCTTGGTCGTATTCTTAGGGCAAATGGAAAGCTTCAGGATAGGATGGCAGGTGGCAAAGACGAGTATAATGCATTTTTTATTCCCTTGTGTCGACAGATACCCAAGAGATGTATTACACAACTAAGAGGCATCAATTTTTAATTGATCAGGGTTACAACTTTAAGGTAATTACTAGCTTGCCTCGTCCTGCAAAAGATGCTGCATATATGGTGAACAATGTAGTCAAAACCAACTCATCGCCGTCCTGAAATGGAAATGGTGTTGCTATTGATCAATTGCATGATAAGATAACCAAAGAATTTGATCATTCAGATTCTTCCAAGGTAGTTTTGAAAGATACTAGGGATAATGGGCTTGAAGCAATTGAAAGAAGCCATGATAGATTTAATGGTTTTAGCGTGAAAGACATGTCAAGGATGCCATGGTCTGAATTGCCTAGAAAGAATGGCCTGGAGAAAGCAACAGATGATCATTTTGGTAAGGAAAACAGAAGAAAACAAGTAGTGGGATACAAGAATGTTATTGCCACAATAAACAATAAAGTTTTACAACCTTGAGGACAAGGTTGTTTTTGAAGGGGTAGGTAATGATAGGATCATGGAGTTAATTTTAGACAATTTAATTATTAAAGTTAGAAGTATAATTTATATTAGTTGGGCTTTTGTTGTTTAGTTGAGTTTTTTTAGTTATTGGGCCTTAAATTTATTATCCACTAGTATTATTATATATGTAGTGTTTTTGACACATTTTAGGGTATTAATGAAATGAAAAATTACTTTTATTCCTTTTATTTTATTTAGTCATTTTAGTGTTCTTTCCCTTTTATTGTAGAAACCCTAGTTTTAAAGCTTTGATAGGAAAAACTTCCTATCACAATAGCCTGTAGTGTAGAACTGCATTTGGTAGTATAGTGCAAGTCCCACATCGATTTATTTGCAAGTTATGTTAGAGGTTATAAAGCTTAACACGTGGAGTTAATAGAATAAGTGTGTTAAGATGAAAGTTGCTCATTGAAGACTGGCAATATGCTTCAATTAAATTGGTTGTAGGTCCAAAATTCTTTACAAATTTTTTATTAATAAAGTTATTAAATAATAATTTATTAAATTATTAATTATATAAAAAAGTATTAAAAAATAAATTATCGTAGTCATTGATTTCACATAATTAAAAATAATTTTTAAATACTAATCATCATTGCCACTTATACAAAAATGAAGGGGAACCACGAAAACTCAAAAATCATCAAAATTAAAAGAATAAAATAGCTGATTTTGTAATAAAAGATCAAAAGTGCATTTAAACTTATAAATTTTTAGAGTAGGATTAGACTATAGAAAATTTTTGCGTTGAAGTTTGAGCGACAAATTTCCCTCAATTACTTTTGGGAAAAAGCTTAGCAGACAATCTTTTTAAGTTTATTTGTATAAGCAACTTCTTCATTTTTTTAAAAATTTAATTTAGTTTTTTTCTTCTAATAAACAGTAACATCTAAAATAACTATAGTTTTTTAATGAAATTTTTTATATATTTTAAAAAACTTTATTTTAACTATTTTCATATTATTATATTTTAAATAGAATAAAAAATTATATTTAAAAAAAAGATATTGATTTTATTAAAAGTTAATTTAATTCTTAATAAAATTTGTTGATATTTTTTTACATAAAAATATAATAGTATTTATTTAAATTCTGAGTGAAATTTGATCAAATAAATCAAAACTTTTTGATATTTTTTTGTGTATAAATATTTATTTTTATTTTAAGTACAATTAATAAAAATAAATTCATCCTTTGGCAAAATGGTAATAAACTATAAACTTAAACACATAATTGTAAAGTCTTAGGTTTGAATTCTGGTTCCAATGACCTACTAAACAATTCCAACTGCTTTTTCAGTTGTTACTATAAATCTCTGTTGGTATATGACAATTTTCATGTAGTGCCAACACAGTACTTCTTTGAGATCCACCTTTGAAAATCATTATGTTAGGATACTTCATAATAAACATTGCATCCCAATCTACACCATCAATGTACATGTTGGGATCGGGCAATGGAATTTTGCAGGGAAAGCTGTTGTTTTAAGCTCAAAACATGAATTTTGCATTGTCTAATGCCTTTTTGACTGCATACTCTCCCCAGTTCACCACATTGGAATGCATATACATATACCTCTTGCCTTCTATTAGCTTTCTCCATAGAACTGAGCCAAAAGAAGTGCAAAACTTATTTTCCTACAAAGGAACTGCTGGAAACCTATTATTTGTGAACCAAAAGAACTAAAAAGAATCAAAAGAATGAACAAAACCAAATAAAAAGAAAGGGAAAACAAAATAATCTTTACCAAAAGGCGGTCTTCCATTATAAGATGTGGATCTCAAATGACCAACTTGGATTTTTCTACAATTAGCCATTTCTACAAACAGAAGACAACACGATGATTATTTGAGTTTGACACAAATGACATAAGACAGTAAACTAACATGTGCTTTGTGATAGCCAGAGTTAGTTGTTTTTTTTGTTGAAATTTTTCTTGATAATCATATAAAATCTAGAAGGTGAATATCCCACTTTACAATTTATGTTTAGTTAATGCATATGAGATATTCATTGGATCTTTCTCTATCAGGGTTTATATTTGCTTTTTGCCATGTAATTCACTTAAATATTAGCACTTATTTTTAGTTTTTCTTCTTCCTTTCTACCTCTGGCATCCCTAAAATAAAAAGCATTCAATTTGATCTAACATTATGTTTATGGATAAATTTATTTCTCTTTTCACTTCCATATGACAACAGATTAAAGTTTGTGATACCTGTGGCGATGTGGCGAAGGAAGACTTACTTGCTTGTTGTAAAAAGTGCACCGAAGGTGCACATCACACCTAAATTATTTAATCGTTTGCATCTTCAAAAATTTACTTGCAATTTGCATGTCTAATTTTTTTTTTTTTTTTTTTTTTTATGTTTTGATTTTCATGAAAGTAAAGCTTGTATGTACTATTTCTCATTCATCAACTAGGTATTGCATGCGTGTTAAGTCAAGGAAAGTTCCTGATAATTGGACATGTGAAGAGTGTATGCTGAGGGAACAAACTTCTTCATTAGTGCAAGATAAGGTTAAAAAAGCTGTCAGAAGAATGAAAGGACGTCTATCGAAAATTCGACTAAACCTTGAATCTATTAAAGGTTTTAAAAAATTGATCTCACATATGATGAGAAACTCAAGACAAATGATGTAAGTTCTATGGCTTATTTAAAACTTAGGAAGTATGGAAACCCTTTAAAAGATCAACAATAAAAAAATCGAGGGTTATTAAGACAAGTTATCATCATATCTTAAAGGTGTTTCAATAGCCTTTGATTTTTTCGTTTGTTAGTCTTTTAAAGGGTCTCCATGTCTTTTAAGTTTTAAATGAGCTGTAGAAATTACATCATTTGTCCTGATTTTCTCATCATATGGAGATCTATTTTTTTAAACCTTTAATAGATTCAAGATTTAGTGCACGCCACCTAAATCACTCGTCAAAATCCCCACGTATCCCTCACAACAAGAGGTTATGTCTAACGCAAACGTTGAAAGATCAACCACATTCTCTCGGAGGTGATGTCTCACGCAACTCAACAACACGGAGCATTAAGATTCGACACACATATGAGTATTAAACCGCTCCCCACATCCAATAGACATTCATCGTAGGTCGAGTTTGAAAAGTATATTTCTATAGCGAATCAAACCCATTAAGATAGAGATTAAATCAAAGATGACATCGATTAAGAGTTGTAAAGGAGATTTTATACAAAGATCCATAAATATACATACAATCAAGATAAACTTACATCTAAAACCCTAACAAATGAAAAATACATAGAGAGGAAGGAAGAAGAACACAAATATCACGGTTTGTCAACTTCGATTGAAGTGGATTCGACTCCGGATCGTCAACATATACAATACATGTGTTGTTTCTAAGCTAAATCTACTCAAGAATGTGTTTGATGACGTTGGGGTAAAAAGTTCCTAACAACATAACCTAAAAAATACTGAAAAATGACTTAAATAGGGGCTGAAAAGACGCGAACTGCGCTAAGTGCGCTATGAGGGCGCTTAGCGCCATCAGCAAAACCACAATTCTTATTTTCTTCATAACTTTCGAACCGTAACTCGGATTGACGCACGGTCAGAAGCGTTGGAAAGCTTATTCAATGCTTTATACAACAATGACAAAATATCCTTGCTTGAATACCTAAAAACTGAGATAAAATAAAATTAGAAATAAATAAATTTATTACAACCGTGTTAAGCGCGCTCAGATCGCGCTAAGCGCTCTCACCTAAAATCCACCTAAACCGCCTTAAAGTGCGCTAAGCGCGATCCTGCCCACGCTAAGCACGGTCAAGGAACCTTAACTACTGCCTTTGGCAGAAAATGCGTGCTGATACCACGCTGAAAAGCTCGCTTAGCGCGAGTTACCGACACGAACTTCTCGAAAATCAACTTTTAGACATTCTTTCCTTCACCAATTGTTCCTATCATCAAATATAAGCAAGAAGACCTGTCAAAGAACATCAAAATGATCAATATTCACAATATTTACAATAAAATCGGAAACTTGCATATTTACACTAAAACTAATATATTTACTACTAAAATATCAAGGAAACCATTGAAAAGGGCCACAAAATACTATCTAAAATATGCACAATTTGGCACTTAACAACTCTCCCCAACTTAAACTTGTTTGTCCTCAAACAAGAATCAAACAACTCAAAGAAACAAAAGTAACAAGCAAGACTTCACAAGTCAATAAGTTTCGAAAAACATAAACGAATGTATGGTTCAACACAAAAACGTACATGCAAAGCAAAACTTACCACTAAACTACAACGATAACATAACCACGAAACAAACGCTACGTACAAAAATCATGCTAAACATTCCATAACAGCACGAGTTCAATCATGAATCACACCTAGCAAAAACAATCATCGGTAGATGAAAAACACAAAATGAGGTACTTTTCAATCACACAACAATCTTGCAAACAAAAGACTAAATTATGCAATCATCCAAAAATCATATTGAAAACATAAAAGCAAGAATCACAAGGGCTTTCAAGGTTGTAGCGTGGTCGGATAAATAAACAAGGGGCGATTTCTAAAGGTAATTGAAACAAAAACTTGCCTAAACCTAAGGGAGTGATCAACTCATAAAGACTCAAACATAAAATTCTAATCAACTTCTTCCAAAATCCCAAGTGTTAAACAAAACACAATACTTATTTAGCACAATTATTTGAACTCTTTTTGTTTCTTTTCTCATGGATTTTATTTTTCTTTCTTTTTTTTCTTTCTTTTTCATATTTTTCTCTTTTTTCTTTTCTTTTTCAACCTCATAGAAACCAACCGATGAGTAAACAATCATTCTCTCCACAACTTGAATTCAACCACATCATCATGTGAATACTCCCTACTTTCTAAGGCAAGGTAAAAATTCATACAACAACACAAAGTTGAGAGTTCAAGAAAAAAAAAACAATCAAAATCCATACAAAAAGTGAATTCAATACTCATAGACAAACATTAAGTTCAAACAACATGGATAATGATAGAAAGACACAAAAGGGGTCTAACAAATGCTCACACACTCACAAGGTGAATTGACTATTTGGCTAGGTAGTTGTGCTCAAAATGAAACAAAATGCCTTGATCCTTTTCATGCTTTCATATAATCAACACAAACAAAAGTTTAAGCATAATAAAATCCAGTTAAACCAAGAATGTTGGTACTCTGCGCATATATGAACAATGGAAAGCTACCTCACAAAAAGGGTGGGAACTAAAGTGATTCACATCAAGAATAGGTATACAAAAGAATGAATGGCACGGAAGTTTGTAAAAAGCCTAAGTATCATGAATATGCTAAAGTCTAGAAAGCGATAAACATATACCTTGGACGTGTACAAAACTTAACAATATCATCACCATACTTTCGCAAGTTGAAACGATCAAACTTGGAAAATCACAAAATACATCTTCAAGCTAATCAAAACAAACTTGAGAGCAAACACAAAATTTTATTCTAACAACCTAACAAAATTGAATTAAAACTAACTAAACACAAAGACCAAAATTGGTGAAAGCGGATGGAAAATAAGAGATTTTTCTTTGCAAAACAAGGCGCACTAAGTGCGGGCAGGAAAATTTTGTTTTTCAAAATTGGTTCTTTCTCTCATTCACTCCATCCATTTTCACTTTATATTAACTATACTATTAGACATAAAACTGTACAAACTCAAGAATTATTAATATAAACACACTAAAAGACCGGGTGAAATTAGATTAAACAAGTTGTAAAGTGAAGATTTGAGAATTTTACGAACAATCCGAGTACAACTTGTTCAATGAAAGTTCACCACACTACCTAAGCTAGAATGAAAAAGTAATAATGAAACAAAAAATGATAAAACATGCTTATTTACATCGTAAGCTCGACGCCTTTACTGTGCTTAGCTAGTAACTTCATCCCTTCATGCCATGGTGATGCCTCACCGTGCAAACCAAAAGCAAGTGTCCTAACTAAACACTTGATCAAACATTATAGGAACAAAATATATACAACACTTGAACAAATATAATGGAAAATAAAAGCAAAACAAGTATCTATACAAGCATATATACAATATAAACAATTATGTCACTACTACAAAAAACCCATTTAACAACGGTTGGAAATGACATATAATGACGCGGGCGAAGGCGTTGTTATGTAGAGTGTTGTTGTATACGCGGTACGTACAATGACGGCCCAGTAACCGTTGTAATAAAATGGAAAACGCGCTACCTATAATGACGGTTATTTTAAGTACCCGTTGTTGTATGTCTTTTAATAAAATAAAAAAATACAAAATTTGAACTACCTATAATGACGGTTATTTTAAAAAAAAACCGTTGTTGTATGTCTTTTAATAAAATAAAAAAAATTGCAGCATTAGAACAAGAACAACAACAAGAACATCAAGAACAACAATAAGAACAAGAACAACAGTAAGAACATCAAGAACAACAATAAGAACAACAACAACAACAACAAGAACAACAACAAGAACAAGAACAAGAACAAGAATAAGAACAAGAAGAAGAAGAAGAAGAAGAAGAACAACAACAACAACAACAACAATAATAACAATAATAACAACAAGAACAACAACATCAACAGCACCACCAACAACAACAACAATAATAACAATGATAACAATAATAACAATAAGAACAACAATAATAAAAAAGAACAACAAGAACAACAATAATTTAAAAAGAACACCAACAACTAACATTGCTAACTCGAGTTCGGAATTTTGTTCTGAAATTTGGTTTAGTGGAGAAATAGAGTATCGTAACTGAAAGATGATGTTTGGAGGTAGAAGATGTAGTTCGTCTAAGTTTTAGGTTTCACGCGGATCACTAATAGTAGTGTCTTGGCCGTTGATAATCACTAAATGGACGACCAAGATTTGTTTATGGATAGTGAATAAACTCAATATGCACGCCACCTATAATGTTGGTAATGAGAATTGAAAAAATAAGTAAAAAACAAAAAATGCTGGTGTTGGGACTTGAACACATGACAAGACGCTACCTATAATGACGGTTGGTTTAAATTACCCGTGGTGAAAGGTCTGTCATCATTTTGAAAAAATAAGTAAAAAAAGCTACCTATTACAACGGTTGGTTTAAATACCCGTTGTGAAAGGGTCTGTCAGCATTTTGAAAAAATAGGAAAAAATGATTAAAATAAATTCAGAAAAATCTAAAAACACGAAATTTAATCTAATTAGGTAAAATAAGAATTTTGAGAATTTTTTTAGAATTTTTTGAGACTATGAAAACAGTAAAAAATTCATTAAAAATAGATAAAAGATGAATTTGGGGTTTTGAGGGTGAAATCCCGTAACTCTTCCAGAGTAGGGGACTAATGACCGCACGATTTTTCTGCTTCAGATGCACGAAACAGATCTTAAAAAGGAGACGATTTTCTCTAAAATCGATTTTTTGAAGTGCAAGACCTAAAACTAAATTATTAGCTATAATGACGGTTGAAAACATACCAGTGGTGAAAGGTTGTGGGTATTTTGAAAAAATATGTAAAAAAACCATAAATGTTGGTGCTGAGACTTGAACCCTTGACCATGCACTACCTATAATGACGGTTGAAAACATACCAGTGGTGAAAGGTTGTGGGTATTTTGAAAAAATATGTAAGAAAACCATAAATGTTGGTGCTGGGACTTGAACCCATGACCATGCGCTACCTATAATGACGATTGAAAACATACCTGTGGTGAAAGGCCTCACATTTCACCACGGTTTGAATATTAACCGTCATTAAAAGCCTTTTAACGATATTAAAAAAAAACGCGCATCTATTACAACGTGAATAGGCAATCCGTTGTAAGCCTGGAGTTGTTGTTTGCGCGTTTTGTAGTAGTGTGTACAAAGCACCAAAACATCGAAACTGTCGCAATGCAACTCAATATCAAAACCAATCCCCGACAACAACGCCATTTTGTTAATGGGGTAAAGCGTCAAGCAAAAATATTATTTTCGGAAGAATTTCCTCCGGGATTTATATCGTGTCCACAGGGATCGGTGCGAGGGAAATAATGTCGTTCGACAATCTATACGTCTCAAAGCTTGGGTTTAAATGGTTAGGGATAAAAATGCAAAAGGAAAAACATAAAACATGAAAATAAATACATTCTTAAGACACGAGAAAACTCGTCAGGAGTTGTATTTCAATCTACGCATCTAGCACTAAAATAATCTATGGATCAAATGCACGCCACCTAAGTCACTCGTCAAAATCCCCACGTATCGCTCGCAACAAGACGTTATATCTAACGCAAACGTTGAGATATCAACCACATTCTATCGGAGGTGATGTCTCACGCAACTCAACAACACGGAGCATTAAGATCCGACACACATGTGAGTATTAAACCGCTTCCCACAACTAATAGAGATTCATCTTAGGTCGAGTACGAAAAGTATATTTCTATAGCGAATCAAACCCATTAAGATAGAGATTAAATCAAAGATCCCAACAAATGAAAAATACATAGAGAGGAAGGAAGAAGAACACAAATCTCACGGTTTGTAAACTTCGATTGAAGTGGATTCGACTCCAGATCGTCAAGATATACACTACATGTGTTGTTTCTAAGCTAAATCTACTCAAGAATGTGTTTGATGAAGTTGGGGTAAAAAGTCCCCAACAACATAACCTAAAAAAAATCCTGAAAAGTGACTTAAATAGGGGCTGAAAAGACGCGAACCGCGCTAAGCGCGCTATGAGGGCGCTTAGCGCCATCAGCAAAACCACAATTCTTATTTTCTTCATAACTTTCGAACCGTAACTCCGATTGACGCACGGTCAGAAGCGTTGGAAAGCTTATTCAATGCTCTATACAACAATGACAAAATATCCTTGCTTGAATACCTACAAAAATGAGATAAAATAAAATTAGAAAGAATTAAATTTATTACAACCGCGCTAAGGGCACTCAGATCGCGCTAAGCGCGATCTCACATAAAATACACCTTAACTGCCTTAAAGCGCGCTAAGCGCGGTCCTGCCCGCGCTAAGCGCGGTTAAGGAACCTTAGCTATTGCCTTTGGCAGAAAATCCACTCTGATACCGCGCTGAAAAGCTCGTTTAGTGCGAGTTACCGACACGAACTTCTCGAAAATCAACTTTTAGGCCTTCTTTCCTTCACCAATTGTTCCTATCATCAAATATAAGCGAGACGACCTGTCAAAGAACATTAAAATGATCAATATTCACAATATTTATAATAAAATCGGAAACTTGCATATTTACACTAAAACTAGCAGATTTACTACTAAAATATCCAGGAAACCATTGAAAAGGGCCACAAGATACTATCTAAAATATGCACAATTTGGCACTTAACATATAGGTAGAGAAGAAGAAGAAAAAATAAAAATAAGTACTAATAATTAAGTGAATTGCATGGCAAAAAAGAAAATATAAATCTGGATATATAAATACACAAAGAATACCTCATATGCATTTTTTTATAATCAATAACTTGTATTAAAGAATACATTAAGTATTCCAAAAAGATAATGGTTACAACGGATCAAAATCCCTGCCGAGACTACTTACAAAAAGTCAGATGGATTGGTAAACCATTCATCATAACTACACCTACCTAAATTAGATTTAGAAATATACAGCCACCAGCAAGAAAAGAAAATGATGTTATGAAAAATATCCACTGAACAACCGAATCCGTCATTAAATAAGATTTGATTCCTTTGCCTCCAAATGCACCATACCGTGCAGAACCAAATAACTGTAACACTGGTCTTGGACGAGAACTTTTCCAAATTAACAAACCACTCCAACAAATGTTCCGTGACGTTAACTGCCATAGGCTCGGGCACCCCTAGCCACAAACCAATCGCCTTCCAAATCACTTGTGCTTTCGGGCACACAACAAACACATGGTCTAAAAATTCAGTGCTACGAAAACAGAAAACACAAACGGATTCGTGGGGATTAGAAATTACACCCCTGGCTGCTAAATTAAATCTTGTCGGCAACCTATCTAAAAGCAATCTCCAACCGAATAATTTAACCTTCATAGGAATCGCGGTATGCCACAAAATTTTCAGCGCAGTCTTGAGCGTAATATCCAACTCAACTAACCGAATCGTCTTTTGAATAAAAACGTACCTCGATTTTAAAGAAAATTGACGATCCACTGTGTTAGCCTAGAGGAACTTATCTTCCACACCTTTCCTTGGCTTAATGTCAGCGAGTAACTGAGATAAATCTAAAAACTCTTGGTGCTATTGCCCAGCCAGCGTTACAGTAGCACCAAGACTACACTATTGCTATTCTGTATCTGTCCAGGTACCCATATTCGCGACGCAAGCCTCTTTTTCTACATCAGACGAAGCTTCGAATAACACCGGAAGGGATACACGCAGAGGGACAGCCTCCACCCAACAAGAATTCCAGAAAGAGATATAACATCCCTCCCCCAATTTACACGACAATTGTTGCGAAAAACCATAAGGGTCTTTGGATTGAGCAATCCCAACTAGATCCTTACAATGAGCTGAACCTGTCACAAGATTTAAACCAGGAAAAATAGACATTATTATCATTCCTACCATACTTATGACCCAGTAGATGTTTCCAACACGAATCAGCCTTCTGACCTATCCTCCACACTCACTTCGAAATCAAAGCTAAGTTAAAAATCCTAAAATCCTTGATACCAATGCCTCTGTCTTCTTTAGGAAGGCAAACTTTATTCCAGGAAACCCACGCCATCTTCGACGATTCAGCGCAACCCGACCACAAAAACTTCCTTTGAATTGACTTCAATTTTTTAACGAATTTTGTCGGCGCTTTGAAGAAAGAGAGATGGTGGATATGGAGGTTAGTGAGAATAAAATTGATTAAAGTAACCCTGCCACCTAAAGATAGCATCTTGCCTTTCCAACTTGACAACCTCGATTTAAACATATTGATCACCGGCTTCTAAAAGTTGTAACGTCTATGGTTACCACCCACACTAAGCCCCAAAAATTTGAAAGGAATTCTGCCAGCCTTGCACGCGAGGAAATGTGTTACTTCTGTCAGGAAAGACTCTTGCACACCAACCCCGTAGAGGCAACTTTTGCTAAGATTCTTCCTTAGGCCCGACACCAACTCAAACCCTCTTAGAATAGCTTTGATCCCCCACAAGTTTTTCCAGTCATCTTCGCAAACTAGGATTGTGCCATCCACAAATTGGATGATACTATAGACATCCTCCCCATTAAGGTTGAAACCTCCAAATATCTTGAGACGAATTGCCCTTCTAACCATAAGAGCTAGAGCTTCCGCCACCAGTGAAAAAAGAAACCGAGACAAGGGGTCTCCCTGTCTCAAGCCTCTAGAACATTTGAAATCTTGAGAAGTACTACCATTGATTAGGACAAAAAGGAAGCAATTACAAACTCCAGCCTTGATCCATTGTTGCTACTTTGTCCCAAATTTCATAGCCTGCAAAACAGACAACAAAAACTCCCAGTCCACACTGTCATAAGCCTGCATAAAATCCACCTTGAAGAACACACAGTTACGATTTCTGCGAGCATCTAAGTTAATTAGTTCATTAGTGACCAATACTCCATTAAGAAGCTGCCTGCCCGGGATAAACGTGTTCTGAGATGATGAAACTAGGCCACCAATCACTTTCCCCAACCTTGACCCCAAAATCTTAGATATTATCTTGTACACATAACCCACCAAACTGATTGGTCAAAATTCCTCCAAGTTCTGAGGATTATGATTCTTAGGGATTAACGCAATAAACGACGAATTCAATGCCTTAGGAAGGACAACATTTTCATGGAATTCCTGTATACACGCTGTAACATCACCGACTACTTCCCAACACTGCTTTAAGAACTCCAGGTTAAATCCATCCAGTCCGGGACTTTTATTCCTGTCGCAACCGTTAATCGCAACCCAAATCTCTTCAGCTGTGAACTTTGCTTCTAACATTTCAATATCCTCTGCCAACAGCTTTGGTAAGTCGTCCATATCAAGGGATAAATTAGCACCAGTCTTTGCCTGAAATCTTGCAGCAAAAAAATTCTTTATAGTCTCCTTCACTACTGAGATCTCTTCAGACATGGAATCCCCAACTTTGACAGAAGAGATAAACTTGGATCTACTTCTACACTTCATGACAGAATGAAAGAATTTTGAGTTTAGATCACCCTGTTTGATCCAGTTCACCCTAGCTTTCTGATATAACATGCTTTCCTTCAGATGAAGGTTTTTCCATATATTCCCCATGGCCTCACTTCTGATCTTCAATTGTTCCTCATCAATATCGCCATTGAGATTAGCCATTATATCCTCAATTTTATTTAAAGATTCCACTCATTCTTTGATGCTCAAATCCACCCAACCAAAAATGTTAACGTTCCACCACCTTAGCCTTTGTCTAAGAAGTTGTAATTTTTTCACGAGGACTTGACTGTTGCTACCACGAAAACTTGTCGAATTCCACACTTTCCCCACGAAATTCACAAACTCAGGATGGTTGAACCAACTCCTAAACACCTTGAACGATTTAGGACCCCAGTCAGACCTGCTAGCCTTCAACCAAATTGGACGATGATCTAAAATATCGCGGTTGCCCACATGTTGAACCATTAAACTCCATTCCCTAATCAAACCTTTAGACACTAAAAACCTATCCAATCTGCTCTTACTCATCCCTTTGGAATTGAACCATGTGAATTTGTTGCCCACACTAGGAAGATCAGTTAGCTCCAACATATCAATAAAAGTAGCAAACTCCTCCATCTCCACAACTTTTGCCTTCCCCTTCCCCTTCCTTTCGTCCTCCAATTTCACGACATTAAAGTCAGCCCCAATTACCCATTCGCCCTGCCGAAACTTATTTTTAACTCCCAATAAATCACACTAAAGTTTCCTCTTCTCCGAAATAGAACAGGGCGAGTAGACATTAACAAAGTAGCAGTTAACACCTCTCCAAAGACAGTTAATCCCAAGGTAGCCTTTACCACTGAAGCTGAAACAAGGGATAATTACACCAGACTGCCGAATTGTAACAATACCCCTAGAAAAACCTAAAGAAGCAGTTGCAGACCAGTCACAGATCCTATTGCCCCACAAACTCCATATTACCTCATCCCCAATAGACTGAAGCTTTGATTCCTGTATAAAACATAAGTCAATCTTACCCTCCAAAATCATCTGTTTGATCCTCCTCTTCTTTATAAGAGAACCACACCCTCTAGAATTAAATGAGCAGATATTCATGGGAACCTAATATCCGCCCCCTTTGTTGATTCAAAACGCTTCCTATCTCTTGACTCCATGTCCCTGATTATACCTTCAAACACTTCATCATCTTCGTCTCCTTCAATGCCCATCTCCTTATTAAGACTCCACACTTTAGCAGGCACATTATCAAGGGATTTTGTCACACGAACATTACCTTGCTGAATGTCACCATCACTTAATGATCCACAACACAAAATTGATCCACCAGAATAATTAGAACCTGACTTTTCCATCTCAGAGGAGTTTACCAAATTGCCAACTGTAGAATCAATTAACCTTTCTCCAGATTCCTTATTGTGCGAAGAGTGGAGAAGCACATTAAAATATGAAGCAGAATCGGGAATTTTAATATTATCATAAATGTCCTTGAACACTTTTGTTTTCTTCTGTTTGGTTATTTTACTCAGCCCATTAGGCCCAATTGGGGGAGCTCTAACTGGGCCAGCAGAAACTAGCTCATGGCTCACACCACCACAACTCTTAACTAAAGAAACATGTTCGCCCTTAACACGCTCCATCGAATTTGAACCTTCTCTGACACAATCCAGTCCAACACTGCTACCTTCTGCCCTAAGCCTAGCCTCCCTAACCCCATGAACATATTTCACACTACCTCCAAGGGATAGCTTTCCCCTGAGCCTGTTGTCATTCCCCGAGTTTGGCACGTATTCCGTTAGCACCCCTTCCCTAGGGACTGATAGTGACAACCCCTGCACATTCTCCGATTCCCCAGATCTCTCCACCTTTTGCGTATCAGATATTCTCGTTCTATCTTCTTCCGCCTCTGACGACTCTGATACCCCTTCTGAATCATCTGTATCGTCGGATTCCCCCGAATTCACACCACAACTCTCCCAATCTTCACTCCTAAACGAAATCTGTCAATGGCCATGGTGATCTTCAACGTGCTTGATCCTATATAGACTATTGTTGATTTCAACGTTGAACACTTCATTGAGATTCATTGAATATTTGGTCTTTATCAAGAAACTAGCAACATCAAATGATTTATGCTTCTCCGTATTCTCGTCGCAAGCAATGAATTCACTAACCCACCCAGAAATAAGTTTAAAAAAATTGTTACACCATGCGTGACACGGTAGACCAAAACACTTCAACCAAGTTAAGCGTTCGTTATCAACATCCAAAGGAGACCAATGACGGATATCATTGAACCATTTCTTTATCCACACTTCATCTTCTTTAATCATAGTCTTTGTTTATAAAAATTAGATATCTTAAAGATTTAATATCTCAGTAATTAATTCATGTGCAATTGTTAAATCTGATAAATTTATTTGTAGAATGATGTAAATTTTATCAATAAATTACCCTTTAATGAACTGGCGTGTTACTTTCGATTACAACATCACTCACTCACACTTAAAATTTTACTGATTTAATTGCTTACTTGAAATTAAAAAATTGACGATTATAATAATATTCTTTTTTTAAAAAAATAAATGATAAAATACAAGTTATGATATATTCGTTTTTCTTCATGTTATTTCAAACTTTTTTTTTTCATTTATGATATTTTTTTAATTTTCATTATTTTTACTTATGGAAACTCTTTTCATTTTGTTTTTGAAAGAGAGAAATACAATCATCTTCATCTTCATCTTCATATATATATATATATATATATATATATATATATATATATATATATATATATATATATATATATATATATATATATATATCTTAATAATTTTTTATATTTCTTTTTTAAGAATAATTATTTATTTTTTAAAAGAATATAACAATATACAATAGCAACAATGAATTTATTTTATTTATGTTTTTTTTTCCTCTTTTAACTTTATGTTTATTTCTTTCTTTATATTTTATTTTTTAAAACTATTTTTATATGGAAAATCTTCAATAAAAATAAAATTATAAATTTAATTTTAAAATTTATTATTATTATCTATTTAAAATTTAATATAATGCTTTTTTAAAAGATTTGATAAAATATTTTGTCCTTCTAGAAGTAGTTAAAATAAAACTAGCAATCAAGTAATATCATAAAAATAATTGTTTAAACAACCATAGTAATAACTTATTTTTGCATGTCTAAATGTGATATTACTTTTGTTTCTTTTTAGAAGAGACCACTTACTTTTTAGGTTTATTGAATAATCAATATATCTAATCTAAAAGCTGATCAAATATATTGGTTATTCAATGAACCTAAAAAATGAATTACCTCTTATAAAAAAGAACGGAGGTAGTATTATTTTATTAAAAGACATTTCATCATAATTTTTAATAATAATCATTGTGATAAATGAAAGATTACGTGTTTCGATTCTCAACAGCAACAATTTATTATACATTTAAAGGAGGATACCTTGCGCAAAAACAAAAAATGAAGAAAAGAGATATTGATAGTAGAAACCGAAAAGAGACAACAACTAGTTAATCAAAGGGAAACTGCAATCTTATATGTTTTTAGATTATAGTTAGACTATTGAAAAGTTTAACCTAGAATTTTGAGCGGCGGATTTCTAATACTTTTGGGAAAAAACTTAGCAGGCAATCTTTTTAAGTTTATTTTTATGAGCAACTTCTTCATTTTTTTTTAAGTTTAGTTTAGTTTTTTTTTAACAAACAACAACATCTAAAATAACTATAATGTTTTTATTGAAATTTTTTATATATTTTAAAAATTCTTTTATTGAGGTTTATAATTTTGAAAATTTTTATTATATTTTAAGTAAAATAAAAAATTATATTAAAAAAATGATATTAAAGATATTGATTTTATTTAAAATTAATTTAATTCATAATAAAATTTGTTAAAATTTTTTTACATAAAAATGTAATAGTATATATTTAAATTCTAAGTTAAATTTGATCAAGTAAATCAAAATTTTTTGATATTTTTTTTCCTAAAAATGTATAAGCATTTATTTTTATTTTAAGTATAATCAATAAAAATAAATTCATCTTTTGGCAAAATGGTAATAAACTATAAACTCAAACACACAATTGTAAAGTCTCACGTTAGAATCCCTGCTTTTTCAGTTATCACTATAAACGTCCATTGATATATGACAATTTTCTTGCAGTGCAACAACAGTACTCCTTTGGTATCATTATGTTGGGATACTTCAGAATCAACATTGCATCACAGTCTACACCATCAATGTACATGTTAGGATCGGGCAATGGAATTTTTAGTCCAAAACATGAATTTTGCATTGTCTAATGCCTCTTTGACTGCATAGTCTTCCTAGTTCAACACATTGGAATGCATATACATACACCTCTTGGCTTCTATTAGCTTCTCCATAGAACTCAGCCAAAAGAAGCACAAAACTTCTTTTCTTACAAAGGAACTGCTGGAAAACCTATTATTTGTGAACCAACTTGGATTTTTCTCCAATTAGCCATTTCTACAAGAAGAAAAGAACACAATGATTTTATGAGTTTAACACAAATGACATAAGAGGGTAAACTGACATGACATAAGAGGGTAAACTGACATGTGCTTTGTGACAAGCAGAGTTAGTTGTTTCTTTTTGCAACTTTTCTTTATATTCAAATAAAATCTAGAAGGTGAAGATCAGGGGCGTCACAAAATTTTGGAGACCCTGTGTAGGTTTATCATGGTTTGACCACATAAAAATAAATATGGGCCCTATTTTGTCATGTTTAAATCATAAGAAATATTTTGTGAGGTCCTTTTTAGCCACAGTTTAACCTTGAAAAATTTTAGGCCCTGTGCGGTAGCCCGCCTTGCACGCCCTCAAAGACGGCCCCGGTGAAGATCCTACTTTCCTATTTATGATCTGTTAATGCATATGAGGTAATTCGTTGGATCTTTCTCTATCAGAATTTATATTTTCTTTCTGCCATGTAATTCACTTAAATATTAGCACTTATTTTTATTTTTTCTTCTTCATCTCTACCTCTAGCATCCCTAAAAGAAAAAGCATTCAATTTGTTCTAACATTATGTTTATGGATAAATTTATTTCTCTTTTCACTTCCACATAACAACAAATTAAAGTTTGTGATACCTGTGGCGATGTGGGGAAGGAAGACTTACTTGTTTGTCGTAAAAAGTGCACCGAAGATGCACAAACATAAATATCTTAATCTTTTGCATCTTCTACACTTTACTTGCAATACGCATGTCTACAAATTTTTTTATTTTTATGTTTTGATTTATATGGAAGTAAAGCTGGTATGTTCTATTTCTCATTCATCAACCAGGTATTGTATGCGTGTTAAGCCAGAGAAAGTTCCCGATAATTAGACATGTGAAAAGTGTATGCTAAGGGAACAACCTTTCTCATTAGTGCAAGATAAGGTTGAAAAAGCTGTAAGAAAAATGAAAGGACATCTATCGAAAACTCCATTAAACCTTGAGTCTATTAAATGTTAAAAAAATAGATCTCCATATGATGGGAAGTTCAAGACAAATGATGTAAATTATACAGCTCATTTAAAACTCAAGAGTCATGGAGACCCTTTAAAAAATCATCAAATGAAAAAATTGAGGGTTATTGAAACAAGTTATCATTAGATCTTAAAGGTGTTTCAATACCCCTCGATTGTTTCATTTGCTGGTCTTTTAAAGAGTCCCTATATCTCTTAAGTTTTAAAATGAGTCATAGAACTTACATCATATGTCCTGCTCTTCTCATCTTATGGAGATCTATTTTTTTAACCTTTAATAAATTCAAGGTTTAGCGGAGTTTCTGATAGACGTCCTTTTATTCTTGTGACAACTTTCTCAGCCTTATCTTGAACTAATGAGAAAGTTTTTCTCTCAACATACACTCTTCACGTGCCAATTATCAGGAACTTTCCCCGGCTTAACACGCATATAATACCTGATTGATGAATGAGAAATAGAACATACCGGCTTTACATCCATCTAAATCGAAACATAAAAATAAAAAACTTTATAGACAAGCAGATTGCAAGTAAATTGTAAAAATGTAAAAGATTAAAATATTTACTGTGTTTTGCATCTTGGGCGCACTTTTTACAACAAGCAAGCAAGTCTTTCTTCCCCACATTGCCACATTGCCACAGGTATCACAAACTTTAATCTGTTGTCATATAGAAGTGAAAAATGAAATAAGTTTATCAATAAATATAATGTTAGACCAAATTGAATGCCTTATCTTTTAGGGAGGCTAGAGGTAGAGAAGAAGAAGAAAAAATAAATATAAGTACTAATACTTAAGTGAATTACATGGCAAAAAAGCAAATATAAATCCGGATATTAAAATACACAGAATACGTCATATGCATTAATAGAACATAAATAGCAAAGTAAGATCGCTAAATTTTATTTGATCATAAAGAAAAATTGCAACGGAACAACTAACCTTGGCTATCACAAAACACAGGTTAGTTTACTTACTTGTTTCTTCAGCAAGATATGTCCTTGGATTTGTTTTGCCCCAGTATTTATAGGAAGAGGTTCTTACCTACTCTTTTTGTTTTGTTTCTTTTACATTTATTTTTTAAGACTAAATAGGAAAACTTTTTTTTTAATTAATAAAATTTCCTAAAATCGAATCTTAAATTTGAAAAAAAAATGAATGTATTTATGAGATTTTTAAAAACAAATCTATTTATATTATTAAAAATATCTTTATGTTTATTCTATATCAAACAATTAATGTCATCGGATCTCATATTGACTTTCTTTATGAAAATTAGATATTTTAAAGATTTAATATTTCAGTAACTAATTCTTGTGCAATTGTTATATCTGAGAAATTTATTTGTAAAATGATGTAAAATTTATCGATAAATTACTCTAATGAAACGGCATGTTACCTTCAATTACAACATCACTAGCTCAATAGGGTTCGAAATGAGTCGAATCGGATTGAACTCGCCTCAGTTCGGCTTGATTCATTAAAAATTGGTTTAACTCAAGAAGTTCGAGTTTGACACGAATTTTTTTTAAGATATAACTCGACTTGTTTAAATTCACAAATAATTCGATTCATCTCGTTAGATTCATCTTATTAGGTCCAACTCAATTGTTTCACGGATTTAAAAGTTATTGTTTTAAGTCTAGTTTTTTTAAATATATTTGACAATTTAACGAGTCAAACTATGTATAGTTCAATTTCAGCTCATTTAATTAACAAACTTAATTTTTCACTCATATTCAACACATTTGGTTCATGAACCTAATTCAACGATTTAATTGTCGAAACGAATTTCAAACTATTTTCGAATTGGTTCGATTCATTGTCAGTCCTATCACTTACTCACAGTTAAAATTTTATTGATTTAATTGTTTACTTGAAATTAAAAAGTTGACAATAATAATAATGTTATTTCTTAAGAAAATAAATAATATTATACAAGTTATAATATATTCTTTTTTCTTTATGTTATTTCAAACATTTTTTTTCTCTTTATGATATTTTCATTTTTATTTTTTTACTTAAGGAAAGTCTTTTCATTTTATTTTTGAAAGACAAAAATATAATCATGAACCGTCACTTCTCATGACATGTTAACTATCGCAAGCCTCTTTATCTGTAGGCTCTTTTCGTACTAACTGCGGGAATCAAACCTACCAAGTAATCAATCATGCATACATTTCGGGGGAGCTCTAGATGAGCTTTAACTCGGAAAACGGCAACTTAGGGAAACGGTTTCGATTACGTGATCTCACACACAAACGTGATTGTATTCGTCAATCACAAGGCCACATTCGCCTTAAGGCCACATTCACCTTTTTGATAAAATCCAAAGGTTTAGACACATGTTCCATACTAATGTTTCACTCTCCTCTAGACCATTACTCATCAAGGATGCACACCTAGACATCGAATGCACGAGCATCGCCGTCTAGATTCTCTATCACAATCCTAGTCACAACCTAGAATTATAACCTTAACTATACCATTTGGTTTTGGGGTAAGGCTTCCTCACTCTTCCTAATTCATTTTAAGCATGTTTGTTCTCCCAATCATACTTAACAACGATTAGTTAGACATTGTATAACACAATTTGCATAAGTAAAACATTTATCATAACATATCACATAAACATTATTTTCTTTCAATTGCCACTAAATAATTAATCCCACATCATACTCAATATTACTTGTCCAATAAAAAAAATCTATAAAGACCTTGTAAATCTTAATTAGTCAAATGTGTGTTTAATTATTTATTATTAGTTGAACATAATTCCTTAACAACTACATATACTACCGTTTCTTCTTTCTAAGATCAAATTGACTTACACAAATACATTTGGTAGAGTTCGATAGTCTCCAGTTGCTCCAGGAGCTTCTAGGATATCAATACCAAGTGATAAGCCTAGACCAACAATTATTTTCGTTGGAGCTACCATGCAAGGCCTCAAACCATGTTTATCTGCAAACGGCGTAACCTGTAATATATAATGTAAAAGCAATAAATACAATAGCTATTACATAGATCGTAGTGCATCGTACAATATTTATGCTTCATTTTTTAATGGAAACCCCTGATATGTAACGCCCCGATTTGTTTAATTCTATTTATCTATTTCATTTATGTGAATTTTGTGAAATGTGTGAATTTATTGTATTTTACCTGCTAATTGAGTTAATTGGTGAATTTCTCTGATAGGTAAAATATTTGCAATAAATTATAATTTCTTTTCAACTTTTATTTCCCGAAATATATTTCATCGGTATGGTTATGTTTTATCGCATTTTGAGAGCGTTTGGGAGATATTTGAGCTGAGGGGTAAAATGGTCATTTTGAGGGGTTAGATATTTTAGAAAAATTAGATATTTTCATAAATAGAGATTTGAGAGAAAGAGAGTATTTTAAGGTAACTCTAATAATTGATCAATTGGCATTAGAAGACAAAATATCAATTGGAGATATTTGACCCTATTGAATTTATATTATATAATAAATATTATATATATATTAGTTAGAAAGAGAGAAAAAGGGAAAGTTAGAAGAAGAAGAAGAAAAACAGAGAGAAAGAGGAGAAGGAAAAGGGAGAAGAGGAAAAAAGAGGAAAATCGAGAAAAGCTCCGCTTCAATCGCGAATAATCGGGTAAGGGTGAGAAGTTTCAATTATATCTTGCTTATGTATGTATATGTGTATGTTTTCTTGGATTGTTTTGGAGATTTTCTTATAGTTCTCATTTTAGGTCGAAATGGTTAAAATGAGTAGAAATCGATGTTTTTACGGACGAAAGTCGGAATAAATCGCGTAGTAGAGTCGAGTGATGTTGGGTCATGATTTAGTGTGATCGTTTGATTGAATCGAGTCGAATTCGTAACTGTTGAGTTTTTGATATATATTGATGTTTTGGTGCAAATTGATGTTGTGATCGGGTAAAAGTTGTTTGGATATGTCTGGTAACATTGGTACAGGTTGATATTTAACCGGGTAAGGATAGAATTAATCGGGAATGGTTATTTGTATGTTTTCGAGTGGTTTTGAGCGAGTTTGGAGTTGGGATAAACTGATAAAATTATGTTTCAAAATATTTCAAAAATGGAAAATGTGTTGTATGGTCTTTTAATGTTGAGAATATTGTAGTACGTCAAATTCTGAGACCGAGGCTTTTTACGGAATCGAAATCCGAGGTCCGGAAGGCTTCTGACGGTAAAAAAATGCATTTTTCTGGGTTCTGACACGGGCCGTGTCACACAACACGGGCGGCCGTGTCAGACGTGTCAATCTGCGGCCATTTGGAATTTTGGGTGACACGGCCGTGTCACACAACACGGGCGGCCGTGTCAGCCCTGCTGTAGGTTTTTCTTCAAAATTGTTTCGATCGTAACTTTTGATTCGTAAGTCCGTTTTGACCTCCGTTCGAAGCGTTGGAAAGCTAATGAAAAGTTCTTTCTATTAAAAATGGTTGGGAGGGCAGTAGATGATTTATTAAAGTCATGGTTATGTGAGAGTGTGGTGTTGTCGGGTTTTTATCGCGTATAATGTGTGCGATTGACGTGTTATCATACTATATGCTTTTTATATGTAACGTGTAGCTTGTGGGCCGTTATATGATGTGAATATACATGATGGAATGTTGTGATGATAGTTTATGGCTTTATGGAAAATATGTACATTGTTTTGGGTGTGAATCATACAATAGTGCATTGATGTGAATGTATATAGATTGTATGTGATTGTATGAGATGAATGCATGAATATATTGTGAATATGTATGCATTTCAAGAATGTCTTGAGTCATTTTGTATGTGAAGCATAATGATGTACATTCTTGTGTTGTGTGATTCTAATGAGAATCCGTTGTAACGTCGTGTGCCTATGTGAGGTGTGGGCGATGATTACAAACGATTGTGTGCCTAGGTGAGGTGTGAGCAATCGGGTCGTGTGCCCATGTGGGGTGTGAGCGATCCATAAATTGATGTTGTTGTGTGGTAAAATACATTGTTTGATTGAATATCAATATATGTTGTTATGATGTGTTGTGGGCAGCCTTTGTGGTGTGAATCCCTTGTGGAAGTAATTGTGATTGTATGATTGTTGTGGCTTGTGATGATATGCATTGTTTATGTGAAATTCCAATGTATGTGGTTGGTGGCCTTTATGGTTGAAATGCATTGTTTGAATTGTTTTCAATGCATGAATAATGATGATGAGTTGAAATATATGCATGATTATGGTTGCATATATGTGTGAAGATGCATTTGATTGTCATGAGTTCTTGGGTGTCAAGCATCATGATATGTATCTTGTAATGTCGTGTGCCCATGTGGGGTGTGAGCGACGGATTGGTTCCAAAGGGAATCCGCTATAACTTCGTGTGCCCATGTGGGGTGTGAGCGATGATTATAGACGATCGTGTGCCCAGGTGGGGTGTGACCGATCGGGTCGTGTGCCCATGTGGGGTGTGAGCGATCCATAAACATTGTGTGCCTATGTGAGGTGTGAGCAATGGGTGAACATCGTAGTCCCGACGGGGAGTTACATTGGTAACGAGCGATGGTTCCAATAAGTTCCTGAGTGAACTTGAGATGATTGAGTTGGTACCGCATTGCATTTGCATAGAGTCGTAAGTTGGTCTCTATGATTTGCATTTATCATCTTTGTAATTGTGCATTGATGAATAAACAAGAATATGTATGTTTGTGTGGAATGATAAGAATTGTGAAAGTATGCATGATGAATATGCTTGGTTTTGTATATATATATACATTGTGATGTATATGAGGGAGTTGTGATGAATTGTGGTGAGAATTGTGATTGGATGCGTTATGTGTGGAAAGTCATGATTTGATTTATTATGTGTGATATGTTTTGTATTTGTGGCATGCTATATGTGTCAGTATGTGATGGTATGGGTGAGATGATTTATACATGTGTTTGAATGTGTGTTTGCATTTTATTATGCAATCTTGATTTAGTTGTTATTTCTCACCCTTCTGCTGTGGTTTATTGCTCTATGAGGCAATTACAGATTAGTGGCTTGGAGGCTTTTGTGGAGATTAGTCCTCCGTCCTTTGTTGTCTGTCTGCTCTGATACGTAGCACGGGAGTTGGGGAACGATTATGTTGTATATGTTTATAATTGTGGAATATATTTTTGTATTACTTTTGTATGTGTACTTTGACGGTATAAACCATTTATTTTGTAAAACAAGTCGGTTATGGATCTTCTGCTTTATTCCATAATTGACATTTCCTTTAATGTGGATAAAGTTTCCCCTTGAGGGTATTCAATTGTTTGTGTTATGTATCAAATATATGAGTAGGGATTGTGTATTCTTTATTTAAATGTGGCATCCTTGTTCCTGTCGGAAAAATAAAATTTTTAGTTACTCTGATTTTATTTATGTATTATTTATTCGAGATGGAAATTGGGGTGTTATATTAGTGGTATCAGAGCAGGTCGGTCCGTCCGGCCAAGTTGTTGAGTCAGTTGGTGTGACAGTTGAATACTGTCGTTGTTGTTTGTCCCTTAGTACGTGATATGTGTGGGAAACACTGTCGGTGCTTTCTGGTTTTTCTAATCCTTTGTCTTCAGGATTGAGAATGAGATAAGTGGGGGAGAAGCTGGTACTTCTCCAAGTTGCTTCAGGTGGAGCGTTGGCTCAGTGCATTGTGAATTGCAAGATTGTAAGTGCTCTTTGGACAGTGTGGTTTTCGGTTCCGGAGGGGATGCGGAGGTAAGGTTTATGTCAACTAAGGATTTATGCCTGAGGTAGTTTTGTGCACATGATGCAAGGAATGCTATTATAAGTTGGTAAAGACGGTTTACACCCCATCATGATTGTCGGCTGTCTATCGACAAATTGAGGAACTGATCACCCTTAATCTCTTGTTGATAGCAGACGGAAATTATGTTGGATGAAATAGGCGTGTCTTTCCGGCTTTGATAGTGTGTGGAATGAATTGTTTAGAATTAAGCATGTAATTATGGATTGTTTCGATGAGTTGATGAAGATTCTTATACTGGAAAATGAGACGGATTAGAGATTTTTGTATGTTGGTCAAATCGAAATGTCTTTGAGAGAGAATGATTAGGTATCGTTAATGGTTGTTCTCAGAGAGTAGAGATTGAACTTAATTGGACGAAGGTGAATAGTTGAGGCTTTGATCGATTTAAGGTGACTAGTTATGGTTGTTAGCATCGGGATAGGCTGTCATTTACTCGATTAAGCTTGTATGTAAGTCTGGACAAGTTTGGATGAGGGTTGGTTTGGTTGGACATTACAATGCTCAGTGATGTGATTTGGTGTTAGTAATGCGTCTGTAATGTTTGTGGAGTAGAGGAATCGTATCTTCCATATTTATTTGGATAAGTTCGTAAGGGCTTTGATTGAGAACGTTCAGATCTGTTATAAACTCAGAGGAAGAACAGGTAGAGTGTTCGAGATTTGAATTACAAGTGTTGAAAGGAGACAAAGTGTTATGCTAAGTTATTTGAGTGAGAATTTTGGTTGAAAAGGGTTAGTTTTCTTGGATATGTTATTTCGGATGAGTATTGTTATGGATTCATCGGAAGTAGATGTAGTCCTACAATGAGAGGCTCCGAAGTTGGTTAAGGTGATTAGAAGCTTCTTGGACTTTAGTTGGTTATTACCGGAGGTTATGGAAGGTTTTTCCAAGTTAGCATTTTCGTTAATTCGGTTGACTTGCAAAGGGTAAGTCGTTTGCTTTGGATATTCGTTGTGAGTAAGTTTTAGAGAGCTGAAGTAGAAGTTGTCTACGGTTTCAGTTTTGATTCTGTGTGATCCTAATGAACCGGTTATGAGGTATGGTGATGTGTTTTTTATGAGTTGTGTAACGCCCCGATTTTGATTATTCCATTATTCTTGAGTCTTTTATTTTAATTGGGTGATAAATTATTTTATTTGTTAAATTTGTGTGTTAAATGTTATTTTACCGTTTTCGAGAGTTTTCGGGAAAATTAGAATGGAGGGTATTTTAGACTTTTCTCAATTAATCATAAGTTAGAAATTAAGTGAGAAAATGTATTATTAGATATTTGTGAGATATTTTGGTTAACTATTATATATGAGATATTTTAAGAAAAGAAATAGAAAAGAAAAGATATAATAAGTTAGAAGTGAGAAAGTTAGTAAAGAAAAGAAAACATAAGAGAAAAAGAGAGAAAGAAGAGAAAAGAAGAAAAAGAGGAAAAGTGGAGAAAAGCTAGAAATCGACGAAACGAACTCTAAGAATCGATTAAATCAGGTAAGGGTGTGAAATATCGTTATCTTAACTTTGTATACGATTATGTATGTTTTATTTCGATTGTTTTGGTTGTGTTAGAAATATTTGAGGTTAGGTTGGATTTTGACATAATCGGTTAGAATCGATGTTTTCACGGATGAAATTTGAAATAAATTGTGAAGATTAGTCGCATGAGGTTAGACCGAGATTATAGAAACTCGTTTTGTTGAATTTGGTTGATTATGTGAGTTTTCACAATTTTGGTGATTAAGGGTTTAGAGATTTTGGTGAAAAATAAAAGTCGTGGAATCGGGTTTTTCTTGATCCTAATATGTTGGTGTGTATTTATGTGATATCACCATGTATTTATTCGGAAGAAAGTAATTGAATCGGTCGGGTTTCGGGCGATTACGCAGCTGTACCAGAATGTTGCAGAAATTCTAGTTTTGTGCGCAGGCGTACGGACGCGTGCTGTAGGTGGAAAATCCTGATTTTTCGGAAAACTTCGGAAATTCATATCTCTTGAACCGTAAGTCAGTTTTGACCCCCGTTCGAAGCGTTGGGAAGCTAACGAGATGTTATTTCTAGGAAAAATGGTTTTGAGGTCTAAACCTGGTCCAATTAGAACAGTATTTTCGAACCGTTTCGTAGTGTCGGGCCTCCGGTTTATGTTTTTGCGTTATTTTGAAATATACATATCTTCTTCGTTGTTTATCGGATTTAAGTGTTCTTTATATCGAATCGAAGCTGTGGATGAGTACTTTTTGATGATGATGGAAAATATTATTTTTAGTTGAATTTTCCGGTAAACCGTAAATTGATTTGTTTGGATAAATGTGTATGTTGTTATAAAATTGATGTGAATGTAGATGGATTATATGTGATGAATGCATGAATATATTGTGAATATGTATGTATTTCAAGAATGTCTTTCAAGTCATTTTGCATGTGAAGCATCATGATGTGCATTCTTGTGTTGAGCGATTCTAATGAGAATCCGTTGTAACGTCGTGTGCCTATGTGATGTGTGAGCGATGATTACGAATGATTGTGTGCCCATGTGGGGTGTGAGCAATCGGATCGTGTGCCCGTGTGGGGTATGAGCGATCGGGTCGTGTGCCCATGTGGGGTGTGAGCAATGGGTGAACATCGTAGGCCCGACGGGGAGTTACTTCGGTAACAAGCGATGGTTCCTGCCGAGTTCCTGAGTGAACTAGTGATGATTGAGTCGGTACTGCATTGCATTTGCATAGAGTCGTGAGTTGGTCTCTATGATTTGCATTTATCATCTTTATAATGATGTGTTGTTGAATGTACATAATTGTGTATGTTTATACGGAATGATTGAGAATTGTGAAAGTGTGCATGATGAATATGCTTGGTGGATATATATATATATATATATATATATATATATATATATATATATATATATATATATATATATATATATATATATATATATACATTGTGATGTATATGGATGAAAATGTGATGAATTGTGGTGAGAATGTGTAATATGTGTATTTTTATGTTTATATATATATAATTATATGCATTGTTATTATGATAATATTTCTCACCCTTCTGCTGTTTTATGATGCTCTATGAGGCATTGCATAGTAGGTATGCTGGAGGTCTTTTTGTGAAGCGTGTCTTCATTCTTTTGGTCGGTTGGCTCTGATATGTAGCACCGGGTAGCTAGGATGTATATTATTCTTTTGTGATACATTTGTACATGTATCTTGTTGATGAATGTTTATGTAAACATGACTTATAATGATGGATGATACTTGGTGATGTATATATCTACGTATATATACTTGGATGTATTTTAATGTTTGGATTTTCCGCTTTTATTCTAAATATTGAGATGTGGGTGTAAGGACAAAGTTCCTCTGTGGCAAGTTACCCCACTGTTGCATATCAATATTTTGAGCAGGTGTTGTATGTATTAAATGCGTGTATGATGTGACATGCCTCTTTTATACTATGTTTTAATCGTACTCTGGCGAATTTTTTAATATGTGCCTAAATGATTTATGTGATTATTTGGGGGTATAGAAAGGGGGTGTTACATTAAGTGGTATCAGAGCCAGAGTTGAGTTAGTTGTGTCTGTCTTGTTTTTGTGTTGGTTGAACTGTTGTTTAACCTTGTTGTTATTTTTGGGAATAATCAGAATATGTCGGGTAGAAACGACAATGCGATGGCTGCGGCTTTGGAATCAATGGCTAGGGCGGTGCAAGGTGCGCCGAACGTGAATGCTAATGACGAGTTCAGGAAGAATCAACCACCGGTTTTCAAAGGAAAATTTGATCCCGATGGAGCTCAAAATTGGTTGAAAGAGATTGAAAGAATCTTCAGAGTTATGGACTGTGCGGAGGAGAATAAGGTGAGGCTTGGATCTCACATGCTGAGGGAAGAAGCCGATGATTGGTGGGTCGGTATACGTGAAGTTCTTGAGGTGGATGATGAAGAGGTAACTTGGAATTTATTTCGTACTGAATTCTTGAGGAAGTATTACCCTGAGAGTGTGAAGGGAAAGAAGGAGATGGAGTTTCTTGAACTGAAACAAGGTAGTATGTCTGTGGTGGACTATACTGCTAAATTTGTGGAGTTGGTTCAATTCCATCCTCATTATGCTGCGATTACTGCTGAGTTATCAAAGTGTATTAAATATGAGAATGGTTTACGTCCTGAGATTAAGCAAGCTGTGGGATATCAAAGGATAAGGAGGTTTGCGGATTTGACGGAATGTTGTAGAATCTTCGAAGAAGATAGTAAGGCTCGTTCTACACATTACAAAAGTTTGAATGAGAGGAAGGGGAAGCAATAAGCTAGAAGTGGACCTTATGTGACACCCGTTGATAAGGGCAAGCATAGGGGAAGCTTTGATAGGAGATCTGGAGGAGGAGGTTCCGGTGTTGTTAGGTGTTACAAATGTGGTGAAATAGGTCATAAATCATTTGAGTGTGGGAAGCCTGTAGCGAAATGTTCTAATTGTGGTGGTCTTGGGCATGCTGCTACAGATTGTAGAAGGAATATGGTGAAGTGCTATAATTGTGGAGAAGTGGGTCACATTAGTACTAAGTGTACTAAGCCGAAACAAGCTCAAGCGGGCGGAAAGGTGTTTGCATTTGCGGGTACTCAAACTATGAATGCAGACCGTTTGATTAAAGGTACATGCTTTATTAATAGTATACCTTTAGTTGCTGTTATTGATACGGGAGCGACTCATTCGTTTATTTCGTCTGAGTGCGCGAAGCGTATGAATCTTGCGTTAACTTTGATGGGTGCTGAAATGGTTATTGAGACTCCTGCTTCAGGGTCGGTAAATACATCTTTGGTGTGTATAAGTTGTCCTTTAACCATGTATGGTAAAGACTTTGTTATGGATTTAGTATGTTTGCCGTTGGTGGGATTGGACGTGATCTTGGGTATGAACTGGTTGCAATTTAATCGAGTTCATATAGATTGCTATCACAAGTTAGTAAGGTTTCCTTCTTTGGAAGATGATGAATTTGAGAGTTTCCTATCCACTAAAGAGTTGAAGAAACTTTTAGCGGACGAAGCTCAATTGTTTGGTTTGTTTGCATCATTGTCGGTGGAGAGTCAAGTTGAGCTTGATGTGTTCCCAGTGGTGTGCGAATTTCCAGAAGTGTTTCCGGAAGATATTACGGATGTATCGCCGGAAAGAGAAGTTGAATTTTCTATTGATCTAGTTCCGGGTACTAGACCGATTTCGATGGCACCGTATCGTATGTCGGCATCGGAATTGGTAGAATTGAAAAAGCAATTGAATGACTTGTTGGACAAGAAATTTGTAAGGCCAAGTGTTTCTCCTTGGGGTGCTCCGGTATTGTTGGTAAAGAAGAAGGACGGGAGTATGCGGTTATGCATTGATTATCGACAGTTGATTAAAGTGACAATTAAGAACAAGTATCCGCTTCCAAGGATCGATGATTTGATGGACCAATTGGTTGGTGCGAATGTTTTTAGCAAGATTGATTTGAGATCAGGATACCACCAGATTCGTGTGAAAGGAGAGGATATTCAAAAGACGGCATTTAGGACACGGTATGGTCATTACGAATACTCCGTGATGCCATTCGGGGTTTCTAACGCGCCGGGTGTGTTTATGGAATACATGAATTGTATTTTTCATGAACAGTTGGATCGTTTTGTGGTTGTGTTCATCGATGATATTTTGATTTACTCTAAGTCTCAAGAGGAGCATGAAGAGCATTTGAGAATTGTGTTGCAAAATTTGAAAGCGAAACAATTGTATGCTAAGTTGTCAAAATGTGAATTTTGGTTGTCGGAAGTAAGTTTCCTTGGACATGTTATTTCCGGTAGTGGTATTAGTGTTGATCCATCCAAGATAGATGCGGTGATGCAATGGGAGGCTCCTAGATCGGTTACGGAGATTCGAAGCTTTTTAGGCTTGGCGGGTTATTATGGGTGGTTTATTGAGGGATTTTCGAAGTTGACACTTCCTTTAACGCAATTGACTTGTAAAGGAAAGGCTTTCATTTGGGATATTCATTGTGAAGAGAGTTTCAATGAGCTAAAGAGAAGGTTGACAACGACTCCGATCTTGATTTTGCCTAATCCTAATGAACCATTTGTTGTGTATTGTGATGCTTCATTGACAGGTTTAGGTGGTGTTTTGATGCAAGATGGAAAAGTTGTGGCATATGCTTCTAGACAATTGAGAGTGCATGAAAAGAATTATCCTACACATGACTTGGAGTTAGCGGCCGTGGTGTTTGTTTTGAAAATTTGGAGGCATTACCTTTATGGTGCAAGATTTGAAGTTTTTAGTGATCACAAAAGCTTAAGATATTTATTTGATCAGAAAGAATTGAACATGAGACAAAGAAGGTGGCTAGAACTTTTGAAGGATTATGATTTTGGTTTGAATTACCATCCGGGTAAGGCAAACGTGGTGGTCGATGCCTTAAGTCGGAGGTTGTTACATATATCCGCATTGATGATGAAAGAATGGGAACTTTTGGAGGATTTCAGAGATTTGAGTTTGGTTTGTGAAATGATGCCGCCAAGTGTGAGACTCGGTATGTTACATGTTACGAATGATTTTCTTGCAACGGTTAGTGAAAAGCAAAAGTTTGATTTGAAGTTCGTTGATTTAATGATAAATGAGAATGAGGATTTCAAGGTTGATAACTTTGGAGTTTTGAGATTCTGTGGTCGTATTTGTATTCCCGACGACGCGGAGTTGAAAAAGATGATTTTAGAGGAAGGACACCGAAGTAATTTAAGTATTCATCCGGGTGCGAATAAGATGTATCAAGATTTGAAGAAGATCTTTTGGTGGTCCGGTTTAGAGAGGGATGTTGATCAATTTGTGTATGCATGCTTAACTTGTCAAAAGTCTAAGGTGGAACATCAAAAACCGAGTGGATTTATGCAACCGTTGGATATTCCAGAATGGAAATGGGATAGTATATCGATGGATTTTGTTACGGGATTGCTGAATACGCAAAGAGGTCATAATGCTATTTGGGTAATTGTTGATAGGCTTACTAAATCTGCTCACTTTATTCCAATTGATATTAGTTATCCTTTGGAGAAGTTAGCCGAGATTTATGTTCTTGTGGTGGTGAAGTTACATGGAGTTTCTAAGAGTATTGTATCGGATAGAGATCCTAGGTTTACATCGAGGTTTTGGGAGAGTTTACAAAAGGCTTTGGGTTCTAAGCTAAGATTGAGTTCGGCTTATCATCCGCAAACGGACGGTCAAACCGAGAGGACGATTCAATCGTTGGAGGATTTATTGCGTGCTTGTGTACTCGAGCAAGGTGGTGCTTGGGATGGTTATTTGGCGTTGATTGAATTCACTTACAATAACAGTTTTCATTCGAGTATAAGTATGGCACCATTTGAGGCTTTGTATGGTCGGAGATGTCGAACACCTTTGTGTTGGCATGAAACCGGCAAGAGGACGATAGTTGGATCGGAAATGGTACAACAAACGACGGAGAAAGTGAAGTTTATTTGGGAGAAGATGAAAACTTCTCAAAGTAGACAAAAGAGCTATCATGACAAGAGAAGGAAAGATCTTGAGTTTCAAGAAGGTGACCATGTGTTTTTAAGAGTTACACCAGTTACGGGTGTGGGTCGTGCTTTGAAGTCGAAGAAGTTGACTTCTCGTTTTATTGGTCCGTATCAAATTACTTCACGAGTTGGTGTTGTGGCTTACCGTGTGGCGTTGCCTCCGAACCTTTCAAATTTGCATGACGTATTCCATGTTTCGCAACTTCGGAAATATGTTCCGGATCCATCACATGTTATTCCTATGGACGAGGTTGAAGTGAGAGATAACCTTACGGTGGAAGCTTTACCGGTTAGGATTTTGGACCGCGAAGTTAAGAAACTAAGAGTCAAGGATATTGCGCTTGTGAAAGTAGCGTGGGGAGGCCCTGCGGAAGGCAATATGACTTGGGAACTAGAGAGTGGGATGCGAGAGTCGTATCCGGAGTTGTTTGAATCAGGTATTATTTTCGAGGACGAAAATTTCTAAAGTGGGGGAGAGTTGTAACGCCCCGATTTTGATTATTCCATTATTCTTGAGTCTTTTATTTTAATTGGGTGATAAATTATTTTATTTGTTAAATTGGTGTGTTAAATGTTATTTTACCGTTTTCGAGAGTTTTCGGGGAAATTAGAATGGAGGGTATTTTAGACTTTTCTCAATTAATCATACGTTAGAAATTAAGTGAGAAAATGTATTATTAGATATTTGTGAGATATTTTGGTTAATTATTATATATGAGATATTTTAAGAAAAGAAATAGAAAAGAAAAGATATAATAAGTTAGAAGTGAGAAAGTTAGTAAAGAAAAGAAAACATAAGAGAAAAAGAGAGAAAGAAGAGAAAAGAAGAAAAAGAGGAAAAGTGGAGAAAAGCTAGAAATCGACGAAACGACCTCTAAGAATCGATTAAATCGGGTAAGGGTGTGAAATATCGTTATCTTAACTTTGTATACGATTATGTATGTTTTATTTCGATTGTTTTGGTTGTGTTAGAAATATTTGAGGTTAGGTTGGATTTTGACATAATCGGTTAGAATCGATGTTTTCACGGATGAAATTTAAAATAAATTGTGAAGATTAGTCGCATGAGGTTAGACCGAGATTATAGAAACTCGTTTTGTTGAATTTGGTTGATTATGTGAGTTTTCACAATTTTGGTGATTAAGGGTTTAGAGATTTTGGTGAAAAATAAAAGTCGTGGAATCGGGTTTTTCTTGATCCTAATATGTTGGTGTGTATTTATGTGATATCACCATGTATTTATTCGGAAGAAAGTAATTGAATCGGTCGGGTTTCGGGCGATTACGCAGCTGTACCAGAATGTAGCAGAAATTCTGGTTTTGTGCGCAGGCGTACGGACGCGGGCTGTAGGTGGAAAATCCTGATTTTTCGGAAAACTTCGGAAATTCATATCTCTTGAACCGTAAGTCGGTTTTGACCCCCGTTCGAAGCGTTGGGAAGCTAACGAGATGTTATTTCTAGGAAAAATGGTTTTGAGGTCTAAACCTGGTCCAATTGGAACAGTATTTTCGAACAGTTTCGTAGTGTCGGGCCTCCGGTTTATGTTTTTGCGTTATTTTGAAATATACATATCTTCTTCATTGTTTATCGGATTTAAGTGTTCTTTATGTCGAATCGAAGCTGTGGATGAGTACTTTTTGATGATGATGGAAAAATTTATTTTTAGCCGACTTTTCCGGTAATCCGTAAATTGATTTGTTTGGATAAATGTGTATGTTGTTATACAATTGATGTGAATGTAGATGGATTATATGTGATGAATGCATGAATATATTGTGAATATGTATGCATTTCAAGATTGTCTTTCAAGTCATTTTGCATGTGAAGCATCATGATGTGCATTCTTATGTTGAGCGATTCTAATGAGAATCCGTTGTAACGTCGTGTGCCTACGTGAGGTGTGCGCGATGATTACGAATGATTGTGTGCCCATGTGGGGTGTGAGCAATCGGATCGTGTGCCCGTGTGGGGTGTGAGCGATCGGGTCGTGTGCCCATGTGGGGTGTGAGCGATCCATAAACATTGTGTGCCCATGTGGGGTGTGAGCAATGGGTGAACATCGTAGGCCCGACGGGGAGTTACTTCGGTAACGAGCGATGGTTCCAGCAGAGTTCCTGAGTGAACTAGTGATGATTGAGTCGGTACCGCATTGCATTTGCATAGAGTCGTGAGTCGGTCTCTATGATTTGCATTTATCATCTTTATAATGATGTGTTGTTGAATGAACATAATTGTGTATGTTTATACGGAATGATTGAGAATTGTGAAAGTGTGCATGATGAATATGCTTGGTGGATATATATATATATATATACATTGTGATGTATATGGATGAAAATGTGATGAATTGTGGTGAGAATGTGTAATATGTGTATTTTTATGTTTATATATATATATATATAATTATATGCATTGTTATTATGATAATATTTCTCACCCTTCTGCTGTTTTATGATGCTCTATGAGGCATTGCAGAGTAGGTATGCTGGAGGTCTTTTTGTGAAGCGTGTCTTCATTCTTTTGGTCGGTTGGCTCTGATATGTAGCACCGGGTAGCTAGGATGTATATTATTCTTTTGTGATACATTTGTACATGTATCTTGTTGATGAATGTTTATGTAAACATGACATATAATGATGGATGATACTTGGTGATGTATATATCTACGTATATATACTTGGATGTATTTCAATGTTTGGATTTTCCGCTTTTATTCTAAATATTGAGATGTGGGTGTAAGGACAAAGTTCCTCTGTGGCAAGTTACCCCACTGTTGCATATCAATATTTTGAGCAGGTGTTGTATGTATTAAATGCGTGTATGATGTGACATGCCTCTTTTATACTATGTTTTAATCGTACTCTGGCAAATTTTTTAATATGTGCCTAAATGATTTATGTGATTATTTGGGGGTATAGAAAGGGGGTGTTACATTAAGTGGTATTAGAGCCAGAGTTGAGTCAGTTGAGTCTGTCTTGTTGTTGTGTTGGTTGAACTGTTATTTAACCTTATTGTTATTTTTGGGAATAATCAGAATATGTCGGGTAGAAACGACAATGTGATGGCTGCGGCTTTGGAATCAATGGCTAGGGAGGTGCAAGGTGCGCCGAACGTGAATGCTAATGACGAGTTCAGGAAGAATCAACCACCGGTTTTCAAAGGAAAATTTGATCCCGATGGAGCTCAAAATTGGTTGAAAGAGATTAAAAGAATCTTCAGAGTTATGGACTGTGCGGAGGAGAATAAGGTGAGGCTTGGATCTCACATGCTGAGGGAAGAAGCCGATGATTGGTGGGTCGGTATACGTGAAGTTCTTGAGGTGGATGATGAAGAGGTAACTTGGAATTTATTTCGTACTGAATACTTGAGGAAGTATTACCCTGAGAGTGTGAAGGGAAAGAAGGAGATGGAGTTTCTTGAACTGAAACAAGGTAGTATGTCTGTGGTGGACTATACTGCTAAATTTGTGGAGTTGGTTCAATTCCATCCTCATTATGCTGCGATTACTGCTGAGTTCTCAAAGTGTATTAAATATGAGAATGGTTTACGTCCTGAGATTAAGCAAGCTGTGGGATATCAAATGATAAGGAGGTTTGCGGATTTGACGGAATGTTGTAGAATCTTCGAAGAAGATAGTAAGGCTCGTTCTACACATTACAAAAGTTTGAATGAGAGGAAGGGGAAGCAACAAGCTAGAAGTGGACCTTATGTGACACCCGTTGATAAGGGCAAGCATAGGGGAAGCTTTGATAGGAGATCTGGAGGAGGAGGTTCCGGTGTTGTTAGGTGTTACAAATGTGGTGAAATAGGTCATAAATCATTTGAGTGTGGGAAGCCTGTAGCGAAATGTTCTAATTGTGGTGGTCTTGGGCATGCTGCTACAGATTGTAGAAGGAATATGGTGAAGTGCTATAATTGTAGAGAAGTGGGTCACATTAGTACTAAGTGTACTAAGCCGAAACAAGCTCAAGCGGGCGGAAAGGTGTTTGCATTTGCGGGTACTCAAACTATGAATGCAGACCGTTTGATTAAAGGTACATGCTTTATTAATAGTATACCTTTAGTTGCTGTTATTGATACGGGAGCGACTCATTCATTTATTTCGTCTGAATGCGCGAAGCGTATGAATCTCGCGTTAACTTTGATGGGTGCTGAAATGGTTATTGAGACTCCTGCTTCAGGGTCGGTAAATACATCTTTGGTGTGTATAAGTTGTCCTTTAACCATGTATGGTAAAGACTTTGTATGGATTTTGTATGTTTGCCGTTGGTGGGATTGGACGTGATCTTGGGTATGAACTGGTTGCAATTTAATCGAGTTCATATAGATTGCTATCACAAGTTAGTAAGGTTTCCTTCTTTGGAAGATGATGAATTTGAGAGTTTCCTATCCACTAAAGAGTTGAAGAAACTTTTAGCGGACGAAGCTTAATTGTTTGGTTTGTTTGCATCATTGTCGGTGGAGAGTCAAGTTGAGCTTGATGTGTTCCCAGTGGTGTGTGAATTTCCAGAAGTGTTTTCGGAAGATATTACGGATGTACCGCCGGAAAGAGAAGTTGAATTTTCTATTGATCTAGTTCCGGGTACTAGACCGATTTCGATGGCACCGTATCGTATGTCGGCATCGGAATTGGTAGAATTGAAAAAGCAATTGAATGACTTGTTGGACAAGAAATTTGTAAGGCCAAGTGTTTCTCCTTGGGGTGCTCCGGTATTGTTGGTAAAGAAGAAGGACGGGAGTATGCGGTTATGCATTGATTATCGACAGTTGAACAAAGTGACAATTAAGAACAAGTATCTGCTTCCAAGGATCGATGATTTGATGGACCAATTGGTTGGTGCGAATGTTTTTAGCAAGATTGATTTGAGATCAGGATACCACCAGATTCGTGTGAAAGGAGAGGATATTTAAAAGACGGCATTTAGGACACGGTATGGTCATTACGAATACTCTGTGATGCCATTCGGGGTTTCTAACGCGCCGGGTGTGTTTATGGAATACATGAATCGTATTTTTCATGAACAGTTGGATCGTTTTGTGGTTGTGTTCATTGATGATATTTTGATTTACTCTAAGTCTCAAGAGGAGCATGAAGAGCATTTGAGAATTGTGTTGCAAATTTTGAAAGAGAAACAATTGTATGCTAAGTTGTCAAAATGTGAATTTTGGTTGTCGGAAGTAAGTTTCCTTGGACATGTTATTTCCGGTAGTGGTATTAGTGTTGATCCATCCAAGATAGATGCGGTGATGCAATGGGAGGCTCCTAGGTTGGTTACGGAGATTCGAAGATTTTTAGGCTTGGCGGGTTATTATCGGAGGTTTATTGAGGGATTTTCGAAGTTGGCACTTCCTTTAACGCAATTGACTTGTAAAGGAAAGGCTTTCATTTGGGATATTCATTGTGAAGAGAGTTTCAATGAGCTAAAGAGAAGGTTGACAACGACTCCGATCTTGATTTTGCCTAATCCTAATGAACCATTTGTTGTGTATTGTGATGCTTCATTGACAGGTTTAGGTGGTGTTTTGATGCAAGATGGAAAAGTTGTGGCATATGCTTCTAGACAATTGAGAGTGCATGAAAAGAATTATCCTACACATGACTTGGAGTTAGCGGCCGTGGTGTTTGTTTTGAAAATTTGGAGGCATTACCTTTATGGTGCAAGATTTAAAGTTTTTAGTGATCACAAAAGCTTAAGATATTTATTTGATTAAAAAGAATTGAACATGAGACAAAGGAGGTGGCTAGAACTTTTGAAGGATTATGATTTTGGTTTGAATTACCATCCGGGTAAGGCAAACGTGGTGGCCGATGCCTTAAGTCGGAGGTTGTTACATATGTCCGCATTGATGATGAAAGAATTGGAACTTTTAGAGGATTTCAGAGATTTGAGTTTGGTTTGTGAAATGACGCCGCGAAGTGTGAGACTTGGTATGTTACATGTTACGAATGATTTTCTTGCAACGATTAGTGAAAAGCAAAAGTTGGATTTGAAGTTCATTGATTTAATGATAAATGAGAATGAGGATTTCAAGGTTGATAACTTTGGAGTTTTGAGATTCCGTGGTCGTATTTGTATTCCCGACGACGCGGAGTTGAAAAAGATGATTTTAGAGGAAGGACACCGAAGTAATTTAAGTATTCATCCGGGTGCGAATAAGATGTATCAAGATTTGAAGAAGATCTTTTGGTGGTCCGGTTTAAAGAGGGATGTTGCTCAATTTGTGTATGCATGCTTAACTTGTCAAAAGTCTAAGGTGGAACATCAAAAACCGAGTGGATTTATGCAACCGTTGGATATTCCAGAATGGAAATGGGATAGTATATCGATGGATTTTGTTACGGGATTGCTGAATACGCAAAGAGGTCATAATGCTATTTGGGTAATTGTTGATAGGCTTACTAAATCTGCTCACTTTATTCCAATTGATATTAGTTATCCTTTGGAGAAGTTAGCCGAGATTTATGTTCTTGTGGTGGTGAAGTTACATGGAGTTCCTAAGAGTATTGTATCGGATAGAGATCCTAGGTTTACATCGAGGTTTTGGGAGAGTTTACAAAAGGCTTTGGGTTCTAAGCTAAGATTGAGTTCGGCTTATCATCCGCAAACGGACGGTCAAACCGAGAGGACGATTCAATCGTTGGAGGATTTATTGCGTGCTTGTGTACTCGAGCAAGGTGGTGCTTGGGATGGTTATTTGGCGTTGATTGAATTCACTTACAATAACAGTTTTCATTCGAGTATAAGTATGGCACCATTTGAGGCTTTGTATGGTCGGAGATGTCGAACACCTTTGTGTTGGCATGAAACCGGCAAGAGGACGATAGTTGGACTGGAAATGGTACAACAAACGACGGAGAAAGTGAAGTTTATTCGGGAGAAGATGAAAGCTTCTCAAAGTAGACAAAAGAGCTATAATGACAAGAGAAGGAAAGATCTTGAGTTTCAAGAAGGCGACCATGTGTTTTTGAGAGTTACACCAGTTACGGGTGTGGGTCGTGCTTTGAAGTTGAAGAAGTTGACTTCTCGTTTTATTGGTCCGTATCAAATTACTTCACGAGTTGGTGTTGTGGCTTACCGTGTGGCGTTGCCTCCGAACCTTTCGAATTTGCATGACGTATTCCATGTTTCGCAACTTCGGAAATATGTTCCGGATCCGTCACATGTTATTCCTATGGACGAGGTTGAAGTGAGAGATAACCTTACGGTGGAAGCTTTACCAGTTAGGATTTTGGACCGCGAAGTTAAGAAACTAAGAGGCAAGGATATTGCGCTTGTTAATCCATGGGCTACTATGTAGTTGGGTGTTTTGGTTATATGTTCGATTGGTGGATCGTAGCATTGTTGTGGTATGATTGTGTGACAAGGATGTTAGTATTATGGTTGTGTGGAGGTTGTTTAATTGATGTTGTGTCGTGGAACTTGTATTCTTGATTGTGTTGTTGCCTCGTTTCCATGGTGATGGTTCGAGTGTGTGTAGCTAATTCCTATGATGGGGGATTAGGGGAGTGTTACCTACGGTGATGGTAACGATCCTGTTGTGTTTTGGGTTCAAGAGTGAACCTGTGAGTTGTGTTTTGTGTATTCCTTGAGTTGTGAGTTGGTCGTCAAGTGCATTGTATGGGCTTTGCATCTTGTCGTGGTTGTTGTCGTCGTTGTCGTGTCGTGTTGTTGTATCTGCTGTTAGCAAGGTGGTTTGTCAGTTTGTGTTATCCGTGGTGTGCCTTTTGTTGGCATGATGGTGGGTTGGTCGGATACTAGAGCCGTATCCGGGGTTGTTCGTGCTTAGTATATTTTCGAGGACGAAAATGTCTAAGTGGGGGAGAGTTGTAACGCCCCGATTTTGTCTTATTTATTTAGTCAAGTCGATTTAATTATTTTTATTATTATATTATTTTATTCTTGACTTTTATTTGAGAATATATTATTTTTCATCGTGATTATGTTTTATCGCATTTTGAGAGCGTTTGCGAGATATTTGAGTGTAAGGGTATTTTGGTCTTTTTGGGTGGCTAGATATTTGTTTTATTAAAATAGAAAGTTAGAGGTGAGAAAGAGAGAAAAACAGAATTTTGAGAGCAAGAGAGAAAAAGAGAAGAGAAAAAGAAGGAAAGCTACAAATCATCAAGATCAAGCTTCCAAGAATCGAGAAATCGGGTAAGGGTGTGAAACATTGTTATTATAACTTTGTGTATGATTATGTATGAGTTTTGTATGAATGTTTTGGGTGGTTTTTATATGTTTCCGTTTATGCCGTATTGGACGAAATCGATAGAAACCGATGTTTCTACGGTCGGAAAGTCGTATAAATACATGTGTTGGTTGGTTATATGTATGTGAGCTGCTGTTTGAAGTTTCATTAAGTTTGGTTATGTTTCGGTTAGTTTTCGGTATGTTTCCGTTGTTGTTTCCGTTTAGGTCGAATTATAGGAAATTGATAGAAAACGATGTTTTCACGGTTAGAATTCGAAATAAATTACGTAGTTGTATCGAGGAAGGTTAGGCCGTCGTATGTCGTGCTTTTTATTCGATTTGGTGAAGTTTAAAAATTCTGGTTTTTGAAAGGTTGAAATTTAATCGAAAAATCGAACGTCGTAGAAATTTCGTTTATGTGTTCTAAATTGTTCTTATGTATTTGGTGGTTGCGCGTATATGTTTGTTTCGGTGAAAATGTTCGATTTAGTCGAGTTTTCGGGGATTCGGGAAAAGGACAGCAAAGTTGTAATTTGAAAAATCTGGTTTTTTGTGAAAAACAGGGTTAGGGATCGATACATAATCCCAGGGATCGATCCCTACTGTGAAAATTGGGAAAAATGGAATTTTTACTACAGCAGGGATCGATACATGCGAGTTAGGGATCGATACATGAGGTCTTTATGTATCGATACATAAAGCCTATGTATCGATACCTACTGTGCTGAAGCAGAAAATCTGGTTTGTCGGGGAAACTTCGGAAATTCATATCTCTTGAACCGTAAGTCGGTTTTGATCCCCGTTCGAAGCGTTGGGAAGCTAACGAGATGTTCTTTCTAGGAAAAATAGTTTTGGGGTCTGAACTTGGTCCAATCGGTACAGTTTTTACGAACCGTTTCTTAGTGTCGGGCGTCCGGTTTATGTTTTTGCGTTAGTTTGAAATATTCATAACTTGTTCGTTGTTTATCGGATTTGAGAGTTCTTTATATCGAATTGAAGGTATTGATATGTACTAATTGATGGTGATAAGAAATTATATTTTTAGCCGACTTTTGGCCGACTTTTCCGACTGTTTGTGAATAGTGATTTTGTAGAAATGTTAAGTATGTTAATTATGAATGATATGAATGTGTTGTGGATACGTTTGTAGAGCGAACCCTTGATTTGAGAATGCTTTATGAATTGTGGATCTTGAGTGAATGTATGCATTATTTGAATTAAGTGATAATGCATGTTAAATGTGAATATGTGATGATTGTTGTGGTTGTTGATTTGCGGCCTAAGGGCAAGAATATGCAATGTGTGGTATTTGATTATATATATGCATGATTATGGTTGCATATATGTGTGAAGATGCATGTGATGTGTGTGAGTATACAATGTTAATGTCATGAGTCATTGTATGCCAAACATCATGAAATGCATTGTTTAAATTAAATGTAAATGCATGTTAATTGTGAAAGAGTTCGTTGCCGTTTGGGTGGTAAAGCGATGCTCGTTGCCGTTTGGTGTAATTAATGTGAATTGGTGTGAATGCATATGATAATATGCTTGTTGTTGTGATTTGTGGTTAATGATGAATGCATTGTTTGAATTGATTTTCAATGCATGATTATTGAAGTTGAAATGGTTCACATGGTTGTGAATATGTATGCATGTCAAGAGTGTCATGAGTCATGTTGTATGTGAAGCATCATGATGTGCATTCTTGCATTGTGGGGTTCTAAGATGAACCCGTTGTAACGTCGTAAGCCTTTTGAGAGGTGGGAGCGATGATTACAAACGATCGTGAGCCTTATACAAAGAGGACCGAAAGTGATCGGATTGTGAGCCTTATACAAAGAGGACCGAAAGCAATCCATAAACATTGTAAGCCTTTTTAGAGGTGGTAGCAATGGGTGAACATCGTATGCCCGACGGGGAGTTACACTAAGTAACGAGCGATGGTTCCAATAAGTTCTTCAATTGAACTTGAGATGAAATGAGTCGGTACCGCATTGCATCTGCATGGAGTCGAGAGTCGGTCTCTATGAGTTGCATTTGTCATCATTGTAGTTGTGCATTGATGAATGAACATATATATATGTATATGTTGATGTGGAATGAACAGAATCGTGCAGGTGTGCATTGGAAGATAAACATAATATGTATGTTTATGTGAAATGATGATAATTGTATGTTTGTAATGATGCATCGGTGAATGAACATGAATATATGTGTTTATGTTAAATGCATCGATATGTATTAGGGATACATGTATTTGAGCATGAATGGTTATGCCTATGATATTTGATGTGTTAAATTACGGATTGTTATGCCGTGTAAATGACTTATGGAATATGTTGATGTTATGTGTATAGATACGTGCATCGTGATAAGTCGTGGTGAGAATGTGGTATATGTGTATTATACGTTGATGTCTATATAATTATATGCAACGTTATTATGATAATATTTCTCACCCTTCTGCTGGAATATGCTTTTTATGGCATAGTGCAGATTGTCAGCTTTAGAGGCGTGGAGGCTTTTGTGAAGATTAGTCCTCCGTTCCGTTGTCGGTCTTGGTGTCTGCTCTGATACGTAGCACGGGAGTCGGGGAACGATTATGTTTATATGTATATAATTGTTGAATATATTTGGTAGTACTTTTGTATATAGTAGAGGTTCTAAAACAGTTTATTTTGTAAAATAAGTCGGTTATGGATCTTTCCGCTTTATTCCATAATTGACCATCCTTTTGTAAGGAAAAGTTTCCCTTTGTGTTACGTATCAAAAATGTTGAGCAGGGATTGTATTTTGTTCATTTAAGTGTGACATCCCTGTTTCCTGTCGAAAAAAATAAATTTTTAGTTACTCTGATTTTATTAAGTGTTATTTATTCGCGATGGGAATTGGGGTGTTACACCTATTACCAAACAATCATTTACACATAAGAGTTTATAATATATTTTATAGATGTAAATATATGAAGTTTGTTGAATTGTTAAGACTTATTCAAAAGAATATAGTCTTTTTCTCTTTCCAATATGAAGATTCAAGAACAAATACTATCTAAGTGTTCAATGATACTTTCTAATATGATATGAAAATATGTTTCAAAAAGCATCCAAGAAAGAAAGTTCTATTTTAAAGATAATGCAGAGAGATTTGATAAAATGATTTGAAATAGGTGAATGTTAAATGAATTTGAAAATTAAACTTATAGAGTGAAGAAAACACTTCACAAAATAAGGCAATGGTTGGATCAAAATAGGCAGAAAAGGAATGTACGCAAATGGTGAAAATATGCCATGACAAGGAATGTACGCAAATGGTGAAAATATGCCATGACAAGGAATGAAGAAAATGTGATTTCGTTTCAGTATTTTTTAAAATTCAAATAGGCCCAATCGATTAATAGAGAAGCCCAACCAATTGACATAATGTTAAAATGCATTTTTTGATAAAACTGGACTATAAACCAATCGATTGCCTCGACAACCCAATCGATTAGTTTAGCAAGAAAAACGATTTCTTCAAAAACAGAGGCACCATCCAATCAATTGTATCATGGCCCCAATCAATTGGTGCATATGATTTTCTTAAAAAATTCTAAGTTAAAAACCATAATGATGCATGAAACCAATTTTCCAACCAAGGCCATAAAACATGCTATGAAAATGATTTAATAAGTTCATAATGCATGATCAAAAACTTTGAGCACTATAGATTGTATATGCTAAGAATTTCATATTCCTTGAAAGTTGACTAAAAAGGTCTTGAGCAAAGCCATGAAATGATCCTCATTTTTCCCTCTTCTTTTGATATAGAAGTTTGTATTTGAGATATTGTCTTCATCAAAACATGTTGGAAGCTTACCTTCACAATCTCCCCTTCTTAGATGATTACAATCATATGTAAGAAGGGATTTTGAGAATGATAGCACTACAAGAAATTTGACATGTACCAACGGCAAAAATTCATTAGTAAATGTCGAAAAACCGTTGGTAAAGATAAAAAAAACTTATACCGATGGACATTTGCTTTCATCAACTATAATTCCCTATACCAACGACAATTTGCCATCCCAATATCTTATTCTAATGGACATTTTCAAGGGTTGGACAAAATTTCAAGGCTATAGCAACGAAAAATTACATTTTTTAATAATTATATCCACCCTGTATTTCCATTGGTATATGACGAAATTAGTCGTTGTTATATGTCTTTTTTTACTAATATATCTTTCCTATAACTAATATTTTAATATTTTTAATAATCAAATTTTGACAATATTTTCTATATGCACCACACAAAATTTAAAGCAACGTCAAAGAAAATTTCAATTATATTGTCAAAATAACAAGTTTTACAAACATCTTAAAATAATAAAGTAATGTCAATTATGTAATAACAACCACCAAAATAGATGTTACGTAAACAAAAAATACACAAAATATATCTAAGATAAAAACAATTTCTAATCTTCCTCTATTCCATCTTCATCGGTGCGTGGACTTCGAAAATTTGTCTGGTTTAGAGCACTAGAAGCAATGCATGAATCTCCATCACACTTTAGCAAGAATGCATCAAAATACATTGTAAACAAAACCAAAGCCACCTTCTTCTTCAAGTTTATTTTTTGCATCAAAGTTTTTGGTAATTATTTTTATTTGTTATAAAGTGAACAATCCTGTTTGCAAATCTATACCATGAAACTCTGGAAAAAATTGAAATTTCAAAACAAAGTATTTATTATAAACAAAAGAACCGAAGAAGCGGAACATTTGATACCTTGAGAAACTGGATATTTTCTTCATAACAATTTCTTTCTCCTCATTATAGCCAACATAATAAGAACAACGATTAAAACACCACAAACTAGAATCTAACGGGTAATCTTGATCTCTAAATACACCCTGCCAACAAATAAATATGTTCTTTTAACAAATGTAAAAATACTAAGACATATATTATAAGTTTTATTTTTTAAAATAACTACATACTGTGTGTAATGTTGAAATTCTTGTGTCTCTGCGTAAACAACAACCTTTAGAGGCTGCTTAGCAACTGAACATAATAGACCTTTCTCTGAACTCTTCACAAGATTATATGATTTGTTACGACTAGAGGATGTATTTACATATCATAGATAAAACCATAACTTTTTCTTTATAAAAAACGACAAACTATTATTATTTTTATAAGCAAAGAACCTTTCATTAAAAAAGGCAGGGAGCAAGTATGCAACCCAAAGTCAACAAACTACAAAATACATCAGACACCCTAACAACAATAGGATACAAACCCAACCCCACAAACAGACCTTCATAAAAAATCTAAGGGATGTTTAGACCAATCATAGAAGGAACATACAAAATCCTTAGGAGAACCTATAGTTAACCATAACCATGCCATCTTCATGATTCTATGCACAAGGTCAATTTCACGAGCAATACCATCGTTGAATATAATTTGGTTTCTAGCCCACCAAATGTTCCAACAAACAGAAAACCATACTAAATTAGCCTTGCTTTTAGACGAACGTCTAACCAAAATCACAAACTACTCCATGAAAAGATTTCTACAATCAGAGGAATAAACCCTATCAGCTCCTAACCAATCCGAAATAGCAATCCAAACACTCCTAATCTTTGGACATGTCACCATTATGTGGTCGATCGATTCAATGTCATTAAAACAAAATACACAAACTAAGTCATGAGGATTAGAGATTACCTCCCCAACTACCAAATTATAACGAATAGGAAGTCTATCCAATAGAAGACGTCAGCCAAAAAGCTTAACCTTCACTGGAATCATCGATTGCCATAAAATATAAAAAACGGACTTGGAAATAATATCCACCCCAAGGGACACCTGATTCTGCAACAACATATTGTAACATGTTTTGACAGAAAAAACATTATTTATGGTGCTTGGCCAGCGACAAACATCAACCGCATACTGAGTTGGAATTCTCTCCTGCAATAAATCCATTAAGGCATCACGTTGCTGCTACAATGCATCATTCCAGGCCTGCGAATAAAAAACAATGTGCCACTCCCACACACCATGAACCCAAACTCCATGGTCCTTAACTGATCCTAATTGCATACCAGACGAATTGTACACCTCTGGAAATGAGATGCAAAGAGGTGTCTTATCAATCCACCTTGCATGCCAAAACGAAACGAAATCCCCCATCCCTAAATTCCAAGTAACTAAGCTGAGGAATGAATCAGACTTCGCAGAGGATCCAAGCTTCAATAAATCTCGCCACCACAGGGATTTATAATGGTTCATACCAGAATTCTGCAGTAAGCAAAAAATTTTCCTCCTGCAACCATATTTTTCCACCTAAATCTGTTTCCATAAATAATCCTTCTCCGAGACCAGCCTCGACACCCATTTCATCAGCAACGCCCTATTAAAAACCTGGATATCTTTAACTCCTAAGCCTCCCAACTCCTTAGACTTGCACACGTCTATCCAACGAACCCAAGCTATTGACCTTGCCTCGGCTGAACCAGACCAGAGAAACCTTCGTTGAATGGATTTTAGCTGTTTAATAACTAACATAGGTGCAAGGTAGAATGACAGGTGATGCACCGGGAGATTAGTAAGGATAGAGTTTAATAGTGTTACACGGCCCCCCATGGACAACGTCCTCCCATGCCACGATGAAAGCCTAGCTTTAAAACAATCAATAACCGGTTTCCAAAACTTAAGCCTCCTATAATTCCCTCCCACTTGTAATCCCAAGAACTTGAACGGTAACTTACCTTCCCTGCATGACAAGAATTGTGCAGCTGTACTCAGAAAATCATCAGATACACTAATACCGTATATGCAGCTCTTCCAGAAATTAATACAGAGCCCCGACACAAGTTCAAAGGCTCTAAGGATTGCCTTTATACCCCACACACTAACCCAATCCTCCTCACACACAAGGATAGTGTCATCTGCAAACTGAACTAGTTTGAAATCATCCTCATCATTCAATCTAAAACCAGAATACAAATGATTCGAAGAATCCCTCTGCACTAAACAAGCAATACCTTCTGCCACAATTACATACAAATAAGGAGACAAACGGTCACCTTGTTTTAACCCCCTTGTGGCTCTAAAATCAGTCGTCGTCCCACCATTCCCAATGACGGACAAGAAACTATTGCAAACACCCCCTTTAATCCACTTCAACCATTTGTCACTAAAATTCATAGCTTCCAAAATTCGAATTATAAACCCCCAATCTACACAGTCGTAAGCCTGCGCGAAATCAACTTTAAACAACAAACAACTTCTCTTTCTTCGAGTTGCCAAATCAATTATCTCATTAATAGCCAGCACGCCATCTAAAATCTGTCTACCGGGGATGAATGTCGTTTAGCAACCTGAAACGAGCTTCCCAGTTATCTTACCCAATCTTGCAACTAAAATCTTAGATATTAATTTGTAAATACAACCAACAAGACTTATAGGACGATACTCATCAAGCCCTTGAGGGTTATTGTTCTTCGGGATCAACACAATGAAGGATGACACCAAAGTCTTAGGGAGTACAGTGGACTCATGAAACTCCTGAATGCATCCCACAACATCCTCCCTAACCACATTCCAACAGTGTTTTAAAAAATCCAGGTTAAACCCGTCAGGGTATTGCTTCAAAAATTTCCTCTTCAGTAAACATATCATCTAACATTACCCTATCAGCCATATCCAGCTTAGAACAATCCCTAAAGTCAAGCAATGGCATATTGAAATCTAGTTTCCTATACCTTGAAGAAAAAGCTTTGAAAATAACCTTCTTCATAGACACAACATCTTCAACCATATGCTCCCCCATCTTAACACAAGAGATAAAATTCCTTCTAGTTCTCGCATTTAAAACATGGAAATACTTCGAGTTAATATCACCTTCCTTCAACCGATTAGTTCATGATTTCTGCCACAACATGCTTTCCTTGATCCTCAAATTACTCCACAAATCAGATATTGCCTGAGATCTCTCCTGAACCATACCTTGGTTCCCATTGCCACTGTCACACACTAAACCCTCTTCCAAAAAATTTAACGATACAGTAGCATTGTCAATTTTGAGATCCACCCAACCAAAAATTTTCTTATTCCACCATCTTAACTTTTCACGAAGAAGCTTGAACTTGTCATCTACATTCTCGAATGCAATATACAAAAACTTACCTATCTAATTGGTTTTGGCGTTTCCTCACCATGAATGATTTTAGAATGTTGACTACCTTTCTCCACCGTCTCCGAGCTTTTCCATTAGCAATAGATGTAGAAGGTGCCAGCATGAAGCTATCAACGACACTTTAATCTGCTTTAATTTGACAATGAGATTGTAGATCGGTCTTGAAAAATTGTAGATGATCTTCATCAGTGAAAGCATGAATAATTGAGTCCGTGTCGCAGATCAAAGAGTTGGATACTTGAAGCGGAAATCCAAGATTTTGATCATATCTAAGGTTGGGGCTGTCAAAATTTGGCAAACTATAGTCTTCCAAGCTACTAGTTCACCCATCAAAATAAATAGACGACATGATATCAGTAGAAGAAACACTTTCTTGTGTGTAATTGAATCGTGTAATCTTTTGAGAAGCCAAAAGCTTATTGACACTTGATCCCTCAGTTCTCAGAAAGTAATGTGCATTAGTTAAGTGTGAATAACCATCCCATTAAGGAGGCTTCATCTTCGAAATACGTAAAATCACCTTAGCTAAGTGCAAAAAGAACCGACATTTGAGCATCAACCTGATGGAGGAAAATGAAATTTTGTAAAAATTAATAAAATCTATGAATGAAAATGAGAAAGTAACAAGCGATTGGAGAGATAAATGCCTTTTCAGTTTCAGACAGCTTATCAACAACGATATACTCACACTCAGAGAGCAATCCTGTGACATGTCCCATGGCATTGAAGACTGCACGAGGCTGTTGAGAATTAGTAGCAGATGACATGTGCCTTGTTGTATCAAGGATGCAGGTCCAAGCATGCTCTACAGTTATTTCCCACATCGTTGCAGACATCCCAGTGCTGACAGTGCCTAATATTTACACATTCCTAACCTAAGTTCTGTCATTTTCCTTAGGCAAACCTAGTACTTATCTAAATCTGTCACAAGTGTTTCTGTTGGTAGTTGATTAGTCGATAGTTGATAAAAGATAGTTTTAGAGAATTGTTTAGAAAGAAGGCTATGTCATTGATTTCTTAGATGATTAATTATAAGATACCAATTGCCCATTTATAGGCTAAAGTCACCAAACTCTTAATGATGGTGAATATTTCTACATTACATTAGTTTTTTCTAGAGTTTTCATGATAGATGAGTATCATGATAGTTCTAGGTTCTTCTATCATTTTCATATACTTATAGTTCTAGATTGTTCTACCATATTCATAAACATTATAGTCCTAGGATCTTCTACCATTTTCATACATATTATATTTAAGAATATTCTAGAAATTTGTAGAAATTTCAACACTCATCCTTGATGAAAATTTCTGTGACTCCAAGCATAGCTCGTAGCTCTTCAAATCTTGGTCTCAGCAACGCCTTCGTGAATATGTTTGCAATTTGATCTTCTGTTCTGTAGTAGACGAGTTTGATCTCTTTAGTTGCTTCAGCTTCTCTAATAAATGGATACTTGATTGGTCTGTGTTTTGTTCTATTGTGATGTACTGGATTTTTCGCCATTGCAATTGTTAATTTGTTATCGCAATTGATTTTAGTAGGCCCATCATGTTTTCTCCCATGTCTTCAAGTATCCTACTAAGCCATATAGCTTGAGTCGTTACTTTAGCAACTGCCATGTAATACCCCGTATTTATCTAAATGCTCAATTGGATATCAAATGAGATCAGATGAGTATCTATGTGCTATATCTTTGGTAAATTGGATTAATGGAATCCTCTAAATACTTTAAGTATTGTTAATTCGAATCAATAGAACAACTGGAGACCTCTGAAGAGATCAATTATCTTATTAAAGACACGGATTAATATTTATTAATCCGAGAAAGTAATTTATGGTAACTCTAATAATTGATCAATTGGTGTGAGACGATAAAATATCAATTGGAGATATTTTGCCCTGTTGGATTATATTATATTATAAGTTTATATATATATATATATAAGAAATAGAAAGAGAAAGAAAAGAAAGTTAGTAAAGAAAAAGAAAAGAAGAAAGTGGGAGAAAGAAGAGAAATAGGAAAATGGAAAAGAAGGAAGAGCTGAGATCTTCATCACCTCTTCATCGTTTCATCATCTTCTTGAAACTCCTCTTCGAATATCAGGTGGGTTCTAGTTAGAGACTCTAAGTTCTAGAAATATAAGTTTAGAACTTAGGTTAGATTTGAGAGAAAATGATTTAACGGTTAAATCAATTAATCTAACGGTTGAAAATCGATACAAATTGCGTAGTATAATCGTAATATGCATATGAACATTGTTGAAGATGTTTTGGTTTGGGAAAAGTTGGATTTTGAGGTTGGGAACCATGTGAAGCGCAGAAAAAGAATTATGGTTCTGATGCGTTTCACCAGGCGAATTTTGAAGCGCCAGGCGAATCAGGTTTCGCCGCTGCTTCGCCGGGCGAAGTACTGGCGAGGAGGAATTCGCCAAGCGAAATCCTAAATCGTCGGGCGAAAATGAAGAGACAGAACATGTTTTGGCTACTGGAAATTTTGGGTTTTCTAAAATGAGGTTTCGCCGCTGTTTCGTTAGGCGAAGTACTGGCGAAGAGGGATTCGCCAGGAGAAATCCTTAACCGCCAGGTGACTCTGGCAGTTTTTCAATAATTTCCTTTTCTTTAAAAATCCATAACTTATGATGTCGGATTGATTATTTTAGTGGAAAATGAATGAAAATAAAGTTATACGATATGTTGTAAATCCATATCTTTTGGATCGTAAATCCGATCGAGGCATAATTATAGCCAATGTAAAGCTGTGAAAATATCCTACGGGATAAAAGTGAAAAGTATTGATTTTGATACCCGATAAAATGAATCGGAGGGAACCCGGAAGTGATGTTTTATGTGATGTGCTATAAATATTAGTGTGAGACCATGATTTTAACCAAGGATGCTTGATAGAGGGTAGTGGTGGCTTGTATGCTTTAAAAATGTGTATGAACTACTATGTGGATTATGTTTGATATGTTATGCTATCTTGTGTGTTTTGTGATTGATGTTGTAATATGCTTGTCTAATATTGTTGTTGAACATAATTGAGAAATGTCATGCTTAAAATGAATTAGGAAGAGTGAGAAAGCTTACCCCAAACAAGTGTTAGATCCTAGAGATGTAACTAGGATTTGGTAAAGGTTTAAAGGGCAATGCTATGCATCGACACTAGAAGAGTGTCTTTGAGAAGTAGTTGTCAGTGGAGGTTTGTAACTTATCCCTTAATAAATATTAGTGACCCGTGTTTAATCCTCAGGTGTAGGATGGTCGGGGAAAGTATTTATTAAGTATGTATCCCTTAATAAATATTAGTGACCCGTGTTTAATCCTCTGGTGTAGGATGGTCGGGGAAATTATTTATTAAGTATGTATCCCTTAATAAATATTAGTGATTCGTGTTTAATCCTCTGGTGTAGGATGGATGGGGAAAGTATTTATTAAGTATGTATCCCTTAATAAATATTAGTGACCCGTGTTTAATCCTCTGGTGTAGGATGGTTGGGGAAAGTATTTATTAAGTAAGTAACTGTGACACGTGTTTAATCTCCTTGTGTGGGATGGCCGGGGAAAGTTACTTAGTGGTTGGTACCGTGACCCGTGTTTAATCTCTTTGAGTGGGATGGCCGGGGAAAGTACCAATTGTAGATAACCGTGACCCGTGTTAAATCTCTTTGAGCGGGATGGCCGGGGAAAGTTATCTACATTAAGGATCCATGACCTGTGTTTAATCTCTTTGAGCGGAATGGTCGGGGAAAGATTCCTTAACTAGTTGTAGTTTTGTGTATGGCGCGATTGTTTCTCTAGTAAAAAATGTTTGAACTCAAGGTCTAGTTCCTTTCCCTCGACTTGAGTTAGGTTAAGATAGAACCCAGTAAAGCCGAGAGAATCCATAAGATAGGGAACTCACTGAGATTTGATGTATCTCACCCCACTATTGTTGATTATTTTTAGGAGGTATTTGCAGGTTTGATTTACAAGTGGAGCTATGCTGGGATGTTTCAAGAGAAGCTTAGTTGAGCTTATTCCGCTGTGTATTTGTTGTATACAATTGAGGATATTGTATATTGATCTTAGATTTTTGTTTTGGCTAGTTTCCCTGTCTTGTACCATAGATTGTATTATGTTTTAGAAATGGTCAAGTATGTGAATTATTCCATTAGGCACTTATGATTGTGCCAGTACCAAATAAAACACTTGTATGGTATTATTCTAGATAAATATTATACAAGGCGTTACATGCCACATACTCTGCTTCTGTTGAGGATTGTGCTACCGTAGCTTGCTTCTTCGACGCCTAAAAGAAAATTCCTGATCCTAGTGAGAAAGCATAGCCAGAGGTGCTCTTCATGTCATCTACCGAACCTGCCCAATCACTGTCGGTGTAGCCAAGTAATCCTGAGTTGGTCTCGGTAGTGTACCATATACCTAATTCTTTTATTCCTTGTAGATACCTCAAAATTATTTTTCCTGCTCCAGAGTGTATTTGACTTGGGCTTTGCACGAATCTTGATAGAAGACTTGTAGCATACATTATGTCTGGCCGTGTAGCTGTCAAATATAAAAGGCTTCTAACTAGACTTTTGTATATGGAAGTATCATCTTTAGTGCTCCATCATTCTTCTGTAGTTTCTCATTTGTTATGAGTGGAGTAGCGACACGTTTACAACCATACATCTTGAATTTCTTAAGTAAGCCTTCTATGTATTTCTTTTGCGAGATGAATATTCCTTCATTTCTCTGACTTAGCTCTATTCTGAGGAAGTAACTCATCAAACCAAGAACGGTCATCTCAAAGGTCATTATCATGTCTTCTTAAAACTTCATCATCATCTTAGTATTATTTCCCGCGTAGATAAGATCGTATACATATAGAGAGAGTAAGAGAGGGTACTGACCTCGAGACTTGATGTAAAGTGTAGGCTCACTCTTGCTCCTCCTGAATCCTCAACCCATGAAATACAGATCGATTATGCTAAACCATGCTCGAGGTGCTTGCTTCAAACCGTAGAGTGCTTTTCTTAGTCTTAACACTTTGCTTTCTTCTCCTTCAAACATGAATCCTTGTGGCTTCTCCACATAGATCTCTTCTTCAAGTATGCCATTGAGGAAGGCAGGTTTGACATCTAGTTGATGGATACATGATAACACCAAAACACACTGCGTATTTGACTCGGATTGCACATGTTTATTATCATTTAATTGTTATTTTATTGCATTATGTTTGTGTTTTGTCTTATTTTTAGGTGAATTGTCCAATGAGAGCCTTTCACGAAGAAACGAAGCGAAACAGGCAAAAAACAGAGATTTTAGGGTTAAACTACACACATGGCGTTCCACATGGCGTTGGCCATGGGGGTGGCCATGAGGTGTAGGGGTTCTCCGACGACCAAACGGCTAGAAGACCACGTCCACCACCATTTACTCACATGGAGGACGACATACCTTGGTGGCGGGCGCCATCTTTCTTAAGGTGGAGGCAGTCCAGGGCGGTTGAGAGGTTAAAGCCATGACTAGAGGACTTTTCTCCCACGTATTTTGAAGGCCCAACTTGGCGTCCAAGGCAATGTTGCACTATAAGTAGGACTTTGTTTTTCACTTTTTGATCATCCACTCTTAGTCACAACATAGGCATAGAATCACTTTGTAAAAGCGATAATTCGTCACATCGAGGAATTATCGCACCATTGTTGTGAGCGAGTGTGGAGAAAATCGTAGAGTAGACGCTTGCCATTATTTTTTTTACTTGTCTTGTATCAGATTCGAGTCTCCGATTTGGAGCAGGTTTTTTATTCAATCACGGTCTATTATTTATTTATCTCGCATCACATTATTTTCGTTTATTTCCTGCACTGTCTTTACTTTCATTTATTTCTCGCACTGCCTTTATTTTATCGTTCTGATTTAATTTCTTTATTGGCTCGCACGTTTACTTTGATTTGTCTTGATTTATCTTATTGTTTCTGTTGTCACCTTTTCAAAACCAATTGCACACTTAACATGTTTTCCCTAAATGACTTATTCCGATAATCAATCATATGCTATGTTGTAAACCCTAGTCTTGTCCAGCTAAATTTGTAGTGCTGGAATGTGAGGATCGTCGTTTCAACGATACTCTATATGTTGTGTCTATAGGAATGCTTTAGGGGATGTTTTGATTTTAATGCAATTTTACTGTGGTTTTTCTTATCGGATATTACGAAAGTAGATCTGTGATTACGTCGGGTAAGATCGAGAGCCGTTCGACACTTAAGATAAAAGTTGGTTAGTTTTTTATTAAGAAACACAACGGAAACACTTTTTAAATCAATTACGGAAGTTTAATATTATTAGAAAGTGATTTTAAAACTATTTTTGGACGTGTTCATATGTTTAGGATCCTGTTGGCCGAGCATATGCCGAAACCCTTTTGTATTAAAAGTTTCCAATAAAAAGAACTTTTTAACTGAGTCTTAGAGGTAGTTATATTAAAAATGATTTTTCACTTTAACACAAGATACGACCGGTGTAGCGTGAGCGGCTGGTATAGATTAGAGGTCAAATCTTGTTCCGATTACGCTAACACAACGGTTCCTTTTTATTAACTCTTTTTCAAGGAAGCAAATATTTCCCCATAAGTAATTCTATTTAGATACGATAGGAGTATTGTCTGATCGATGTGAATTGCATTTCAGCATTGTTTCTCTGAATTAATTTCATTTTCATTATTTCCTTTGCACTTTGCAACCCTGTTTGACTAGCCTAAAATAGAACATCATAACAATAGTATTGATAGCTTGACATTGGTCTATGTGGGAATGATAATCCTTTTTATTACCCCGACTTAGTCCGTATACTTGCGGAAGGCATTAACAGCCAACGGATCAATACTCCATCCTTTTTGTGCCGCAAGAGCTATTAGAGCTCTAATGGTATCAAGACGAGCTACCGGTGCAAATGTCTCATTGTAGTCAATCTCAGGTTGTTGGGAGTAACCCTTAGCTACTAGTCTCGCCTTGTGTTTCTGTATGGTGCCATCAGGGTTGAGCTTTGTCTTACAGACCCACTTAAACCCAATGATATCTTTTCCAAGGGGACGATTTACTAACTCCCATGTGTTGTTTTTCTCAATCATCTTTATCTCTTCTTCCATTGCCTTGACCCATACTTCCTGCTTTGATGCTTCTTCAAAGTTTCTAGGTTCAAGTATGGCCAAGTTACAGGTTTCATATATGTCCACCAAAGATCTTACTCGTCTTGGAGTAGAATCTGGTGATGATAGTTCTTGATCTTGTTGTTGTGGTGGAAGAGAAGTAGAATCACCTGGGTTTTCTTTCTGTAACGCCCTGCATAATATATACCTAGAATAATACTATACAAGCATTTTATTTGGTACTGACGCCATTATAAGTGCCTAATGGCGTAATTCACATACTTGACCATTTAAAAAAACATAAAACCACTTATGTTACAAGATATGGAAATTAGCTAAAAAAAAAAACTAAGATCAATATACAATATCCTTCATTGTACAATAACAATTACACAGCGGAATAAGCTCAACTAAGCTTCTCTTAAAACATCCCAAGCATAGCTCCACTTGTAAATCAGACCTGCAAATGCTTCCTGAAAATAATCAACAATAATGGGGTGAGATATTAAATCTCAGTGAGTTCCCTATCTTATGGATTCTCTCGGCTTTACAGGGTTCCAGCCAAATCCTAACTCAAGTCAAGGGGAAGGGAAATGACCTTGAGTTCATGTTGAATGCAGAATAGGGCAAGCAGCAAAAATATTTATTTTCGGAAAGAATTCCCTCCGGGATTTATGTTGTGTCCACAGATATCAGTTCGAGGGAAAGAATGTCGTTCGACAATCTCTCGCGTTTATGAGTTTGGATTAAATTGGTTTCAAACAAGAAAACAGAAAAGTAAATATTAAAACATAAAAAGAAATCATTCTTCAGAGAAAAGAACTTATCAAGCATACATATAAATCACTCGTCACAAACATATATTTATCGATCATTTTCACTATAATACAATACTCGTCAAAATCATCCAGTATCGCTCACAACAGTGTCCATCTCTGGCACACTGAGCTGAGAGAGCAACGGTATTACTCTCATCGTCACTCTCGCACACGACGCCTCGAAACACGGAAGGCATTTTTACAAACGAATCATTCGCCTAGCGAACCTCAAAAAATGGCATTTAAGTGCCTCTGAACAGTCAAACCGCCTATGCAAATTTCCAGAAGTTCACAGTGCGAACGATTTATTTGCCTAACGAATACTCGCTGCATAGTTTGCAAAGCGAACTTTGGTCCTTTTCTCCCCTGTCCAATTCTGGACTCCTTCGTTGGGGCCTTCGCTGGACCTTCGCAAAGCGAACATTCGCTGTCAACTCGCAAAGCGAACTTGACAACAAACCAGTCCTTATTTTGACCAAAAGTTTTGAACCGTATCTCTGATTTATGCATGGTCGGAAGCGCTGGAAAGCTTATTCAATGATCTTCATGAATATGGAAAGATAACCTTGATTGAATACCTACAAAAAATGAGATAAAATCAATTAAACTCAGAAATATTTACTTGTTACGCAATATATACACTAAAATGTAAAGTAAACGTATTTATAAACAAATTGGGGTTTATTCGAACGATTTAGACAAAAAGTATCGATAAGTGCAACAAAACATATATACAAAAATAGGTAAAATTTGCACTTATCAAACTCTCTCCAACTTACATAATTGTTTGTCCTCAAATAAAGATCAAGTGACTCAAAGAAACGAAAGCAATAACCAAAGAATCACGAATCAACAGGATTTGAAAACGGAAAACAAATGCAATGGTTCAATCGAAAATGGTACACACAAAATAAATAATTATCACTAAACTACAACGACAACATAGTCTCGAAACAAATTCAAAATACAAAAATCATGCCAAAAATTCTAAAACAACACAAGTTCCAATGTGAATCACACCTAGCAAAAACAATCATCGGTAGATGAAAAACACAAAATGAGGTTCTTATCACTCACACAACAATCATGCAAACAATAGACTAAATTATGCAACCATCCAAAAATCATATTGAACATATAAAGGCAAGAATCACAAGGACTTTCAAGGTTGTAGCGTGGTCGGGTAAACAAACAAGGGGAAATTTCTATAGGTAATTGAAACAAAAACTTGCCTAAACCTAAGGGAGTGATCAACTCACAAAGACTCAAACACAAAAATTCCAATCAGCTTCTTCCAAAATCCCAAGTGTTACACAACACACAATACTTATTTAGCACAATTATTGAACTCTTTTAGTTTCCTTTCTCAAGGATTTTCTTTTTCTTTCTTTTTCACTTTTTTCTTTTCTTTTCTTTGTCATATTTTTCTCTTTTTTTCTTTTCTTTTTCAATCCTCATAGAATTCAACCAATGAGTAAACAATCATTCTCTCCCCAACTTGAATTCAACCACATCATCATGTGAATACTCCCTACTTTCTAAGGCAAGGAAAAAATCCATACACCAACACAAATTTGAGGTCCAAGATAAAACAAAATCCAATAAAAAATAAGTGAACTAAATATTCATAGACAAGCATTAAGTTCAAATAAAACATGGATCAAAAAGCTCAAAGGGGTTACAAATGATCACATACTCACAAGGTGAATTGACTATTTGGCTAAGGTAGTTGTGCTCAAAATGAAACAAAATTGCCTTGAGCCTTTTCATGCTTTCATATAATCAACACAAACAAAAGATTAAGCATAATAAAATCCAGTTAGAACAAGAATGTTGGTATTCCGCGCATATATGAACAAATGGAAAGCTACCTCACAAAAAGGTTGGGAACTAAAGTGATTCACACAAGAACAAGTATACAAAAGAATGAATGGCATGAAAGTTTGTAAAAGGCCTAAGTATCATGAATATGCTAAAGTCTAAAAAGCGATAAACACATACCTTGGACATGTACAAAACTTAAGAATATCATTACCATACATCCGCAAGTTGAAACGATCAAACTTGGAACATCACCAAAACTTGCTCAAGCTACTCAAAACAAGCTCATTGACAAACACAATAACTATTAATATACACAAACTGAAAAACCGACAAAAATTCATTAAACAAGTTGTAAAGTGAAGATTTGAGAAATTTACGAAAAATCCGAGTACAACTTGTTTAATGAATGTTCACTACACTACCTAAGTTAGAATGAAAAAGTAATAACGAAACAAAAACAAAAACAAAAAAAAATGCTTGTTTTACGTCGTAAGCTCGACGCCTTTACAATGCTTAGCAAGCAACTTCCTTCATTCATGCCATGGTGATGCCTCGCCGCGCAAACCAAAAGCAAGTGTCCTAACAAAACACTTAAACAAACGTTAATCTACAAGTATCAGTATAACAAGTGAAAATATACAATATGTACGATATCTATAAAACTCCAAAACTAAGAAACTATCGCAATGCAATTCAATATCAAAACCGATCCCCGACAACGATGCCATTTTGTTGAATGCAGAATAGGGCAAGAAGCAAAAATATTTATTTTTTGAAAGAATTCCCTCCGGGATTTATGTCGTGTCCACAGAGACCGGTTCGAGGGAAAGAATGTCGTTCGACAATCTCTCACGTTTATGAGTTTGGATTAAATTGGTTTCAAACAAGAAAACATAAAAGTAAATATTAAAACATAAAAAGAAATCATTCTTCAGAGAAAAGAACTTATCAAGCATACATATAATCCACTGGTCACAAAAATAAATTTATCGATCATTTTCACTATAATACTATACTCATCAAAATCATCTAGTATCGCTCACAGTAGTGTCCATCTCTGGCACACTGAGCTGAGAGAGCAACCGTATTACTCTCGTCGTCACTCTCACGCACGACCCCTCGAAACACGGAAGGCATTAAGTTCCAACACCATAAAGATTATTATCTAAATCTATCTCTAGCATCTAGACAATAGATATCCATCCCTAATCAAGATTCGTGATGTTTATCTCTAACACAACACAAATCCAAACATAAATGCAAAAAAGATCAAGGAAGACATCGATAATGATTTTTAAAGCAGATTTTATACAATATTATGATCAACAAAGATACATATGTTCATAGTAAATATACAAACACCCAACAAAAAGAGATTACAAAGAGAAGAGAAGAAGAGGAACCAAATATTTCTTGGTTTGTCAACACCAATCAACGAGAGATTCGACTCCGGATCATCCATATGCAAGCTCCAATGTTGTTTTCTAAGCTAATCTACTGAAAAATGAAGTTTGATGGAGTTGGGAGCAAAAATTACCCAAACCATAACCTAAAAACTGACTGAAATGAACTATATACAATTACAAATCTGTCACGTTCTCTTTGCGAACGAATCATTCGCCTAGCGAACCTCAAAAAATGGCACTTAAGTGCCTCTGAACAGTCAAACCGCCTTTTCAAATTTCCAGAAGTTCGCAGTGCGAACGATTTATTCGCCTAGCAAATACTCGCTGCACAGTTCGCAAAGCGAACTTTGGTCCTTTTCTCCCCTGTCCAATTCTGGACTCCTTCGCTGGGGCCTTCGCTGGACCTTCGCAAAGCGAACATTCGCTGTTAACTTGCTAAGCGAACTTGACAGCAAACCAGTCCTTATTTTGACCACAACTTCTGAACCGTATCTCTGATTTACGCACGGTCGGAAGCGCTGGAAAGCTTATTCAATGCTCTTCATGAATATGGCAAGATAACCTTTATTGAATACCTACAAAAAATGATATAAAATCAATTAAACTAAGTAATATTTACACGATACGCAATATATACACTAAAATGTAAAGTAAACGTATTTATAAACAAATTGGGGTTTATTCGAACTATATAGACAAAAAGTATCGATAAGTGCAACAAAACATATATACAAAAATAGGTACAATTTGTACTTATCAAACTCTCTCCAACTTACATAATTGTTTGTCCACACATAAAGATCAAGCGACTCAAAGAAATAAAAGCAATAACCAAAGAATCACGAATCAACAGGTTTTGAAAATGGAGAACAAATGCAATGGTTCAATCGAAAATGGTACACACAAAATAAATACTTATCACTAAACTACAACGACAACATAGTCACGAAACAAATGCAAAATACAAAAATCATGCCAAAAATTCTAAAACAACACAAGTTCCAATGTGAATCACACCTAGCAAAAACAATCATCGGTAGATGAAAAACACAAAATGAGGTTCTTATCACTCACACAACAATCATGCAAACAATAGACTAAATTATGCAACCATCCAAAAATCATATTGAACATATAAAGGCAAGAATTACAAGGACTTTCAAGGTTGTAGCGTGGTCGGGTAAACAAGCAATGGGCAATTTCTAAAGGTAATTGAAATAAAAACTTGCCTAAACCTAAGGGAGTGATCAACTCACAAAGACTCAAACATAAAAATTCCAATCAGCTTCTTCCAAAATCCCAAGTGTTACACAACACACAATACTTATTTAGCACAATTATTGAACTCTTTTTGTTTCCTTTCTCAAGGATTTTCTTTTTCTTTCTTTTTCACTTTTTTCTTTTCTTTTCTTTGTCATATTTTTCTCTTTTTTTCTTTTCTTTTTCAATCCTCATAGAATTCAACCAATGAGTAAATAATCATTTTCTCCCCAACTTTAATTCAACCACATCATCATGTGAATACTCCCTACTTTTTAAGGCAAGGAAAAAATCCATACAACAACACAAAGTTGAGGTCCAAGAAAAAACAAAATCCAATAAAAAATAAGTGAACTAAATATTCATAGACAAGCATTAAGTTCAAATAAAACATGGATCAAAAAGCTCAAAGGGGTTACAAATGTTCACACACTCACAAGGTGAATTGACTATTTGGCTAAGGTGTTGTGCTCAAAATGAAACAAAATTTCCTTGAGCCTTTTCATGCTTTCATATAATCAACACAAACAAAAGATTAAGCATAATAAAATCCAGTTAGAACAAGAATGTTGGTACTCCGCGCATATATGAACAATGGAAAGATACCTCACAAAAAGGTTGGGAACTAAAGTGATTCACACAAGAACAAGTATACAAAAGAATGAATGGCATGAAAGTTTGTAAAAAGCCTAAGTATCATGAATATGCTAAAGTCTAGAAAGCGATAAACACATACCTTGGACGTGTACAAAACTTAACAATATCATTACCATACATCCGCAAGTTGAAACGATCAAACTTGGATCATCACCAAAACTTGCTCAAGCTACTCAAAACAAGTTCATTGACAAACGCGATAACTATTAATATACACAAACTGAAAAACCAACAAAAATTCATTAAACAAGTTGTAAAGTGAAGATTTGAAAATTTTACAAAAAATCCGAGTACAACTTGTTTAATGAATGTTCACTACACTACCTAAGTTAGAATGAAAAAGTAATAACGAAACAAAAACAAAAACGAAAAAACATGCTTGTTTTACGTCGTAAGCTCGACGCTTTTACAATGCTTAGCTAGCAACTTCCTTCATTCATGCCATGGTAATGCCTCATCGTGCAAACCAAAAGCAAGTGTCCTAACAAAACACTTAAACAAACGTTAATCTACAAGTATCAGTATAACAAGTGAAAATATACAATATGTACGATATCTACAAAACTCAAAAACGAAGAAACTATCGCAATGCAATTCAATATCAAAAACGATCCCCGGCAACGGTGCCATTTTGTTGAATGCAGAATATGGCAAGCAGCAAAAATATTTATTTTTTGAAAGAATTCCCTCCGGGATTTATCTCGTGTCCACAGAGATCGGTTCGAGGGAAAGAATGTCGTTCGACAATCTCTCGCGTTTATGAGTTTGGATTAAATTGGTTTCAACAAAGAAAACAGAAAAGTAAATATTAAAACATAAAAAGAAATCATTCTTCAGAGAAAAAAACTTATCAAGCATACATATAATCCACTCGTCACAAAAATAAATTTATCAATCATTTTCTCTATAATACAATACTCGTCAAAATCATCCAGTATCGCTCACAACAGTGTCCATCTCTGGCACACTGAGCTGAGAGAGCAACCATATTACTCTCGTCGTCACTCTCGTGCACGACGCCTCGAAACACGGAAGGCATTAAGTTCCGACACCATAAAGATTATTATCTAAATCTATCTCTAGCATCTAGACAATAGATATCCATCCCTAATCAAGATTCATGATGTTTATCTCTAACACAACACAAATCCAAACATAAATGCGAAAAAGATCAAGGAAGACATCGATAATGATTTGTAAGGCAGATTTTATACAATATTATGATCAACAAAGATACATATGTTCATAGTAAATATACAAACACCCAACAAAAAGAGATTACAAAGAGAAGAGAAGAAGAGGAACCAAATATTTCTTGGTTTGTCAACACCAATCGACGAGAGATTCGACTCCGGATCATCCATATGCAAGCTCCAATGTTGTTTTCTAAGCTAATCTACTGAAAAATGAAGTTTGATGGAGTTGGGAGCAAAAATTACCCAAACCATAACCTAAAAAGTGACTGAAATGAACTATATACAATTACAAATCTGTCACGTTCGCTTTTCAAACGAATCATTCGCCTAGAGAACTTCAAAAAATGGCACTTAAGTGCCTCTGAACAGTCAAACCGCCTATGCAAATTTCCAGAAGTTCACAGTGCGAACGATTTATTCGCCTAGCGAATACTCGCTGCACAGTTTGCAAAGCGAACTTTGGTACTTTTCTCCCCTGTCCAATTCTGGACTCCTTCGCTGGGGCCTTCGCTGGACCTTCGCAAAGCGAACATTCGCTGTCAACTCGCAAAGCAAACTTGACAGCAAACCGGTCCTTATTTTGACCACAACTTCTGAACCGTATCTCGGATTTACGCACGGTCGGAAGCGCTGGAAAGCTTATTCAATGCTCTTCATGAATATGGCAAGATAACCTTGATTGAATACCTACAAAAAATGAGGTAAAATTAATTAAACTCAGTAATATTTACACGATACGCAATATAAACACTAAAATGTAAAGTAAACGTATTTATAAACAAATTGGGGTTTATTCGAACGATATAGACAAAAAGTATCGATAAGTGCAACAAAACATATATACAAAAATAAGTACAATTTGCATTTATCAGTTCACAATCTTACACTATATGGAAACATGTTCATGAGTTCAATAACTCAATATTTATCACTAATCGGTATCACATACCAAGGCATTTTTCCCCGACCAACCCTTCAAGAGAGTTTCAACACGGGTCACGGATCCTTAAATGTAGACATCCATTCCCGGCCAACCCTTCCAAGAGTTCTCGACACGGGTCCCGGAAGGTAACATAGATAACTGTCCCCGGCCATCCTACACAAGAGGATCTCGACACGGATCACGATTATCTAAACGCGGGTACTTTCCCCGGCCATCCTACACAAGAGGATCTCGACACGGGTCACTAATACCACCCACTAAGCAACTTTCCCCGGCCATCCCACATAGGAGGATATCAACACGGGTCACGGGTACTTACTTAATAAATACTTTCCCCGGCTATCCCACACAAGAGGATATCGACACGGGTCACTAATATTTATTAAGGGATAAGAACGGTTCTGATTATGTGATCTCACACAAAAACGTGATTGTATTCGACAATCACAAGGCCACATTCACCTTATCTCAAAAATACAAAGGTTCATACACATGTTCCATATTAGTGTTTCACTCTTTCTATACCATTCAATAATGGACACACGCCTCGGTCTCTTTTGCACGCGCGTTGTCATTAAGTTATTCAACAATTTCCTAGCTCATTACTAGGTTCCAATCTAAGTTTCATGGTAAGGTTTCCTCACTCTACCTATTCCATATTTTTAACATGCCTTTTCTCTCGATCATGTTTTACAACAATATTAGACAAAGCATATTACAATTGCATTTTATAATAATTCAATCACAAGTCATATTACTCTTAGGTTCCCTCTGATTTATTTAATCGAGTATCGAAAACAATATTTCTCAATCTTATCCCGTAGGATATTTTCACAGCTTTGCATCGGCTATAACCATGTCTCGATCGGATTTACGATCCAAAAGATATGGATTTCCAACATATCACATAACCATTATTTTCATTCATTTTTCACTAAAATAATTAATCCCACATCATACCTATAATTTTCACTTTTTATTGGGTAGAATATTCTCATAGCTTTCCATCGGTACCAAGAACGCTCAATTCGGGTATACGAATCGAAAGTTATGGATTTTTAAAGAAAAAGGAATTTATTTGAAAACTCCCAGGAGCGCCCGGCGGTACAAATTTTGCCCGGCGGTGCCCCTTCGCCTATACTTTACCCGGCGAAGCAGCGGCGTAAATACCATATCCAAAACTCAAAAGTTAAAGAATCAAAACATGTTGCGCCTCTTGGCTTTCGCCCGGCGGAGCAGCGACGCAAGGCTCGGGTCGCCCGGCGCTCAAAGCACCGCCCGACGGTGCGTATCAGAAACAGCATTTCTCAGCTGCGTGTTTAGGGTTCCAAGGGCCTCAAATTCACCCTTTCTACACCATATCGTTTACCCACTTCAAAACAAGTATCAACAATTGATCCTATGCATATTAAAACTACACTACGCAATTCATATTGAATTTCATCCGTTAGATTTCATTTTCTCTCAAATCTAACCTAAGTAAAAACTTATATTTCTCGAACTTAGAGTGTCTAACTAGAACCCACCTGATAATCGAAGAGGAGGTTGAAGAAGATGAGATGGTGAATCTAAGCTTCTTCTTCTTCTTCCAAGACTTTCTCTTCTTCTTTCTCTTCTTTCCTCTTTTCTCTGTTTTTCTTCTTCTTTCTATTTCTTTTGTTTCCTTCTCTCACCACATATATATATATATATATATATATATATAAACTTATTATATATTATAAATCCAACAGGGTAAAATATCTCCAATTGATATTTTGTCGTTTCAAACCAATTAATCAATTATTAGAGTTACCTTAATATACTCTCTCGAACTAATAGTTAATGATCTGTCTCTTTCATTAAATAATTGATCTCTTCATAGCTCATTATTTGCTCTAATGATCCTAATTGATAACACTTAATGTACTTAGAGGATTCTATTAATCCAATTATCCAAAGATAGAGTACACAAATGCTCATCTGATCTCATCTGATGTCCAATTGAGCATTTAGATAATATGGGGTATTACACTCTCCCCCCCCCCTTTAAATTGAAATTCATCCCCGAATTTCCTCTATTCAACAACAATCACAATCTGCATTACTGCCTTAGATCTATACTTTAACTTGACTTCACAGACCAAAATCTTTGTTTTCACAATTCATCAAACTCTACGTCCTTAGTCATACTCTTATTCCAATATTGGGTTATCTTTCAACTTGCTTTTCCCAAAATTCATCTGTTGTTTCATACAAAGAGACATGGTCACATCTCGGGGTGGCAAGACGGGCCCGGCCCGTTGGACATGCCCGTTTTACCTGCACTTTAGTGCGGGGTGGGCCAAAGGTTTAGGCCCTCACCCTCTAATATGTCCTCCCCGCTCCGCCCCATTTTCTTTGCGGGCTTTTGTGGGCACAAACATTTACATAAAATTTTGCGTTTTTAGGCTTAAAAGGTACAGTGCCCGCGGGCTTTTCCTGCCCCGCCCTCACTTTTTTGCGGGGTGGGCATAGGTTTTAGGCCCGCATCCTCAACTATGACCGTCCTGCCCCGCCCCGTTTTTTTGTGGGCATTTACGGGGCGGGCCTAAACGGGGTGGGCATGCCCGTTTGCCACCCTTAGTCACATCCTACCTTCGGCAAAAATGTACCATTCTATACTCCTCTGCTGAGTCACAACAATATCACAACATCTTATCTCAAATTAAGACAACAATACTCAACACATCTTAGCGATGTAATTCAGTGAATTCTTAAATTCACGCAATCATCGACGATTTATCTTTTCATAAATCCTTCAACATCCAAAACCACTTCATAATTAATCAAACGACTTCTTTACCAGTTTCATCTGGTCTGATGCTATACATCGTAACCATTAAATCCGATATTTCCTTTATTTCGTGTCACACCAAAAAAGTAACACACTTAAAACAAGATCTCCTTATTTCCATACTTACAAGCGATAATCCTTCTAAATTCTTATTATTCTGATATACCTCTTTCATCTATCACCTTCCAATGCACAATCCACAATTCTAACAATAGAACACCACAAATTCTAATAGTCTGCGAAGAAACGCACTTATCCACTGGGGTCCTTAATAACCAATCGGCACAAGAACTTACTGAAGTCCTATGGTAGAACAATTTCCTCACCGACACACAATATCTTAACATCGGTCCAAAACTTTCCAGACGGTAGAGGTATAGGAGTCACACTGTTATAACCATGACATATACACTTCTCAATCCCTTCTAAACTCGAACCAATACATACAAAATAGTTTACGAACTTCCGGTTCTGGTCACCACTCTCCATACCGAATTTCTTACGAGTTTCTGACTCACTCAAGGTTTCTTGTTGACACGAGATCTCAACCAATAGTACGTAACATCATCACGGAACTTCAATCACATGTGAGTCACCATTTAACCAAAACTTAAACCATTCAAGGCACAATTGTGAGTTTCCATACTACTTATCAATTCACATACAACACTCCACACACCCACAATTTCGAAGGCCATGCCACATTTCTCAATTGAATCCACTTTACTCATTCGTTATGTTCCATAAACGATTCCAAGTTACATGCTCAGCTTCGGAACGTCCAATTCTTACTCGTACTTGGAAGGATAACTTTCAAATTCCTACTTCTGATTAAAGTACAACTGTACACATCTGGTACCCCTCTCACGGAGCCTAAATCCACTACCATGAACTCATGGAAGTTAACGATTACTAAACTCTGACCAACCGCTCATATCTTAATAACACCATAATTAAGTATCAAAATATTCCTTGCGAGATCAATACTTCGTGAGTATTCTCTAATTTCGTCCTTAACGCTCTCAACAGTAATGATAACGATACACCTAAGACTTTCTCACACTCAACACAATTCAGAAGATTACTTTCCCAAAAGTCAAACTCCCTTGTCGCCTACATAAATGGTCAACTATGCAACACCTTTCAGAAGTTCCGATATCGAAACACAAATCCTTCTTTGATTTACTTGCAATCCCGTTCTCCATTCACACAATACTCTCTAATCGGAGTAACGTAAGGTAACAAAACACAGATGATGGTTCCTAAGGGATTTCACAATTTACACACACGTTAATCGATTACTCGTCTGAGGTTAATCGGTTAACTCCTCAAAATTCAGCACAAAATACCATCCTTGCACGTGTTAATCAGTTACATTGCTGCAGAAACTTAAACCCAATTCCTTCTTAATTCAAAGCCATCCCTACTCACCCCTTCAATCCGATTTGTTCTATCTCATAATATCATTCTTAACTCACGACCTCTTAACTTGTATAACATTCACCAACCATGATCCACTCAAGGTAATACAGAACAAAGTTAAAACATTCAGATGACACACTCCAACCAAATGACAAGGCAAAATTGTAAATTATGTCGCAGTCACACGACGAATCGTTGGCGGGATAGTTCATTCTCTCCTCATACCACTACGCTAGAAGAAAGCCAATAATGACGACATTATAGGGTCTCAACCACCACTCATACTTGATTCGCCCATAAGCAAAATCCAACACACAACCATCACACGGTACTACGAAAATGATGGACATATCATGTCAAGCATACAACCTTGTCCTCTCACTTGAATTCCTTGGTGAGAAATAAAACAACAACTTTCTTAATCCAACAAAAGGTAGATTCCGAATATTTCGATTATTCATAAATATAGAAGTTTCTCTATAATTGCAAATAAATCGGGGCAATGCATCCTCTTGAAGAACCTTTCTATCATTTTTTACACACTAACCGGAATTTCTTACCCTTCACCTTCCATTGCACACCACACTTACACCAAATTACTTAATGGATGATTCACAACTGACAATTATCATCAACTATTTACAAAACTCTTCCGGTATAAACTGTTCCATAATTTACTGTTAGTCCGTAATAAGTCCTGATTTGCTTCTCGTTGTTTACTGCACTCTTACTCCTTAAAATACAACATTCACTGCTCCACAAGGTATGTCCCTTCATACTTGACTCAAGAATAAGAATCCATCACGTACACTTGTGACCACGATGCTACCACTACACTTGTTCTTAATACCGAGGTGTGACTTTCCTCAGTTCAGCTCGTACTACTAGGGTTCACGTGAGTGAATCATCTTTGATTACACTTCCTTAATTTTTATCTTCAACAACATCTTAAGGATTTTATCGCACATTCTTCCAAAAAACACATTTCGTTGTCATTTCCTCATAATATACTGTCGGTACCGTTTTCTACATCGTGTTTACTTTTGCTCTCCATTGTAATCCTCTTAGGTCCAAATATAAAACCATATTACTAAGATTCCCTTAAATCTAAGGTACTTACTTTGTTTCTTAATAAAAAATCCTTTCGGTCCGTATCACTACACTTTCCGTTACTAAGTGAAGCTCATTCTTTCTCCAACACAGCACCTTATACGGTTCCTTGGGTAATTTAACATTTCCAAATTGGTCTCTTATCATATACAGAAAATCCCGATGTAATATCTCGAACTTAATCTCTCTACATAACCGAATATACACAATTCATCACCCACTCTTCGTCCGACACATACTTGTTTCACTTGAAGCATGTAAACACATTCTTGTGTTCTTTCACACACTTCTTTACTACTTTAGGTTCCCATAAAAGCCGAACTTCCTTAACCCTCAAATTTTTGGCCAGTTGGAAGAAATTGTTCCGAACGCATTCCTTAAGGTACTCTCGTCCATTCAAGATACCATAACGACTTTAGAAACCGAAACACCAGTAACTATCTCATTTTTGGGCCTTACATCACACGTTCCACAAAACAACTTTTCTTTTTCACGGAATGAGATTTCTTGAAATCCTCATTCATACCAGTGGTCAATCCAGTTCTACAAGCGACTTTACATATTCCTCAATACCTTAACCAATCTTCCGCTAGAGATTCTTAACTTTCAAACTCCATCATTTCCAAAGGATTTCCCGAACAGCACTCCACTCTTCAATTCCATGCTACCCAAAACACAACTCCTACTAAGATCTCAACTGAGCTAAACAAAACTCCTCACTACTAACTCTTGGCTTGAGCCTACCCTCACAGCACAAGTTCCGACAACTCTTCGGAGTCCTCGTGGTCGCTCAACCATGATTCTACCTGTCACATACATAGTATTAGGTTGATCAGGCCCAACACTACATAGTATGATATTAAGATTCATGCTAGCAAGACACATTTAAGAGGCAGGAATAGATTTACTTATGATGTTTCAAGGCTAGGTCGAGGACACGACCTGCTCGATACCAACTGTAACGCCCTGTATAATATATTCCTAGAATAATACTATATAAACATTTTATTTGGTACTGACACCATCATAAGTGCCAAATGGCGTAATTCACATACTTGACCATTTAAAAAAACATAAAACCACTTATAGTACAAGATATGGAAATTAGCCAAAACAAAAAAAAACTAAGATCAATATACAATATCCTTCATTGTACAATAACAATTACATAGCAGAATAAGCTCAACTAAGCTTCTCTTGAAGCATCCCAAGCATAGCTCCACTTGTAAATCAAACCTGTAAATGCTTCCTGAAAATAATCAATAATAATGGGGTGAGATATTAAATCTCAAAGAGTTCCCTATCTTATGGATTCTCTCAGCTTTACAGGGTTCTAGCCAAATCCTAACTCAAGTCAAGGGGAAGGGATATGACCTTGAGTTCACAATCTCACAATATATGGAAACAAGTTCATGAGTTCAACAACTCAATATTTATCACTAATCGGTATCACATACCTGTCATACCCCAAATTTTGACCACTAAGATTTCCCATCATTGTGCAAATCATTATCACAATATGGAGGAACCATCATACTTCATCAATCTCCCCAAAGATGGGTGAGCATCCACTACAATCAAAATTAGGGTTTCAAGCCCTCTCAGAGTTCTTAGCCAAAGGATCAATCAAGGAATGACATGATCTTCAACTTGTCTAACCTCACAAACATCCATAATGGAACAAAAGGACTCCCACTTCAAGGATTAAGCACAAGGCTGCTCTCTTCTAGGTGGATCAAGTCTCAAGATTGACAGTGTCACCAAATTAGGGTTTTGGTCGACCAGGGCCTCCAAATGGAAATATTTCATCTGGGCACAAGCCAATGATCCAAAACCTAACCTAATATACTCCATGGAACCTCATGGACCCAATCATCAAGTCAATTTTGCCTTAGGGGATGCATTCATCAAAAATCAGAAATTAGGGTTTCTTGACCTAATTCACCCCTAAGTTGACTTTTGGGACAAACCATGAGCCAAGACCTCAAGAGGGGGTTTGAGAGTCTATAATGAACTATATTGATCCATTTGGAACAATGGATTAATCCAAGAAGCTTGAGCAACAAGTCTCAATTTCATCTGCACCACAATTAGGGTTTTAAGGAAAAAGTCAACTGTAACTTTGACTTTTGACCAGGACATGTTCCCAAGCCCTAAGACATGATTCAATATGCCCTATGACACCCATGTAACATGTCCATCAAGTTTGATTTAGGTCAAGGACATGATTTCCTGAAGAATTGCACAGTTTGGAATTCCTCTGATAAAAAGTCAACTGTACACAAAAGTCAACTTTGACTTTTTGAGATTTTTCACCAAAATGGATTTTAAACCCTAAAATGATGTTAATGTATGATTTGAATCATCATTCATCAAGAAAAATCAAGAAAAGTTGGATAACTTGTAAAAGGGGTAACCATAAAAACTTAGAAAATTTTCTAAGTTAAAAATAAAGTGACAAGGGTCCCAACTTTGGAGGATCATAACTCCTAAACCACAAAGCCATTTTTCCTCATCCAAATATGGATTTGTAGCCCTCATTACCCTCTACAAAAACTTCAACTAGACCTAAGTCCAATTCATTAAGGATTTTGAGTTATGGAGTGATCAAAGTGGCTGAAAAATGAAAATGTCACTTTTTCCAACACTTAGTGAAATTTTCACTAAGTCTAAATCTGTCTTCACTTTTTGCCAAATGTAGGGGGATTTTTCACTTGGATTCAAAAGAGATCAAAACCAAACATGTTCAAACAGTTGTTGTATCATGTGAGGGCTTTCCAAAATGGCTAAGAACATTACCAAATTTAACTTACACCATGAGATATGACATTGGCAAGTTGCCTTGCTGAAATCTGTCAAAGGCAAGGCAGAATTTGCAATTTTGCTCGATTTACCAAAATCAGCCAAATTCAAATGCTCCTATCCACTTGGACACATCTGAGGATTGAATCTAAAGGGGACAATCACTGAGCCAAGCCTCCAAAGTCCATGGAACAAGAAATAGCATGTTGAACCTAGAATAGCCAAAATAGGGACAAGACTCCAAATTTGGATTGAACCATTCAATGGAAGCATCAAGGTGGCATGGACTGAGCCATTCTCATCTGAAATCAGACAAGACTTATCCAAGACCAAGGGAACCAAAGCTCTGTGCTCTAACCTCTAGTCAATGGCTAGAGGAGACTTGGATTTTCATTGGCCAACATTGGCCAAACTTACTTAGCAGTTGCCATTCACTATTCCTTGCAAAACAAACTTGCTATACTATAAATAGAGCTCAATTGTGATCAGTTTGAGTACACCAAAGCCATCAAACAGATGTTTTCCTCAAAACTATAAGACCCATTCAAAACTCTTGGGCCTCTAATAGAGTGTAAGACCCAACCCCCTTTTAACCAAAACATTTTGGGCCTCACTTATCGTATAAGTCCCTCCGCGTTAAAAGAAAACCTCGGCGCGATCGCCATTTCAAACGAAAAAATCATCTGGGCCTACCCTCGTGTTATAAGCCCCACTCTTTTTCTTTAATAACTTTTTGGGCCTCTAATAGAGTGTAAGACCCAACTCCCTTTGTACAGAAAACAATTTTTGGGCCTCAGTCACTTGTATAAGTCCCCCTGTACAAATTCAAACAGTGCGCTCACTGATAAAACCCTGGGCCTCTCCTTGAGCTGTAAGCCCCAAATCTTTCTTTTCCAAAGCACTTTCTCCTTTGATTTTGAATATACTGTTGTTTTCAATCTTTCTTTGTTAAACAACTAACCAAACAACATGGAAGCTCTACAACTAAGTAAGTGGTTATTGCTTTCATTTACCACTTTCATATACATATAACTGTATTGTGGGGTTGTTTCACTGTAAGTCTTCTTTCATAAACTCATATCAACTGTGTAATAATAGTATAGATATTTTGAGTTTCCCCAGCAACTACGTCAAGAACTAGGTGACGTCGTTTCGTTTATTCATAGAAATAGACAACTAGATCCCCAATAGGATCACCAGATACAGTCTTCTCTTCGGCTGTCCTCATTAGGAATTGTCAAGAAACTCTACTCCCAGAGATGAATGTATTCTCCGTGAATGGCATCGTTGAGTTTCTTCCAAATTCTCGAACTTTCCTGACTTGATATATTCCTTGTGAATAGCTTACCTTGAATTTCTCGGGGTTTGGGGACCCACGGGCTTCTTAAAAGCATCGGCCTCCTCTTGGGCATCATACAAGGACCCACAGGCTTCCTAAAAGCAACCCCTACCTCCTCTTGGGCTTAGTACAAGGACCCTACGGCTTCTTAGAAGTATTCACAGCCTCCTCTTAGGCTTCGTATAATGATCTCTTCCTCCGGGAATGATAACCTCCTCTTGGGCTTCGTACAAGGACCTCTCGGCTTCTTAAAAGTTTCCAGCCTCCTCTTGGGCTTCGTACAAATTGTCCCGACGACCTCCTAGAGGTATAGGAACAGAACTTAGTCATCTTCATTGAACAGTCCTTTCATAGAGTCTACTACTGTTTTTCAAAGCTTAGTACAAAAAATGACACTCTAGACTTGGACAGTCTAATCTCCTTGAGTCTCAAAGACATTCTCAAGTAACCCCTTCGTTAAATAGGAAGAAAACCCGTAGACTCGGACAGTCTCAATACCCTTCGAATTTTCGCTTCCTTAAAGAACAGGAAATATCCCTGATCCTCGAATAAAATCCATAAGTACAGTGTTGCTCATATAAGAACTGATTTTCTCTTTAAAATCAGTATACTGGACCTGTCACTTAACTGAACAACATTTAGCCTCTCTCTCAGGCTTTGTACGAGACACATAAGAGACTCCCTCGTTGAGTCAATCACCCTTTCGCCTCCATCTCGGGCTTTATACGAGATACAAAAAGGTTCTTATTGAGCCAAACAAATTTTAGCCTCCATCTCGGCCTTTGTACGAGATACAAAAACTCTCTTGTTGAGTCAAATAGCCTCCATCTCGGGCTTTATACGAGATACCAAAGGATTCCCTCGTTGAGTCAAAACCTTTTAGCCTCTCTCTCGGGCTTTGTATGAGACACATATTATCCTCCTCTTAGGCTTTGTATAAGAAAACCACTGGTTAATCCAATTAACCTTTTAGCATCAAAGTTGTGCCTCGTTCACAGTACACAAACATCAACAACTCCTTTCCCCTTCATCTAATTGTTGTAAGCGGCAAGCCTCTGGATCATCTACATCCATGCCACTGTCCCTCTTTTAGCATGAGAAATTCCTAAGGAAAGATGGCATTGCTCTACACTGAGTTAAAGTCTTCTCCTTCAGGTTAAAATCCCCTATAAAGGAAATTATGGCATTGCTAGGATCCGCGTATCCCGGTTAAAGTAATCCTCATTTATAACCAGTCACCCAACAGTTGTGACAGACAAACCCTTCTTTAGAGATGACAAATTCTCTCTAAAGTCGAGGTCCTTCAGCTTCACGTCTTGGGCTTTGAACAAGACACAAATAGACTTTTTAGCTTCACTTCTTGGGCTTTGAACAAGACACAAATAGACTTTTCAGCTTCACATCTTGGGCTTTAAACAAGATACAAACCACCTTTCGCTTCACGTCTTGGGCTTTGAACAAGACACCAAAACAACCATTTCCTCCCATAGAATAAGAGGAACTACGATCGCTCTGATTTCCCTGTTTCGGTAAACGGGAATACGTAGGCATAAGATTGAAAGAAAAATCTTAGCGAGCGCAATCAACAAAAAAACCAAAATCCCATACTCTCATGTATCTATCAAAAGCATCAGTCCTAACATCCTAATCCTCGTTCCCCGCCAGAAACCTTCTGTCTAGATAAAAAGAAAGAAACAGTATTGGCAAAAATACAAATAACCAGTACAAAGGCCCCCCCACATTGATAGCATCCGTAACCTAACAGACCGCTGTTTAAACTCAGTATGCAAAGCAGGGTTAATTGGAGACATCTATTTCCCTTCCTTCATCAGCTCACAATAGGATAAAAAATGAATCGACCTGTAGTAAACTCAACCGCAGAGAGCGGCCAGCGCTTAAGAACCGCGTCCAAAATCGCTCGCTACAGAAAAATGGCGCCCACCGTGGGGCCCTAAAATTCTTTCTTAAGCGTTTAAGGTGAAAACCTTGGACAAACCTTTTTCTCTTCACTTGTGTGAATACCACAGATTGGGGCTTCCGCCGGGGAACCCATTTTCTGCCAGGAACATAGGATTCATAGCTTTAAAGGTCTAGGATGTTTAGGACAAATATATATACTGCTTTTCCTAATTGCTATACATGTTTATTTTTCTTCTAATGGGAATGCGTGTGATGCCGCATGTGGAAAGATTTAGTATACACTTAAGATAAGTGATGGCGACGGGGTCGACCATCAACCTCAGTGGAGGCTGACCAATGCAACCCATTCTCTCACCTAGACAATGGGTCGATTGTTAAGTCTGAGAAGCTGAGGAGCCAAACCCTTTCGTAGTGCGGAAACTATCGAGAATAGTTGTTACGCGATACTACCCTCATTTGAGGCTGGTGATCTATTCTCGGTGAATGGCACTAACTCTAAGATTGCTCTACAACTCGCTGGCGATCCGCTTGTTGTTTTGCTTTCCTGGGAGGAGCTGATGATAATGAGTACAGGTACAAAAATCACCTTAGTATAAACCTTTGGGGATGGGTAGAGCCTTGACTTCATGACAACGACCCTTTGACCCCATGTTTTTTCTATGTTTTTGTGTGCTGCATTCATGCATTCATTAAAAAAAACATTAAAACATTCAAAAAATTCTTCTCTTCTAGTCTCTCTGTTTTTCAAATTAAACTAAGATTGTGATTGCAAATATCAGCGAAAAGGATTGCGCTAATGGATTTCGGTAGAAGGAGAACTCATAGTTATACCTTCAAGGTTCCAAAACTAAAGGATTTGAGAAGGTTAGCGAGGATGATCACTAACCAAGAGGCTTTCAGAGCCAAACACGGAGGTTTGCTACCACTATTAAGAGTCCATGTGATTGAGGGAATCATGGATGCACTCATTCAGTTTTATGATCCAGTTTATCACTGTTTTACATTCCCGGATTACCAGCTCGCACCAACGCTGGAGGAGTATTCTCATCTGATTGATTTACACATTACTGATCGAGCTCCATTTTCTGGACTGGAAGAAATTCCAAAGAATCAGACCATTGCGAGAGCAATTCATTTGGACGAGTCTGAGGTCAGGACTCACCTAACCATTAAGGGTGGCATCCAAGGTTTGCCAGCCCAGTTCTTGACAAAGAAAGCCCTGTATTTTGCCAGTATAGGAAACATCACTGCTTTTGAAAGCATCTTTGTCTTGCTCGCCTACGGGTTATTTTTGTTTCCCAACATCAGTAACTTCGTCGATATCAACTCCATTAAGGTTTTTCTCATTGGAAACCCTGTACCGACCTTGCTCGCAGATGCGTATCATTCTGTACACTTGGGAAATTTGTACACCGGAGGGGAAATCACATGTTGTGTACCTCTGCTTTACAAATGGTTTATCTCTCACTTGCCTAAGTCTGCTGCTTTTTGGGATTGCAAGAGTGCCTTACGTTGGTCGCAGAAGATCATGTCTCTTACCAACTCTGATATAGATTGGTGTAATAGGATTTATGATGGAATCAGAATCATTGATCGTTGTGGAAACTTCCCCAACGTACCCCTCATAGGAACTAAAGGAGGAATCAACTATCATCCGGTATTGGTTCGCCGTCAATTTGGATACCCGATGAGACACGTCCCACGGGGTGTTCATCTGGAAGGTCTTTTCTTCAAGGAAGGAGAAAACGACAGAGCACTAAAGATGGAAATAGTGCACGCTTGGAAACAGGTCCATAAGAAAGGACGAGAGTCTCTAGGAAAACCAGACTGTGTCTCGGTGGAGCCGTATCTCCATTGGTTACAAACTAGAGCTCTCAAGCTAAAGATGCCTTACCCTCGTTACGAGATTCTTCCGCCGAGGGAATCTGTCATGTACTTCATGACTGAGACTGAAAAGCTTCAAGTTACTCTCAACAAAGTTCAAAAGGATAGGAGGTCTTGGAAGAACAAGTACCACACCCTCGACGTAGAGTGCATCAAAATACAGCAATTACTAAAAGAGAAAGATGCTCTGATTGAAATTTTGGAGCAACATGCTGTAGAGAATCAAGATGACCAAAGGAATTTGCTCGCTCCTTTCACCTGGCAAAGGAATGACGACCCGACAACGGCCCAAGAGCCCCGGTCAAAGAAAAGGAAGATACCAGAATTAGCACCCGATTTCTCTTCAGAGAGGACTCGGGACTCATTAGTTTAGGTTTCTGTTTCTGCACCTTGTAATCTACTGTAGTTCCATTTCGGTAATCCTTTGAATTCAATAAAAAGGGGTTTCCCCACTGTTTGATATTTGCAATCTAATTGTCGAAGTTTATTAAACCTTAAACAATTAATATAATCATTGCATTCATCATTCTCACATTGCGTATTCTTCTTACCTACGAATCTCACGTTTGTGTCTCGGTTCTAGAGTCAAACTGTCTCATTCGTATAATACTCAGGCCAATCGTCAGAAAAAGATGGATGATCTTGAGGAAGAAAACAGAGAGTTGAAATAAGAGATCGACACTCTGAGAGAGGATATGAGAAAGCTTTGTAACGACATGCAAGCCATGGCGGAAGCTCAGCTACAAAGGACTGTGATCTCAGAGATCACCTCAACGCCCATTGTGGAGAAGTATGATCCTAGGTATCAAATACCGAAAGATCGTCCTTGGGGCATGCCTGTTAACTATATCCCGGGAGGATATGTTCCGCCGATCACTGAGGATCAGGGAATCACAACAGAAGCCGCTGGGCCTAAAGGTTACAAACTTCGGGAAAGCGAAGATGCCAGGGGCATACTGAAGACTCCTGAAGGTTACAAACTTCGGGAAAAGCCAAGATTCGCTACCGTAGTCACGGTACCACCCCCTGTGGTGCACACTGTCCCAGAAGGGCAGATTCCACAGACACCTTCTGGTAAGAAGGAAACTATGTTTGACAGAATGGAGGAATTCCAGGAGTAGTTCTTGGAAATGCAGAAGGAACTGCAAGCCATCCGCGGTCAGGATCTATTTGGAAAGGACGCTGCAGATCTCTGCTTGGTCCCTAATGTGAAAGTCCCGCACAAATTCCAAGTGCCCGAGTTTGAAAAGTACAAGGGTAACTCTTGCCCTCAAAGCCATTTGGTGATGTACGCTCGACGAATGTCAGCTCAGACGGAGAATCAGGACCTACTGATTCACTACTTTCAGGATAGTTTAACCGGTGCCGCACTCAAATGGTACATGGGTTTAAACCGTACTATGATCAGTACATTCAGAGATCTTGGTACTGCCTTCGTCCAATAATACAAATACAATTTGGACATGGCACCCGACAGAGATCAACTCAGATCGATGTCGTAAAAGGACAAGGAAACCTTTAAGGAGTATGCTCAAAGGTGGCGTGAAATTGCCTCTCAAATTTGTCCACCTCTTGAGGAAAAAGTGATGACAAAGATCTTCTTAAAGACCTTAAGCTCATTTTACTATGACCGAATGGTTGCCAGTGCGCCCAGTGATTTCACCGAAATGGTTGGCATGGGCGTATGTCTTGAGGAAACCGTCCGAGAAGGACGTTTGGTAAAAGACACTGGATCGACGAGCGGTACTAAAAAATACGGTAGTGCTCTCCCTAAGAAAAAAGAGCAAGATATTGGGAATATCTCTCTCAGAAAGCAAAGGCGACGTTATCAACCGGTAGCAGCTGTGACTCCTGCTATCAACCCTGCGTCTATTCTTACGTATCGACCTCAGGTTGCGCAAAGCCAACCTGACCAACAAAGGACACAACAGCCTCTTCAGCAGGCTCGTCCTCCATATAACAACAAACGTACAACACGGCCACCAGGATTTGATCCTATAGCCGTAACATACGCAGAGTTTTTTCCATTACTACTGGCTAAGGGGCACATTCAGACTAAATCTCCTCTTACAGTACCGGAAAATCCACCTTTTTGGTTTAAGTTGGATCAAACTTGCCCTTATCATCAAGGAGGTCCAGGGCATAACATAGAGACTTGTCTCAATTTCAAGTCCGACGTGCAAAAACTTGTTAGGAGCGGGGTCTTATCCTTCAAGGATAGAAATCCTAATGTTCTCACAAACCCGCTGCCTCAACACGAGAAAGCTGCAGTCAATCTAATTGAGAAAGAGACTAACAATGTCTATCAAATTCACGATGTACTTTTGTTGAAAACCAATCTGGTTAAGATGCATTGTAGACAGAGTGGATATGGCCATGTGCCACCTCATAATTATCACCAGTGTGATATCTGCTCTAAAGATAACCAAGGATGTTCTGTGGTGCAAGCAGCTCTACAGGAACAAATGGATCTCGGATGGATCCAAGAGCACCGAATTCGTGGAGTTAACATGGTCTACACGAATTCTAACGTCATTCAGAACCACGATATCCGTGTAATGAATGTCAACTTGGTGGCGATGCACTCAAGGAAAAGCCAGTATCATAATCTGTCGTGGCACGATTACAGTTCTTGTCTGACTTGCTCGGTAAACAAACAGGGTTGCTCTTTTGTACAAGAAGCCCTCCAGCGTCAGATGGATCTTGGATGGATCCAAGACTACCATGATAGGAACTCCTATCAAATCAACATGGTTCAGATCTTCGATATTCGCGTGATGAATACCAACCTGGTAGAGTTACATGCTGAGCAGGTTCGACTCGGATTCTTAATATCACATGACTATCAAAGCTATAAGGCAGGTTGCGAAAACGATCGAGGTTGTACCCTTGTCCAAGAGGCACTTCAGCACTTGTTAAATCACTGGTGGATGCCAATTTATATGGATGAAGATACTCAACAAATTAGTATCAGTAACAGGAACCCTACTCGACGTCAGAGTCAGGATATCCGATCAGTGGAAGCAACCTAGTGAGGTTACATTATTTCAGAGTGGGCGTGGCCAGGTGCCACCACACAACTATGAACGTTGCGGTGTCTGTTCGGAAAGTAACCAAGGGTGTTACTTTGTGAGAGCAGCTCTTCAGGGTCAGGTCGATCGTGGAGAAATTCGTCCATATCCGGGTTCTGGACCCATCAACTGGACGTCGAACTACCTTGCCGAGCAAGTTGAGGACGTTGTCACGATCTCTGGTCATCACCAGACCAGGGATGTTTTTGCCATTATCCCTCTACTTGACGAATCTAAAGTTCCCAACCAGGAACGGATCAAGATTACTTACGATGGTCAGAAAAATCAGAAAGTTCCCATAGTCATCTATCTACCGGGACCACTACCGTATGAATCAACTAAGGCTATCCCTTACAAATACAGTGCAACAATAGTTGAGAATGGAAAGGAAATTCCATTACCCTCCGTCGTGAATATTGCAGACATCAGTCGTGTAACATGGAGTGGTAGAATCTTCAACCGAGGAGTTGGAGAACCTAACAAGGAAAAGGAACTTCAGATAGAAGCTCCCGATCCACCAGTCGGTCAATCCAGTAATCCCGACCTTTCGAAAAATAATGATGAGATGCTGAAGCTCATCCAAAGGAGTGAATATAGCATTGTGGATCAATTGTTACAGAATCCTTCAAAGATCTCAGTATTATCATTGTTACTCAGTTCAGAAGCACACAGGGAGGCTCTGCAGAAAGTCTTGGAGCAAGCCTTTGTGGAACAGGATGTAACAATCAGACAGTTCGATAGCATTGTCTCTAACATCACTTCCTGCAATAATTTGGGATTTAGTGATGAGGAATTACCCGAAGAGGGTCGCCGTCATAACATGGCGCTCAACATTACAGTTAACTGCCAGGACGATGCTTTAGCCAGTGTACTGGTAGACACAGGGTCAGCCCTGAATGTTATGCCGAAGTCCACTTTAATGCAATTATCATTCAAGGGACCTCCGATGAGAATCAGCGAGGTTGTCGTCAAAGCATTCGACGGATCCAGAAAAACAGTTATCGGCGAAGTTGATCTTCCCATAACTATTGGTCCTCACACTTTCCAAGTCACTTTCCAGGTCATGGACATCCGGGCAACGTACAGTTGTTTACTAGGGAGACCTTGGATACACCAGGCTGGAGCGGTTACTTCAACCCTCCACCAAAAGCTAAAGTTCGTTCAGAACGATCAACTTGTCACAGTTTGTGGGGAACAAGCCTTGCTTATGAGTAACTTGTCATCATCTACTGGTATAGAACCCGAGGAGGTTATTGGAACTCAGTTCCAAGCACTGTCGGTGAGCAAGGACAATTATTTCAAAGGAGGAACCTCGATTTCCTCATACAACAATGTTATCAAAGCGGTCGAAAGTACCGATACAACTGGATGGGGACAGCTTGTCATTCCCATTGACAATAAAACAAAGAGGGGTCTTGGTTTTTCTGCAACCTGTACCCAGACAGCTGCCAACGATGAAAGTCTTCATTCCCTTCAAAACTTCTTCCACAGTGGAGGTTTTCTTCACCCAGTGTCTCAGGCAGTACATGCTATCAATGAGGAAGATCCCTCTGACATAGATGAAGAATGGAAGTCCTATCTTAATAAGGACGGTTATATGTCTCAGGAAGAGGTGCCTACGCCATTTTGCTATCCCGCAGAAAGTCCGAGATTTATACCAAGGTCAGATGTCGAAATGATATACGGGGATTGTGATCCGGAAGGATGCCGTGCTCCGCCAAATTCATTAGAGGAAGACACTCTGATGAAAGACAACTTTGACCACAATTAATATGGCCCAATGGATGGTCAGCCAATGTGGCAGCCTTATCCAGGAGACTTGGGGCAAGAAAGTCAGCCGAGTAATGAAACTCAGCTAAGCATCATTAAACAGAATACCTGTATCCCCACCATGTCATGGGATCTACACTCGGGTCATCCTGAAGCCACTCAACATGAAGATGAATTCGCAACGTTCGCAGGACTTGAATTCATCAACTATGCTTTTCCCGAGGTCAACGTCATCGAGAGGGATGACTCCTCTAGTTCTAAAGAAGTGTGGGACACCTTGGGACAACCGAGTGGAAAATACGACTATATGGTCAAGTACACCGCTCCCGAAAGCTCTCGTATCAGGCTCGAAGATATCCAGCCTACTGGATGGGGAGATACAGCTGAGAGCACAAATGCTATGCAAAATGCAACTGAGGAATTCTCCTACGACAATTCTGCCTGGGAGACAGATTCCAATGATCCTGCTCCACCAGAAATCAGCGTTGTTTCTGAAGACAAATCAGGGAAGGTGCCAAACTTTGTGATTCACCGAGGAGTTCGCCGCCAATGGGTTGCCTTCGAGGTTCCGAAGATCGTTTATCAGTCAAAGTAATTGCCATCTTTAACCTTTCACCCTGCCCAGGTGAAACGGATGTTTTTATAGGGCTCACTTTCTATAAATATCCCTCTTTGCTTAGCCCAAAGCGACAGAGTTTTGTTTTATAGGGTTGTAGTTTCAAGGATCGACTTGTTCATTAATAAAATAACGTCGTTCTGTAATTCCCGCAATAATTGTTGTTTTCTCTTTTCGCTTTTTCAGAAAATGGTAATCTTAAAAAAACAAATCAATAATAAAAACAAGCAGTAAAATAAAACACTGCACACACTTGCATTTTTCTCTATCTCTTCTAAACACGAATCATCACGTCATGCAGATTGCTTGTTTTAAACCCCGTTGAAACATACGATCCGATGCCTTCTCCCAACTTTGAGTTCCCGGTATTCGAGGCTGAAGAAGAAAATGATGACCAAATTCCAGAAGAGATCTCCCGACTACTCAGACAAGAGGAAAGGTCCATTGAACCTCACAAAGAACCGTTGGAAACGGTAAACTTGGGTTCAGAGCAAGAGAGAAAAGAAATCAGGATTGGGGCACTGCTCAGTCCAACTGCCAAAGAGAGTTTGATAAAGCTTCTCAAAGAATTCCCCGATGTATTCGCTTGGTCCTATCAGGATATTCCAGGGTTGGATACCAGCATCGTGGAACATCACTTACCGATGAGGTCGGAATGTCCGCCAGTAAAGCAAAGGTTGAGACGGACTCACCCGGACATGGCCATCAAAATCAAAGAGGAGGTGCAGAAACAGATTGACGCGGGTTTCCTCGCTACATCTGAATATCCTCAATGGTTAACCAATATTATACCCGTTCCCAAAAAGGACGGAAAGGTCAGAATGTGTGTTGACTACAGAGATCTAAACAAGGCAAGTCCAAAGGACGACTTTCCTTTACCGCACATTGACATGTTGGTGGACAGTACAACAAAATTCAAAATTTTCTCCTTCATGGATGGATTCTCGGGCTATAACCATATCAAAATGGCTCCGAAAGACATGGAGAAAACTTCGTTCATTACCCCATGGGGGACCTTTTGTTACAGGGTAATGCCGTTTGGTTTGAAGAACGCCGGGGCAACCTATCAAAGGGCCATGACTACTCTGTTTCAAGACATGATACACAAAGAAATCGAAGTGTATGTCGATGATATGATTGCAAAATCAAAAACAGAGAGTGAGCACGTTGAACATCTGTCAAAATTGTTCGAACGTCTAAGAAAATTCAAGCTCCGCTTGAATCCCAACAAGTGCACCTTCGGTGTCCGTTCAGGGAAACTATTAGGGTTCATCGTCAGCCAGAAAGGGATTGAGGTTGATCCTGATAAGGTCAAGGCCATTCAAGAAATGCCTTCTCCGAAAACTGAAAAACAAGTCAGAGGATTCCTGGGACGTTTAAACTACATCTCCAGATTCATATTCCTCATGACCGCCACATGTGCGCCGATCTTCAAGTTACTTAAAAAGAACCAGGATTGCATTTGGTCGGAAGATTGCCAAACCGCCTTCGACAGTATCAAGGAATATCTGTTGAATCCTCCGATTCTATCACCTCTAGTGGAAGGAAGACCACTGATCATTTACCTCACAGTCCTATAGGACTCAATGGGATGTGTACTTGGCCAACAAGACGAAACCAAACGGAAAGAGTCTGCCATTTACTATCTGAGCAAGAAATTCACCGACTGCGAAACTCGGTACACGATGCTTGAAAAGACTTGCTGCGCTTTGGCTTGGGCAGCCAAACGTCTTCGCCAATACATGATTCGTCATACTAATTGGTTGGTCTCCGAAATGGATCCAATCAAATATGTTTTCGAAAAACCTGCTCTTACGGGAAGGATTGCCCGTTGGCAGATGTTGTTATCAGAATATGACATAGAGTACCACGCTCAGAAAGCCGTTAAGGGGAGTATTTTAGCCGATCATTTGGCTCATCAACCGATTGACAATCAAGAATCAATCGGGTTTGACTTCCCAGACGAAGATGTCATGTATCTAAAAATGAAAGATTGCGACGAACCGTTACCCAGTGAAGGGCCAGAACCAGGTTCCTAATGGGGACTTATCTTTGACGGAGCAGTTAATCATTACGGAAACGGAATTGGGGCAATCATTGTTACCCCTCAGGGTACCCACATTCCTTTCACCGCCAGACTTACGATCAAATGTACGAATAACGGGGCCGAATACGAAGCTTGTATTATGGGTCTCGAAGAAGCGATTGATTTAAGGATCAAAAACTTGGACGTATACGGCAACTCAGCCTTGGTTATCAATCAGATAAAAGGAGATTGGAATACATACCAATCAGGATTGATCCCTTACAAAGACTACGCAAGAAGGTTGCTACCTTTCTTCAACAGAGTTGAGTTCCATCATATCCCTCGTGAAGAGAATCACATGGCTGATGCCTTAGCCACTCTCTCTTCCATGATTAGTGTAGGTCAATGGAATGACATACCTAAGATCGACATAATGCGCCTTGAAAGGCCCGCTTACATCTTCACGATTGAAGCAGTCATAGACGACAAACCTTGGTATCACGATATCAAATGCTTCCTTCAGAAACAAGGATACTCATCTGGGGCATCCAGGAAAGACAGAAAAACCCTCAGAAGATTGGCTGGAAACTTCTTCCTGAGCGGTGACACTCTCTATAAGAGAAATTTTGACATGGTCTTGCTCCGATGCGTCGACAGACCAGAAGCAGAAATGCTGATGAAAGAAATTCATGAAGGGTCCTTTGGCACTCATGCCAATGGATATACAATGGCGAGAAAAATTCTGAGAGCAGGGTACTACCGATTGACCATGGAATCCGACTGCTACAAGTACATGAGGAGGTGTCACAAGTGTCAGATATACTCCGACAAAATTCATGTACTGCCATCACATCTCAAAGTTCTTTCTTCCCCGTGGCCTTTTTCCATATGGGGAATCGACATGATTGGCTTGATCGAACCTAAGGCTTTAAACGGACATCGGTTCATCCTGGTAGCCATTGACTATTTCACCAAGTGGGTCGAAGCAGCGTCGTACGCTAATGTAACCCGACAGGTGGTGGTCCGATTTATAAAAAACAATATCATCTGCCGTTATGGTGTTCCAAGCGAGATCATTACTGATAATGGATCTAACTTGAACTATAAGATGATGAAGGAGTTGTGTGCAGAGTTCAAGATCGAACATCATAACTCATCTCCCTACCGACCCAAGATGAACGGAGCGGTAAAAGCGGCCAATAAGAACATCAAGAAGATCGTTCAAAAGATGGTTGTAACCTACAAAGACTGGCACGAGATGCTACCCTTTGCTTTTCACAGTTATCGCACATCTGTCCGCACTTCAACAGGGGCAACCCCTTTCTCTCTAGTGTATGGCATGGAAGCAGTGCTCCCCATAAAAGTAGAGATCCCATCAATCCGAGTATTGATGGAAGCTAAGCTCACCAACGCTGAATGGTGTCAAAGTCGACACGACGAGCTTAATCTGATCGAAGAAAAGAGAATCACAGCACTATGCCATAGTCAGTTGTATCAACAGAGAATGAAGAGGGCGTTTGACAAAAAGGTCTGACCTCGTGTTTTCAGAAAAGGAGACCTTGTGCTCAAAAAGATACAATCATTTCTCACTGATTCGCGAGGCAAGTGGACTCCGAATTATGATGGCCCCTATGTGGTCACAAAAGCTTTCTCAGGCAGCGCCTTGAGACTTGCAACCATGGACGGAGAGGAATTTGCCTACCCCACGAATGTTGATGTAGTCAAGAAATACTTCGCCTAAACTAAAAAAAAAAACGTCTCGGTGGATTGAAAACCCGAAAGGGCGGTCCAGGTAAAAGTTAGAGACAAAATAAAAAAAAATCATCCCGATGGATTGGAAACATCATAGTACAATCCAGGCAAAAATTAGGGATAATGGCAAGTAACTATGTTCAATAGAGGCAAATCCCTCAGCAGCAGCAGTTACATCACCTGTCAGAAAACTCCAGTCAAGGTCATCTTCGACAGAAGCTCAGGATGTCCCGAATTCAAAGTTGGTAGAAGGATAGTGGTCGTTATGTTTCAACGTAGCCCTTTTCCATGTAAATTACCATTTTCAAACTTTGTATATACTCTTTGGAATCACGCGTTTGGCTGATCTCCATCTCGTCAATAAAATTTGAGCCCTTATGCTTTCGTTGTAATTCTTATTTGTTTTAGCTTTACAGAACGACGTTGTTAACATGATTAACGATTCTTGAAATAAAACAAAAATGAATTTACTTGTTAAAACTTTTTCTGCTTTTTAATAAAGACGGCAATTTCTTTTGACTGTTGAACATCAGAAGAACATCGGTCGCTTCTCCAGAAGTAATCGAACCCCAAAGTGCAGAATCAAAGTACTCCTTCTAACCCAGTACGCCTGAATAAAGGGATCAACTGTGTCAGAGACCTTGTTTCGTCTGACACGCCTCGGTCGAGTTCTTATCTCCTAAGCCTGATCAACAGTGCTCCTAACAGGGACTATCTCTCCTAAGCAAGGAGGAATTGTTATTCTGAACCAACGGTACTTCTTCGCCCCGTGATGGCCGAGTATCCAGTCGTGTTCACCTGTCAGTTTGTATGTCGCGTCAGTTTTGTCAGCATATACATACATGCATCATGCATTATTGATTTACATTCACAATCATATTGCATCACTATCACTCTAGTCGGTCTTGTCCCCTAGTGATAACAGTCCTCTCAATCGAGTTGTCAGCCCTTTCCTCGTCAGGAAGTGTTACGTCTGAACAATCTCTCTCCTCCAGTTTTATTTCTGGATTGAAGTTGGGTCCTCGACCAGTTTGATAACTTGAACCTCTGAAAGACCAGAGAGCCCTCAGTTAACACCACTCTTCGCCATTGAAGATGATATCCTTGCTTTCCCGGATTAAGGAAAATCCACAGAGAAAGCCTCCTAATCGAAGATTCGGCAGTATAGCTGCCTTTCTCCGAAAGACCACTGATGAAAAGGTCATCGGCACCTCAAAATTGGATCACATCATATGGCATTTCTCCGAGAAGATCTCCGAGAAAAGTATGATGTAAAGACCCCAAGCGACAGCAGTCTCCCAAGAGACTTGCTTTCCCCAGTAGAAACAAATGGCGTCTCCAACAGAGAAGTCTGTGCAACTCTACAACTCAGACGGTTGGGTTCCCCAGCAAGTCTGACATCAAACTTTTTCCGTCAAATGGCATCTCCCCAGGAAAAATCGGCGAGAAGTTTGAGGAAAACGGCTACGCATAGCATCCCTTTGTCAATTAAGTTTATTGACAAAAGAAACTAAGACCAGTTCCTCGGTAGGAAACCAGGATCGAGGGGAAGTTTACATCAGAAACTAAGATCAGTTCCTCGGTAGGAAACCAGGATCAAGGGGAAGTTTAAATCAGAAACTGAGACCAGTTCCTTGGCGGAAGACCAGGATCGAGGGGAAGTTTACCTTTTCTAAGCATCATTGCTCAGCAAAAGAAGATGAATGCGATCCGCCATTCATAACCACCATCAAAATTTCGGGTATTCCGATAATTAATCCTCTTGCACCCCGAATGCCCGAATACCTTCGTCATTCACACCTTCGGGTTCAATAAGATTAAATTGGGGCATCTGTCATACCCCAAATTTTGACCACTAACATTTCCCATCATTTTGCAAATCATTATCACAATATGGAGGAACCATCATACTTCATCAGTCTCCCCAAAGATGGGTGAGCATCCACTACAATCAAAATTAGGGTTTCAAGCCCTCTCAGAGTTCTTAGACAAAGGATCAATCAAGGAATGACATGATCTTCAACTTTTCTAACCTCTCAAACATCCATAATGGATCAAAAGGACTCCCACTTCAAGGATTAAGCACAAGGCTGCTCCCTTCTAGGTGGATCAAGTCTCAAGATTGACAGTGTCACCAAATTAGGGTTTTGGTCGACCAGGGCCTCCAAATGGAAATTTTTCATCTGGGCACAAGCCAATGATCCAAAACCTAACCTAATATACTCCATGGAACCTCATGGACCCAATCATCAAGTCAATTTTGCCTTAGGGGATGCATTCATCAAAAATCAGGAATTAGGGTTTCTTGACCTAATTCACCCCTAAGTTGACTTTTGGGACAAACCATGAGCCAAGACCTCAAGAGGGGGTTTGAGAGTCTCTAATGAACTATATTGATCCATTTGGAACAATGGATTAATCCAAGAAGCTTGAGCAACAAGTCTCAATTTCATCTGCACCACAATTAGGGTTTTAAGGAAAAAGTCAACTGTAACTTTGACTTTTGACCAGGACATGTTCCCAAGCCCTAAGATATGATTCAATATGCCCTATGACACCCATGGAACATGTCCATCAAGTTTGATTTAGGTCAAGGACATGATTTCCTGAAGAATTGCACAGTTTGGAATTCATCTGATAAAAAGTCAACTATACACAAAAGTCAACTTTGACTTTTTGAGATTTTTCACCAAAATGGATTTTTAACCCTAAAATGATGTTAATGTATGATTTGAATCATCATTCATCAAGAAAAATCAAGAAAAGTTGGATAACTTGTAAAAGGGGTAACCAAAAAAACTTAGAAAATTTTCTAAGTTAAAAATAAAGTGACAAGGGTCCCAACTTTGGAGGATCATAACTCCTAAACCACAAAGCCATTTTTCCTCATCCAAAGATGGATTTGTAGCCCTCATTACCCTCTACAAAAACTTCAACTAGACCTAAGTCCAATTCATTAAGGATTTTGAGTTATGGAGTGATCAAAGTGGCTAAAAAATGAAAATGTCACTTTTTCCAACACTTAGTGAAATTTTCACTAAGTCCAAATCTGTCTTCACTTTTTGCCAAATGTAGGGGGATTTTTCACTTGGATTCAAAAGAGATCAAAACCAAACATGTTCAAATAGTTGTTGTATCATGTGAGGGCTTTCCAAAATGGCCAAGAACATTACCAAATTCAACTTACACCATGAGATATGACATTGGCAAGTTGCCTTGCTGAAATCTGTCAAAGGCAAGGAAGAATTTGCAATTTTGCTCGATTTACCAAAATCAGCCAAATTCAAATGCTCCTATCCACTTGGACACATCTGAGGATTGAATCTAAAGGGGACAATCACTGAGCCAAGCCTCCAAAGTCCATGGAACAAGAAATAGCATGTTGAACCTAGAATGGCCAAAATAGGGACAAGACTCCAAATTTGGATTGAAGCATTCAATGAAAGCGTCAAGGTGGCATGGACTGAGCCATTCTCATCTGAAATCAGTCAAGACTTATCCAAGACCAAGGGAACCAAAGCTCTGTGCCCTAACCTCTAGCCAATGGCTAGAGGAGACTTGGATTTTCATTGGCCAAACCTACTTAGCAGTTGCCATTCACTATTCCTTGCCAAAAAACTTGCTATACTATAAATAGAGCTCAATTGTGATCAGTTTGAGTACACCAAAGCCATCAAACAGATGCTTTCCTCAAAATCTCTTCTTTCACTCCAATTTTGCCTTTTAAGGCAAGTCACTATCGGGTTTTGAGTTTGAGAGCTTTTCCAATCAAACCAATCACTCACACACCTCACATACATCATATAGAAGTGATCCAAACACTCACATAACATCTGGAACACAGATTTCACAAAATCACCAGCCAATTGCTCAAGTTCTTGACAGTTTTGCAGTTGAGGTGTCATCTTTAACTCCAAACCATTTCAATCCATTCCAAGCACTCAGACACATCACTTGGCACCTAGGGAAGCTATCCACATCATTAGAACCAAGCTGTAACACCTCCAACACAAATCACGATCACCAGCTGCAAGTGGTAAGCATGAGCTCTTCTAACTCTATGACCCATGCAATTTTTGCTGCACAATAATTTGGCCATATGTTCATAATCATGCATGGAATGTTTCCCCTCAATTAATTGCATTGTTTGAATCGTGTATCAAAAATCCTAGCCTTCATGCCGAAATTAGGGTTCTTGAGGATTTTTCATGATTTCTTGTTATATGTTTAATTTAAATGAAATTAATTGACATAGACATGATCGCGAGGTTGAGACGAGCATAATGATATGTGGATTGCATCATATAATCAAGTATTCAGTGAGATTGGATAGAAAATGCAAATCTGGCCAAACCCAGAACACGCGCGTGTTCTTGGCGCCATTTTCAGAAATTTGAATATTTGAATTTTGTGATTTTTGTTTAATTGATTCAAAAATTAATTTCTCTCTGAGTTTTAATTATTTTGAGTTGGTTCTTTTTTTAATAATTCACAAAAAATGTTAAAATATTTTATTTTCCCAAAAAATCCCAAAAATATTATTTATTTTATATAATTGATATTTTTGCAAAGAGTTAATGTTTTAATTGTTTTTGACATTTAAAATATTTTTTCCACCTTGATTTTGCAACTTTTAATGCTTTCTAATTATTTTGTAGGTCAACACTTAATTTTTGAAGCATTAATCCAAGATCACAGTTTGTTTTCCATATGTTAAACAATTTTGATCATTTTAATTGAATTTTTATTCAATTAAATACATTTTTGAAAACAAATTAGGGTTTTTGGATTAATTCAACCCTCATAAATCATTTTCAAAACACCTTGGGCCTCTAATAGAGTGTAAGACCCAATCCTTTTTTGACCAAATCATTTGTGGGCCTCATTGTATTGTATAAGTCCCGATACCGTAAAAAACAAACGGCGCGATCGTCGCCTTTTGAAAAATAACCTTTTGGGCCTCTCCTTGAGCTATAAGACCCATTCAAAACTCTTAGGCCTCTAATAGAGTGTAAGACCCAACCCCCTTTTAACCAAAACATTTTGGGCCTCACTTATCGTATAAGTCCCTCCGCGTAAAAGAAAACCTCGGCGCGATCGCCATTTCAAACGGAAAAATCATCTGGGCCTACCCTCGTGTTATAAGCCCCACTCTTTTTCTTTAATAACTTTTTGGGCCTCTAATAGAGTGTAAGACCCAACTCCCTTTGTACAGAAAACAATTTTTGGGCCTCAGTCACTTGTATAAGTCCCCCTGTACAAATTCAAACAGTGCGCTCACTGATAAAACCCTGGGCCTCTCCTTGAGCTGTAAGCCCCAAATATTTCTTTTTCAAAGCACTTTCTCCTTTGATTTTGAATATACTTTTGTTTTCAATCTTTCTTTGTTGAACAACTAACCAAACAGCATGGAAGCTCTACAACCGAGTAAGTGGTTATTTCTTTCATTTACCGCTTTCATATACATATAACTGTATTGTGGGGCTGTTTCACTGTAAGTCTTATTTCATAAACTCATATCAACTGTGTAATAATAGTATAAATATTTCGAGTTTCCCCGGCAACTACGTCTAGAACTAGGTGACGCCGTTTCATTTATTCGTAGAAATAGACAACTAGATCCCCAATAGGATCACCAGATACAGTCTTCTCTTCGGCTGTCCTCATTAGGAATTGCCAAGAAAATCTACTCCCAGAGATGAATGTATTCTCCGTGGATGGCATCTTTGAGTTTCTTCCAAATTCTCGAACTTTCCTGACTTGATCTATTCCTTGTGAATAGCTTGCCTTGAATTTCTCGGGGTTTGGGGACCCACGGGCTTCTTAAAAGCATCGGCCTCCTCTTGGGCATCATACAAGGACCCACAGGCTTTCTAAAAGCAACCCCTGCCTCCTCTTGGGCTTAGTACAAGGACCCTACGGCTTCTTAGAAGTATTCAAAGCCTCCTCTTAGGCTTCGTATAATGATCTTTTCCTCCGGGAATGATAGCCTCCTCTTGGGCTTCGTACAAGGACCTCTCGGCTTCTTAAAAGTTTCCAGCCTCCTCTTGGGCTTCGTACAAATTGTCCCGACGACCTCCTAGAGGTATAGGAACAGAACTTAGTCATCTTCATAGAATAGTCCTTTCATAGAGTCTACTACTGTTTTTCAAAGCATAGTACAAAAAATGACACTCTAGACTTGGACAGCCTAATCTCCTTGAGTCTCAAAGACATTCTCAAGTGACCCCATCGTTAAATAGGAAGAAAACCCGTAGACTCGGACAGTCTCAATACCCTTCGGATTTCCCGCTTCCTTAAAGAACAGGAAATATCCCTGATCCTCGAATCAAATCCATAAGTACAGTATTGCTCATATAAAAACTGATTTTCTCTTTAAAATCAGTATACTGGACCTGTCACTTAACTGAACAACATTTAGCCTCTCTCTCGGGCTTTGTACGAGACACATAAGAGACTCCCTCGTTGAGTCAATCACCCTTTCGCCTCCATCTCAGGCTTTATACGAGATACAAAAAGGTTCTTATTGAGCCAAACAAATTTTAGCCTCCATCTCGGGCTTTGTACGAGATACAAAAACTCTCTTGTTGTGTCAAATAGCCTCCATCTCGGGCTTTATACGAGATACCAAAGGATTCCCTCGTTGAGTCAAAACCTTTTAGCCTCTCTCTCGGGCTTTGTACGAGACACATATTAGCCTCCTCTTAGGCTTTGTATAAGAAAACCACTGGTTAATCCAATTAACCTTTTAGCATCAAAGCTGTGCCTCGTTCACAGTACACAAACATCAACAACTCCTTTCCCCTTCATCTAATTGCTGTAAGCGGCAAGCCTCTGGATCATCTACATCCATGCCACTGTCCCTCTTTTAGCATGAGAAATTCCTAAGGAAAGATGGCATTGCTCTACACTGAGTTAAAGTCTTCTCCTTCAGGTTAAAATCCCCTATAAAGGAAATTATGGCATTGCTAGGATCCGCGTATCCCGGTTAAAGTAATCCTCATTTATAACCAGTCACCCAACAGTTGTGACAGAAAAACCCTTCTTTAGAGATGACAAATTCTCTCTAAAGTCGAGGTCCTTCAGCTTCACGTCTTGGGCTTTGAACAAGACACAAATAGACTTTTTAGCTTCACGTCTTGGGCTTTGAACAAGACACAAATAGACTTTTCAGCTTCACATCTTGGGCTTTAAACAAGATACAAACCACCTTTCGCTTCACGTCTTGGGCTTTGAACAAGACACCAAAACAACCATTTCCTCCCATAGAATAAGAGGAACTACGATCGCTCTGATTTCCCTGTTTCGGTAAACGGGAATACGTAGGCATAAGATTGAAAGAAAAATCTTAGCGAGCGCAATCAACAAAAAAACCAAAATCTCATACTCTCATGTATCTATCAAAAGCATCAGTCCTAACATCCTAATCCTCGTTCCCCGCCAGAAACCTTCTGTCTAGATAAAAAGAAAGAAACAGTATTGGCAAAAATACAAATAACCAGTACAAAGGCCCCCCCACATTGATAGCATCCGTAACCTAACAGACCGCTGTTTAAACTCAGTATGCAAAGCAGGGTTAATTGGAGACATCTATTTCCCTTCCTTCATCAGCTCACAATAGGATAAAAAATGAATCGACCTGTAGTAAACTCAACCGCAGAGAGCGACCAACGCTTAAGAACCGCGTCCAAAATCGCTCGCTACAATACCAAGGCATCTTTCCCCGGCCAACCCTTCAAGAGAGTTTCAACACGGGTCACAGATCCTTAAATGTAGACATTCATTCCCGGCCAACCTTTCCAAGAGTTGTCGACACGGGTCCCAGAAGCTAACATAGATAACTTTCTTCGACCATCCTACACAAGAGGATCTCGACACGGGTCACGATTATCTAAACGCGGGTACTTTCCCCGGCCATCCTACACAAAAGGATCTCGACACGCGTCACTAATACCACCCACTAAGCAACTTTCCCCGGCCATTCCACATAGGAGGATATCGACACGGGTCACGGCTACTTACTTAATAAATACTTTCCCCGACCATCCCACACAAGAGGATATCGACACGGGTCACTAATATTTATTAAGGGATAAGAAAGGGTCCGATTATGTGATCTCACACACAAACGTGATTGTATTCGACAATCACAAGGCCACGTTCACCTTAAGGCCACATTCACCTTATCTCAAAAATACAAAGGTTTATACACATGTTCCATACTAGTGTTTCACTCTTTCTATACCATTTGATAATGGATACACGCCCCGGCCTCTTCTGCACGAGCGTTGCCACTAAGTTATTCATCAATTTCCTAGCTCATTACTAGGTTCCAATCTAAGTTTCATGGTAAGGTTTCCTCACTCTACCTATTCCATATTTTTAACATGCCTTTTCTCTCGATCATGTTTTACAAAAATATTAGACAAAGCATATTACAATTGCATTTTTAGAATTACATATAATAATTCAATCACAAGTCATATAACCCTTAGGTTCCCTTCGATTTATTTAATCGGGTATCAAAAAAAATATTTCTCAATCTTATCCCGTAGGATATTTTCACAGCTTTGCATCGGCTATAACCATGCCTCGATCAGATTTATGATCCAACAGATATGGATTTCCAACATATCACATAACCATTATTTTCATTCATTTTCCACTAACGCTCATAGCTTTCCATCGGTACCAAGAACGCTCAATTCGGGTATACGAATCGAAAGTTATGGATTTTTAAAGAAAAATGAATTTATTTGAAAACTCCCAGGAGCGCCCGGCGGTACAAATTTCGCCCGGCGGTGCCCCTTCGCCTATACTTTGCTCGGCGAAGCAGCGGCATAAATCCCATATCCAAAACACAAAAGTTACATAATCAAAACATGCTGCCCCTCTTGGCTTTCGCCCGGCAGAGTAGCGGCGCAAGCCTCGCGTCGCCCGGCGCTCAAAGCGCCGCCCGCAGTGCATATCAGAAATAGCATTTCTCAGCTGCGTTTTTAGGGTTCCAAGGGCCTCAAATTCACCCTTTCCACACCAGATCGATTACCCACATCAAAACAAGTATCAACAATTGATCACATGCATATTACGACTACACTACGCAATTCATATCATATTTCAACCGTTAGATTTCATTTTCTCTCAAATCTAACCTAAGTTCAAAACTTATATTTCTAGAACTTAGAGTGTATAACTAGAATCCACCTGATAATCGAAGAGGAGGTTGAAGAAGATGAGCTAGTGAATCCAAGCTTCTTCTTCTTCCTCCACGACTTTCTCTTCTTCTTTCTCTTCTTTCCTGTTTTCTCTGTTTTTCTTCTTCTTTCTATTTCTTTTTTTTTCCTTCTCTCACCACACACACACATATATATAAACTTATTATATATTATAAATCCAACAGGGTAAAATATCTCCAATTGATATTTTTTCGTTTCAAACCAATTGATCAATTATTAGAGTTACCTTAATATACTCTCTCGAACTAATAATTAATGATCTGTCTCTTTCATTAAATAATTGATCTCTTCAGAGCTCATTAGTTGCTCTAATGATCCTAATTGATAACACTTAATGTACTTAGAGGATTCCATTAATCCAATTATCCAAAGATAGAGTACACAAAAACTCATCTGATCTCATCTGATGTCCAATTGAGCATTTAGATAATATGGGGTATTACACTTCCTCTGCTTCTTCTTGAGGTAGTTGAGTTGGTATAAGGATATTCTTCTAAAAATTTTCTTCATCCCAATTCCAAGAAGCATTCTCATCGACTTCAAAATCTCGACTGATGATGATATTTTATTTTGGAAGTTGTAGACACGGTAGCCTTTAGAGATTGTGCTATACCCCAGGAAGATACCTCGTATAGTCTTGTCTTAAAGCTTGTGCATCTTCACGTTTGGAATATGAATGTAGCATATAGATCTAAAGACCCTTAGGTGCTTTGCTGATGGCTTCCTTCTGTTCCAAGCTTCAATTGGAGTCTTATCTTGTACTGCATTAGTTGGACATCTGTTGAGTATCTAAACAACAGTGTATACTACTTCAGCCCAGAATATGTTAGGAAGTCCCTTCTCCTCGAGCATCGATCTAGCCATTTCCATAACTGTGTGATTCTTTCTCTCTGACACACCATTTTGTTGAGGAGAATATGCGACCCTAAGTTTTCGCTTAATGCCTTCATCCTCACAAAATCTCTCAAACTCGCGGGAGGTGTACTCTTTGCCTCTATCACTTCTTAGTACTTTTATCTGTTTTCCACTTTGATTTTCAGCAAGGGCCTTGAACTTTTTGAATACTCCAAAAAATTCTGGTTTTTCTTTTAGGAAATAGACCCATGTCATTCTAGAAAAGACATAAATGAATAGTATGAAGTACCTGTTGTTCTCGTGTGATGGCGTTCTCATTGGTCCACAGACGTCAGTATGTATCAGCTCCAACAGATCTTTCGCTCTCCATGCTCCGCTTGTTGATAACGGAAATCGGTGTTGCTTACCAAGGAGACTCCTTACACACTTTATTATTCTCTATTATGCTTGGAAGATCTCTCATCATGTTCTTCTCATGTAATAACTTCAAGGCATGTGTGTTGAAGTGGCCAAATCTTCGATGCCAGAGCCATGAATCATCAACTTGTACCTTCATGGCAATGTTAGTAGCATATTTTAAATTTAGCAGTAAGCTTCTATTGCTCTTATTCATCTTCACTTGGGCTATCTCAGACCTTTTATTTGTGTTGTCTAAGATTTTTCATACACCTCCTTCAAAGTGAAGTGTGTAGCCTTTTTCCATCATTTGGCCAATGCTTAGAAGATTTTCTTTTAGGCTGGGAACTATTAAAACATCATGGATGAGACGCGTAGCTTTATTTGTCTCCACCATGACAGTGCCTTTGCCTTTTGATTCAAACATACTTCCATTTCCCAGTCGAACTTTGACTTTGACAGACTCGTCAATGCTTTTGAAAATAATATCACCCTTGGCCATGTGATTGTTATATCCACTATCCAAGTACCAACTTCCACCTTTTTCTTTGATTGAGTCTTGAGTGGCACAGAACATACAATGTTCTTTATCATGCTTCTCGGCGATATTATCTGATGCCTATTTTTGTTGCGACAATTTTTCTCTACGTGCCCGAACTTCTTGCAATGGCTGTATTGTGGCATATTACAGTACCAACAATTTTTCTCTACGTGGCCAAGTCTTTTGCATATATTGCATGGAGGATTTTTATCTAACTTGTTCTTAAGGAAATTTCTAGAAACTTCTCTTCTTCTGGAAGTTTCTCCATAATTTTTCTTTCTTCTATTTTCTTTATTTTGGGGTTAAAATTTTAGCTTTGACTGGAAGGAATTTTCTAGTGTATCTTCTTTATGCCTATACAGTGTTTGCTCATATGCTTCAAGAAAGCCCACAAGTTCTGTCACTGATAAAGTGGACAGATCTTTGGTTTCTTCAATCGTTGTCACGTTTTGGTCAAACATTGGGGGCATAGTAATTATAATTTTTTCAACGATTTTTTTGTCAAGAATTTCCTCCCCAAAACCTCTCACTTGATTAACTATTTCTTTAACTTTAGAATAGTAATCTTTAACTGTCTCAGACTCCTTCATCTTCAATTGTTCGAAATCTCTTCTTAGATATTGAAGTTTAACGACACGTACCTTATTGCTTCCTTGAAACTCCTCCTGCAACGTGTTCCACGCTTCTTTGGCAGTCTTAGCTCCCATAATTCTTGGAAAAATTGCATCAGTCACCGCTTGTTGCAAGGTGAACAATGCCTTTGAATTTTTCTGTTTATTTTTCTTCAACTCTTTTTCTTGAGTTACATTAAGAGCTGAAGTATCCGCGAGAACGGTGAAGCCTTCTTCTACTATGTCCCATAAATCTTCAGATGAAAAAAATGTTTACATTTTAACACGCCAGAAATCATTATTTTCACCATTGAAAATAGGGACAGAAATAGATGATGATTGAGTGGTGTTATCCATATTTTAGATTTTTTTTTTCAGTCGGTTAATAGTACAAAGGAAACTTTTGTTGTAGTTTGGAGGATTTTAGAATGTTATGTAGTTAATATAACTACGCCCAATATATGATCGAACGTAGCTCTGATGCCACTGTTGGTAGTTGATTAGTCGATAGTTGATAAAACATAGTTTTAGAGAATTGTTTAGAAAGAAGGTTATGTCATTGATTTCTTAGATGATTAATTACAAGACACCAATTGCCTATTTATAGGCTGAAGTCACCAACCTCTTAATGATGGTGAATATTTCTACATTACACACTACTACGAAAAACCCATTTAGCAACGGTTGGGAATGACATATAATGACGCGGGCGAATGCGTTGTTATGTAGATTATTGTTGTAAGTTCGCCGTTTCTACAACGGTCTGGAAATCGTTGTTGTATTCTGGAAGCGCGCGATATATTGCAACGGTTAGGTATTTCAACCGTTGTAATATATATTAACTATCACAACGGTTATCAGTATGAACCGTTGTCAGATATGTTAACTATCACAACGGTTATTTGTCTCAACCGTTGTGGAATGTATCCTTAGTTTATTAAATACAAATGTATATTGCTTGTTTTACCATTCACCTTATTAAAGAAATACAACCATTAAAATTGGTAAAGAACTATATAATCTGAAAATTAAACTGTTCTTGAAAACCAACTTAAACACACCACTGTTTTCCGAATTGCATCCATTTCATTCCGCACATTTTATGTTCCTTAACATAAAATTTATGGTTCGATGGTCGGTTTCCTTCAATCCATCGATATCTTTTGTTATAGTTGACCTCATCATCGCCAAAAATCGCCACGATTTTATCATCATAACAATGATCATGATCTTAACTGTAACGCCCCGAATATTTAATTATTTATTTAATTAAATATTTAATTAATTATTTGTGATTATTCGGTTAATTTTGTGTTGAAGAGATTTAATCGATAAGTTGGTATTTAAGTTGGTTTAGTCGTATAATTATATTAGAAATAATATAATTAAAATATTATTAAGCAATTCCCGAATAATTGATGGATATGTCGAATATATGGTTTAAGTCGTTAAGTTGATAGTCGGGTAAAATTAGCCGAGAAATTAACACTAGAATTAATATTGTATTTTTATTAAATTGATTTTGTGAGAAATAGTACTATTGGGCCTACATTGGGGTTTTTAGTAGCAATTAAGGGTGTGTGAGAACTTAAGCCCAATTAGAAACTAATAATTATAATTCCATTAAATTAAAATAATAAAAAAAAAGAATAGTAGGAAGTGGGATATCAGTTAGAGGAATAGTGAGAACGTGAACATTTGGGGAAAAGAGAAGAGCAAGCTGCGAACAGTGCTTGAGGGAGAGGAAGACGAGAAAAGTGCTACCGGTGTGGAAAAATCAAGAAATTCGAGCTACCTTCGATTCAATCAAGTAAGGGTGGGGTTCGAATTTTATAACCGGGAGAATGATAGTTAGTATGTAAAAATTGGGAATTATATGATTTTGCACTATGTGATATTTATTGGATTGAAATTGATATATTATAGAGATCCATTATCATTTGATAGAGTAATTAAAAACCATATTTTTCAATTTTAGCGGTTTGACTTTTGGAATTTCATCCTTGAGGCACTTCTAAGTGGCCTTGGTAATGTGTTTGTTTATATATATATATATATATATATATATATTATAGTGGGGGCGGTGGCTTTTGGATTGGTAAAAGAAGATAGACAAATTCTTTTTGATTTCCAGGCGGTGTATGTGGTGTGTAGCATAGCAGTCCAAATTTCTTGCGCTGTAGGGGGTGTTTTTGCGCTACAGGTGATTGTAGCATGGCCTTTTGGTTGTTATTTTTTTTATTGGTTGAATTACAAACAATAATCAGCAGAGTTCAATTTAATTAATTAGTTCAATTGAATTATAGTATATATGTTTAGTAGAGCTATTAAAATAGCAGAATAATTATAATAGTAGAGTTGATTTGATGACTGCAAAAAAAAAAAAAAAAAAAAATTTAACAGCATAATATATGGTAGCAGAAAGGTAAATTATTAGCAGAATTGGACAGAAAACAGTGTCGGGAGCAAAATTAAGCGGTATAATTATTTGTCCGGAATCGAATGAAAATTTTTGGGGAAGTTCATAATAATTAGTAGGTAGTGTGGTTGATTTTATTTTGTTGAAAAGATGCTGGAAGTTGAAAACAGTAGGAATTTTAGTCGACCGGTAGAAATTTAAGCGGTATATTTAGTTGCCCGGAATCGAATGAAAATTTTTGGAGAAGTTCGTAATAATTAGTAGGTAGTGTGGTTGATTTTATTTTGTTGAAAAGATGCTGGAAGTTGAAAACAGTAGGAATTTTAGTCGCCCTGTAGAAATTTAAGCGGTTTATTTAGTTGCCCGGAATCGAATGAAAATTTTTGGGGAAGTTCGTAATAATTAGTAGGTAGTGTGTGTGATTTTATTTTGTTGAAAAGATGCTGGAAGTTGAAAACAGTAGAAATTTTAGTTGCCCGGTAGAAATTTAAGCGGTATATTTAGTTGCCCGGAATCGAATAAAAATTTTTGGGGAAGTTCGTAATAATTAGTAGGTAGTGTGGTTGATTTTATTTTGTTGAAAAGATGCTGGAAGTTGAAAACAGTAGGAATTTTAGTCGCACGGTAGAAATTAAGCGGTATATTTAGTTGCCCGGAATCGAATGAAAATTTATGGGGAAGTTCGTATATACGAGAAGATAAGTGAATGGTATTTATTTTTGTTAAATTAAGCTGAGTTGTAATTGTTTTGTTGATGTTGTTAATTGTATGTCGTTCATATGTCGCATACATTGCATTGTTTAAGTTGGCCTTGATGGCATTGATTAAGTTGGCCTTTGAGGGCACCTGTTTAAGTTGAAAATGCCTCGATAACCTGGCATATGTTTAAGTTGGGAGTTCTACTCCGAAATGGTACCACATGCATGTGCATAGTCGAGTCGCATCCTGTGTCGTATTATTTATGTTGTTTATGTTGAGCAAGTTGATGAAGTTGTTTTATGTTGATTAAGTCGATTAAGTTGTTTATGTGGATTATGTCGATGAAGTTGCTTATATGATTATGTTGCTAAAGTTGACTATATTGATGTTGAAGAAGTTGATTATGTTGATTATGTGATTATGTCGTAAATGTTGATGTGTGTAATAAGTTGATAAAGTATGTTTATAAATTGCGGGTGACTGGTAAGTGGTTGTTGTTGGATAGTAGTGAAATTGTATGATTCTATCTGACATATTAATTATCATACTTTTGTTATATTATTCGATATCTCACCCCTTCTGTAATGATGTTACCTATTATGGGTAATTGAGCAGGTACTCAAGATTTGCAGTTGGATGTTCGAAGTAGCGTTATGAAGTCTTTAGTTCCTGTTAGTTCGAGTTGGTGTCATGCTCTGATACGTAGCATTCGGGGGGGATGTTTTGTTCATGTCGTTGTTATTTTAAGTTGATGAATAGTTGTGATTACTAGTTGTTTGAAGTTGTTCCGAAGTTGTTGTTATTACTAAATGTTGAATAATATTAATTTGAAAATTGTAATAACTGAATAAAGTTGTGAGTGAAGTTTAAGTTGAAAGTTGTATGCCGAATGCTATGTATCAAATGATAAGTGAAATACAAGTAGTTTGTTGTTTTTAAGTTGAAAAATGTGACATCCTGATTTTGTTGGAAATTTTAAAGTACTCTGATTTTTATTAATCTTCGATGGGTAGAATTGGGGTGTTTACATAAGTGGTATCAGAGCAGGTCGGTCTGTCCGGCCAATGTTGTCTAATGTTGTTTGTCCCTTAGTACTCGACATGTGTGTGAAACACTGTCGGTACTTGTTTGTTAGTTTCTAGTTGTTGTCTGCAGGTGTTGGTTTGAAACAAGTGGGGGAGAGGCTTGTCTCCCGGAAGTGTTGTTAGTATGTAGAAGTTGGTTCAAGGTGATGTTGATTGTAAGAGTGAAAATGTTGTCGAAGCGATGTTGTTGCGAACCGGCGAGAGTATGGACTCAAGAATTCATATCGGTCGAGTTCGAGATGTGTGTATATTATGGAGGGTGAATCGATTGAGATTAAGGAATTATCCCAAAGGAAATGTTAAGTTGGTGGATCAAGTCGGTAGATTAATATGCCTTGGGTATAGTTAGATTAAAGTCGAGTGATTCTCGTAGTGGGATGAAAAGAAAGGATGTTGGTGAATTTTGGAAGCAAGAGAGAAAGATGGAACTTATGTTCATCGATCTCAAATTCTGATTTTTGCAATTTTGGAGCAGCTGTCAGTAAAAGAGGCATAACTTTTTACTCGTGATTCAGATTGAAGCGATTCTGGACTTTTTAGAAAGCTTACGAAATTCCCTACAGTTTCCATATAAGATTTGTCTTCAGGAAGTTTTTAAGGAGGGAGAAAAGTGCGTTTTAATGTTTGGATCTGATGCTGATTTTTGGAAAATTCTGCATACGGGAATTCTGGACCAGTCCCATTGTGAGGATGATAACTCTTTACTCGTAAATCGGATTTGAGCGATTCTTGAAGTTCTGGAATCTACACGAAATTCTATTCATTTTGGAATATGATTTTGTGTTTGGGAGGTCTGTATTGGATGAGAAAAATGTGTTCGAAGTTGAGCGACTATTGCTGAAAATTGAGAAAGATGAAGCCGAGTGCGATATATTGATAAGGAATAAAATGTTGGTATCAGAAAGGATGTGACGGTGTTGGAAAATGCATAGAGCTGAAATTTATGTCGAATGAGAATGATTATAGTGGCGATGTTATGAGACGGTGATGTTGAGAGAAGAACGAATTCAAGAGAGACAGCGATAATATTGTTGAGTTGTGGATTGAATGAGGCCAAGTGTGAAACTAGGGGGTTATAAAGGTTCTGAGAATAAAAGAAAGACGATTGGTTGGCTAGCGTTGTTGAAATCTTGACTTGGATGAAAGTTGTAATTGGAGCGAACCAATTTGGATAGTAATTGAAGTAGTAGCAATTCCGATGTTAGAAGAATATTTAATAGTCGTGCTTGTGCTATGAGCGGGTATAAGAGAATGTGTATTGGATTTTGGACGTTTTGTATCGTTGACGAAGTTGAAATTAAGGGGACTAAGAAGATGTTGGTAAGCCTTAGAGAGTTGGCGGGGCATTATGCTTACGAACTTTGGGCACAAGTTGAAGTACGCTATTGTGTTGGGTAATGATGATTTATGCCACTGTTATGGTTGTCGACTGTCTATTGACAAATTGAGGAACTGATCACCCTTAATCTATTGTTGATAGTAGACGGAATCATAATTGATGGATAGATGTGTCGTGCCAACTAGTATAGTATGTACGTTGAATTGGTTGAGGTCAAGCCGAGCGCTTGAGCATTATTTATTTTGTCGATGAAGATTCATGTAAGCATATTAGTTGAACTTAAGAATGATAGCACGAGGTTGCGATTGGATTAATGAGTATTATGGAGACTCACAGTCGAGTTCTAGATAACTTGAGTCGTTGTTTGTGATGAAGCTAATGGCTAGTATGCCTTAAGGTGTATGTATGGAGTATGAAGCGTATCTTCCATATTTGTTTGGATGAGTTGGAACTGGTGTTTGTTGCGAATGTTTTGAGCTATTATAAAATCAGAAGAAGAACGCGTAGAATATTTGAAAGTTGAGTTGTGATTATTAAAAGAAGTGGAATTATAAGTCGGTTTATTAAGGTGCGATTTTGGTTGGAAAAAGAGGAGTTACTCGGTTGTGTTGTTTCGGACAAGAATTTATGGAGCACTATGTCAATATAAGTAGGAATCGATGGTTTGGTATGTTGAATTAGTTGGAAGTGAAGAAGATGAGTTATCTTGTTGGATTTAGTTGGACCCATGCACCATATATGGTTGTAATGTTGTTATGTGTTTAAGACGATTTTGGAGAATGTGTTATTAAGAGATGGTAAAGTTGTAGTTATGTCTTATGACAATTGGGAATTCATGGGAGTATATGAATATCTCATCCAAGATTTGGAAGTAGTCGTCGTTGTAATTATGTTGAATGTTCTGAGGGGTTGCCTTACGGATCTAAGTTTGAAGTATTCGGTAACTACGAGAGCGTAGAATACCTGTTGGAACGGAATTTTCGAAGAGTTAAGTCGAAAGTCTTTATTATGTCGGTTTTGGTGATTGGAAGTTGGAGGTAAACTTGGTAGGCCTGTTGCACTGCAAGTAATCAGAGTGCGCAGCGAACGCGTGGTGTAGTGCAGTTGTTCATACGTGAGTAACAACGATGTTGGTGATTTGGTTGTATTAATGTTGTGTTTAAGTCGGTGTTCCTATGTGGTTGTGTTCTAGTTCTTAAACCGATGAATTCTTAAGTTGGCTACTCCTTGTGTTGTGACGATAGTTGCCAAGTGTAACACTTGAGTAGTATTCGTGTTATTGTCGCCGTTGAGGTTATGAATTGTTGTATTATATGTGGGGTTGCCTTTCGGAGATGAGAGTTGATTAGTCGGATGGAATAAGTAGTTGGAGTAGTTGAATCGGATGAATTTTCGAGGACGAAAATATTCTAAGTAGGGGAGAGTTGTAACGCCCCGAATATTTAATTATTTATTTAATTAAATATTTAATTAATTATTTGTGATTATTCGGTTAATTTTGTGTTGAGGAGATTTAATCGATAAGTTGGTATTTAAGGTGGTTTAGTCGTAGAATTATATTAGAAATAATATAATTAAAATATTATTAAGCAATTCCCGAATAATTGATGGATATGTCGAATATATGGTTTAAGTCGTTAAGTTGATAGTCGGGTAAAATTAGCCGAGAAATTAACACTAGAATTAATATTGTATTTTTATCAAATTGATTTTGTGAGAAATAGTACTATTGGGCCTACATTGGGGTTTTTAGTAGCAATTAAGGGTGTGTGAGAACTTAAGCCCAATTAGAAACTAATAATTATAATTCTATTAAATTAAAATAATACAAAAAAAAGAATAGTAGGAAGTGGGATATCAGTTAGAGGAATAGTGAGAACGTGAACATTTGGGGGAAAAGAGAATAGCAAGCTGCGAACAGTGCTTGAGGGAGAGGAAGACGAGAAAAGTGCTACCGGTGTGGAAAAATCAAGAAATTAGAGCTACCTTCGATTCAATCAGGTAAGGGTGGGGTTCGAATTTTATAACCGGGAGAATGATAGTTAGTATGTAGAAATTGGGAATTATATGATTTTGCACTATGTGATATTTATTGGATTGAAATTGGTATATTATAGAGACTCATTATCATTTGATAGAGTAATTAAAAACCATATTTTTCAAGTTTAGCGGTTTGACTTTTGGAATTTCATCCTTGAGGCACTTCTAAGTGGCCTTGGTAATGTGTTTATTTATATATATATATATATATATATATATATATATATATTATAGTGGGGGCGGTGGCTTTTGGATTGGTAAAAGAAGAGAGACAAATTCTTTTTGATTTCCAGGCGGTGTATGTGGTGTGTAGCATAGCAGTCCAAATTTCTTGCGCTGTAGGGGGTGTTTTTGCGCTACAGGTGATTGTAGCATGGCCTTTTGGTTGTTATTTTTTTTTTGTTGAATTACAAACAATAATCAGCAGAATTCAATTTAATTAATTAGTTCAATTGGATTATAGTATATATGTTTAGTAGAGCTATTAAAATAGCAGAATAATTATAATAGCAGAGTTGATTTGATGACAGCAAAAAAAAAAAAGAGAAATTTAGCAGCATAATATATGGTAGCAGAAAGATAAATTTTAGCAGAATTGGACAGAAAACAGTGTCGGGAGCAAAATTAAGCGGTATAATTAGTTGTCCGGAATCGAATGAAATTTTTTGGGGAAGTTCGTAATAATTAGTAGGTAGTGTGGTTGATTTTATTTTGTTGAAAAGATGCTGGAAGTTGAAAACAGTAGGAATTTTAGTCGCCCGGTAGAAATTTAAGCGGTATATTTAGTTGCCCGGAATCGAATGAAAATTTTTGGGGAAGTTCGTAATAATTAGTAGGTAGTGTGGTTGATTTTATTTTGTTGAAAAGATGCTGGAAGTTGAAAACAGTAGGAATTTTAGTCGCCCGGTAGAAATTAAGCGGTATATTTAGTTTCCCGGAATCGAATGAAAATTTATGGGGAAGTTCGTATATACGAGTAGATAAGTGAATGGTATTTATTTTTGTTAAATTAAGTTGAATGCGTGGAATTGCCGGTACAGTCGATTGAGTTGGTTTTTGGTCCCAAATATGGACATATTTTTGTTGGAAGCTTAAATAGCCGAAATTGAAAGTTGTTTATGTTGTGTTGAGTTGTAATTGTTGTGTTGATGTTGTTAATTGTATGTCGTTCATATGTCGCATACATTGCATTGTTTAAGTTGGCCTTGATGGCATTGATTAAGTTGGCCTTTGAGGGCACCTGTTTAAGTTGAAAATGCCTCGATAACCTGGCATATGTTTAAGTTGGGAGTTCTACTCCGAAATGGTACCACATGCATGTGCATAGTCGAGTCGCATCATGTGTCGTATTATTTATGTTGTTTATGTTGAGCAAGTTGATGAAGTTGTTTTATGTTGATTAAGTCGATTAAGTTGTTTATGTGGATTATGTCGATGAAGTTGCTTATATGATTATGTTGCTAAAGTTGACTATGTTGATGTTGAAGAAGTTGATTATGTTGATTATGTGATTATGTCGTAAATGTTGATGTGTGTAATAAGTTGATAAAGTATGTTTATAAATTGCGGGTGACTGGTAAGTGGTTGTTGTTGGATAGTAGTGAAATTGTATGATTCTATCTGACATATTAATTATCATACTTTTGTTATATTATTCGATATCTCACCCCTTCTGTAATGATGTTACCTATTATGGGTAATTGAGCAGGTACTCAAGATTTGCAGTTGGATGTTCGAAGTAGCGTTATGAAGTCTTTAGTTCCTGTTAGTTCGAGTTGGTGTCATGATCTGATACGTAGCACTCGGGGGGGATGTTTTGTTCATGTCGTTGTTATTATAAGTTGATGAATAGTTGTGATTACTAGTTGTTTGAAGTTGTTCCGAAGTTGTTGTTATTACTAAATGTTGAATAATATTAATTTGAAAATTGTAATAACTGAATAAAGTTGTGAGTGAAGTTTAAGTTGACAGTTGTATGCCGAATGCTATGTATCAAATGATAAGTGAAATACAAGTAGTTTGTTGTTTTTAAGTTGAAAAATGTGACATCCTGATTTTGTTGGAAATTTTAAAGTACTCTTATTTTTATTAATCTTCGATGGGTAGAATTGGGGTGTTTACATTAACAACCACGTCGATTAGTGACGATGATGAGGTAAATTATAATAAAAGATATCGATGGATTGAAGGAAACCGACCATCGAACCATAAATTTTATGTTAAGGAACATAAAATGTGCAGAATGAAATGGATGCAATTCGGAAAAACATTGACATGATAAATGTTGGTTTTCAAATACATCCTTATTTTCAGATTATAATGTTCTATAGCAATTTAACTGATTGCATTTTCAATAAAAGGATAGTGAAACAAACGATATACATAGTATATAATAAACTAAATTTCATATACAATATCAGAATGAATTCATATATATGTACCTTATCAGAATGAATTCATATATAGGTACCACCACCATCATCACAATGTGAAACAAATCCTAAGAAGTGGGAAGCAATGATGAAAATTAGTTAGTATTAAATTTAACTATATATAATATACATAGTATATATATATAATAAACTAATGTTCTATATCAATTTAACTGATTGCATTTTCAATAAAAGGATAGTAAAACAAACAATGTACATAGTATATAATAAACTAAATTTCATATACAATATAAGAATGAATTCATATATATGTACCTTATCAGAATGAATTCATATATATATGTACCACCATCATCATCACCGTGTGAAACAAACCCTAAGAAGTGGGAAGCAATGAAGAAAATTAGTTAGTATTCAAAACAAAACAACCAAAAGTTGAAACAAAACCCTAAGAAGTGCGACTGTACCATTACAATGAAGTTCACCTTACTTGTGAAGCATTGAAATTGAATCTGCACAAAATGAGAACAATCAACAAAAACAACATGAAGCAAACGAGATAATGGGAACTATTTAACAAAAAGATTGAAGTAGAAGACTACCTTATTTCCCATAAACAATATGTACATTACGCTTGCTACCGCCAGCATCATCACCATGTTCATCTAGTTTTAGATTCTGCAGGAAGAACTACAAGGAGGAAGAAGCTTAAATCAAAAGCTTCATGCTTCTTGTATTTCTTCTCGCAGATTCTAAAAAAAGATGAAGTTTGGGTGCTAGGGTTTCGCTGTGAAGGAAACGGCGCGACTGTCAAAAAGGGACAGTTAATTCCCTTATATAGGTAAATTTTTCACAACGGTTTTCTAAAATAACCGTTATGATAGATTATATATTAATTTAATAATATCACAACGGTTAGTTATAATAACCGTAGCGATACCCCTTATACGTGGTACAAGGTTCGACACCAGGCAACAACATTTTCCTAAAATTACGCCTGGATTATAAGTGATATCGCTATGGTCATTACTTATAACCGTCGTGTTAATATTAACCGTTGCACTTCCCAACATATGAGCGGTTTACAAGAAAATATAGTTCCAGAATATGAACGGTTTACAAGTTATCATCATTACAAGCATTAAACTATTAGTCTTTTCATCTTCAACCTCATCTATAAATAGACAATTTTACATATCTAAATAATATATTCTTCGTAACAATGAGTTCAACAAATGAGAATCCTAGAAACCTCAATGAGGAACGTCAGGCGCCAATCCAGGAGGTCGTCCAACTAGCAACTGCCAACTTCAGGGATGCCTTAAGGGTAAGGAAGGATAAGAAGAAGAAAAAGAAGAAGTCGAAGAAGAAGAAGATAAAGAAGAAAAGGAGGTCTGTATATTATGATTCCGATGAGGGGAGTGAGGAGAGATGTCTAGATTATGAAGATGCATTTTATGCTATGGGCTCTGACAATGATCTTGATATGTAATATGTTTATCAATGTACTCTCAATGAAATATTAAAATAAAATTATGTCTATATATGTTCATCTCTTACAGTTTTATTTTTAAAGTTATATATATATACTCTATTGCACTTAAAAATACTAAAGAATAGTTTGCTGTGAATCGAAGCGTGATACATGTAGTACAACGGTCTTCTAATACAAGCGTGTTAAAATGTAAACATATGGAAAAAAAATATATAGAGCTGGGAATCGAAGCTTGATACACAGCTTGTATTACAACGGTTATGTAATACAACCGTCGTTAAATATGGCGTTATAAATTTTTAATCTTGTTACAACGGTGGGATACGAAATCGTGGTAAAGCTGACGTCGTTAAATGGGGTTTTTGTAGTAGTGACATTAGTTCTTTCTAGAGTTTTCATGATAGACGAGTATCGTGATAGTTCTAGGTTCTTCTATCATTTTCACATACTTATAGTTCTAGATTGTTCTACCATATCCATAAACATTATAGTTCTAGGATCTTCTACCATTTTCATACATATTATATTTAAGAATATTCTTGAAGTTTGTAGCCATTTCAACAGTTTCAAAAAATCCTTTAAAAGACAATCGATATAAAAAAAAAACAAAACCTTAAATCACAATACAGGCGGTGATGCATAAAATGAAACCAGATCGAAAACAAGAATGGAAGTTACCTGAAGCCGGGGAGAGAATGTTCGCAGCGGTGGCAGAAGAAGCGTTAGGTTACAAGAAAAAGAAGTTTAGTTATGGAGAATGAGTGTAGAATGAGACTATAAGCTCTCATGTTAAGAGGAAGAGTTGTTTTTATTTTCATTATTAGAGAGGAAAATAATGAAAAAAATTAAAGGGGTGAAAAATTGAGCTCCCTTTTATTTACATACCATATACCAATATTTGGTTAGTAATTTTAGTCTCTAAATGATATCTATACTAACACTTTTTTTTACAGTCACTAAAGGTGTTAGTTGGTATATGGAAAATTTCTTGTAGTGTAAAGATCTCTTCGTGTTTGATCACATTGACTCCTCCTTTCTCTTGTAATTAATTCTTGGACATCTCCCCTATCTTTAGTATTACTTTCTTGAAGTTTTTCGGAAAAATGGTTAGAAAGAAAAATGTACAACCAACAAACATACAAGCATTATATCATATAAGAAATATCTACAAATCTTCTCCCCCTTTGTCATTACCAAAAAAATTGTTTTAAAGCATAATAAAACCATGATAGAACAAGAACAACAAGAAAAAATAAAGTGAGATGCAATCCCATATCATTCCCATCAGCATTTGAACCATTTCCTGTATAGCCACCTCTGAAAATTTCCCAGTGATCCATCCTTTAAGATAAGCAGCCAACCTCTGTCATCACATCTGACTTATACTCTTGAAGATAATCCATGATCATTTGGTTTGAAGGTTCTGCAATTGGAGCTTCTAGATGAGGGTTTACATCTTCATCACTATGAACTTCTGATTGATTTCCAACAACGTCAACATCCAAATATTTGATTTCAATAGTTTCCGGGTTAACGATAACTCACATTCTTCAATTGAAGATTTTGATGCTGATGCAGTATGATAGACTTTCCATTGAAACACATACTTAATTTTCCAAATTGACATTAAAATGATGAAAATTTCTGGTAAGGAAGTGAGCATACGGTAGATCTCCTGCATGTTCATCATGTGACAACATGTGACATATAATGACATAACCCCAGTTTATTGGAATATTGTTCTTAATTGCAAATAAGATTTGCATTTGTAGATCTGTGATAGAACAATGGTTTGAATATCTTGGAACAAGAACATAAACCAAAAAATAATGAAACATTATATCATCTAAAGTAAACTTATCCGGATACAAATAAACATGTGCTAGAAGTTCTAAATTTTTCTTTCTCTTATTCCTCAACAACCTACTAAGACTATAGTAAAAACAATGTTTTTCTTAATTGTCCCATGAGGGTTTAGAATTTCCACGAATCTCATAACCTTCAGAGGGAATACCTATTATAGAGGCTAAATCCTTTGCATTCATGGAAATTGGAACTCCTTTAACAACAAAAGTTAATTTGCCCTTGTTTACTGTGAAAATTAGCAAACAACCACTGGTCTACCATCAATAAGAAATTAGATAACTTGCAGGATCAACCATACAAAATTCTAGGACATGTGCTAAATAACTTAAAATAATATTTGGAAAACGATGAACACTTCGACAACATTCATGATTTTAAAGAAAGTCTACTTCGACAATATTAAAGAAAAAAGTAATGCAGGAAAATGACTAAGAGTGCATTGGAAAATAATTTGCAAAAGTAAAGGATAAAAGATAAATTTCTGGTCAAAGATTAACTGAATTGCATTGAATAAGAAAGATGGTGTTACATCAAACGTACATTTCTCATACACTTGTTTCTCTACACGCGTGTACTTTGAGTAATTGAGGAATTTGTACAAATTTAAACACACAAATTCTAACACTAAGACTTGCTATTTATAATAGTAAAAAATAACTACCCCTAACGGTCTACTAACTAGAGCAAGACAAATGGCATTCTGCATGTCTTTGTACTTCAAATGCTCTCCATGTGTCTTCTACTATCAATTGGATAAGAACAAAGTTCCCTCCCTTATTTGAATTCAAATCTTGAATCGAACGTCATCGGCAGCGCTTTTGGTCAATACTTCCAAGTTGCTAAAAATATTTCTAAGTCCATAAAATAGGTCTCTCTTGCACAAGGACACTTTCGACTAGAATTTCTGGGAATACCATTCTGGTCGATGTCTTCCAAAACTTCTTAAAATTCTATCCCATTGATTAATACTCTTAATTCACTATCAGGCGTCAAAATTAGGAGCTAACAACCATTTTTCAAGACTATGTTGGAATATAACACTTTTACCAATTCAGGATAAAAATCAACATGTTCACAGATTAAGTTATCTAAACCCAAATCTTAATAAACAACATGTAAACTAAACACCTCTTCTGGAAAAGATATAAAATAACTATACTCGAGTTTCATAAGCTTCTTTTGATGAAAAGGGCTTCATACCTTTGTTGTTGCATTGAAGTTGTGAAAATCTTTGAGAGGTCCAAAGGTCTTCTTGAACTTGATGCTTTTCCCTTTACTTAAACAATAATTTGAGAAGTCGTTGTCTTCTTGAGAGAGAAAAAAATGAAACTTTGGAAAAGGAAGAAGAAAAAATATGGCTGCCTCAAGAGAGAGAGAGTGAATGCTGAAATTTTTTTGACGAAATATAGGGTTTTCTCCAAAAGATGTGCTTATAAAGTGCTTGATGGGTCAATGTGATTAGACCACACAAAGGGTATGCTTGTTTTGAGAGAAATTGTTAAGAGAGAGTTAGCAAAGAGAGAGGTTGGAGAGAAGTGTACTATTTCTTTCGTTTGGTAGGCAATGAAATAGCAGCGAGAGATCCAAATATGGTGGGTCCCACCGATATTTCCAATCTTCCCTTTTGAGCGAAGAAATACGATGGAAGCATGTTATCTTTTTGTCTTTCCATATATACCCTCCGTTTCTTTGTCCAAATTACTATAATAAATACTACTATTACTTTATAATATATGTTGGAAACAATAGGTAATAGGTAGTAGGAATTATAGAGTTAAACAAAATATGCAAAACAATAATAAATTAATAGTAATAATGTATATAATATTACTACATTGATGTAATAAGAAGTTTTGGTTGGCAGACTAATTATTACGAAAAATAATTTAAAACTGTTTATAAATTTCATTATATAAACTAATACAAATTTACTTATAATAAAATTAATAAAATTTTAACTAAGAAATATTCAAATAACATTAAAAGTTAAAAATAAAATCAAAGATTATTATTTAAAAAATTAATTAATAAATTAATTTATTTCAACCAAGGACATTTATGTCTTTGTCATAAAATAAAACACTTCTTTCTCTTCTATTTCTCTCTTCTTTCTTTTATACCAAACAATACATTAAATCTCCTATATTTCTCTTCTTTTTCTCTCTTTTCACACTCTTTCTCACATCTTTCTCTCTTTCTAACTTCTTCTCTCATCCAAACATACCCAAAATGAATAAATAATAATAAATTTTAATAAAACAAATATGAAAATAATTATTAAAAAAATAAATTCTGCAAGTTTGACCAAAAGAATATGTTTTCCAAAACAATTGAAAAGACCAATCGATGAGGTTGCTGGAAAAAAAGTACCAATCGATTGATGTGCCTAGAGCAATCGATTGTATGAAGTTTCTGGAGCGAAAAATTATGTGAATAAATTTGAACCAGTCGATTCTGGTCCAAGCTCAGTCGATTGTATGCAACACAAAAATGAAAAATATCTTATGTAAAAGCATATATTCACATATTCAAACATAGTATTGCATAATTGAAGTGATATGCATATAAAATTATGATCATGAAGGAAAAATAAAAAAATAGATGAGTACCCGATTAAATGTCGCTTTCGCTTAAAATACCAATATCTTTTCTGATTTAATAAAAAGTGTCTCTTGGAAGTGGCTTTTTGAAGATATCTGCTAGTTGATTTTGAGTATCAATGAAGGAGAATTCAATATCGCCTTTTAGAATGTGGTCCCTTAAGAAGTGATATCGTTTGTCAATATGCTTGGTTTTCGAATACATGACCAGATTCTTTGAAATGTTAATTGCACTGGTATTGTCACACTTAAGAGATGTGCTTCCTAGAATCACACCATAATTATGCAGTTGTTGTTTATCCATAGTATCTAAGCACAACAACGATCGGAGGCAATATATTATGATTATATAGTGCCGAGAGCCACACTTGCTTTCTTTTTGCATGACGATGACACTAGAGCATTTCCTAGAATGTGACAGGCTCCACTTGTGCTTTTTTTGTCCGTCTTACATCCTGCATAATATGTGTCATAGAAACTAACAAGACTATATACACTATCTTTGGGGTACCATAAGCCGACATTGGTTGTCCCTTTAAGATACTTCATTATTCTTTTCATAACAGTGTGATGAGATTCTTTCGGATAAGCTTGAAATGGTACACATAAACAAACACTAAACATAATATCAGGTCGAATTGTCGTTTGATATAATAAAGAATCAATGATTCCTAGATATTTAGTGATATCAATTGGAAGTCCAGATTCATCTTAATCAAGATATGTGACAAATCCCATTGGAGTTGTTATTTATTTGCAAGTGTCCATGTCAAATCTTTAAAGAAGCACTTTGCAATACTTATATTAATTGATGAATATGCCATTCTTCTTTTGTTTAATTTGCAACCAAAGGAAGTAGTTTAACTTACCCATCATAGACATCTCAAATTCTCCTTGCATGATTGATGAGAATGTTTCACATAAGGATTCATTAGTGGATGTAAAGATGATGTTATCTACATAGATTTGCACTAAGATAACATGATGGTTAATTCTTTTGAGAAATAGAGTAGTGTCAATTTTACCTTTTTCGAACCCATGTTCGCAAAGAAAATTACTTAACCCATCATACCATGCTGTTGGTGCTTACTTCAATCCATACATAGCCTTTTTGAGTTTGTACACATGATCAGGATGTTTGAAGTCTTTAAATCCTGGAGGTTGACTTACACAAACTTCTTCAAGTATGTAATCATTTAGGAATGCGCTTTTGACATCTATCTGGTACAACTAAAAATTCATAGAGCAAGCATATGCTAACAATAATCTAATTGCTTCTAGTCTAGCAACTAGAGCAAATGTTTCCTCAAAATTTATACCTTCCTATTGATTATAACCCTGGGCTACTAATCTTGCCTTGTTCCTTATAATAATACCATTTTCATCTAGCTTATTTTTGAAAATCCACTTAGTGTCAATGATATGTTTACCATTTGGTCAAGGAACTAAGTCTCAACCATGATTTCTTTGAAATTGCTTTAGTTCCTCTTGCATAGATAGAATCCATTGGTCATCATCTAAGGCATCTTTGACTTTATAAGGTAAAATTTGAGAAACAAAAGCCATATTTAGAAAAGCATTTTTAAGATTTAAACGAGTAGATACTCCCTGATTTATGTCTCTAATAATTTTGTCAATATGATGATCTCTACGAGTTCTCCATTCTTGAGGAAGACCTCTCCGATTTTGATTTTGATGATTGACTTCTTCTTGAGGTTTGGATTGTTTAATTTCATCATTATTTTTGGCAACGTCCTCCGTTGGAATTTCCAAAATATGATCATCATCACAAGAAACTACATCCTCCTATGAGGGATTAGAGACATCAAAGATAACATGCATAGATTCTTTCTTAGTTAAAGTTATTTTATTATAAATTCTATAAGCTTTACTAGTAAGAGAGTATCCAAGAAATAAACCTTCATTGGACTTCTCGTCAAACTTATCGAGATTGTCTTTGTCATTTTTGAGGACAAAGCACTTGCATGCAAAGATATGAAAGTGAGCTATATTTGGCTTTCTTCCTTTGAAGAGTTCATATGGAGCCTTTTTAATTAATGGTCTTATAATAACCTTATTACTTACATAACATGTCATGCTTACCGCATCCACCCACAAATATTTTGGTAGATTTGAATCACTAAGCATTGTTCTTGAAAGTTCCACTAGAGACCGATTCTTTCTTTCTACCACTGCATTTTGTAGTGGAATTCTTGATGCTGAAAAATCGTAAAAGATCTCTTGTTCTTCACAAAACTCTTCAAATGATGCATTTCGGAACTCTCCACAATGGTCACTTCTAATTGATGCAATTTTTAATGACTTTTAATTTTGTAATTGGTGCACGTACTTCTTGAACGCCTTGAATGCATCACTTTTCTCCACTAAAAATAATATCTAAGAAAATCTAGAAAAATAATGAACAATAACTAAAGCATATACCTTACCTCTGAAGCTTCTAGTTCTAGATGGACCAAACAAGTCCATATGTAGCAATTGAAGTGGCCTTGTAGTAGACACCACATTCTTTGATTTGAAAGTTGATTTGGTTTATTTTCCCTTTTGACAAGCATTAAATAACGTATCTTTGACAAATTTTATCTTAGGTAAACCAGTGACAAGATCATGCTTGACTAGTTTGTTTAAATGTTCCATATGAATATGGGCAACTCTTTTATGCCAAGGCCATGCGTCATTGTTGCTTACCATGATACATTTTACTTTAAAAAATAAATCATCAAAGGAAATCATGAAAATATATGTTATTAAATATTTTACCTTTAAGTTTTACCTCATGAGTGGCTTCATCTTCAATCAAGCATTCATCCTTGGTGAACTTGATTTTGAAGCCTTTGTCACAAAGTTGGCTTATACTTAGAAGATTGTACTTTAGTCCTTCAACATAAAGAACATCTTCAATGGATGTGAAAGGTGATGCTCCAACTTTTCCGATGTCAAGAATCTTTCCTTTGTTATTATATCCATAAGTGATATATCCCCTGCCTTTTATGACTAGAGATGAAAATTTGTTGACATCTCTTGTCATGTGCTTAGAACAACCACTATCAAGATACCAATATTTGTAGTGGTTTTCAAGCACACATATAAAACAAATTAGGTTTTGTTCGCGATGACACTCTGTCATTACATGTTTTCAGTTGAACAAATGGATCAAAACAAGTTAAACAGGAGAAAAAAATGAAGAATAAAGGCCAAAGAAAGATGCAAAAATGACTAAGTATTAAGGAATAAGGAATTATTGAAAATCAAGTGAAAAGGGGAGCCAAATTGTGCATCTACTGGAATAATCACGTGTAGCGTCGTGCATCATCTCGCGCGTGATAGAAAAGCAAATACAACATTGCATGCATGGTGCAAGTTATAACGCACTCGATGGTACTTTTTCTAGGCTTTTTACTAACGCATTCTAATCCATTCTAATGGCTTTTAAATGGGAAGTTTGGTACTTTTTCTAGGGTTCTGAAGTTTTACACGTGAAGGAAGGGTTTATAGCACAAGAACAAATATTTGGACAACATTTGAAGCTATTGAAGGCCAATTATTCAATGGATTTCTTATGCAACCTCTTATTTGTATTTGGTATTGTAATTTTCACTATGAATAGCTAATGCTCTTTAGGTTAGGTTTTGTTTGATGAACATATTTTAATATTGTTGGGACATATGTTTGATTTGATATTGCATGAATACTTTGAGTTATAATTCTTTTCAATTGCACCTTGTTCTTAATGCTTTTTATGAGAGATACTCTTTTAATATGAATTTGGGCACATAAATAGTACATAGAATTAGTCTATGTATTGGACCTTAGGCAATTGTTGTGCTTACGCCGGTTGAATAAGGATAGGAGACCTCGAGTAGTGGCTTAGGCATTAATGTTCTATTACATTGCCTAATCTTGTTTATGCTGGTGGATCAGGGATAGAAAACTCTGAGTATAGATTAGTGAGCTATACACCAAGGGATTGGGTATAACGGTTTTGTAAATTCGTCGTGGGATTATAGTGATGATACCATTCGTGTAATACATCTAACATCAACAGTAGATAAATAGGGGATTCTATACACAACTTGACCACCTTCGTATTATTTCTATAACACTTTATTTTCTTTTCACAATTAAAACTCAAAATCCCACCCCCTCCCATTTAGAATTTTCTATAACATTACAAAATATTGTCTTGTTAAATAGTAGTCCCTGTAGATTCGATCTTTTTATTACTGCAACATTATCGATATACTTGCCGAGAAGTCATCAGTTAGGTACCCAAATTGCTTTGGGTCGTTAATAATTAGTTTCTTCTTGATCCACACATAATGTCCACTTGCCACACTAACGTTCCTAACATAACAAGCATTAGGTGTGTGAACAATTATACCATAAGAGAAACATGTAGGAATAAAATTACTTCTATATCTAGGAACATAAGATTTCTTCTTAACTAATCTTTTCTTAGGATAATGATGAACATGTTTTGATTTGTTATCTTTCTCTTTTGGGGATTTGTCACTAGTCTTAACAAAGATAGTTTTGGTTGAACTTGGTTTATTAAAATTAAAGTAACCAATTCCACTTTTATCATTTGAGTACCTTTGTTGACTAAGGACACCCTACAATCCAATTCGTCCCTCTTCATATCTTTCAAGAACTCTTTTCAATTGGATAATTTTGAAAGAAAGTTTCTCACACTCGTTGCATGTAAAATTCAGTTTTTTGCTTTTCAACATAGTTTTGTTTTTCAACTTTAAAATCTTTTTCCATGGTGTTAATCTTTTCTTCAAAAGATAAAATTTGTTTCTTTTGTGTTGCCACCATTCTGTACAGAATTTTACTTTCATTGAGAAGTTCATCTATTGCATCTCATGCATCATTATCATAAGAATAAAATCCACTATTAACCTCTTCATATTCATCATCGAAATGATGTGATGCCATCAATGTAAGATTTGCATATTCTTCACTTTCCGAGTCGGACGATGAACTTACTTCATTGTCATCTCATGCAATGTAAGCTCTTTTGAGTTTTGTCTCTTTTCTACTTTTGAAGTTGCTCTTCTTGGTGAGTTTTGGTTTCAATTCCCTGGTTAAAGACCTAAGCACTTTAAGATTAAAATCATCATTTGTAAAAATATTACTAAGAGCAATCAAGTGGTTTGTCAAAGGTACAAATTTCTTTTGCAATGCGAGGATTGATTCTCCGGGTTGCAATCTACATAACTTGTACTCTTGACTCAAGGTATTCAATCTAGATCTCTTTACTTTAATGGTGCCTTCGTGATTATCTATCAATGTATCCCATATTTGCTTTGTCATTTTACATTGAGAGACACAAAAGAATCTGTCCATGCTAAGTGCACTTTGAAGTATGTTGATTGCTTTCTTTTCGTAAAGGAATTTTTTCTTATCATTTTCATTCCATGAACTTTTAATCTTTGTTGTCCCAACACCAATAACAACACTTGTACGAACAAATAGACCATTCTCCACATCATCCCATACTTCTTCTCATTTCTGTTCCAAGTGAGCCTTCATGCGAATTTTTCAAAAATCAAAATATTCACCAGAGAATAATGGAGGTTTATTGTTGCTGCCACCGTCTTTGAAAACATAATTTGCACTTGCGGAAGCCATTCTACATCCTTAGAAACAGGTTACCAACAACCTACTCTGATACCAATTGTAAGTACGAAGTGCACCTAAAAGGGGATGAAGGGGTGAATTAGGTATAAAAATTTATGTGGTTTATAGGGATGTGTTTCTTTCTTTTCTGGTTAGGTTAAGATGGTGGAAGCGAATATTGCGGAAAAGTAAAGAACACCGACGATATATCCAGGTTCCCCTCACAATCCGAGAGTACTCCAGTTTTAATACCCTGTATTTTAATTGGTCTAGATAATATTAAGTTGTGATCAACTGAGCTCCGGTGTACTCTGAGAAATTATCTGCAAAGATAATTAGAGTAACTGTTGAACTCAGAGCCGTTCAAATTAATATTTCCAGACTCTGAGGTTTTAATTATTTGGAGCTGTAGAGACTTTTTGGACATTTAGTAGTGTTACTAATTGATGATATTTATCTATATCATTTCATTTCCACTCTTTTCCAAACATAGAAACAAAGAGAGAAAAAGATAGAAAGAAGTTAGAGAGAAGGAAGAGGAAAGGAAAGAAAGAGAAAGAAAAACCCTAAGAGCTCAAGATCAAGAATCATCATCTCTTCTTCATCAATTCATCTCATCTTCTTCATCCTCATCCTCTAATCCAGGTGTGTTCTAGATAGATACATTAGTTGTAGAGTTTCTTGAGTTTTAGAGTTAGATTTGATATTGTGAGAAAATGAGTAATCTTGCTAAAATCATGAATCTAACGGTTGAAAATCGAAATAAATTGCGTAGTATAATCGTAATATGCATATGAACATTGTTGATACTTGTTTTGGTTGTTTGAAAATGATTTGGTGTGTGAAAGATTAATTTTTTAGGTTTTCGAACAATGGAAAACGCAACACAAATTCTGCTTCTGGGGCGGAGCACCGGGCTGTGCTTTGAGCGCCAGGCGACGCAAGGCGTGCGCCTCTGCTCCGTCGGCGCGATGGTCAAGGGGCGCTGCTAGTTTTGATTCTGTAACTTTGGTTTTTTTATAAGGATTTTATGCCTCTGCTTTTTCAGGCGAAGTAGAGGCGAAGGGGCACCGCCGGGCGAAGCATGTAGCGCCGGGCGCTCCTGGGACTTTTTCAAATGTTTTCTTTTCATTAAAAATCCATAACTTTTGACTCGTTCACCCGATTTAATTATTCTTGGTACCGATAGGAATCTATGAGAATATTCTATATGATGAATGTGAAAAATATCAAATTTATTTCTCGATTTAATAATCGTAGGAAACCCAAAAGTGGTATAATTATGTCAAATTATCATATGTAATTCTATTATGCATATGTAATATTCTTTGCCTATCTTATTGTTGTTAAACATGATTGTGAGAGATATGCATGCTTAAAATAAAAAAATAGGATGAGTGAGGAAAACTTACACCAAATTATGTTATAACCTAGTAATGGGCTAGGAAATTGGTAGACGATCTAATGTTAACACTCGTACAAGAAAGGTCGAAGCGTGTAACCAAATACCGAATGGTATAGAAAGAAACAAACACTATTATAGAACATGTGTACTATGTTAAGTATTGAGAAAGGCAAATGAGGCCAAAAGGCGTATGTGGCCTAGAAATGTTGAATATAATCACTGTTATATGCGAAATCACAAAATCGTAACCATTCCCCAATTATGTGTCGTCCATGAGTAACGAGCTCCTCTGGAACGAATGCACGATTAATTGGTAGGTTAGATTCCCAATGTTATAGTACGAATGGAGCCTATATGGTAAAGAGACTTGTGACGGTGTACGGACCGTGTGAAGTGACGACTTAAGGTGATAATGTGTCCCTTAGCTCTGAATCCATTTCGTATGCCAAGTAATCTACGAGGATCCATGACTCGCTCTGACTTCTAGACGTAGAAGAGGACGGGAAAAGGGGTTGCCTTGATAAGGTTATCGATAATGATAATTATGTGAGTTAACAGGACTCCTAAAATGTTTCCATATAGTGTGAAATTGTGAGATTGTGAACTCGAAGTCCGTTCCTTCCCTTTGGACTTGAGTTAGGCTATGGTTAGAACCTTGTAAAGCTGAGAGAATCCATAAGATAGGAAACTCACTGAGATTTAATATCTCACCCCATGTTGTTGATTATATTACAGGTACCACAGGTTCCGCAAAGGGTAAGGATAAAGTCGTTTGATTTTCCTTATTTTTCTTGGCTATTGGGATGGCAAGGCTTCCGCTTTGGAGAATTATTTTGAGATCATTGTATTGATCTAGTTCTTAGTATATTGGAACATCTTGTATATATATTATGCCATAGTTTTTTTGTATGTAGTGTTTTGGGCATGTATATGTATAATGTGTTAACTAGGAACTTATGGTATTTCAGTACCAAAACGTGAATTCATGTATGATATGGATACTTGATGTATTATATTATATATGGGTGTTACAGTTGGTATCAAAGCAGGTCGTATCCTCGACCTAGCCATGAAATAGTATAAGTGTTTCTTTCTATTTCATTTGTGTGGTGTCGCCATTTGTCTTAGGTGTTATATTTATGGTATTGAGCCTGATCAACTTAATCCTATCTATAAAACCTTTAGGAACATGGATGACAGACGCAGAAGCAATCGTGGTAGACTTAGAACTACTCATGTTGGGACGAATCCGCCAGGCGGCGATGGGAATGCCCCTTTGTATCAGTTTATGCAACAGATGCAGCAGCAACAGAACCAATTCATGCAGCAGATGGTACAACAAATGAATGGAGGTTTACATCCTCAGGTGGTTATTCCAGAAGCTATAGGTGGGAGTTTCCGAGATTTCATCCGCATGAATCCTCCTGAATTTCATGGTGGATTAGATCTTGTGAAAGCTCATGAATGGATAGCTGGCATGGAGAGAATTTTCTTGATAGTCTATTGTAGTGAGGAGAATAAGGTGGTAGTTGCTTCTCATTCGTTGAAGGGTCCTGCCATGAGGTGGTGGGAGAGTGCCTCAGCCCTGATGACTATTCAAGAGGTACCTAAGATATAGGAGCAATTTAAGATTTCTTTTATGGAGAACTATTTCCCTAGTTCATTGAGGACCCAGAAGGAATTTGATTTTCAACAGTTGAGAAAGGGTAATTTGACTGTGGCTGCTTATGCTGAGAGATTTGAGATTATGGCTCCTTACTCGAGGCGGGCCATGTATGCTCCTGATGAGAGGTGGAAAATTGACCAGTTTCTTTTTGGGTTGAAGGCCGAGATTTCTCATAGTTTGTCTCAGAGAGAGTTCACTAGTTATGCGGAATTGCTAAGGCAATGTTATGTGGCAGAAAATATTTTGAAGAAAGTGCAGGCAGAAGGAGATTCGCGTAGGTCGAAATAGAGTGATCGTGGAAGATCCAATCAATAATTCAGGCCTAGGCAACAAGCCTTCAAGGGAAAGCAAGTTCAGGATTCTATGGCAAGTACACCTCCAGTGTGTCGTACTTGTGGTAAGATGCATTTTGGTAGATGTCGCTTCGAAGGAATGGAGTGTCATTGGTGTCGTAAAGTGGGTCATGTGGCGAAAGATTGTCCTCAGAATGGGAACCAGGTGCAAGGAAAGAGTACCGGGAGAGTGTATACCTTGGATGCAAAGAAAACAAAGGGCGATAACTCTTTAATTGCTGGTACGTGTTTCGTTAATGGGAATCCTTGTTTTGTATTGTTCGATTGTGTAGCGACACACTCTTTTGTGTCAATGCAATGTGTGAAGCGACTTGGGTTGCAAGCTATTCCGTTATCTCCTCCCATGGTGGTTACTACTACTATGGATGAGATAGTTGAAACACCTTTAATGTGTGAGAATTGTGTTTTGTGTGTGGATGGGAGAGTTTTTCTTATTGATCTTATTTGTTTGCTACTTAAGAAAGTGGATGTTATTTTGGGAATGGATTGGCTTTCTGCTAATTCAGTTTTCATCGGGTGTGAGGAGAAGCTAATCATTATTCCATCTACTGAAGCTACTCCGAAGGATGTATTAACAACTATTTTAGAAGGTATGGGTGGAATGATAAATTTCTTGTTTGAGAAGGAAAAATTTGTTCTTTTGGTTCTCACTAAGGAGGAGAGTAGCGATCTTCAAGTTCTGAGTATCCCTGTAGTCTGTGAGTTTTCTGAAGTTTGCCCCGAGGATATGACTTATGTTCCTCCGGAGAGGGAAGTGGAATTCTCTATTGACCTGATACCGAGAACGGCTCCTATATCCGTTTCTCTGTATCGGATGGCCCCACTTGAGTTAAGGGAATTGAAAGGCCAATTGGAAGAGTTAATTACTAAGCATTTTGTTCGACCCAGTGTTTCGCCTTGGGGAGATCCAGTGTTGTTAGTAAAGAAGAAGGATGGTGGAATGCAGTTATGTATTGATTACCGGAAGTTGAATAAAGTCACCATCAAGAACAAATACCCACTACCAATGATAGACGACCTGTTAGATCAATTGAAAGGAGCCTGGGTGTTCCCAAAGATTGATTTACCGTCGGGTTATCATTAGATCCGTGTGAAGAGTTCGGATGTATCGAAGACCGCGTTTAGAACCCGATATGGTCATTATGAATTCTTAGTAATGCCTTTCGGTGTGACAAATGCTTCGGCGGTTTTTATGGATTACATGAATCGGGTATTTCAAGCTTACTTGGACCAATTTGTTGTGATATTCATTGATGATATTCTTGTTTATTCTCGTAATTCACAAGAGCACGAGGGACATTTGAGAATCGTTTTATCGATTTTACAAGAGAAGCAACTTTTTGCCAAGTTGAGCAAGTGTGAGTTTTAGATGTTGGAGGTTAGTTTTCTTGGTCACGTAATATCTCAGGGAGGTGTGGCGGTAGATCCATCAAAAGTAGAAGTGGTAATTAATTGGGAGAGACCAAAGAATGTGTCCAAAGTTAGAAGTTTCTTGGGATTGGCAGGTTATTATAGAAGGTTTTTCAAAAGCTTTTCTCAGTTGGCCTTACCAATGACTAAACTTACTCGAAAGGATTGTCCTTATGAGTGGGATTCGGCGTGTGAACAAAGTTTTATGATTTTGAAAAAAGATTAACGAATGCTCCTGTTTTGATCATTCCTGATCCTAACAAGTCGTATGAGGTATTTTTTGATGTATCGAAATGGGATTAGGAGGAGTCTTGATGCAAGAGAGTCATGTGGTGGCTTATGCTTCTCGACCATTGAAAATTCATGAGAAGAATTATCCAACACATGATCTAGAATTGGCGGCGGTTGTCTTTACTTTGAAAGCTTGGCGTCATTATTTGTATGTAGTACGTTTTGAGATGTTTAGTGATCACAAAAGTTTAAAGTATCTCTTTGACCAAAAAGAGTTTAATATGCGTCAAAGGAGATGGATGGAATATTTGAAGGATTATAATTTGGAACTAAAGTACCATCCGGGTAAAGCGAATAAAGTAGCGGATGCATTGAGTAGAAAAATGCTGCATAATGCCGAGTTAATGATGTTAGAGTATGCCTTATTTGAAAAGTTTAGGGATCTAAATCTTCAATTTGTTTGGACTCCTAATGGTGTGATTATGGGAAATTTGAATGTTAATTCTACTCTTAGAGAGGAAATTCAACAAGGACAAGTGTTGGATGAGAAGTTACAAGAAGTGTTGGTACAACCGGGTTTTATGCGAGCTACCAACGGAATTATTTTGTTTAACCAAATGATTTGTGTTCCGAATGATACAGTGTTGAAAAGAAGGATTTTAGAGGAAGCACATAAAGGTGCCTTTACTATACATCCAGGTTCTTCGAAGATGTATCAAGACTTAAAGAAGGACTATTGGTGGTCCGGTATGAAAAGAGATATTGCGGTATATGTATCGGAGTGTGCAATATGTTAACAAGTAAAGATTGAGCATCAGAGACCGGGAGGATTTTTACAACCTTTAGAAATTCCGGTATGGAAGTGGGATAGTATTTCTATGGACTTCGCAGTTGGATTACCCCGTACTCAAGGTGGATATGATTCTATTTGGGTAATTGTGGATCGGTTGACGAAATCAGCGCATTTCTTAGTTGTAAAGACTACATACATGGCAAGTCATCTTGCAAGGTTGTTTATTTCGGAAATTGTGAGGTTGCATGGTATTCCCTCTAGTATTGTGTCTGATAGAGATCCGAAGTTTACTTCGAGGATTTGGAGAGCTTTTCAGCAAGCTATGGGAACAAAGTTGTGTTTGAGTACGTCGAATCATCCGTAAATGGATGGTCAGACGAAACGAACAATACAAATGATATAAGATATGTTAAGGGCTTGTATGCTTGAAAGTGGAGGGATTTGGATAGAACTTTTACCGTTGATTGAGTTTTGTACAAGAATAGTTATCATGCGAGTATTGGTATGGCTCCTTATGAGGCATTATATGGAAGGAAGTGTAGGACGCCTTTATGTTGGGCGGAAGTTGGCGAAGATAGAATTTTGGGGACGAAAATTATCCAAGAGACTATGGAAAAGATTAGAATGATCCGTGATAAAGTTAAACAAGCACAAGATCGTCAGAAAAGTTATGCAGATAACCGTAGGAGACCTTTAGAATTTGATGAAGGTGATCATGTGTTTTTGAAAGTTACTCCGAGATTGAGATTGAAAGGACCGTTAAAGTTGCAAAAGTTAAGTCTGAGATACGTGGGACCGTATCAAGTTCTAGAAAGGATTGGTGAAGTAGCTTACAGATTAGCCTTACCGCCTTCTCTGTCAGAGATGCACGATGTTTTTCGTGTGTCTCAGCTTCGAAAGTTTGTTATAGATCCTCTTCAGCCAATTCTACCAGATACAGTTGAGATAGAAACAGATTTGACATTTGAACCTCAACCAAGCCGTATTATAGGAAGAGAAACTAAGGTGCTAAGGAATAAAGAGATTCCTATAGTGAAGGTTCAGTGGGATGAGACGCAACCGGGTGATGCAACTTGGGAACTAGAATCAGAGATGCGAGATGCTTACCCTCATCTATTCAGGTAATTTCTTTAAATTTGAGGGTGAATTTCTATTTAAGGGGGGGAGGATGTAATACCCCGTATTTTAATTGCTCTAGATAATATTAAGTTGTGATCAACTGAGCTCCGGTGTACTCTGAGAAATTATCTGCAAAGATAATTAGAGTAACTGTTGAACTCAGAGCCGTTCAAATTAATATTTCCCGACTCTAAGATTTTAAATATTTGGAGCTGTAGAGACTTTTTGGACATTTTGTAGTGTTCATAATTGATGATATTTCTCTATATCATTTCATTTCCACTCTTTTCTAAACATAGAAACCAAGAGAGAAAAAGATAGAAAGACGTTAGAGAGAAGGAAGATGAAAGGAAAGAAAGAGGAAGAAAAACCCTAAGAGCTCAAGATCAAGAATCATCATCTCTTCTTCATCAATTCATCTCATCTTCTTCATCCTCATCCTCTAATCCAGGTGGGTTCTAGATAGATACTTTAGTTGTAGAGTTTTCTTGAGTTTTAGAGTTAGGTTTGATATTGTGAGAAAATGAGTAATCTTGCTAAAATCATGAATCTAACGGTTGAAAATCGAAATAAATTGCGTAGTATAATCGTAATATGCATATGAACATTGTTGATACTTGTTTTGGTTGTTTGAAAATGATTTGGTGTGTGAAGATGGATTTTTTAGGTTTTGGAACTATGGAAAATGCAGCAGAAATTTTGCTTCTGGGGCGGAGCGTCGGGCGGTGCTTTGAGCGTCGGGCGACGCAAGGCGTGCGCCTCTGCTCCGCCAGGCGATGGTCAAGGGGCGCTGCTAGTTTTGATTCTGTAACTTTGGGTTTTTGATAAGGGTTTTCCATCTCTGCTTCGCCAGGCGAAGTAGAGACGAAAGGGCACCGCCGGGCGAAGAATGTAGCGCCGGGCGCTTCTGGGACTTTTTCAAATGTTTTCTTTTCTTTAAAAATCCATAACTTTTGGCTCGTTCACCCGATTTAATTATTCTCGGTACCGATAGGAAGCTATAAGAATATTTTATATGATGAATGTGAAAAATATCAAATTTATTGCCCGATTTAATAATCGGAGGAAACCCAAAATTGGTATAATTATGTCGAATTATCATATGTAATTCTACTATGCAAAGGTAATATTCTTTGCCTATCTTATTGTTGTTAAACATGATTATGAGAGATATGCATGCTTAAAAGAAAAAAATAGGATGAGTGAGGAAACTTACACCAAATTATGTTAGAACCTAGTAATGGGCTAGGAAATTGGTAGACGATCTAATGTTAACGCTCGTGCAAGAAAGGCCGTAGCGTGTAACCAAATACCGAATGGTATAGAAAGAAACAAACACTATTATGGAACATGTGTACTATGTTAAGTATAGAGAAAGGCAAATGAGGCCAAAAGGCATATGTGGCCTAGAAATGTTGAATACAATCACGGTTGCATGAGAAATCACGAAATCGTAACCATTCCCCTATTATGTGTCGTCCATGAGTAACGAGCTCCTCTGGAACGAATGCACGATTACTTGGTAGGTTTGATTCCCAATGTTATAGTTCGAATGGAGCCTATATGGTAAAGAGACTTGTGACGGTGTACGGGCCGTGTGAAGTGACGACTTAAGGTGATAATGTGTCCCGTAGCTCCGAATCCATTTCGTATGCCAAGTAATCTAAGAGGATCCATGACTCGCTCCGACTTCTAGACGTAGAAGAGGACGGGAAAAGGGGATTCCTTGATAAGGTTATCGATAGTGATAATTATGTGAGTTAACAGGACTCTTAACATGTTTCCATATAGTGTGAAATTGTGAGATTGTGAACTCGAAGTCCGTTCATTCCCTTTGGACTTGAGTTAGGCTATGGTTAAAACCTTGTAAAGCCGAGAGAATCCGTAAGATAGGGAACTCACTGAGATTTAATATCTCACCCCATGTTGTTGATTATATTACAGGTACCACAGGTTCCGCGAAGGGTAAGGATAATGTCGTTTGATTTTCCTTATTTTCCTTGGCTTTTGGGATGGCAAGGCTTCCGCTTTGGAGATTTATTTTGAGATCATTGTATTGATCTAGTTCTTAGTGTATTGGAACATCTTGTATATATTTTATGCCATAGTTTTTTTATATGTAGTGTTTTGGGCATGTATATGTATAATGTGTTAACTAGGAACTTATGATATTTCACTACCAAAACGTGAATTCATGTATGATATGGATGCTTTATGTATTATATTATATATGGGTGTTACACCAGTCCTCTTACACAATAAGAGATTTTAATATTATTAGATCTTATGGACAAGAGAATCCTAGTCTTCCTATAAACGACTCTAACATAATCACCAAAAACAATTCTCTTATGATTAACAACACCCTTATCTCCAACAATCATGGATAATGAGTAAAGATACAATCCACCTTCTTATCACTACAACAAAAAGGACTTATAACATCTCACCTTAGACAGCGCTTTATTACAAAAGCGCTGCTATAGGTCAAAAACACGGAATCTATTAATTTAATAAAGGAAAAGCGCAAAAAAATATAAGACCTTAGACAGCGCTTTAGTGAAAAGCGCTGTCTAAGGCCTTTTAAATTTTTAAAAAAATTTAATGGAAAATATTAGACAGCGCTTTCCTTAAAAGCGCTGTCTAAGGCCTTTTAAATTTAAAAAAAATATAAGACCTTAGACAGCGCTTTTAAGGAAAGCGCTGTCTAAGGTCTTAAATATTTAAAAAAATAAAAACAAAAGCGCTGTCTAAGGCCAATCTTAGAAAGCGCTTTTAAAGCGCTGTCTAAGGGCCACCTTAGAAAGCGCTTTGTTGAAAAGCGCTGTCTAAGGTGTAATAAAATTAAAATATATGAATATACTCAGTTTTCATTTTCAGTTTTGCGCTCTTTCTTCTCCCTCCCCTGTTGCGAACGGATACTTGCGAACCTGAGCTAAACCCTTGCCGTCGTCCACCGCGCCGTCGTCCACCGTTCCTCCCTCATTTTGCGACTCCGACGACCTTTACTCCACCGTGACCGTCTGTTCCTCTCTCATTTCGCGTTTTCGTCACTCAGTTTGGAAGTTTAAGAGTTTCAGATTATTACACATTTTATAAGGTATGCTGATAATGTTGCTGTTGATAATGTTGTTGTTGATGTTGATAATAATGTTGTTGTTGATGTATTACACATTTTACACGTTTCAGAGTATTACACATTTTACACGTTTCAGAGTTTCAGTTTGGAAGTTTCAGAGTTTCAGAGTTTCAGTTGATAATGTTGCTGATAATGTTGATAATGTTGTTGTTGATGTTGATAATAATGTTGTTGTTGATGTTGATAATAATGTTGTTTATGTTGTTGCTAATGTTGGACTGTTGCTAATGTTGATAATGTTGGTAATGTTGTTAATGTTGTTGCTAATGTTGGACTGTTGTTGGATATAAGAATAAAATATGTGCTAACTTCATTTTTGGTGATATAGGAATAGAATCAATATAATGTGTTAGTTTAGTTTGTTCTTGTTAACATTTTTCTACATTGTTAACTATTGCTATATAATGTGTTTGTTTAGTTTAGTTTAGGTTAGTGTTAGTGTTAGTGTTAGTGTTAGGTTAGTGTTAGTGTTAGTGTTAGTGTTAGTTTAGAACATCTATTATAGTTTGTTCTTGTTAACATTTTTCTACATTGTTAACTATTGCTATATAATGTGTTTGTTTAGTTTAGTTTAGTTTAGGTTAGTGTTAGTGTTAGTGTTAGGTTAGTGTTAGTGTTAGTGTTAGTGTTAGTGTTAATGTTAATAATGTAAATTCTTGAGGTTGTTGTTCTAAAGAACCGAAATTCAAAGCAATTTTGTTAATGAAGTTAATTGCTTTGAATTTCTTAGTTTGGACTTGTTATGCTAATGTTAAATTCTTTCTAACTGTTAGGATTAATAAGTAGGAAAACCATGGATAAAAAATGGATGGATGCCGATCGATTGTCCAAAGAGTACGAGAATGGGGTATTGGATTTCGTTAAGTTTGTTGTTCAACACGCTGACGCTGAAGAGCTCAATCGAATAAAATGTCCTTGCTTGGGTTGTTGTTATGTTGGTAGGGTTGACGCAGATGGGTTGAAATCGCATTTACTGATGAATGGAATTGATCGAAGTTATAAGTGTTGGATACATCATGGTGAGAAAATTAACGAGAATGTTGAACCGACGAGGAAAAGTAATACAACCTATGCTTCAGATGACAAAGACACGGAAACATACGATTGTGATCGAGTCGAAGAGATTGCAGAAGCAGTTGTAGAAGATCTTCATGATTGTCCCGAAATGTTTGAGAGGTTGGTAAGCGATGCAGAGAAACCGCTCTATCAAGGTTGCACTAAATTCACAAGACTGTCTGCGGTATTGAAGTTGTACAACTTAAAGGCGGGCAATGGATGGTCGGATAAAAGTTTCACAGAGTTGTTGGCCCTTTTGAGAGAAATGCTACCGGAAGATAATGTTCTTCCCAATCGAACCTATGAGGCCAAAAAAATGTTGTGCTCTATTGGCATGAGCTATGATAAAATACATGCTTGTCCAAACGATTGCGTTTTGTTTCGAAAGGAATATGCATCGTTAACTGAGTGCCCTAAATGCGGTTTGTCTCGATATAAGAAAAAATTGTCTCCAGCCAAGGTCTTATGGTATTTTCCTATAATACCGAGATTTAGGCGCATGTTTCGTAGTGAAACCGATGCAAGACACCTGACTTGGCATGCAGATGAAAGAATTATTGATGGAAAGTTGCGACATCCGGCTGATTCACCACAGTGGTTGAAAATTGATAATGATTATCCTGACTTTGGGGAAGAAGCAAGAAACCTTCGTCTGGCATTATCTACTGATGGAATGAACCCGCATGGTCTTCAAAGTATCTCACATACCACATGGCCTGTGATTCTTATGATTTATAACCTACCTCCGTCGCTATGCATGAAGCGTAAGTACATGATGTTATCTATGTTAATCTCTGGGCCTAAACAACTAGGGAATGACATAGACGTATACTTGACACCTTTGATCGAAGATTTAAAGATATTGTGGGAGAACGGTGTGGAGGTTTATGATGGATATAGGAAAGAAAGTTTCAATTTGAGGGCGATGTTGTTTGGCACAATTAATGATTTTCCAGCTTACGGGAATCTATCAGGGTACATCATAAAAGGTGAAAAAGCGTGTCCTATTTGTGAAGATAAAACAGTTTCGAAGCGATTGGACTTTGGTCATAAGAATGTCTTTCTCGGTCATCGTAGATTCTTAAATGCCAAACATCACTACCGTGGGTGGAGTCAAGAATTCAATGGAGACACCGAAGAAGGTAGAGCTCCACCTATGTTGTCAGGTGACCAAGTTTTTAAAAAGGTGAAAGATATGCGTACTGAGTTTGGCAAACCTTTTGCACATAAGGTTGTCAAAGGTGGGTGGAAAAAGAGGTCGATATTTTTTGAATTGCCATATTGGAAGTCTTTGTACGTGAGACATTTTCTCGATGTTATGCATATTGAGAAAAATGTATTTGAAAGTGTTATTGGTACGTTACTCAATATAAAAGGAAAGACTAAGGATGGCCTTAAAGCAAGAAAAGACTTGGAAGCGATGGGGATTAGAACTGAATTAGCACCCGTGAAGAAAGGAAGACGGACATATCTACCACCTGCTGCTTTTACTCTGTCTAGAAAGGAGAAGAAAATATTGTGTAAGTTTCTGAGTGAAGTTAAAGTTCCAGAAGGATACTCTTCAGATGTCAGAAGACTTGTGTCTATGAAAGATCTCACGTTGAAGAGTTTAAAGACACACGACTGCCATGTTATAATGGAACACTTTCTACCAATAGGTATACGTTCTATTTTGCCAGTGAAAGTAAGAAGCGCCATAACTAATTTGTGTTTTTTCTTTAGGTCAATTTGTAGTAAGGTAATCGATCCCGATATCTTACCAACACTACAAAAACAGATAGTTATTACCTTGTGTGAGCTTGAAATGTATTTTCCTCCCTCTTTTTTTGACATAATGGTACATCTTGTTGTTCATCTTGTGAAAGAGACACAGATGTGTGGACCAGCTTATATGAGATGGATGTACCCTGCTGAACGTTATATGAAAATATTAAAAGGGTACGTGAAAAGCCGAAGTCGACCAGAGGGGTGTATTGTTGAACGATACATTGTTGAAGAAGCGGTTGAGTTTTGTACTGAATATTTGTCCAATGTTCAATCGATTGGACTCCCCAAAGCTCATATTTTCGAAAAAAAGGATGGTAAAAAATTAATTGGAAATAAAATTGTGACAGTATCAAGGGATGAACGGGATCAAGTGCATTTGTATGTTCTGCACAATGATAATGAGGTTGAGCCATATGTTGAGATGCACAAGGATGTACTCCGAAGGTTAAATCAGAACAGAAATGAAAATTGGATAGTACGAGAGCACAATCAAAGTTTCATACAATGGGTAAAGGATCATATTTATTTGAAGCGCTCTTCAGATCCTGCTTCAGTAACAGAAAGGTTGAGATGTTTGGCATATGGTCCAACTTTGCATGTGTATTCTCATAGCGCATACGCAATTAATGGATACACATTTTATACCAAAGAACAAGACGATAAAAGTACTATGCAAAATAGTGGTGTCACCGTCCTAGCTGAAGCAATGCACATATCAAGTATGAAGGACTTAAACCCCAAATATGCAAATCTGTCATATTTTGGGGTTATTGAGCACATTTGGGTGTTTGATTACGAGAAGTTTCAGATTCCAATCTTTGGTTGCAAGTGGGTAAATAGTAGTGGCATACGAATGGATAAGTCTGGATTTTTGCAAGTGGATCTTAATAGGGTGGGGTACAAAGATGAGCCTTTTATTCTAGCATCGCAAGCTAGACAAGTGTTCTATGTCACTGACCCGACGAGTATGAAATGGTCTATAGTGCTTCTATCTAACAAAGTGGTTGATGATAGCGGTGTAGATCAATGTGATAGCGGTGTAGATCAATGTGATATTGATGTTGAGAATGGGTTGAATAGAAATGATCAAGATGAGGATCTTATAGCAGATGGGTCATATATCAGAAATGACCATAACGAGGGAATTTGGATCCATTCATCCGTCCGCATTGATAAGAAACAAGTAATTCATATTCCAACCAAGAAAAGAAAGAGATGTTAGTGAAAGAGGTAAAATTTGATATATACTTAATTCATATTGACCAGAATGTTGGTAATGAAGACTTCGAGCAAGTTTTCCAACATACAGAATTGGGCGTCACTGTTGTCAATATATACTTGAGGTATATCCGATCTACTTTGGTAATTGAACAACTTATTTACTTTATTTTTCAAATGAATATTCTAATGTTAATGATGTTTTTATTTCAGGTTTCTGTATGACAGTTTTATGCGCCCCCGGGGATTGGAGCAAAGATTTGCATTCTTATGCCCCAGCGCTGTCAACTTAACCGAAATATTGACGAAACCAAATGAGGTCCATGCGTATATACGCAACGTCTTTATGGACAACCAAGAAACGGAAAAGTTGTACTTTTTACCGTTTAATACTGGGTTAGATTTTCATTCTAAATTCATCTATTATATTTTTTTTTGTATTTTGACTTCGTGTAGAAAGTTTCTATCTAACACTTGTTTAATCTTACAGTGGACATTGGTTGTTGGTTGCAATCAATCCTATCCGCGGAGTAGTGTATTATCTGGATTCCTTAGGAAATGATTGGACCACATACCCGGATATGAAGGACTGTATTGACACGTAAGTGAAATTGTTCTAAATAGAAATGTGTATATTTATTTATTTATGTGAATTGTTCTAAATATTCATTTATATTTTATTAGCACTATACAAGCATTCCTAGAACATCGGGGAATCGACCACACCATTACATGGAATTATGTGAAGGTATATTAATTATCACATGTTTTATTATATTAGTGATGCTTACTTGATAAAACTTAGAATTTATCCATATTTTATTTTCATTTGTAGTGTCCTCGGCAACGCAATCAAATAGATTGCGGCTATTTCATGTTGAGATTTATGAGAGACACTATTTCGTTGGATCGAATGGAGATTCCACCCGATGTATGTATTTCTAACTTATGAGTTATTTTAACACATATCTCTCATATTGTCTAATGAAATAGTTAAAACTAAATCAAACTATATGTTATATTATTATGTAGTATTTTGAAGAATTCAGGAGTGCTACTTACACAAAAGCTCTATTGGATGAAATCAAAGAGGAGTGGTGTCAATACATTATGGAGCTCGGAATTTTACAAACTTAAGGTATAATATTATACTCTTACTTTAATTGATGAGAATTTTAATATGTGTAACTTTGGTTGGAGTAATGCTTTGGTTGGATGCAATTTTGGTGTATATACTTTGAATTGCAATTTTGGTGTATATACTTTGAATTACAAACTTTGAATTACAATTTTGGATGCAATTTTGGTGTATATACTTTGAATTACAATTTTGGTGTATATACTTTGAATTGCAATTTTGGTGTATATACTTTGAATTACAAACTTTGAATTACAATTTTGGTGTATATACTTTGAATTACAATTTTTGGTGTATATACTTTGAATTTTAATACTTTGAATTACAATCTTTGTGTTTTCAGGACCTATAATGTAGATTGAAGCAATGTTTTGGTTGGATGCAATTTTGGTGTATATACAATTTTGGTGTATAAGTAATATGTGCATTGTAGAAAAAATGCTTTGGTTGGAAGCAATAACTTTGGTTGGAAGCAATGCTTTGGTTGGATGCAATTTTGGTGAATAAGTAAAATGTGCATTTGTAGAAAAATGTAATGATTTGTAATTATAAATAGGTGTATATACAATTTTGGTTTGTAATTTTAAATATATATATTGGTATGAAATGCCAATTTTGGATATATAATTTTGGTGTAGAAAGGCCAATGGTTTGAATTGCCAATTCTGAAAAAAATTGCTGGTTGAAAATTACAGGTCAAATTCTGGTTGAAAAAACCTGGTAAAATTGTGGTTAAAAAAAAATTATATAAAATTTTTCGTACACCTTAGACAGCGCTTTTGGTGAAAGCGCTGTCTAAGGTCCACTTTAGACAGCGCTTATGGTGAAAGCGCTGTCTAAGGTGTACTAAAAAAGTCAAAAAAGGAAGGTCTTAGACAGCGCTTTTGGAGAAAGCGCTGTCTAAGGTGTACCAAAAAAGTAAAAAAAAGGTAGGGCTTAAACAGCGCTTTTGACGAAAGCGCTGTCTAAAGTAATCCATATAATGTGAAAAAGCGCTGTCTAAAGGTACCATAGACAGCGCTTTTCATTAAATACACGCCCCTTTAGACAGCGCTTTTGGTAATACCAAAAGCGCTGTCTAAACCTATAGCGTCGCTGGTTTATACAGCGCTTTAAAGCGCTGTCTAAAGGCTAAAAAAGCGCTGTCTAAAACCGTTTTTGCGCTAGTGTATAGATCACTCTTATTACCAAACAATCCTTTATAATTAGGAGTTTATAATATATTCAATAGATGAAAATTGATGAAGTTTGTTGAATGGTTAAGATTTATTCAAAAAAATAAAGTATTCTTCTCTTTCCAATTTGAAGATTCAAGAATAAATACTCTCTAAGTGCTCAACGATACTTTTTAAAAGGACGTGAAAATATGTTTCAAAAAACATCCGAGAATAAAAAGTCTATTTTAAGGATAATGAGAGAGATTTGATAAAATGATTTGAAAGAGGTGAATGTTAAATGAATTTGAAAATTCAATTTATAGAGTGAAGAAAAAACTTCACAAAATAAGGCAATGCTTGGATCAAAATAGGCTGAAAAGTAATGGACCCAATGGTGAAAAGATGCCATGACAAGGAGCGAAGAAAACATGATTTCGTTTCAGTATTTTTCAAAATTCAAACTGGCCCAATCGATTGACATAGTGTAAAAATGCGTTTTCTAAAAAACTGGAGTACAGACCAATCGATTGCTCCAACATCCCAATTGATTAGTTCAGCAAGAAAAACAATTTCTTCGAAAACAGATGCACCATCCAATCGATTGTATCATGGCCCTAATTGGTTGGTGCATTTGATTTTCTTAAAAAAATTCTAAGTTAAATACCATAATGATGCATCAAACCAATTTTCCAACCAAGGCCATTAAACATGCTATGAAAATGATTTACTAAGTTCATAATGCATGATCAAAACCATTGAGTATATATGTTAAGAATTTCATATATCTTGAAAGTTGATCAAAAAGGTCTTGAGCAAAGCTATGAAATGATCCTCCATTTTCTTTCTTCTTTTTGATATGGAAATTTGTACTTGAGTTATTATATTCATCAAAAAAATATGTTGGAAGCTTCTCTCACAGAAACGGTTTGGTTCGGTTCAAGAGAACTTTAACTATAATTTGATTCGGTTCGCTCCGGTTTTCTCATAAAAACCATATCATGAACACCTAATTTTGATATTCAACTAGTGTCAAATAAATGAGTAAAATTTGGGGTATTAGAATTCTTGAAACAATTTTATGTTTTGTCCGACTTTTACAACATGATTGCATTATAACTATTAGGTGGCATCTCAAATATTTATGAGACCTCTTCTATACTGATTTTGAGATAGTATTGCATATTATGCGAGACTATGACATTGAGAAATTTGTTTCCATTTCTTGGATGAAATCAAGTTATTGAGCAGTTTTTTTGCAATTGATTTCAAAACTTGGTCATTTTTGAATTTGCAGTATGTTTTGTGGGGGTACAAAGTGAATTCAGATAGGTCGGCAATGGGAAACTACATGCCACACACTATGGTTTTGGAGGAATAGAATAGTTCATGTTGAAGATTTCGTGTTGCCTATTAATTTGAATGATGATATATGTAGCGCTCCAATTTTGTCCAGGTATAATTTTTTTTAGATATTTAATTTTTAGTATAAATTTTTTTAGATATTTAATTTTTAGTATGTATGTATTAGAAAAAAATACAAAAACAAAATTTTTAATTAAGAGGTTATTCATCCTTAACCCTTAATCAAGAAAAATCCGAAAAATTTAACTTTATATTTTAATTCATTTTTATTTTATTTTTATTTTTTAATATATTTAATTTTTTTCTACATTCGTAGAAATTTTAAATTGACAACAAAAAAATATTTATTTTTACTTATCCTATTTTTTATTCTTGTTTAGTAGTTTATTTATTGTTTTTGTTTTTCAAATTCAAAAAGTCAAAAAGTCAAGACCTTCCCATTTTTCCACATTTTCTTTATCGAAGCAAGTCTCAACTTCCCTTTTTTTTTTGTCATTTTTAGTTTACTACCATTTGCATGAATCAAGTTTTACACACTAGTACATGGACCTTATTATTCTGCATAATTTGTATCATTTTCTCACCTTAAAACATACACCAAAAACCCAAGAAACTTGAAACCCTATATAATTATTAGTGGTGGCTTAGAGAGAAGGTTGGAAAGTGGCAAGTGAGTGTGAGAGTTAGAGAGCTCAAATTACAGCAGTAGAAACTAAAAAAGAAACACCACAAAATAACCCAAGCACACAACACTATTCATCATTTCCCTCACAACTATAACAACAACTACCCTTCCATAATCAAACATTACATTCACCTTCATCAACAACTACTCACTCTTCATTTATTCATTTTCTTTCTAGAAGTTTGTAAGTAGCTCTTTAATCATCGTTCAATATATAATTTGAAGAACATGCATGTTTAATGGTGTAAGTTTATGTTATTGTTCATATTTGTAATACTTGTAAATAGTCATTACTATGAAAAAGTCATTTCACCACAATTAAAAAAGGGATACCATCACGATTGATCAACTGTGATAAGGTAGGGTGTAATTGTAAGTGTGTAGTTTACAACCACAAGTTGTAGTAATTTGGAAAACGCGCTACATATAACCACGACTGTTTTAAACAATCGTTGTGAAATTATTTATAGGTCATGCGTTCAATACCCTGCAATGCCATTTTCGACGTTTATTATTTTAAATATCGCACAACCTATAATAATAGTTTTATTAAACAACTGTTGAGAAATTAAGTCTTTTTTAATATATATTTTGAAATCTTACAGAGTTCCCAATTTTTAAATCTGAATTTTATTGAATCGTATCAGACTAGAAACATTAACACACTCATTTATGAATCGTATCAGACCAAAAAATTTATTTCATCAAAGATAAAATTGCATTAAGAAACAAAAATTGTATATTACATCAAAACCAAAATGCATAAAACAACCTATAATTTACACATCTTTACATCAAATAATAGTATCTTGGTGTCTTGTCTCTTGGTGTCTTAACTTTAAACACCTATAATTTTAAATAATAATACTTGTTAGCAAATAACCTTAAAAATTATAACTTACAATAAATTATGAATTAAAAAATACTTGTTAATTTTCGCATATGACTTCTTGTGATCGTTATGAATAACAAGCACATCATCTCAATCAATTTCTTCAAATGAGTAGGAAATTTTGTTGCGTAAGAAGGAGTGAAAGGAATATCAAAATTTTAATCATTATGAGGCATGTATTTTCCTTGGAGAACAATTAACCATCTCCTAGATAAGTCTAAAGGGTTTGTCACATAAAAAATTTATTTTGCTTGAAATTTGTACACCATTGATTTTGGAAACCCACTTGAATTTTAATAAAGTCACTTTGAAAACAACATAATCAATCTCCAAAATCTCCTCAAGGACACCATATAATGCTCTAGATGCCAGTATAGGATTCTTATCTTTCAAACTAGAAAAATACATGGATTCTGCCTCAACAGTAACCCCAATATTTTGCATTGTACTATGATAATTTTTTACTTTTGTATAAAAAGAAAAATTAAAAATGTCGTATAGAGTCCAAGTTATCACATTAAATTTTGTCATGTACGACAACCATTTTATTGTCTTGAATGTACTATCATCATTAGAAATCCTTTTCTTAAACCATCTTATGAATTATGTAAGGTTGAAATTCATCAAGATTATTCAATATATAGAAATGTGCTTCAAGAACTACATCCCGAGCCATTAACTTCATAATTTAAACCTTGAGTACCTCTACCTCCATATCTGTCAGCATGACGACACTTTAGAATTCCTATAGACTCTATTTTCGAAAAATAGTTTGAACAAAATTCTACAGCTTCTTCTAGGATGTACCTTTCAATGACCGAAGCGTCCGGTCAGTAATTATTATGTGTATATCCTTTAAAGATCTTCATGTATTGCTCTATTGGTAACATTCACCTTAAATAATATGGACCATAAAATATGATTTCTCTAACTAGATGAACAAGTAAGTGAACCATAATGTCAAAAAATGATGGATGAAAATACATCTCTAATTGACACAAGATTATTGCAGTCCCATCTTTTAATTCATCTAATTTTTTGAAATCAAGAACTTTTTTGCATAAAACATTGAAGAATAAGCACAATCTGGTTATAATTACTTTTACATTTTTCAGAAGAATGCCACGGATAGCCATTGCAAGACGTTGTTGCATCAAGACATGACAATCATGAGATTTTCAGCCAATTAACTTGAGATCTTTCATTGATACAAGTTTCTTTATGTGTGATGAGAAACCTTGGGAAACTTTGATACCATACAAACACTCACAAAAACTTTTCTTATACTTTTTAGATAGAGTGTGATATGCCGAAGGGAAATAAGTTCTTTTTCCTCTATCTTTTGGAACCATATGTTATCGTATACCCATCTCCACCATATCTAAACGAGAATTCTTACTATCTTTTGTCTTGTCTTGAATGTTTAGAAGTGTTCCTATCAGACTATCACACACATTTTTTTTCACATGCATCGCATTAAGATATTGTCTTACATCGAGACTAGACCAATATGGAAGATCAAAGAGCATCGATCTCTTTTTCCAAATATTTCTCTGAACGAGACCTTTTTTATTCTTTCCAAAGACAATAGTAATGCGTTCTTGTCGTTGATAAAATTCATCGCCGTTAAAGGTTTAGGAGAGATTTCAAACTCCCGTTCTCTGTTAAAAGCCTTCCGCAATATACAATAAGGATGACTGAATTTTAGAAATTTTCGATGCCCAAGGTAAACTTTCTTTTTCCAAACTCAAGTTTGTGAAACCAAAGAGATATGTTTTAAATTGTGAGAAGAACATGCCATGAAGAATGGTTAGTACTCAAATTACCAAAGGGGTTCATTCCATTCGTGGAAAGCCCAAGCTTAAGGTTTCTTGGAACAAGCACAAAATCCGGAAACAACGAATCAAATTTCTTCCATTGTAAAGAATCAACTACATGGAGAATGTTTCTATCACATTTTCTTTCATTTTCATGCCATCTAATATTCTTTGCGTCATTCGCATTAGCAAAAACTATCTTGAACCTTGAAATTATTGGCAAGTACCATAACACATTAGCAGTAGGTTGATTTTTGCTAACATTGTCATACTCATCACCACTATTGTCCTTTCACTTGTAGCGGGACTCACCACATTCCAAACATTGATCCAAAATTTCACACTATTTCTTTTATAATATGAAATCCTTAAGGTATGCATGTATTTTGGTATACTCCAAACCCATTAGAAACAATATCTTCTTGGTATGCATGTATTTATATCAAATGACTAATGTGAATGACACACTAATGCTACACACATAACATACTAGTATGAGTATATGCATATCCATATCCAAAACAACAATGTAAAAATTAACAACATCAAAAACTAAAGCATATTCATGACATCAATCAACAACCCAACAATTCTATTTCCAACTACACAAAGTTACAGTCACAAAATCTCAATAAAACATGAACATGGAAACATGAACAGTAAACATCACAATGTCAATGCACAAACAGTTGATTTATAAAATGCAACAGAAGCCAACATAATTGATGTGTTAAAAAAAGAAATTGGTAACCTTAGAGAAGGACATAAACATTCTGAAATATGTACTACTACTACTAACCACAACGTATGTATGTTTGTGTGTGTGTGTATGCGTGTGTGTGTGTGTGTGTGTGTGTGTGTGAGAGAGAGAGAGAGATGTACCTTACTTTGAAGAGGAGGAAGAGACCAAGAAATGATTTTATTTCCAAGAAATGAATGAAGAGGGTGAACATTAGACGTTTCGAATGAACGAAGATTGTGAAGATGAAGATTTTTCTACCGGTGTCGTGTGGTTCGCTAGAGCATACTCCCTCCGTCCCAAAATATAAGAGAAAAAATTGCATTTTTCTTGTCCCAAAATATAAGAGAAAAAATCAACTTTCATCAATTTTAAGATAAAATTCAATGCAAGTTGCATTTAATTTGTTTTCTCTCTCATCTTTTCTATAAACAACAACCAATTAGAATTGTTTTTACATCTTTCAAAACAAAATTTTTTAACAAAATCTTAGTCAAACTATTATGTTTTTTACTTTTCTTAATAAGTGTGTTTTTGAGTTTTTCTCTTATATTTTGGGACGGAGGAAGTATGTTATAAAAAAAATAAAGAATCTGTTATGTTTTAATTTTTCAGTAAAGAATTTCACCAAGGTTGCCAATACCAACCAGAGTGATATATGAAACATATAATAACAGTTGATTAAAACAAGTATAATTAATTGTTTTTCAATTTTATTTTACAATATAAGTTAGGGACATGCACTTTTGTTTATAGAAAAAATGGAAAAATTTTAATGTTGCAATTCGAAGGTTGTAACCCTTAATCTATCACCAGAGTTATTATTATGAACCGTGATGAAAAGTATTTTAATAAAAAAAAATCAGGCATGTAACAATAAGATATTAGTACAGTTGGCACAATGATCGTAGTAATATAATATTACCAAAGGTATATTTTGTAGTAGTGAGTGATATAACATTCATTGTAAAGTAAGTATAGTACAATTGTAGTTGTAGTTTAGGGTTAGTTTAGTAGGATTATCCATGTAAAATGTAGTATGTTGTTGATGTTTAATGAATAAAAAGAAAGAGAGTGAGAGTTTGTGTTGAACAATTGAAAAACGCATAAAACACATCTTGGACATGCTGACAGGCGTCTGTGCATGTGTGACGACCAAACTTGTATGCGTGACGGTCTTGAACATTAGCACAGTGACGATCGTCATTCATGCTTTCTCTCTACGGTATGAATTGTCCTCAGGGTGACAACCTTCACCCTCTTTGAACCGTCACCAGCTTAAAATTTTTCAAAAATATTGTTTTTATTATTTCTATTTCAATTTGTAACTTATTTTTCACGTTTTAAGTTATCATCAAATAATCGACTGTGAGGCGTACACCTCATTTTAGTTTAAGAATTCTTCTTCCATAAAAATAATATAATACTAATGACATTTTAAAATTTTGTACCTAGAATCGGATGAAAAAGGAATAATCAGACGTACAGTGTTTTATTCCTCGAATAGTCCAATGTGAGGCGCAAGACTCGTTTTAGTTCGAGCATTCGTCTTCCGCATACTAATAACTATTTAAAAACATTTTTAATATAAATAAAAATTGGATTAAAAATAGAATAATCGATTGCACGCCTTTTTAATCTCAAGTAAGCGAACACAAGCCGTACACCTTATTCTAGTTCAAATGCTTGACTTTCACAAAAAAACAACCAAAATCAGTCAAATTCATTTTTTCACCTATACACGACCAAGTGATTTCTTAAATGAATGTTTACCTCCCAAGCATGAGTGTGTTTTCTAATCAACGAGTCTTTTTCCGCCATAATACGGCTAAAATATTTTTTTTTTTACAATTAAAATCAACCAACCAACAAATTTTTCTACAAAGAACTACATAGCTTTGAATTCTCCATTGCACCGGGAGATACGTAGGAACGAGATTCAACCTCCCGTCAAGTACCCTAGTAAAGACTGTAACGCCCCAGTTTTGATCGTTTTATTTAATCGAGTCGATTTAATTATTTTGAGTATTATATTATTTTTACTTATGACTTTGGTGTGATAATATGTTGTTTTGCATTGTTATTATATTTTATCGCGCTTTGAGAGTGTTTGCGGGATAATTGAGAATAAGGGTATTTTGGTCTTTTCCTAATTATTTACTAAGTTAGAGAGAAAGAAAATAGAAATATAAGGGGGAGGAGAGAAAATAGAGAGAAAGAAATAGAAAGAAGGAAAAAGGAGAGAAGGGAAGAAGAGAGAAAAGAAGAGGAAAAGCTTGGAAATCAAAGCAAACAACTTCTAGGAATCGATTTAATCGGGTAAGGGTGCGAAACTCGATTATACTATGCTTGTATATGATTATGTATGTATGTGTTTGGATGATTATCTTGCTTTCTATGTTTTTCACTTCTAGGTCGAAAACGATAAAATGAGTAGAATCGATGGTTTAGCGGGTGGAAATCAATGTAAATGTGGTAGATTGCTTGTTGATATGATTAGAATAGATTTTGATTGATATATGTTGATTTGGAAATGTTTGGGTTGGAAAAATATCATTTTTGGGTTTTCAAACAGCGCAGAAAATTCTGAGTTTTTGCAGGTTCGCCTAGCAAACCTGGGGCGAGCACTAGCGAATGAAGTTTTCGCGGGTTCGCCTAGCGAACGATTCAGCGAAGGGTAGCGAAGGTTCGCTACGGGGGTTTGCCTAGCGAAGGTTGTATGTTTTTGGTTCTGTTTGGTTCTGACTTGGTTCGCCAAGGGTTCGCCTAGCGAACTTTGTGTCTGTTTTTAGCTAGTAGTTGGTTCGCTGTAACATTCGCCTAGCGAAGGTGCTAGCGAATGCTCGCGAGAGGGTTCGCCCAGCGAACAGTGCTGTTTGTGTAATTTTGTTTTGTGCGTAACTTTTGATCTGTGGCTCGGTTTGAGGCGTGGTTTGATGCGTTGGAAAGCTATTGAGCTGTACTTTCTTATTATGATGGTTTGGAATTTGTTAGCCGATTTAATTATGTCGAGAATTAGGAATAGAGTCGTTCTGTCGACTTTTGTTGTTATAATTGTGTGTAATTGGTGTGTATTATGTAACGTGCTTTGAATATGGATATCGTATGACTTGCATGATGTTATATGATGTGAATACATGTGATGGCATGTTGTGGTGATGAATTGTGGCCGAAGGGCAAATAAATGCAATGTGTTGTATTTGATTATATGTGCTTGTTTATGGTTGCATATATGTGTGGAAATGCATGGTTGTCATAAGTTCTTGTGTGTCAAGCATCATGATATGCATTGTTGTTGCGTCCTGTGTGACGGCGGTTCCGGTGGGGAATCAGCTATAACATTGTGTGCCTCGAAAATATGAAGGTATGAATAGCCTGAGGACTGAAAGCGATGGTTATAGACGATCGTGAGCCTCTCTCGGTGGAGGTGTGAGCGATCGGGTCGTGAGCCTCTCTCGGTGGAGGTGTGAGCGATCCAGAAACACCGTGAGCCTCTCTTGGTGGAGGTGTGAGCGGTGGGTGAACATCGTATGCCCGACGGGGAGTTACAGTGATGTAACGAGCAATGGTTCCAGCAGAGTTCCTGAGAGAACTAGTATTGTGATTTGATGGAGTCGGTACCGCATGTGCATTTGCATATAGTCGTTGTGTCGGCCTCTTTGCATCTGCATGAGTTATGATTGCATTGGTTATATGTGGAAAATCATGATTTAGTTGATTATGTGTGAGACGTGGAGATGTGAACCTATGATGAATGTATTGGCATGATTAATATGCAATTAGGAATGGAGTAATTGTATGATTGAGCTTGTGATATCATTTGTGAATTGAGGTGCATTTGTGATAAATGTATTGAATTATGAATGATATGTATTTGTGTATAAACATAGGCATTATGCGTGAACATGTGATTATGTGAATGAAATCTTTATATGCTTTGGGTGTTGGCGTGTAATAATTGGGAATGAGATTGATGAGTTGAAACATGTATAATTGTGTTGATGATGAGTGCGTTGTATATTATTGAGATGTATTGGTGACATATATATATAAAATATGTTTTGAACTAATGGTGGTACATTTGTGGTGAGAATATTTTATATTGTGTATTTTGTGTTATATATAATTATATGCAACTGTATTATGATTGTGTTTCTCACCCTTCTGCTGTTTTATAATGCTCTATGAGGCATTGCAGATTAGTTGTTGGAGGTCTTTTTGTGAAGCTTAGGACTTCATTCTTTTGTCGGTCGGCTCTGATATGTGACACCGGGTAGTTAGGGAGGCCGTTTGTGGTTATTGTGTATTATGAATATGTATATTTTGGATTGTACATGTATGACAAACTTTTTTTATATTTTTGATAATCAGTTTTAGATTTTCCGCTTTATTCTAAAATCTGATGGAATGTGGGTGTAAGGAACTGAGTTCCTCTGTTGATGGCTACCCCACTGTTGCATATTTTTATGAGCAGGGGTTGTATGTTTTGTTTCAAATTGATGTGATGCTGCCTGTCTATGCCATGATGATTTAAATATACTCTGATGAAATTTTGAATTTTGAATTATCTATTTGTTTACTTGGGGGTATAGATTGGGGGTGTTACAAAGACCTTTTCTCCTTTTTATTTATTTTCTGTACTTTTTTAAATAATTAGAAGTAACATAACATTTTAAGCTAACATTTATTTCTAAAACTAATAAAACGTTTTCCGTTGGTTACAACAGATGTCGTAGGGTGCTAACACTTTTCCTATACATAATTGACCGCCGAACCTAAATTTAGTTGTGATGACCTTATTTTCGTTATTCAAGGGTTTTATCAAAGTTTCCTTTTAAAAAATAAACTTTGGTGGTGACTTCATTGTCATTCGAGCATTTTCTCGCTCAGGTAATTTTCACGCTACCAACTAGCAACTTCACTAGGGACACTTTGCGAGAATCAAGTGTAGTTTATTTAGTTTTAAGATTTAAATGTTAGCTTTGTTAATATTTCTTCTTGTGTTTTTATGCTTTCTTATTATCTTGCCTTATTCTTATTAATCGTATTTTTTGTATATTTCTATATATATTTATCGGGTTGTGGGTTTGGGATTGTTACTTGAGTGATGCTCTATTCCCGAGCCTGGAGAAAATACTAAGTTTAAGTTCGGATATTGTGTAGTATTAACCCCCAAGGTGCTCACCTTGTATGGTTAGGATGAAGACGCCACCTAGAGTTGATCTTTTTTCGCGATTCTAGGTATAAAATGGATTGCCCATTATTATGGAAAAATTCTGGTTAAGGTACATGACTATAGGAACCTTTTAGAATTACTTTTTAGTATGGATGTTTCCACTACAACAAATAAGACTTTTTATGACGAAGTTTTCACTTCGAACAATAAAAAAACGAGGGAATATATCCTGAGAGCGACATTTTCATTTTGATCTGTTCACCCTTCTCCCAATTTTGGTTAAAAATTGAGGTTATATATATATATATATATATATATATATATATATATATATATATATATATATATATATATATATATATATATATAAAGACCTCGCTTCAAATCCAAGATACTACATTTTATGTTATTTTTATTTTCTATGATTTATTTAATATTTCTCACTAGGTGCCTTTTCAGCTTCCTTTTTTTTTATTTGTTAATATTTTTTTTATATTTTTATGCTTTATTTGTATTAACCCAGGTTACATGTACCAACGGAGAGGTAATATATTGTGTCAATATTTATTAATTACTTTTTTCAAAAAAAAATTTAAATTTTTTTTTATGAACTCATATACCTTGGTTTTCCTTAAAAACCGACGTGAAATATCTTTCAATTGAACTCCCAAAATATGGCGCAACACTTTTCTCTTTATTTTATTTATTTTTAATTAATGAATACACGTTGGTCTTTCTGTTAAAGCTGACATGTGAATATTTTGAATGAAATACTTCAAACAACAAGTCTCTAGCTATTCGTTTACCTATCAACGTTCTAACATCATCATTCTCTGAGCGGAAAACCTAGGCAATTGTCATCATCACTCTCTCATTAAAACTCTTCCAACTGTTGGCGATTTTCATCGTCACTCTCATCAAAAGACGAACATCATTTCTATTTCCAACCTTAACTAAATCATCGTCATCACGTTTTAGGTACTTCTTTGTCACGTTTTTGTTTATGTTATTGGAATAGTTTTAGTCCATATCACTGAAATAATTTTAGTTTATATTAACACAGACATCATCTATATTCCCATACAACATCACTAAAATGGTTTTGTATCACTAAAATAGTATTCACTAAAATAGCATCACTGAAATAACATCACTGAAATGGTATTCACTAAATGGTTTATATCAATACAGACATTATTTTTTCATTCTGATTATATCTCATTAGTCAAGGATGAACTGCATTTGTTTTTCATAGAAATGCTGTCTCTACTATTATTCTTTATTTAGATAGTTATGGCCGATACTACAAACAACCACTACAACATTTTGACCCTATAGCAACGCCTAATTTTTAGGAGGTTAAAAAATTATTCTCGTAGAGTATAATAGGGAACTAATTTTATATTTTGTTGCGATAACTTATATATATTTTTTTAAATTTTATGCAACGGCTCAAACTCGTTCTTATAAAGTACAAAGAGAACGACTCTTATTACAACGGATTAGACCTGTTCTCATATAATTTTTAATTATTTTAATAAAATATTAATTATTTAACACCGTTCTCATATGTATTACTAAAATAAGTTTTTTTTTTATGAAAAATAAGTAGTACTCTTTTTTTACATTGAGCGCTTAATTTTTGCAATCTTTTTTTGAATTTCACTGTTCCCTCCCAAACCAAAGCATGAATTTTTCACTGAGACAGAAGAAAGCATGGATTTTTCCCTGTTCCCTCCCAAATCAGTTCTGAAGAGATTGGTGCACATAGAGAGAAGAAAGTGTTTATTCCAAATCGGATTCTTGATTGGGTTACCCTAACCATTTCTTCTCCATCACAAATCTAAGCCTAACCATTTCTTCTTCATCCAAAATATAACCTTAAGCATTTCTTCTTCGTAGTCACTTCATCCAAATGACAACACTAGAACAACCTAATTTTGAATTTGATCATTCATTGACTTTGTTAGAAGGATGCCAATAGTATAAAATCTTCTAGTGGAGACGGGGTGCTCCAATATAAGTCACTTTTCTCTAATGAAGAACAAGAGGAGAAAAAAATGTCTGACGGATCCGATTTAGCTTCAAGTGTCACATCTGCTGCTCATATCCAGGTATTATTTTCTTTACGGTCATCTTTGTTAGGCTCCTATGTGAAAATGGGGGCTGACATTTTATCTGAGATCTTAGCATCCACACCAGCTTGTATATGATACATAATTTTCCAATTTTCACTTCTTAAATATATGTAATTTGGACTTCTCTTATAGCACATTAAGTAGTAATTTCTCGGTTATTTTTGTGCAGTCTCTTGCTCTTGAGCTTTTTCAATTTTGGTTTGACAATATTGGTAATGATTACTTTGTTAACAGGGCGTCAATAGTAGAAAACCCTCCCGTGGAAATTTTATGCTCCAATATAAATTACCCTTCTCTAATGAAGAACAAGAGGAGAGAAGAATGTTTGAATGGTCAAATTTGGCTTCAAGTGTCACATCTACTGCTGCTATCTTGGTATTACTTTCTTCAGGGTCATCTTTGTTAGGCTCTTATGCGAGAAAAGGGATAAACATTTTATATGAGCACTTAGTATCCACATCTGCTTGGATATGATATGTAAATTTTCAAATTTCACTTCTTAAATATATGCAATTTAGGTTTTTTGTCTCTGTATGCTATAATTTCTTGGTTATCTTTATGCAGTTAATCTGTTCTTGTTCTTGGGCTTTTTTTAGTTTTAGTTGAATGATGATGATACTGATTACTCTACTTAAGTACATTAAAAATCAGATTATTTATCATCTTATTAAATATTATCGCTGACGTGCTTTCTATTATGCTCAGTTAAACAACTTGGCTATAGAACAGGATATATATAATCTTAAGAGGGACTGTGAAGAGAAAGATACGACAATAAATGAGCTAACCACTATGCTGAACACTTTTGAGATTGCTAACAAAAAGGTAATATATGTATTTTATCCTTTTTAAGTTGGAAATGACACTAGTGCAAAAAAGACGTTTTACATCGGGCGAATAACACATTTTATATCGGGTCTGGATCCGATGTAAAGACAAACGATGTAGGAAATTAAAGACATTTTACATCGGGCAATAGCCCGACGTGAAAAATACACCTACCACATCGGTTGACTGTTACGTCTGATGTGAAATATGGGTTTAACTTTATTTTTTTTAAATAAATGTAACATTTAACCTCGGTTGCCTTTATGGCCTGATATAAAATATAGGTTTTTACATCAGTTGCAAGGCGCGTCCGATGTAATATGTATGCTATATTTTTTAAAAAATTACACTATTTTTTAGCGGAATCGAGGTGGAATCCCAGTAATTTTTTTTGGTACCTAATTTTTCATATTTTTCCAACATCACACAGACCACATTTAAGTCGCTATTTGGTATCTAGTTTTTCATATTTTTACAACCAACCTGTTAATTTCATTGCACCAAAAATAGCTAGGATGCATATATTCTTCAAAATAAACAATTGATTTACAAAAAGTACTAATCTAGATACACACAAAGTGTACAAAATTATAAGTAAGTTTACACGGTGGACTACTACAACAACAAAACTAATGAAAACATACAAAAATATCCAACCATTTATAAGTCCTTTCCCACACTTGAATCACCAACATGCAATCCACAAGAAGATGAGTTGTAGCTCCAGTAGACAACACAAAAATCACATTTGCTGACAATAAATAATAACACCAATTAACATCAGCAGACAACACCAAATTCAAGAAACTCAAATCAGATATATATAGACAATTCTATATAACTTACCAGATAAAGCTTAGTTTTGAAATCAAAGTTTAGAAAAAATATTTTACAAATGATCACTTACAATATCTCATTTTGATTGAATAAGTTCATAATAAACTTTTTCAGCATCTAGCTCAGCAAGCCACGTTTTTTTTTCCTGTTCACGCATTAAATCAAACACCAGAACCGCGACCGAAGTCAGGTCTTCCACCAGGACCCTACAATAATAGGAAGAATAAAATCCAATCAGGACAGTATGATTATAGAATTCAATAAACTTGGAAAGAAATACAAGGAAGCTGAACGCTCATAGTTAAGCAACAACCCACTAAAAATACAAAATATTGTGTAAAAAAGGTAGAAGTAGGAAGGTAGAACTCTGCATAACAACTTCACATTCGTAGTAATATATTTTATGGATAGAACATATAGTAAACACTGAAACAATAGGTTATAATTTAACACTAGTATACAATTCTGAAACAATAGGTTATAATTTTGGAATAGTTAAGAGTATTTCAGATTTAGATCTCACACTGTTAATGTGGGAAAGGCAATGAGAATTTCTCTCTATCTCTCCCATACTACTCTCTCATTTTATTTATCATTTCTTCATATTTTGCTCATTCATTTTATTTTATTTTCTTTTATAATGCACTAAAATAGATTAAAGTCACGATGACCTGTCAGTCACAAAAGTAGACAATCACTTTCTAATTTTCTGGTATGAAAAAAAGAGAGCAATATATGCTTGTAGTTTAAAAAAAATAGCCTATATACAAAGGGGAATGGAAATGTTTATAGATAAAAACAACAGAGAGCAAACAAATTCAAATGGACTAACATCTATCTTCAGAACTTTCTTGATCCCAATGAGATGATAATACTGGAGGATAAATGATGCATGCTACTCAGTTTTAATTTAAGTTTAAACAACATAGATACTTAATTTTACTTTGCTACCTTTATTAGTTAAAAATAGTACCTACTGAGCAAACTTGTTTCCGTTAGCTTTTTCAACAACCCCCAGGAGTGTTCCATTATATTCAACAACCGGCATATGAAATGAAAACCATTACCAAATTATTCTATGTTTAATTCTCGTTGTTATATTGCTTCCCATATTCATAGTAATAGTGTTAGAACTTACAAAAATTAACAATTTTCCTTGAGAACCAAAGGTGTGACAAGAAAAGTACATAAACATTGGTACCAAGGTTGTCAAGATCAGGATCTTACTTAAGATCGGGAGGGCATAGTAAAATCGTAAAACATAAGATCGTCATTAAGATCGGAAGATCCTACCCAATTATTTTTGTGAGATAGAGAGGGGGTAATAAAATTGTAAAACATAAAATTGTAACAAAAATTGGAAGATATTACTGAATTGAAAAAATTAAACTTAATATTTGAAGTTTTTATACATGATATTTTAGTAAGCAAGTGTATTTATGGGAAAATGGCCATCGCCAAACTGTAATTGTTGCATCTCGGCATCTTGTCAACCTTCTCAGCTTGCAATGGTGGCGGTCGGAAAATGGCAAGTGTGGCCAGAAAACGACTGATCGTGGCCGGAACTGGCCAAGATCGTTCAAAATCAATGGTTTTACAATTTTTTTTATAATTTGACTATAACACGCGATTCTATTTAGGATCGGGATCGTTGGGGGTGAGTGAGATCGCAAAATCGTAAGATTTTAAGATCTAGATCGAGATCTTGACAACCATGATTGGTACCCCTTTTCACTACAGGAAGCCTCAAATTACATCTATACCAGATTTGAGACGATCTTTCAAGTATATCTCCTCCCCTTTTGATTTAAATTTAATTGTACCATCAATAAAATACATATCTCTGTGAGAGCAGTTGGAGAACACACTTGAATATAGCAATTCAAAGACTATCTTATTCGACCTATTTGTTGGATCCTGTGGTTATGTCGTAACAATATTATTTTTAGGGAGGAAGTGTGGGATTTTGATACGATTTCAAATCGTATTTTAATTTATACTTGGTGGTGGATAGGTAGGAGTTATAAAAGCTCTTATTTTTGTAATTATTTCACTTGGGTTAATTCTCCGAGTGATTTTTGTAGCCGGTGATATTTTAGCAGGCTTTAGTTGTATACGGGTTGGAGTACCCCTTTGTACTCCAGTTTATACGAATTTTTAGCTTATTAAAAAAAAACCATGCTAACGAGTGGATTTCTAGACTCAAAGGTCGTAGTAACATGGCTACGATATCGTCGTTTTGGTTCATAATTTGCTGGATAATTTGGAGGGTTCGTAACAAAATTTTGTTTTGTGAAGATGTATTTAATATTATTGACATTGTAAATGAGATCAAAGTCTCGTCTTGGAATTGGTTGATTCTAGGTAGGAAAGGTAAGGCTTATTGTCGCCTTTATGAATGGTATAAATTTCCATTCGACCTTTGTAATTGATTCGGTTCGGAGATTTCCTTAATCTCTTTTATTGAATTGCTTATAAAAAAAAAAGACTATCTTATCTCTGAGCAAGAAGCGCCTACTGCTGAGCTGCTTGGATGAACATTGAGTAATTTTTCTCAGAGGTTTTTTACTGCATTAGATCTTTTATATCAAATGATTTGTCATTTAAGCTCTGACTGTCATTTGTTTCTATCACCTTTTATTATAGCTCACTTTGCTGGAAAGACATTTGGTTAGAGAACCTTCACTGAAGGTAAGGAAAGACCAAATCTGCATGAAGTCCATAATAACGTGAGAAGATAGCACCTATTCGACTAGTGCTGTCAACAACACTATCGCCACCCAAGGAAAGTTGGACGGATGAAAGCTTCACTAGTTCATAAGCAATAACAATATCATCAGGATCATATAGCTTTTCTAGAATCTGCAAGGGAAAAAATAATGAATTACTTTCGTCATCATACTTGGAAAGCCTGTTTAATTTGATAACAAGACCATGCTCAAACTACATTCACACAAACGCAACACAGTACCTGAATAGATGCTTTACAATGATTCCCAGATGATTGTAATTCTCCAAATCTCACCACCAGGTCCTCTGGGACCAGGACCACCACGGTACCCATCACGGTCACCGCGAAATCTCCTTTCTCCCTCTAATCGAGGTGAACCTCTGTTCAAAGACAAATAAACAAAATTAACATACAAAAATCAGAGCAATAAAATTAACCTATCCAAAAACAACACCCCAAAATTAACTAGGGCGATCACCAGGTGGACCACCGAATGGTCTACCAGCTGGCTCAGATGGAAGATTGAGGTAATAATGCATCCAACCAAAAGTCTCCCTCACATATTCCTTAGATTTGAAGCTCGGCATCAGCCTAATAACTTGCAGATTTAGTACATCAATCTCAGGGTGCTTAGCCAAATTGAAATACTTAACAAGAATAACGAACCTTGGAAGAGGTATTTGGAGATCTCTCTACGGTTTTTCTCGGATATGATCTAGTAAAATTAACCTTGGGTTGTCGATCATACGAGAGGGTGTGGATCTGTCAGATCTGTGCAGAATTGTCGGTTGTGAGGTTGGGTATTGCGGTGAGAAGCAAGGTTTGGCCGGTGATGGTGTGAAGGAGGCGACGGTGATGGAGTTTGGGGTCGAAGTGGGTGTCGCTTAAGGACGAAGAGAAGTGGGGTCGGAAGTTGGTGGAAGTTGGTAGCAGTAACATAGAAATTAGGGTTAGAAATTCAGAAATAGCATTAACATAGAAATGATATCCGCGGAAGATACATGAACGAGATTGGAGTTTTCACATCGGTGGCAAAGAGGTCCGATGTAAAGGTCCACTTTTTCACATCGGGTTCAAATTCAGGACCGATGTGAAATCCTTTATAACAAAATTTCATATTATTTACGAAATTGCCACCTTGTTATTTTTTCATCAGTGAACTTTTTACATCGGGTGAAATCCATACCCGATGTAAAATCCTTTATAACAAAATTTCATATTATTTACGAAACTGCCACCGCATTATTTTTCACATCAGTGGGAATTAGTGTCTGATGTAAAATCCCTAAATCAAATATTTTTCACATCATATTATTATGAAATCTGATGTAAAAACCTTTGAAAAATATTTTTCGCATCATATATCTTGAAATCTGATGTAAAATCATTTAACCAAATGTCTTATTTTTAGTAGTGTGACAACTTTTTTTTTCCCCTTTTCTAATATCATATTTGCAAATACTTTAAAACAGAGGGTTGTTGAGTTAGAAGACATTATAGATAGAAAGAACACAAAAATTTCAAATCTAAAAAAGGATATGGTTGTTCTATAACAACAGGTACTATACATGTAGATATCCAAATATTGTTGAATAAACATTAAATGTTATGCTAAGTGTGTTTTAATTTAGAAGTTTGAAAGGTCAAGAGGTTAGTGGTAGGGCCAAGATGTTAGTGGCCTATTAATAGAGTTTATTGTACTCTTTAGAATTCATAGAATAGTAGAAACTTGAGTCTATATAAAGACTTGATTGTATTTTCATTTCAACAAGTACAAGATCAATATAGAATACTTGTGCAAAGTACTGCTTCTGTTTTATCAAATTGGCATCAGAGCTAATGGCGAATACGATGAGTCAAATGCCGTTGCCGCGTTTAACGAAGGCGAATTACGAGAACTGGAGTATCCAAATGAAAGCTCTTCTTGGATCTCTAGATGCGTGGGAGGTGACCAGGGATGGTTTTGCAGAACCAGCAGACACCACGGAGTATACGGCGGCTCAACAAAAGGCGTTGAAAGAGACGCGCTCGAAGGATAAGACGGCATTGTATACGCTGTTCCGAGCAGTTGACGAATCAGGCTTTGAGAAAATTGTCGGTTCGACTACGTCAAAGGAGGCTTGGGACATGTTAGAAAAAATGTTCAAAGGAGCAGATGGAGTGAAGCAAGTTCGACTTCAAACTCTTCATGGAGAATTCGAGAGGATGTAGATGAAGGAGTCAGAAACTGTATCTGACTACATCACGCGTGTACAAACGGTGGTGAACCAACTCGCTAGAAATGGCGAAGCAGTGACTGATGCACGAGTTATTGAGAAGATTTTGAGATCTTTAACAGATAAATTTGAGAACATAGTGTGTGCAATAGAAGAGTCGAAGGACCTTTCGACGCTCTCAGTCGAAGAGCTCGCTGGTTCTCTCGAGGTACACGAATAATGAAAGATGAAAAAGAAGGAGGAAGCAGTCGAAGAAGCAAATCAAATGAAGGAGTCTGTCAAAGACGAAAAGGTACTCTACTCTCAAAACTTTCGAGGAAGAGGACATGGCCATGGAGGTCGTGACAGTGGTCGAGGTGGTCGAGGCAGCAACTTCGACAGAGGACAGTCAAGCTAGAAAAATTGGCGTGGCAGAGGACGTGGTCAAAGAGGTGGACGGGCGAACTACTCCAACGTCGAATGTTACAAGTGTAACAAGCTCGGTCATTTTACGAAGGATTGCAACTCCTTCAAATGTTATAACTGTGGTAAAGTGGGACATCTTGCAAAAGATTGTCGAGTCGAAAAGAAAGCAGAAGAAACAACCAATCTAGGTTTGGAAGTCGAAGCGAATAATGGTTTTCTGTTGATGACTCAGAAGGAAGAAGATGGGGAGAATGACACTATGTGGTATCTCGACTCTGGAGCAAGTAATCATATGTGTGGTCACAAACACCTGTTTAAAGAAATGCAAAAGATTGAAGATGGTCACGTGTCTTTCGAAGATGCATCGAAAGTGAAGGTCGAAGGAAAAGGTAGGATTTGTTACTTGCAGAAGAATGACTTGACTGGGTCAATCCAAGATGTTTATTATGTACCAGATCTCACGACAAATATTTTGAGTCTGGGACAACTCACAGAAAAAGGTTATTCTATATTCATGAAAGATCGAATATTACACTTGAAGGACAAGTTAGGGCATCTGATTGCTCAAGTCGAAAAAGGGAGATATCGAATGTACAAGCTGAACTTGAGGAGTGTTCAAGGAAAATGTTTGCAAGTCAATGTCGAAGACAAAGCGTCGCTGTGGCATCTACGCTTTGGTCATTTACATCATGCTGGTCTGAGAAGGTTAGCGAAAAGGAACATGGTACACGGGCTACCAGACATGGACTATGAAGGAAAGTTCTGTGAAGATTGTGTGCTTAGCAAACAAACTAGAACCTCATTCCAAAAAAACAAGGAATATCAAGCTTAACAGATTCTCGAATTGATCCATACTGACATCTGTGGATCAATTACCCAAGAATCTTAGTGGTAAAAGGTACTTTATTTCCTTCATCGATGATTTCTCACGAAAAACCTGGGTTTATTTTATGAAAGAAAAATCAGAAGCATTCGAGGTGTTCAAGAAATTCAAATTAATGGTGGAGAAAGCAACTGACAGACACATCAAAGAAGTTCGATCTGACAGAGGTGGTGAGTATACTTCGACAGCCTTTATGAAGTATTGTGAAGAGCAGGGCATAAGGAGATTTCTAACTGCACCATATTCACCTCAACAAAATGGTGTAGCTGAAAGGAAGAATTGAATAGTTCTCAACATGGTTCGATCAATGCTTAAGAGTAAGAACATGCCGAAGGAATTCTGGGCAGAAGCAGTACAATGTGCTGTTTATGTTTATAATCGATGTCCACATTCGAAGTTAGAAGATCAAACACCACAAGAAGCATGGAGCGGACAGAAGCCTACCGTTTCTCATCTCAAAGTATTTGGTAGTGTGGCTTATGCACACGTACCAGATCAACGAAGAACGAAGCTTGAAGAAAAAAGTCAGAAGTACATATTCATTGGGTATGATGAGAAGACAAAAGGGTACAGGTTATTCGATCCCATAAACAAGAAGGTGATAGTGAGTAGGGATGTTCGAATAAACGAAGCGAGCAAGTGGGACTGGAATAGTTTGATAGACGTTATTGTCGAAGCTGGAACAATCGCTATACCAACAAGCATTTCGACAAAACCTGAAGATTCTGAAAATGAAGATGAACTTCGACAACCCAGAATGCGAAGTCTACAAGATTTGTATGATTCGACAAGTGAGGTACATCTTGTATGTCTTTTGGCAGATGCTGAAAATATCAATTTTGAAGAAGCATTGAGAGACAAGAAGTGGAAAACTGCCATGGACGAAGAAATTAAGGCGATTAATCACAACAACACATGGGAGCTGGTCGAATTACCAAAAGGAAGTCAACCCATTGGTGTGAAGTGGGTATTCAAGAAAAAGATGAATGTTGAAGGCGTAGTGGAACGATATAAGGCACAACTTGTTGCAAAGGGATATAAGCAGAAGGCAGAAATCGACTATGACGAAATATTTTCTCCCGTTGCAAGAATGGAGACAATTCGACTATTCATTTCACAAGCTGCTCAATTCAAATGGCCAATATTTCAAATGGATGTCAAATTAGCATTTTTGAATGGTGTGCTCGAAGAAGAAGTCTATGTCGAACAGCCACCAGGGTATATGAAAGCTGGAGAAAAGAAGAAGGTGTTGAAATTGAAGAAAGCACTTTATGGGCTGAAGCAAGCACCACAGGCATGGAATACACGTATCGACACATATTTTAAGGAGAATGGGTTCAAGCAATGTCCTTATGAGCATGCCCTTTATGTAAAGAAGAATGGAGGTAATATGTTACTTGTTGCTCTTTATGTTGATGATCTCATCTTTATGGGTAGTAATGATTAGATGATAGAAGAGTTCAAGGGCACAATGACATGAGAATTTGAGATGACAGACTTAGGTCTGATGAGATTTTTTCTTGGTCTGGAGGTTCGACAAGAAGAAACAGGAATTTTTATTTCACAAGAAAAATATGCAAAAGAAGTCTTGAAGAAATATAAGATGGAAAGTTGTAATCCAATTTCGACGCCAAAGGAACCAGGTGCCAAGCTGTCGAAATTTGATGGGGGAGATCGTGTCGAAACAAGTAAATTTCAAAGCTTGGTAGGAAGTCTTCGTTATCTCACATGCACAAGGCCAGACATTTCGCTAAGTGTCGGAATTGTAAGTCGATTCATGGAGGAACCAGTCTATTCACATTGGAAGGCATTGAAAAGAATCCTTCGATACATCCAAGGAACTATGTCACTTGGAATATTTTATTCAAAAGCAGAAGATTATATGTTGATTGGTTATTCCGACAGCGATTGGTGCGGTGATATTGATGATCGAAAGAGCACGTCTAGATATGTGTTCTTTATGGGAAATACTGCTTTTACTTGGCTCTTCAAGAAGCAACCAATAGTAACGCTTTCGACATGTGAAGCTGAGTATGTGGCAGCATCTTGGTGCGTTTGTCATGCAATATGGCTGAGAAGATTATTGAGTAAAATGGAGCAAAAACAGGAAGGTGTAACAGTAATTCAAGTGGACAATAAATCTGCAATTGAGCTAGCAAAGAATCCAGTGAATCATGAAAGAAGCAAACACATTGATGTTCGTTTCCATTTCATTCGAGAACATGTGAAGGAAGGTTGTGTCGAACTGAAGCATGTAGCTAGCAAGGATCAAGCAACAGACATCTTTACAAAACCATTGTCGAAAGAACTTTTCGACAGAGGCAAGAAAATGATAGGCTTGATGGATGGTAGAAACATTTAAGTTTACAGGGGAATTTTGTTGAATAAACATTAAATGTTATGCTAAGTGTGTTTTAATTTAGAAGTTTGAAAGGTCAAGAGGTTAGTGGTAGGGCCAAGATGTTAGTGGCCTATTAATAGATTTTATTGCACTCTTTAGAATTCTTAGAATAGTAGAAACTTGAGTCTATATAAAGACTTGATTGTATTTTCATTTCAACAAGTACAAGATCAATATAGAATACTTGTGCAAAATACTGCTTCTGTTTTATCAAATATTGAGTGACCAATTTCGGGTTCGGTCACGTGCCTGAATTTTGGATTGTTATGAAAGTACATTACAATATCACATTACTTTTAGCTTTCAAAGCAACCAAAACAAGAAGAGTTTCTTATCAATAAATTTGAAATGCTTCTATATTAATTCCATTTTCTAAAAATTTCAAGGCTTCATTGACCATCCTTCTCTGCAAATATTTCAAACAAAACTGAATTGCCACAACCGTTGGTTCTCCTATCAACAATACACAATCTTCGTGTTGATGCCTTTGTGCCGAACCAGAATTCCAATTCTACAATTAATTAGACGCCTACACCAGCAAAAAATTATTTCATCAGGGACACTCATTAAACGATGCTCACAATCTCGATATGCAAGTCCTCTTCAAGAAGTTTCAACTTATCATAAATCTAATACAGCTTATTCGAGCAAAAAGCAATTGTCACCTCGTAAGGACTTAAAAAAGAGTAGAAGACAATCTCTCACTAGAGCTAAGACCGCGAGTGCACATAAGAGATGGGTTTAATAATGAGTAGCCAATATTCTCCAAGTTTATAGTGATACATTCTAAATAATTGTGGTAAATTATTATTTAAATTGATAAATTATAGATAGTAGCAGCATGGACTATTTAAGTTTTAACCATGATTGGTGTCTATGGGATAATCTCTTATTTTGATTAGTATCCTTTTCCTGTGTAGGATTCGTCACCCCATCAGGAGCTCCCTTCAACTACGAACTCTTATTCAAATTGTATATGTGTGTAAATTCTCTCCTTTAACTTTCTCTTTTCTCTGCATACAGATATAACCGTTTCTTTTTCGTAGGTCTCAAATTGTGTACATGATACTAACAGTGTGCGAGTTTTTGATTCATCCTAGTAAAAAAGTGATACTATATTCTGAACATAATTCAAAATTGTTTGTATTAGCTGTTACAAGTATTTTATTTTAAGATTAGTGATATGAACTTACTTGATAAATGTGTTCTTTGTGTTCTTTGTATAACATCTTTTGATTCTCTCTTTATCCTTGATCTGTTTGAACTCAAAATTTTGTGTCTACTCTCTCTCATAGTCTACTTCCTGTCTTCTTGACTTCAATGGATACTAATGTACAAGATGGTTGAACAGTTATCATGATTTGTTGTGCTTTGTAAATGTTCAATTTCTTTCTAGTTGTGCCAATTCGTTGAACAAGTAAATCATTGTAAAAAAGTGCAAATTTATTGTATCAGATGTTGTATACAAGGGCTGGCTCTAGATAGGAACTGTCTAGAGAATAATATGACCATTAATGCTTTAAACATCAGCTCATATGCATTAAAGTCTCATAAGTGGAATGTTAGGAATCAAATATATTAGAGTACTCTCATAATGCCATTTTAGGGTATACATTTACTGTTACTGTGTAAGATCATAGTGTTTGAAACTGTAAGTTATAAAAACTACTCCTTAATTTATATATATTTTTTCAATTATTGTGAGTGCTTTTTTGCTGGAATTTATTGCACAAATCTTGCCCATGTAAAAACTACTTGAATAAATCTATCAATGAAGATAAAGTCTTGGAAGCTTGAAAGATTGTGTTTAAAGTTATAAGAAGTTCTGATTCTACACCTTAAATAAATGAAAAATTGATCCTATATTAATGACAGTCTTCTTGTAGGATGACCCCCGATAAAATTGGATGCAACTGAAATAAATCAAACTGCTTGAAGAAATATTGTGAATGTTGTAAGGTTTTCTCCACTATTATGTATAATGTTATATAATAAACATTGTTTGATATATATATATATATATATATAGTGTCATATCTATTGTTATATATAATGTTATATAAGAAACATTATTTGATATATATATATATATATATATATATATATATATATATATATATATATATATATATATATATATATATATATATATATAGTGTCATATCCACTATTATATAATGTTATATAAGAAGCATTGTTTGATATGTAGATTTTTGTTTTATGAAATGATAGATTTAATGTGACAGAACTTGTGGAATCATGTACTGAATTGTTTGGAAGGCACAATAAGAGCCTGAGGAATCACAAGCTATTGGATTAATACGTGTTCCATCCTATAGTTGATCTTAAAAGAAGTTCTATTTTATTTTATGATATAACATTAATTATTTTATCTTAGTTTCACCTCAAAATTAATACTGGTGTGTCATTTTAAAAAATGAATTTCACATGTAAATACACTTTTTGGCATGTCTTTCAAAGTTGCCTTTAATATTGTATGTTTGTGATGTCTTTAATATTGTATGCTTCCAAAGTACGTTGTTCCTCCATCATTGTGGTGGAGAGATCTTTTTGCCATTGCAGGATTTTGCAGTAATCACTGTCTCTCTGATCTGCTGTCGTTTGAGTTCGGTAATGGCGAAATTATACCATTCTAGTCTGCCCGCTGGGCAGGTCCCGCTCCACTCGTCTCTTTACTTCCGGAACTCTGGAACAGGGAAGTAAATTTGGAATCTTGGGTTGGTGATAACGGTTTTTTCGAAGAAGGAGTTTGGAGATGGAACTTGAAGTTTCCACTTCAGGATTTTCCTGAAGCTGTAGCTCATCAAGTGCTTACTAGGCTGAATGACATTATGGTGTTTGATGGAGTTAAGGATAACGTGGTTTGGAATCATGACGCTTCCGGCTTTTTCTCGGTATCTTCTATGTATGGCTTATTGCAGAAGAATCTAGTTGCGCCCAATTGGAGCTGTGGGGAGAATATGAAGGCGGCTCTCAAATTGATTTGGACTGCTCAAGTTCCTCTGAAAGTTAATGTCTTTGGCTGGAGGTTGATGCTCAATAAACTCCCCTCTCACGTGAATCTTTCTCATAGAGGTATTATATCCGATCGTCACGAAATGGTTTGTCCTTTTTGCTTCTTAGTAGATGAAGATTCTGAACATATTTTCTTCTCTTGTCACAAATCTGTATTGGTGTGAAAGTTTGTATTTAAGTGGTTAGGAGTAGAGGATTTCCTATTAGGAGACATAATCAATCATTTTTCATTTTGGATGGACGGTTGCGTGAAACAGAATTTTTCTATCATGAACGCGGCTGGACTGTGGCTATTGGTTTGTTGGGTTATTTGGTTGTCTAGGAACAATATTATGTTTAGAGACGAATTTTGGGATCTCGATTCTATTACTAGTCGAGTAGTTTTGTTCTCTTGGTGGTGGATAGGAAAGAAGGGTAAAAATTCCCCTAATTGTAACTATTATTTGTGGGTTAATACCCCTTTTGATTTTTTATAGGCCCCGATTTTAGTTAGAGGCCCTTTTGTATACGGTTGGGACACCCTTTTGTGTCCTTTGGTATAATATATTTTGCTTATTAAAAAAAAAACGCCAATGTTGTTTTCTATAAATTATAAGTTTAGATATTCACTTTAATTTTTAATTTCTACACATTACATAGTGATTTTGCGAAGACTCGTGAGGTTCACAGAAGAGATTTCTAATCATTTCAAAGTATGGGAGAACAAGGGTGGTCGAAGGTCTGTTACAGGAGTTTCAAAGGCAGAAACTGGGACGAGTCTGGGAGAGGGAAAGGCAAAAGTGTGAAAGAATCAACCTCTTATTTCATAACAGAGTTCCCTGAGAGAATGAGAGCTAGGGAGTTATACAAAATATTTGCAGACTACAGTGAAGTCGATGAAGTGTTTATCCCCAATAAACGTGATAAGAGAGGAAAGAAGTATGGTTTTGTAAGATTCTTCAATGTGGATGACGTCAGAAGGCTTGGCTTAAAACTGGACATTATTTTCATAGACGGGAAGAAGTTGTTTGCAAATGTTCCGAGGTTTGCAAAAAGGTCCGAAGATGGAAGAAAAGATGATGAAGGCCAAGACAACAAGTTCAGGAAGGATGAGGATGCGAATTTGGATTAGAAGTTTACTAAGGAAGCGTATAAGGAATAAAAGTTTGGTACTGGAAACCATCATTTTTCTCAGGAGAAAGTTTTTCCGTCTAAGTCGTTTGCTGAGACTGTCAGAAAAGGAGAGTTTGTTAAGAAGTGGGATTTGCAGTATGAAGTAGAGGATGAAGTGTTGGAAAGGTTCAAAAGAGCTTACGTTGGTAAGGTGCATGAAGCAGGTTTGACGTATAACATCCAAAGGTTTTTCCACTCTGAAGGCTACTTTGGGATCAAGGTTACTCCCTTGGGGGCTAACCTTTGTCTTTTAGAAGAGGTAGATGTAGGGGAGATAGAGGAGCTTATGAGCAGTGCTAGATCTTGGATGGACCAGTGGTTCATTGAAGTGAAGAGGTGGGAACAGGGTATCGTTGATTTGGAGAGGGTGATGTGGGTCAGGAGATTTGGAGTACCATGCAATGCATGGTCTATAAGATTTTTTGAGTTCATCGTATCTAGAGTTGGGAAATACATCAACTGTGATGAAGATTCGTTAAAAGTCACTAAGATGGACGTAGCAAGTGTGATGATAAGAACTAACTATGGGGTGACAATTGATGAAGCTTTTAGGGTGTCCATTAATGGTGAGGTTTTCAGAGTAAGGATGGTGGAAGAGACAAAAGTTGTTAGATGTGTGTCCTCTGTTAAAACTCGTTCTAGTTCGGAGGAATCAGACACTGATGATTCTTTAGCTTCGAATAACAAGGTATCGTCGAGATGGTGGTGCTCGGAGGAGGAGTACAGAGGAGCAGAGGAGGGGGAAGAAGAGGTAGACAGTGAGTTTGATGTTGATAGGGGTTTGGGTAGGTGCAGACCTACGCTTGGATTGGGAAGAGACAGAAGCCTTTCTGTTTCAGCTGGTACCTCGAAAAGAGAGTCTGCTCTTTCTAAGCGTTTTGCCAGTGTTGGGCTCGAGGGAGCTGTTGCGAGGAAAAGGTATGGGTCTGAGATATTTGGTCAGACTGAGAAAGTTTTGACTTCTGCAGACATTGTTAAGGTAACGTCTAATAATACGACAAAAGGAAGAGTAGGAATGAAAAAGGCTAGTGTTAACTTTCTAGTGACAAAGTGGTTTCTTTTGATGGGTGCGTTAAGGCCCAATGTTTGTCAACAACCCATGGTTTTGTCCCGTCTGTTGGTAATAGTGGGCCTTTGGTGGCCCAAACTGAAGAAATTCAATCATTTTCGTCTGTTGGTGGTTCTTTATTGGAGGGGGGCTGAAGAGAATATTGGTTTAGCTTCGGTGATTCCAAAGGAGTATAGTGCGAATATCAGGTTAGACACTCCTCTCAATACTCTTTCACTCTCGTCTGAGGATCCAATTGAAGATGTCAGGGGCTGTCAAGAAGGGCTCTCCAATTCTCAGGTTAGGGTGTCCGAAGGTGCTGTTAGAGAAGTTGTGCAAATTTCCAGATGCCATTCTGTTTCTGACTCTGATGTGATGAAGGGCAACAAAAGATTTTGGGAGGAACTTGAGTCTAAAGTTTCTTCTAGAGTTAAGGAGTTGGTGGAGTCTTCGGGTGTTAGAGGCAGAGAAGATGGACATGTTATGCTTGATGCTCTTAAGGGGTTGGAGAAGAGGGATGAAGAAGGCAAAGGAAAGAAGGTGTTTAAAAAGAAAGGTAATTGATGAATATTTTATCTTTAAACATCAGAGGGTGTTGTAGCTTGGTGAAGAGGAAGAGGGTGGCCAAGCTTATTCAGTCTAAGGGGGTGGATATCTGTTTTATTCAAGAGTCTAAGAAGGATGTTGTAGATGAATCTTTGGCTATTTCTCTGTGGGGAAGTGCTGATGTAGAATGGTCTTTCGGTGGGGCTGTTGGAAATGCAGGTGGGATGATCACTCTTTGGAAAAAGGACCTGTTGAACTTGGAGTTTAGTTTCAAGGGGGGGGGGGGGGGGGGCTTCTTAGGTCTCAATGGTACTTGGAAGGGGAAAGAGTTCTTTTTTGTCAACATTTATTCTTCGTGTATTTTAGCTAAGAAGAGAAGGTTGTGGGATGAGTTGGTGAGTTTAAAGAAGAGGTTTGGTAGAGGGCATTGGGTGGTGGGTCGTGATTTCAACTCGGTGACCCAAAAGGAGGAAAGAAAAGGGAGAACAGGAGGAGGTCCTTCGAAGGAGATGGATGACTTTAGAAGATTGATAGATGATATGGAGTGTGTGGACGTCCCGTGTGTTGGAGGCAGATTTACTTGGTTCAACAAATCTGGAAGTTCCATGAGTAGGCTCGATAGATTCATTTTGTCTGAGAATGTAGTGGAGAGCTGGAAGATTAGAGGCCAGTGTATTGGGAAAAGAGATGTGTCGGACCACTGTCCGGTGTGGTTATTGGCCAACGATAAGGACTGGGGGCCGAAGCCGTTTCATTTTAAAAGTAGTTGGTTAAAACACCCGGATTTTGTACCTCTTGTTAAGTCGATTTGGGAAGCGGAGGTTGTTGTTGGTAGGGGTGATTACATCTTTAAAACTAAGTTACTGAGGCTGAGAGATGGTTTAAGGAAGTGGAGTAGGGATGTTTTTGGGTGGGTGGATGTTAGGATTGAAGACGCAGTCAGCAATCTTAATGAGTTGGATTTGGAGGTTAGTAGGATAAATTTCTCTTGTATTGAGGATATGGCCAACAAAAGAGTGGAAGCCGGAGAGAAAGTGTGGCACAACCTTAATCTGAAAGAAGAACTTCTGAGACAAAAGGCTAGGGAACTCTGGTTGAAAGAAGGAGACAGTAACACTAGATTCTTCCACTCTGCTGTTAATAGAAGAAGAAGAAGAAACAACGTCTACTCTGTCATTACTGAGAATGGTGTTTGTGAAGAGGTGCAAGATGTCAAGTTGGAGGTCAAAAGATTCTTTGAGAACAATTTTAAGGATGACTATTGTTATAGGCTGGATTTTGAGGATTTGGATTTCCAAATGCTGACTGAAGAAGATAGGAATTTTATTGAAACGGAGTTCACGATGGAGGAAACTAGAAATGCTGTGTGGGGTTGTAATGGGGGAAAGAGTCCGGGTCCTGACGACTTTACATTTTCTTTTTTCCAAGGGTGTTGGCAGATTGTGAAGGAGGATGTTCATAGGTTTGTTTTGGATTTTTACTATAACCCTAAGTTAACTAAGGCTGCTACCTCTTCTTTCATTGCTCTTGTTGCTAATAAAAAGAACCCTTAAACCCTTAGTTTCTATAGACCTATTTGTCTTATAAGTTGTTATCAAAAAATTTTTATCCAAGTTACTGTCAGTCAGACTTAGAAAAGTTATTAGTTCCTTAGCTTCTCTGGAGCAAACGGCATTTATTCCTGGGAGAAGCATTTTTGATGGTGTTCTTATTGCCAATGAGGTTCTTGACTTTGCTAAGAGGAAGAAGAGAAGCTGTTTGATGTTGAAACTTGATTTTGAAAGGGCGTACGACTGCGCTCGTGGAATTTCCTTATTGACCTGCTTAGGAAAATGAACTTTGGAAATATGTGGATCTCTTGGATAAACTCCCTTGTTTGCAGTGGTCACATGTTTGTTTTTATCAATGGTAGTGCTACTGAGGATTTTATCGTGGGAAAAGGATTACGTCAAGGAGACCCGTTGTCCCCTTTCCTTTTTATTCTTGTCATGGAAGTATTAAACATTCTGGTTAAGAAGGCGGTTAACAGTAGTTTGTACGATGGTTCGTTACTGATGGGGGAGGTTAGCTGGAAGAATTTATGGAGCATCAAGGCGATTCTGCGTGGCTTTGATCTTCTATCAGGGCTTAAAATTAATTTCACTAAGAGTAGAATTGGTGGAATCAATCTTAACAAGGATTTTCTGGAAGCTGCTTCTAATTTCTTACACTGTGATGTTTTGAAGTTACCTTGTTTCTTTTTAGGTGTTTTCATTGGAGAAAGTCCTAGGAGAGTTCACATGTGGAATTACATCATTGACAAGGTTCGAGGCAGGCTGGCTGTGTGGAAAGCAAGGCATTTGTATATTGGTGGGAGAATTGTGTTGATTAACTCGGTATTAAACGCCTTGCCGCTGTATGCTTTCTCCTTCTATAAGGTTCCTGCTTCAGTTTTAAAAACTTTGCAGAGCATTCAAAGCAGATTCTTATGGGGAGGAAGAGACTCTAAGAGAAAGATACATTGGATTTCTTGGAAGACTGTCTGTATGCCTAAAGAGATGGGAGGTTTAGGCATCAAAGACTTGGGTACTTTCAATGAGGCGCTTTTATTCAAATGGAAATGGAGGATAATGATGACAAATAAAAGTAGTTGGAAAACCTTGCTAAAAATAAGATATGGAGCGGATATCCCTCTGCTGATGAACTGCTTTAAAGGTGAGAAACCTAAGTCATGTGATTCGATCTGGTGGAGAGATATGCTGAGATTGGGCTTTGACAAAGCTATGAAGAATCACGTATTTTCTGAGAATGTCTTGTGTCGGCTGGGAAACGGGAAAAGTATTGCGTTTTGGCACTCTTGCTGGGCTTCCGATTCTCCTCTTAAGGTGATCTTTCCTAATCTCTATCTTTTCTCAATGAACAATTATGGGGCTGTTTCTGAGCACGGTTATTGGGACGAGTCGGTTTGGAGATGGAAGATACCTCTTAGTTACTTCCATGAGGAGACGGTTATGGCGTTAGAGCATGAAGAGTTAATAGAGTTGCTCAGTTCGTTCGATCTAGAATTTGTGGCAGATGATATGTTTCAGTGGAAACCAGGAAGTTCTGCTACATTGTCACTCAATGGTAGTTTCACTATTAAATCTGCTTATAACCTGTTATGGAACATCAAGTGTCAACCTAGCTTGAATTCTGTTGTTCTTTCTGGTATGAAAACTATTTGGTCCCTGGCTATCTCCTCTAAAGTTTCAATTTTTCTGTGGAGAACCTTGTGGAATAGGATTGCGATTAAGTCTCTCCTGAGAAAGAGGAATCTTTCGACTATTGATGGTGTGGCTTGTCCAAGATGTGGTTATCTAGAGGAAAACGCAGCTCATGTTTTGTTTGAATGCGAGGTTACGAAAGCTGTATGGGAAGGAATAGAGTTATGCCTGTGTATCAGTATTTCGCACATTTCAACCTGCATTGATTCTTTGTTGGAGTTTCAGGCTACTTTGCAGAAAGGGGCTGGTAATTCTAAAGGGTTGGTGATCTGGGCAGCGACTCTTTGGTTCTTGTGGTATGCTAGAAACAGTTTCATTTTCGATAATAAGTCGATTTCTGTCTCTGAATTGTTAAACTCCATTAAGTTTTTTAGTTGGAGGTGGCTCTCCACTTTAATTGTTAATTTCGTCTGTCAGTTCTATGATTGGTATACTGTTCCGTGGTGTTGTCTTAAGTAATGTTTCGTCATCCTTGTATTTGGGTTGCAGCACCCCTTGTGCTGCCATTATTGAATTGCTTTCAGAAAAAAAATCATTTCAAATGCTCGGGTAAAGTTTCGATATATTGGTAAAAAGTGTTCTATTATTCCATAAATATTGATATGGGTTCCTTGGTCTATTGAGCTCGTGCTTTTTTTTATAAGCTAAAATATATTTATCAGGGATGCAACGTCTCTCTAAAAATTAAGGCCTACAAAAATCACTAGGGGACTTTACCCAAGTGTAATAGTTACAATTGTGAGAACTATTGTGATTCTTTTCTATCCACCACCAAGAGTAAATTACTATACGATTCGAAATCGTGTCAAAATCCTAAAACTAGTCTCTAAATATAATTTTGTTTCTAGATGACCAATTAATCCAAAAAATTAGAAGCCATAGCCCAACAGCGTTACAGATTAAGAAATTATTTCGAGCACACCCTGATACCCAGCAAGTTAAGTGATTCAGCATATCTCCCACTATAATCTCCGGAATGCCCAACCAGTTACATGCGAATTTCCATATCAGACTGGACTTATGGCATAAAAATAGGACATGCTCCACACTTTCCTCCACTAAGAAACAGAAAGGACATGACTTTTCGTGTCTGTTGGTGATTATTCCTCTACGGCAAGATTGTCTCGAGTTGGAATTCTCTTATGTAGCAATCGCCAACCGAACACTTTCACCTTGAACGGGATCTGTGCTGTCCAAATCAGTTTGAAGGCAGCTCTCGCGTCTTTCCCAAAACTCCTAACTGAAGTAGTATTGTTGTCCTGTAAAAACTCGTACAGAGAAGAAACAGAAAAGTAATTATTATCAGTAAGGAGCCAGATGATAGAATTTTCAGATCCTGCTACGGGTTCGAATTCTTCCAGCAGTGAATTCAGATCTGTCCGCTGCAACATAACTTCTTCAGACAAGTTAGAATGGGATATTTTGATATCCCAGCACCATTTTCCACCAACCCACGAACCATTCTCTGCCACTGAGCTGCTCTTATTTTCAGCAGATAACCATAAATCTGGAAATGACAAAGATAAAACTTTGTGGCCAGCCCAACGAGAACACCAAAACGTGACATAGTCTCCACTGCCGATGTTGTAGGAGATAAGCTCAGAAACCAAATTCCTCCCACAAAAAAAGGAAAGCTGCACCAAGTCTCTCCACCATTTAGAGGGAGTAACAGGCAGTTTCGAACAATCACCGATATGAAGATCGAATTGGTGATTATGGTACCTAGCCTCTATTAATTCCTTCCACAAAGTGTTCTTTTGTTCCAAGATTTTCCAAGTCCACTTGAACAATAACGCACAATTGAACAATTTCAAGTCTTTCACTCCTAAACCACCATTTTCTTTCTTGTTACATACCGTAGTCCAAGACACCCACGACACTCCCTTTTTAGACACCATACCATTCCACAAGAAAGACTTTTGAATAGACGTAAGGATACGTATTAATTTAACAGGAAATTTATAAAAAGACATGAGATGAATCAGTAAATTAGCAAGGACAGAATTGATCAAGGTTACTCTTCCTCCCATGGATAAGAAACGAATTTTCCAAGAGTTCAATCTAGATCGAACCTTGTCTATCAGAGGTTTCCAAAAAAAGACTAGAGTGTGATTTCCTCCAATATATATTCCTAGCAATTTGAATGGACAGTCAGAGTCAGAGATCTTACAAGAGAGGTAGTTTCCTGCAGCCGATAAGAACGGATCATCAACACCAACACCGTATAGGGAACTCTTATTGAAATTTATCTCCAGACCTGAGATTAAATGAAATCCTTTAAGAATAGTCTTGACTTCCAGGATATTTTTCCACGAACCATCTCCTAATAAAATTGAATCGTCTGCGTATTGCAGCAAGTGGAACGAAACCTCCGAGTTGAGTTTAAAACCTGAGAATAGACCATTCTACATAGCTCTTTTCATCAGGACTGCAAGTCCTTCTGCAGCGATAGTGAATAGGAATAGAGCAAGGGGATCACCTTGTTTGAGGCCCCTTGTTACAGCAAAATCCACAACTGGGCACCCGTTAACCAGTACAGAGGAGTAGCTATTAAAAACCCCTAAGTCCATCCATCTCAACCATGAATTACCGAACCCCATAATTTTCATGACATCTCGTAAGTACTTCCAATCGACACAGTCGTAAGCTTTAGCAAAATCGACCTTTAGGAGCATAATATCTTTCTTTGAACGTTTAGCAAAGTCAATGGCTTCATTTACAACAAGGACTCCATCTAACAAATTTCTTCCTTCTATGAACGCCGTCTGAGTGTTTGATATGATATTTCCAATTTTCTTTTTAAGTCTGGAAGCAAGAATCTTCGAGACTACTTTATATACCGAGCTAACTAGTGATATAGGCCTGTAATCATCCAAAATCTTTGGGTTCTCAGTTTTGGGAATAAGCACCACAAATGAAGAGGCAAACACCTTGTGTAATTTGTCACCCTTGAAAAATTACATAATACAATTTTTGAAGTCATTACCAACTATACTCCAACACTTCTTGAGAAACTCAAAGCTGAATCCGTCAGGACTAGGACTACGGTCCCCAGCGCACTCGAATACAGGTCTTCTGATTTCTTCTATATCCACTACAGATTCTAGCTCATCTCTGTCTGACCTAGAAAGGCACTTGAAACCTACTTCTCCCACATGCGGAAAAGGTCTTGAGGCTCTGGAAAACCTCTTAGCAAAGTGATCTTTGATAGCCTCTTTGACCCCTTGAACATCCTCCACAGATTTGCCATTAACACTTACAGAATTGATGGTATTCAAATTGATACGATTTCTTAATGCTGCATGAAAGAACTTAGTGTTAACGTCGCCATCAACACCCCATTTTAACCTAGATTTTTGCTTTAAAATACTTTCTTTAATTCTCAGTGACCTCCATAAATCGTCTTCCGCAGAATTTCTATTCTCCAGATCCTCTGCTGAAATGCCACCTCTTTTTGAGACTATAAGATCTTCTACCTCATTGATAATACCTGTATCTGTCTTGATTTTGGTGTCAACCCAGCCGAATACATTAATATTCCACCATCAGAGTTTCTCTCTAAGGTTCTGCATCTTCTTGGCCAAAATGAAAGATGCCTTCCCTGTTACCTTATATTCATCCCATTCTTTTTTGACAAAATCCATGAAACTTGTATGTTCAAACCAACATGACATAACCTTGAACGGTTTAGGCCCCCAGTTTGTATTTTTTGCTGAAATCCACAACGACCTATAATCCGATACGTCTCGGTCTCCAATCTTTTGACACACAATGTTCCATTCATTAAATGCTCCCGGGGTGACAATGAATCTGCCGAGACGGCTACATATCTTGCCCTTAGCTTTAAACCATGAGTAATTATTTCCACTCAAAGGCAAGTCCACACACCCGATCATATTAATGAACTCTGAGAATTCTTCCATATATCTTCTGTTAAAACTGCAATAACCTATTTGTTCAGTAGGACACTTTATCGAGTTAAAGTCGCCACCAAGGATCCACTCTCCAGGTTACAAACTGTTTTTAAGATTGATAAGACTAGACCAGAGCTCCCTTTTCTCCAAAATGTTACAGGGAGAGTAAATATTAAAGAAATAACATTTCAAACCTTTCCAATATGCTTGCAAACCTAAAAATCCTTTGCCCCTATAGCTGCAAATAGGATCCACGACTCTGTCTTTCCATATAGTTACGATACCTCCTGAAAGACCAGTAGAACTAGTAGCTGACCACTGACAAGATCTGTCTCCCCATATGCTGAACACCGTCTCATCAGACATCTTTGTTCTTTTAGTTTCCTGTAGAAAACATATTTCAGCTCCTACCTTATTTAGTGTATCTCTAATTTTCTTTCGCTTTAAAACACCCCCACACCCTCTTATGTTGTATGTTACTATATTCATATAGAACCAATAGCTACCACCTTCTTCCCTTTCTTCAATTTTCTGTCAACCACTTCCAGATTTCTTAGAATAGTTTCGAAAACTTCATCATCTTCTTCCTCTTCTATTCCTAAACTTTTAATAGCCTCCCAAACTCTAGAAGGGAGACTTTCTAATTTCTTCTTAATCCTTGAATTGTTCTGAAGGAAACCAGAATCACTCATAGAATTGTCAATAGAACCAGATCCCTTAAAGACAGGAGCACAAACCTGATTTTCCTCTGTTTTACCACTCTGTCTATGTTGCTCACTAATAGTCCTAGAGGTCGAACAATCAGCCCGCAGTAGAGTAACATAATAGGAAGGGTTGCACGGAATTTTTATCCTCTTGTAAATATCTTCCATAAGTATCTTTTTCTTCCTCATAGAAGACCCACCTTTAATTTCAGCAGCCACATAATCACTATCACCTCTCTGCACCTTTTGGAAAGAAGACGTATCAACAACTTTAGATATACCTCCACATGCTAACCTATTCTCATCAGCAAACGTGGATGTCACAGTATTGTCCCCTCTTTTTAGTTTCACAAGGGAACAGGTCACATGATCCTGGCTAGAGACTATATTATGACTTTTATCAGCACTATCACCCTCTCTTTCTCCAACCTTTGAGTCTGACTTGTCTCTATCTTGAGATAAAATTTGATTCTCAGAGTGGGTTGTATCGCCTCTTTCCTCGCCTCTGATACAACTTGTGGCAGCTGGATCCACCTTACCAGAGAGCTCAATATCTTCATCACTTACTTCCGTAGTATGATCGTCAAATGAATTCCTTAATTCACCTGCTGTCGAAATAAGGGAGAAGGACTCAGGTAATTTGGATTCAGTGCTAAGAACCCTAGATGAACTATCCCAGAACTCCACAACATCTAAGCTATCTTCTTCTAAGCATGACACTTTGGCGATACCTTGATCCCTATTATAAGGCCCAAAGGAATCCTCCACAATCTTAATTCTATAGACGGAATCATTCACATCAATATTAACTACTTCATTAAGACTCGGGGAAAATTTAGTCCTAATCAGGATTCTAGCGACGTTAAACCTCAGATGTTTCCTTGTCTCTTCGTCCATCTTTATAAATGCACCAGTAGTAGCAGCTAAAAATTTGAAAAATTTTTCTCCCCAAACGTGGCAAGGGAGACCAAAGATCTTGACCCAAGTGAGTCTCTTTTGGTCAACATCGCTAGGAGACCAAGGGCGGATTTCAGAGAACCACTTAGAGACCCATCTGATGTCCTCTGTAATCAACTTTTGGATATCACCCGGGTTATCTTCTTCTAAGAGGCAAAGATTAGCCCCCATAGGTGTTATCTTAATGTTGAAGAAACCTTCCATTTGAAACGCATCCGAAACCTCAATAGCTGATCCCGGAATCTCCAGCACACCAGTGAAAGCCTGCTCAAACCTCTCTAGTTCTTCATTGTTAACTTTAAAGCTCAAATGGGAAAAAGAAGGTTTGTAACCCATAAGAACCTGGTTCGAAATGGCATTAGCCCCGATGCTACTACGTGCCCCTTTAGCTATCTGAGCGAAAGAAACTCTCCTATCAATCCTGCGACATTCCAAAGGTTTAGAAGACGGACCTCCTACATGTTCCTTATCCTGATTCCATTTTTTCGTATAGGGCATTCCACCATCGTTCTTGTGTTCTCTTCGAAATCTTGGAATATTAGCGAAAATCTTAGTGCCATTAATGACAATGTTGTCAAGATTAATGGCCATAAGATCTTCGTCTTCGACTTTTTTGAACCTCACAAAACCAAACCTCTTACCCCTAATATCCAATCTTCCCGGAATAAAAACTTCCAAAATGAAACCATATTCCTTAAAGATGTCATACTTTTTTTTGCATCGAATGAATCCGGAAACTCAGTAAAGAAGAACGATGAAGCTTCTTTCCAGTCTATATCTGTAACCTTACCATTGTTATTTTTCCAGATCAACATTTTCCCCAAAATTTGATTCCGAGCCTTCTTCTTCCCTACTTCCACCCATGTCCCTTTGTTGTGGCCGGTGACATTATAGAGTCCCATATGACACATCCAGAGAACCTAAACCGAAAGATCAAATATATTCGATGCTAACTAAGGCGCCTCAGATCCATTACAGTTACCAAAAATACAGGTCGAGAAACCCAGATTTGACGCGTTACCAAGTAATAGGAAGGAGACTGAGAAAGATGATCCTAAGGGAGGAAGGTCCCTAATCTTCGGATTAGGACTTTAAACCAAACCCTTAAAGATCAAAACAGTACACCTACCCAAAACCTAGGAACCGAAATCCAAATTTATTGAGCTCGTGCTTGATCCCATTTTTCTTTCACATTGTTGATATAAATTTTTCAAATCTTTTGTAGTTCTCAAGTGTTGCTTCACCCCCTTTGTGTAAGAATGTACAACAAAATGACTCAAATATGAGCATACAAAGTGCTTAAAGTTCTCCTAGATCAACAACGAACTCTACAATTCATGCTCCTCGAAGAAAGTTTGTGGACGAAGGAAAGTTAAGAAAGGTTGAGGAAATGTTAGCTATAAATCTTTTATTCTTGGCTTTCTTTGTCTCACTAAATAAACTTACTTCTATTTTTGGATTTTCTGTTTATATACACTAATTTGAAATTTATATTTTAAAAAATCAAATAAATTTGTGTAATGTTTCACCTAGTAGAACAAGGTTTGGTTGTTGTCTTTTTTGTTTTGTTTTGAGACTCTATTCATATAAAAAAAACTTAAGTTATTTGTTGATAACGTATGAACGGTTTTGGTATGACATATCAGTAGGGTTTTGTTGTCTGTTAAGTATAGAATATAGAGTGCGTCTAGATTTAACGCATATCAAAGATCATACATTAGTCTTTGTTGAGAAATAGAAAATAATTTAGGTAAGAAACCAAGAAAGAAAAAAAATCTTTTATAATTGTTATATATATATATATATATATATATATATATAATTGTTATTTTGTTACGTAGTTGTTTTTAAAATGTAAGATCATTTTAAAATTTATATATGAATATTATTGTATTAAAAAATTTGTGAATTATGATTGACAGGTTTATAAAATAATATCACTTTTCGTTTTATTAAAAAAAAAATTTTGCCACGGTTATAAAGTGTTGTAGTACAGAAAGCGTTGTTATAGCCAATGAAAAAGAAATTAAGATATGGATCTATTAGAACGGTTTCAAATGCACAACGTCTAAAAACCGTTGTTGTATCCACTAAACACCAAAATTGCAACGAATTTAATCTTAAAACGGAGTGAAACCGTAGCTATTGGAAACCGTTCTCTAAAGAAAACAACAACAACGGTTCGGCGTAAGGCGTTGTCGTTGGGTAAAAAACCGTTCTGAACAGCTAAAGCAACACCTCAGTTTGGAACGAACTGAAAACCGTTCTAATAAGTAAAGGCAACAGTTTTTTTAGATTTCGCAATGATTTTCAAGCGTTGTCGTATAGTTAAAATGTTGTAGCCCATACAACATCAACGACTCACTCGAAAGATGTTTGTATCTCAATGAATTCAACCTCCGTGACTCATACAACAACCTATACATATAGACAATGTAAATGAAAATCTAGAGGTGCCATGATGTATCCCTAGGTGAAAAAAGCCCATCAAAACAGTATTCACTTCCCGGTTAGAGTTGATGTTTTAACCGACAAGGCTTACGGTGAGCATGCTGAGGATTTTAAGGGTTTCATTGTGTTACAAGGTGAAGTAAAGTGAGTATTTTGTTAGATAGTTGGCATGACATTGACAATGATTTGAAAACCACTTATGGACCAATATTATGGTATTTATATTGAATTTTATGATTTGTTTTACAAGTAGGTATGATCATTTAATTTTTTGCTTAATACTTATAGCAACTATATTGTGTAAACATAGGAAGTGTTTATTGTTAGTCCGAATGATAGTATGGTGAAAAAGAAAGTACTTACCTATGCTAGTGAGCGTTGAATGGGTTTTAAGACACAACTCTCCCATGATTATATTACTCACCTAATAGCTAAAATTAAAGAAAAGCCTCCATATGTGATGTATCCATATATTGATCAGGATTGTTGGAAGGAATTTGTAAAGTCTCACACCATTCCCGAATTCTTGGCTAAGATCAAAAAAAGGAAAGCTTAATAGATCTAAAAATGTCTATCCACATAGATTGTCTCGTGGAGGATATGACAAGCTTGAAAAGAAAATGATTGATGAAAAATAAAAATAAAGGGAACAAGAGCTTGGTGATTCTATAAGCCTTTATCGCATTTCATCTCCACCATCACGCCATGAGAAATGGAAGAGGCCATATCAAAGAAAAGGCAGTGAGTTCACATCAGAAGCTACACACGAAGGTACTGAAAAGATTGTAAGTAGATTCTTTTTTCAACAATATTATTTATTTTGGTTAAATCAACTTGATAAAGATGAAATTTTATATGTGATGTAGGATGTATTGTTTTAAGAATAAAAAATTGGCCTCTTTATTTTAGAAGATCAGTATGACATCTTGGTTGAAACGATTGGAACCGAGGAGAATCTTAGGCGTGTCCGTGGTCTTGGAAGAGACATTGGCTTTAAGACTTATTTTGGACGATCTCGATCAACTAGAGAAATTCATAGTAAGGAAGAATTTGAAGAGATAATTGTTGGTAAGTTTGTGGAGGAAAGGAAGAAGAGGATTCAGGAGGAACGTCAAAGGGCGAAGTCAAAAAGTAAAGATTCACTACTACGGAAAACTCATTTAACAACGGTTGGAAAATACATATAATCACACTGATCAAGGCTTTGTTATGTAGAGTATTGTCATAAATGCGCTACTTATAATCACTGTCCTGTGACCGTTGTTGTATTTTAGAAAGCACGCAGTATATCACAACCGTTGTGATATATACAGTACTGGGTTCGAAACCCAGCAGCAACAAATAAATTACATTAGATCACGGTCAATGTAGAAAACCGTTGTGGAATGTACCCATAGTTTATTATATACCAATATGTATTGCTTGTTTTACCAAACACCTCATTAAAAAATACAACCATTAAAATTGGTAAAGAACTATATAATCTGAAAATTAAACTATTCTTGAAAACCAACTTAAATACACCACTGTATTCCGAATTCCATGCGTCTCATCGTGCAAATTTTATGTTCTTTAAGACATATATGGTTCAATGGTTTGATTCCTTCAATGCATCGATATCTTTTATTATAGTTTACCTCATCATCGTCGCTTATCATCGCAATTATTATGATGACTTATTATCATAAGAATCATGATCTTAACAATCACGGTGATAAGCGACGACGACGAGGTAAAGTAGAATTGTAGATATCAATGTATTAAATCAAACAGACCATTGAACCATATATTATGTGTTAAAGAACATAAAATGTGCAGAATGAGACGCATGCAATTCGGAAAACATTGATAGATATAGGTTGGTTTTCAAATACATCTTAATTTTCATATTATAAGTTTCTATGTCAATTTAAATTATCGCATTTTCATTCAAAAGTTAGTGAAACCAACAATATACATAGTATCGAATAAACTAAACTTCATCTACTGTCAACTTTTATAAGAATTTAAAGAACACAACATTGCTAAGTCACAAGAAGCCTCTTTCTTGTGACTTAACAATGTTTTGTTCTTGTTTTGAGAACATTTGTCAACAACAACAACATAAAACAACACAACAAATCCATGAAACACAATAAAAAACATACATTATTTTAGCAACAAAACACTAACAGCATACAATATCACAATGACTTCATAGTTCTTGTATTTATTTCCATTTCTACACAAACCATATGTACCTTATAAACTCATACTATACGCTTGATACCACCATCATCATCACCATGTATCATCTTTACTATACAACTTCAGCTATTTTAAATAAAATAAAATAGTTAGTATTCAAAACAAATTCAACAAAACCCTAAGTTGGACAGTAACAAATCAAGATACATTGAGTCAATAATGCACCTCTTATTGAAAATAATCATGGAACTGTAACAAATCAAGATATATTAAGTTCATTTAGTTTGTGATGCTATGAAGAAAAAATGTAAGGTGGATGAAGTTTATACAATAACTTCATACTTTTCATATTTTTTTCCATAGCAACAAAAACCATATGTACCATCACCATACTATACGCTTGCTACCACCATATACTTGTTACCACCATCATCACCATGTATTTACAAGAAAACACAACAAACTTTAAACTTAATCGTAAAACATCAACAACATAATGTTTTCCACAACATCGTAAAACCAAAACCTAAAACAATAATATTAAATTCTAAACATCAACAGCATCTAGAAGAAGAGTAGAAAGAAGAGAGCGGGAGAACATACCATCTTCGCCGCCGTAGGAGTTTGCGCTGGACGTTGCTCTCGTCAGATATCCTTTAAGCTTCTTTTCGTCATTCACGTGTTACAGTATTGGTTAAGATTCATGAGAGGAGAGGGTTGTGTTAGGGTTTTCTTTAGAGAGAAACAACTATTATGAACTGGGCAATAAATACTTTCGTTTATATATTAAAAAATATCACTTTTCGTCACGGTTTACAAGAATAATCGTAATTATATTCTAAATAATAGCTAATTATATCACAACGATTACTCATAATAACCGTAGCGATATCCTTTTTATTGTTTATTTAAAAATAAATAAAAAGAAAGGAGCGCCTTAACGTTAAATGAATAAATTTTTTGAGAGCGCTGAGGTTCGAACCCATGAAAGATTGATTGAATCATATCGGTTATAACGTCAACCGTTATTATACCCTAAAAATTTATAATTAAAAAATAAAATAAAAATTTAGCGCTTGAGTTTAGAGATGTCACCACGGTGTTTGGAAGAATCGTGGTGACTTGAGCGTTGTTGTTTGGGCGATTCGTAGTAGTGATCCCCCCCTTTTTTTCTACATTTTCCATATTGAAGAAAGTCTCCACTACTCTTTCTTTTGGTAATTTTTTGTTTACTACCATTTGCGTGAATCAAGTTTTACACACTAGGCAATGCATGAAGCTTGTTATACTACATAATTTGTGTCATTTTCTAATCTTGAAAACTACACCAAAAACCATAGAAACATAAAACCCTAATGCACCCCTATATAAACTTACTAGTGGTGGCTTTGAGAGATGATTGAAAAGTGGCAAGTGAGAGTTGAAGAGCTCAAAATGCAGGAGTAAAAACAAAAAAAGAAACACCACAAAATCTCAAACATACATCAATATTCATCATCTCCCTCACAATAACAACTACCCTTCCATAATCAAGCATCATCTTCACCTTCCTCAACTATAACTCCTCTTCATTCATTTTCTTGCTAGGAGTTTGTAAGTATCTCTTTATTCATCGTTCAAGATATAGTTTGTAGAACATGCATGTTTAATGGTGTAAATTTATGTCAGTGTTCATATTTGTAATATTTTGTAAATGTAAGTAAAATCATATTAAAGTGTTAGTTTAGGATTAGTTTAGTAGGATTAGCCATGTAAAATTTTGCATGTTATTGTTGTTTAATGAATAAAAAAGAAGGAGTGATTGAAAGTTGGCATTGAATGTATGAGATAAGTAGAAAATGCATCTTAGACACACTAATGGGCGTTAGCTCATGTGTGATGACCGTCACACAAAGTTGCATGTGTGACGGTCTTGATCGTCAGCGTAGTGACGACCGTCACTGATGCTTTCTCTAGACAGTTTAAACTGTCACCCAAGTTTGAATTGTAACATGCTTGAAAAATTGCAAAAAGAAAAAGTTTTTTATTTCTATTTCACTTTTTAACTTATTTTCACTTTGTTTTAAACATTTTTAAATTTTTATAATTAAACATGGATTAAAAAAGAATAGTTGGAAGTATACATTTTATCCTCGAATAATCAACCGCTAGGCGTACACCTCATTTTAATTTGAGCGTTCGTCTTCCATAAAAATAATATAATAACAATGAAATTTTAAATTTTGCAGCTAGAATCGAATGAAAAAGGAATAGTCGAGTGTGCACACTTTTATTCTCCGAATAATCAAACGTAAGGCGCAAGCCTCGTTCAAGTTCGAGCGTTCGTCTTCCGCATACTAGCTAATAACAATTTTTAAGACTTTTTTTTATAAATAAAAATTGTATTAAAAAAGGAATAATCTTGTGCACACCATTTTATCCTCATGAAAGCGAGCGTAAGGCGTACCCCCTGTTCTTGTTCAAATACTTGTCTTTCACAAAAAAACAACCAAAACCAATCAAATTTATTTTTTTCTCCCGTGCGAGATCAGGTGATTTCTTAAACGAATGTTTACCAGCCAAGTGCGAGTCTTTTTTCCAATTAACGAGTCTTTTTCCTGCCATAGTGCGACTAAACTCATTTTTTAACAATTAAAATCAATCAACCAACAAGCTTTTACTATCAATAACTACGTAGCTTTGAATTCTCCATCGCTGTTGGAGATATGTAAGAGTAAAATTCAACGTCTCGTCAAGTACCCTAATACCAACCTTGTTTTAATCCTTTTTATTTATTTCCACTAAATGTTTTTAATAGTTAGAAGAAACTTAACATGTTAAGCTAACATTTCTTTCAAAAACTAATTAAACGGTTCTCGTTAGTTATAACGGGTGTCGCAGAGTGCTAATACGTCTCTGCTCATAATCGACTTTCAAACTTAAATTTGGTTCCGATGACCTTATTTTTGTTTTTCAAGAATTTTATCAATGTTTTTCTTTAAAAAATAGACTTCAGTGGTGACTTCATTGTCATTCGAATCACTACGCCAAAAATGAGTTTTCGCAGCGCAACAAAGACAACGCTTTCTGGCAAAAGCGCTGCTACATGTTTCGCTTAAAACAAAAATAAAAAACGAAAGAAAAAAGCGCTGCTAAATGGGGGACATAAGACAGCGCTTTTGAAAAGCGCTGCTAAAACCCTAAGGCAGGTGAACTTTAGAAAGCGTTTTATGAAAAGCGCTGCTAAAGGGGTAACATAAGGCAGCGCTTTTGAAAAGCGCTGCTAAAGGGCTTTCGTACAACACGCTTTAGGCAGCGCTTGCCTTTCATTAATCCCACATAAGAAAGCGCTTTTACCCCAAAAGCGCTGCTAAAGGATTAACATAAGAAAGCGCTTTCTAAAAGCGCTGCTAAAGGTCTTTTAAAATATTAAAATTAAAACAGATTATGATATCCCTCTATTTTCATTACGACCGTTTCTATTTCGCCCTAAACTCTCGCGACACTGTATCTTCGTCTTCTTCTACTGCAAACAAAACTCCTTCCGTCCTCCGTCGTCCGTCGTTCGTGACTTTATTTCGTTCGAGGCTACCCTGACAGCTACCGTCGTCCGCCGTTCGTTACTTCAATCTGTGCTACCGTCGTACGCCGTTTGAGGTTTTTACTCTCCTTTTTTCTGGTTTTCTCTCCAATAATGGAAATGCCTCATATTCTCCATTGTTGATTGTTTTTCTTTCCTCAAATTATTATTATTATTTTTATTTTGTTATGAGTGTGTGCATGTGCCTAACACTACTGGTACTGATTATCTTTTTAATATTTTTTAAAAAGTTATTTTTATTACTAATATAGGAGTATGTCATGGAATAATGAATGATATTAAAAAGGGTAATGGTTATTTGTTATGAGTGACTAATGAAGGCACGTTGGAGTTCAAAGTGCAACGGTTCTTGTTACTGTAATTTGCGGATCTGTTTATGCCGTTAATATGAGAATTCTTGTGGGATTGTTTCATCTATAAGAAGAAAGTTAGTATCTAAGTTCTGTTTTAGTAAGTCTTTCTCCGATTAATAGTTGATTTTTGATATTAGTTTTTGATTTAATTGAAAATGATATTAGTTTTTGATATTTAGTTGATTTGATTTTTAATTTCACTCACAAGTTCATTGTTTATAATTGTGTCTAAAATGACTTTGAACTTAATCCCTCTAAGTTTGTTTAGCTTTATAAGTTTTTTAATATAATTGTGTCATTTTATATTGATGTTTTTCTTAATTACAGGTGAAATAGCTACTAACGAGGAAAATCCACATGATACTTCAAAAAATGATGGACATGAAACAATTCAAGAAGCGGAAGGAGATATTACGCGAGGAGTAACTATCATGAAGAACATCATTCGTGCTAGAGATAAAGGAATAAAGTATGAAGTTTATTGGAATGATACGAACCAACTTGTTGAGCCTAAAGGAATAAGGGTTAGATTTGCATTCTTACTTCATTTATTATCATTTTTCGTTTTTTGATGTTGCGTATAAAATTACTATATCGATACTTTTGTTTTATTTTACAGTGGACACTGGTTGTTGGTTGCGATAAATCTGATAAGAGAAATAGTGTATTATGTGGATTCGTTAGATGGTGATGTAGATAAATACCCGGATATGAAGACGACGATTGATACGTAAGTGAAATTGTTCTAAATATTCATGTGTATTTGTTTATTAATTTATTTAAGTGAGATTGTTCTAAATATTCGTTTATATTATGTTAGAGCTATACAAATATTTCGATCACAAAGAGGAGCCCAAGTATCAAAGATTGAGTCAACCAACATTTCATGGATCAGAGTGGATGTAGATTTTCACAATTTTGCTTATAATAGTGTTGCTACTTGATAAAACAAGTTAGACTATATATCCTGATATATATTCTTATTTTTTTTCACTGTGTAGTGTCCTCGTCAAAAAAATGGTATAGATTGCGGTTATTTCATTTTGAGGTTTATGAAAGAAATCATTCATATGGATCAAATAGATATTCCAATCATGGTACGGATTTATAACTTAGGAATTATTTTAATATTTATCGGATATTTGATATAATTAATTACTTTTAACTAAATCATGCATATTATGTTATATTATGTAGTATTTGGATGAATTCAAGTGTGCTACTTACTCCAAAGTACAATTGGAAGAAATTAAGGAGGATTGGTGTCAATACCTTATTGAGAAAAGAATCATATAAGGTATGGAAGTTGGAAGTTGTTGTGTATACTTTGTATAGTTTTGGAAGTTGTTGTATATAGTTTTAAAAGTGGAAGTTGTTGTATAATTATGAATAGTTCTATATATGGTGATTGAAGTATATTTATGAAATATAAGGCCTATATATGGTGATTGAAGTATATAATTATGTAGTATTGTGAATTGAAGTATATAAGACATATGTTGAATGAAGGCTTGTGAATTGAAGTATATAATTGTGATAAGTTTTGATAAAAAATTATGTTATACAGGTTTGTTAATATACAGGTCTATTAAAAGGATTTTTTAAAAAAAGCTTTCTTAAAAAAAGAAGTTTTAGCAGCGTTTTTGACAAAAAACCCATCCAAAACAAATAAATTTTAAAACAATTTACGTGCATAAAAGACAGCGCTTTTACTGCAAAAGAGCTGCCAAAAGTGGAACTAAAGAAAGCGCTTTCCTAAAAAGCGCTGCTTAAAGTATTAAGCAGAGACACATTAGAAAGCGCTTTGAAAATCGCTGCCTAGGGGGGTGGGGGTGGGGGGGTGGGGGGAAACCAGCGCTTTTTCCAAAAAGGCGCTGCCTAAAGTTAGAAAATAATACATATTAGGCAGCGCTTTTTAAAAAGCGCTGCCTAAAGGGGAACAAAAGACAGTGTTTTTTGTGGAAAAGTGCGGCCTAAAGGGGACCTAAGGCAGCGCTTTTACATTTATAAAAGCGCTGTCTTTACCTTTAGCAGGGCCACCTTTGGCAGCGCTTTTAAGCGCTGCTAAAAGCCAAAAAAAACGCTGCTAAAGGTATTTTTTGGCGTAATGAATATTTTTCCGCTCAGATACTTTTCGCGTTGCGACAATATGTTATGATGAAGTCGAGTGCATAATCTAGACAAACAATGGCGCAACGTGTAAGAAGATGCTTCCAAATAATAGATGAGTTTGATTGAACACCGATGATACAGTAAAATAAAAAGGGCTGTGTAAGGTTTGGTGGCCTTCTTAGGAGTACAAATGGAGACTGGCATTGTGTTTTTTTTAAAAAGAATTGGTATTTGTAGTGATAACGTAAAGGAGTTGTTGATGGTATCCGTTTGATTTTTTTTGGGAGGTTTTAAAAAATGAACTCTATGATTGTTCGACGATAGTGGTGAATGCACTAACTAAAGGGATTGTGGCTTGTGGTTTACCGACAATATAATTTATATTTATAATATTTTCAATAGACTGTAAATTCTAAGTCCTTATAAATGTTTGTCTTTTTATTATAATCACACAAATGATCGGTTTAACTCGATACAATAATTATAAGTTAAAGAAATTTATTCAATATAAGAGACACATATTTTAAACTCTTACAAAAATATAACACCTCGAGAACAAAACCAATATCCTCAAATACTTAAACAAAATCGAGCCTGTCCAAGAAATTTACCATGCACTGGGAGTAGCTACCTTGCCCGCATAAGAATAGTTTTCCCTCTTTCCTCTTCCTCTCCCTCTCCCTCTTCCTCTTCCTCTTCCTCTTCCCCTCCTTCCCCCTCTTCCTCTTCCTCGATTCATCTTAGACCATGATATGTCATTCTCCCTCCTTATGTTATTTTCTTCCCATGTTCTCCAATTTCTGTTCCCACTATTACTTACTTGGTACTTGTCATGCAAGTCTCCACCATAGGACTCCTTTGAAATCCACCTTTGAGAATCATTCTGTTGGGATAGTTCAGAATCCACACTTGCATCCCAATCTACACCGTCAATGAACGTGTTGGCATCGGGCAATGGAATGTTGTAGGAAAAGCCGTTGTTCTCTGCCCAAAACATGAATTTTGCATCGCCGAATGCCTCTTTGACAGCATAGTCTTCCCAGTTCATCCTATACCTCTTGTCTTCTATTAGATTTCCACATGGAACTGAGCCAACAGAATCATAAAACTTCTTTTCCGGTAAAGGAACCATTGGAAACCTATTATCTGTAAACCAAAAGAACTAAAAAGAATCAAAAGAAAGAACAAAACCAAAAGAAACAAAGGAAAAACAAAAAGGCTCTTTACCCAAAGATGATCTTTCGTTATATGATGAGGATCTCCAATGACCTACTTGGTTTTCTCTCCAATCAGCCATTTCAACAAGCAGAAGAGAACACGATGGTTGGATGAGTTTGACACAAAGATATAAGAAGTTTTTCGAGGTTTCTTGTTTCTTCTGCAAGATATGTCATCGGATTTGTACTGCCCTAGTATATATAGGAACAGGTTCTTGCCATTGCTTTTTGTTTGGTTTATTTTGCAATTATTTTTTGAGACTAAATAGGGAAACTATTTTTTAATTAATAAATTTTCCTAAAATCGAATCTTAAATTTGAAAACTAATGAATGTATTTATGATATTCTTAAAAACATCGCATCACATATTGACCTAGTTTATGAAATTTAGATATTCTAAAGATTTAATCTATCACTAATTAATTCATGTGCAATTATTATTACTGGTAAATTCTATCGGTAAAGTAATCTTTAATGAACTCACTATAAATTTTTTACTGAAGTACGTAATAGTAATTGTTAATTTGAAATTAAAAAACTGACAATAACAATGATGTTCGTTCTTAAAAATAAATGAATAATATAGTCATAATATATTTGTTTTCTTTATGTTATTTCAATTTTTTTATTTTTTCCTTTATGTTATTTCTTTATTTTTCATTATTTTTTTCTTTCGGAAAGTCTTTTCATTTCATTTTTGAAAAATGGAAACATAATCATGTTCTATCTTTTTTTAAAAATATAATAATATGCTAGAAACAATGTATTCATTTTAATTTATGGTAATTATTTCATTTCAATTTTTTATTTCATCTTAATTATTTCTTTTTATATTACTTTTAAACATTAGTTAATTTCTCTCCTTTTTCAATTTTTGTGTTATTTTTTATGGAACCAAAATCTTTATAATTTAAGAAAAATGATTTTTTTTTAATAAGTACTCCCTCCGTCTCACAATAGGTGTCCTCTTTGAGATTTTCACACTTTTTAAGATAATGATTAATTGTGTTGATTTCAATGATAAAACGAGTGTCATTTACTAAAATAACCTTATTAATAATAGATAGTGGAGTAGTTAAATGAATTAAAATACAATAAATAAGGGTAAGTTAGTGGAAAGAAATAATAAATATTACATTGATATTTTAAAGGGACAAATAATTTGAGACAAATAAAAAAAAGGAAAGAGGACACCTATTGTGAGACGGAGGGAGTAATAATTCAATTAAAGGGAGTATAAGGTAAACTCCAAATGTTCCAATCATAAAAGTTACAAGAAACATATGTATTACAAGTCATGCCTATTTAAATCCAAGACTTATGAATAATCGTTGTCATGCATTCATCGAAATTGAAAATATCCCCCCTTTGAATAGAACAACATTATGCATCAACCAAATACTCCAAATAGATGTCAATCAAATCACACTAATAGTTATTCTATCACTCTTATTCTATCACTCTTATTTTTCACCTTCTTACAAAACAAGAAGTAGTCTACAAACTCCTCAAGAGACAAAATCAAATTGTTCCCTATCCAAGATATGACCTTAACCCAAATTCTTCTTGTGAAATCATACAAACCAAAGAGATGCAGCATTGATTCATCATTCTTAAAACAGATAACACATCAAATATCTCTAGCATTCGTTAATATACCCCTTCTAACCAATTAATCCTTAGTAGGAATCCTATTAAAAATAAATCTCCACCCAAAAAGCGTAATATTCGAAGGCACCTTAATCTCCCACAGAAAAGCAAAAGCATTTAATGCTTTTACTGAAACAACCCTTCATTAGACAATGGCAAGAAAATATCAAAGCAAGACTTTATCGATAAATGGTCATTTTTTTCCTTCATCCATTCGAATTCGTTGTTCGAATGTTGCAACAATTCCACCTTCGACAACATCTCTTTGATTTCCTCCCAATGAATAGAATCGACTCTTTTAAGATTATGCACAATATTATGGACATGCCAAAAAGCAGTCCTACTACCATCTTTGATCCAGCAGTGTATAAAGTCAACAAAACCAGTATTAACAGAGTCGACATTAAAATCCGTCAAAACCAAATCCCTCCACCAAATTGAGTCTACTTTTTCAACACTGATTTATCTCCAATAATTACTTTAATCTCTGGATTCTTGTTTCTATGCACGAGTAAGCTACTCCAAACTGCATTCGACTCCTTCAAAATCCTCCACTTCTACTTTAACATAAGGGCCTTGTTAAGAACATCGATATCTTTAATTTCGAGACCACCTTTATATTTACACGTGCCCACCGCCTTCCACCTTACCCAGTGAATGGTCTTTTTATTCTCGCTACCACGACACAAAAAAGTACTTTGAATACGTCCAATCTTTTATAACACTTTGATTGGAGCTTTGCAGAATGATAATATGTAGACTTGAATTTCGTTTAGAACCAAATTATAAGAACAACTATTCCCTCCAAAGACAAGTGCGTCCCTCTCTAAATAGCAAGTGTACATCTCATTGAGTAAGCTGGAAGGCGGTGTGCAAGTCTAAAGTTAAATGTGGTCTCAGAATTAAAGATATTGATGTTCTTAACAAGTAATTTAAATACGCTGAATCTCTTGTAACACTTTGACTAGAGCTTTGTAGAATGATAATGTGTAGATTGGAATTGTTATTAGCACCAAATTAATAAGAAAAACTCTTCCCTCCAAAGACAGATGCTTCCCTCTCCAAATAGCAAGTCTACATATCATGTTCTTAAGTAATTCCTTCCACATTACTAATTTTCTGGGGTTGTCCCCCACCATCACGCCACGAAATTTGAACGAAAAACGGTCCACAATGCACACCAAAAAGGAAGAAGCTGCATTGAGAAACCAGTCACCAATATTAATGACATATAACTTACTTTTGTAGAAGTTAACTTCAAGCCCCGACATCATTCTAAAACCTCTCAAACCGCAGGTTATCACTTCTTCCGTCTCCCATAATAATGGTGTCGTCCACGAATTGTAAAATGTCTACGGATTCCTCTCCGTTGATCTAAAGCCTCTAAAATCCCCTTGCTCCACAGCCTTTTTCATTAAAGCCATTAAACCTTCCATGACAATAACGAACAAAAAAGGTGACAATGGATTGCCATGGTGTAAACCTCTTTCTTCCTTGAAGTCCTTTGTTGTACTATCGTTGACTAACACAGACATGGAACTTATGAAAACGCACCCTTCCATCCATTTAATCTAACAAACTCCAAACCCCATCTTTGAAAGCAAAAATCTCAAAAAGTTCCAATTGACAATGTCGTACACTTTTTCGTAGTCCACTTTCAATAACAGATAACTTATCTTTTCTCTTTTCGCCAAATCAATTACCTCATTAACCATAAGAACTTCATCAGCAATATTTCTTTTGTAGTTGTCAAGTGTTGCTTCATCCCCCTTTGTGTAGGAATGTACAACAAAATGACTCATATGAGCATACAAAGTGCTTAAAGTTCTCCTAGATCAACAACAAACTCTACAATTCAAGCTCCTCGAAGAAAGTTTGTGGACGAAGGAAAGTTAAGAAAGGTTGAGGAAATGTTAGCTATAAATCTTTTATTGTTGGCTTTCTTTGTGTCACTAAATAAACTTACTTCTATTTTTGGATTTTCTGTTTATATACACTAATTTGAAATTTATATTTTAAAAAATCAAATAAATTTGTGTAATGTTTCACCTAGTAGAACAAGGTTTGGTTATTGTCTTTTTTGTTTTGTTTTGAGACTCTATTCATATAAAATAAACTTAAGTTATTTGTTGATAACGTATGAACAGTTTTGGTATGACATATCAGTAGGGTTTTGTTGTCTATTAAGTATAGAATATAGAGTGCGTCTAGATTTAACGTATATCAAAGTTCAGAAGCCTAAAGGTGTCCACGTTATTGGAACTAAATGGGTATTCAGAAACAAGCTCAATGAGAAGGGTGAGGTTGTCAGAAACAAGGCACGACTGGTTGCACAAGGTTATAGTCAACAAGAAGAAATAGACTATACAGAAACCTTTGCTTCAGTCGCCAGGTTAGAAGCCATACGCCTATTAATTTCCTTTTTTGTAAATCATAACATCATCTTATATTAGATGGATGTTAAGAGTGCATTTTTGAATGGTTATATTTCAGAAGAAATTTATGTCAAACAACCTCCTGGATTTGAAAATTCTGAGAAGTTAGATTTTGTTTTTAAACATAAAAAATCTCTCTATGGTCTGAAACAAGCTCTCAGAGCTTGGTATGACAGATTGAGTAATATTCTTTTAGAAAATAACTTCACTAGAGGCAAGGTTGACACCACCCTCTTCTGTAAAATGTTCTAAAATGATATGCTTATAGTTCAGATTTACGTTTATGATATTATTTTTAGTTCTGCTAATCCCTCTCTTTGTGAAGAGTTTTCTAAACTAATGCAGGCAGAATTCGAGATGAGTGTGATGGGTGAATTGAAGTTCTTTCTGGGAATTCAAATTGACCAAAAATCAGAGGCTACTTACATTCATCAAAGTAAGTACACCAAAGAACTTCTGAAGAAATTCAACATGATGGATTGTACACCAGATAAGACTCCAATCCATCCAACATGTATTATGGAAAAGGAAAAGGTAAGTGGAAGGTTTGTCAGAAGCTCTATCGTGGTATGATAGGCTCTCTTTTATATTTAACTGCTTCTAGACCTGATATTTTTTTCAGTGTTCATTTGTGTGCTAGATTTAAATCAGATCCTAGAGAATCTCATTTAACTACTGTTAAAAGAATTCTAAGGTATCTGAAAGGAACTACTAACCTTGGCTTGATGTATGAGAAAACATCAGAGTACTCTCTTTCGGGTTATTGTGATGCAGATTACGTAGGGGGCAGATTGGAAAGAAAAAACACCTCTGGAAACTGTCAGTTTCTCGGAAAGAATTTGATCTTGGTCAAGCAAGAGGCAATCAACAATTGCTCTCTCAACAGCAGAAGCAGAGTACATATCCGCGTCTTTATACAGTACGCAGATGCTGTGGGTGAAGAACCAGCTAGAAGATTATCAGAGACATGAGAGTAACATTCCTATTTTTTGTGATAATATTGCTGCTATCTGTTTAAGTAAGAATCCAATCTTACATTCTAGGGCTAAACACATAGAAATTAAACATCATTTTATTAGAGACTATGTTCAGAAGGGAATCTTATGTTTAAAATTTATAGATACAGACCATCAATGGGATGAAATTTTTACAAAACCTTGGTTGAAGATAGATTTCTATTTATTCTGAAGCATCTGAAAATGGACTACTGTCCAGAGTAAGATTTCACCAGAATCAGATGTGTTTAGTCAGAGTCTTAAGAAATCAGATTTTCATTTAAACTAAGAAGCATATGTTTTTAACCTTAGTCATCAGAAGATGCCTTTGTCAGAAGTGTCTCTGATCAAACGAAAACCTTTTGTTTTTTCAGACTCTGAGGATATCAAAACGTGTCACTTAATTAAAAGGTGATTAACGCGTGTAACCGCTGTTACATCTTAAATCACTACATCTACTTAGAGTACACAATGAGCAGTATTTTTCTTGGAATTGGTTAAATCATGATTACGTTCATTTATTAATCCACATTATTATGTTTAATTCTTCACTCCACTCACACGTTATATACCCGCTCACACCACTTCACTCCACTTGGAATTGATGAAAATCATATCACTCAAAGGGATGCTTTAGTTAACTGTATTATTGATGCAGATAATCTGGTTGTTTTTAAAGAACTAGATGTAGATTTCGAAAATCTTGCCTTGAATGGACATGATCTCTCTGCTAAACTAACTTTTCAAGGTTGGAATCACTATTTTCAAAGGCTTAAAGGTACTATTTTTTAGGCACTTGTGAAAGACGTCTGGAGACAGGGAGAATACGACCGTTTACATGTAGTTTCTCATGTTCTGGGAACGAAGATAGTCATTACTGAGAAATCAATCTCAGATCTTCTGGGGATAAAATTCTTGGAAAACATGCGAATTTATGGAATGAAAGGAAACTCCAAGTTTATGAAACAGACCGTCAATAAAGATATCTTCTCTACTTACTCTCCTGGGAAATCGAAGTATAAGAGTAAGGATTTACTTGATAATCTGAGAATTTGGCACAAGATCATTCTTGGTTGCATCAATCCAAGACCTTCAATGAGTTCTTCTGACTACTTCAATGCAAATCAGAAGTATATGTTGTACTATCTGTTTACAAATTAGAAGATGTGTCTGCCCTCCATTCTGTTTTACTATTTATGGGATATGGTGAGCAAGACAAGGACAACAGCTTCGCCAGATAAGAATGTCCCCACTTACATTCCGTTTGGAAGGTTGCTTTCTGATATTTTCGTTGAAAGTGGTCTGGTGCAATATCTAACTGATGAAGCCAAGTATACAGAAGATTTGACACCGAGCATTGGAGAAACTTTAAATGCCACAAAACTTAAGAATATGGGATTGATTAAGGAATTAAGTGTGAAACCTACTTCTGTATCCCATGATTATGTGATTGGTCACAGGATTCCGGTGGATAACTATCCTCTCTTTCACAAAGGCGACAATCCTAAAGTAATTGCTTCTTTTGTTGCTTTGATGATGGAAGAAGGACATGACATGTCAGGGTCAGATATGAGACCTTGCTCCTGCACCAACTTTTGCTGATCCTACCAGAGGCAACAGGAAGAAAGTTGAAGAGGCCTCTGAGCCTAAGAGGAGAAAGAAGGATGACAAGTCTGGAACTTCCAAGAATCCAGCTCTGGCTTTCCACTCTGAGAAATATAGTAAGTTTGTTCCTACTCCCTCTGTTTCAATAGCTGTTACAAAGCTTATTAATACTTCATCATCATCATAAACCACTTCTGATCCAAACATTTTTCATATCCCCACTTCCACTTCTCAAGTCTTTTTTAAATCACCTTCATTTTTGGTTCCACCCCTAACAACCTCTATATCTGACACGACTATTCCACCAACTCCCTTCACATCAATCACCACACCCATTTCATCTGAAAGCATTCATACTTTCACTTCATCATTAACCGCCTCACTTCCTCAACTCAATACACCTGTTTCACCACTTTCTCAAGATTTATTACAATTTTCTTTCAATCAACCTCGAACAAACACTGTTGAGTCTGCGTCTCAACACTCTGATCCTCGTTCCCCCAACCTCTCTGAAGAAACAATTTCTGGTACTATTGAAATTGTCACCTCTGAGCCTTATACAGTCTCAGATCTTCTTGAGCAATCAACACCTACTTCTCAACCAACATCTGAATCAATTCCACCTGAAATCACTTCATCTGAACCAATACCTTCTGAAACAAATTCTGATGAACCTAACCTTGCCTTGGTTATTTACGAAAAGACCCTTCCTAAAACCCTTGATGAATGCATTAATTTGTTTCGTAACAAGGCCTTGAAAAGGGTAGCTAAATTAAGAGCAGAAGCTAGCACAAGCTCCAAGCCTCTGGAGCTTCATTGTTCTTGGGAAGATTTTCAGAAGTGGTTAAACTCTGAGTTCAAAAGAATCTCAAATTTCTCGGAAGCCTCCAAAGTTGCTACAGTTCAACTGGTCAAGGATAAAGAAGAAGAGAAAGAAAGGATAAGGCAATTCAAGCTTCTTGCTGCAAAGTAAAAAGAAGCTGAAGAAAAAGCCGCTGAAGCAGCAAGGCTTCTAGTAGAAGAAGAAGCTAGAAATGCTAAAGCTGTCAGGTTGGCACAAGAAGCTGAAGATGCAGAGAAAGCTAAGCAAGCCGCTCTAGTTGCTTCCTCATCTGAACCTGTTTTTGTGCGTTTGGAACGTGCAATTGAAGAAATCAAAGAAGATCATCAGGCAATGAAAGAAGAACAGAAGATCTTCAGAGAAAGCATTCCTGAACAAAAGGTTGTCAACACCTCTCTTCAGGATATGCTTCAACTGATTCTGAACAAGTTGTCTACAAATCCTTCATCCTCTGGAACTTAGGCACTTAGGCTTTTCTTTTTCCTTTTTGCTCTGAACCTTAGGATTGTGATTTGTTTTGATCTCCTGATCTTTTTGTTTTAATGGAATTTCAACTTTTTGATTTTGACAAAAAAAGGGGAGAAGTATAATTAACGTGATATTTTGATTCTCATAATTAATTTATAAAATACTAGCTGCTTACATTCTAACCAATAAACTTCTGTTTCTGTTGGATTTGTCTTCTTGTTTTCATTTTCAGGAGATATGGAATCCGAATGTTTTTGTCTCTGATATTACAAGATCTCAATTGGTGACCTCAATTGGTACAATTGACTTCTGGAAACTGAATCAAGACTCTAAAGATCTCAATATCTGACCTATTGCAACCAGGGGGAGTTCACCCAGAAGGTTCACAAGTCAGGATATTTGATCTTCATCCAGTCTGAGATTCAAGGGGAGATTCTCATCTGAAGGATAAGTATTCCTTATCCTTCTTATTTCGGTTACCTTTTTATGTTATGTACAAAATTGTGTCATCAAAATACATAGTTTTGTCATCATCAAAAAGGGGGAGATTGTTAGAACAAGGTTTGGTTCTGCAATAATACCTCTGAGTTTTGATGATAACAAACAAGTATGTTTGTATGAACAATTTTGGTATTCTAATGTTTTTTATTTTTGAGAATTTAACAAAGAGGTTCTGCTTCTGATAAATAGCGTGGCTAAGTTATTATAAGAGAATTGTTCCGCTTCTGCGCTACATTTGTTCTACTGAACAGTAGCATTTGCTTCAGAAGAATCTGAAGTTGTATGACTCTGATACAATGTCTAAAGAAAACAAGTTCTAAAGATCTGAAGACAGAAGTTCTGATGAACAAGTCCAGATGCTGAAGACTTATGCTTCTTAGACAACGGGTTCTGAAGACCAAGTGCTGAAGACTCTAAAGATGTAGCTCTGCAGACTCTGAAGGCTTGAAGCTCTTAAGACCCAAGTTACGTTTTCCATTCTTCTAACTCATGCTCTTAGAAGCCTCTGAAGTCAGGATGTTGAGAAGACTAAGCAACGTGGTACAACAGTACAACGGTACGATGACGACACTTTTCTCCACTCCGGATAGGGCGGACGCAAATGTACCATTTGTCCCCCACGTTCATTCAAGCTATCATGATTTTGAAATGTCAGAAATGTCCTTCAACGGTCGCATCACATGCATGGCTATATAAAGGCTTGAAGACTTCAAGAATGAGTTGCTAATCTTCACTCCTCATACGCTCTATTGTTCATATCATTCTTAAGTCATTTTGTTATTAAATCTGTTTACATATCAGCTTGTGTAGTAGCAATTTTCTGTAAACAAATTATTTTTTAAACAACTGTTTTATTTCCTTGAGAGACCGGTTAGGTCAGAATTCTTGAGAAGTCTAGGACTAGTGTGTCTTAGAGATTGTTGTTAGTCACTTGCAGTTTGACTTATGCATTGTACTAATCAGTTTGATTAGTGGATTAAGACCTAGCTTGAGAGAGGCAAAATCACCTTGGCGGGTGGACTAGACTAGCTTGAGGGTTTCTCAAGTGAACTAGTATAAACATACTGTGTTCTTTCTTTTCGGTTTCTCTTGCTTTATTATCAAGAAGTGGAGGTTATTTGTAAAGGGGATTATTTTTAAAGAATCTTTTTTTATTGTAAAACCCCAATTCAACCCCCCCCCCCCCCCCTTTCTTGTGTTTTTCACACCTTCAATTGGTATCAGAGCCAGGTTCTGAGAAGATAAAAAGTTTGAATTTTTATCAAGCACCTAACAGTGTTCAGTACCGATCCAAAGTGTGAGAAACAATGGCTGCCGTAAATGGTTTTAATGTCACTTCTGATAATAATGAAAAAGACTCATATAGTGCAAAACCTCTTATCTTTGATGGCGAGAAATTTGACTATTGGAAAGACAGAATCAAAAGTTACTTTCTGGGATTTGATTTGGATCTATGGGATCTGGTAGTTGATGGCTACAGTTATCCAGTAGACTCAGAAGGCAAAAAGATTGCCAGAAGCTCATTTTCAGAGGCTCAAAAGAAAACCTACAAGAATCATCACACAGCGAGAACGATTCCGCTAAATGATATGTCATATACAGAGTATGAAAAGATTACAGATAGAGAGACTGCAAAGTCTATCTTTGACTCTCTTCAGATACTCATGAAGGCAACGCTCAAGTCAAAGAGACAAAGGCTCTGGCCCTAATCTAGAAGTATGAGGCCTTCCGAATGGAAGACAACGAATCTGTGGAAACTATGTTTTCAAGATTCCAGATGCTTGTTGCAGAACTCAGAGTTGTGGACAAAGGTTATTCTACTGCTGATCATGTCAAGAAGATTATTAGGAGTTTTCCTATAAAATGGAGACTAATGGTAACTGCTTTGAAATTGGTAAAGGATCTGAACAACACATGTCTTGAGGAACTGATTAGTTCTTTAAAAAGTCATGAGATAGAACTTCAAGAAGACGAACCTCAGAGAAGAGGTAAGTCTATTGCCCTGAAGTCTAAGTCTGAAAAGACAAAGGCTTACCAAGCAGAGGAGAACTCAGAAGAATATGAAGAAGATTCAGACGAAGATAAATTGTCTCTCATATCAAGAAAGATAAATTAGTTGTGGAAATACAGACAGAGCAAGTTCAGAGGGCCACGAAGAAAAGGTAGACCCGAGTCTACATCTGGTCAAAGGAAAGCTTCTGAAAAAGAAGTTACTTGTTACGAATGCAATGAGCCTGGACATTATAAGAACGAGTGTCCAAAGCTCAAGAAAGATAGAAAACCTAAGAAGGTTTTCAAAGCTAAAAAGGTCTTATGGCAACATGGGATGATTCAGAGTCAGAAGAAGAAGATTCTGATAAAGAACATGCCAACGTGGCACTCATGGCAAAGACCAGCATGAGCGAAGCCTTATCAGAGGATGAACTGACACTTGATGAAGAATCAGACTCTGATGATGACAAAGGGGTACTTTCTTCCTTATCTCATTCTGAACTTGAATTAGGTTTATCAGAACTTATGAAAAGGCATCAACTTCTTCTAAGTAAACACAAAACTCTGAAAAAGACTTTTGTGGCTGTTTCTGAGAACTCTACTAAGAGCGAGCCAAATATTTCTGATTTAAACAAAAAAAAATTTCTTTAGAAAAATCTAATGCTGCTCTAAAAAGTAAAGTCTCTAAACTAGAAGAAGAGATTACTTCTAACATATCTATTACTGATAAAGTAATCAGATATGATAGAGCTTTTCAGTACTTCCTTGCTAAAAGCATAGATAGAAGCAAGATGGCTTCAATGATCTATGGAGTTAGCAGAAACGGAAGTAGAGGTCTGAGATATTCAGGATCATAAAAACCATTTGATGAGACTCTGAGTATCAAACTAAAACCTCTGTCTTAACATTTTATGCCTGCTGGCTCCGAACTGAAATGTTCAGAACTATAAGGTTCTGATTTTGTTGCACCATAAACACAGACACAGAAGGAAAATTCTAAGCCTAAATATCATGCACAAATTCCACTTAATTATCCTATTGCACAGAAATCCAAAGGTGTCAGAACCTCTGGAAAGACTAACAAGAAAGGACCCAGAAAATGGGTACCTAAGAGTGAGATAATCTATGTTGCAGACATCCTTGATGGCACCACTGAAACACCAGTCATGGTACCTGGACAATGGATGCTCGCGACACATGACGGGAGAAAGGCATATGTTCCAAGAGATTGTTAGAACAAGATTTGGTTCTGCAACATATCCGTTTGTTTTGATAATAAAAAATTTGTATTTGTGTGAGAATAATTTGGGTACTCTAACGTGTATCTTTTTTAAGAATTTACAAACAGGTTCTGACTCTGATAGAGAAAGTTCTGACTCTGATAGAGATTGTGTGCTATGTCACTCTGATGTTCTCAATGGTCGTTTCTGCGTCAAGAAGAAAGGTTGCTTCTGATCTACTGTGCATTAGAAAGACTCCAAGAAGACATTATGTTGTTGTTGCAATGTTCTTTTGGATTCTGGATCTAAATTTAACTCTGATACTCATCTTCTGAAGACTAAGTGCTAAAGACTCTGAAGACAAGGTTCTGATGAGCAATGTTTTGAAGCTTCTAAAGACTTAAGTTTTTGAAGACCAAGTTCTGAAGACTCTGAAGACAAGGTTCTGCTGAACAAGTTCTGAAGACTTTGAAGACTTATGTTTTTTATAACTAAGGGTTCTGAAGAAGGAGTGTTGAAGACTCTGATGACAAGGTTCTGCTGATCAAGTTCTGAAGACTCTGAAGACCCAATGATTTATTCTTCTGATCATGCTTTAATCATTTCAACTTAGAAGCCACTAATGAACAGAAGAAGATGAAACGTTTGCGGGGGAAAATAGTACATAGTATAGATCAAACACGTTCCTTTCCACTACCATTCCACTACCCTGATTTGGTGGTACAAAGGATATTTTCAGTGTACGATTTTCATCCCAGCACAACGACATTATTTCAAGTCGCCAGTTATTTTCTGATATTACTGATCTGCCCTTCAACGGATCTTTTTCTGGCTATATAAAGACTTGATCATTCAAAGAATCATGTGTGACACTGAGTGTGAAAAAGAGAAATATTCAAAACACTGATTCATAAAATTAAAGAACTTAAGAAATCAAGAAAGACTTGAGTGAACAGTAAAGCACCACAATACAAAGAAGAAATTTGTTCTTACTGTGTAGATTCGCTCTAAGTTAGATTGAGCTAGAAATAGTGTTTATATCAGCTTATGTAAGAAGCATTTCATTGTAAACATTTTATTTGATCAAACAGTTGTTTGAATTCCTTAAGGGACCAGTTAGGTTAGAAGCCTTAAGAAGAGACGGGTAGTCTGTGTATTGTTAGTCACCAGCAGTTGCTCGTGCAGTTGTAATTAGTTTGGTTATAGTGGATTAAGTCCTTGTGTATAAGGCGAAATCACCTTGGCGGGTGGACTAGATTAACTTGATAGTTTTCAAGTGAACCAGGATATATCATGTGTCTTTCCCTATTGTTAGTCTATTTGTGATCTTTGTTTGAGTTTCACAAAAAGCTTTCATTTTGAAAACCCAATTCAACCCCCCCTTTCTTGTGTTTTTCTCACACCTTCACTCCTTTCCAAGTAGCATTAATCCCTACAAAACTCAAACCTTTGAAATTGTAATTGAGGGATAGGGAATTTCTTCTCCATAAGATAACCAAGCTACCCGAGGCTCCCCTAGAATCACACGATGTCCACTCCACATCCTTGTTGCCCTAAATATCCATAGCAATACTTACATCGAAACAAGTAGCTTTAGCTTCTTGAAGGAAGATTAAGTCAACATTACATGATTGTATAATAAAGTGTATCTTCTTTCACTTAGCTCTGTTGCCACCACCAAGAATGTTGAGAGAAAGAAAATTCATAATAGCAATGTCGGTGCTGCCTTATTTGATAACTTCCCTTCCTTATCTCTACCCTCCATTATCTCAACGACTTTAATTGAATCTTCCCTCTTTTCGCAACTAACAACGCCTAATTTAGTAATAGAATCACAAACATTTTTGCTCACATATGAGTTGCAATTCTTTAGGATTTGAATATTGCAATGATTAACATTCGAGTCTGTCATAGAATTGCAGCTTCACATAGATCCATTGGAGAAACAATCATCCCCTTTGCTTAGTTCTTTAGAAGAGGAAGAGGAGAAGCGTGTCGAACTAGACTTTTTAGATAGATGACACGAAAAGTAAAAAGGTATGAATTCAACCTTATCCCCCAAATTTATAACCCTTCTTACTTTCCTCCTTTTGGGCTTGTCTCTTTTCAAGTTCCTACATTCTTCATCAAAGGTTAATGGGCCTATTGGTAGACAGCCCTCATCAATTGTCCCAATGTTGTCTAAAAGACCATCCCCAATAGAATGGTTCCCACCAACAGGTGTCGTACCCCAAAATTTGACATTCCTTTTTACCTTTCTACATAAGCATGTGCATACGCACCCCCCGCATACCCATCAACATTTCTATCTGCGGATTTGTTGCAGGTATATCAAATTTCTCAGAATGCCTCAAAGCTATGCTTGATTGTATCTCGAAAAAGTCATCAAAGCATCAATACAGGCGAAACAAAAGGATTTCAATGCCTATTTATCAAAGCACAGGGTCGAAGCACGGAACCACAGCCAAAGCACCTTGTTCCAAGCCAAAAATGTGAAGTTTTGACTATGGTAACCGGTTACCCAAATATGTGTAACCGGTTACACCCTTAGAAATCAGCCCAAGAAGGTACGTTTTGATTATGGTAATCGGTTACCAGAATTCCTGTAACCGATTACACCTGTTGAATTTTGCCTATATCAGTAGCCTTTCAACACTGCAACAACTAATATCCCATTCCTTTGGACATGTGATTACACCAGAAAATATCAGCTACATTTGCTTCAATACCTCATCATCTATAAGGCTCATCATGCACCCTCATTTTTACTCATTTAGACCATTTGATCATTGAGTTGCATTGGGATTCCCCAATCGAGTAAACTAATAACTAACTGAGTTAGACCCCAACTCAGTGATTTGGGTCTAACTAACTCCAAACCAAATGCCAAGCCTCATTTAACTACCTCCATACCATGTTCCAAACCTCCACTCACTCTAAGCCTATAGTCTATATAAGCAAACCGCTCATATTGATGAAAGGGACCTTGGCCATAATCTCTATTCTCCATTTTTCTCTGAATTTTTATTCTTCATTCTCTAATTTTTTTGCCGCAATCTCTCTCTCTCTCTCTCTCAATCAACTTTTTCCCTAAACCTCACCAAAGCTCATTCACCATTAAAGCTAAGCCTCCATTCATCTCTATTTCATCACTGAATTGTGCAGCAACAACAACATTCCTTTCATTTCAAGCTTTGGAAGTTGATTATTGAAGAATTTTTTGTGCAAGTTCGGATCCGACGCATTTATCGCATTATTCTTGGGTTTCTAGATACGGATTGCTAGAGATCTCTGGATTTTCTAGTTTTCTAAGCTTCTCTTCATCACATTTTGCTCACAACAATTACCAAGGCAAATCTCAACCTTGTAGGTTGGTGAATTTCGCTTAATTTATCGCTTTCGATCGATTCCATGTTTTCGCAATGTAGTTCTTAATTGACATTTCACTACTTGAATGATTGATTTACATGCTTGATTCTTTTAGTTCTTGATTTCTCTGAATTAACATGAATTTTGCATCTACTTCCATGCTATGTTACACTGTGATTACATGCGAAAAGTGATTCTGAAAGGTGATTTTCGAAATTTTTTTTGCTGTTTTTGCAGGTGTATCTGGTTACCGCTTTTGGTGTATCCAATTACACCCCTTTCCCGCACCCTTGGGAGTCACTTTGAGCATGGTGTAACCGGTTACACCATTTTTGGTAACCGGTTACACCTGACATATTTTTCCAAATTCTTGCTGTTTTGGGATTGTTTTGCATGATTTTCTTGTATACTTTCCCATGTTTGCCTATATTGATGTCAATGCTATTGTTTTAGGCAAGTACCTACTTGCAATCATTTTTGCATAATTAATTGCATGATTTTCCTTGATTATTTTGTAATTTTCCCGCATGTTAGAAGCACTTTTTGCACATTTTTGCTTATGTGTCAACATGATTGTGCTTAGAAATGCATGATAGCTTGTCATTGTTAATGCTTTGCACTTCACTTTAATGCATTAGATTTGTTCTCCTTGAGTAAATTTAATATTGTTCAACCTTATTTCCCACACTTGCTTTGATAATCTTTAGCTCGCTTGAAAGATTATTAGCATTTCCTTCCCTTCGATCGATTGATCAAAACCTTGTTTTGATTGATTGATTGCCTACGCTCTTCTCTTTAGGATCTCTTTAGAGCCTCTCTTTCCTGATCCTGTTTCGAGCTGAGCGTCTGCATAACAAGCTGGAGGACTGTACAAATTACGTTGTCATCCTGTCAATCTCAATTTCTGCACTACACTTTGGGTGCTTGAGAAGGAATGATAATGGAGAATTTCTACCTTCATTCTGATTATTCTTGATAGGGGATGAATGACCCTGTGCTTAGAATAGTCACCTCTATATCCAGACTGTGGTATCTCATAATCGATCCTGGGTCGTCACTTATTTCTACCCCCAGTATTTCCTCTCTTTTTTGGGTTAACACCTTCTCTTGGTTCAAAACCCATTCCTCCGGTTAACCACTGCCTGGCAATTAAAAGACCAATTTCACCTTTTCTTCGGTTAACCACTACTTATTAGTTAAAATACCGAATCCCCAGTGGAGTAAGCGATCTTCTCTTGGTTCCAACCTCCTTTTCTTCGGTTAACCACTGCCCGTCAAATAAAATATCAAGTCTCTTCTTAGTTAACCACTGCCTGTCAGTCAAAAAACCAATCTTCTTCGTCCCTAGCAAAGTCACCCCTTTTTGTTGGTTAACTACTTACTGTTAGTTAAAATACCAACTTCCTCCCTTCCTTCGGTTAACCACTGCTTATCAGTTAAAATACAAAATCCCCTAGTGGGTCAAACACCTCGTTTGGTTAAAACTACCTTTTTATGGTTAATCACTGCATGTTAGTTAAAAGACCAATTTTCCTCTCCCCAGTGGAGTCATTTCCCCTTTTCTTCGGTTAACCACTGCCCGTCAGTTAACATACCGAGTCCCTTTTGGATTAGCAACCTTAACTTGGTTCAAATGCCCTTTTCTTGGTTAACCACTGCTTGGGTTAACATACCCATTCTCTTTTTCCCCAGTAGACCAACTCATTTCCTTCCCTTTGGGTTAACCATAGAGTCTCGGTTAAAACACCATTGCCTATTACTTCCTATTCTTACTTTCTTACTTTTCTCTCTTGGTTTTCCCACCACTTTCCTTACTTCCCATCTTAGATCTTCGAACCACGTAGGCTCTGAATTCCTCATTACACCATGAAGATACGTAGGCACAAAATTACGATATCTTGGTGAGCCACCTTTTCCATTTCTTCCCTGGGAAAGTGGAAAAGTTCATCTTTCATGAAGGGGTTGATGACCTGAGGCTGTTGAAGAGACTTAGTTCTTCTTGGATACAGATTCACCATGAAGGAAGAGCTGAGCTAGGTAAGAAGAACTACATAGTAAAAGAAACCTATGCGCAATGGGTCAGAGAAATGGTCAAAGAGATCTTGCTGCCATTTTCTTACGAGCCTTCCATGAATGTTAAACTTTCCGAACTTGCCACTGTTCCTCCATCTGAAGTTGACCAACTCAAGCAAACTATCGTGTTGTTGAAGAAGGAGAATGTGGATCTTTAATTCAACCTTGATAAGGTCATAACGGAGAAAGAAAGCTTGCAGATTTATTTCCATCGGGAGAGGGAGCGCATGCTCAAGAAGGTAAAAATTGAGCAAAACAAGCGGAGGAAAATAGGTGATGCTTTAAAGGGTACTTATGATGAATTTGCCTCAAAGAAAAGGAAACTCGTCGACACTCAGTATCAAGCCTACAAATATGAATTGTGCTATAAGAAGCAACTTGGGGAACTCTAAGGAAAGCTATCAGAGTACAAGCAAAAGCTGCAGAGTGAACAAGACCACGCTACCCAATTGGTGAAAGACCTTTCTCAACGTCAATCCGAGCTCAACAAAGTTTTCAGTGAGATCCAGAAATTGCAAGGCCAAGCACACCAGAACCGAGCGGAAATCAGTCAACTCAACCTAGAGAGCACTCAGTAGGAAAGACAAAGCCACCATCTCCAAGTCCTCCTGGATCAGAAAGAAGCATTCCTACAAGATCTTGTCCAAGGACCTAATCATTCTGATCGTACCTGGATCAGACAGAGATAGTGGCCAACAGCGTCTGGAACGGCAACTCCGGTGATGGTGAGAGACGGCGGGGGGGGGGGGGGGGGGGGTGTACCTGCAGGGTACTCCGACGCTCAAGTGTGAGAGTGTACAGAATATCAGCAAATACAGAAAGTGAGAATGGTAGGAAGAAAGTGTCTAACCTGACCCTCTCAAATGAGAGGGTATTTATAGAGAGCCCCCAGCGCGGGGCCAACGGTTACCTACAATGGGCTGGATCAACTAGGCCCACTCCAAGTAACTGCTAGGGCTTACGTGTAGTAGTGAAGACCAGCACGTGGTCTTCGCCCTAGAGTAACTGCTCCAAGATTTTCGGAAGTAGGGCAGACCGAATCTTTCGGAAGTGGGAGGTTACTTGGAACGTGTCCACGCGGGGTGGACCGTTGGGTACTCCCCGCGGGGGAGGAGCCTCGTGTGGTCGAGGAGATGTGAATCCTGTATACTCCTCGCGGGGAGGAACCTTATATGTCGAGGAGAGACGATGCCCGTGGAACGGACATGGCCTCGCGGGGAGAGCCATGTTCGTCGAGGAGTGATTCGTAGCATTCTCGGGGGGAGAAGCTAGACTGTCGAGGAGTAACCTCTCAGGCGTACCCGACACATCTCAAGTGTCCGACGAAACTGTGGCTTGCACGTGGCAGTCACGTGTCTTGCAGAAGGACCTTATTGGGCTTCCCCAGGCTGTATGGGTTGGGCCTGCTCGACTGTAGGGCAGCCTCGGCCCAGACCAGAACAGGAGCCCCCCAAGTCGTTGCTTTGAGGTGTCAGAGCAATGACTTAAGGGTTATTGGAATGTCGGGGGTACGCCAAAAGAAGAACCGAGGAGGCCATTCTCGTGCTCGACGTTTCCACAGTTGCACCTAAGTCGGGCGTTGGACAGTTGTGTTTGGTCGTAGCGCCGGGGAGATGAGGGGTTTTAGATTCGAAACGTTGGGGAGAACTGAAACGACACGCGTGGAAAGATGAGCGACTGCCTGTGTGCCACGTGTTGCCTGCCATTATTACCTAGGGAGGCTAGGGCGGCTGGCTAGGGTAGCGCACTCGAGTGCCCTATGCCCCTCGAGTTCCGCGAGAACCGCTTATAAAAGTTGTTCCCCTCGTTCATTTCCCACTTTTCCGTTTCTCTCTCAACAATCCCTCTCCTTCCTTCTTTAGTAGCTGTTCGCCACCGTCAACCGCCGGACACTCCGTGCCGGAAACCTAATCTCTTCTACAGCAGCCGTTCGCCGCCGTAAACCGCCAGAAACTCCGTGTCGGAACCCTAAGTTGCCGCTTACAAGGTACTTGCTTCAAAACTGACCTTCTTCTTGCGTTTTTCTTTAATTTCAACTAGTGTATAACATTTCCTTGGTGAACTGATGATGTTCCCACGAGAAATGAAAGGATTCCCGGCGAGTACGGCGGGAATCTTTAGCTGTTGAAAGAGGGGGTGCTAAGAATTTCACCCGCTTTTGTTGAATATTTCGGGGACCAGGGATGAACATGTCGGGGACACGTTGAATGTCTCGGGGTCCCCAATAACTACTCTTTTCGTTAGCGTAATAGGAACACGGGGAGCAGAATTTTCCGGGGAGGCGACGAGCTCCCGGGCGAGCATGTTGATCCTCGGCTGGTTATGTCTTGGAACCGAGAGAGCCTTGCCCCTTCCTCGCCCGTTCTCTTGAACAGCGGTGGAGGGGTGAATTTGATATGACCCATCAAATTCACCGTTTCCTTCTGGTTTTCAGGTAAATGGACGATTTGGCTGCGAAAGTGGCCGTGGGATCATTTGAAGAAGACGACGACCAACCCGAACCTCTCATGGCTCACATGGCTTTTGCGCAGGAGCGCCCGCTCGAGGAGTGGGTGTGCGAGGAAGCACTGGAGATGTCGTCTATCTTCGTCTACAAAGACGTGGACGACGCGTTCTGCACCGTCGAGCACAGGCTCATCGGGTGTGACAAATCCTGGAAGGTTTTCTGCCCAGAGGAGCACCATCGGATATGTTCGCTTTACCGAGGAATGCGCATCCCGTTATATGAATTCATGTTCGACAGGGCGGGGTGGAGGATGCCCTTCACGGACTTACAAGAGGGGATCTTCGCCTGGTTGAAGTTGGCCCCTTCGCAGATTCATCCAAACTCGCTGGCCTTCATCCGGACCTTCGAGCTCGTATGTAAGTACTTAAAGATCGTTCCGATAGTGTCCCTGTTCTTCCAGATATTCCACCTTCAAAGGTCGTCAGCCTGTGGACGACACAGATGGGTGTCCTTCAAGCAGAGCAAAGCTCTGTTCCATACGTATTTAGATTCTGTCCGGGACTTCAAGTTCCGCTACTATTTCGTGAAGTCGGTCACCCTCGGGGCTATACACTCATTGTACCGGAAAGTTACCCGGGAGGTTGACGGCGTCTCCGAGGAGGTTCTGGAGCCGCGGTTCCCCCTATACTGGACGGAGGAACACTTCAAAAGGGGGGTTAACAAATACAAGGTGAGACATAATCAGCTGGACGTCGACGACCGGGCAGCTTAAGACAAGATCGTTGCGTTCGTCGAGAGCTTCAACGAGGCTCAACACGAAACGCTGGACGGCCAGCCTATAACGGGAGCAGACGGGCAGGTGAAGAAACAACATCGTTTGATCAATACCCGTGTTCTGCTCGAAACCTTCTCCGACGAAGAAGCAGTCGACTTATTAGGTGGTGAAAATGTCCACGATCTTATCCTTCCTTGCGTATGTATACCTTGCCTTACTAATGTTTTCTCTTCTTTTTGCAGGAAAAATGGTCGGAGCCGAGGAGAGACTCAAAAAGTTAAAGGCGAAGAGGGCTCGGGAAGAGCAGGCCCGGGGGGAGGCATCTCGTTCAAAGGGTCAAGATGTTGCTACTTCCGGGGTCACGCCTGAGGGTGTTTCCTCGGCTGCTATGCCCGAAGGTTCTAGTCAGTCTCAGCCTGCTGTCCCTGTGTCAGGGATTTCAGATAGGCGGACACCTCCTGCTGGGAGCCAGTCTCCGAGTACTCAAGGGATGCCGAAACTGCAACGGGTTTCGAGTGTGGAGGTCGTTGACCTGGGCCACGAAGACAGTCCCCTGCCTCCTTCCAGCTTTGATCTCCCACCATGCCATCAAAAGCCTCGCTTCTTCTCCGAAGTCATCTATCCTCGTATCCCTCCCTCTGAAGTCCAAGCTGTGCTGGGGGCCGCCGCGGAAGCGAGGAGGAAGACGATCTTCGAGACCTGTCTGCGTTCATGCGGCTTTGCTCGACTGCCATTGTCCTGAACGATGAGACTCGCCCCGCTGCTGAGCTTTCTCGATTGCAAGAAAAGCTCGATAAATTGGATGCTGAGATGCTCGACCTGCGCAAAGAGTTGAAGGAATGCAGGGACCTGAACAAAGAACAAAGCGAGCAGCAGCAGCGGGCTGAGACCAAGCTGAAGGAAGTCAAGGAAACGGAGAGAGGCCACCTTGCCCGAATCGCCGAGCTAGAGGCGGAGGAGAAGCGGCTCAAGGAGAGGATCGCCGAGTTAGAGGATGCTGTACGGCCGGCCGAAGGCAAAACCGAGGAGGATAGGCTCCTAACCACTCAGTAGCGCTGGTGGCTCAACTCAGGAAACTTGAGCAGAATCTCCAGCTAGCCGAGGATGATGTTCTTGAAACTGCGGGCATAGGGTTCCAGAATGCGGTTGCGCAGCTTCGGGTCCTAAACCCCGACCTAGTGACCGATGGGGCAGATGCTGACTTCGAGGTGGTCGACGGCCGGATAGTGCCGCCCGGGCAAGGAGGAGACGCCAACGAGGGAGGTGGGTCGGACGCCGCTGAGACTGCCGCAGAGTAGGGATATAGTTTGCTTGGCCTGCGTGCCATTTTGTTTTTGCCCGACTTGTGGGCTTATTTGATGTACTATTAGCACAATGGTTATTTTTGCCCGACTTGTGGGCTTGTATCTGTAACATTTGTACTAAGGGTTTTGCCCGATTTTCATACTTCGTTATGCCTCTTTATTAATTTTGCTTGTGTGTGATATTTTATACTTTACTTATTTTTGCCTAAGTAGTTGAGGTAGCTGGCGCCTTGGGGGTTTGCTCGACTTTGACGATCCTCGACTGCGGAGAGAGCTAGTCGATTGGTCGGGGTTGCTCCCCGACCTTCAACGGGGCCAAGACGTCGGTAGAGGTCTTGGCTCCGTGGCGCGAACTTCCCATCGTGAGCTGGGTGTTCGGCCTAATTGGTACGTCAACGACGGAGCTCGATCGAGGCCTCCTCATCGGGCCAAAAAGTCTCACGCACACACTTCGTGGTTTTTGGCCGTCGTGTGTTATATAGAGATGTCGCACATGTACCGTTGCACGCCCCCGTGGTCGCGACGTTGTACTGTCGCGGACAGTGTCTAACTGTAGTATTGCTTGAGCTTCTCAGCATTCCATGGTCGAGCAAGTTGTTCACCGTGGAGGTTCTCGAGGTAATAGGCACCCGTTCCCGTCTTTGCGGTGACGCGGTACGGGCCCTCCCAGTTTGCGGCCAGCTTTCCTTCGCGTGAATCTTTTTGATTCCTTCGTAAGACAAGACTGCCTACTTGGAAGTCTTGTTTGATAACTTTGTCGTTATAACGCAGAGTTATTTTATGTTTTAAAGAGGCTTCTCGGAGGGAAGCGTCGGTCCTTATCTCTTCGACAAGGTCGAGTTCCTCTCGCAGGGCTTCGTTGTTCGTTTCGTCGTCGAGGGGAGCCTCTGTCCTCCTCGAAGGTTCCCTGATCTCCACGGGGATAACCGCTTCGGTCCCGTACGTTAGGAGAAACGGGGTCTCCCCGGTCGTGGAGTGTGGGGTTGTCCGATACGCCCAGAGGACGCTGTGCAACTCCTCGACCCACCGTTGTTTGGCCTCGCCGAGTCGTCGCTTCATTCTCCGGAGTATCACTCTGTTCGCTGCTTCGGCCTGCCCGTTAGTTTGAGGGTGTTCGACCGAGGTGAAGTGCTGTTTTGTGCCCAGTTTGGCGACGAAGTCTTGGAAGTTCCTGTCGGTGAACTGTGTCCCGTTGTCCGTGACAATGGCTTGGGGCACCCCGAATCGGGCGAGGATGTTTCTTTTGTAGAAATGGAGTATGTTGAAAGCAGTGATCTTGGCCAGCGCCTCGGCCTCAATCCACTTCGTGAAGTAATCCACGCCGACAACGAGGTACTTATTTTGGTACGACCCTATGACGAATGGTCCGAGGATATCCATTCCCCACCACGCAAATTGCCACGGGGATGACAATGACTTAAGCTCGTTTGGAGGAGCGAGGTGCATGTCTCCGTGTCTTTGGCAGCGGTCACATTTCTTAACGTGCTCCTTTGCATCATGTTGCATAGTGGGCCAATAATATCCTGCTCTGAGTGCTTTTCGGGCTAAGGACCTTCCGCCGAGGTGCTGGGCGTTGATCCCTTCGTGGATTTCTTGGAGGATCTCTGAAACTTTGCCTTCTTCGACGCACCGGAGTAAGGGAATGGAGAATCCTCGACGGTATAGCTTACCCTCGACGATGGTATATGCACATGTCCGTCTTTTAACTATCCCTGCTTCTTTAGGATCGTCGGGCAGTTTGCCCATCGTCAAGTATTCGTAAACTGGGGTCATCCAACAGTTTGCGTCCTCGATTGCGTTGACCTCTGTGGTCGGTGTGGTTTTGTTTATGCTCGGCTGGGTCAATATCTCCTGGATAACTGATTTTTCCCTCCTTTTTTCTAAGTCCTCGCAAGCTTGGAGAGCACGTTTGCTCGAGTGTTGTGCTCGCGCGGGATGTGAGTCACCTCCGCGGAGACAAATTTCTTCAACTTCTCTTGCACCAAGGTTAGGTACTCAATGAGACTATCGTTTTTGGCCTGGAATTCTCCCCGGACCTGCGATGCCACGAGCTGGGAGTCTGTAAAGATTTTGACTTCTTTTGCGCCAAGGTCTTCCGCAAGTCGAAATCCCGCGAGGAAGGCCTCGTATTCGGCTTGGTTATTCGATGTCTTGAAGGACAGTTCGAGGGAGACCTCTATCAGGATTCCCTGCTCGTTTTCGAGGATAATGCTCGCTCCGCTACCTTTTGCACTGGAGGCCCCGTCGACGTAAATCGTCCATTTCTAGGAGCCACTGGTCGAGGATTCAGGGACGGTCATTTCCGCTACGAAGTCGGCCAGTACTTGGGCTTTCAAGGCTTTTCTTCCTTCGTATCGAAGGTCGAACCCGGATAGCTCGAGAGACCACCAGAGCATTCTCCCCGCCATATCTGGCCGACTGAGGAGCTGTCTGATGGGTTGCTCTGTGCTTACCACGATCGTGTAGGCCAGGAAGTAATGACGTAATCTTCTGGCTGCCGATACGAGGGCCAAGGCGACCTTTTCAATCTGTTGGTATCTGAGCTCGGGGCCCTGGAGGGCTCTGCTCGTGAAATAAATTGGTTTCTGTCCGTCGGGGGTCTGCCGTATAAGGACAGCACTCACCGCTTCGCCGGTGACGGCTAGGTATAAGAAAAGTGTTTCCCCGGTGTCTGGTCGGGACAGGACCGGGAGTTGTGATAAGACTTGTTTTAGATGGAGGAGGGCTTGTTCGCATTTTTCACTCCATTCAAAAGTCGCCTTCTGCCGGAGAAGCTTGAAAAAGGGGAGTGCGTACTGAGCAGATTTGGCCACAAAACGGGAGAGAGCAGTCAGCATTCCGTTGAGTGACTGGATCGACTTCTTCGAGTTCGAGGTAGGGATCTCGGAGAATGCCCTACACTCTCTCACTTAAGCGTCGGAGTACCCTGCAGGTACACCCCCCCGACCGTCTCTCACCATCACCGGAGTTGCCGTTCCAGACGCTGTTGGCCACTATCTCTATCTGATCCAGGTACGATCAGTGGCGCCGACTGTGGGGTTTGCCTCGATGCCCCTCTCCGTGAGGTAGAAACCGAGGAACTTCCCCGCGCGATCACCGAAGGTGCACTTGTCGGGGTTGAACCTCATGCGACATTTCCTCGCCATGTCGAACACCTTCTAGAGGTGAGCGGCATGGTCGACTTCTTCCGCAGATTTGACGATCATGTCATCCATGTAGACCTCGAGTATGTCGCCGATGTCTGCCCAGAAGACCTTGTTCATCATCCGTTGGTAGGTGGCGCCAACATTTTTCAAGCCGAAGGGCATTACGTTATAGTAGTAGTTGCCTGACTCGGTCATGAAAGCGGTGTGCTGCTTGTCGGCCTCGTCCATGGGGATTTCGTTGTACCCTGAATAGGCATCCATAAAGGATAGTAATTTAAATCCTGCAAAATTATCGACTAGTTGGTCGATGTTAGGTAAGGGATAAGAGTCTTTTGGGCATGCCCGGTTAAGATCCGTGTAGTCAACGCACATCTTCCATTTTCCATTATTTTTCTTAACGAGTACAACATTTGAAAGCCAAGTTGTGTACTTGGCCTCAGAAATAAAGTTTGCCTCTAGGAGGTCTTTTATAGCTTTTTCAGCAGCCTCCATTTTTTCCGGAGACTGCCTACACCTACGTTGAGCTACAGCCCTAGCGGCCGGATCTATGGTTAGCTGATGACAAGCTACTTCAGGGTCCAGTCCGGGCATCTCTGCAGCACTCCAGGCGAACAGATCTTCATTTTCTTGGAGGCATGCCTTCAGTTGCCTCTTCGCCAGGTCGGGGAGTCCAGAGCCAATCTTCACGCTTCGGTCAGGGCTGTCGCCGAGTGGAACCAGCTCGAAATCTCCGTCTGGGACGGGGCGCGTTGGGTGGAGAGGCTGCCCGTTGACTTCAACTAGGAGGTCCTCGCCTGCAGCTTCTTCCTGTTCCTCGGGAAATCTACTGTCAAGGTCGACCGCGCTGACCGGCGGGAGCGAAGCCTGCACGACGTCTGGAGGTGTCTCTGCCTGAGTCTTAGGTTTGGTGCCGCCGACGACACTCAGACCCCTGATTGCTGCGTCGAAACATCTTCTGGCCGCGTTGATGTCTCAGTGGAGAGTGACCACACGTCCGCGCTTCGTGTAGTATTTCATCTTCAGGTGAACCATTGATGGTACGGCCGTCAGTTCCGCCAACGTGGTCCTCCCCATTATACAATTGTAGAGGGACGGGCAGTCCACCACCAAGAAACGCGTCTTCACCTGTCGAGCAGTTTCCTTAATCCCAAAGGTGACCATCAATTCCACGAAACCCCACGGTCTGGTGGTCGCGCCGTTGAAGCCTTGTAGGTCTGATCCTACGTACGGAGACAAATGTTGCTTGGTCAGCTGGAGGGTCTCGAAAAGGTGGACGTACATGATGTCCACCGAGCTCCCCTGGTCGACCAAAATTCTGTGGACATCAAAGTTGGCCATCTGTGCCCGGATCAGGAGGGGGATGTTGGCGTTCGGTGCCCCGCCGGGAAGTTCCTCGAGGTAGAAGGTAATCGGATTTGATCTTCCTTTAACCCTCTCGAGGGTAGGGGCTCGAGGAGTTGTTGCTTTCAGCTCGTCAAACTTCCTCTTTATTGACCCCACGGTCAAACGGTCAGGGGCCCCGCCCGATATGACCAGGGCTTGGGGGAAAGACTCCCAGGTGCTTCGGGCACTTATTGAGTCTTCAGCCGGGAAGTTCTTCCACATGTCTCGGACAGGTTCCGGGCTGTCGAGTTCTCCTGAAAAACCGATGTCTTCAGGTCGCGTGATGCTCAACGCGACTTGTAGCGATCCGTTGTTGGGAGAGGGAGTTGACTCCTCGACATTTTGAGCCTCCTGGCCGCTGGGGCGGGGGGCCTCTTGCTGGTTGGCGTACTTCTTTAGGTACCCTTCTTTAATCAGTGTTTTGATTGCGTCCTTAAGGTGGACGCAATCTTCAGTAACGTGCCCGTGACTGCGATGAAACTGACAATACTTGGACTTGTCCGCATTTAGTTTGGAAGCCGCCAGTTTCGGGAAGCGGATTCCCCCTTTGACGAACTCCGAGTTGGCACAGTCGCTGAAAATACGCGAGCGGGATACGTTCAGCGGTGTGTAATCTTTGAAAAGGCCAGACGGTCCCCGTGATTCGCGGGGCTCTTTGTTTCGGGCTTCTTTCTTTCTTTCCCCGCCTCGCCTGGGTGGAGGGGAGTCTTCTCTTCTCCTGTCTCCACCTCGCCTGGGTGGAGGGGAGTCTTCTTCCTTGTTGCCACGGGGGCCTTCTCTGTGCCTCGAATCGAGGGCAATTTGTGCGGCCTCAGCTTCCTCGAACTCAATATGCGATTGAGTCCTCTCGAAGAGGCCTTCAAAGCTGCGGGGACGGTGCAGCCCGACGGATTCTGCGAACTTAGATCCTATCCTCAAACCCTTGATGATGAGATACATTTTGATGTGATCGGTCACGTGGATTTCGACCGCCTCTTTGTTGAACCTCTCTATGTAGCTCCGGAGAGGCTCGTCTTTCCCTTGAAAGATGGCTTCCAGGGAGGCTATCGTCTTCGGATGTCGACGAGAAGCCATAAAATGTTTTCTGAAACGCTCCCTCAGGACTCTCCACGACGTGATTGACTCAGATGCTAGGTTTTTGTACCAAGCCATGGCCCCTTCCAAAGAGTCGTAGGGAATAATCGGCATTTGATAGCGCCGGAGACGTTCCTGAAATCGAGCAGAGCTTCAAAACTCTCGACATGGTCATCAGGATCAGAAGTCCCGTCATATGTCCCCAAGGATGGGGGCCTCTCCAGGCCCTTAGAAATACGGGCGTCCATGATGTGCCTGGCCAGAGGGGTCCGATAATCGTCATCCTCGCTGGCACGCGGAGACACAGAGGGGGAGCATTGGCCATGAACATAGTGACGTCTCGGGGAGTGGTCCTTCGGGCGGCCTCTGGGCTCCTCGGCGTCCGGCCTGCTCCTTTTATTTTTCGAGGAGCGAACTGGTCCCATTGGTGGCGGGGAGCGGTGACGTTTTTGAGGATACTCCGGCTGAGCACGCTCCAAGCGTGGTCTGCGACCCCTGGGAACCGGGGAGGGGCTACGAGATGCCTCCGGGGACAGTGAACATCTTGGAAATGGTGGTGGTCGGTGCCTTCGCGGGGAAGACCGACCACGACTTTTCTCCAGTGCCTCGATCCGGATGTTCTGGTTGAAGATCATCTGGTTGGTCTAATTGACCAACGCAAATAGGGCAGCAGTGCTCGGATCCGCATTCGTCGGCGGGTCCACGGGCTGGAAAACGGGCTGGAGGACGGTTTCCTGTCCGTCCTGGTGAGCTGTCTCGTACTCCACTTCTTCAGAAGATGGAGAAGCGGTGAGTCCGTCTTTGACGTCGTTCTCCGCGATAGGTCGGGCAGAGTTGTTGTCGACGTGGTTGTCGGTGCTAAGCTGCGCAATAACGTTGTCTAGAGCTTGATTCCCCGACGGGTTGGCCATGATGGTTGTTGAACGGAGAAAGCTTTGGTTTATCGAACAGAAAAACGGGGAAGCTTATATTTCCCACAGACGGCGCCGTACCTGGATCAAACAGAGATAATGGCCAATAGCGTCTGGAACGACAACTCCGGTGATGGTGAGAGACGGCGGGGGGGTGTACCTGTAGGGTACTCTGACGCTCAAGTGGGAGAGTGTACAGAATATCAGCAAATACAGAAAGTGAGAATGGTAGAAAGAAAGTGTCTAACCTGACCCTCTCAAATGAGAGGGTATTTATAGAGAGCCCCCAGCGCGGGGCCAACGGTTACCTGCAATGGGCTGGATCAACTAGGCCCACTCCAAGTAACTGCTAGGGCTTACGTGTAGTAGTGAAGACCAGCACTTGGTCTTCGCCCTAGAGTAACTGCTCCTAGATTTCCGGAAGTAGGGCAGACCGAATCTTTCGGAAGTGGGAGGTTATTTGGAATGTGTCCACGCGGGGTAGACCGTTGGGTGCTCCTCGCAGGGGAGGAGCCTCGTGTGGTCGAGGAGATGTGAATCCTGTATACTCCTCGCGGGGAGGAACCTTATGTGTCGAGGAGAGACGATGCCCGTGGAACGGACATGGCCTCGCGGGGGGAGCCATGTTCGTCGAGGAGTGATTCATAGCATTCTCGCGGGGAGAAGCTAGACTGTCGAGGAGTAACCTCTCAGGCGTACCCGACACATCTCAAGTGTCCGACGAAACTGTGGCTTGCACGTGGCAGTCACGTGTCTTGCAAAAGGACCTTATTGGGCTTCCCCAGGCTGTATGGGTTGGGCCTGCTCGACTGTAGGGCAGCCTCGGCCCAGTCCAGAACACATTCTTTGATGCCCAACCTGATTAAGGATGCAAAGTATTAGATTGAAAGACACGCTCGCTTAGCCAGATTCGCGGAGCACGCACTTGAAGACCTGCCAGGATTGTTGGAGGATGCATATGCTGATATTCTTCCGCACAAGACTCCTTGGGCCGTTTTTCATTTCTTGTCTGTTTGTAGGTGGTTTTTGAAAAGATTAAGGCTGATCTTGTTGTAGCCCAAAAGGAAAACCTTTGAGTTATATTGACATGTACTTTTCCCTTATTGAATGAAATGAGAAGTTTCCTTGCAAAGTTTATCTTTGTGTCTTTACTTGTAAACTTTATGATTACTGTTAACAAAGATAAAAGCTCGAGAATTTCTGGAAATTAAAACTTTATTTGTGCATGCATTGTATTCATTCATGCACACATATGCACGTCCCTCATCCAGAAAAACAAAATGCTTACACTGTCCGTCTCCACCTTGTAACCAAAACGACGACTCGACACCGTTACTTTACTCGATCAAGCAAGAAGAAGATCATGGTTGCTTATGAACTTGAGAATGTTGCTTACAAGGAAACCTTAGCTCAGTTCCAAGGTGGGATGGATGTATTTCAGACTAACATGGATGATATCACGGAGTTCCTTCGTGCTCAAAAGGATGTCGATGATGCTACTGTTGTTGCAACCACTATTGATGCAACTGTTGTCACTACTGTTTATAATTCTGCTCCTACTATTGTTGAAGCTTCAATCGAGACTGTGATTCAACATGTTGTCAACCAACCAAGCTCTCAGCCTGGTCCAAGTAGGCTTCCTGTTGCCTATCCGTGGGGGATGCCTCCAAATTTTACCCCTCAAATTTCCAATCGTAGTTCATTTGTGCCTTATCAACTCTGCTGCCTTCCCATAGGGCATGCCTGTTTCGCTTCCACCTCCCGTGGTTAATGCTGATGATCACGAGACTCCTAAAGGGCAAGCTCGCCAGACTTTTGTGCCAACTAATGTTGAAACTCATGATGATGATGAGCCAGTGTATAGAGGTCCTCCTATTTGTGTTTCGATTCCACCTTAACCTACTATAACTGCTGTTCAGAATGTCCACTCGAGAGTGCCTTACCCTGGGGCATCCTCAGCTGTTGTGGTACCTCCTCCTGGTTATCCTTATGGTGTTCATCAATAAAGTAATCGACTCAACATCTAGGGTCCATAATGGTTTCAGGTTGAAGGGTGGTATACACCAGTATCACCATGAGAGTAACTTATGACACTTTGCATAACATTCTATGTAGTACTCTTATAGCGGGTCAATCCAGTATAAATATTACTCCTAATATGCATACCTATGTTAATACTTGATAACTCCTTATCCATGATCCATGAGATGTGAAAATCAGTCTATATACATAATAGTCTTAATGCTTTAAAGTTATCCCAGTTAATAGTAAAGCTCGACTATGGATACTTTAAGAATAGTTTCCTTATGTTTAATGAGATCTCATGATTAAGTCACACTTAATATTTTTCCTAACAATTAAATTCATTTTATTAATAATAAATAATTGGCTTAAATGAACTTTTTGTCCCCCTATTTTGAAGTTTTTTAAAATTTGGTCCGCCCATTTTAAATATAAGCTTTTTGGTCCTTAAAGTTTGCCTCACTTGGGATTTCCATGGTCCCTCTCAATTTTTTATTACATGGCCATGTCATTAATGATGTGGCAACGCCACTGTGGATCCATGTAACTATTTTTTATTATTTAATAATTCTGAGCTTATATTTCATTTTCCAAATAATTTAAAAATGATTTAAATAATTTTAAAACATTAAAAAAGGTATGTTTCATTAATAATTCTCACTAACGTTTTCCAAATAATTTTGAGCTTATATCTTATTAACGTTTCAATAACTAGAATTCCCAAATTTCACCCTAAATAACCCTAAATTGATTTACGTGAAGAAGAACAAAAGAACCTGCAAGTGACCTTGAAGAAGAAAACAAGAACCCGAGATCCACTCAAACCAATTCCATTCATGAAGTTCTTGCTTGGATTCGTGAAGATGTCTAGAGGACAAGTCAGATTCTATTTAAGGTATGTTTTTATGTTTCTTTTGGAGTGTCAGCATGTCCCATGTTATGGTTGTCACTTTCTTCATGTGGTCCACCATGTTTGTTTAATATTTTACTGTGGTCCACCATGTTATGTTTGTCGCTTTCTTTGTGTGTTCCACCATCTATGTTTATTGTTTTGCTTTGATGTGGTCCTAATGAGTGTTAAATTATTTTGATGTTATTTCCAAATGTATGCAATAAATTTTCAAGCCAAGACAGAGTAATAAGGTTAGGTTAAGAATACACCATTGGGGAAAACTAGTTTCTGAACCTCTTAAATGGTATGTTGGTGGAGAGGTAACTTAGATGTATTTGGGATGGGATGTGGATTTCATGAACTATATGGATGTGGAGAGTTTGATTAAAAGTGAGGGTTATGTATCCATAAAATGTTTGTGGTATTGGAACCATGTCTTCAGCTTTGCACGTAGTCTTAGGCCATTGAATAATGATAAGGATGTGTTGGAGTTTGCCAAAGATGTTGTAGGACATGAGGTTATCAATACATATGTGGAGCATAGAGTATCTGACCCGCCTGAGATTGTTGATCCAAGTGAACTAGAAAATTACATTGATGAGGATGAGGTAGAATGTACTGGTTTTAGTCAGGGTAAAGTTAGTGAGGGTAATGCTAGTAAGCCTGATGTTAGTGAGAATAATGTTAGTCAACCTGATGTTAGTGAGCCTAATGTTAGTGAGCCTAATGTAGAAGTCAATGAGGATGAGCCTAATGTATAAGTCAATGAGGATGAGCCTAATGTTGAAGTCAATGAGGCTAATGACAATGAGCCTAATGTAGAAGTCAATGAGGATGAGCCTAATGTATAAGTCAATGAGGATGAGCCTAATGTTGAAGTCAATGAGGCTAATGACAACGAGCCTAATGTAGAAGTCAATGAGGTTAATGACAACGAGCCTAATGTTGAAGTCAGGGATGCTAATGAACAAGGTGAATTGAATGATGATGATGATTATGTTGCAAGTGACTTTAGTGAGTATAGTCATGATGAAATTGATGGAGGTAGTGAAGATTTTGATGAGATGAATTGGACTAAAGTGCTACCTCCAGGAACCTTAAGTAAGGTAAGTGGAAGCAAAGGACCAACTGATATGCAACATGAGAATTCTGAGGATTGTGATCATTTTTACACACCTCCTGATAGTGAGGATGATGAAGATGTAGTCAAGTTTCCAACTTTTATGAGTGGTGAGGGAAATGGGTTTCAATTGGGAATGATGTTTACTAACAAAGAGATGATAAGAGATGCTATCAAATAGTATGGAATGGAAAATCAGAAAATATGTTCATAAAAAAGAATGATGGCAAGGGGATGGTAATTAGGTGTATGGCTGGTTGTAAGTTCTACTTAAGGATTAGTAAAAGGAATTGGCAACAATATTGGCAAATTGTTAGTTATGTTGATGATCATACATATCATAGAACTGCACATAATAGAAATGATAATACCACTTGGCTTGCCAAAAATTTTGCAAATGTATTAAGGCATAGCCCTTATATGAAGCCAACAGGTCTCATGGCTGAATCCCTTGAGAGGCGGGGAGTGAAGATTTCACAAGATCAAGCATATAGGGCAAAGAGGAAGGCCAGATTTGATTCATCTCGTGATAAAACCCTTGATCCAACGTCAAGTGGTATTTTCTTAATAAACTCGAAAACACAATAAAAGGCAATTAGGATTGCGTGCCACAAGCCTTAAGTGGTGGAGAAGGACTGAGAATGCAGCTTTCCTACATTCACCCTGAATATTTTGGACACAAGACGCTTGGCTTGGTAGTTAGAAATATTCGCCTCTACCCATAGTCTTTAGCACAATTCAAATCAAAGACAATCTCTTGTCAAAACCCTAAAATCAACATCAACACATCAAACTTGTCCTTTCTCGTCCCCGTGCGCTTGAAACCTCTCAAGACACTAATTCCTCGCTCCCGTGCGCTTGAAACCTCTCAAGACACTAATTCCTCGCCCCCGTGCAATCAAATAACTTTTCTCAAAGAACATTATTTAGTCCCTTCTAACGCACATATAAACTAGTGCTCTAGCCTCCCACGCGAGCAGACAAGCCAATGTTTAGCAGTTAGAACGCGCCCTAAACACTTGTTTATTAAAAAACACCAACCAACCGTAGTCCCACGAACTACGAAGCTCTGATTTTCTCATTGCACTATGAGGGTACGTAGGCAGATGATTGCGAGATCATGGCAAGTTACCTTTTTTCTTTTTACTCCAAACCTTTTCTCGTAGTCCTCCGAACTATGAATTCTTTGATTCTTCATTTCACAATGAAGATATGTAGACATGAGGGCCCCAATATTTGGCGAGCACCCTAATAAAAAACTTCCCTTTTTCCCTTTTAGCGGTTTCCTTTCCTTTCTCTTTAGCTCTTTTATCATTCTAAATGTGCGGATGCGTTAGAAATTATGGGTGTTCAGATAATTTTATGCTTAGTATTTACTATTCTTATCCTATTTGACTGTTTTTTTTTTTAACTTTGCATGTTATTAAGCTTAACACGATACTCTTTTCTTTTTTGGACTTTTGTTCTCTTGTATCCCAATAAAAAAAAATCTTAAATTAGTTATTGTTTTTAATTTTTTTACCCCAGTTTTCCGATTCAATTTTAACTATAGATAAAATAATTTTTTTTTCTAATCAACTACATGTTTAGCACAAACAAAAATACACCTTTAGAATCTAACTTTTTTTTACTTCCAATTTGGTCAAGATCACTTCTGTATTGTTTGCACATAAAATTTTTGGTCTATTAATCAACAATGTAACTAATATCTATATATTAATTGTCAATGAATCGTAAACTCCAAATCAATAAAATGTTTGACTTTTATGATAATTACACAAATGATTAGTTTAACTATTCAAGTATTTATTAATCATTGATTTTAGTTTGTAAATGAAAACCATTTCAATCCAATAGAATACGTCTGTCAGTGCACTAGTATATAGTAAAATTTAGGAGATATGATCCTCTCTCCGTTATTCTAGTTTTCAAATATTTTAGTGTATCATAAATCAACTAACCATCTAATGTCACACTATTGTATTTATGTTTCCCAAACTATGATAATGGAAGAAATGTTGTCTTGCAAAGGGACGAGTACGTACCCAGTACCCTGTACGGGTACTGGTACGGAATATGTCATTTTTAAAAAAACCAAAGTACGAGTACGTTAGTATAAATTTATATGTATTTCGATTTTTCTTAACAGAAGATGAAGAATTTGGTTGTGCGAGGAGTTTCAATATAATGGATTTAAGTTTAGCGATTGAAGATCCATAAGTTATCAATCATTCATTTGGTTTCAAGATCCACCGATCTTGCAACGAATCACATTGGTCAAACTCTACATCAGCACTTGAAAACCCCATTAAGAAAAAGTATAAAACTATACCATTAGAAGAAAAAATTTAAGTTCACGTACCCAATATGTATCTAATAAGTACCAACTTAAAAAACAATAAATAAAAAATAGGTACGGTGTTGGTACATACCATACGAGTGTCGTACGCGTACCGGTACCCGGTAAGTACCCGGTACCGGTACTTTATCTAAATAGAGTATCCATGCTTCTCAGAAGAAATGGAGATGGTAAAAAATGGAGAATATTGACTCAAAATTTAAGTTCTCATTTTAATATTAAGAAACAAGAGAAAATATAAAAATAATTAGAATTGTCTTCTGATATGGCAGGCAATCAATTAGTTCATTTGGAAAACTAAATTTTATTCAAGGGAGTTCATAGAGATGTGAGTGAAATTTTCTTTTTGGCTAAATCACTCTCTTGAGACTGGTTTGGTTATCGTTCTAAGGTTCCTCTATCTCGTGTTAAGGATAACTGATTCTTAAATCCTTGTTCCATATATACATCACTTCTTACTTGGGTAGAACCATTAACAACCCTACCATTTACACGGAGACTAAATAACATACTTACATCCTTCAACGTTATAGTACATTCACCGGTTGGAAGATGAAAAGTACGTGTTTTCGGTCTCTATATTTCTAACATAGCAAGTACAAGTTTCGAATCAACTTTGATAGTGCTTATTTTTGCAACATTTGCAAAACCGGCTCGTTCTAAATACAGTTTTATTACCTCACTCAGTGCATCGATAGCATGGGAATGAAGTCTAAATCTATCTTCAGCCTGTTTCAAATATTGAAAAAATCAATATGATGTTGAACCAAAAATCAATACGAATGCGACAACATTTTCCAGGATTCCCCGGTGATTTTCTTCCATCAACAACATACCCATTTGAAATAAATTGACAGATGAAAAATATATTTTGCAAAGTATTGATGAAGTGAGTTTAGTTGATGATGAATATGAATGAGAAGTATGGTATTTATAAAGAAAATGTCTGAGTAAAATTGATGAGCCATGCTATTACCCGTTGGAAAAAATTGATGAGTCAAAAAATTGATGAGCCCAAAAATCTGAGTGAAATGACACTACTCTGCATGCATTAGAAGTAGTTGTTACACTAGTTTGCATGCATTAGAAGTAGCTGATACACTACTCTATACATGCAAGGAGTCAGCCAAGAAATAACAACACATTGAAGTTGCTGCAGCTCGGACTAGGGAATGACGAGCCTTCACGTGCTTTCATAAGGTCGTCCTTTGGTTGGACAAGCCATCATTATTCACCACTACGTAAAACCTCTTTAACAATGGTTGAAAAATATATAAACTAACGCGGATCAAGGCGTTGTTATGTAGAGTGTTGTGGTAAATGCGCTACTTATAATCACGGTCCTAGGACCGTTGTGGTATTCTAGAAAGTGTGTGTTATATCACAACGGTTATGCTTAACAACCGTTGTGATAGATAACGTAGTTAATTAATTAGATGACGGTTAACCTAGACAACCGTCGTGGAAAGTACACATAGTTTATTATATAAAATGTATATTGCTTGGTTTACCATACACCTATTTAAAGAAATACAACCATTCAAATTGGCAAAGAAATATATAATCTGAAAAATTAAACTATTCTTGAAAACCAACTTTAACACATCAATTTTTTTCGAATTGAATCCGTCTCATTCAGCACATTTTATTTTCTTTAACACATAATATACGATTCAATGGTCTGGTTCCTTCAATTCTTCGATATCTTTTATTACAGTTTACCTCATCATCATCGCTTATCAATGCGATTGTAAATTATATCGAAGAATTGAAGCAAACAGAGCACTAAACCATATATTATGTGTTAAGGAACATAAAATGCGCTGAATGAAACAGATGCGATTCGAAAAATATTGATTGATATAGGATTGTTTTCAAATACATTTTAATTTTCAGAATATAAGTTTCTATGTCAATATAAATGATTGCATTTTGTTGCACCCCAAATTTTACCCTCAGAACCTCTGATCATTTTCATATCAGTTTAAATCGGCCATTTTTGCATTTTTTAGTTAAACATCTTTAATCTTGTATTTTAAGCCAATTTTTATCATTCCATGTCATCTTATTATTATTATTTTTATTTTAGGGTTATTCAAATAATTTGTCTTAGATTATTTAATTTTAATTTAGTTTAATTTCAATTTTTTAAACTAGTTCATTTCCATTTAACTTCTTTTAGATATAGTTTATTTTACCTTAGTTCAAATTTAATTTAGTTTATTTGTAAGTTTTAGTATATTTGTCAATTTAATTTTTAATTATATTTTAACCTCTATTTTATGTCTAGTTTAATTTAGATTATCTTTAACTTAGCTTTTATTTTTAGTCTAGTCCTAATTAGATTAATATTCATTTAATTTACTTTTAATTTTAGTCAAATTTTATTAATTAGCTTAAGTTTATTAATTGTAATTTTCACTTTAATTCTAAGTGTTAACTTTAACTTTAAATTTTAGTCTAATTTTAATTAGTTTAATTTTTAATTAATTTAGTTAATTTTAATTCTTATTATAATTTTATTTTTTATCTTGATTTTTAAATTAGTTAATTCAATTAATTTTCTGGTTTCATAAAAATAGAAATTACAAAAAGAGAGGTCCCTAACTTGCATTCTTATTACACAAACCAAGTTCATTTTGAACTAATTCTTGAGCCAATCCAAGTACACTCCGCTGACTTTTTTTTCCACGAATATCCATACAGCTTGCCAAACACACCTCCCTGCTGCAAATAGAAAAATCGTACAGGCCTAGCACCCTTCAACCTACTCCCTCCGTCCCAAATTATAAGACGTTTTGGGCTTTTCATATAAATTAAGAAACTTAATTATTACTTTATTGGAAAGACAAATTATGTATAACTTTACAGTAATGCCCCTCATAATTATATAGGAGAGAGAAATTAAAAGAGTTGAAAGAATAAATAATAATAAATATTTGAGGGTATATTGGGGAATATGTCATTTATATTGCATTGGGAATGTAAGGTGACTTATAATTTGGGACAAATTTTTTTGGAAAAGTGACTTATAATTTGGGACGGAGGGAGTACATCATGGGAATTCACTACTACATACACTGCTACAACTTGCCAAACACACAAAACCTGCTGCAAATGGTACAAAAGTCCACAAAATCTTCTCAAATCCTGCGATATATTCACAGTAGTAGCAATAACACAGGATCCTCAGTTCACACACATACACCCTATAACAGATCAAAGACACATTTTTATTGAGGGCAGAGATTCAGTAAAAAAAATCGAAAACACACACCCTTTGTAAGGCAACAAAAACTCACCATTTGTTCTTCGATCCCTTCATCATTCTTCCAGAAGAAAAAAAAAGAATAACCTTCAAACTCCTCCCTCTTTTACCTTTCAACAACCAAAAGAAAACTCACTTTCCATCTCCATTCATTTTATCTCAACAACCGTAAAAATCACCAGCTCACCTACAACCCCTCCCTATTACAATTCCAATAAAACCCTCGTTTCCCTTCGTTCTCCCTCAGATCCATTATGGCGAGAGTTGTTGCTTCTTCCTTCACTCGCCTCTCCACGCATTTCACAATGCGCATTTTCTCCACCACCACTTCCGCCGCTGGCGCACTCTCAAAAGTTTCATCCCTCACATCCCGTCGTTTTATCCTCACCTTCTCAAACCCACTCGGCCTCCTTAACCTTAAAACTCCAAACATATATCGAACCATCATGGCCGAACAACACAAACCCACGCGAACCTCGCATTTCCTCCAACCCAACTGCTATCAAAACCCATACCAGTCCAGAAACCTCAGAATCAGAAAATGGAGTAGAGAGTGAGAAGAAGATGCGAAGTGGAATCGAATCACAACCGTTAGAAAGGCATCTCGCCAGAAAACCGCATACCACCACTGTTTGCCGTCGCAATCATACCGTGCGCGCGTCGTCTCTCGCTGCCGTCGTCGTCGCGAGAAGGAGATTCGAGAGTGAAGGAGAATCGCAGCGAAAGAAAAAAAGCCAACGCGAAATGAAAGAGAGAGATGATGGTGATTTGTTAAACCAACGTGTTTCTTTTTTGACCGTAATGATGCTGAAGATGGTTAAGTCACTTTTTTTTAGGTCATTTTGAAAGGTTGACCATGGGCCTTATACCTCTTGCCCATTTTTCAGCGCCCCCCATGGTCTTTTTGATACCATTTGTTTCTTTGGAAAGAGGGTGATGGGCTTCAAAAGCCCATATTAATTCCCTAATCACACATCCTTTTCAATCTGCACCCCATTTTTTAGAAAAAACGAGATTCTATTTAATTTTCAAATGACCTTTTTATTTTAAAAATTATTTCTATGATTTCTAATTTGTGTTTAAACTTAGGTTATTAGGTCTTTAATTTATGGTGTATTTTATTGACTTTTGGTTCCTAACCTTTGTGACTTACAGTTTACACATCTTTTGATTTTCGACTGTTTTTTATTTTCGGGACTATGATATAAAGAAATCACAATTGTTGTTGATTTATCGGAACCTATAAAATTGTGATGAGTATGAGGCCCACATTTTATTTTATTTGTGGTCAATGAAAATCTAAATCTTTATTTAGATGAGACCGATTTTATTTCCATTTCGAGCCCACTTGTCTTTATTATTTTGGGCCGATGATATTACAGAAATCACGACTTAGTCGATTTATCAAATTACTAAAAGTCGTGATATGTATGAGGCCACCTTCATTATTTTATCGGTCGATGAAAGTCAAATATCATAGATTATTGGTTTCTCGATTAAATCATGATTAAGACGAGACCGACTTTATTTATACTTCATTATGTATTTTCTTATATCCTCATTTTCATTTTTGACCGATGAAGTCTTTCTATTCACGAACGTTGTTAGCGAAGCGATGAACCTTCATTATTTCAAATCTGTAGTGAGTGATCATCGAGGTCTCTTTTTATACTTTGAGATCGTGATAGGTTACCTTCGACTAATCAACGAGAGTTTGTGATTTAAGACGAGGTCTTCACCTTTTCTTTTCGTGTGGCACGATTTCATCGGAGAATGATCTTCTATATCATTTCTCTATCGTGTCTTAACACAAAGATCAAATTGTGCATCCTCATATAGTATGGTCTTCCTCATAGACCGTACTACGACGGATTAGCACTACATTGGACCCGATTCATCGATCCAATAAATTAATCAACAATCACAAAATTTACTTCAGTCAATATATATATATATATCTTGATTTATTATTTATGTCGATTATTATCCTTGTTAATATTATCATTGTTCATATTTATATCTTGTGTATATTGTTCATTTTATTTGTTCACTTGAAATATACTAATAAATATCGAAACCCTAAAAGACTCAATTGACCGGACTGTGGTCACCATCTCGAGTTTTGGGACTGAGGACTTAGATTTAGGACCCATTGCCCTATGCTCTTGGAGTGGAGGTGTTGACGCTTGATCTTGGCTTGCCAGTGGCCCATCAGTGGGAAGTGTTTATGCACTATTCTGGTTAGATCTTTCTATCTCTTGCTATTTACATCGAAGCACTCATTTACTTTTGCTTGATGTCTATTTCTCTTGATACTTATATATATGTTTGCTTGACATTGTTTCTTAGCATGTTAGCATGATAAACATGATACTATGTGGTTACCATCATTCTTTGATTTATTATCATTTGATTTTGATGTTTTGATTATTACCATATTCATATTACTTTGTTCATACTATCTTGATTATACTTTTGTTCATAGTCATACTATATATATCATATTCATGCTTGATTCTTGACCCTCCTTCCAAAGGAAAGATCTTTACTTTGACTCCTAAGTCACAAACCTTTCCCATTTCATCCTTGGTCTCATAAGAGTTGTTTCCCTCATAGTTTAGTAATAGGATGGAGTTATCATGAACTCTATGTGATTATCACTATCATGAGAACTCACTTTACCTTTTACTCAGACATACAGAGTTATCATTAACTCTGTGTGGTTCTCACTATCATGAGAATTCACCTCCTCCCTTCATAACATAGACTTAGAGAGTTATCGTGGACTCTACGTGAGCTTATGCTCATTCCCTTTGGAACGTTGGCCATAGTCAATATTTCCTTTTCTTTCACCCTTAGTTAGGTGAACTACGGTTGCTCTGATTCTTTAGTCAGATACGTAGGCACAAGATGCGACGTCTTGGCGAGCAAACTTAGTGTACATACCCTTAGGTCTTTACCTTTAGCATTTATCTTAGCAAGCAAACATAACATAATACAAACTAAACAAGAGGTTCCTGTAGAGTACTACAGATACTTAGGGTGCTAATACCTTCCCTTTGTATAACCAACCCCCGAACCTTAGACCTCCCCCTTTAGGTTTTTTTAACGATCTTGAACCTTTCCTTTGGATAAATCAAAGTCGGTTGTAAAAGAAAATGATGTAAGTTAATTAATAGTTTGTTATCCGATTTTCACCGCAACAGAAATGGCGACTTCACTGGGGATGTATCCATTTTTGAGGGTTAAGCCCACCTTGTTTTGTTCATGTTATTTATGCTTGTTTGTTATACATGTACATATCTGTATATATATCTATATGACTGTTGTGCTTGGGTTTTCTGTATGCAGGGTTGCTACTTTTGAGTGGTGAGATAAGTCCTAACCCGGACTTGAGCGCACTTGTTATAGGACGATGGTATATTCAAGGAGGCTTTGAGGGAGTCGATTCCTGAAAAAGTTGACTTGAGACACCATCACTCAGTTGAGGCCCTCTTGAGAGTTTAGTCATGCTGAACGATTATATTCGTGAAAACGTTACTACTCTTGACCTAGGTGCCCATGATATTGAGAACCATAGTTACCAAACCCCACTTGGCCTTTTAGGATGTAGTGCGGTGACCATGATGAAGTCTATTTCTGAAATAGTTGTCACGCGATACTACACTCAGACGAGATTCTCTTGAGAATATTATTGATTACCAAGTCATTTGGGAAGTAGATAATATCCGAAAGATGGATTGTCGACTCTGGGAACTTTTTAGAACCCTGTTCTGCAGATGAAAACCCATAGTACACACCTTTTGGGACGGGTAGACCATGGCTCCATGCTTGTGATCTTCAAACTTAGGTCCTCCCTTGTTTGTGTGTGCATATCTGTGAATATCTGTATATGTTTGTTTGTGTGTGTCTGTGAATACCAGTGTACATATGTTTGTGCTTGTGTGTTTTTGAGTGTGCATATATCTATGTTTTGTGTGCCCGTGTTTTGTACATTGCATACATCTCATCGCATCCGTTGATGGTTTCAAGAAACTCAGACGTTCTTTTCTTTGCAAAGATCCTTAGAGATCACAGATTTTTAAAACAAAACTCTTCAGTTTTCCAAATGTTTGCAGCTCGCCTTTGAGTTCCTTGAAACCATTTGGCTTGCATTAGCATTACATTGTATTTGCATTGCATTTGCATTTCTCAACCTCGAGTCTCATTCGTCCTTTATCTGTAACCCAGCCGGCTTCTTGAAGCCATCTTTGGACCTGAAGTAGCTTTTGAAGTTGTCTTTTCCAGACTCGTCTGTTGTGACTACCATGCTGGGGCACAGAGGCATGCAACTGAAGACTTAGGGTACTCAGAAACAAGGTCCAGACTCTGCTTGACTATGAGAGGTTCTCATTCACGCCTCGAGGCATTCAGATCAGCAAACCTTCGCCTAATCAGGCAGGTTCATCAGACTCTGAGATGGAAGAAATTCCCGAGAGTATATGTGAGGATGATTCTCAGACGGATCTCGACAATCAACTCTGAAGATGACTCTCTCAGTTTGGCGAATCAAGAAGAAAAGCCCAATCCCCTGAAGCTGGAAATCTTTTGGTTATTTCAGCATTTTTGTTGTAGTTTTCTTTGCATGTTTGAATTTATATTTGCTTATAAGCATTGTTGTACTTTCAAATTGGCAAGATTAATGAATTGTTTATGCATCTTTTGATTAAGTCCATTCGTTTCACTCATTTACTTTTTATGTTTGTGAAAACAAACAAAAACAAAAAACAAAAAAAAAATTCCTTCCACTTATCAAACTGTTTGTTTAAGCAAAGATTGGGGAGGATGATGAAAATATTATCCATAATTGTTGTGGTATGCTTTCGATTAAACCCTGCCGAGGATGTAAGGCATTGTTTCAATTCCCAAACACTGGAGAAATAAGAAGATAATCCCTCGTTAACCCTTCGAGCCTAGAAGTAGGAGTTTTCTTTCTTTATACAAAAAACCCTTAAAATATCAACCTTGGGGCAGGGTAGTTCTCAGTTTAACTTGGTTACGCATTCGAACGCAAGCGCTTCATGCAAGACACCAGTCAGCTCCCTCAGATCAAATGAGTCGACATTATACAAGTTGTTCCTCCAAACAGCAAATAAGGAAGGATCGTCGAAAATCCTTAATCGAAGATTAAGCCGAGTCCCTTTCAAGGCAAAAGCCAAGAAAGATGGGAAGCCCAAAACTTCGCCTTATACAAAAAGGTTCGTACAACAATAAAAAAAGAGGTTATAATCTCAGCAAAAAAAAAAAGAAATCATAACCTTAACAAAGGAAAAAAGAGGTCATAACCTCAGCAAAAAAAAAAGAGGTCATAACCTCAGCAAAAAAAAAAGAGGTCATAACCTTAGCGAAGACAACAAAAGACAACCAAATTCTACAAGGGAGCAGTGACTACAAAGGTGTCACTGAGCTTAGGATTGGAGTTCATTACGAAGATGAGGTGGGTACCAAATAAACTTTGAGCCTTTATCCTTTGTTTCATAAAACCGTGAACCAGGCCACGTTACAACCCTTAAAAGACCTAATTGAGGTAAGGTTGTTTTGAAAGCATACTACAACAAGGTTGATTAACCTGACTCCTAATGATCTTTGCTAGTTGTGTGTGTTGATCACTTCATCTGTCATTCTGTAAATGACCAGATCCACTTTAATTTTGATTACTTAATCATTCCACTATGTGTGTTTCATCAATAAAACTTGATTTCAAAAGCTTGCATGAATTTTTGCACTGAAATTGCCAATTTTAAATGAACAATACTTGTTTGTGAAATGATTCAACATCAAAGGAATCCCGACAAATGCAGTCAGCTAGGGGATTCAACTTGATAAAGGAAGCTCAGTCAGGGGCAACCAAGCGGAATATTCTGCCAATCCACCATCTCAATAGCCAAGAATCATGGGGAGAAGATTTTCAAAAGTTCATAATATTGGGACAAGCCTTCTTGAGGTCATCTTACGACAAGTTTGGACTCCATCGACCCATCAACAGGAGCAAGTTTGTTCCCCAGTTGTTTCCACCATAGTTTAAAGAACTTTGTATTGCGAATACAGTTGAACTAGGGCAGTTATGTCAAGACTCATGGATCTCTTCAAGAGTTTGAAGACATTGAAGCATCTGGCATTTCAATTCTTCTGTAAAATCCTTTTAATAACTTATCCTCAAAGACCAGTCAATCAGAAGCAACTAGGTCGAGATTCGGTAAATCTCTAAAGGGACAATCAGTCTGGGGCATCTCTTTCACAGATCAATCAGTCTGAAGAACAAGTTCAAAGACTTTATTGTGCAGACGCTGTTAATCTTGGGCTCTGTACACTCCGGGATGAGTATAAACTATCAGATAACCTCCTCTTAGGCTTTGTGTAATGATCCTCCCATATGGAGTCAGTCATTCAGACAACCTCCTCTTAGGCTTTGTATAATGATTTCCACAAGTGGAATCCAGCCTCCTCTTAGGCTTTGTATAATGATTTTCCCCAGCGGAACCCAATTAACCTCTTAGCTTCAATCTTGGGCTTCGATCAAGACGCACAACTAGGTCAGGGACTTCGTCGTGCAAAGTCAGTTAATCAGGGGCAGTCAGGCTGAAATTCATAAATCTCTCCAAGAGTTTGAAGATATTGAAACACCTCGTATGCCAATTCTTCTGTAAAATCCTTTTGATGTATTCTTCTGACAGACCATGTACCCTGGGGCAGATGAGTTATGCAGAACTACTCAGCTTTTGTGGCGTCTCTGCCAGCTCCCAGTAAGGTGTCTCTTCAGCTAATCTTGGCACTTCCCAATGGATCTCTTCTCTCCAATGAAGAAACTAAACTCATGATGGTTTTCCTAGTGAAGTCAAGATGTTATATCAAGTGGAGTACTCTTTTCCCCAGAGAAGGACATAACCTTGAAGTAAAGCTACTTCACCCCCAGTGTTGGTCCAACCTTTTGAGTTTGGCTGGGTATCCTCGTCGAGATGTTTATTTCATCTCCAGTTTCGCTTCTTGTCTGTTTTGTCAGCATAAGCTTAAGCGTAGCATATTATCATTTTTGCTACATGTTTCTGGTGTTTACCTGTGTTGTTCACTTTGGCATTTATTTCCCCAAGTGACTGGGTTTGTCTATTCTCTCCAATAGAGTTGTCAGTCTTAGGTATAAAGTGCCCACTCTTTTCTGAATTCCCTATAGAGTTTGATTCTCGTGGATGATGGTTGGTTCAGTTATCTTTTCCACATGTGGATAAGATAAGTCCCCATTTGAGTTCATTCCCTCAATTGGAGTCTTGTTTGACCGTTTCTTTCTAGCTTGTTCCTAGATCGAACTTTGATCCCTGGCAGCTGTGGCTTCAAACCCATCTTGAACGTGCATTTATTTTGCACTGTGTCTCGCAGAAGAATCTTCTACAGATCCTCATTGAAGATAATTATTCCTCTGGTAGTGTTGTAATATCAACATCTCTTTGGAATTTATACCCAACAACAAGTATCATTCTCTTGGAGAAGCTTGTTCTTTCATGGAAATAAGTGGCAGTCTCTTATGAGAAACTTATCTATCTCTGGTTTTATGCAACCTCTTTGCAACCATAACAGGTATTGCCCAGGAAGTCTAATCTTCATTGATGCAACCCTGGTACCAATCTAGCTGATACTCAATCACCTCATTTGGATACCTAAAGTCCAGTAATCACTGGCACATTTTCTTTTTCAGGTCTCATAAGAACCTAAAGTCCAGTCATCACTGGCACCTTTTCTTTTTCAGATCTCATAAGAACCTAAAGTCCAGTCATCACTGTCACCTTTTCTTTTTTCAGGTCTCATAAGAAGCTAAAGTCCAATTAACGTTGGCACCGTCTTTGGTTTGAATCGAGTCACCTTAGGCTTTTAAGATCTTGTTCTTGTTTAAATCGTGTCAAACTTGAACCAAGTCCTTGTTCGAATCGTGTCGGACATTGTCTCTTGTTTTAAGATCTTGTTCTTGTTTGAATCGTGTCAAACTTGAACCGAGTCCTAGTTCGAATCGTGTCGAACATTGTCTCTTGTCTTAAGATCCCGTTCCTGTTTGAATCGTGTCAAACTTGAACCCAAAGTCCAATTATCGTTGGCACAGTCTTTGGTTTGAATCGAGTCACCTTAGGCTTTTAAGATCTTGTTCTTGTTTGAATCATGTCAAACTTGAACCGAGTCCTTGTTCGAATCGTGCCGGACATTGTCTCTTGTTTTAAGATCTTGTTCTTATTTGAATCGTGTCAAACTTGAACCGAGTCCTTGTTCGAATCGTGTCGAACATTGTCTCTTGTCTTAAGATCCCGTTCCTGTTTGAATCGTGTCAAACTTGAACCCAAAGTCCAATTATCGTTGGCACCATCTTTGGTTTGAATCGAGTCACCTTAGGCTTTTAAGATCTTGTTCTTGTTTGAATCATGTCAAACTTGAACCGAGTCCTTGTTCGAATCATGTCGGACATTGTCTCTTGTTTTAAGATCTTGTTCTTGTTTGAATCGTGTCAGACCTGAACCGAGTCCTTGTTCGAATCGTGTCGGACATTGTCTCTTGTTTTAAGATCTTGTTCTTGTTTGAATCGTGTCAAATTTGAACCGAGTCCTTGTTCGAATCGTATCGAACATTGTCTCTTGTCTTAAGAGCCCGTTCCTGTTTAAATCGTGTCAAACTTGAACCCAAAGTCCAATTATCGTTGACACCGTCTTTGGTTTGAATCGAGTCACCTTAGGCTTTTATTTCAGTTTGTCCTGCTTGAATCGTGTCAAACTTGAACCTAAAGTCCAGTCATCGCTGGCATCCTCCATAAACGGAATCATATTTGTTATCTCAACCAGTTCTGGTACATTTTTGATTCATTAACCTCATTCACAGCCAAAAGGTCCAGTCACCTTTCATCATCTAACGCAGAGTTTACCTCTGTCTTTTCTGGCTTTTCTTGAAGATCCCGTTTGAACTCTTCAGTATAGGAAATCCCCAGGAAATCTTTGTAGGATGTCTATCCTTTTATTTCAAACTGATCCCCTGTGGCGATCATGTCTTCTTTCTGGTCTCATGCCCAGTAAGAATGTGTCTTTTCCCTAATATCGTCCGGTTACTTTTGAACCGCGTCGTCTACCTCCCTGGATCTTTCCCCAGTGGAGAACACCTCTTTGGTGTCCTATCTACAGTAAGAACTTGTAGGGTTTCCCCTCAGTTTTTCTATCCCCAGTGTTTCCTTGGAGTGTCCCCAGTAAGTCTCTTTTGTCTGTTAGCTTGTATCCCCAGTGAGTTTACCTCATGGATACTAACCTTCATCCTTCCCCGGTGTTATCCACCTGTGTGTGTTTGCTTTCGTTGTTGATTGCATTTTTACACCATTATGGCATCATATCATCATACTAGTTCATCGCATGTCCGCATCTTAGACTAGTTATGTCCATATCATTGCATATCAACGTATCTAAGGGCAAACTTTTCGGTTATCTATATTTAAATATCTTGCACCATAATTTCCATCTCTCATGTCATCCGGTGAAGATATTTAAATAGGGGCAACTGTTGCACTCCAAATTTTACCCTCAGATCCTCTGATCATTTTCATATCAGTTTAAATCGGCCATTTTTGCATTTTTTAGTTAAACGTCTTTAATCTTGTATTTTAAGCCAATTTTTATCATTCCATGTCATCTTATTATTATTATTTTTATTTTAGGGTTATTCAAATAATTTGTCTTAGATTATTTAATTTTAATTTAGTTTAATTTCAATTTTTTAAACTAGTTCATTTCCATTTAACTTCTTTTAGATATAGTTTATTTTACCTTAGTTCAAATTTAATTTAGTTTATTTGTAAGTTTTAGTATATTTGTCAATTTAATTTTTAATTCTATTTTAACCTTTATTTTATGTCTAGTTTAATTTAGATTATCTTTAACTTAGCTTTTATTTTTAGTCTAGTCCTAATTAGATTAATTTTCATTTAATTTACTTTTAATTTTAGTCAAATTTTATTAATTAGCTTAAGTTTATTAATTGTAATTTTCACTTTAATTCTAAGTGTTAACTTTAACTTTAAATTTTAGTCTAATTTTAATTAGTTTAATTTTTAATTAACTTAGTTAATTTTAATTCTTATTATAATTTTATTTTTTATCTTGATTTTTAAATCAGTTAATTCAATTAATTTTCTGGTTTCATAAAAATAGAAATTACAAAAAGAGAGGTCCCTAACTTGCATTCTTGTTACACAAACCAAGTTCATTTTGAACTAATTCTTGAGCTAATCCAAGTACACTCCGCTGACTTTTTTTCCACCAATATCCATACAGCTTGCCAAACACACCTCCCTACTGCAAATAGAAAAATCGTACAGGCCTAGCACCCTTCAACCTACATCATGGGAATTCACTACTACATACACTGCTACAACTTGCCAAACACACAAAACCTGCTACAAATGGTACAAAAGTCCACAAAATCTTCTCAAATCCTGCAATATATTCACAGTAGTAGCAATAACACAGGATCCTCAGTTCACACACATACACCCTATAACAGATCAAAGACACATTTTTATTAAGGGCTGAGATTCAGTAAAAAAAAATCGAAAACACACACCCTTTGTAAGGCAACAAAAACTCACCATTTGTTCTTCGATCCCTTCATCATTCTTCCAGAAGAAAAAAAAGAATAACCTTCAAACTCCTCCCTCTTTTATCTTTCAACAACCAAAAGAAAACTCACTTTCCATCACCATTCATTTTATCTCAACAACCGTAAAAATCACCAGCTCACCTACAACCCCTCCCTGTTACAATCCCAATAAAACCCTCGTTTCCCTTCGTTCTCCCTCAGATCCATTATGGCGAGAGCTGTTGCTTCTTCCTTCACTCGCCTCTCCATGCATTTCACAATGCGCATTTTCTCCACCACCACTTCCGCCGCTGGCGCACTCTCAAAAGTTTCATCCCTCACATCCCGTCGTTTTATCCTCACCTTCTCAAACCCACTCGGCCTCCTTAACCTTAAAACTCCAAACATAAATTGAACCACCATGGCCGAACAACACAAACCCACGCGAACCTCGCATTTCCTCCAACCCAACTGCTATCAAAACCCATACCAGTTCAGAAACCTCAGAATCGGAAAATGGAGTAGAGAGTGAGAAGAAGATGCGAGGTGGAATCGAATCACAACCGTTAGAAAGGCATCTCGCCAGAAAACCGCATACCACCACTGTTTGCCGTCGCAACCATACCTTGCACGCGTCGTCTCTCGCAGCCGTCGTCGTCGCGAGAAGGAGATTCGAGATTGAAGGAGAATCGCGGCGAAAGAAAAATAGCCAACGCGAAATGAAAGAGAGAGATGATGGTGATTTATTGAACCAGCGTGTTTCTTTTTTGACCATAATGATGCTGAAGATGGTTAAGTCACTTTTTTTTAGGTCATTTTGAAAGGTTGACCATGGGCCTTATACCTCTAGCCCATTTTTCAGTGCCCCCCATGGTCTTTTTGATACCATTTGTTTCTTTGGAAAGAGGGTGATGGGCTTCAAAAGCCCATATTGATTCCTTAATCACACATCCTTTTCAATCTGCACCCCATTTTTTAGAAAAAACGAGATTCTATTTAATTTTCAAATGACCTTTTTATTTTAAAAATTATTTCTATGATTTCTAATTTGTGTTTAAACTTAGGTTATTAGGTCTTTAATTTTTGGTGTATTTTATTGACTTTTGGTTCCTAACCTTTGTGACTTACAGTTTACACATCTTTTGATTTTCGACTGTTTTTTTATTTTCGGGCCTATGATATAAAGAAATCACAATTGTTGTTGATTTATCGGAACCTATAAAATTGTGATGAGTATGAGGCCCACATTTTATTTTATTTGTGGTCAATGAAAATCTAAATCTTTATTTAGATGAGACCGATTTTATTTCCATTTCGAGCCCACTTGTCTTTATTATTTTGGGTCGATGATATTACAGAAATCACGACTTAGTCGATTTATCAAATTACTAAAAGTCGTGATATGTATGAGGCCACCTTCGTTATTTTATCGGTCGATGAAAGTCGAATATCATAGATTATCGGTTTCTCGATTAAATCATGATTAAGACGAGACCGACTTTATTTCTACTTCATTCTGTATTTTCTTATATCCTCATTTTCATTTTTGACCGATGAAGTCTTTCTATTCACGAACGTTGTTAGCGAAGCGACGAACCTTCATTATTTCAAATCTGTAGTGAGTGATCATCGAGGTCTCTTTCTATACTTTGAGATCGTGATAGGTTACCTTCGACTAATCAACGAGAGTTTGTGATTTAAGACGAGGTCTTCACCTTTTCTTTTCGTGTGGCACGATTTCATCGGAGAATGATCTTCTATATCATTTCTCTATCGTGTCTTAACACAAAGATCAAATTGTGCATCCTCATATAGTATGGTCTACCTCATAGACCATACTACGACGGATCAGCACTACATTGGACTCGATTCATCGATCCAATAAATTAATCAACAATCACTAAATTTACTTCAGTCAATATATATAACGATTAAACATGCATAAACAAACAAGACAATAAACATTATAACGATTAAACATCTAAACATGCCTAAATATTACAACCATCAAGACAATATCTGCTTGTCCGTACATCATCATAACACAATCATAATCGTTTTTTACAGCTTTTCAAGACATGGTATCTCCATCTTTAACAAGCCTTTCAATTCTTCTAATCTTTTCACCTTCAGCAATTTCCCCTTTTAACCATCTCACCAGACTTCTTTAAAAATGCTCGAATGTCACTGTGTTTCACAATCGAATTTTCAACGGAGGCTTTATTACCGAAAAAACACCATTGAGCATCTCTTTTGACAAGAGGAGTATTTGAATTGGTAAAATACACCATTTTTTATGAAATTTTTTAGAGTGAAATGATTAAATGGATGTAGATGATCTGAGAACTAGAGATACCCACACAATGCTATATATAGAAAATTTAAAAATAATAAAATATTCCCCTTCTCAGCCAATGGATGGCCGAGTTTCTTCATGCAATTATTGATTTGTAATTGATAAAAATAAATTAAATTATAATATACATAAAATATTAAAATTGTATTAATTGATAATATGAATTAAATTTTAATAATGTTTTATACAAATATTTATTATAAAATTATTTTTATTACTAAATAAATAGAAATATTTTATTTTATTATAATATTAATTAAAAAATTAGTTATTATTTTTTTAATATTATTATATTATTTAAATCACTTTTAAACAATTTACACAATTTTGATAATACTAATGAAATACAAATTATATTATTTATAATATTAATTATATTATAATATAGTATAAGTTTTATATATTTTAAATATTAAAAAAAATAAAAACGGATCTTCAATTACTCGGCCAACCATTGATGGAGCTCATGCATGCGTAATATGCTTTTCATTGGATCGTTCATGAGTTGGCCTAGCCCATGAAAAAATGTGGCATTCTAGTTTTTTTTTTTAACTTGTGACATTTTAATACTTTATTTTCAAATAAGCTGGTAAAAAAAGTCAATTTAATCATTGATTTTAGTCTGTAAGTGAAATTAAAATCATTTCAATCCAATGTACTTATATGTCTGTCATTACATAAGAGACACATATTTTAAACTGTTATAATACTATAACACCTCGATAAAAAAAACCTATATCGTCAACCTACATTAACAAAACCGAGCTTTTAGCGGCTTCATAAGACCTTCTTGCAGTCAAAGGAATTTACCATGAACTGGGAGTAGCTACCTTGGCTGAATAACTATAATTTCCTCCTCTCCCTCTTCCTCCATTTCTTCTTCTGCGATTCATCTTATAATCATTATTACAATGCTGATATGCATGGCTCTTCTCTCCCCTTCTGTTATATCCTCCCCAATTTATGCTCCTGCCATTTCTTGCTTGATACTTATTTTGCAAATCAGTAACATAGTGCTCCTGTGGAATCCACCTTTGAGAATCATTCTGTTCCCAAGAGTTGGTGTCAATATTTTCATGCTTGCTTGATCCCCATCCCTCGGCAGCAAAATTTGGTTCCTGAGGCTTTGTTACTTCTTCGTCTTCATCCCCCCATCCAGTAGGTGTGATTTCCCATCCATGATCGAGAGGATTGTCCACAATCTCCGTCTCCTGCTGGCTCTTTTCCTTCATTTTACGTCTGGCCTCTATTTCTCTATCCAAATCCAGATAGAGTTCTGGATCAACACTTGCATCCCAATCTATTTCATCGATGTACATGTCCGGATCAGGCAACGGAATGTCGCAGGGATAGCCGTTGATCTCAGCCCAAAACCTGTTCTTTGCATCGTGAAAAGCCTGTTTGACAGCAGAGTCTTCCCACTTCATCACATCGGAATGCGATTCCATATACCTTTTGCCTTCTAAAAACCTTCGCCATGGAACTTGACCTACCGTAGTACAAAACTTCTTTTCCCATAAAGGTACTCTTGAATACCTATTATCTGTGAACCAAAACAATTAAACAGAATAAAAAAAAAAAGAACAAACCCAAATGAAAGAAAGAAAGGAAAAATAAAAAGAGACTTTACCCAAAGGTGGTTTTCCGTAATAAGTTGAGGATCTCCGGTGAACAACTTGACAATCACTGATCCTTTGGTTTTTTATCCAACTAGCCATTTCAATAAGCAAGAGAAAACAGGATGATGGGATGCGTTGGACACAATGACAGAAGTAGTTCTCTGAGGTTTATTTAGATTTGTACAGCTCGGTATTTATAGGAAGATGTTCTTACTTTTGTTTTTTGTTTTTGGAAATCTTATTACTTTTTGGTTCTAAATAGAAATTGTTTTTAATTAATAAGATTTCCTAAAATCAGATTCTTAGATTTGTAAAGTAATGAATGTATTTATGAGATTTTAAAAACAAATGCATGTATATGAATTTCTTTATGTTTATTCTATCTCAATCATTTTACCAATAAAAAAAATTCTATATCAATCAATTAATCCCATCGCTTCACATACTGTCTTTATATTTTTTTTGATATGCAAACTTGTATTAAAAAGAAGAAAAGAGGGATTCTCCAACCCAATAAAAAAGATAAACAAATCGAACGAGCATACCAATCTTCCCAGCTTGCTACGAAAAAGCATTGATTCCCCATGCATGGCATGGAAGCCCATAACAACTAACCCAAATGAATCTATCAGTGTCAACATCTTCTGGTTTCCAAGGTTTAACGTCACTAAACCACTTATCAATCCAAACCCTAGCTTCTTGAATAAAAAGTCCTATATCTCCATCCAAAACATCTTCTAACTGACACAAATTAGGTCCAATAGGGGTTGCTCTAACGTTGAAGTACCCTTCTTCATTAAGCGCATGTTGGATATTTGACAGAATACCATCATCAAGCAATACACCAGTATAAGCTTTCTCAAACCTAACAATATCCTCCTTGTCCACTTTGAGATGGATAGGTTTATGGATGGTAACCTTTCTAGCCTCCCTCCCGGTGTCATTAATAACATCATGATTGCTCCTATTCTCAAATACATTCGTAGACTGCGCAACCGTTTGAGCGAAAGACTTACCAGGGATAGTAACCTTTCTCAACAAACACTTCATGATTAAATCTTGGAATGTTAGCAAACAACTTTTTTCCTTGAAGCTGGACATTATCAAGTTTCACTGCCATAATACGGGCAGCATAGATCTTCCCGAACTTAGCAAATCCAAACCTCTTCCCTCTTATATTCCTCCTAGCAAGTATGACCACTTCCGAAATCAAACCGTATGCTCTGAACACTTCAAACATATCTCTAGCCTCCATGTTGTCAGGGAATTCTGTGAAATAGAAGGATGTAATGGATTCTCCCGTGAAATGTTAGTTGAAATAAATAAATAAATATTTATCTGTGTGTTATTTGAAATATGTAAATAGAAAAATAGTTATTCTGAATATTAATATAAGTATTCATCCTTAGAAATATTACAAAAATTCAAATTAATAAAATGATTAAAAATATTAAAAATTTAAAATATACACAAATTTAAAAAAATTAATAAAACATAAACTCTAAATATAATTAATCATGTTGAAATATATTGATTAACATATAATTGAATCACTATTAAATTGATTGATTATTATTTAATTTTAAATACTTAAATTATGTAAAAAACTAATTGATTATTTAATTTGAATTAATTAAATATTTTAATAATTAATTAAATTATTATTAATAAATTAATTGATTATTATTTAATTTGAAATAATACATATTTTTTTTATGTTATTTATAATAATTAAATAATTAAATAAATTAATATTTATTCTAAACTATTAATTAAGTATTCATGATTAAACATATTAAAAAAAAATGGGTTAAATAGTGTTTACCCCCCTGTCATATAGGCGTGTTTTGGTTTACCCCCCTTAAGAAATTTTTTTTTTATTGCCGCCTCAACTTTCTCATATTCCATTGCCAAAGACCCTGATGCATCCATGGGCTGCAGATTCCGTGACGTGGCGTGTTGACCTTGCTGACTGGGTATGAGTTGACTGCCATGTGGAATTTTATATTTATTTTTTTAATTCTTTAATCTTTATTTTTTACTTTTTAATTTTTTTTCGTATTATTTTTTTAAATTATTTTTATTAATATTTTTTTTTATTATTTTTATTAATATTTTTTTTTTAATTATTATTTTAAAAATTTTATTAATTGGGCCAAGACCAATGAACTTAAGCCCATTTTCAACACCTCTTTTCTCACCAATTTATTCTTCTTTTGATTGTTAGTGTCCAAGATAAGTATATAAACACTTACTTATCTACTTCCATTTCTGATGTGGGACAATATCACCACACAATATCCATCAAATTATCCACTAAGACCCGTATAAACTTGGAATTAGTGAGATCAAGCAAAGGTGTTTTAGCAGAAGTTAATGGAATTTGGGAGCACAATCTTGATAGGCATAAATTTCATTCTGTTTGCCTTTACAGATGGTTTTCAACATCTCACCATACCTCCTTCAAGTAACCCGCAAATAACAGGTCCTCACCATCCAGATTTTTGATTGCTGCAAGACAAATAAAGATGGCGTTAACGAAAACCAAATAGGATCAGACATAATCAAGCCAGTTGTGATGAAAAGAGAAAGAAAAAAACAAGTCACAAACATGCCGGCACGAAAACGAAAATAAATCGGACAGGTTGCAAACATGTTTGAAACTAAAAAGAAAGTAACATTATCATCTTCAAACCATACTCACAGCAGCTTAGATACTTTCCAAAACCAAATCATAAACATGTCCCGACACATTTTGAATCCTTTCTAAAACAATACTTTGCAGAACTCAACGACAATAAATTATTTTCACACAATCAAGATTTGAGATGGCTATAAAAAAAAGGGAAGAATCATAGAGCAGGGGGAGAAGAAAGTCGCAGCTTACACATACGCATTGAGAGAAAAAAAAACTCTTACATTTACACAGAAAAACCAGCATCATCCGAAAATCACACATTCACAGTGTTGTACCCCAAATTTTACCCTCAGATCCTCAGATCATTTCATATCATCTTAAGTTGGTTTTTTTTTTGTTTTTAGTTAAACATCTCATTAATCGTGCATTCTAGTCGGTTTTTGACACTTCCTTGCCATTTTCTTCTTTGTTTTATTTTATTGTTATTTAGACCTTTTTCGTAGCTTATTTAAATTTAATCTAGTTTTAAATCCAATATAGTACTTTTTAAAGTTAATTCATTTCCAACTTAATTATTTTAAATTTAGCTTATTTTACTTTAGTTTAAATTTGATTCAGTTTATTTGTAATTTTTAGTGTAATCGTAATTTATTTTAATTTTCGTTTAATTTTTATCTTAGTCTAGTCAAATTAGATTAATTTCTTTTTTAAATTTACCTTTATTTCAATTTTAATTTATTTAGTTTAAGTTTAGTAATTTAATTTTATTGTAGTTTGATTTTAATTTAAACCATCTTTATAGTTTTTATCTGATTTGTTTTTTTTACAGCTTAATTTTATTGAAATTCAATTTTAATTTTCTTATTACAAAATACCAAAAAATATATGTTTTTCATTCTTTTGCACTTCTAATTGTCTTTTAGTTAAAACCCAAACCAACTTGCTTTGTAAACTTTTCTGCTACAGCACACACAGCATCCTGCTATCTCTATAATCTGCAACTCTTCTACTTTTCTATACTCTTCCAGCCTGTTCAACCAGTACAACAAATCTCTGCTACACAAAAAGATCTCCAAATCGTACAATTTCACATTAACCTAAACACGCCACCCTGCAAAAAGCCTGCAACGAGAACAACAACTCAAAGCAACACGATAACTTGGATGTGCACTAAACTTGTAAAAGAAGTTTGTGAATGGTTTTAAAAAAACAAAAGGAGGGAGAGAACATGGAGACAAAGGGAAACATAAAAAAAAACCTTTAATATTTCTTCCACAAACCATCACTCTTCAACTCACCTTTAAAAGGCTCACAGACATCATCCAATTTCAGAGACAATAAGAGAAACCTGCACCAACTTGCACCTGAAACTAAACAACAGTTCTTCAACAACCCAACATAATCGTTTCCTTCAATCCCCCGTAGCTCACATTCTCCCTCTATTTTCCATCAATCGATAACCTTCAAACATTTCCAAAAGCAAACCCAACCAGAAATCAGAAACGGAAGGAGATGAAAAGAACAAGTTTTCACAAACAACAAATCACCTCCAAGCTTCAACATCAATCGCTCCATAAAACCAAACTCACCTTCCTCCTATAACTTCAATTCACAATCAACCAAAACCTATCTTCCAACCTCTCCTTCTCCCTCCGCCGTTGGCTCCGCCTTCAACCTTATTTTTCACAAAACACGCTCCCTCCTCCGTGCGTCCATCAACAATCGCTCGTGACACTACGATTCACCCACAAAATCCACGCCGCCAGAAAAGGACCACGAGAGAAATGAGAGAACCGAGAGTTGCCGGGAATCGAAGCCATCTGCGAGAGAGAAAGGTTGGTGATGAGACCCGAGAGAACTTCGCGAGGAATCATATCCTAAATAGAGAGAGGTCGATCGTGGAAGTTACGAGAGTGAGAGTGAAAAGCGGAACAGTTAGAGAGACTGAGAAGAAGCGAACGGATTCGCGGCGAGAATGAAGGAGAAAGGTGAGGAATCGCGAGAAGGGAAGAAGTGGACAACGACTGTGCTAGGGTTGTTCCAATTTTTTTGAGTAAACTGAGTTGAGTTGGGTCTATTTTTGACCCACTACAAATCCATCGGCCCATGTTGCTTTAATTTTTAATTTTAATTTTTATGTTTTATTTATTTATTTTATTTTAACAATTTTGTTCATTATTGTGTTAACTTTTTATTATAGATCTTCTTAATCATCTTTACTAATATTTTTTAACTATTATTTATTAATTATTATTATTTTCGTTAAAAAAATTTGTTAATATTGTTTTTGTTGATAACTTTTATTAATAATCTTGTTAATTATCATATTTTTGTTAATATTTCATTAGATATTTTGCTAATTATCTTTAAAAATTATTTTGTTTTCTCATTATTTTTTGTTATCATTTTGTCTAGATTTATTTTATCTTTTCATTTCTACCTTGATTTTTATTTGGATTTGTATTTCGGTTATTTGGGTCAATGATATCATAAAAATCCTAACTTTGTTGGTTATTTCAAATCAATAAGTTTTGATTAGTATGAGGCCATATTTTTCTTTTCTGGTTGGTCAATGAAAGTTTAAAAAAAAGATTATCGATTTTACCGATTAAATCTTGAGTTAGACGAGACTAATTTTATTTTCGCTTCGATCCCATTTTCCTTATTTTTGGGCCGATGATATCACAAAAATCATGACTTAGTCGATTTATTCAAATTACTAAAAGTCTTGATAAATATGAGGCCGTTTTATTTTATTTTTTAGCTCGTTGGTCAATGAAAGTCAAACATCAAGATTATCATTTTTCGATTAAATCTTGATTAAGACGAGACCGACTTTATTCTCACTTCATATCGCATCTATTCTTTTATCTTCATTTTCATTTTCGATCGATGAAGTCTTTCTATTCACGAATGTTGTTTATCGAAGCGATCAACCTTCATTATTTCAAATCTGTAGTGAGTGATCATCGAGATCTCTTTCTATACTTTGGGATCGTGATAGGTTACCTTCAAATAATTAACGAAAGTTTATGATTAAGACGAGATCTCCACCTTTTCTTTTCGTGCGACACGATTTCCTTGGAGAATGATCCTCAATATCACTTCTCCATCGTGTCTTAACACAAAGATTGAACTGTGCATCCTCCTATAGTATGGTCTTCCTCATAGACCGTGCTACGACGGTTTAGCACTACATTGGACCCGATTCATCGATCCAATAAATTAATCATTAACCACTAATTTTACTTTCAGTCAGTATATCTTGGTTTATTTTTATTATATCTTGTTCATATTATCTTGATTATATTATTTTTCATATTGTTCATATATATCATAGCCATACTTGTTCAGCTGACCCTCCCGTCCAAAGGAAAGTTCTTTTATTTTGACTCCTAAGTCAATAAACCACTCACATTTCATCTTTGGCCTCCTAAGAGCCATTTTCCTCATAGTTTAGTAATAGGATAGGGTTATCGTGAACTCTATGTGATTCTCACCATCATGAGAACTCACTTTCCCTTTACTTAGACTTATAGAGTTATCGTGAACTCTATGTGATTCTCACCATCATGAGAACTCACTTTCCCCTTTTAACTTAGACTTAGAGAGTTATCGTGAACTCTAAAATGAGCTTATACTCATTTCTCTTTGGAACTTGGACCACAGTCAATGGTTCCTCTTTCACCCCTTAGTTAGGTGAACTACGGTTGCTCTGATTCTTTAGTCAGATACGTAGGCACAAGATGCGACGTCTTGGCGAGCAAACTAGTGTACATACTCTAAGGTCTTTACCTTATCTTAGCATAGATATCTCAGCAAGAAAACATAACATAACATAAACTAAACAAGAGGTTCCCGTAGAGTACTACGGACGTAGAGGGTGCTAATACCTTCCCTTTGCCTAACCAACCCCCGGACCTTAGATCTCCCCCCTTTAGGTTTGTTTTAACGATCTTGAACCTTTCCTTTGGATAAATCAAAGTCGGTTGTAAAAGAAATATGACGCAAGTTAATTAATAGCTTGTTATCCGATTTTCACCGCAACAGAAATGGCGACTTCACTGGGGATTTATCTTTTTGAGGGTTAAGCCCACCTTGTTTCGTTTATGTTATTTATGATTGCTTGTTATACTTGTACATATATCTGTATATATCTGTATACTTGTTTTGTTTGGGTTCTTCTGTGCGCAAGGTGCTACTATTGAGTGGTGAGATAAGTCCTAACCCGGACTTGAGTGCACTTATGATATGATAGTGGATATAGTCAAGGAGACTTTCAGGGAGTCAAATCCCAAAAGAGTTGACTTGAGATCCCACACTCAGTTTAGGCCCTCTCGGAGTTGGTATATGTTGAACGAGCAATCGTGAAGGCGTTGCCACTTCAACCTTGATGCCAGGGATACTGATGACCTTTAGTTACCCTTACCCCCACTTGGCCTTTTAGGATGTAGTGCGGTGACCATGAGGGAGTCTATTTCTGAAATGGTTGTCACGCGATACTACACTCAGACGAGATTCTCTTGAGAATATTATTGATTACCAAGTTAATTGGGAAGTCGATAATATTCGAAAGATGGATTGTAGACTCTGGGAACCTTTTTAGAACCCTGTTCTGCAGATGAAAACCCATAGTACATACCTTCTGGGATGGGTAGACCATGGCTTCATGCTCGTGATCTTCAAACCTAGGCCCTCTTTTGTTTGCGTGTGCATATCTGTGAATATCTGTATATGTGTGTGTTTGTGCACACGTTCATCCATTCATAATAGCCTTTTGGTTTCAAGGAACTCATATGCTCTTTCCTTTGCAAAATCAAAAGAGATCATGGCTTTCAAAACAAAACTCTTCAGTTTTCCAAAATGTTTGCAGCTCGCCTTTGAGTTCCTTGAAACAACTTGGCTTGCGTTAGCATTGCATCACATTTGCATTTGCATTGCATTTGCATTTTCTCAGCCTTGAGTCTCATCCACCCCCTGCCTGTAACCCAGTTGACTTCCCGAAGCCATCATTGGACTTAAAGTAGATTTTGGAGGATCATGAACTCAGAAGAGCATAACCAGTTTGTAACCAGAGCGGATTTCGACTTGTTGAGAGACCAGTCGAATCAGATTGTGGCAGCCTTGGCAAAGAGAGATGACAGTATTCAGGGTATGTCTTTGGAATGCAACTGAAGACTGTAACGTGCTCAGAGACAAGATTCAGACTCTGCTTGACTCCAATATGTTCTCGTTCACGCCTCAAGGCATCCAAATCAACAATCCTTCACTTAATCAGGCAGGTTCATCAGACTCCGAGATGGAAGAAATTGCTGAGAGTGGATGTGACAATGATTCTCAGACTGATCTCGACAAACAATTCTGAAGACGGTTATCTCAGCTTGGCAAATCAAGAAGGAAATTCCAGTTCCCCGAAGCCGGCAAACTTTTGACTGTTTAGCATTTTGTTGCTTTTTCTTTGCATATTTGAATCTATTTTTGCTTATAAGCTTTGTTGTACTTTCAAATTGGCAAGATTAATGAAGTGTTTATGCATCTTTAGATTAAGTCCATTCGTTTCACTCATTTGCTTTTATGTTCGTGAAAAAAACAAAAAAATATATCTTTATCTTGTTTCTTCCCACTTATCAAACTGTTTGTTCAAGCAAAGATTGGGGAGGATGACGAAAATATTATCCTTATTTGTTGTGGTATGCTTTCGATTAAACCTTGCCGAGGATGTAAGGCATTGTTTCAATTCCCAAACACTGGAGAAATAAGGAAGATAATCCCTCGTTAACCCCTTCGAGCCTAGAAGTAGGAGTTTTCATTCTTTACACAAAAAAAACCCTTAAATCTCAACCTTGGGGCAGGGTAGTTCTTAGTTTAACTTGGTTACGCATTCGAACGCAAGCGCTTCATGCAAGACACCAGTCAGCTCTCTCAAATCAAATGAGTTAGCGTTTGTACAAGTTATTCCTCCAAGCTACAAATAAGGAAGGATCGTCAAGAAATCCTTAATCTAAGAATAAGCCGAGTCCCTTTCAAGGCAAAAGCCAAGAAAGATGGGAAGCCCAAAACTTCGCCTTATACAAGAAGGTTTACATAAAAATCAAGAAAAGAAGAGGTCTCAAAACCTCAAACAGAAAGAAGAGGTCTCAAAACCTCAACAAAAGACAAGAAGATGTCTCAAATCCTCAATGAAGAAAAGAAGAGGTCTCAAAACCTCAGCAATAAAGGATAACCGAATGCTGTAAGGGAGTAATGACTACAAAGGTGTCTGAATCATCAACTATTGTTGTACCCTAAATTTTTACCCTTAGATGTCATCCAGCTTTTGCGCATCTTAGGAGCATCTCTGCAATTATTTGGGCTAACCCTTATCTTGTAGTTTGTGTCTTTATGTTCAAATTAAGTTTACCTATCATCGTGAAGCTCCACAAGTTGTTTGAAGTAAGTCAAGTCAACAACAGATCTCCAACACCAGAGCTTTGGAATTAGGGTTTTATCCTGAAGGAATCGTTAAGTATTGGCTCTATCAAATCAAGATTCGTATGGATCACTTACCATATAATGCCATCTACATCCAAGAGATATCATTTAACAAAAATTCAAGGTCTATGGGTTCTCAACAAGCGGAATTTGAGCCTCAGTCCCACTGTATCTCAAAGTCAGGGTTTCTGTGACGCCTATCAGCCAACAACTTTGATTTCTCGTCAAGATGATCTCCTAAAAACTAATCATTGATTCTATTGGTTTACCAACATCCTCGAGAGTCTCCTAAGACCTTTAGTTGGGAAGGAAGAAACAAATTCACAAGGATCGACCTCAGTGCGTTCACAGGCGTAATTAGGGTTCGACTGAAACCCTAATCTTTTGGAATCTTGGATCAATTGAAGTGTTAATGGCTCTAATCATCATATATTATCCCATGAAGTATTAAAAGCATCCACACCAAGTTTCATGAGGTTTCTTGCAAGATAAGTAGGGTTTTGGTCGCGAAAGGCTCCGTATATGGCATTTTCCCCCTAATAGCTCGATTTGAAATAACCATAACTCCTCAACCGTGCACTCAAATTTAGCGAATCAAGGCTCATTGGAAAGCTTTCATCAAGATCTTTAATTCTTTCCATATGACTTTTTGCCTAAAAATGCTTGGATTTTGAGTTATGGAGCTTACAAGGCGTTTTGGCCCGACACTTAGAAAATTTTTCAGCCCTTTTCATCACTCCTTTCCTCAACTTTGACACCAATTTTCACCAACTTCCATTTGGATTCAAGTCTCGAGTCTCAAATGAAAGTTGTAGAGCTTGTTGAGAGCTTTCCAACCATATGTGGAACATCTCCATAGGACAAACCATTCTCAAGTTATGGGTCGTCAAAGTAGGGCACTTGAAATTGTCAAATTTCAATAACTTAGAATTTTTTTAAGTTCTTTTGGCAGATTTGGGGACACGACTTGTGAGGGATTTTTATACCAATTCAAGGCGTTATTTCAATTACTTTCCAACATCAACATTGAAGTATCATCCAAGAACTTTCATTTGAACCCAAGAGCATTAAAATTGGATCATTAAGTTAGGAAATATCTTGTGAACAATATGGCCATACGAGCTAATTTTTGCACCAAGAACATCATGTTTTGAATTCAAATTTTCTTTCCCCTCTCTCCAAAAGCAATGATCTGATCCTATTAGTATTCCATAACCCGTGCAAGGCAAAAAGAAACACCTAAGGCATAGCTATGGATCTTGTCCCAAGCATGCAAAAGAAAAAGGAGAAAAAGACAAATTCCTTCTCACATGAATCAAGAATTGTGAAACCACGCTTGCGGCCCCATGCAGGGAACATCCATTTAATGCATCCCAAGCCATGCATCAAACTCACCTATAAAAGGAGGCCCCAACTTCCTCAGAATGGTCATTCGAAGGACACGAAGAAACACAGAGAAAAATCACCACAGCCATACTAAAACCTCTCTGAAGCATTATTTCCTTGGCACACGAGAGCTAGCTGGGAAAAGAGAAGAAAAACCAACAACAACAACACGAAAAACTCTCAAGAGGTTTTCCTTTAGCACACGTGAGCTAGCAGAGGAGAAAGAAGAGGATAGCTTGCTACTTTCTTGGAAAACTAGGTAAGTTTTCTCAAGCTCTCATTTACCATACGCATCATGCCATATCAACTGCGCTGCATCCATGTGGTAGATCATTCTTTATCGTTGTTTAATGTTTAAAGTGTTTGGCATATATCTTGTTATTATAGCATTATGTTGGGTTTGTTGAGAAGAGTGGTTGACTTATCATTGTTGATAATCTAATCTGATATCATATGTGAATTTGTTTTGGGAAGCATGTTTGGTTGATTGGTCACGAACTTATATTGGTTGAGGTTCATATACATGTTCTTTTGATGCATGCTGTTTCACTTTAAATGCTTGTTGTGAATGCTATCTCTAATCTATGTTAGAGACTGTTTTGTTTTAGTTTTTTGAGTACCAAGATCTTGTTCTTCTTTTTTTGAACTTCTGTGATATAGGTAGTATTCTGTTGTGATGTTTGTACGCTTATGCATCATTTAAACATGTTAATCTCTATTCAAGTATCACCCGTGCGCATTCTATAATATATCATAAGCACTAAATACATCATTTTGAAGCATAACATGTATCCTTTCTTGTTTACACGCAACTGGTTTCATTTTATGGATGATGTTTGGTTTGAGTTAAGAATTCTGCGTTGACTATGATTTTGAGGTAAGCATAATGCCATTTCTCTTTTGTATCTAAAACTGAACCTGCATGTGATACTATTGTGGCCTCTGTTTTTAATATATATGCATGATACGATCTTATGAGTCTGCTGCTTGTATTATGTGTTGCATAGTGTGTTTGGTTAGCCGTGTTTGCGAGGTTGTATGGTTAGGGTCAGTGGACCATGATCTTATGTGCATTCTGTTTCATTTTTTTTTATTGTTGTCTTGGAATGCCATGTTGCCTTTACAAGTATAATATGTCAACCCTTATCATGCGTATGTTTGTGTTGATAAGCATGTTTGTATGTAGTTGTTTTTAACCGCTGCCATGTTTAGTCTTAAGATTATAGGCTTTTGTTTTAGAGCATGTTGGATGTTTTATTACTGTTGAAACTCTTAATATTCTGTTCATTCGTGTGGAGAGCTTTAAGGTCGGTGGCCATATCATGTATATTTGGTTTACATTTAAAACAGGAAGTATTTACCTCTTTCTCAAACTTTTTTCATATTTGGACCCTGGTATCCACTTACTCACGGCTCATGTTTTGGTCATTATTCTGCTCAAACTTCAGTTTCATTGTGTTCTACGCGAAAAATGCTTCCTGTTTGCATTTTATTCCATGTTAATTGGTTGAGTTTTGAGTAAGTTAGTTTGGTTTTAAGTTGAAAGCTTTGTTTCAATGTTTTAAATGGAATAGGGTAGCAGTTCAGTTTGTTCTGCATGTTTTATTCCGTGCGTAATTTATTTGGTTGTCATGGCTGCATGTTGTTCTTTTTTTTTTCATGCGTGCATCTTTTGGTTTGATTATTTAATGATAGCAGTATGATTTATATTGCCATGCATGTTAATTATTGGTTGTTGGCCTCATGTTTGTCTGCTAGTCGTTGTAATAATCACATGCCAATTATATCACATGATACACTACGCCTACTGTGTGCATGCTGTTTCTTTTATTATTACATTTCCATGTTTTTATTGGTTATATATTAATTGAGGTGCGTTTATTGACGGATGTATAGCCGTCCCAACGGTTCGCCATACGCCTCGCCTTTCGCCTTTCACCTAAACGACCTGGGTTCGATCCTTGGATCAGCCCCCTTTTGCTATTTTCTTGTTTTTCGCCTTGTGCCCCTCATTGCCAACCTGGGCCTTGTCCCCTTTACCAGACGCACCCCCACCATTTTATTTTCAACTGAACGGAATCACTAATACACCCCCTTGCATTTTTGTTTCAAATTTTTCTAACTTCTAAATCTTTTCTTTTTAAAAAACCTTTTATTTATTTTGCTTAATCCAAAAAACTCTAAAAATATTTTTATTTTGTTTTATAATTTGTCCCTTAATTATTTATTTTATCATTAATTAATATGTGTTATGTTTTCTAATTGTTAATTATATTTTTATTGTTAACTGTTCTAGTAGCTTTTTGACTTTAATTATCAATTGCATTTTGGAATGGTATTGTTAATTCTAATTGAGATGTTAATTGTTATTTTCAAATTATGTCGTTAACTTTAAATTATCAATCTTGTGCCTTAATTTGAGGTTTGTCAATTTAAATGTTTAATTTCTAAATATTAATTATCCATGTGTAGCCAATTTTTAATTACCTAATTGCGTGTTAATTGTTAATTCCTATTGTGTTGTCAATTAATTATCAATTCTTGGTCTAATTATCAATGTGATTTTAAGCACCCTTGTTTAATTCTTAAGTCAATATATCCATGTTGATTGGCCATGTGTTTGATTTTCGCATGAATATGATTCTTCCTTATCATCCTTTAATATCACTCTACATGTTTGTCTTCCTAAAGATTGAAGCATGTTGATTGTCATCCTTAATGTCTTCCTCCATGTTTGTCTTCATAAAGATTTAAACATGTTGATATCATTCTTAATCATTCCATAGCTTATCATGAAACATATTGCCATCTTCATGCTTATGTTACTTCCATCATATTATCTCATATCAATGTTGTAACTTATATCATGCCTTACCCTGTCATTTTATCAAGTGTATGTTTATCATATTTTACTTCCTTTTATATGTTTATTTATCATTATCCAAACCTTTTCAAAACAATATAAAATTCTCGATCCAACGTCGAGCCCATTTTCTACCCATGTAAGTCGATCGCCTTCGGGCATCGCATTCAACCTTTTGGTCACAAGACACAAGTTTAGCATCACCTTGCTAGCACCATCGCCTAAACAACGTAATTTAATTGCATTAATATCCAAAGGAAAATCCCATGCATGACGACCATGTCATTGTGTATGGTGCATATCATTTGCATTCATAATCATTACCTTAAGTCATGACCCCCATCTTAACCTAAGTAAACTCTCAGGAAGAAACCTTGTTTCTTGGCCTCATCAGAGCCATAGAAATCACAACTAGCCTTAGGAAAGAGTTCTTCAACTCTTTGTGATATTCATCCTAATGAATTTATCACCTTCCCCTACTGACTAAACCTCAACATAGGTCCATTACAACTAGACTTAGAGAGTTCCTAAACTCTACAATGAGCTTGTACTCATTTCCCCTCTGAATATTGACCACAATCAATCATTCAGTAGAAGTAGAACTACGCATACTCTGATTCTATTCCCGAGGATACGTAGGCGTAAAGTGCGATGCTTTATCGAGTATACTTGGATACTAACCCCTAGGGTTTTCAAGCCTTTAGCATAGAACCCTTAGCAAGACAGATAACAAATAACATAAATAATCAAGAGGTTCCTGTAGAGTACTACAAATATCTAGGATGCTAACACCTTCCCTAGGTATAACCAACCCCCGAACTTAGAATCTTAGTGCATTTGCATTGCATTGTGGGAATTCGGTTTTTTCTCCCTTCCTTTGGATAAATCAAAGACCGATGGTGACATTAAAAAATACGATGCAAGTTAATTAATAGCTTGTTGTCCAATTTTCACCGCGACAACTATCATCAGCTCAATTCCTAGCCTATGGGAATCTGAATGTGTAGCCTAAGTTAACTGAACGTAGGATTGGAGTTCATCACGAGGATGGGGTGGGTACAAATAAACTTTGAGCCTTTATCCTTTGTTTCATAAAACCGTGAACCAGGCCACGTTACAACCCTTAAAAGACCTAATTGAGGTAAGGTTGTTTTGAAAGCATACTACAGCGAGGTTGATTAACCTGACTCCTAATGATCTTTGCTAATTGTGTGTGTTGACCACTTCATCTGTCATTCTGTAAATGACTAGATCCACTTTGTTTTTTATTATTTAATCATTCCACTGTGTGTGTTTCATCAAATAAAATTTGTTTTCAAAAGCTTGCATGAATTTTGCATTGAAATTGCCAATTTTAAATGAACAATACTTGCTTGCAATAAAATTCAATATCAAAGGAATCCCAACAATGGCAGCCAGCTAGGGAATTTGACTTGATAAAGGAAGCTCAGTCAGGGGCAACCAAGCGGAAGGTTCTGCCAATCCATCATCCCAAGAGCTAAGAATCAGGGGCAGAACTCTTCAAAGTTCAGAATATTGAGGCAAGTCTTTTTGAGGTCATCTTACGACAAGTTTGGACCCTAGTGACCCGTCAGCAGGGGCAAGTTTGTTCCCCAGTCGCTTCTACCGTAGTCTAAAGGGCTTGGTATTGCGAATACGGTTGAACTGGGGGAGTTATGTCGAGGTTTATTTATTTTCAAGAGTTTGAAGATATTGAAGCATCTGGTATTTCAATTCTTCTGTAAAATCCTTTTGATGACTTATCCTCACAGACCAGTTAATCAGAAGCAACCAGGTCGAGATTCAATAAATCTCTCAAAGGTCAACTAGTCTGGGACATCTCCTTCACAGATCAACCAAGCTAACAGAGGCAAGTTTGTTCCCCAGTTGTCAACAACCTGTCCGGGCACCTAGTTCAAGGACTTTGTTGTGCAGACGCTGTTAATCTTGGGCTTTGTACAAGATACCCAAAACCCCCTTAATGAGTATACACCATCATCTACAGCCTCCTCTTAGGCTTTGTATAATGATTATCCCCTGCGGAGTCAGTCGGTCAACTTTCAGCCTCCTCTTAGGCTTTGTATAATGAATACCCCCTATCAGACAACCTCCTCTTAGGCTTTGTATAATGATTTTCCCCAGGGGAATCCAATCAACCTCTTAGCTTCAACAAGACGCACGATTAGTTCAAGGACTTTGTCGTGCAAAGGCATTCAATCAGGGGCAGTCAGGATGAAATTCATGAATCTCTCCAAGAGTTTGAAGATATTGAAACACCTTGTATGCCAATTCTTCTGTAAAATCCTTTTGATGTATTCTTCTGACAGACCATGTACTCTGGGGCAGATGAGTCATGCAAAATTACTCAGCTTTTGTGGCGTCTCTGATAGCTCCCCAGAAAGTTGTCTCTTCAGCTAATCCTGGCAATTCTCAATGGATCTCTTATCTCCAATGAAGAAATCAAGCTCATGATGACAATCCTAGTGAAGTCATGATGCTATACCAAGTGGAGTACTCTTTCCCCAGAGAAGGTTATAACCTTGAAGTAGAGCTGCTTCATCTGCAAGTTTATCCCCAGTAATGGTCCAATCTGATGAGTTTGGCTGGGTATCCTTGTCGAGATGTTTATTTCATCTCCAGTCTCGTTTCCTTTTGTTTGTTTTGTCAGCATAAGCATAAGCATGGCATAAGCACTCATATGCATAGCATCTTAGCATTTTGCTATCTTCCTGCTGTTTACCTTTCTTTGATTCACTTTGGCGTTTCTCCCCAAGTGACTGGGTGTGTTTATTCTCTCCAATAGAGTTGTCAGCCCTAGGCATAAAGTGCCCATTCTTTTCTGAATTCCCCACAGAGTTTGATTCTCGTGGATGATGGTTGGTTCAGTTATCTTTTCCACAGTTGGATAAGGTAAATCCCCATTTGAGTTCATTCCTCAATGGTCGGAGTCTTGTTTGACCGTTTCTCTCTAGCTTGTTCCTAGATTGAACTTTAATCCCTGGCAGGTGTGGTTTTCAAACCTATCTTGGAACGTGCATTTATTTTGCACTGTGTCTCGCAGGAAGAATCTTTTACAGATCCTCATTAAAGACAAAATCTTTTCCAGTAGTGTTGTAATATCAATGTCTCCTTGGAAATTATACTCAACAAGTGGCAACCTCCTTGAGAAGCTTGTTTTGTTATCATTACCTCTACGACGATAAGTGGCCATTTCTCTCCTGAGAAGCTTATCCGTCTTTAGTTCTATCCATAATTCCCCAATTACCGGTGGTGTTTCAATCAGTCACTTTCCATCAACCCGTTTGACATGATCCCTATTTGAGGTGTTTCTTCCAGTCAATCTGTTGATGAGGTGTTCCAAGTCCAGTTTGTACTGGCACTCAAAAATCCAACTCATTCTGGTACGCGGAGTTTGTCTCTGTCTTTCTGGCTTTTCTTGAAGATCCCGTTTGAACTCTTCATTATAAGAACATTCCAGGAAATATGTTGTTGGATGTTTATCCTTTTGTTTCACACAGATCCCCATGTGGAGATCATGTCTTCTTTCTGTTTTCATACACTTTGACAATGTGAACCTTTATTTCACCAGTAAAGTGAAGACATTCCCGGTTTATCTCCAAAATCTTTGTCTAAGTTAGGCTTACGTCCGTCTTTACCCTCGTGTGTCAGATTTTGACTCTTGGTGCAGTATTCCCCAGGAAGTCTAACCTGCAACCCTGGTACTGACCTATTCGATACTTAATCATCTCATTTGGATACCTAAAAGTCCATTAACTGCTGGCATTGTTAACTTTTGAACGTTCTTGTTCGAATCAAGTCGAACCTGAACCGAGTCTTTGTTTGAATCGAGTCAAACACTGACCATCTCTGAGTCTTTTGTTTAAACCGTTCTTGTTCGAATCGAGTCGAACCTGAACCAAGTCTTTGTTTGAATCGAGTCGAACAGTGACCATCTCAGAGTCTTTTGTTTAAACTGTTCTTGTTCGAATCGAGTCAAACCTGAACCGAGTCTTTGTTTGAATCGAGTCAAACACTGACCATCTCTGAGTCTTTTCTTTAAACCGTTCTTGTTTGAATCGAGTCGAACCTGAACTGAGTCTTTGTTTGAATCGAGTCAAGCACTGACCATCTTTGAGTCTTTTGTTTTAAACCGTTCTTGTTTGAATCGAGTCAAAATTGAACCGAGTCTTTGTTTGAATCGAGTCAAACACTGACCATCTTTGAGTCTTTTGTTTTAAATTATTCTTGTTCGAATCGAGTCGAACCTGAACCGAGTCTTTGTTTGAATCGAGTCAAACACTGACCATCTTTGAGTTTGTTGCTTTAAACCGTTCTTGTTTGAATCGAGTCAAACCTGAACCGAGTCTTTGTTTGAATCGATTCAAACACTGACCATCTTTGAGTCTTTTGTTTTAAACCGTTCTTGTTTGAATCGAGTCAAAACTGAACCGAGTCTTTGTTTGAATCGAGTCAAACACTGACCATCTCTGAGTCTTTTGTTTAAACCGTTCTTGTTCGAATCGAGTCGAACCTGAACCGAGTCTTTGTTTGAATCGAGTCAAACACTGACCATCTTTGAGTTTGTTGCTTTAAACCGTTCTTGTTTGAATCGAGTCAAACCTGAACCGAGTCTTTGTTTGAATCGAGTCAAACACTGACCATCTTTGAGTCTTTTGTTTTAAACCGTTCTTGTTTGAATCGAGTCAAAACTGAACCGAGTCTTTGTTTGAATCGAGTCAAACACTGACCATCTCTGAGTCTTTTGTTTAAACCGTTCTTGTTCAAATCGAGTCGAACCTGAACCGAGTCTTTGTTTGAATCGAGTCAAACACTGACCATCTTTGAGTCTTTTGTTTTAAATCGTTCTTGTTTGAATCGAGTCAAAATTGAACCGAGTCTTTGTTTGAATCGAGTCAAACACTGACCATCTTTGAGTCTTTTGTTTTAAATTGTTCTTGTTCGAATCGAGTCGAACCTGAACCGAGTCTTTGTTTGAATCGAGTCAAACACTGACCATCTTTGAGTCTTTTGTTTAAACCATTCTTGTTCGAATCGAGTCGAACCTTAACCAAGTCTTTGTTTGAATCGAGTCAAACACTGACCATCTTTGAGTTTGTTGCTTTAAACCGTTCTTGTTTGAATCGGGTCAAACCTGAACCGAGTCTTTGTTTGAATCGAGTCAAACATTGAGTCTTTTGTTTTAAACTGTTCCTGTCGAATCGAGTCGAACTTGGACCAAAAGTCCAATTATCGTTGGCACCGTCTTTGTTTGAATCAAGTCAAACATTATCTTAACTTCGGTCTATTGTTGTAAAACGTCTTTGTTTGAATCGAGTCAAACCTGAACTTAACTTCCCAGATATTGTGGACCATTCTTTGTTTGAATCGAGTCAAAGATTGTTTAAACTCCAGTTCATCGTGAACCCGTTGTTTGAACCTTTTCCAAAGTCCAGCTCATACTGGTATTCCTCATAAACCAAATCATCTTGTTATCTCAACCAATACATTTTAGTACCCATTGGTTCATTAACCTTATTTACAGCAAAGGTCCAATCACCTTTCATCATCTGATGCGCAGAGTTTGTCTCTGTATTTTCTGACTTTTCTTGAAGATCCTGTTTAAACTCTTCCGTATAAGAAATCCCCAGAAGATCTTTGTAAGATGTCTATCCTTTTATTTCAGACTGATCCCCAGTGGAGATCATGTCTTCTTTCTGATTTCATGCCCAGTAAGAATGTGTCTTCATTTTTCCCCCAGTGTCGTCCGGTCACCTATGAACCTGTCGTCCATCTCTCTGAATCTTTCCCCAGTGGAGACCACCTTTCTGGCTCCTATCTCCAGTGAGGGTCTGTAGGGTTTCCCCTCAGTCTCTTTTTTCTTTCCCCGGTGTTCCCTCAGAGTCTCCCCATTGAGTCTCTTTTGTTGGTTAGCCTGTATCCCCAGCGAGTTTTCCTCAGGGATACTAACCTTTATCCTTCCCCAGTAAGCTCATTTGTGGTTGTTTGCTCTTTACCTTTAGTGTCTTGGCTTGTCTGCATCTTTGCACTATCATGACATCATATCATCATACTAGTAATTCTTGGCATGTCAGCATCCTAGACTAGTTTTGTCCATAGCATTGCATATCAGCGTATCTAAGGGCAAAATTTTCGGTTTGCTATATTTAAATACATTTCACCTTGATTTCATGAGGATTTTCATCTCTCATGTCATCCGGTGAAGATATTTAAATAGGGGCAACTGTTGTACCCCAAATTTTACTCTCAGATCCTCAGATCATTTCATATCATCATAAGTCGGTTTTTTTTTTGTTTTAGTTAAACATCTCATTAATCATGCATTCTAGTCGGTTTTTGACATTTCCTTGCCATTTTCTTCTTTGTTTTATTTTATTGTTACTTAAACCTTTTTCGTAGCTTATTTAAATTTAATCTAGTTTTAAATCCAATATAGTACTTTTTTAAGTTAATTCATTTCCAACTTAATTATTTTAAATTTAGCTTATTTTACTTTAGTTTAAATTTGATTCAGTTTATTTGTAATTTTTAGTGTAATCGTAATTTATTTTAATTCTCGTTTAATTTTTATCTTAGTCTAGTCAAATTAGATTAATTTCTTTTTTAAATTTACCTTTATTTCAATTTTAATTTATTTAGTTTAAGTTTAGTAATTTAATTTTATCGTAGTTTGATTTTAATTTAAACCATCTTTATAGTTTTTATCTGATTTGTTTTTTTTACAGTTTTATTTTATTGAAATTCAATTTTAATTTTCTTATTACAAAATACCAAAAAATATATGTTGTTCATTCTTTTGCACTTCTAATTGTCTTTTAGTTAAAACCCAAACCAACTTGCTTTGTAAACTTTTCTGCTATAGCACACACAACATCCTGCTATCTCTATAATCTGCAACTCTTCTACTTTTCTATACTCTTCCAGCCTGTTCAACCAGTACAACAAATCTCTGCTACACAAAAAGATCTCCAAACCGTACAATTTCACATTAACCTAAACACGCCACCCTGCAAAAAGCCTGCAACGAGAACAGCAACTCAAAGCAACACGACAACTTGGATGTGCTCTAAACTTGTAAAAGAAGTTTGTGAATGGTTTTAAAAAAACAAAAGGAGGGAGAGAACATGGAGACAAGGGGGAAACATAAAAAAAAACCTTTCATATTTCTTCCACAAACCATCACTCTTCAACTCACCTTTAAAAGGCTCACAGGCATCATCCAATTTCAGAGACAAGAAGAGAAACACTACGCCAAAAATAGGAATAGACAGCACCAAAAAGACAGCGCTTTTATAAAAAAGCGTTGCTAAAAAGAATAAAAAAATTTCGCTAAAAAAAAGCGCAGTAAAAGATAGGCTTTAGAAAGCGCTTTTAAAAAGCGTTGTTAAATGCAATAAATGGATTCCACATTAGAAAGCGCTTTTTTGGAAAGTGTTGTTATAGCTATTACTTTAAACAGCGCTTTTAAAAAGCGCTGTTTAAAGTTAACCTTAAAAAGCGCTTTCTGAAAAGCGCTCTTATAGGTGTTAAATTCATTTCACTTTAGAAAGCGATTTCTAAGGGAAGCGCTCTTATAGGTTGGCACATAAGAAAGCGCTTTCTTAAAAGCGCCCTCTAAGGTCATTTACGAATTAAAATATAAAACAATTTCTAAACATTTTCAGACACTTCTATTCATTTTCTTCTCTTGACCGTTTCTTCTAAACATTTTCTGAAACCCTTGCCGTCGTTCTTGCATTGCCATTGTCGTCGTTCTTGCATTCCCATTGCCGTCACCGTTGCCGTCACCGTTGCCGTCACCGTTGTCGTCATTTCGCGAAAATGTTGTTGTTGTTGTTGTTCTTATTCTCTTATCCTCTGAAAACGAATAAGGTACGTTGTTGCTGAACTGAGTGATCTCTTTTATTATTCATTTCTCTATTTTTAATTTTTGTTTTTGATTTGATTTTTATGGGGAAAAAGTTTTCACGATGAGATTTAAAGCTAAGGAGTGTAGTACTCCATTTTCTGAAAATACTCGCATGTCATTGGATGAGATCAAGCATTGGCTTCTTGATTTGATTTTTATGGGGAAAAAGTTTTCACGATGTTGCTTTAGTTTCTGAATAGAATATATATCATGACCTGATTTCAGCTCTAGTGGCTAACTATCAGTGATTTTTGTCTTTTTGATTTCACTCCTGTAATTTGAGGAAAAGATGAGGGATTATAATCATTAAATAGAAAATCATTAGTAAAAATTGTTTCAATTTTTTTCTTTATTATTTTTTCTTGACTTTCATAAGAGCATGAATATCGGCAATTTTTTTTTGTTATAAGTTAATTGTCTACTTTATACTTATTGAGGAGAGAATTTTTTTGATACTTTAAATTATAATTTTTCGTGGTTTTTAAAGTTATATTATAAGTCAATGAGCCTATATTAATGGTTGTCTCTCACCTTTCTTCTTGTATTTTGATCTGTTCTCTAATTGTTGCTTGTTTGTGATTACATGTTGCCACTTATCAAGTTATGACTCATAATTGGTCAATTAATGATATTTCATTTTATGATACATGTATAGGGGTTACTTGTGTTCAAAGTGTGAAAGTCGGATCATTTCCCTACAGGTATAACATTTTTTCTTTTTGTTTTTGTTTAGTTTAATTAGTATAACTATGGATAAGAAATGGATGTCTTCAAGTCGATTGTTGAAAGAGTACGACAATGGGGTATCGGAATTCGTTAAGTTTGCTGTTGCGCACGCCAAAGACCCTAGTTGAATGATATGTCCTTGCTTGGGTTGCTGTTTTGGGAGTCGGGTTGACGCGGTTCAGTTGGCATCGCATTTATTGAGGAGTGGAATTGATAGAAGTTATACATGTTGGAATTTGCATGGTGAGAAAATTAACGAGAATGTTGAATCGGGGGATAATACGACCTACGCTTCATACGACAATGGCACAGATACATACGATTCTGATCGAGTCGAAGAGATTGCAGAAGCACTTGAAGAAGATCTTAAGGATTGTCCCAAAATGTTTGAGAGGTTGGTAAGCGATGCAGAGAAACTGTTGTATAATGATTGCACCAAAGTCACAAGATTGTCTGCGGTATTAAAGTTGTACAACTTAAAGGCGGGCAATGGATGGTCGGATAAAAGTTTCACAGAGTTATTAGCCCTTATGAAAGATATGCTTCCAGAGGATAATGCTCTTCCCAATCGAACATATGAGGCAAAAAAGATGTTGTGCTCTATTGGCATGAGCTATGATAAGATACATGCCTGTCCAAACAATTGCGTATTGTTTCGAAATGAGTATGCATCGTTAAATGAGTGTCCTAAATGCGGTGTCTCTCGATATAAGAAAAAGTTGTCTCCAGCAAAAGTCTTATGGTATTTTCCTATAATTCCGAGATTTAGACGCATGTTTCGTAGTGAGACCGATTCAAGACACTTGACTTGGCATGCAGATGAAAGAATTATTGATGGAAAGTTTTGACATCCGGCAGATTCACCACAGTGGATGAAAATTGATGATGATTATCCTGAATTTGGAAAAGAAGCAAGAAACCTTCGCTTGGCATTATCTACTGATGGAATGAACCCACACGGTATTCAAAGTATCTCACATAGCACTTGGCCTGTGATCATAATGATTTATAACCTACCTGCATGGCTATGTATGAAGCGTAAGTACATGATGTTATCTATGTTAATTTCTGGGCCTAGACAACCAGGGAATGACATAGACGTATACTTGGCACCTTTAATCGAAGATTTAAAATTTTTGTGGGAGAACGGTGTGGAGGTTTATGATGGGTATAGGAAAGAAAGTTTCAACTTGAGGGCGATGTTGTTTGGTACAATTAATGATTTTCCAGCATACGAAAATCTATCAGGGTACAGCATAAAAGGTCAATGTGTGTGTCCTATTTGTGAAGATAAAACAGATTGGACGCGATTAGAGTTTGGTCAGAAGAATGTCTTTCTCGGTCATCGTAGATTCTTAAATTCTAATAATCACTATCGTGGGTAGAGAAAAGCATTAAATGGAGAGCCAGAACATGGTAGAGCTCCAACTATATTGACAGGTGATCAAATTTTTGAAAAGGTGAAAGATGTGAGAACTCAGTTTGGAAAGCCTTTTGCACATACACTTGTCAAGAGTGGGTGGAAGAAGTGGTCAATTTTTTTTGAACTGCCATATTAGAAGTCGTTGTATGTAAGACATTTTCTCGATGTTATGCATATTGAAAAAAATGTATTTGACAGTGTTATTGGTACGTTACTCAATATACCAGGAAAGTCTAAGGATGGCCTTAAAGCAAGAAAGGACTTGGTACATATGGGGATAAGAACTGAATTAGGACCCTTGAAGAAAGGAAAACGAACATATCTACCACCTGCTGCGTATACTCTACCTAGAAAGGAGAAAAAAGTATTGTGTAAGTTTCTAAGTGAAGTTAAAGTTCCAGAAGGATACTCTTCAGATATTAGAAGACTTGTGTCTATGAAAGACCTCAAGTTAAAGAGTTTAAAGACGCATGACTGCCATGTTATAATGGAACATTTTCTACCAATAGGTATACGTTCTATTCTGCCAGAAAAAGTAAGAAGCGCAATAACTAAATTGTGTTTTTTCTTCAAGTCAATTTGCAGTAAGGTGATCGATCCTGCGATCTTACCAACATTGCAAAAAGAAATAGTTATTACTTTGTGTGATCTTGAAATGTATTTTCCTCCCTCGTTTTTTGACATAATGGTTCATCTAGTTGTTCATCTGGTGAAAGAGACACAATTGTGTGGACCGGCTTATATGAGATGGATGTACCCTTCTGAACGTTATATGAAAATATTAAAAGGGTATGTGAAAAACCGAAGTCGACCAGAGGGTTGTATTGCCGAACGATACATTGTTAAAGAAGCGGTTGAGTTTTGTACTGAATATCTGTCCAATGTACAATCAATTGGACTCCCCAAATCTCATATTGTCGAAAAAAAAGAAGAAAAAAAGTTACTTGGAAATGAAGTTGTGACAGTATCAAGGGTCGAACGGGATCAAGTGCATTTGTATGTTCTGTACAATGAGAATGAGGTTGAGCCGTATGTTGAAATGCACAAGGATGTTCTCCGAGGTTTAAATCCGAATAGAAATGAGAATTGGATAGTACGAGAGCACAATCGAAGTTTCATACCTTTGTTTAAGGATCATATTTATTCAAAGTATTATTCAGACCGCGCTTCAATAACAGAAAGGTTGAGATGTTTAGCATATGGTTCAAGTATGGTCGTGTTTTCTTATAGCGCATACGCAATTAATGGATACACATTTTATACCAAAGAATAAGATGATAAAAGTACTATGCAAAATAGTGGTGTCACCGTGGTAGCTGAAGCAATGCACATTTCAAGTGTGAAAGACTTAAACCCCAAATTTGTAAATCTGTTATATTTTGGGGCTATCGAGCGCATTTGGGTGTTTGATTATGAGAAGTTTCAGATTCCTATATTTCGTTGCAAGTGGGTTGAAAATAATAATGGCGTACGAATGGATAAGTCAGGATTTTTGCAAGTGGATCTTAATAGGGTGGGGTACCAAGATGAGCCTTTTATTCTAGCCTCTCAAGCTAAACAAGTGTTCTATGTCACTGATCCGACAAGTACAAAATGGTCTATAGTGCTTTTATCTAACAAAGTAATTAATGAAAACGTTGGAGATCAAGGTGATATTGATGTTGATATTGAATCATTTACTAGAAATGATCAAGATGAAAATATTATAGTGAATGAATCATATACTAGAAGTGATCATAATGAGGGTATTTGGATCAATCCAACCGTCCGTGTTGTTAAGAGACGGGTAGAACATACTCCAAACAAGAAAAGAAAGAGACGTTAGTGAAAAAGGTACTAGTTGTAAAATTATAGCTTATATCATTCAATATAGCTTATATCATTCAATGGATTAGGATTATGGATTTTTATATTTGTCATTTAATTTCTGTTTTTTTCTTTCTTACAGGTCAAATGTCTAGTAACCAGGAAGATACGCAGGAGTAGCACGGGCTAGAGCAACCAATATTACATGGGTCAAAGTGGAGGTATATTAATTTTCACAATATTGCTTATTAGTGATGCTACTTGATAACACAAAACATCTATATATTATTTCTTATTTGTTTGTCTATGTGTAGTGCCCTCGTCAGCGTAATGGCATAGACTGCGGGTACTTCGTTTTGAGGTTCATGAGAGAAATCCTTCAAATGGGACAATTGGAGATTCCTATTACGGTATGCATGGTTTTATAACTTAGGATTTATTTTAATATTTATCGGATATGTCATATAATTTATTATTTTTAACTAAATAATGCGTATTTTGTTTTGTTATGTAGTATTTCGATGATATGGCGTGTCCTTATTACACGAGGAAACAATTGCAAGATACTAAGGAGGAATTGTGCGAATTTTTTATTGCAAGAAGAATTCTTTCTTGAATGTATAATTTTGTGAATGTAAATTCTAGTTTATTGAAATGTAAATTCTATACAGGTTTGAAACCATACAATAGAATTTGTGCGAATTCTGCATGTAAATTCTAGTTTATTGAAATGTACAAATTCTAGTTTATAGAATTTGTGCGAATTCTGCATTAATGTAAATTCTAGTTTTGAAATAGAATTTGTTGATGGAAATGCGTATCCATACTGGTTTATTGAAATGTGAATTATACAGGTTTATGGAAATGTGAATTATACAGGTTTTTGCATAAAAAATGGTTAAAATGGGATTTTAAAAAAAAAATCTTCAAAATTATACGTAGACAAAAGACAGCGCTTTTGAGAAAAAAGCGCTGTCTAAAGTTATACATTAGACAGCGCTTTTAAAAGTGCCGTCTAAAGTCCACCTTTAGAGAGCGCTTTTAAGGAAAAAGCGCTCTCTAAAGGTATATAAAAAAATCATTATACGTATACATTAGACAGCGCTTTCAAAAGCGCTGTCTAAAGTCCCCCTTTATAGAGCGCTTTTGAAGAAAAAAGCCCTCTCTAAAGTATATAAAAATTATTCTTTAAAATTTTAAACGTATACATTAGACAGCGCTTTTAAAAGCGCTGTCTGAAGTCCCCTTTTAGAGAGCACTTTTTCATAAATAAAAAAGCGCTGTCTTTACCTACGACAGCGCTGGCTTTGACAGCGCTTTTAAACGCTGTGATAGGCCAAAAAAAGCGCCCTCTTTTCCCTTGTTTCGCGTAGTGAAACCTGCACCAACTTGCACCTGAAACTAAACAACAGTTCTTCAACAACCCAATATAATCGTTTCCTTCAATCCCCCATAGCTCACATTCTCCCTCTGTTTTCCATCAAACGATAACCTTCAAACATTTCCAAAAGCAAACCCAACCAGAAATCAGAAACAGAAGGAGATGAAAAGAACAAGTTTTCACAAACAACAAATCACCTTCAAGCTTCAACATCAATCGCTCCATAAAACCAAACTCACCTTCCTCCTATAACTTCAATTCACAATCAACCAAAACCTATCTTCCAACCTCTCCTTCTCCCTCCGTCGTTGGCTTCGCCTTCAACCTTATTTTTCACAAAACACGCTCCCTCCTCCGTGCGTCCATCAACAATCATTCGCGACACTACCATTCACCCACACAATCCACGCCTCCAGAAAAGGACCACGAGAGAAATGAGAGAACCGAGAGTCGCCGGTAATCAAAGCCATCTGCGAGAGAGAAAGGTTGGTGATGAGACCCGAGAGAACTTCGCGACGAATCATATCCTAAATAGAGAGAGGTCGATCGTGGAAGTTACGAGAGTGAGAGTGAAAAGCGGAACAGTTAGAGAGACTGAGAAGAAGCGAACGGATTCGCGGCGAGAATGAAGGAGAAAGGTGAGGAATCGTGAGAAGGGAAGAAGTGGACAACGACTGTGCTAGGGTTGTTCCAATTTTTTGAGTAAACTGAGTTGAGTTGGGTCTATTTTTGACCCACTACAAATCCATCGGCCCATGTTGCTTTAATTTTTAATTTTAATTTTTATGTTTTATTTATTTATTTTATTTTAACAATTTTGTTCACTATTGTGTTAAATTTTTATTAAAGATCTTCTTAATCATCTTTACTAATATTTTTTAACTATTATTTATTAATTATTATTATTTTCGTTAAAAAAATTTGTTAATATTGTTTTTGTTGATAACTTTTATTAATAATCTTGTTATTTATCATATTTTTGTTAATATTTCATTATATATTTTTCTAATTATCTTTAAACATTATTTTGTTTTCTCATTATTTTTTGTAATCATTTTGTCTAGATTTATTTTATCTTTTCATTTCTACCTTGATTTTTATTTGGATTTGTATTTCGGTTATTTGGGTCAATGATATCATAAAAATCCTAACTTTGTTGGTTATTTCAAATCGATAAGTTTTGATTAGTAGTATGAGGCCATATTTTTCTTTTCTGGTTGGTCAATGAAAGTTTAATAAAAAGATTATCGATTTTACCGATTAAATCTTGAGTTAGACGAGACTAATTTTATTTTCGCTTCGATCCCATTTTCCTTATTTTTGGGCCAATGATATCATAAAAATCTTAACTTTGTTGGTTATTTCATATCAATAAGTTTTGATTAGTATAAGGCCATATTTTTCTTTTCTGGCTGGTCAATGAAAGTTTAATAAAAAGATTATCGATTTTACCGATTAAATTTTGAGTTAGACGAGACTAATTTTATTTTCGCTTCGATCCCATTTTCCTTATTTTTGGGCCGATGATATCACAAAAATCATGACTTAGTCGATTTATTCAAATTACTAAAAGTCTTGATAAATATGAGGCCGTTTTATTTTATTTTTTAGCTCGTTGGTCAATGAAAGTCAAACATCAAGATTATCATTTTTCGATTAAATCTTGATTAAGACGAGACCGACATTATTCTCACTTCATGTCGCATCTATTCTTTTATTTTCATTTTCATTTTTGATCGATGAAGTCTTTCTATTCACGAATGTTGTTTATCGAAGCGATCAACCTTCATTATTTCAAATCTGTAGTGAGTGATCATCGAGATCTCTTTCTATACTTTAGGATCGTGATAGGTTACCTTCGAATAATTAACGAAAGTTTGTGATTAAGACGAGATCTCCACCTTTACTTTTCGTGCGACACGATTTCCTTGGAGAATGATCCTCAATATCACTTCTCCATCTTGTCTTAACACAAAGATCGAATTGTGCATCCTCCTATAGTATGGTCTTCCTCATAGACCGTGCTATGACGGTTTAGCACTACATTGGACCCGATTCATCGATCCAATAAATTAATCATTAACCACTAATTTTACTTTCAGTCAGTATATCTTGGTTTATTTTTATTATATCTTGTTCATATTATCTTGATTATATTATTTTTCATATTGTTCCTATATATCATAGCCATACTTGTTCAGCTGACCCTCCCGTCCAAAGGAAAGTTCTTTTATTTTGACTCCTAAGTCAATAAACCACTCACATTTCATCTTTGGCCTCCTAAGAGCCATTTTTCTCATAGTTTAGTAATAGGATAGGGTTACCGTGAACTCTATGTGATTCTCACCATCATGAGAACTCACTTTCCCTTTACTTAGACTTATAGAGTTATCGTGAACTCTATGTGATTCTCACCATCATGAGAACTCACTTTCCCCTTTTAACTTAGACTTAGAGAGTTATCGTGAACTCTAAAATGAGCTTATACTCATTTCCCTTTGGAACTTGGACCACAGTCAATGGTTCATCTTTCACCCCTTAGTTAGGTGAACTACGGTTGCTCTGATTCTTTAGTCAGATATGTAGGCACAAGATGCGACGTCTTGGCGAGCAAACTAGTGTACATACTCTTAGGTCTTTACCTTATCTTAGCATAGATATCTCAGCAAGCAAACATAACATAACATAAACTAAACAAGAGGTTCCCGTAGAGTACTACGGATGTAGAGGGTGCTAATACCTTCCCTTTGCGTAACCAACCCCCGGACCTTAGATCTCCCCCCTTTAGGTTTTTTTTAACGATCTTGAACCTTTCCTTTGGATAAATCAAAGTCGGTTGTAAAAGAAATATGATGCAAGTTAATTAATAGCTTGTTATCCGATTTTCACCGCAATACACAGTTTCACAGATACACTCATAGCAGAGAAACAGAGCTTTCACCATACAAATTTCACAAGTCCAGATACGAAAATCACAGAAAAAGTTGCCTCCCATTAGAACACTTTGTTCACGTTCAAACAAGCAATGAATTCACAAATACTCACAGTGTAGAGGCAGAGAAATTCACAGAAAGAACAACAACGTTCTCGCTTTTATACTTGTAATTGCTGTAGAATTTCCATTTGCAAATTGTGAGATTGAAACATCGTTTTTTGGGGCAAAGCGGAGGAGAGGTTGAGCTATGACGAATTGCGAGAGAGGGACGGATTGCGGAGAGGTTGAGGGCAGAGGAGTCTCTTTTCCAGCGATGAATGGCGATGTTGATGGCAAGAACCAAGTGTCCAAGATATTGTGTGGTGATATTGTCCCACATCGAAAATGGAAGTAGATAAGTAAGTGTTTATATACTTATCTTGGACACTAACAATCAAAAGAAGAATAAATGGGTGAGAAAAGAGGTGTTGAAAATGGGCTTAAGTCCATTGGTCTTGGCCCAATTAATATAATTTTTAAAATAATAATTAAAAAAAAATATTAATAAAAATAATTTTAAAAAAATAATACGAAAAAAATTTTAAAAAGTAAAAAATAAAGATTAAAAAATTAAAAAAATAAATATAAAATTTCATGTGGCAGTCAACTCATATCCAGTCAGCAAGGTCAACACGCCACGTCACGGAATCTGCAGCCCATGGATGCATCAGGGTCTTTGTCAATGAAATCTGAGAAAGTTGAGGGGGGAATAAAAAAAATTTCTTAAGGGGGGTAAACCAAAACACGCCTATATGGCAGAGGGTAAACACTATTTAACCCAAAAAAAATTGATTAGTCTGGAGGTAACTAAGTTTCTGTGTTTGATTCCTTCTAGTAACAATTTTTTTTTATATTTTAAAATCTTAATTATTTAAGATAATATTGAAATTAAAAGAAAAGTCAATTTAATTTTCTAAGGAATTATATATGATCTTTTTATTTTTGGAGATTAATTTAGGTTCGATAGTTTTTATTGGGGACCAAAATTTTAATTTGTATGTACCAACAATCAATATTTATTACATTGTCAATCAATAATAAACTCTAAATAATTAGAAACGTTTGTTTTTTAATTTAATCACACAAATGATTGGTTTAACAACATTCAAGTATTTAATAAAGGAATTTAATCATTGATTTTAGTCTGTAAATGAAAATCATTTCAATCCAATATAGTACTACTAATATGTCTGTCATTGCATTTATTTAATATATGAGACACATATTTTAAACTGTTATAATACTATAACACCTCGATAAAAAACCTATATCGTCAACCTACATTAACAAAACCGAGCTTTTAGCGGCTTCATAAAACCTTCTTGCAGTCAAAGGAATTTACCATGAACTGGGAGTAGCTACCTTGGCTGAATAACTATAATTTCCTCCTCTCCCTCTTCCTCCATTTCTTCTTCTGCGATTCATCTTATAATCATTATTACAATGCTGATATGCATGGCTCTTCTCTCCCCTTCTGTTATATCCTCCCCAATCTATGCTCCTGCCATTTCTTGCTTGATACTTATTTTGCAAATCAGTAACATAGTGCTCTTGTGGAATCCACCTTTGAGAATCATTCTGTTCCCAAGAGTTGGTGTCAATATTTTCATGCTTGCTTGATCCCCATCCCTCGGCAGCAAAATTTGGTTCCTGAGGCTTTGTTACTTCTTCGTCTTCATCCCCCCATCCAGTAGGTGTGATTTCCCATCCATGATCGAGAGGATTGTCCACAATCTCCGTTTCCTGCTGGCTCTTTTCCTTCATTTTACGTCTGGCCTCTATTTCTCTCACAACAAGAAAATCTGTGGTTTGCTATGACAGAAACACTAGTTAATTTGTAGCTAATCTCTATCAAAAAGAATTAGATAGAGATTTGTTACGGATTAGCTACAATATATATCGTAGCATAGATTGGGTGGCTAATCATCTTGACCAAAATTTTCTAGCAAATCTCAAACTAAAAACAAAGATTGAGATTTGTACAACTAGCCATTTCAATAAGCAAGAGAAAACAGGATGATGGGATGCGTTGGACACAAAGACAGAAGTAGTTCTCTGAGGTTTATTTAGATTTGTACAGCTCGGTATTTATAGGAAGATGTTCTTACTTTTGTTTTTTGTTTTTGGAAATCTTATTACTTTTTGGTTCTAAATAGAAATTGATTTTAATTAATAAGATTTCCTAAAATCAGATTCTTAGATTTGTAAAGTAATGAATGTATTTATGAGATTTTAAAAACAAATGCATGTATATGAATTTCTTTATGTTTATTCTATATCAATCATTTTACCTAAAAAAGAAATTCTATATCAATCAATTAATCCCATCGCTTCACATACTTTCTTTATATTTTTTTTTATAAGCAAACTTGTATTAAAAAGGAGAAAAGAGGAATTCTCCAACCTAATACAAAAAGATAAACAAATCGAACGAGCATACCAATCTTCCCAGCTAGCTACGAAAAAAGCATTGATTCCCCATGCATGGCATGGAAGCCCATAACAACTAACCCAAATGAATCTATCAGTGTCAACATCTTCTGGTTTCCAAGGTTTAACGTCACTAAACAACTTATCAATCCAAACCCTAGCTTCTTGAATAAAAAGTCCTATATCTCCATCCAAAACATCTTCTAACTGACACAAATTAGGTCCAATAGGGGTTGCTCTAACGTTGAAGTACCCTTCTTCATTAAGCGCATGTTGGATATTTGACAGAATACCATCATCAAGCCATACACCAGTATAAGCTTTCTCAAAACTAACAATATCCTCCTTGTCCACTTTGAGATGGATAGGGTTATGGATGGTAACCTTTCTAGCCTCCCTCCCGGTGTCATTAATAACATCATGATTGCTCCTCTTCTCAAATACATTTGTAGACTGCGCAACCGTTTGAGCGAAAGACTTACCAGGGATAGTACCTTTCTCAACTCCCTTCTGCTAAAACTAGAATTTTCAAGGTTGTTACCAAGAGTTCTCTTCTTTTGGTCCGAAACAACAAACACTTCATGATTAAATCTTGGAATGTTAGCAAACAACTTTTTTCCTTGAAGCTGGACATTATCAAGTTTCACTGCCATAATACGGGCATCATAGATCTTCCTGAACTTAGCAAATCCAAACCTCTTCCCTCTTATATTCCTCTTAGCAAGTATGACCACTTCCGAAATCAAACCGTATGCTCTGAACACTTCAAACATATCTCTAGCCTCCATGTTGTCAGGGAATTCCGTGAAATAGAAGGATGTAATGGATTCTCCCATGAAATGTTAGTTGAAATAAATATTTATCTGTGTGTTATTTGAAATATGTAAATAGAAAAATAGTTATTCTGAATATTAAGATAAGTATTCATCCTTAGAAATATTACACAAATTCAAATTAATAAAATGATTAAAAATATTAAAAATTTAAAATATACACAAATTTAATAAAATTAATAAAACATAAACGAAGTAATCCTTATGCAAAAAGCAAAAGTTACTTGGCTCAAGTTGGGAGATGGGAACAATGCTTACTTTCATGCAACTGTTAAAGAGAAAAATAAGCAAAAAGGGATGTATAGCTTAAGGGCTTTAGATGGGGAGCATCTTAGCAGTCAAGATGATATAGAAAGAGAAATCTTAAACTTCTACAATGAATTGGTAGGAACTAAAGGTACTGATATGAAAGGGATTGACATAACTAGGGTGAGGAGTGGTAAAATGCTGTCCAGAGAATTGACTCATCAGCTCATAAGGCCTTTTAGTATGGAGGAGATTTGGAGTGCTTTGAACCAAATTGGGGAGAACAAAGCTCCAGGTTGTCGCGGTGAAAATTGGATACCATAGTTATTTGTTAACTAGGATCACATTTTTAATGTCACCACCGTCTTTGATTTTATCCAAGGGAAGGGATAAAGACCGAATACCCACAATGCAATGCAAATGCACTAAGATTATAAGTTCGGGGGTTGGTTATACCTAGGGAAGGTGCTAGCATCCTAGATATCTGTAGTACTCTACAGGAACCTCTTGATTTTATTTTATGTTATCTGTTATTTGTTTTGCTAAAGGTTTAAGGGTAGATGATTTATTATTTTTTTCCTAAGTGTGCTCGACAAGATATCGCATCTTGTGCCTACATATCCTGTCAGGAGGGAATCAGAGCACTTGTAGTTCCTTATTAAGGATACTAAAATTGTTTAAAGGTTTAGGAGAAAAGATGAGTCATCATCTTAAGAAAACCACTACAGTTTTTGAAAATTGTTTGGATTTTGTGGGGTATGGGATTGTATGTCCCTTCTTTGAGATGATTAACATCTAATTCTCTTGTGTGGAGAATTAGGTGGGCTAAAGTTTGATTTAAAAAATCAAAATTAAGGGGGGGACTAACCTAAGAAATCTATCCTAAGTTATCTAATAGTCCTATCTTAAGGATATCGATTATGATGCAAATGATATGCACCATGCACAATAACGTGGTTATTATGCATGGAATTTTCCCTTGGATATTAATGCGATTAAATTATTGTTATTTAGGCGAGGGTGCTAGCAAAGTGATGCTAGACTTGTGTCCAATGATCGGTAGGTCGAATGCGATGCCCTAAGGCGATCGACTTATATGGGTAGAAAATTGGCTCGACGTTGGATCGAGGATTTTTAGTTTTTGAAAAGGGTTTGAGGCAGAAATATAAATCAAATAAGAACATGCAGGCAAAATAAGGCATAACAACAAAACGTCCTCACACGTATGACTAAGTGCGGTAAGAGGTTTCTAATGGGAAACAAATTATTAAGAAAAGCTTGATTTTAGATTTTATTTTTATTTTATTATGTTAGAGATTATTATTATAATTTTTGAGGAAGGTTAGAGAAAATTATAAAATTTTAAAATAAAAAGGATTCTTTTTATTATTTAAATCTTAGAAAAAAAAAAGAGTTTTAGATAGAAAAATATTTAGTGTTAGCATATTCTTGAAAGTCTTATGCTATTCTAATTTTTAGTTAGAAATTATTAAAAGGGTTTTAATTTTAATATTTATTATGAAAAAAAGTTTTAAATTAACTATTATAAAAGGTTTAATTATTATTATAAAAAAAAGTTTTAATTTTTGTTGTGAAAAAGATTTTGAATTGATTATGATAAAAAGTATTATTGTAAAAAGGGTTTAGATTGATTATTATATATAAAAAAAAGGTTTAAATTAAATATTAAAAGTTTTAAATATTATTATAAAAAATATCCAGATTAATTATTACTAAAAGGTTTAAATTAATTATTTAAAAGGTTTTAAATTTTAATCATTATTGTAAAAGAGAAGGTTTTAAATTATTAATATAGAAGAAACAGTTTTTAAAAAAAAAATTCTTAATTTTAATTATGAAAAGATTTTTTAATTTTAATTATAAAAGAGGTTTTTTGTGGTTATAAAAAAAGTTTTAATAAAAGGTTTGTAAAAAAGTAAAAAAACGAAAAGACGAAAAAACAAGGAACTGAGAGCATTCCAACGTCACTCCCTCTCGTCTCTCAAAACCTTTCTCGCTCTCAAAATCTCTCGCTCGCCAAAATCTCTCTCGCTCGCCAAAATCTCTCACTCGCCATTCCCACGTTCGATCTCTCTCACCTCTCTCGATTCCTCTCGAAATCAAACAAACAATCACAAACCCTAACCCCAACAATCCCGTACCCCAGTCCATTATGATTTTGATTACAGGTTACAATGATTTAGGGCAACAAAAAAATAGAAAAGAAAAGATCGTCGGCGGTTGAAGATGAAGGGACATGATCGAGACCCCCAAGCTCTCCGTTTACAGATGAGTCTCTTATCTTCTCCTCCTTATGCGCCTTTGTGCTTCTCCGTGAGTTCCTTCTGCTTTTTGTGTGAGGTTTCGAGATTTTGGTTGTGATGTGGACCTCTGGAAATTGACTGTTTATTTGTGTAATGAATGTTTTTTTTGGACTGATGTATGGTTTCGTTGAAAGGTTCTGGTAGTCTTTTGATGAATGTTTATGACTGGTTTTATGAATTTGGTCGAATCGCCGGTTATGTATTAATTTGGTTTATGTTATTTTTTTGAAATCTTGTATGTTTCTGGGTGTGGTTTTGGCTTGATGAATTTGGCCGTACGAGATGTGTTTTTTTTTGTGAATGCTTGTGCGACACTTTTGTCGAATTCTTTTCTGTAAAAAAAATGTCTCCCCACTTTATGCGTGTGATTTCAACCTTTTTATAGACCCAACTCATATTATCTCCCTGATTTGTGAATTTAAGAGGTAGGATTTGTTGTCGGTTTTCGGTTTTAGAAAGAAATAAAAGTTGCCCTGAAAATGTGATCCTTGCAATGAAAGCTCTTGATTCCTTGCCTTCTGAATATTGTTCAAGACTTACCTTTTCAGTTGGGACATGTTGGGCATTGTTATGGAAACTATTTGAATCGTGTTTGGAATTTGTTTTGGAAGGTAGGCTAAATTTGGATCATGCTTTTTGGCATTTCTGATTTTCCTCCCAAATTCATGCTAACGTGTTTGAACATGTTAGGAGCGATGATTGTGGTCTTCAAGTCTGGTGTGATTATGCTCTTGGAGATAAACAATATGTACATCCTCGTGATGCTTGCGTGAAATATTGGTGATGTTTTTGGTTCAAACCAGTCTCAAACCACATATGGCCCTCAAAGTTAGACTTTAAATCCTCAAACAAAGCTAAGTTTTACATCTTTGTATCAACCCTTGTGTTCTTTGATTTTTCTAATTCGAAGTAACTTGTACTTCCCTCTTCTAAATCAGCTGCAGCAGCCTGAATAATTGGCGTGTAATCTGTGAATTTCGATACGAGATGGAGGTTTTTTTAGTTCACAATCAACTCGGGTAAGCTTGACATTTGCTTGGTTAATTTGATGCAATTTGGTTTTGATTTCCCTCTAAATGAATTTAGAAATGATTTCAAAAGGCTTTGGTTCTCACAGTTGGTTTCAACGTATCAGGTTCTTATATTGGTTTGTCGGGTTTTCACAGGTTTGGATTTGGTTTCCATCTGCTGCCACGATTATTTTCTGTTTATAATTTGGTAACATTTTGGGAATAAAATGCTGCTGGAATGTCTTGGAATCAATGCAGGATCTCTTGACGACAGGTTGGAATAGCTCAATCATTCACTAAGACCGCCGACGAGTAAAGCAAGTGTCTAAGATGAAACCGAGTCACGATTGTGGTTAAGAGAATATTCAAGCTGCGCATTTCTTCTCGCACACTCCAAGATAGTTTTACCGGCGGTGATGAAGTATCTTGCCATGGATGCGGCAGATATGAGGCGTTATGTTCTGAGTCCTGGCTTTTTATAACTTAGTGACGGCAATTGTGAAGGGCATCAAAGGGAGAGTAACATCCAAGAAAATGGAAATGGTGTCTTGTGAATATCAGAGCTATCGATGACGGGATTGTCCGTAACAACTGTGACTCAAATTGCAAAGGTTTCCTTCTTTGATTCTATACAAACCTGATTTTATTTGCTTCAAGTATGTATCGGTAATTGTTGTTAGAATAACGTAGCGCGAAAGCATTCTGAGATCCTGAATCTCTTTTACTGTGATGATGCAGGGATGGATTATTAAAAGTGTGCAAACGCCTGCTGCCATTACAAGACAACATCGCTTGCTTTTAAGCGTATCTTCAATCATGTTTTAAGTACTGCCAAAGCATCTCCCCTTTATTAAGGAAATGTTTCAGCATTTCTCGTTGATAAACAGTGGACTTTGTAGTGAACTTGTAAATAGTCAATGAATTTTACTGTACGCCTTATGTTTTATCCTAGCCCTTTACATTTCATACCAAATTTCAAATATTAGGATGAAGAGAACCCATTGCGTGAATAATTAAACTTGCAACCCAAATACTCCAATGTCTCCTCATGATTAGTCGTGATATGCTCCACGTATGGGTGCATGGGAATAATAAAAGCTTGCTGTTGGAATTTCAGTGGTTTGCAAAACTATTGTATGTAAAAAGAAATTGGCCTGTAATACAAATCTAATCATCAACGGTACACTTCACTACAAAGGCTAGCAACGCATCCATAAATTTGAACCACGCCTCAGAGTATGATCTTGTGCCGCAACTGCCGTGACAGTTAGCCATAAACCAACAATCCATCGTACAACTTATAACCACAAGGAGAGTTTCACAAATTTGAAGGATCTTTCACAAATGTTCAACTTTGAGACTTGATCTTTTGAAACCTAGACCTGATTGTCTTTCGAATCTCAATACTTCAAAGCATATTGCGCATGGATCACCAATCCAAATTCTTTCCTTAAAGTAATGATTCCACTAAAATCTTTCTTGGATTAATCTTTATTTTTGATACTCGCACAATCGGAGGAAGGTTTTGGTTGATGACGAACTTGACATACAACCCAATAAGATATGACCTATGATGTCACTTGCCACGAAACTAATAACTAGTCCTCAAACGACTGTGCTCCCCATCAATGGAAGGAGAACCTTGATCATATACTGAAATCTCTGGTAGACAACCCTAAGACTCTCTAAATCAGAACAGATAATCACGTTTCAAAGTACTTGGCTGTGAGGAATTGTATTTAAAAGTATCGCACCTGCACAAACTAGTTAGCCATAATAAACACGCACACACAGACTACATGACATAAAGATACAAAAGAAAAGGGATCTTAGGGTCAAAAATTAGGGTGTGACAGATGCCCCTATTTAAGTTTCTCCAATTCGGAGGTAGGAAGATTGAAATCTTCGTCTCGACGAGATAGGAGAGACTTAAATACAAACATGCGCAAATTTTTGGCCCTAAGATACCGCCAAATGCACATGATATGATATGAAATGATATGAAATGCAAGACAAAGATCCTGTGAGGAATAATGTCACAGGGGATAACTGACGACGACTCAGCAAGACAAGACTCCACGGGGAAAGATCTACTAAACTAGGGAAAAAGACTATCAACTGACAATCACAATGTGTCCTAAGCGGGGTGATGAACCAAAATAAGCTTCCAATGGTCAAAATATGATTCAGTTTCTTATTTAATTAGATGTTGCAACGTCTTGAAATAAAATGCTATGAGGTTGTCTGCCTCGAGCCAAAATCTTGAAATACATACCACGAGGTTGTCTGCCTCGAGCCAAAATCCACTTGAAAAGGGTAAAAATAAACTTCCCCTCGTCTCAGGTCATAAGCCACAGACTGGTCTCAGTTTCTTCTTTAATCAAGCATTTCACTTGAAAAGGGTAAAAATAAACCTCCCCTTGTCTCGGGTCATAAGCCACAGACTGGTCTCAGTTTCTTCTTTGGGGATAGAATATCTACTACCGGTTTACTGGGTAGTTCACAAAGAAAGACCACTTGCTACCGGTTTACTGGGTAGTTCACAAAGAAAGAGATTGTTTGCTACCGATTTACTGGGTAGTCTATAAAGAGAATATTACTTGCTACCGGTTTATTGGGTAGAAAAATATTACATGCTACCGATTTATTGGGTAGAAAAAAATATTACTGGCTACCGATTTACTGGGTAGAAAAGATTTCCTGCTACCGATTTACTGGGTAGTCAGATTGTCTGCTACCGATTTACTGGGTAGGAAAATATTATTCGCTACCGATTTACTGGGTAGTCCACGATGAAAATATTACCTGCTACCGATTTACTAGGTAGTCGGCAAAGAAAATTCTACTACCGATTTATTGGGTAGGAAAATATTATTTGCTACCGATTTACTGGGTAGAATATTACCTGCTACCGATTTACTGGGTAGTTAGCAAAGAAAATATCATCTGCTACCGATTTACTAGGTAGTCAGCGAAAAAGATTATCTGCTACCGATTTATTGGGTAGTCCATAAAGAAAAGATTATCTCCTGGGGATAGACAAACTGCCTTGAGGTGACTGCCATTTGTCATCAGACTAGGAAACTTGATAACCATACTGCTCAAATAAAGAGCGACAACTTGTTGTCTGGGTGTAACTCCCTTAAAATGTTGTGATAATACTGCTGGTGAAATAATTCTGTCTTCCATACAGATCTTCAAATAAACTCTTCCTGGGGAGACAATGAGCAAAATAAATGCACGCTCGTTCCGAATTCAACATCTCAGAGATGTCCAAAACCTGTGATTGTCAGGGACCAAAGTTCGATCCAGGGAATAACTGGAAAGAAACGGTCAAACAAGACTCCATCCATTGAGGATTGAACTCAACGGGTTTATCTTTATCCACAAATGGAAAAGAAGACTGAAGCAACCATCTTCCACGAGGATCGAACTCAGTGGGGAATTAGAAAGGATGCACTCTTTCTGCCTAGGGCAGACGACTTTACTTGGAGGGAGCAGACAAAACCCAGTCACTTGGGGATAAGCACAACCAAAGTGATAGAACAAACAAACAAACACAAAGATGTGAGATGTAAAATGCGCACATGCCATGAATCTATATGAAAGAATCTTATGTTATGCTTATGCTTATGCTGACAAAACAACAACAAGAAGCAAACTAGAGACGAAAAAAAAACAATCATCTCGATACAGATACTCGGCCAATCTTTGCAATATAGGAAGCATCACTGGGGATGAATGGAAAGCCATATATGAGATCCCAGTCCTACTTCAAGGCTTCAAACTTCTCTGGGGAAAATAAAGCACTCCACTTGGGGATGAACATCGTAACTTCACTTAGGATTGTCAAGATAAACCTTGTGATTCCGTTGGGGATGAGAAGATTCACTGGGAACGAATCAAACTCATGATCGAAAAGATTCCATGGGGGATAAAATAAATATCCGCTGCGAACATGAAGTAGTCTGAATGAAGGTTGCAAATGGATAAAATAAATATCCACTTCATCGGGGAAGCTTGGATCAGTAGTAGTTGAAAATATCAGCTATAAAACTTCGACAGGATAAAATAAACATCCGCCTTTCTTGGAGAAGATCAAGGTAGTGAGAAAATCCAATGAGGAGTGAAATAAACACTCGCTTCGCTAGGGAAGGTTGAAACCGAAGAAGTTCACTGAGGATTCTTAGGTTGCTGACTGGAGAAACATTGCATCAAACGTGCCATAACTTCTTGAAGTAGAGGTTTACCGGGGAATAGTTGCGGCTACCTAGAGCAAAGACTTGTTGGGGAGTCGTCACGTTACTTGGGATAGATACTCTTTGAGACATGGACTACGGAGACTGTTGTGAGACTGATGTAACTCTGTATTAATGAACCGCATGGTAGTCGCCATTTTGAACAACAATTGCTGTGAATGGATAAACAGTAATCTTCGGTTCTCAAATGTCCCAAATCACTTGGTTTATGAGAAGAAGTGATCTAAAGAGGATTTTACATAAAACATGGCATTCAATGGTTCCAATGTTTTCAAACTCTTAGAGAGATTCGTCGAATCTCGACATAACTGGCTCGGATTGACGGTATTCTGAGTCTTCAAAACTTGGAGAGATTTATCAAATCTTGACGTAACTGCCCAGACTGACGGTGTTCTGAATCTTCAAACTTGGAGAGATTTATCAAATCTCGACGTAACTGCCCCAGATTGACGGTATTCTGAGTCTTCAAACTTGCCCCTTGGGGTGAGACAATGAAAGAAACAGCTGGGAAACAACTTGCCCCTGCCCACCAAAGTCTTCAGGTATCGTGCCCCTGGGTATAGTCGTCCTTTTGGAATGATTCACCATTTACTCGTCAGAGTTATCTCATTGTTGATGCTCGTATGCTAGCTTCTATGATGTCAAGCAGTGTTAGCAAGCGGAAAAATGTTAATTCTGAAATTGATAATGCAACGCATGTTTGTCTTGAAGTTTTTTTATTTAAAATTTTGGTGGTTAAATTACCGATTTTATAATGCCAACACGAATTTGAGCATAGCTCATGGGAGTCAGGAAACGATATCTCAATGAGTATGCTTTTGAAATAAACCTTACTTCAATTAGGACTTTTAAGAGTTGTATTATGGATTGGTTTACGATTTAAGAAACAAGGGATATAAGGCTCAAAGTTTGTTCATGCCCACCCAATCTTCGTGATGTTTTACTCCATTTTTTTTGAAAATTACCCTGCCCCAGGTTAAAATGAGGGTTTTTTTTATTTGGAAGAAAGAAAACTCCCACTTCAAAGGCTCAAAAAGGTTAACAAGGGTTGATCACCTTATATCTCCAGTGTTTAGGATTTTGAAACAATGCCTTATATCACTAGCAGAGTTTTATTCAAAAGCATACAACAAGAGATATTCCGTTTGATTTCGTCATCCTCCTTCTAATTCTTTGCCAAAGCAAGAGACTGGGTAACATTGGCATTATAGCATTTTAAAAATGAGTGAAACGAATGGATTTCTTCATGACAAACATGTTTATTGCATTAATTATTCAAAATTAAACGAGTTCTTACACGCAAAATAAACGCATTAACGAACGTAGAAAATTAACATATGAAAATAGCAAATAAGCTTAAAATATGGCCAGACATAGCCTGGAGAAAACCGTCATCTGTATCAATCCACCATGTGCAAGGAGGGGATTGCTTCTTGTTCAAGTAAGAGATGGATCTCAACTTGGGGTTCGCACAATTCGAAAGACAAGACTCCCTTCTGAACCATCTCTTTCACTTTCTTCTTCAAAACATGACATTCCTCGATGTCATGGCCGGGTGCCCCTTGATGGAAGGCACAGAAGGCATCAACTTTGAAATAACTCCCAAGGGTCACCGGGATGGATAGTGGAGTTTCCTTCTTGATTAAACCATATTGTAAGAGGGTAGGGAACAGATTAGCGTAGAGCACAGGGATATCCAAAAATTCACCACTTCGTTCAACTGGCTGGTGGGCTGAGGAGGTGTTGCACCCCAAAATTTGCTCTCCTTACTTTATTACTAACTGGCTTATGTTGCATTGCATTTTGCATTATCATGTGTGCATATCATTGGTTCTTAGCATGGGGTCAAGGTGCCTGAGGCAGTGCTTCAGAGGGTCAAGCAAGAGTCCTGGTATTTTCCAAGAGAGCTCAGGTGGATCATCCTTTCCTAACCAGTGCATAGATTAGGGTTTTGAGATTCTTGGGTTTATTGCTTCAATAGGCAAGCTCCTTGGGTTTTTATCATCATCAAATGGCATATATTATCTTTGTTGGAGAGGATACACATCATATTCAGAGGAATTTGGATTTGGAGACTGTGTTATTTCCTCCTAGACTGAGGGTACCACAATTAGGGTTTGCTATAAAATCAGTCTATTTCTGATTTTTTGGGCAAGACTTGATTCCATGGTACTCCTTGGGTCCCTAAGTACCTAGGTATGGGAGGTTGTCCATCAGTTTGTTTCAGGGGAAGTTCAATTGGCCAATGGATTGAAAATCAGTTGAATTGGATAAAAATCAACAGTGAGAGGAGAAGTCAACTGTGGAATTTTGAGGTTCTCTCCAAGGTTTCAAGGTCTCACATCCTCATATGGTCTTCAAGGGTCAAGCTTCATACATATTTATCAGAAATCAGGAGTTGGTGCAAAGTTTCTAAATTTGGAAAGTGACCTATAATGAAAAGTTTCCATTTTTGGCAAGTGTCTACACTGCATTTAACTTGACTTTTCATCATCAATAAAGCTTCAAATGAATTTCTCTCCAACATTAAAGTTGAATATCTTTTTCTCCTCTTTCGAACAAGTACTAGTGGGTCTCCATATCATTTGTGAAGCTCCAGTTATGGTCCAAAGAAGGCAAGGTGGTTTTTAGGGTTTCATTTTCACAACTTCTAGGTTTTGGGACATATGGACCTATGATTAATTCCATTGCTTCAAGACATGTTCCTACATCCAAAAACAATTCCTAAGAAGCATTTTTGGCTTTTTAATCAAGTGATTCCATGGTTTATTCTTCACTTATTTTTTATTATTCAAAAAAGCCAAGTCATTAAAAAACTCATGAATCATTTGTTTTCAAGGCCCAATTTAAATATGGTGTGATTAGCAATCCAAATGAAGGTGATCCATCAAATAATTCTCAAATATCCATGCAAGGAGAAAGGTGTAATTCACATTATGCAGTTTTCCAAAATTATTCAAAAATCATTAAACAATGGATTACCCAAGCCCAATTCCTCATCAGAAGAAAACCCTAGCCTATTTAAACTTATCCATGCACTGGTTAGGGTTCATACACGTGATATTTTGGAGAACAGCAACTTGTACTCTAAAGCTTTCTTTCCTTGGATCTCACGAATTACAAAGAGTTTCTTCAAAGTTCTTCCACAAACCTTCTCTTGGAGATCTCTAGAACACAACTCAACCACCATTTGCAGCCAAAAGCAAGGATTGGAGCTGTGCCATCTCAGGTTGATGAATTTTGCGTGCTCCTAAAACTCTCTTTTTTTATGTCCATATTGACGTGTGATGATTGCTGATCATGCTGATGTATTTGGTTTTGAATTTGGACGTGTGGTTTGCTTGGAATGTTGATTTAAAGTTTTGAACCCTAAGCATATTTCCTTCGATTCTCTTTATCCATGCGTCGTTTGTGTTTTTTGATTGAATATTTGAATTCCTGACGATTTTCTGGGTCGGATAGTGTACCCCCTTACGTTTTTTGGTGTTGTTTTGATCGCAGGTGGCCGGAGAAGGTGGCGGAGCCTTAGCTCCGGCGGTGGTGGCCGGCGAACCAGTCCGGCGAGGGTTTGAATGGGGAAGATGACTTCCCAGCCGTCCCATCCATGAATCCAACGGTCACGATGCTGCCACATGTTTTTGTTTTTTTTTTTTTTTTTCTGATTTTAATTTTGTAATTGTGTGTTTATTATCCTACAATAACTACCATGCTCCTCCAATTATATGTTTTTATTTGGCCTACTTTTGTTTTCGTTGACTGATCACGAACCGTCTGATGGATCAAATGGCTACAATGCTGCCAGCAAATTAAAAACGCACGCGCCTTGCACGTGGTGGGCACACAGTAGTATCCGTCTTATTTTTGTTTTTTTCTGATCAATCAGTGGGCTGGGTTGCAATACGCACCCCCCACTCTTCAGCCCAATTCCTTGTCCAACGTATTTATTTTACTTAACGCACCCCCAACCCGTTTTATTTCTCTTTTATTTTATTTAATTTAACATTTTCATTCTTAATTATTTAAAAATAGTAAATTGCATTTAAAAATTCCTATAAAATTCACTCATCATTTTTGTTATTTTTATAAAATTTTCACTAATTTTAGTTTTATTTTTATTTTATTTTCATCATCCTAATTAATTATTTTCTTAATTTCCTTTTTGCATTACACATCTCATGCATACTTAAATTTATTTATTTTATTTCTCTGCCTCTGTAAAATATTTTTGATCCGTTCCTTTTGAATTCATTCATTAACATTCTAAAGTGCATAAAAATATTTTTCTTTCATTTTTAAATTTATTCCATATTGCATTTAGGTCCTTCCATTTGGCACACTAAACCTTACTTCCCACCTGAATTTTGTAAGATTAATTGAATGACTAACACTTTGAATTTTTGTAGGGATTTTTGGTATGTTGCTTGTCTCTGGTAGAGGGACCTTGAAATTTAATTTGGGAATTTTAGGAGTTATTTCTCTATTTATTTAATTGTTTTCACTTGAGATCTGCTTATATGTGTATTTCTGACCACATCTGATTATCTGTTTGAAAAGGCACTTGTGCCATTTGCTTTGGGGTTGCTTCTTTGATCTTTGAGTTCATGTTTGGATTGTAATTACTATTGTATGCCATTGTTTGATTTTCATTCACCTCATTTCTCTTACTTATGTTTGTTTCTCACTAATCTTTTATGCAGGGACTAAGGTAAGTTCTTTAAGGGTGGAAAAGTATCCCTCTTCACCTTTGTTCTTTCTTCTCTCATCTTCTTACTTTAGGATTTAGGTCGTCGTCAAACCTCACTAACCGTAGGTCACCCATGCATGATGACTTTAGGATTCATAGTCCCCCTTTAGAGTTACCTTTGTGTCTTCTCTCTTCTCATCTCAAATTTCTTTAAAACACTTAATAAGAATAAGGTGTATTGCGCACGAGCCTTAAGTATGGGGAATGAGAAATGAGGGGCTTCCTCTCATCTTTCTAGAGTGCTTAGCGATCGTCCTGTCTTGGGACGATGCGTTAAGTATTCGCCCCTGTGCCCTAGACTTTGGTGCAATGCAACTTAGGAACTAACTTAAGCCACTTCTGTCCTAAAAAAACACCAACCAACTTCAAACCTTTTTGTCCTTCAGGACCTTCAACTTAAAGGCTACTTTCAAAAAAGGCACGTTCTCTTCCGTCTGAGTCGCAAACAGGCATCGACCCTAACTGCCGGACGCGGACTTAACGTCGCTCATAAAAAACACAAAAAGAACTTGGTCCGAACTACGTTGACTCTGAATTCCCCATTGCACAAGGGGGTACGTAGGCCTAGGACGTCGACGTCCTACCGAGTCTGTCTTTGTTTTTCCCCTCCCAGTTTTAGTACAGCCCTAGATGATAGGATAACTCACCCTTAGAATAGACAACAAGCGTGGATCTCATCGAGTACGATGGACGCGCGGGGTGCTAGCACCTTCCCCTCGCGTAACCGACTCCCGAACCCAGGTTATGGTTGCGATGACCATTCCTTTCCCCCCTTCCTAAGGTTTATGCGGTGTTCCCTTTCCCTCTCTTGGGATAAATTTACACGGCTGGCGACTATGTTTTTCCGCGCCACTCTCGCGTTTGTACCTGGATGAAAATCTTGGGAGCGACACCTGGCGACTCTGCTGGGGACTCTGGTTGACCTATGTTGGTCCATCCCTAAGCGAGTCAATCCTAGTGCTTGCTTGTCTTTGTTCTCTTTGGGTGTTTTGTTTTTGTTTTGCTTTATGTGTTGTATTTTATTTTTATTTTTACCGCATTTTCTGCATTTCATTTTTTTATTACTGTCATGCTGCTGTGCTGTGCTGGCTGTCTTTGTTTTGCAGGTTGGGTGGGTCTGAGAGATAAGCCCAATACCAAGGCTTGAGAATACCCTAGGACTAGAGTGAAAAGTAGTGGGACCTACGTGCCCGTTTGGTACGTTTGTGTGTTCACGAAATTCACAACTAGACGAGGCTATCTTGGGACGCATTCTAACGTGTGTGTCTTGCACATGTTTGAGTGTTGATCTAGAGAGCTGTCGACTCTGGTGACCGATCATTGAGGACCTTAGTGGAAGCATCCCTCTTTAGTGGTGACAGTGGCAGACCACATCCTGTGGCAAACCCATTCGCACCCGAGGGCCCGCTTTGGAACTTACATAGGATGGCCCCTACGTTTCGAAGAGAATCAGTGGAGGCACTCCTCGATTGACTTTAGTACTGTACCCCGAGGGATGAATGTACTATTGTTTCTCGACCTCAGTGCCAAAGCTGAGGACCTTCCGCTTTGGAGAATCAGTTGAGGCCTCCTCGATTGATGATGATGCCAAACCAGAAATGGTGAACGTATCATCATTTCTCGACCTGAGAGCCCGGGATACTGAACATCCTAGTACCCACATGTGAGAGGGGATGGGCGTTTACAGGTTTGCAGGTAACCGAGACCTTCAACCTACCTTGTTTTTCGAATTTCACATCAATGTCTGATTATTTGAGTTCCTCAGTGGTTCAGAATTCTGGTTTTCTGGGTTGTGGTTCTCGTTCAGCTAACAGCACAGCACATCCAGCAGTGTGCCTTGACCCCATGTGTGCATTTGCATCATCATTTTGTATCCTAACATGTTTATTCATTTGCAGGGTTGCATCCTAACCTTGATTCTGGTTTCTAAAGACTATCGAGGATGAGTACTGAGAAGAAAAAGAATATCATAGGATACAAGTTCCCGTCACTTATTCTGGATCATGTTCACAAAGTTGTTTCTATGGCAGAACCTGGGGAATTGGCACTTGTGGACTTTGATGACATGCCTAGTTCTCTTTCTCTCTATTGTGTTAGGATCACCACCAGGCTTGTTGGTTGGGATCCATGATTATTGTGTTCAGACTTATTATCTCGAGCTGTGATCGTTGACATCTGGTTTTCCTCTGGTCTTCTTAATATATGAGCAGAAGTTCCGTTCTATCTTGTTATTAAACTGGAATCAAGGGGTGGATCGCCCTGCTAATATTCAAACATGTTCATTTGCATTTGCATATTCATTGTGCATAATCATTTTGCATGGCAGGCGTTTATCTCCGGTACTCTTATCTTGTTCTAAATCTCAAAATTGCAGATCGGCACATTCACCGGTATCCTACTAGACAGAATCAGAAGAGACTCATGGATCAGCTACAGAATGAGATCATTAAGATGCGGACTCGCATAAACCAATTCATGGAATTAATGCAAGGGGTTGCTCAGGGACAAGAACAGTTGAGAACTCTCGTTCAGCCACTGATTGCGAGGGTTGATGATGACGGTGTCCTTCATGGAGGACTTCAGACTGATGTTACTGGTAATGGTTAGAATGGTCCTACTGGCGGAGGTGTTCCCGTTTCTGGTGTTGTGATTCCTCCGGGCGGAGCTGAAAATGCTGGGGGGGGTGGTACTGGTACTGGCGTAGTTCAGGGTCGTCAGTATGATGATGTTCAGGATGATGTATTTTCTCTGCCAGGTGGGGATGCTGGTCCCCAGACTGACCAGGATCAGAGGATCCGGTTGATTGAGGAACAGCTAAGGGGTGTTGTGAATCTGGATTCTGTGGGAATGGATTTAGAAGATTTGGGGCTGGTTCCAGGCGTTGTTATTCCGCACAAGTTTCAGACTCCCACTTTCGAGAAGTATAATGGTATGACTTGTCCGAGGACCCATGTGAGGGCATATGCAAGAAAAATGGCTGCGCATGCGAAGAATGAAAAGCTGATGATGCACTGCTTCCAGGATAGCCTATCTGGGGCATCCCTGGAGTGGTACATGCAACTGGAAAGGAAGGATGTGCGTAGTTGGAGGGATCTGGCAGGGGCATTTATCAGACATTACCAATATAACAATGATATGGCTCATAACAGAACACAGCTGCAGAATCTGTCACAGAAGAACAATGAGAGTTTCAAGGAGTACGCTCAGAGGTGGCGTGAACTGGCAGCTAGGGTTCAGCCTCCCATGTTGGAGCATGAGATGATAACTATGTTTATGGCCACCTTGCAGGGTCATTACTTTGAAAAATTGGTACCGTGTATGTCGGGAAAGTTTGCTGATTTGATCTTGGTAGAAGAGATGGTAGAAAGCGGAATTAAGGTAGGAAAGATATCAGGCAGTGATGGGTCCTCATCTGGAGGAAGCAAGAAGCCTTATGCCAGTGGTTATAAGAAGAAGGAGGGAGATACAAACTCTGTGTCATCATATCGTGGTAGAGATGGACCTCGTCAGAACTACAATCAGCAGGTGGCTTCTGTAACCATCCCAGCAGCACCTCAGCAGCCAGAAAATCAGACTCCTCACCGATCACAGCCTCAGAATAAGCAGGACATGCATTTTGACACTCCACCTATGTCTTACTCTCAATTATTCCAGCACTTGTTGAAACTGCAGCTAATTCAGACAAGAACATTGGCTCCACCTACTGGTAATCCCCCTCCCGGCTATGACGCCAACGCCCACTGTGAATTTCATTCTGGGGCACCCGGACACCATACTGAGAACTGTAAAGCTTTTAAGCATAAGGTTCAAGATTTGGTGGATTCCAAAGCCATCAATTTCTCCAATGACGTTCCAAATGTGAATCATAACCCGATGCCGAATCATGGTGGGCCGAAGGTCAATGCTATTATCAAAGACTGTGAAGGCTTGAATTTGATTTCAGATGTGAATGAAATCCAAACTCCCTTGGGTGTGGTGAAGGAAAGACTGTTGAAGGGAGGAGTATTTCCCGGTTGTGATGAAGGTTGTGTAGGGTGTGTGTCGCACCCAGGCGGTTGTGATTCATTGAAAGCAGGTATTCAGAGAATGATCAACGAAGGGGTATTACAGATTGACAAAAGGTATATATCATTTCCAGAAGGAGACTTGGTTGTGCATGTCGACCTCTCATCTGCTTGAAGATTTCAAGGGTCGTCTCAGTCGGCAAGTACGTCCTGACAAGAATCAAGCTTCCTCAGCAATGGCAATCTTCATCTTCTTTACTGCATTTTCATTTGTAGTTTCTTTTCCATTTCTTGTTAAAGCATCGTATGTATGCAAGACTTGTTTGTTTTTTTATGGTGATATTAATGCAATGAGTATGTTTTCCTTGAAGTAATCCATTCGTGTTCACCCTTAAATGTTTATATGCACTGCAATACCAATTTTCTTGTTTAGAACTCTTGAGGGAGGATGACGAAATAAGAACGCAGATTTCTAATGGTACGCTTTTGGATAGAACCCTGTTGAGGATGTACATGCATTGTTTCAAACCCCTAAATACTGGAGAGATAAGGGAGATAGACCCTCGTTAACCCCTTCGAGCCTTGGAGTAGGAGTTTCTTTCGTACGAAAAAACCCACGTACTTAACCCAGGGGCAGGGTAGGCGTCAGTTAGTTTGACCGAGCGTTCAAATTTCAAGGAGAGTGTGCATCTGAGGATCCATTACCTTCTTCCCACCAACAAGAGATGCAAAACCACGATGGTCATCCATCAACAACTAAAGAGTGAGGCAGTCACAACCCTGTCAAGCAAGTAGGATAACCAGTGTCACACGCTTTGTTCAAAAGAGGAATATAAAAAGAAAGAAAAGAGAAAAGCCCGCTAAGTCGAAGCAACTTAGGAAAAAGTTAGGGCATCCCGCTGGACTTCAAAATCGAAAAAACTCAAAAGAGCCAGGCAAAAATTAGGGATCAAAAAGGAAAAAGAAAGAAAAGGCGAAAAGCGTTACAAAAGAAAATCCTCTATAAGAACAAACTCGCATGATTACAGACACAAAAAGGGGTGGCTGTCACTCCAAAACCTCCTTAGGTGTCAAACCATTAGTTGCATGGACTCCTTGAAGATCATAAACCTCCGGAGAGATGAGCGTTTATGTCAGATTAACTGAACATAGGACTGGAGAACATCACGGAGAGGGGGTGGGCACCGATAAATTTTGAGCCATAAATCCTTTTTTCTGAAACCGTGAACCAGACCGCATTATAACCCTTAAAAGTCCTAATTGAAACAGGGTTTATTCCGAAAGCGCACTTCACCAGGATAGCGTTCCTGACTCCTACGAGTTGTGCTAATAAGGTTTGTTGGTATTGCATGTGCGCATTATTTTGCCATTCAAAAATCAATGTCGCATCCCAGCAAGTGATTCGTTCACAAGGCTTGGCGACACATTTTCAATAAAAAATTCAAGGTTAACATGAGTGTTGCATTAGAATTGCCATTCTCATAATAAACATTTTCTGTTTGCATATATGTGCCTAAGCATCAATGCAGCTTACACAGTGAAAGTCAGTCAAGAAGCTTGATCCTGCCAAGTTGGGATGCTTGAAAATTCTGAAGGACAATCATATCACAGGGCATACTGTCAAGAGACTCAGTGTAGAGTGGGTTCTCCCCAGTAAGTCGTGTTAAGATGTAGCTAATTTGGGGCAGTCACGTCGAGGAAACTCTCCGAAGATCAGTTATTCTGGGGCATTCATTCTAAGAGCAGGGGTAAAGTCACTTCAAAGCTCATATTGGGGCAGGCCACCTCTAGGGCGTGAGAAAACGTCTACTCTTGAAAATGGTTAATTGAAAACACCTCCTCAAGGTTCAAGATGCTGAAGCAGAGTATTGTCAAGTCATTACGATTCCCTTCGAGGTAATGTACGTCATGGATTATGAAGACTGGGGCAGTTATGTCGAGATATGATAAATTTCTCCAAGAGGGCAGTGCGAACGCCCGATCTTCTGTAAAATCCTCTTGAGATGAAAAGTTCAAAGAGCCGCTTACGACCATAAAGACAAGTCAGGTTGCAGGGCAACAACATTGCTCCTCCCCCAGCAGTTGGCTCTCCCCAGCATTGAGATTGCTCCTTCCCCAGCAGGACAAACTTTCCTCAGCAGAACAGACCCTCCACTGCAGGAGACTTGGAAAATATTTTCTCTGGATCAAGACGTTATCTCCCCACAGAATCAGGGTGTTCACCTTCCCCATCCAGTCAGGAAGCGTGCTTTCGCCGACGATGCCATATTCTAATCCCCAGCAAGGTGGGAGTAAAGTCATTCTCCCCATCAACAGGCTGAGGTCAACAGTTTTCCCCAAGCAGGATGGTATTATGGACAGTTTTCCCCAAGCAGGATGGTATTATGGGCTGGCATCCCCCAGCAGGTCCTGAGCCCATCTGTTATTGGCAATCCTCAGTAACAGACTTCCGGTTTCGTTATTGGCATTCATTCTCAACTCCCCCAGCAGAGGAGAAATCTCAGGTTTTAGATGTTACCTTCAGTAAAGGACAGGTGTAGCCCCGGTAGTTCTTTCGGGATTTCATCCCCAGTAGAAGTTATTGATCCAAGGAATCGATCAGTATGACCCTTCTCAACAGAGTTCCTAGATTCAGAGGACAATTTATTTTTGTCATCCCCAGATGAATGGATCTTTCCTCTCCGGCATTTATTTTGCTGGAGGGACCCATCTTGCATATCATAAGCATTTGCATTGCATCCTCAAGCGCGTAGCATTTCCATGTCGTATGGAGCATTACGCCATTATTCAAACATTTGCATTCGGAGCATAAGCCAGGTTTGATACTTTCTTTGCCAATTCTCTTTCTCAGCAGAGATGGCATAACTCAGGAGATTTTAGAGGGATGTATTCCTCATACTTGTGCTCCCCGGCAGAGTCTTTTATTTAGAATTCTCCTTTCCCCAGCGGAGTCATCTTATCTATGGATCATGGGTCCGTTAGAAGTTTGTCTGGCCTTTCTCTTTTGTTAAATCCTGTTCTTACCTGACATATTTTGCTTGCTAGAGGTGATTTAAACGAGAAGTTTTGTTTCACATTATCCCCAGTGAAGTCTGCATTGGTTTGCTAGTTTCTCTTTATCAGCAGAGATAGCGATCTTTTGGATAATTCTTCGTCAGTTTCCCTTTATCAGCAGGGATGGCATTTATTTTGCTAGTTTCCCTTTATCAGCAGGGATGGCATCAGTTTGCTAGTTTCTCTTTATCAGCAGAGATAGCGATCTTTTGGATAATTCTTCGTCAGTTTCCCTTTATCAGCAGGGATGGCATTTATTTTGTTAGTTTCCCTTTATCTGCAGGGATGGCATTTATTTTTCTAGTTTCTCTTTATCAGCAGAGATAACAAGCTTTTGAAGATTTTCTTTCGTCAGTTTCCCTTTATCAGCAGGGATGGCATTTATTTTGCTAGTTTCTCTTTATCAGCAGAGATAGCAAGCTTTTGAAGATTTTCTTTCGTCAGTTTCCCTTTATCAGCAGGGATGGCATTTATTTTGCTAGTTTCTCTTTATCAGCAGAGATAGCAAGCTTTTGAAGATTTTCTTTCGTCAGTTTCCCTTTATCAGCAGGGACGGCATTTATTTTGCTAGTTTCTCTTTATCAGCAGAGATAGCAAGTTTTTGGAGATTTTCTTTCGTCAGTTTCCCTTTATCAGTAGGGATGGAATTTGTTTTGCTAGTTTCTCTTTATCAGCAGAGATAGCAAGCTTTGAAGATTTTTTTTCGTCAGTTTCCCTTTATCAGCAGGGATGGCATTTATTTTGCTAGTTTCTCTTTATCAGCAGAGATAGCAAGCTTTTGAAGATTTTCGTCCGTCAGTTTCCCTTTATCAGCAGGGATGGCATCTATTTTGCCAGTTTCTCTTTATCAGCAGAGATAGCAATCTTTTGTAGATTTTCGTACGTCAGTTTCCCTTTATCAACAGGGATGGCATTTATTTTGCTAGTTTCCCTTTATCAGCAGGGATGGCATCAGTTTGCTAGTTTCTCTTTATCAGCAGAGATAGCGATCTTTTGGATAGTTCTTCGTCAGTTTCCCTTTATCAGCAGGGATGGCATTTATTTTGCTAGTTTCCCTTTATCAGCAGGGATGACATCAGTTCGCTAGTTTCTCTTTATCAACAGAGATAACGATCTTTTGGATAGTTCTTCGTCAGTTTCTCATTATCAGCAGGGATGGCATATTCCGAGATTCCTTTGTCAATTCTCTTTATCAGCAGAGATGACTTTATACCCAGCATAGCTAGCACTCGTCCGTATTGTGACAGTACAACATTTATGGCTAATTCTCCAGCAGAGGATTGCAAATTTCTGGGTTCTTTGGTATTCAATCTCCATGCATCCCGAATGTCTGAGAGTCATCGCCATCATACCTTCAGGACCAAGTTGATTGAATAGGGGCAGCCGTTGCACCCCAAAATTTGCTCTCCTTACTTTATTACTAACTGGATTATGTTGCATTGCATTTTGCATTATCATGTGTGCATATCATTGGTTCTTAGCATGGGGTCAAGGTGCCTGAGACAGTGCTTCAGAGGGTCAAGCAAGAGTCCTGGTATTATCCCAGAGAGCTCAGGTGGATCATCATTTCCTAACCAGTGCATAGATTAGGGTTTTGAGACTCTTGGGTTTATTGCTTCAATAGGCAAGCTCCTTGGGTTTTTATCATCATCAAATGGAATATATTATCTTTGTTGGAGAGGATACACATCATATTCAGAGGAATTTGGATTTGGAGACTGTGTTATTTCCTCCTAGACTGAGGGTACCACAATTAGGGTTTGCTATAAAGTCAGTCTATTTCTGATTTTTTGGGCAAGACTTGATTCCATGGTACTCCTTGGGTCCCTAAGTACCTAGGGATGGGAGGTTGTCCATCAGTTTGTTTCAGGGGAAGTTCAATTGGCCAATGGATTGAAAATCAGTTGAATTGGATAAAAATCAACAGTGAGAGGAGAAGTCAACTGTGGAATTTTGAGGTTCTCTCCAAGGTTTCAAGGTCTCACATCCTCATATGGTCTTCAAGGGTCAAGCTTCATACATATTTATCAGAAATCAGGAGTTGGTGCAAAGTTTCAAAATTTGGAAAGTGACCTATAATGAAAAGTTTCCATTTTTGGCAAGTGTCTACACTGCATTCAACTTGACTTTTCATCATCAATAAAGCTTCAAATGAATTTCTCTCCAACATTAAAGTTGAAGATCTTTTTCTCCTCTTTCCAACAAGTACTAGTGGGTCTCCATATCATTTGTGAAGCTCCAGTTATGGTCCAAAGAAGGCAAGATGGTTTTTAGGGTTTCATTTTCACAACTTCTAGGTTTTGGGACATATGGACCTATGATTAATTCCATTGCTTCAAGACATGTTCCAACATCCAAAAACAATTCCTAAGAAGCATTTTTGGCTTTTTAATCAAGTGATTCCATGGTTTATTCTTCACTTATTTTTTATTATTCAAAAAAGCCAAGTCATCAAAAAACTCATGAATCATTTGTTTTCAAGGCCCAATTTAAATATGGTGTGATTAGCAATCCAAATGAAGGTGATCCATCAAATAATTCTCAAGTATCCATGCAAGGAGAAAGGTGTAATTCACATTATGCAGTTTTCCAAAATTATTCAAAAATCATTAAACAATGGATTACCCAAGCCCAATTCCTCATCAGAAGAAAACCCTAGCCTATTTAAACCTATCCATGCACTGGTTAGGGTTCATACACGTGATATTTTGGAGAACAACAACTTGTACCCTAAAGCTTTCTTTCCTTGGATCTCACGAATTACAAAGAGTTTCTTCAAAGTTCTTCCACAAAACTTCTCTTGGAGATCTCTAGAACACAACTCAACCACCATTTGCAGCCAAAAGCAAGGATTGGAGCTGTGCCATCTCAGGTTGATGAATTTTGCGTGCTCCTAAAACTCTCTTTTTTTATGTCCATATTGACGTGTGATGATTGCTGATCATGCTGATGTATTTGGTTTTGAATTTGGACGTGTGGTTTGCTTGGAATGTTGATTTAAAGTTTTGAACCCTAAGCATATTTCCTTCGATTCTCTTTATCCATGCGTCGTTTGTGTTTTTTGATTGAATATTTGAATTCCTGACGATTTTCTGGGTCGGATAGTGTACCCCCTTGCGTTTTTTGGTGTTGTTTTGATCGCAGGTGGTCGGAGAAGGTGGCGGAGCCCTAGCTCCGGCGGTGGTGGCCGGCAAACCAGTCCGGCGAGGGTTTGAATGGGGAAGATGACTTCCCAGCCGTCCGATCCATGAATCCAACGGTCACGATGCTGCCACATGTTTTTGTTTTATTTTTTTTTCTGATTTTAATTTTGTAATTGTGTGTTTATTATCCTACAATAACTACCATGCTCCTCCAATTATATGTTTTTATTTGGCCTACTTTTGTTTTCATTGACTGATCACGAACCGTCTGATGGATCAAATGGCTACAATGCTGCCAGCAAATTAAAAACGCATGCGCCTTGCACGTGGTGGGCACACGGTAGTATCCGTCTTATTTTTGTTTTTTTCTGATCAATCAGTGGGTTGGGTTGCTATACGCACCCCCCACTCTTCAGCCCAATTCCTTGTCCAACGCATTTTTTTTACTTAACGCACCCCCAGCCCATTTTATTTCTCTTTTATTTTATTTAATTTAACATTTTCATTCTTAATTATTTAAAAATAGTAAATTGCATTTAAAAATTCCTATAAAATTCATTCATCATTTTTGTTATTTTTATAAAATTTTCACTAATTTTAGTTTTATTTTTATTTTATTTCCATCATCCTAATTAATTATTTTCTTAATTTCCTTTTTGCATTACACATCTCATGCATACTTAAATTTCTTTATTTTATTTCTCTGCCTCTGTAAAATATTTTTGATCCGTTCCTTTTGAATTCATTCATTAACATTCTAAAGTGCATAAAAATATTTTTCTTTCATTTTTAAATTTATTCCATATTGCATTTAGGTCCTTCCATTTGGCACACTGAACCTTACTTCCCACCTGAATTTTGTAAGATTAATTGAATGACTAACACTTTGAATTTTTACAGGGATTTTTGGTATGTTGTTTGTCTCTGGTTGAGGGAGCTTGAAATTTAATTTGGGAATTTTAGGAGTTATTTCTCTATTTATTTAATTGTTTTCACTTGAGATCTGCTTATATGTGTATTTCTGACCACATCTGATTATCTGTTTGAAAAGGCACTTGTGCCATTTGCTTTGGGGTTGCTTCTTTGATCTTTGAGTTCATGTTTGGATTGTAATTACTATTGTATGCCATTGTTTGATTTTCATTCACCTCATTTCTCTTACTTATGTTTGTTTCTCACTAATCTTTTATGCAGGGACTAAGGTAAGTTCTTTAAGGGTGGAAAAATATCCCTTTTAACCTTTGTTCTTTCTTCTCTCATCTTCTTCCTTTAGGATTTAGGTCGTCGTCAAACCTCACTAACCGTAGGTCACCAATGCATGATGACTTTAGGATTCATAGTCCCCCTTTAGAGTTACCTTTGTGTCTTCTCTCTTCTCATCTCAAATTTCTTTAAAACACTTAATAAGAATAAGGTGTATTGCGCACGAGCCTTAAGTACGGGGAATGAGAAATGAGGGGCTTCCTCTCATCTTTCTAGAGTGCTTAGCGAGCGTCCTGTCTTGGGACGATGCGTTAGGTATTCGCCCCTGTGCCCTAGACTTTGGTGCAATGCAACTTAGGAACTAACTTAAGCCACTTCTGTCCTAAAAAAACACCAACCAACTTCAAACCTTTTTGTCCTTCGGGACCTTCAACTTAAAGGCTACTTTCAAAAAAGGCACGTTACCTTCCGTCTGAGTCGCAAACAGGCATCGACCCTAACTGCCGGATGCGGAGTTAACGTCGCTCATAAAAAACACAAAAAGAACTTGGTCCGAACTACGTTGACTCTGAATTCCCAATTGTACAAGGGGGGTACGTAGGCCTAGGACGTCGACGTCCTACCGAGTCTGTCTTTGTTTTTCCCCTCCCAGTTTTAGTACAACCCTAGATGATAGGATAACTCACCCTTAGAATAGACAACAAGCGTGGATCCCATCGAGTACGATGGACGCGCGGGGTGCTAGCACCTTCCCCTCGCGTAACCGACTCCCGAACCCAGGTTATGCTTGCGATGACCATTCATTTCCCTCTTCCTCAAGTTTATGCGGTGTTCCCTTTCCCTCTCTTGGGATAAATTTACACGGCTGACGACTCTATTTTTCCGCGCCACTCTCGCGTTTGTACCTGGATGAAAATCCTGGGAGCGACAGGAGGCAGAAAATCCATCCCGGCGTTAGGATATGGCCAACTCTTTGACCAAATCCATCAGGCTCCTCTTGGTAATCTTTAACTCTGCAACCTCGTCGTGAAGTTCTTGCTTTTCATGTTGTTGAATGTCTATCAGATTCTTCATAGTAGTAGAAAAAGTTTCCATGTTGGCCTTTAGAGTGGCAATCTCCGCTCGGAGTGCTTGGTTTTCTTGTTCCAAATGATCCATCCTCTTCTTGCGATCGGCTCGAGTATTGTATCGATGATTCAGAGTCTGAGAAGAGAGACACGAATGGGAACCTGGAATACAAAAGAAATGCAAATGCAAATGATGTGTATGATGCAACAAGATTCACGGAACTCATCTATTTATAATCATCATGGAATATCAAGAGACTCGGTTTTTAAAAAAAAAATCATTAAAACGGTTATGATAATCAATATCCAGAATATTAAAACAGATTTATTAACAACGCGTCGGTACACTTTCGAAAAGTCATAACGGAAAAGCTAAATAAAAGCTGATAATGATGGATTTAAGGAGACTATTCCAACGGTCTTCGTTTGACTTCTTCTTCCAATTGAGCCTCCAAGGTATTGATTAAGGACTAGAGTAGCCTTTTTAAAGAATTTCTCCTTTTGGAGTCATGTTGGCTTGAAGATGCGAAATGAATACTGGTATTGAATTAGTAACTCCGTCAGCTGAGGGAATTCTTCAAGGATAGGTACCAGTTGATAATCAAGGAAACAGTAGTAGAATGGAGATAACAACTTTCCATATCTGGTCTCGAATCTTCCTTTATTTGTCAGCAAGGTCTCCAGTCTCCTTAAATCGTCCAGGTTATGACTCTTGTAAAGGTACTTCAACGTTTTTTTTTAGAGTCCATGATATCCTTATGATGTTTATAAACAAGATTAAGTTCCATGAATCTTTATGAAATGATGCTTATGAATGCAGGGATGCAAACACACAAAACACAAAGCACAAGGCACACACAAGCAATCAAACAGACAAAAAGTCCTAGGTTTGAAAGGTCACAGCATAGAGCCAAGGTCTACCCATCCCAATAGGTGTGTACTATAGTTTCATATGTACCTGCTGAACGGGTTCTAAAAAGTTCCCAGAGTCTACAACCCATCTTTCGGATATTATCGATTTCCCAAATCACTTGGTAGTCAATAATATTCTCAAGAGAATCTCGTCTGAGTGTAGTGTCGCGTAGCAACTATCACAGAAATAGACTCCCGCATAGTCCCTGCACTACGCCCTAATAGGCCAAGTTGGGTTAAAGGTAACTACGGTCCCCAGTCCCGAGGGCCTTTAGATCGAAACCATATCGTCTTCACGAATGAACTCGTTGGACAAATATTTTATTCGAGAGGGTCTAGACTGAGTGGTGAAGTCTCAATTTACTTTTTTAGGAATCGACTCCCTCAAAGTATCATTGACGTCTTACCGTTTTCCTATCTTAATTTCACTATAGTCCGGGTGTAGGACTTTGTCTCACTACACAAGTAACAACCCAAGCAAACATAACAGATAAATATAACAAAAACATAATTAATCAAGTTAGGGGGAACCCTCTTATGAGTTTCCCCAGTGAAGTCGCCATTTCTGTCGCGGTGAAAATTGGATACCATAGTTATTTGTTAACTAGGATCACATTTTTAATGTCACCACCGTATTTGATTTTATCCAAGGGAAGGGAGAAATACCGAATACCCACAATGCAATGCAAATGCACTAAGATTCTAAGTTCGGGGGTTGGTTATACCTAGGGAAGGTGCTAGCATCCTAGATATCTGTAGTACTCTACAGGAACCTCTTGATTTTATTTTATGTTATCTGTTATTTGTTTTGCTAAAGGTTTAAGGGTAGATGATTTATTATTTTTTTTCCTAATTGTGCTCGACAAGATATCGCATCTTGTGCCTACATATCCTGTCAGGAGGGAATCAGAGCACTTGTAGTTCCTTATTAAGGATACTAAAATTGTTTAAAGGTTTAGGAGAAAAGATGAGTCATCATCTTAAGAAAACCACCACAGTTTTTGAAAATTGTTTGGATTTTGTGGGGTATGGGATTGTATGTCCCTTCTTTGAGATGATTAACATCTAATTCTCTTGTGTGGAGAATTATGTGGGCTAAAGTTTGATTTAAAAAATCTAAATTAAGGGGGGACTAACCTAGGAAATCTATCCTAAGTTATCTAATAGTCCTAACTTAAGGATATCGATTATGATGCAAATGATATGCACCATGCACAATAACGTGGTTATTATGCATGGGATTTTCCCTTGGATATTAATGCAATTAAATTATTGTTATTTAGGCGAGGGTGCTAGCAAAGTGGTGCAAGACTTGTGTCTAGTGATCGGTATGTCGAATGCGATGCCCTAAGGCGATCGACTTATATGGGTAGAAAATTGGCTCGACGTTGGATCGAGGATTTTTAGTTTTTGAAAAGGGTTTTAGGCAGAAATATAAATCAAATAAGAACATGCAGGCAAAATAAGGCATAACAACAAAACGTCCTCACACGTATGACTAAGCGCGGTAAGAGGTTTCTAATGGGAAACAAATTATTAAGAAAAGTTTGATTTTAGATTTTATTTTTATTTTATTATGTTAGAGATTATTATTATAATTTTTGAGGAAGGTTAGAGAAAATTATAAAATTTTAAAATAAAAAGGATTCTTTTTATTATTTAAATCTTAGAAAAAAAAGAGTTTTAGATAGAAAAATATTTAGTGTTAGCATATTCTTGAAAGTCTTATGTTATTCTAACTTTTAGTTAGAAATTATTAAAAGGGTTTTAATTTTAATATTTATTATGAAAAAAAGTTTTAAATTAACTATTATAAAAGGTTTAATTATTATTATAAAAAAAGTTTTAATTTTTGTTGTTATAAAGATTTTGAATTGATTATGATAAAAAGTATTATTGTAAAAAGGGTTTAGATTGATTATTATATATAAAAAAAAGGTTTAAATTAAATATTAAAAGTTTTAAATATTATTATAAAAAAGATCCAGATTAATTATTACGAAAAGGTTTAAATTAATTATTTAAAAGGTTTTAAATTTTAATCATTATTGTAAAAGAGAAGGTTTTAAATTATTAATATAGAAGAAACAGTTTTAAAAAAAAAATTCTTAATTTTAATTATGAAAAGATTTTTTTAATTTTAATTATAAAAGAGGTTTTTTGTGGTTATAAAAAAGTTTTAAAAAAAGGTTTGTAAAAAAGTAAAAAAACGAAAAGACGAAAAAACAAGGAACTGAGAGCATTCCAACGTCACTCTCTCTTGTCTCTCAAAACCTCTCTCGCTCTCAAAATCTATCGCTCGCTAAAATCTCTCTCGCTCGCCAAAATCTCTCACTCGTCATTCCCACGTTCGATCTCTCTCACCTCTCTCGATTCCTCTCGAAATCAAACAAACAATCACAAACCCTAACCCCAACAATCCCGTACCCCAATCCATTATGATTTTGATTACAGGTTACAATGATTTAGGGCAACAAAAAAAATAGAAAAGAAAAGATCGCCGGCGGTTGAAGACGAAGGGACATGATCGAGACCCCCAAGCTCTCCGTTTACAGATGAGTCTCTTATCTTCTCCTCCTTATGCGCCTTTGTGCTTCTCCGTGAGTTCCTTATGCTTTTTGTGTGAGGTTTCGAAATTTTGGTTGTGATGTGGACCTCTGGGAATTGACTGTTTATTTGTGTAATGAATGTTTTTTTTGGACTGATGTATGGTTTCGTTGAAAGGTTCTGGTAGTCTTTTGATGAATGTTTGTGACTGGTTTTATGAATTTGGTCGAATCACCGGTTATGTATTGATTTGGTTAATGCTATTTTTTTGAAATATTGTATGTTTCTGGGTGTGGTTTTGGCTTGATGAATTTGGCCGTACGAGATGTGTTTTTTTTGTGAATGCTTGTGCGACACTTTTGTCGAATTCTTTTCTGTAAAAAAAAATGTCTCCCCTCTTTATGCGTGTGATTTCAACCTTTTTATAGACCCAACTCATATTATCTCCCTGATTTGTGAATTTAAGAGGTAGGATTTGTTGTCGGTTTTCGGTTTTAGAAAGAAATAAAAGTTGCCCTGAAAATGTGATCCTTGCAATGAAAGCTCTTGATTCCTTGCCTTCTGAATATTGTTCAAGACTTACCTTTTCAGTTGGGACATGTTGGGCATTGTTATGGAAACTATTTGAATCGTGTTTGGAATTTGTTTTGGAAGGTAGGCTAAATTTGGATCATGCTTTATGGCATTTCAGATTTTCCTCCCAAATTCGTGCTAACACGTTTGAACATGTTCGGAGCGATGATTGTGGTCTTCAAGTCTGGTGTGATTATGCTCTTGGAGATAAACAATATGTACATCCTCGTGATGCTTGCGTGAAATATTGGTGATGTTTTTGGTTCAAACCAGTCTCAAACCACATATGGCCCTCAAAATTGGACTTTAAATCCTCAAACAAAGCTAAGTTTTACATCTTTATATCAACCCTTGTGTTCTTTGATTTTCTTAATTCGAAGTAACTTGTACTTCCCTCTTCTGAATCAGCTGCAGCAACCTGAATAGTTGGTGTGTCATCTGTGAATTTCGATACGAGATGGAGGTTTTTTTAGTTCACAATCAACTCGGGTAAGCTTGACATTTGCTTGGTTAATTTGATGCAATTTGGTTTTGATTTCCCTCTAAATGAATTTAGAAATGATTTCAAAAGGCTTTGGTTCTCACAGTTGGTTTCAACGTATCAGGTTCTTATATTGGTTTGTCGGGTTTTCACAGGTTTGGATTTGGTTTCCATCTGCTACCACGATTATTTTCTGTTTTTAATTTGGTAACATTTTGGGAATAAAATGCTGCTGGAATGTCTTGGAATCAATGCAGGATCTCTTGACGACAGGTTGGAATAGCTCAATCATTCACTAAGACCGGCGACGAGTAAAGCAAGTGTCTACTATGAAACCGAGTCACGATTGTGGTTAAGAGAATATTCAAGCTGCGCATTTCTTCTCGCACACTCCAAGATAGTTTTACCGGCGGTGATGAAGTATCTTGCCATGGATGCGGCAGTTATGAGGAGTTATGTTCTGAGTCCTGGCTTTTAATAACTTAGTGACGGCAATTGTGAAGGGCATCAAAGGGAGAGTAACATCCAAGAAAATGGAAATGGTGTCTTGTGAATATCGGAGCTATCGATGACGGGATTTTCCGTAACAACTGTGACTCAAATTGCAAAGGTTTCCTTCTTTGATTCTATACAAACCTGATTTATTTGCTTCAAGTATGTATCGGTAATTGTTGTTAGAATAACGTAGCACGAAAGCATTCTGAGATCCTGAATCTCTTTTACCGTGATGATGCAGGGATGGATTATTAAAAGTGTGTAAACGCCTACTGCCATTACAAGACAACATTGCTTGCTTTTAAGCGTATCTTCAATCATGTTTTAAGTACTGCCAAAGCATCTCCCCTTTATTAAGGAACTGTTCCAGCATTTCTCGTTGATAAACAGTGGACTTTGTAGTGAACTTGTAAATAATCAATGAATTTTTTTGTACGCCTTATGTTTTATCCTAGCTCTTTACACTTCATACCAAATTTCAAATATTAGGCTGAAGAGAACCCATTGCGTGAATAATTAAACTTGCAACCCAAATACTCCAATGTCTCCTCATGATTAGTCGTGATATGCTCCACGTATGGGTGCATGGGAATAATAAAAGCTTGTTGTTGGAATTTCAGTGGTTTGCAAAACTATTGTATGTAAAAAGAAATTGACCCGTAATTCAAATCTAATCATCAACGGTACACTTCACTACAAAGGCTAGCAACGGATCCATAAATTTGAACCACGCCTCAGAGTATGATCTCGTGCCGCAACTCCCGTGACAGTTAGCCATAAACCAACAATCCATCGTACAACTTATAACCACAAGGAGAGTTTCACAAATTTGAAGGATCTTTCACAAATGTTCAACTTTGAGACTTGATCTTTTGAAACCTAGACCTGATTGTCTTTCGAATCTCAACACTTCAAAGCATATTGCGCATGGATCACCAATCCAAATTCTTTCCTTAAAATAATGATTCCACTAAAATCTTTCTTGGATTAATCTTTATTTTTGATACTCGCACAATCGGAGGAAGGTTTTGGTTGATGACGAACTTGACATACAACCCAAGAAGATATGACCTATGACGTCACTTGCCACGAAACTAATAGCTAGTCCTCAAACGACCGTGCTCCCCATCAATGGAAGGAGAACCTTGATCATATACTGAAATCTCTGGTAGACAACCCCAAGGCTCTCTAAATCAGAACAGATAATCACGTTTCGAAGTACTTGGCTGTGAGAAATTGTATTTAAAAGTATCGCACCTGCACAAACTAGTTAGCCATAATAAACACACACACACACAGACCGCATGACATAAAGATACAAAAGAAAAGGGATCTTAGGGTCAAAAATTAGGGTGTGACACAGGTCTGGATGGTTTTACTTCTCATTTCTTCAAGAAAGCCTGGACAATAGTGAGGCAGGATGTTAAAGATGCCATTCAGGAGTTCTTTGATAAGGGGGACATGTACAAGGCTATGAATTGTACTTTGGTTACTCTAATTCCCAAGAGTCCTGAAGCTCAAACTATAAAGGACATGAGACCAATATCCTGTTGCAGCACAATCTATAAGTTGATTTCCAAGATGCTGACTAGTAGGCTTGGAGCAGTGATTGGTAATGTAGTGAATGACTCTCAATCTGCTTTTATACCTGGTAGAACTATACATGATAATATCATGCTGGCCCAGGAATAAGTGAGAGGATATGGCAGGAAAAATATCTCCCCAAGGTGCATGGTGCAGATGGATATTCAAAAAGCATATAATACTGTTGACTGGGCAGCTTTGCACCATATTATGGTTGAGTTGGGCTTTCCTAATAAGTTTGTTGACTGGGTCATGAAGTGTGTCTCAAATGTGTCTTATAGGTACTTAATCAATGGTAGCCCATCTAAGCTCATTAAAGCTCAAAGAGGTTTGAGGCAAGGAGATCCTATCTCCCCTCTTCTATTTGTGCTTATAATGGAGTATTTGCATAGGGTCCTACAGAGCCTCAAGGATAATCCTGATTTCAACTTCCACCCTAAGTGTGAAGGGCTGAAGATCATTAACTTGTGTTTTGCAGACGATATGCTTGTTTTCTTGAGGGGTGACTTAGTCTCTATAAAGCTGATAATGGATAAAATGAAAGATTTCACAGCTGTAACAGGGCTCCATATCAGCAACCCGAAAAGCAAATTGTATTTTGGTGGTGTTAAGAGTGAGGTGCAGAGAAACATGCAAATGGAAACTGGCTTTGATATTGGAGATTTACCTTTCAAATATTTGGGAGTGCCCTTGGATAGCAAAAAGCTCACAGTCACCAATTGTCAGCCTCTCATAGACAAAATGGTGTGTAGGATCAATCATTGGACATCTAAGTTGTTATCTTATGCTGGGAGACTTCAGCTCATAAGTAGTGTCTTGTTCTCTATAGCAAACTACTGGCTTCAAATCTTCCCACTTCCTAAGAAAATCATTAGCCATATAGAAGGTCTGTGCAGAAGGTTTTTGTGGAATGGTAATAGTATTCAGAGTAAAAAAGCTCCTATCTCATGGGAGCACATCTGTGAACCGAAAAATGCAGGTGAACTTAATATCATTGCCCTGAGAGAATGGAATAAGGCGACAATTGGCAAACTATTGTGGAATATCTGGATGAAAAAAGACAGGCTTTGGATCCAATGGATTCATAAGTATTATATGAAAAGTGCTGATGTCAGTGACTACCAGCCAGGCCAGAACTGTTCTTGGATTGTGAAGGCAATCTTTAAGAATAGGAATACTCTTATTATGTCTGATGTGTGGCTGGAAATGCAGGTGGAGGACAGGTACAGTACCAGGAAAGTGTATCAGCTGTTAAGAGGACACAAACCACTTGTGGAGTGGAGGAAAATTCTGTGGAATAACTTGGCAAGGCCTAGAGCAAAATTCACCCTCTGGATGTTATGCAACAAAAGAATGTTAACAAAAGATAGATTAAATAGATTTGGAGTGGTGAACGATGGCTTATGTATGTTTTGTGCAGATATGGAAACAATACAACATGTGTTTTTTGAGTGCGAGTACACAAAGAAAGTGTGGCAAAATATCTTACAGTGGTTAGGATTGGTCCATATACCTACATGTTGGGACAGAGAAGTAATGTGGCTGAATCAAAACGCAAAAGGCAAAGGCTCAAAAAGGAAATTACTTAGAATGGCGCTGGCGGAAGCTGTGTATCTGATATGGAAGGTTAGAAACAAAATTGTTTTAAAAAATGGAGCTAAGGAGGAACTTAGTAGCCATGCAATTATTGAAACTGTTCTCAAGAGAGCTGAATTAGATAGAAGGTCGATGACACATTGTAATATACAGTGATGTTTGATTTGTTTTGGTTAGTCGGGTTGGGCCTGGATCTTCGGATCGGCTGGTGCTGTATTGTGTTTTTTGGTAATAAAATTTATTCTTATTCCAAAAATAAAAAAATAATAATAAAAAAAAATAAAAAAAATAAAACATAAACGCTAAATATAATTAATCGTGTTGAAATATATTGATTAACATATAATTGAATTACTATTAAATTGATTGATTATTATTTAATTTTAAATACTTAAATTATGTAAAAAATTAATTGATTATTTAATTTTAATTAATTAAATATTTAATAATTAATTAAATTATTATTAATAAATTAATTGATTATTATTTAATTTGAAATAATAAATATTTTTTTATGTTATTTATAATAATTAAATAATTAAATAAATTAATATTTATTGTAAACTATTAATTAAGTATTCATGATTAAACATATTAACAAAAAAATGGGTTAAATAGTGTTTTTCCCCCTGCCATATAGGCGTGTTTTGGTTTACCCCCCCTTAAGAATTTTTTTTTTTATTCCCCCCTCAACTTTCTCAGATTCCATTGACAAAGACCCTGATGCATCCATGAGCTGCAGATTCCGTGACGTGGTGTGTTGACCTTGCTGACTGGGTATGAGTTGACTGCCACGTGGAATTTTATATTTATTTTTTTAATTCTTTAATATTTATTTTTTACTTTTTAAATTTTTTTCGTATTATTTTTTTAAATTATTTTTATTAATATTTTTTTTAATTATTTTTATTAATATTTTTTTTTAATTATTATTTTAAAAATTATATTAATTGGGCAAGACCAATGAACTTAAGCCCATTTTCAACACCTCTTTTCTCACCCATTTATTCTTCTTTTGATTGTTAGTGTTGTACCCCAAATTTTACCCTCATTTTTTCTGCTAGTTGATGTTTTATTTATTTCTCTATTTTTAATTTAGTACTTATTTTAGTGTTTATTTGTTTTTATTTTAATTCAGTTTCAATATGGCTTTTCTTTTTTAATTTTATTGTCCTTTTTTTCATTAATTTCAATTCATCACAATTTAATTTTTGCATTAGTTTACTTATCTTGATTAATTGTTAATTTGGTTTATTATTTTTAATTTATTTAATTAACTTTTTTTATTAATAAGTTATTATTATTTAGCTTGTTAATTAATTTTAAAAAAACCAAATCCATTAACATTGCCAATTCCAAATCTCATGTGGTCTTTAAACTTAATAAAAAGTTATGTCAACTAATGATATCTCTCTCCAAAGGAATGAAGACATATCATTTGAACCATTATTTTGAAATATGCTCGTGTGGAAAAAACACCATTTGGTTTAGTTTCTTTGCACTCATATGTCTAGCAACTTGAACCAAGTCTCCAACGGATCTTTTTTTTTTCCATCAATTCCAACGCTTATCTTTCCCACAAAGCCGGTGAAAAGAAGCTTCCAAAGTACACTCCCTGTTGTACCTTCAAATTGACTTTTGCAAGCATATGCCAAGAGCACCTCGTGCATATCCTTGGACCATCAGATACAAGCCAAAACACCCTACATTTCTCTGACCTAAAATGCAAAAGAAGAGAAGTTCACTTGGCTCCATAATATGGTGTTCAGAGCAGCCACTCTCTTGAGATCTTTCCACGATTTTTTCCTCAAAAACAAACTCGTGGCCCCTTGGTTCCTGACCCATTGTCCAGCAAACTCCATCTATAAAAGGCACCCTCCTCTCATTCATTTCTCATCAACAAAAACAACAAAAAACAACTCAGAAAACTTGGTGTTTTGGAGAGCTCGAGTGGCTGCAAGGAAGGAGGTTATCACCACTTGCTTGGATACCAGGTTAGACTCTTAACTTACTATTATGATACTTTTCATGCCTATATACCATGTTGAATATACTTTAGTTTAATATGTTGTCTCAATGTTTGTATGTTCATGATGTATATGCATGGTGTGTATGAACTTTTGTTGAGATTATTTTTGAAGTTTCGTACATCTTCTTGATTGCCATAATGTATGAACAAGGTTGCCATGATAGAACACTTATTAACCTGTGTTAAAGTGAATGTCATTCGAGTATGTGTTTGCTTTGATCGTATTATCCATGCTGCCATTATGAACCTCTTTGAATATTTTGAAATATGGCTTGATGCACTGTTAGTTGTTTGAAGCATTTTTATGTTAGTAGCATTGTATACTTTAACTTGAGTGTTTGGTTTTTATTGCGGATGACTTTCTATGTGTTTATTTTGAGCATACGATCAGTAGTTGTCCTCACATCTTTCAATCCTTTATCTTTTGTCTCAACCTTGCCATCATTACCATGTCATGTATCCAAGCCAAGCTACATGTGATAATGTTAGATAATGATATTTGGAGAATAGAGTGTTTATTTGTTGTTGATGTTGATATCATGTCCTATGTATTAGCTGGACACTCAGTGCTCATTTTGTTCACGCTTGTACCAAGATAGGATGGATAATATAAGGTTTGGTTGGAGTTCTATCATCATGACAGTTGCGGTTCTCCTTCTTACTACTTTGCTTTAACCTTGCTTTGGGACATTTTGAACTTGTTGTTTTCTGCCATTATGCTTTCATAATTGATGTTCAATCATTTTGAATGATTCATATGTCCATCTTATACATCTAAGTTAACTTTAATGATATGTTTCTACTAGCTCGTGACAGTTTGGATCATGATATTTGTAGCCTTATTCCTCTAAGTTCAGTTTGTTATTTTGTACTGTGCAAGTTTAGAATCATTCTATGATTTAAGTTTTGTATGCTGGCATTTTACTTCATGAATTTTGGTGAGGAAATGATCATGAAAACGTTTGGACAAGTTGAAGTTGTGCCATGTCGTTTGCGGGGTTCACGTTGGTTTTTGTATGGTGCATGAGAGAGTTCGCGTGTTTTAGTATGAGATTGGTGGAATGTATTTTGTCTGTTAGTAATTTAAGTGGATGACACATGACCAATTGATTTATTCACATCACGTTCAGTAGCACACACGCGCGTTTTATTTATCCCATTTCACTGATTGTTTTGGTTTATATTGAAATGGAGGCGTATATATGTTGGATGAAACACGCCGTCCCAACGGTCACACACATGCACTTATCATCGCCCCTCACTCACCAGACCTGGGTTCGATCCTGCGGATCAACCCTTTTGGTCTTTTTTCTTTTTCGCCTGTATTTTCTTTTCTTTTCCCTCCTGGGCCTTGCGCCCTTCCTGGTGTTTCCACCCCCGTCATTTCTGGCCCAACACACCATTAACTACCCCTTAGTTATTTTAGGATTTCTTCCACACCCCCTGCCTGCGCTTCTTCTTTTTCTTTTATTTTATTTTCTGTTTTAATCTTTTCCTATTTCTTTTAGAGAAACCTTTTTATTTTATTTAGACATTTGTTCTCTTTATTCAAAACTCCAAATATTTATTTTAATTTTATAGTTTGTTTCTTCATTATTTATTTGAGGTATTTCTAATTGTTCATCACTATGTTAATTTTTAATTGTTAATTGTTAATTAACTCGTGTCTAACTTTAATTATCAATTTGCATTTAGTTTTTAATTGTTAACTTCTAAATGTTAATTATCAATATGTAGTTTAATCTTAATTATCAATATGTATTTAATTATGTATTGTTAATTGATTATCACCTTTGGATTAATTGTTAACATTTATTTTTGAGCATCATTGTTGACCTTTTAAGGGCTTGTTTCACTAATGTTTGTTTAAATTTTGAACTAATTCATCCATGTTTGATTTATCACATGTTTGACTTTGATGTGCATTTTTTGTTTAAATATCATCCTTAATTAATATCATTCTCCTTATCTTGTGCTTGTTATTTATGTTTGTCTTCCTAAAGATTGAAACATATTAATATGTCTTTATAATGATCATGTCCATCTTATCCATACTTTATCATGAAGCATCTTGCCATCCTTATGCTTGTGTTGCTTTTATCACATCATATTGTATCAAGGTTTTATCTTTTATCATGTCTTTATCTATTGTTATATTATCGTATTTTCTTTCCCCCTATTCCAAAGGAAGGTGATCTACTTTGACTCTTAAAGTCATAGCCCCCACCTTAACCTAAGTAACCTCTTAGGAGAAACCTCATTTCTTGGCCTCATCAGGGCCATAGAAATTATAACTAGCTTTAGGAGAGAGTTCTTACACTCTCGGTGATATTCATCATAATGAATACTCACTTTCCCCTACTGACTAAAACATAACATAGGTCCATTTCAACTAGATCTAGAGAGTTCTTGAACTCTACAATGAGCTTGTACGCATTTCCCCTCTGAATATTGACCACAGTCAATCATTCAATAGAACTAGAACTACGCATACTCTGATTCTACTCCCGAGGATACGTAGGCGCAAAGTGCGATGCTTTGTCGAGTATACTTAGATACTAACGCCTAGGGTTTCAACCTTTAGCATAGAACCTTTAGCAAACATAAGATAACAGTAGAACAAGAGGCTCCCGTAGAGTACTACGGACGTTTAGGGTGCTAATACCTTCCCTAGGCGTAACCAACCCCCGAACCTTAGATCTCCCCCTTTAGGTTTTTCTAACGATCTTGAACCTTTCCTTTGGATAAATCAAAGTCGGTTGTAAAAGAAATATGATGCAAGTTAATTAATAGCTTGTTATCCGATTTTCACCGCAACAGAAATGGCGACTTCACTGGGGACGTTAGACCTATTGCTGGTCCTTTCCTAAGAGGGTTAAGCCTATCTTGTTTTGATGTTATTCATGTTTGCTTACTCACTTGTATATGTTTATGTATGTCATATTTGCTCATATATCTGTATATCTGTTCTTGTTTGACATTTTTCTCTTTAATTTGGGTTGATATGATATCTATGAGTGAGATAAGTCCTAACCCAGACTTGAGTGCACAAATATGATAGGATCGTGGTGTAATCAATAGTCGGTTGTTGGCTTTAGTACTAACAACTTATGGCATATGATGACCACACTCAGATGAGGCCCTTTGGGATTATTGATGTCTGATGTGAGAAGTCACATTGATATTACTTTTTCAATTGAGAGCCAGGGATTCTGAGAACCGTAGTTACCCTTACCCCACTTGGCCTTTTAGGACGTAGTGCGGTGACAATGAGGGAGCCAGTCCTGAGTAGTTGTCACGCGATACTACACTCAGACGAGTTTATCTTGAGAATATTATTAACATGTGTAAGTAGTTACATGGGACGATAATATCCGAAGGATTTACGTAGACTCTGGGAACTTTTTAGAACCTTGTTCCACAAATGACGAACCTATAGTCCGCACCTTGTTGGGATGGGTAGACCATGGCTCCATTCAAGAGACCTCAAACCTATGGCTTGTGTGTTGTGTGTTTATGTTTGTGTTTTTGTGTGCCCGTGTTTTATGCATTGCATACATCTCATGATAACCATTTGGTTTCAATGAACTCAGACGTTCTTTTCTTTGGAAAGATCAATCGGGATCTTAGATTTTAAAACAAAACTCTTCAATTTTCCCCAAAATTTTTTTTTTACAACTTGCCTTTGAGTTCCTTGAAACCATTCGGCTTGCATTGGCATCTCATTTGCATTTTTGCATGTGCATGTGCGTTCTTCCGCGTCTTATTGTCGTCTTGTTCTCAGCACCCGTCACCCTGATTTTCCGACTCGACAAGGATACCTAGCCTTATTCAGGACAATGGCGACGATGAAGGAAATTTTGAAGAACCAGGAAAGGCTGAAAGAAGAAGTCAGAATCCTCAAATGCCAGATGAATTGGGTTCTAGAAACTTTGCAAGCTCTAATGGAAAAGGAGAATCACATTCACCCTATCATACCAACATTCAACGATCAAGTTTCCATTTATCAGCCAGTTTCTCAATCACCAATCTATCAACGAGCGCCCAGCGCTCCTGCTTATCCACAATAAACTCAAGTTTCTCGTCAAAACGTTCCAGATAAGAGACAGGGTGGTAGGCCTCCGATTCCTTCCATTCCTATGACGTATACAGTGTTGTATCCTTCTTTGGTGCAACAGGGATTAATAACTACAGGTCATCAGGCCCACCTCCTGATCCGCTTCCATCTTCCTACAATCCCAATGCTCATTATGCATACCATGAAGGTGCACCAGGCCATGACTTAGAAGGTTGTTTTGCTTTGAAACATATTGTGAGGGACCTAGTGGAAAGAAATATTTTATCTTTCAATGACTCCCAGTCCAAGAACAATCCTTTGCCATCTCCTGAGGATCTCCAATACCAGCCAGCCTGTGGTCTTGTTCCTGGGCTAGAATGTAATCACCGTCAGGTGTCTACCAAAAGGGCGTTTCAGACTCCAACGAATGATTCTCCTCGAGGTTCTCAAGGCCAAGATAAGAAGAAGTGTGTTGCCAAAAGAGGAAAGTTTAACCACCAGCCTATCCCGGTGCCGTTAAGCAAACTCTTCCCACTGTTGATGCAAAACAAGCTGGTAACTCCACGACTTCTCACACCTTTCTGGGGACCTTGGTATGATCCCAACCTAACCTGTGAATTCCATAAGGGAACTGAAGGGCATAATTTGGACAATTTTCGAGCTTTAGGATATTTTGTGCAAGAGCTGATCCATGACAAGGAGTTAATCTTTGAAGAAGACCACCCAAAGACTGATGCAAATTTCGCACTAGGACCATCGGGTATCCCATTGAAGAATGCAAGGAATTCGAAGAAAAGCTGATGAGCTTGCTAAAGAATCTGAAACCTCAGGAAGGTACTTCAGACGTTGGTACCTCAACTATTGAAGCAAAAGGTAAAGGACCTGCAAGACCTCTCAAAGTTCGATACCACAAAGAGCAAGTGATTGGTGGTGAAGACTTTTTTCCGTTCAGACCCGGAAACTGAAATCTTTGGTTGGCTGTGTTTTGTATTTCCTTTAATTGTATGGATATTTGCATATGAGCTTTGTTATACCTTTAAATTGGCAACATTAATGAAATATTTATGCATCTTTTGGTTAAATTCGTTTCACTCATTTACTTTTATTTTCATAAAAGCAAAGATATATACCTTTTTCACTCTTTTTTTCAAACTTTTGTTAAAAACAAAGATTGGGGAGGATGATGAAAACCCCGTGTTCATAATTTCTTGGTATACTTTCACATTAACCTCGCCGAGGATGTAAGGCATTGTTTCAAATTATCCCTCGTTAACCCTTCAAGCCTAGAAGTAGGAGTTTTATTTCCTTATACAAATAACCTTTAAACCCTGGGGCAGGGTAGTTCTCAGTTTTAACTCGGTTATGCATTCAAACACGAGGGTTTCACATAAGGCGCCAGTCAGCTTTCAAATCAAGTGACTTCCTATTTTCGGAGATTTGAACGTATATCTTGAGTTAACTAAGCGTAGGATTTGAGCCTTTATCCTGTGTTTCATAAACCGTGAACCATACCACATTACAACCCCTAGAAGACCTAATTGAGGTAAGGTTGTTTTGAAAGGCATACTACAGCAAGGTTGAGTAACCTGACTCCTAATAATCTTTGCTACTTGCGTGTGTTGGTCACTTCCTCAATGACTAGACCCACCTTTGTTTTTGACTATTTAATCATTTCACTGTGCGTTTTTATCAAAGCTTTGTTTTCAAACTTTGCATTAAACCTTTGCATTAAAATTTTGCCAATTTTAATGGACAACACTTGTTTGCAATACCATTCGATATCAAGGAATCCCAACGAACGCGGTCAGTCAAGGAATTTAACTTGATAAAGGAATTCGACTCAGTCAGGGGCAACCAAGTGTGAGGATTGCCAATCTATTACCCCATGAGTTGACAAATCAGAGGCCGAATTCTGCAAATTCAAGACATTGGGGCAAACATTCTTGAGATCATCTTATGACTAGTTCTGACTTCAGTAACCCATCAGCAGGGGCAAATCCGTTCCCCAGTAATTTCTGCTACAGTTTGAGTATCTCGAGTATAACTGAACAAAAACAGATACGTCAAGATTCAAGTTGGAAGATATTGAAGCATCTGGTATTTCATTTCTTCCGTAAATTTCTTTTCATTATTCAAGTTGGAAGATATTAAAGCATCCGGTATTTCATTTCTTCCGTAAAATTCTTTTGATTATTCAAGTTGGAAGATATCGAAGCATCTGGTATTTCAATCCTTCCGTAAAATTCTTTTGATTATTCAAGTTGGAAGATATCGAAGCATCTGGTATTTCAATCCTTCCGTAAAATTCTTTTGATTATTCATCCCCTAATCTGGGGCAGTTACGCCGAGATCTCTCCAAGAGTTTGAAGATATTGAAACACCCTGTATGCTAATTCATCTATAAAATCCTCTTGTTATCGTATAGACCATATAGCCTGGGGCAGATGAAATTTGAAGACGATCATTATGCCAGCATCCTCTGCTAGCTCCCCAATAAGATGTTACTTCAGCTAATCTTGAGAAATTCTCCATGGATCCTCTACCAACAAAGAGATCAAGCTCATGATGGCAATCCTCATGATGTTATACCTCAAGTGGAATGCTCTTTTCACCAGTGAAGTTGTTGATTCTCCATCCCCAGTATTGGTCCAATCTGTTGAGTTTGGCTGGGTGTCCTTGTCGAGACGTTATTTTCATCTCCGGTTTCGCTTCTTGTCTGTTTTGTAAGCATAAGCATGAGCATGGCATAAGCATTCATATGCATAGCATCTTAGCGTTTCTACTTCCTTTTTGGGGTTTTTGGGTTCACTTTGGCGTTGGTTTCCCCAAGTGACTGGGTGTGTCTATTCTCTCCAATAGAAAGTCATCCCTAGGCATAAAGTGCCCATCCTTTCTAAGTTCCCCACGGAGTTTGATTCTCGTGGATGATGGTTGGTTCAGTTATCTTTTCCATATCATGGATAAGATAGACCCCCATTTGAGTTCATTCCTCAATTGGAGTCTTGTTTGACTGTTTCTTTCTAGCTTGTTCCTAGATTGAACTTTGGTCCCTAGCACGTGTGGTTTCCGAACCTACTTTTGATAGGGCATCTATTTTGCGCCGTTGTCTCACAGGAAGATTCTTTTCGAATCCTCATTGAAGACAAAGTTATTTCTCCAGTAGTGTTGCAATATCAACATATCTTTGGAATTTATACCCAATAACAAGTGACAATCTCCTTGAGAAGCTTGTTTTGCTATCATTACCTACCCAACAATTAGTGGCCATCTCTCTCACGAGAAGTTTATCTGTCCTTGATTTTACCTCTAATCTGTTTTTTTCCGTCAATCCTTTGACGATGCCAGTTTTTTTCCATCAACCCTTTGATGATGTCATTCATCTTCCTTTTCCGTTAATCCTTTGACGATGTTAGTTTTCTCCATCAACCCTTTGATGATGCCATCCAACTGTGTTCTTCCGTCAATCCTTCGATGATGTCAGTTCTCGTACCATCAACCCTTTGATGATGTCAATCTTTATTTAAATCAACTGCTTTTTTCCGTCAATCCTTTGACGATGCCAGTTTTTTTCCATCAACCTTTTGATGAGGTCTTTATTTATTTGAATCAACTGTTTTTTCCGTCAATCCTTTGACGATGCCAGTTTTTTTCCATCAACCCTTTGACGAGGTCTTTATTTATTTGAATCAACTGTCTTTTCCGCCAATCCTTTGACGATGTCAGTTTTCTCCATCAACCCTTTAATGATGTCAATCTTTATCTAAATCAACTGCGTTCTCCGTCAATCCTTTGACTATCTCAATTGTATCTCCATCAACCCTTTGATGATGTCAACCTTTATTTAGATCTACTGTTTTTTCCGTCAATCCTTTGACGATGCCAGTTTTTTTTCTTCCATCAATCCTTTGGTGATATAAACCTTCGATTCAATTATCCCTTACCGTCTATCCTTTGAAGATGTGAACCTTTACTTCCTCAGTGGAGTAAAAACATTCCTGGTATGTCCAAAACCTTTGCCTAAGCTGGGCTTACGTTCGGTCACCACCTTTGAGTGCCAGGTTTTGCATCTTTGTGCTCTGTTTTTCCTGTGGTCTTTTGTTGGTGTTTGTCTTTATTTCCCCAGTGAAGTAAAGACATTCCCGGTTTGCTTTGTGTCGTGCTTGTTCGGTCTTAACCTTTGCGCGCCAGATTTGAATCTTTAAACCTTTTGCTGTTCCTCAAGAAGTTTAACATTAAAGATTTTATAAAACTTGTTCTTGTTTGAATCGTTTTAAACCTGAACAGAGTCTTTGTTCAAATCGTGTCGAACTTGAACTGGGACTTTGTTTGAATCATGTCAAGCATTGTCTTGGGTTTTAAAACTTGTTCTTGTTTGAATCGTGTTAAACTTGAACTTGGACTTTGTTTGAATCGCGTCAAGCATTGTCTTGTGTGTTCTCTTTTGAATCGTGTCAAACTTGAACTTGGACTTTGTTTGAATCGTGTCAAGCATCGTCTTGTGTGTTCTTGTTTGAATCGTGTCAAACTTGAACTTGGACTTTGTTTGAATCGTGTCAAGCATCGTCTTGTGTGTTCTTGTTTGAATCGTGTCAAACCTGAATAGAGTCTTTGTTCGAATCGCGTCAGACACTGGCTCTTGTTTTAAAACCGTTCTTGTTCGAATCGTGTCGAACTTGAACTGGGACTTTGTTTGAATCGTGTCAAGCACTGTCTTCTTGTTTTAAAACCGTTCTTGTTCGAATCGTATCGGACATTGAACCCTTACCTTCGATTTTCTGAAAATTGCTTTAAGCTAAGATTCTTGGAACAAATTTCTTCAACCTTATAAGGCTCATATCTGGTGCGCAGAGTTTGTCTCTGTCTTCCTGGCTTTTCTTGAAGATCACATCTTGAATTCTTTGGTATAAGAATCCCCAGGAGGTCTTCGTTTGGTCGTCTGTCTTTTTTGGCTGATCCCTGATGATCAGGTTTTCTTTCTGGTTTTGTGCCCAGGAAGAGTGTGGGTGTTTTGTCCCCTGTAGTCCATCTCCCCGGATTTTCTTTCCCCAATGGAGATTGTTTTGGTTTTTCCCCAGTGTTCTTTGGAGTCTCCCCAGTGAGTTTCTTTCGCTGGTTAGCCGGTATCCCCAGTGAGTTTTCTCATGGATACCAGCTTTCGTCTTTCCCGATGGAGCTCGTCTTGTTTTGCTTCCTTTTGTCCCTTGGTGTCTCGTTGTGTCTGCATCTTTGCATCTTCTTGGCATCATGTCTGTTGCATTGCATGTGTGTGCATCTGAGGGCAAAATTTTCGGTTATCTGTATTTAAATATCTTTCACTGTTGATTACATGAGGATCTTCATCTCTCATGTCATCAGGTGAAGATATTTAAATAGGGGTAACTGTTGTACCCCAAATTTTACCCTCATTTTTTCTTCTAGTTGATGTTTTATTTATTTCCCTATTTTTAATTTAGTACTTATTTTAGTGTTTATTTGTTTTTATTTTAATTCAGTTTCAATATGGCTTTTCTTTTTTAATTTTATTGTCCTTTTTTTCATTAATTTCAATTAATCACAATTTAATTTTTGCATTAGTTTACTTATCTTGATTAATTGTTAATTTGGTTTATTATTTTTAATTTATTTAATTAAATTTTTTTATTAATAAGTTATTATTATTTAGCTTGTTAATTAATTAAAAAAAAAACAAATCCATTAACATTGCCAATTCCAATTCTCATGTGGTCTTTAAACATAATAAAAAGTTCTGTCAACTAATGTTATCTCTCTCCAAAGGAATGAAGACATATCATTTGAACCATTATTTTGAAATATGCTCGTGTGGAAAAAACACCATTTGGTTTAGTTTGCACTCATATGTCTAGCAACTTGAACCAAGTCTCCAACGGATCTTTTCTTTTCCATCAATTCCAACGCTTATCTTTCCCACAAAGCCGGTGAAAAGAAGCTTCCAAAGTACATCCCTGTTGTACCTTCAAATTGACTTTTGCAAGCATATGCTAAGAGCACCTCGTGCATATCCTTGGACCATCAGAGACAAGCCAAAACACCCTACATTTCTCTGACCTAAAATGCAAAAGAAGAGAAGTTCACTTGGCTCCATAATATGGTGTTCAGAGCAGCCACTCTCTTGAGATCTTTCCACGATTTTTTCCTCAAAAACAAACTCGTGGCCCCTTGGTTCCTGACTCATTGTCCAGCAAACTCCCTCTATAAAAGGCACCCTCCTCTCATTCATTTCTCATCAACAAAAACAACAAAAAAACAACTCAGAAAACTTGGTGTTTTGGAGAGCTCGAGTGGCTGCAAGGAAGGAGGTTATCACCACTTGCTTGGATACCAGGTTAGACTCTTAACTCACTATTATGATACTTATCATGCCTACATACCATGTTGAATACACTTTAGTTTAATATGCTGTCTCAATGTTTGTATGTTCATGATGTATATGCATGGTGTGTATGAACTTTTGCTGAGATTATTTTAGAAGTTTCGTACATCTTCTTGATTGCCATAATGTATGAACAAGGTTGCCATGATAGAACACTTATTAACCTGTGTTAAAGTGAATGACATTCGAGTATGTGTTTGCTTTGATCATATTATCCATGCTGCCATTATGAACCTCTTTGAATATTTTGAAATATGGCTTGATGCACTGTTAGTTGTTTGAAGCATTTTGATGTTAGCAGCATTGTATACTTTCACTGATTGTTTTGGTTTATATTGAAATGGAGGCGTATATATGTTGGATGAAACACGCCGTCCCAACGGTCACACACATGCACTTATCATCGCCTCTCACTCACCAGACCTGGGTTCGATCCTGCGGATTAACCCTTTTGGTTTTTTTTTCTTTTTCGCCTGTATTTTCTTTTCTTTTCCCTCCTGGGCCTTGCGCCCTTCCTGATGTTTCCACCCCCCTCATTTCTGGCCCAACACACCATTAACTACCTCTTAGTTATTTTAGGATTTCTTCCACACACCCCTGTCTGCGCTTCTTCTTTTCCTTTTATTTTATTTTCTTTTTTAATCTTTTCCTATTTCTTTTAGAGAAACCTTTTTATTTTATTTAGACATTTGTTCTCTTTATTCAAAACTCCAAATATTTATTTTAATTATATAGTTTGTTTCTTCATTGTTTGTTTGAGGTATTTCTAATTGTTAATCACTATGTTAATTTTTAATTGTTAATTGTTAATTAATTCGTGTCTAACTTTAATTATCAATTTGCATTTAGTTTTTAATTGTTAACTTCTAAATGTTAATTATCAATATGTAGTTTAATCTTAATTATCAATATGTATTTAATTATGTATTGTTAATTGATTATCACCTTTGGATTAATTGTTAACATTTATTTTTGAGCATCATTGTTGACCTTTTAAGGGCTTGTTTCACTGATGTTTGTTTAAATTTTGAACTAATTCATCCATGTTTGATTTATCACATGTTTGACTTTGATGTGCATTTTTTGTTTAAATATCATCCTTAATTAATATCATTCTCCTTATCTTGTGCTTGTTATTTATGTTTGTCTTCCTAAAGATTGAAACATATTAATATGTCTTTATAATGATCATGTCCATCTTATCCATACTTTATCATGAAGCATCTTGCCATCCTTATGCTTGTGTTGCTTTTATCTCATCATATTGTATCAAGGTTTTATCTTTTATCATGTCTTTATCTATTGTTATATTATCCTATTTTCTTTCCCCCTATTCCAAAGGAAGGTGATCAACTTTGACTCTTAAAGTCATAGCCCCCACTTTAACCTAAGTAACCTCTTAGGAGAAACCTCATTTCTTGGCCTCATCAGGGCCATATAAATTATAACTAGCTTTAGGAGAGAGTTCTTACACTCTCGGTGATATTCATCATAATGAATACTCACTTTCCCCTACTGACTAAAACATAACATATGTCCATTTCAACTAGATCTAGAGAGTTCTTAAACTCTACAATGAGCTTGTACTCATTTCCCCTCTGAATATTGACCACAGTCAATCATTCAGTAGAAGTAGAACTACGCATACTCTGATTCTACTCCCGAGGATACGTAGGCGCAAAGTGCGATGCTTTGTCGAGTATACTTAGATACTAACCCCTTGGGTTTCAACCTTTAGCGTAGAACCTTTAGCAAACATAAGATAACAGTATAACAAGAGGCTCCCGTAGAGTACTACGGACGTTTAGGGTGCTAATACCTTCCCTAGGCGTAACCAACCCCCGAACCTTAGATCTCCCCCTTTAGGTTTTTCTAACGATCTTGAACCTTTCCTTTGGATAAATCAAAGTCGGTTGTAAAAGAAATATGATGCAAGTTAATTAATAGCTTGTTATCCGATTTTCACCGCAACAGTTAGTGTCCAAGATAAGTATATAAACACTTACTTATCTACTTCCATTTTCGATGTGGGACAATATCACCACACAATATCCATCAAATTATCCACTAAGACCCGTATAACCTTGGAATTAGCGAGATCATGCAAACGTGTTTTAGCAGAAGTTATTAGAATTTGGGAGCACAATCTTGATAGGCATAAATTTCATTCTGTTTGCCTTTACAGATGGTTTTCAATATCTCACCATACCTCCCTCAAGTAACCCGCAAATAACAGGTCCTCACCATCCAGATTTATGATTGCTGCAAGACAAATAAAGATGGCGTTAATGAAAAACAAATAGGATCAGACACAATCAAGCCGGTTGTGATGAAAAGAGAAAGAAAAAAACATGTCACAAACATGCCGGCACGAAAACGAAAATAAATCGGACAGGTTGCAAACATGTTTGAAACTAAAAAGAAAGTAACATTATCATCTTGAAACCATACTCACAGCAGCTTAAATACTTTCCAAAACCAAATCATAAACATGTCCCAACACATTTTGAATCCTTTCTAAAACAATACTTTGCAGAACTCAACGACAGTAAATTATTTTCACACAATCAAGATTTGAGATGGTAATAAAAAAAAGGGAAAAATCATAGGGCAAGGGGAGAAGAAAGTCGCAGCTTACACATACGCATTGGAGAAAAAAAACTCTTACATTTACACAGAAAAACTAGCATCATCCGAAAATCACACATTCACAGTTTCACAGATACACTCATAGCAGAGAAACAGAGCTTTCACCATACAAATTTCACAAGTCCAGATACGAAAATCACAGAAAAAGTCGCCTCCCATTAGAACACTTTGTTCACGTTCAAACAAGCAATGAATTCACAAATACTCACAGTGTAGAGGTAGAGAAATTCACAGAAAGAACAACAACGTTCTCGGTTTTATACTTGTAATTGTTGTAGAATTTCCATTTACAAATTGAATTGATTGTTGTTGCGAGAATTTCCGCCGTATCATTTTCTTCCCACCGCCGGTGAAATTGTGAGATTGAAACATCGTTTTTTGGGGGTAAGCGGAGGAGAGGTTGAGCTATGACGGATTGCGAGAGAGGGACGGATTGCGGAGAGGTTGAGGGCGGAGGAGTCTCTTTTCCAGCGATGAATGGCGATGTTGATGGCAAGAACCAAGTGTCCAAGATATTGTGTGGTGATATTGTCCCACATCGAAAATGGAAGTAGATAAGTAAGTGTTTATATACTTATCTTGGACACTAACAATCAAAAGAAGAATAAATGGGTGAGAAAAGAGATGTTGAAAATGGGCTTAAGTCTATTGGTTTTGGCCCAATTAATATAATTTTTAAAATAATAATTAAAAAAAATATTAATAAAAATAATTAAAAAAAATAATACGAAAAAAATTTAAAAAGTAAAACATAAAGATTAAAAAATTAAAAAAATAAATATAAAATTTCATGTGGCAGTCAACTCATATCCAGTCAGCAAGGTCAACACGCCACGTCACGGAATCTGCAGCCCATGGATGCATCAGGGTCTTTGTCAATGGAATGTGAGAAAGTTGAGGAGGGAATAAAAAAAAAAATTCTTAAGTGGGGTAAACCAAAACACGCCTATATGACAGGGGAGTAAATACTATTTAACCCAAAAAAAATTGATTAGTCCGGAGGTAACTAAGTTTCTGTGTTTGATTCCTTCTAGTAACAATTTTTTTTTTATATTTTAAAATCTGAATTATTTAAGATAATATTGAAATTAAAAGAAAAGTCAATTTAATTTTCTAAGGAATTATATATGATCTTTTTATTTTTGGAGATTAATTTAGGTTCGATAGTTTTTATTGGGGACCAAAATTTTAATTTGTATGTACCAACAATCAATATTTATTACATTGTCAATCAATAATAAACTCTAAATAATTAGAAACGTTTGTTTTTTAATTTAATCACACAAATGATTGGTTTAACAACATTCTAGTATTTAATAAAGGAATTTAATCATTGATTTTAGTCTGTAAATGAAAATCATTTCAATCCAATATAGTACTAATATGTCCGTCATTGCATTTATTTAATATATGAGACACATATTTTAAACTGTTATAATACTATAACACTTCGATAAAAAAAACCTATATCGTCAACCTACATTAACAAAACCGAGCTTTTAGCGGCTTCATAAGACCTTCTTGCTGTCAAAGGAATTTACCATGAACTGGGAGTAGCTACCTTGGCTGAATAACTATAATTTCCTCCTCTCCCTCTTCCTCCATTTCTTCTTCTGCGATTCATCTTATAATCATTATTACAATGCTGATATGCATGGCTCTTCTCTCCCCTTCTGTTATATCCTCCCCAATTTATGCTCCTGCCATTTCTTGCTTGATACTTATTTTGCAAATCAGTAACATAGTGCTCCTGTGGAATCCACCTTTGAGAATCATTCTGTTCCCAAGAGTTGGTGTCAATATTTTCATGCTTGCTTGATCCCCATCCCTCGGCAGCAAAATTTGGTTCCTGAGGCTTTGTTACTTCTTCGTCTTCATCCCCCCATCCAGTAGGTGTGATTTCCCATCCATGATCGAGAGGATTGTCCACAATCTCCGTCTCCTGCTGGCTCTTTTCCTTCATTTTACGTCTGGCCTCTATTTCTCTATCCAAATCCAGATAGAGTTCTGGATCAACACTTGCATCCCAATCTATTTCATCGATGTACATGTCCGGATCAGGCAACGGAATGTCGCAGGGATAGCCGTTGATCTCTGCCCAAAACCTGTTCTTTGCATCGTGAAAAGCCTGTTTGACAGCAGAGTCTTCCCACTTCATCACATCGGAATGCGATTCCATATACCTTTTGCCTTCTAAAAACCTTCGCCATGGAACTTGACCTACCGTAGTACAAAACTTCTTTTCCCATAAAGGTACTCTTGAATACCTATTATCTGTGAACCAAAACAATTAAACAGAATAAAAAAAAAAAGAACAAACCCAAATGAAAGAAAGAAAGGAAAAATAAAAAGAGACTTTACCCAAAGGTGGTTTTCCGTAATAAGTTGAGGATCTCCGGTGAACAACTTGACAATCACTGATCCTTTGGTTTTTTATCCAACTAGCCATTTCAATAAGCAAGAGAAAACAGGATGATGGGATGCGTTGGACACAATGACAGAAGTAGTTCTCTGAGGTTTATTTAGATTTGTACAGCTCGGTATTTATAGGAAGATGTTCTTACTTTTGTTTTTTGTTTTTGGAAATCTTATTACTTTTTGGTTCTAAATAGAAATTGTTTTTAATTAATAAGATTTCCTAAAATCAGATTCTTAGATTTGTAAAGTAATGAATGTATTTATGAGATTTTAAAAACAAATGCATGTATATGAATTTCTTTATGTTTATTCTATATCAATCATTTTACCAATAAAAAAAATTCTATATCAATCAATTAATCCCATCGCTTCACATACTTTCTTTATATTTTTTTTGATATGCAAACTTGTATTAAAAAGAAGAAAAGAGGGATTCTCCAACCCAATAAAAAAGATAAACAAATCGAACGAGCATACCAATCTTCCCAGCTTGCTACGAAAAAGCATTGATTCCCCATGCATGGCATGGAAGCCCATAACAACTAACCCAAATGAATCTATCAGTGTCAACATCTTCTGGTTTCTAAGGTTTAACGTCACTAAACCACTTATCAATCCAAACCCTAGCTTCTTGAATAAAAAGTCCTATATCTCCATCCAAAACATCTTCTAACTGACACAAATTAGGTCCAATAGGGGTTGCTCTAACGTTGAAGTACCCTTCTTCATTAAGCGCATGTTGGATATTTGACAGAATACCATCATCAAGCAATACACCAGTATAAGCTTTCTCAAACCTAACAATATCCTCCTTGTCCACTTTGAGATGGATAGGTTTATGGATGGTAACCTTTCTAGCCTCCCTCCCGGAGTCATTAATAACATCATGATTGCTCCTCTTCTCAAATACATTCGTAGACTGCGCAACCGTTTGAGCGAAAGACTTACCAGGGATAGTAATCTTTCTCAACAAACACTTCATGATTAAATCTTGGAATGTTAGCAAACAACTTTTTTCCTTGAAGCTGGACATTATCAAGTTTCACTGCCATAATACGGGCATTATAGATCTTCCTGAACTTAGCAAATCCAAACCTCTTCCCTCTTATATTCTTCCTAGCAAGTATGACCACTTCCGAAATCAAATCGTATGCTCTGAACACTTCAAACATATCTCTAGCCTCCATGTTGTCAGGAAATTCCGTGAAATAGAAGGATGTAATGGATTCTCCCGTGAAATGTTAGTTGAACTAAACAAATAAATATTTATCTGTGTGTTATTTGAAATATGTAAATAGAAAAATAGTTATTCTGAATATTAAGATAAGTATTCATCCTTAGAAATATTACACAAATTCAAATTAATAAAATGATTAAAAATATTAAAAATTTAAAATATACACAAATTTAATAAAATTAATAAAACATAAACTCTAAATATAATTAATCATGTTGAAATATATTGATTAACATATAATTGAATTACTATTAAATTGATTGATTATTATTTAATTTTAAATACTTAAATTATGTAAAAAATTAATTGATTATTTAATTTGAATTAATTAAATATTTTAATAAGCAATTAAATTATTATTAATAAATTAATTGATTATTATTTAATTTGAAATAATAAATATTTTTTTATGTTATTTATAATAATTAAATAATTAAATAAATTAATATTTATTCTAAACTATTAATTAAGTATTCATGATTAAACATATGAACAAAAAAATGGGTTAAATAGTGTTTACCTCCCTGCCATATAGGCGTAGATTCCGTGACGTGGCGTGTTGACCTTGCTGACTGGGTATGAGTTGACTGCCACGTGGAATTTTATATTTATTTTTTTAATTCTTTAATCTTTATTTTTTACTTTTTAAATTTTTTTTCGTATTATTTTTTAAAATTTTTTTTATTAATTTTTTTTTAATTATTTTTATTAATATTTTTTTTTAATTATTATTTTAAAACTTATATTAATTGGGCCAAGACCAATGAACTTAAGCCCATTTTCAACACCTCTTTTCTCACCCATTTATTCTTCTTTTGATTGTTAGCGTCCAAGATAAGTATATAAACCCTTACTTATCTACTTCCATTTCCGATGTGGGACAATATCACCACACAATATCCATCAAATTATCCACTAAGACCCGTATAACCTTGGAATTAGGGAGATCAAGCAAAGGTGTTTTAGCTGAAGTTATTGGAATTTGGGAGCACAATCTTGATAGGCATAAATTTCATTCTGTTTGCCTTTACAGATAATTTTCAACATCTCACCATACCTCCTTCAAGTAACCCGTAAATAACAGGTCCTCACCATCCAGATTTTTTATTGTTGCAAGACAAATAAAGATGGCGTTAACGAAAACCAAATAGGATCAGACACAATCAAGCCGGTTGTGATGAAAAGAGAAAGAAAAAAACAAGTCACAAACATGCCGGCACGAAAACGAAAATAAATCGGACAGGTTGCAAACATGTTTGAAACTAAAAAGAAAGTAACATTATCATCTTGAAACCTTACTCACAGCAGCTTAGATGCTTTCCAAAACCAAATCATAAACATGTCCCGACACATTTTGAATCCTTTCTAAAACAATACTTTACAGAACTCAACGACAGTAAATTATTTTCACACAATCAAGATTTGAGATGGTAATAAAAAAAAGGGAAAAATCATAGGGCAAGGGGAGAAGAAAGTCGCAGCTTACACATACGCATTGGAGAAAAAAAACTCTTACATTTACACAGAAAAACTAGCATCATCCGAAAATCACACATTCACAGTTTCACAGATACACTCATAGCAGAGAAACAGAGCTTTCACCATACAAATTTCACAAGTCCAGATACGAAAATCACAGAAAAAGTCGCCTCCCATTAGAACACTTTGTTCACGTTCAAACAAGCAATGAATTCACAAATACTCACAGTGTAGAGGTAGAGAAATTCACAGAAAGAACAACAACGTTCTCGGTTTTATACTTGTAATTGTTGTAGAATTTCCATTTACAAATTGAATTGATTGTTGTTGCGAGAATTTCCGCCGTATCATTTTCTTCCCACCGCCGGTGAAATTGTGAGATTGAAACATCGTTTTTTGGGGGTAAGCGGAGGAGAGGTTGAGCTATGACGGATTGCGAGAGAGGGACGGATTGCGGAGAGGTTGAGGGCGGAGGAGTCTCTTTTCCAGCGATGAATGGCGATGTTGATGGCAAGAACCAAGTGTCCAAGATATTGTGTGGTGATATTGTCCCACATCGAAAATGGAAGTAGATAAGTAAGTGTTTATATACTTATCTTGGACACTAACAATCAAAAGAAGAATAAATGGGTGAGAAAAGAGATGTTGAAAATGGGCTTAAGTCTATTGGTTTTGGCCCAATTAATATAATTTTTAAAATAATAATTAAAAAAAATATTAATAAAAATAATTAAAAAAAATAATACGAAAAAAATTTAAAAAGTAAAACATAAAGATTAAAAAATTAAAAAAATAAATATAAAATTTCATGTGGCAGTCAACTCATATCCAGTCAGCAAGGTCAACACGCCACGTCACGGAATCTGCAGCCCATGGATGCATCAGGGTCTTTGTCAATGGAATGTGAGAAAGTTGAGGAGGGAATAAAAAAAAAAATTCTTAAGTGGGGTAAACCAAAACACGCCTATATGACAGGGGAGTAAATACTATTTAACCCAAAAAAAATTGATTAGTCCGGAGGTAACTAAGTTTCTGTGTTTGATTCCTTCTAGTAACAATTTTTTTTTTATATTTTAAAATCTGAATTATTTAAGATAATATTGAAATTAAAAGAAAAGTCAATTTAATTTTCTAAGGAATTATATATGATCTTTTTATTTTTGGAGATTAATTTAGGTTCGATAGTTTTTATTGGGGACCAAAATTTTAATTTGTATGTACCAACAATCAATATTTATTACATTGTCAATCAATAATAAACTCTAAATAATTAGAAACGTTTGTTTTTTAATTTAATCACACAAATGATTGGTTTAACAACATTCTAGTATTTAATAAAGGAATTTAATCATTGATTTTAGTCTGTAAATGAAAATCATTTCAATCCAATATAGTACTAATATGTCCGTCATTGCATTTATTTAATATATGAGACACATATTTTAAACTGTTATAATACTATAACACTTCGATAAAAAAAACCTATATCGTCAACCTACATTAACAAAACCGAGCTTTTAGCGGCTTCATAAGACCTTCTTGCTGTCAAAGGAATTTACCATGAACTGGGAGTAGCTACCTTGGCTGAATAACTATAATTTCCTCCTCTCCCTCTTCCTCCATTTCTTCTTCTGCGATTCATCTTATAATCATTATTACAATGCTGATATGCATGGCTCTTCTCTCCCCTTCTGTTATATCCTCCCCAATTTATGCTCCTGCCATTTCTTGCTTGATACTTATTTTGCAAATCAGTAACATAGTGCTCCTGTGGAATCCACCTTTGAGAATCATTCTGTTCCCAAGAGTTGGTGTCAATATTTTCATGCTTGCTTGATCCCCATCCCTCGGCAGCAAAATTTGGTTCCTGAGGCTTTGTTACTTCTTCGTCTTCATCCCCCCATCCAGTAGGTGTGATTTCCCATCCATGATCGAGAGGATTGTCCACAATCTCCGTCTCCTGCTGGCTCTTTTCCTTCATTTTACGTCTGGCCTCTATTTCTCTATCCAAATCCAGATAGAGTTCTGGATCAACACTTGCATCCCAATCTATTTCATCGATGTACATGTCCGGATCAGGCAACGGAATGTCGCAGGGATAGCCGTTGATCTCTGCCCAAAACCTGTTCTTTGCATCGTGAAAAGCCTGTTTGACAGCAGAGTCTTCCCACTTCATCACATCGGAATGCGATTCCATATACCTTTTGCCTTCTAAAAACCTTCGCCATGGAACTTGACCTACCGTAGTACAAAACTTCTTTTCCCATAAAGGTACTCTTGAATACCTATTATCTGTGAACCAAAACAATTAAACAGAATAAAAAAAAAAAGAACAAACCCAAATGAAAGAAAGAAAGGAAAAATAAAAAGAGACTTTACCCAAAGGTGGTTTTCCGTAATAAGTTGAGGATCTCCGGTGAACAACTTGACAATCACTGATCCTTTGGTTTTTTATCCAACTAGCCATTTCAATAAGCAAGAGAAAACAGGATGATGGGATGCGTTGGACACAATGACAGAAGTAGTTCTCTGAGGTTTATTTAGATTTGTACAGCTCGGTATTTATAGGAAGATGTTCTTACTTTTGTTTTTTGTTTTTGGAAATCTTATTACTTTTTGGTTCTAAATAGAAATTGTTTTTAATTAATAAGATTTCCTAAAATCAGATTCTTAGATTTGTAAAGTAATGAATGTATTTATGAGATTTTAAAAACAAATGCATGTATATGAATTTCTTTATGTTTATTCTATATCAATCATTTTACCAATAAAAAAAATTCTATATCAATCAATTAATCCCATCGCTTCACATACTTTCTTTATATTTTTTTTGATATGCAAACTTGTATTAAAAAGAAGAAAAGAGGGATTCTCCAACCCAATAAAAAAGATAAACAAATCGAACGAGCATACCAATCTTCCCAGCTTGCTACGAAAAAGCATTGATTCCCCATGCATGGCATGGAAGCCCATAACAACTAACCCAAATGAATCTATCAGTGTCAACATCTTCTGGTTTCTAAGGTTTAACGTCACTAAACCACTTATCAATCCAAACCCTAGCTTCTTGAATAAAAAGTCCTATATCTCCATCCAAAACATCTTCTAACTGACACAAATTAGGTCCAATAGGGGTTGCTCTAACGTTGAAGTACCCTTCTTCATTAAGCGCATGTTGGATATTTGACAGAATACCATCATCAAGCAATACACCAGTATAAGCTTTCTCAAACCTAACAATATCCTCCTTGTCCACTTTGAGATGGATAGGTTTATGGATGGTAACCTTTCTAGCCTCCCTCCCGGAGTCATTAATAACATCATGATTGCTCCTCTTCTCAAATACATTCGTAGACTGCGCAACCGTTTGAGCGAAAGACTTACCAGGGATAGTAATCTTTCTCAACAAACACTTCATGATTAAATCTTGGAATGTTAGCAAACAACTTTTTTCCTTGAAGCTAGACATTATCAAGTTTCACTGCCATAATACGGGCATTATAGATCTTCCTGAACTTAGCAAATCCAAACCTCTTCCCTCTTATATTCTTCCTAGCAAGTATGACCACTTCCGAAATCAAATCGTATGCTCTGAACACTTCAAACATATCTCTAGCCTCCATGTTGTCAGGAAATTCCGTGAAATAGAAGGATGTAATGGATTCTCCCGTGAAATGTTAGTTGAACTAAACAAATAAATATTTATCTGTGTGTTATTTGAAATATGTAAATAGAAAAATAGTTATTCTGAATATTAAGATAAGTATTCATCCTTAGAAATATTACACAAATTCAAATTAATAAAATGATTAAAAATATTAAAAATTTAAAATATACACAAATTTAATAAAATTAATAAAACATAAACTCTAAATATAATTAATCATGTTGAAATATATTGATTAACATATAATTGAATTACTATTAAATTGATTGATTATTATTTAATTTTAAATACTTAAATTATGTAAAAAATTAATTGATTATTTAATTTGAATTAATTAAATATTTTAATAAGCAATTAAATTATTATTAATAAATTAATTGATTATTATTTAATTTGAAATAATAAATATTTTTTTATGTTATTTATAATAATTAAATAATTAAATAAATTAATATTTATTCTAAACTATTAATTAAGTATTCATGATTAAACATATGAACAAAAAAATGGGTTAAATAGTGTTTACCTCCCTGCCATATAGGCGTAGATTCCGTGACGTGGCGTGTTGACCTTGCTGACTGGGTATGAGTTGACTGCCACGTGGAATTTTATATTTATTTTTTTAATTCTTTAATCTTTATTTTTTACTTTTTAAATTTTTTTTCGTATTATTTTTTTAAATTTTTTTTATTAATTTTTTTTTAATTATTTTTATTAATATTTTTTTTTAATTATTATTTTAAAACTTATATTAATTGGGCCAAGACCAATGAACTTAAGCCCATTTTCAACACCTCTTTTCTCACCCATTTATTCTTCTTTTGATTGTTAGCGTCCAAGATAAGTATATAAACCCTTACTTATCTACTTCCATTTCCGATGTGGGACAATATCACCACACAATATCCATCAAATTATCCACTAAGACCCGTATAACCTTGGAATTAGGGAGATCAAGCAAAGGTGTTTTAGCTGAAGTTATTGGAATTTGGGAGCACAATCTTGATAGGCATAAATTTCATTCTGTTTGCCTTTACAGATAATTTTCAACATCTCACCATACCTCCTTCAAGTAACCCGTAAATAACAGGTCCTCACCATCCAGATTTTTTATTGTTGCAAGACAAATAAAGATGGCGTTAACGAAAACCAAATAGGATCAGACACAATCAAGCCGGTTGTGATGAAAAGAGAAAGAAAAAAACAAGTCACAAACATGCCGGCACGAAAACGAAAATAAATCGGACAGGTTGCAAACATGTTTGAAACTAAAAAGAAAGTAACATTATCATCTTGAAACCTTACTCACAGCAGCTTAGATGCTTTCCAAAACCAAATCATAAACATGTCCCGACACATTTTGAATCCTTTCTAAAACAATACTTTACAGAACTCAACGACAGTAAATTATTTTCACACAATCAAGATTTGAGATGGTAATAAAAAAAAGGGAAAAATCATAGGGCAAGGGGAGAAGAAAGTCGCAGCTTACACATACGCATTGGAGAAAAAAAACTCTTACATTTACACAGAAAAACTAGCATCATCCGAAAATCACACATTCACAGTTTCACAGATACACTCATAGCAGAGAAACAGAGCTTTCACCATACAAATTTCACAAGTCCAGATACGAAAATCACAGAAAAAGTCGCCTCCCATTAGAACACTTTGTTCACGTTCAAACAAGCAATGAATTCACAAATACTCACAGTGTAGAGGTAGAGAAATTCACAGAAAGAACAACAACGTTCTCGGTTTTATACTTGTAATTGTTGTAGAATTTCCATTTACAAATTGAATTGATTGTTGTTGCGAGAATTTCCGCCGTATCATTTTCTTCCCACCGCCGGTGAAATTGTGAGATTGAAACATCGTTTTTTGGGGGTAAGCGGAGGAGAGGTTGAGCTATGACGGATTGCGAGAGAGGGACGGATTGCGGAGAGGTTGAGGGCGGAGGAGTCTCTTTTCCAGCGATGAATGGCGATGTTGATGGCAAGAACCAAGTGTCCAAGATATTGTGTGGTGATATTGTCCCACATCGAAAATGGAAGTAGATAAGTAAGTGTTTATATACTTATCTTGGACACTAACAATCAAAAGAAGAATAAATGGGTGAGAAAAGAGATGTTGAAAATGGGCTTAAGTCTATTGGTTTTGGCCCAATTAATATAATTTTTAAAATAATAATTAAAAAAAATATTAATAAAAATAATTAAAAAAAATAATACGAAAAAAATTTAAAAAGTAAAACATAAAGATTAAAAAATTAAAAAAATAAATATAAAATTTCATGTGGCAGTCAACTCATATCCAGTCAGCAAGGTCAACACGCCACGTCACGGAATCTGCAGCCCATGGATGCATCAGGGTCTTTGTCAATGGAATGTGAGAAAGTTGAGGAGGGAATAAAAAAAAAAATTCTTAAGTGGGGTAAACCAAAACACGCCTATATGACAGGGGAGTAAATACTATTTAACCCAAAAAAAATTGATTAGTCCGGAGGTAACTAAGTTTCTGTGTTTGATTCCTTCTAGTAACAATTTTTTTTTTATATTTTAAAATCTGAATTATTTAAGATAATATTGAAATTAAAAGAAAAGTCAATTTAATTTTCTAAGGAATTATATATGATCTTTTTATTTTTGGAGATTAATTTAGGTTCGATAGTTTTTATTGGGGACCAAAATTTTAATTTGTATGTACCAACAATCAATATTTATTACATTGTCAATCAATAATAAACTCTAAATAATTAGAAACGTTTGTTTTTTAATTTAATCACACAAATGATTGGTTTAACAACATTCTAGTATTTAATAAAGGAATTTAATCATTGATTTTAGTCTGTAAATGAAAATCATTTCAATCCAATATAGTACTAATATGTCCGTCATTGCATTTATTTAATATATGAGACACATATTTTAAACTGTTATAATACTATAACACTTCGATAAAAAAAACCTATATCGTCAACCTACATTAACAAAACCGAGCTTTTAGCGGCTTCATAAGACCTTCTTGCTGTCAAAGGAATTTACCATGAACTGGGAGTAGCTACCTTGGCTGAATAACTATAATTTCCTCCTCTCCCTCTTCCTCCATTTCTTCTTCTGCGATTCATCTTATAATCATTATTACAATGCTGATATGCATGGCTCTTCTCTCCCCTTCTGTTATATCCTCCCCAATTTATGCTCCTGCCATTTCTTGCTTGATACTTATTTTGCAAATCAGTAACATAGTGCTCCTGTGGAATCCACCTTTGAGAATCATTCTGTTCCCAAGAGTTGGTGTCAATATTTTCATGCTTGCTTGATCCCCATCCCTCGGCAGCAAAATTTGGTTCCTGAGGCTTTGTTACTTCTTCGTCTTCATCCCCCCATCCAGTAGGTGTGATTTCCCATCCATGATCGAGAGGATTGTCCACAATCTCCGTCTCCTGCTGGCTCTTTTCCTTCATTTTACGTCTGGCCTCTATTTCTCTATCCAAATCCAGATAGAGTTCTGGATCAACACTTGCATCCCAATCTATTTCATCGATGTACATGTCCAGATCAGGCAACGGAATGTCGCAGGGATAGCCGTTGATCTCTGCCCAAAACCTGTTCTTTGCATCGTGAAAAGCCTGTTTGACAGCAGAGTCTTCCCACTTCATCACATCGGAATGCGATTCCATATACCTTTTGCCTTCTAAAAACCTTCGCCATGGAACTTGACCTACCGTAGTACAAAACTTCTTTTCCCATAAAGGTACTCTTGAATACCTATTATCTGTGAACCAAAACAATTAAACAGAATAAAAAAAAAAAGAACAAACCCAAATGAAAGAAAGAAAGGAAAAATAAAAAGAGACTTTACCCAAAGGTGGTTTTCCGTAATAAGTTGAGGATCTCCGGTGAACAACTTGACAATCACTGATCCTTTGGTTTTTTATCCAACTAGCCATTTCAATAAGCAAGAGAAAACAGGATGATGGGATGCGTTGGACACAATGACAGAAGTAGTTCTCTGAGGTTTATTTAGATTTGTACAGCTCGGTATTTATAGGAAGATGTTCTTACTTTTGTTTTTTGTTTTTGGAAATCTTATTACTTTTTGGTTCTAAATAGAAATTGTTTTTAATTAATAAGATTTCCTAAAATCAGATTCTTAGATTTGTAAAGTAATGAATGTATTTATGAGATTTTAAAAACAAATGCATGTATATGAATTTCTTTATGTTTATTCTATATCAATCATTTTACCAATAAAAAAAATTCTATATCAATCAATTAATCCCATCGCTTCACATACTTTCTTTATATTTTTTTTGATATGCAAACTTGTATTAAAAAGAAGAAAAGAGGGATTCTCCAACCCAATAAAAAAGATAAACAAATCGAACGAGCATACCAATCTTCCCAGCTTGCTACGAAAAAGCATTGATTCCCCATGCATGGCATGGAAGCCCATAACAACTAACCCAAATGAATCTATCAGTGTCAACATCTTCTGGTTTCTAAGGTTTAACGTCACTAAACCACTTATCAATCCAAACCCTAGCTTCTTGAATAAAAAGTCCTATATCTCCATCCAAAACATCTTCTAACTGACACAAATTAGGTCCAATAGGGGTTGCTCTAACGTTGAAGTACCCTTCTTCATTAAGCGCATGTTGGATATTTGACAGAATACCATCATCAAGCAATACACCAGTATAAGCTTTCTCAAACCTAACAATATCCTCCTTGTCCACTTTGAGATGGATAGGTTTATGGATGGTAACCTTTCTAGCCTCCCTCCCGGAGTCATTAATAACATCATGATTGCTCCTCTTCTCAAATACATTCGTAGACTGCGCAACCGTTTGAGCGAAAGACTTACCAGGGATAGTAATCTTTCTCAACAAACACTTCATGATTAAATCTTGGAATGTTAGCAAACAACTTTTTTCCTTGAAGCTGGACATTATCAAGTTTCACTGCCATAATACGGGCATTATAGATCTTCCTGAACTTAGCAAATCCAAACCTCTTCCCTCTTATATTCTTCCTAGCAAGTATGACCACTTCCGAAATCAAATCGTATGCTCTGAACACTTCAAACATATCTCTAGCCTCCATGTTGTCAGGAAATTCCGTGAAATAGAAGGATGTAATGGATTCTCCCGTGAAATGTTAGTTGAACTAAACAAATAAATATTTATCTGTGTGTTATTTGAAATATGTAAATAGAAAAATAGTTATTCTGAATATTAAGATAAGTATTCATCCTTAGAAATATTACACAAATTCAAATTAATAAAATGATTAAAAATATTAAAAATTTAAAATATACACAAATTTAATAAAATTAATAAAACATAAACTCTAAATATAATTAATCATGTTGAAATATATTGATTAACATATAATTGAATTACTATTAAATTGATTGATTATTATTTAATTTTAAATACTTAAATTATGTAAAAAATTAATTGATTATTTAATTTGAATTAATTAAATATTTTAATAAGCAATTAAATTATTATTAATAAATTAATTGATTATTATTTAATTTGAAATAATAAATATTTTTTTATGTTATTTATAATAATTAAATAATTAAATAAATTAATATTTATTCTAAACTATTAATTAAGTATTCATGATTAAACATATGAACAAAAAAATGGGTTAAATAGTGTTTACCTCCCTGCCATATAGGCGTAGATTCCGTGACGTGGCGTGTTGACCTTGCTGACTGGGTATGAGTTGACTGCCACGTGGAATTTTATATTTATTTTTTTAATTCTTTAATCTTTATTTTTTACTTTTTAAATTTTTTTTCGTATTATTTTTTTAAATTTTTTTTATTAATTTTTTTTTAATTATTTTTATTAATATTTTTTTTTAATTATTATTTTAAAACTTATATTAATTGGGCCAAGACCAATGAACTTAAGCCCATTTTCAACACCTCTTTTCTCACCCATTTATTCTTCTTTTGATTGTTAGCGTCCAAGATAAGTATATAAACCCTTACTTATCTACTTCCATTTCCGATGTGGGACAATATCACCACACAATATCCATCAAATTATCCACTAAGACCCGTATAACCTTGGAATTAGGGAGATCAAGCAAAGGTGTTTTAGCTGAAGTTATTGGAATTTGGGAGCACAATCTTGATAGGCATAAATTTCATTCTGTTTGCCTTTACAGATAATTTTCAACATCTCACCATACCTCCTTCAAGTAACCCGTAAATAACAGGTCCTCACCATCCAGATTTTTTATTGTTGCAAGACAAATAAAGATGGCGTTAACGAAAACCAAATAGGATCAGACACAATCAAGCCGGTTGTGATGAAAAGAGAAAGAAAAAAACAAGTCACAAACATGCCGGCACGAAAACGAAAATAAATCGGACAGGTTGCAAACATGTTTGAAACTAAAAAGAAAGTAACATTATCATCTTGAAACCTTACTCACAGCAGCTTAGATGCTTTCCAAAACCAAATCATAAACATGTCCCGACACATTTTGAATCCTTTCTAAAACAATACTTTACAGAACTCAACGACAGTAAATTATTTTCACACAATCAAGATTTGAGATGGTAATAAAAAAAAGGGAAAAATCATAGGGCAAGGGGAGAAGAAAGTCGCAGCTTACACATACGCATTGGAGAAAAAAAACTCTTACATTTACACAGAAAAACTAGCATCATCCGAAAATCACACATTCACAGTTTCACAGATACACTCATAGCAGAGAAACAGAGCTTTCACCATACAAATTTCACAAGTCCAGATACGAAAATCACAGAAAAAGTCGCCTCCCATTAGAACACTTTGTTCACGTTCAAACAAGCAATGAATTCACAAATACTCACAGTGTAGAGGTAGAGAAATTCACAGAAAGAACAACAACGTTCTCGGTTTTATACTTGTAATTGTTGTAGAATTTCCATTTACAAATTGAATTGATTGTTGTTGCGAGAATTTCCGCCGTATCATTTTCTTCCCACCGCCGGTGAAATTGTGAGATTGAAACATCGTTTTTTGGGGGTAAGCGGAGGAGAGGTTGAGCTATGACGGATTGCGAGAGAGGGACGGATTGCGGAGAGGTTGAGGGCGGAGGAGTCTCTTTTCCAGCGATGAATGGCGATGTTGATGGCAAGAACCAAGTGTCCAAGATATTGTGTGGTGATATTGTCCCACATCGAAAATGGAAGTAGATAAGTAAGTGTTTATATACTTATCTTGGACACTAACAATCAAAAGAAGAATAAATGGGTGAGAAAAGAGATGTTGAAAATGGGCTTAAGTCTATTGGTTTTGGCCCAATTAATATAATTTTTAAAATAATAATTAAAAAAAATATTAATAAAAATAATTAAAAAAAATAATACGAAAAAAATTTAAAAAGTAAAACATAAAGATTAAAAAATTAAAAAAATAAATATAAAATTTCATGTGGCAGTCAACTCATATCCAGTCAGCAAGGTCAACACGCCACGTCACGGAATCTGCAGCCCATGGATGCATCAGGGTCTTTGTCAATGGAATGTGAGAAAGTTGAGGAGGGAATAAAAAAAAAAATTCTTAAGTGGGGTAAACCAAAACACGCCTATATGACAGGGGAGTAAATACTATTTAACCCAAAAAAAATTGATTAGTCCGGAGGTAACTAAGTTTCTGTGTTTGATTCCTTCTAGTAACAATTTTTTTTTTATATTTTAAAATCTGAATTATTTAAGATAATATTGAAATTAAAAGAAAAGTCAATTTAATTTTCTAAGGAATTATATATGATCTTTTTATTTTTGGAGATTAATTTAGGTTCGATAGTTTTTATTGGGGACCAAAATTTTAATTTGTATGTACCAACAATCAATATTTATTACATTGTCAATCAATAATAAACTCTAAATAATTAGAAACGTTTGTTTTTTAATTTAATCACACAAATGATTGGTTTAACAACATTCTAGTATTTAATAAAGGAATTTAATCATTGATTTTAGTCTGTAAATGAAAATCATTTCAATCCAATATAGTACTAATATGTCCGTCATTGCATTTATTTAATATATGAGACACATATTTTAAACTGTTATAATACTATAACACTTCGATAAAAAAAACCTATATCGTCAACCTACATTAACAAAACCGAGCTTTTAGCGGCTTCATAAGACCTTCTTGCTGTCAAAGGAATTTACCATGAACTGGGAGTAGCTACCTTGGCTGAATAACTATAATTTCCTCCTCTCCCTCTTCCTCCATTTCTTCTTCTGCGATTCATCTTATAATCATTATTACAATGCTGATATGCATGGCTCTTCTCTCCCCTTCTGTTATATCCTCCCCAATTTATGCTCCTGCCATTTCTTGCTTGATACTTATTTTGCAAATCAGTAACATAGTGCTCCTGTGGAATCCACCTTTGAGAATCATTCTGTTCCCAAGAGTTGGTGTCAATATTTTCATGCTTGCTTGATCCCCATCCCTCGGCAGCAAAATTTGGTTCCTGAGGCTTTGTTACTTCTTCGTCTTCATCCCCCCATCCAGTAGGTGTGATTTCCCATCCATGATCGAGAGGATTGTCCACAATCTCCGTCTCCTGCTGGCTCTTTTCCTTCATTTTACGTCTGGCCTCTATTTCTCTATCCAAATCCAGATAGAGTTCTGGATCAACACTTGCATCCCAATCTATTTCATCGATGTACATGTCCGGATCAGGCAACGGAATGTCGCAGGGATAGCCGTTGATCTCTGCCCAAAACCTGTTCTTTGCATCGTGAAAAGCCTGTTTGACAGCAGAGTCTTCCCACTTCATCACATCGGAATGCGATTCCATATACCTTTTGCCTTCTAAAAACCTTCGCCATGGAACTTGACCTACCGTAGTACAAAACTTCTTTTCCCATAAAGGTACTCTTGAATACCTATTATCTGTGAACCAAAACAATTAAACAGAATAAAAAAAAAAAGAACAAACCCAAATGAAAGAAAGAAAGGAAAAATAAAAAGAGACTTTACCCAAAGGTGGTTTTCCGTAATAAGTTGAGGATCTCCGGTGAACAACTTGACAATCACTGATCCTTTGGTTTTTTATCCAACTAGCCATTTCAATAAGCAAGAGAAAACAGGATGATGGGATGCGTTGGACACAATGACAGAAGTAGTTCTCTGAGGTTTATTTAGATTTGTACAGCTCGGTATTTATAGGAAGATGTTCTTACTTTTGTTTTTTGTTTTTGGAAATCTTATTACTTTTTGGTTCTAAATAGAAATTGTTTTTAATTAATAAGATTTCCTAAAATCAGATTCTTAGATTTGTAAAGTAATGAATGTATTTATGAGATTTTAAAAACAAATGCATGTATATGAATTTCTTTATGTTTATTCTATATCAATCATTTTACCAATAAAAAAAATTCTATATCAATCAATTAATCCCATCGCTTCACATACTTTCTTTATATTTTTTTTGATATGCAAACTTGTATTAAAAAGAAGAAAAGAGGGATTCTCCAACCCAATAAAAAAGATAAACAAATCGAACGAGCATACCAATCTTCCCAGCTTGCTACGAAAAAGCATTGATTCCCCATGCATGGCATGGAAGCCCATAACAACTAACCCAAATGAATCTATCAGTGTCAACATCTTCTGGTTTCTAAGGTTTAACGTCACTAAACCACTTATCAATCCAAACCCTAGCTTCTTGAATAAAAAGTCCTATATCTCCATCCAAAACATCTTCTAACTGACACAAATTAGGTCCAATAGGGGTTGCTCTAACGTTGAAGTACCCTTCTTCATTAAGCGCATGTTGGATATTTGACAGAATACCATCATCAAGCAATACACCAGTATAAGCTTTCTCAAACCTAACAATATCCTCCTTGTCCACTTTGAGATGGATAGGTTTATGGATGGTAACCTTTCTAGCCTCCCTCCCGGAGTCATTAATAACATCATGATTGCTCCTCTTCTCAAATACATTCGTAGACTGCGCAACCGTTTGAGCGAAAGACTTACCAGGGATAGTAATCTTTCTCAACAAACACTTCATGATTAAATCTTGGAATGTTAGCAAACAACTTTTTTCCTTGAAGCTGGACATTATCAAGTTTCACTGCCATAATACGGGCATTATAGATCTTCCTGAACTTAGCAAATCCAAACCTCTTCCCTCTTATATTCTTCCTAGCAAGTATGACCACTTCCGAAATCAAATCGTATGCTCTGAACACTTCAAACATATCTCTAGCCTCCATGTTGTCAGGAAATTCCGTGAAATAGAAGGATGTAATGGATTCTCCCGTGAAATGTTAGTTGAACTAAACAAATAAATATTTATCTGTGTGTTATTTGAAATATGTAAATAGAAAAATAGTTATTCTGAATATTAAGATAAGTATTCATCCTTAGAAATATTACACAAATTCAAATTAATAAAATGATTAAAAATATTAAAAATTTAAAATATACACAAATTTAATAAAATTAATAAAACATAAACTCTAAATATAATTAATCATGTTGAAATATATTGATTAACATATAATTGAATTACTATTAAATTGATTGATTATTATTTAATTTTAAATACTTAAATTATGTAAAAAATTAATTGATTATTTAATTTGAATTAATTAAATATTTTAATAAGCAATTAAATTATTATTAATAAATTAATTGATTATTATTTAATTTGAAATAATAAATATTTTTTTATGTTATTTATAATAATTAAATAATTAAATAAATTAATATTTATTCTAAACTATTAATTAAGTATTCATGATTAAACATATGAACAAAAAAATGGGTTAAATAGTGTTTACCTCCCTGCCATATAGGCGTAGATTCCGTGACGTGGCGTGTTGACCTTGCTGACTGGGTATGAGTTGACTGCCACGTGGAATTTTATATTTATTTTTTTAATTCTTTAATCTTTATTTTTTACTTTTTAAATTTTTTTTCGTATTATTTTTTTAAATTTTTTTTATTAATTTTTTTTTAATTATTTTTATTAATATTTTTTTTTAATTATTATTTTAAAACTTATATTAATTGGGCCAAGACCAATGAACTTAAGCCCATTTTCAACACCTCTTTTCTCACCCATTTATTCTTCTTTTGATTGTTAGCGTCCAAGATAAGTATATAAACCCTTACTTATCTACTTCCATTTCCGATGTGGGACAATATCACCACACAATATCCATCAAATTATCCACTAAGACCCGTATAACCTTGGAATTAGGGAGATCAAGCAAAGGTGTTTTAGCTGAAGTTATTGGAATTTGGGAGCACAATCTTGATAGGCATAAATTTCATTCTGTTTGCCTTTACAGATAATTTTCAACATCTCACCATACCTCCTTCAAGTAACCCGTAAATAACAGGTCCTCACCATCCAGATTTTTTATTGTTGCAAGACAAATAAAGATGGCGTTAACGAAAACCAAATAGGATCAGACACAATCAAGCCGGTTGTGATGAAAAGAGAAAGAAAAAAACAAGTCACAAACATGCCGGCACGAAAACGAAAATAAATCGGACAGGTTGCAAACATGTTTGAAACTAAAAAGAAAGTAACATTATCATCTTGAAACCTTACTCACAGCAGCTTAGATGCTTTCCAAAACCAAATCATAAACATGTCCCGACACATTTTGAATCCTTTCTAAAACAATACTTTACAGAACTCAACGACAGTAAATTATTTTCACACAATCAAGATTTGAGATGGTAATAAAAAAAAGGGAAAAATCATAGGGCAAGGGGAGAAGAAAGTCGCAGCTTACACATACGCATTGGAGAAAAAAAACTCTTACATTTACACAGAAAAACTAGCATCATCCGAAAATCACATATTCACAGTTTCACAGATACACTCATAGCAGAGAAACAGAGCTTTCACCATACAAATTTCACAAGTCCAGATACGAAAATCACAGAAAAAGTCGCCTCCCATTAGAACACTTTGTTCACGTTCAAACAAGCAATGAATTCACAAATACTCACAGTGTAGAGGTAGAGAAATTCACAGAAAGAACAACAACGTTCTCGGTTTTATACTTGTAATTGTTGTAGAATTTCCATTTACAAATTGAATTGATTGTTGTTGCGAGAATTTCCGCCGTATCATTTTCTTCCCACCGCCGGTGAAATTGTGAGATTGAAACATCGTTTTTTGGGGGTAAGCGGAGGAGAGGTTGAGCTATGACGGATTGCGAGAGAGGGACGGATTGCGGAGAGGTTGAGGGCGGAGGAGTCTCTTTTCCAGCGATGAATGGCGATGTTGATGGCAAGAACCAAGTGTCCAAGATATTGTGTGGTGATATTGTCCCACATCGAAAATGGAAGTAGATAAGTAAGTGTTTATATACTTATCTTGGACACTAACAATCAAAAGAAGAATAAATGGGTGAGAAAAGAGATGTTGAAAATGGGCTTAAGTCTATTGGTTTTGGCCCAATTAATATAATTTTTAAAATAATAATTAAAAAAAATATTAATAAAAATAATTAAAAAAAATAATACGAAAAAAATTTAAAAAGTAAAACATAAAGATTAAAAAATTAAAAAAATAAATATAAAATTTCATGTGGCAGTCAACTCATATCCAGTCAGCAAGGTCAACACGCCACGTCACGGAATCTGCAGCCCATGGATGCATCAGGGTCTTTGTCAATGGAATGTGAGAAAGTTGAGGAGGGAATAAAAAAAAAAATTCTTAAGTGGGGTAAACCAAAACACGCCTATATGACAGGGGAGTAAATACTATTTAACCCAAAAAAAATTGATTAGTCCGGAGGTAACTAAGTTTCTGTGTTTGATTCCTTCTAGTAACAATTTTTTTTTTATATTTTAAAATCTGAATTATTTAAGATAATATTGAAATTAAAAGAAAAGTCAATTTAATTTTCTAAGGAATTATATATGATCTTTTTATTTTTGGAGATTAATTTAGGTTCGATAGTTTTTATTGGGGACCAAAATTTTAATTTGTATGTACCAACAATCAATATTTATTACATTGTCAATCAATAATAAACTCTAAATAATTAGAAACGTTTGTTTTTTAATTTAATCACACAAATGATTGGTTTAACAACATTCTAGTATTTAATAAAGGAATTTAATCATTGATTTTAGTCTGTAAATGAAAATCATTTCAATCCAATATAGTACTAATATGTCCGTCATTGCATTTATTTAATATATGAGACACATATTTTAAACTGTTATAATACTATAACACTTCGATAAAAAAAACCTATATCGTCAACCTACATTAACAAAACCGAGCTTTTAGCGGCTTCATAAGACCTTCTTGCTGTCAAAGGAATTTACCATGAACTGGGAGTAGCTACCTTGGCTGAATAACTATAATTTCCTCCTCTCCCTCTTCCTCCATTTCTTCTTCTGCGATTCATCTTATAATCATTATTACAATGCTGATATGCATGGCTCTTCTCTCCCCTTCTGTTATATCCTCCCCAATTTATGCTCCTGCCATTTCTTGCTTGATACTTATTTTGCAAATCAGTAACATAGTGCTCCTGTGGAATCCACCTTTGAGAATCATTCTGTTCCCAAGAGTTGGTGTCAATATTTTCATGCTTGCTTGATCCCCATCCCTCGGCAGCAAAATTTGGTTCCTGAGGCTTTGTTACTTCTTCGTCTTCATCCCCCCATCCAGTAGGTGTGATTTCCCATCCATGATCGAGAGGATTGTCCACAATCTCCGTCTCCTGCTGGCTCTTTTCCTTCATTTTACGTCTGGCCTCTATTTCTCTATCCAAATCCAGATAGAGTTCTGGATCAACACTTGCATCCCAATCTATTTCATCGATGTACATGTCCGGATCAGGCAACGGAATGTCGCAGGGATAGCCGTTGATCTCTGCCCAAAACCTGTTCTTTGCATCGTGAAAAGCCTGTTTGACAGCAGAGTCTTCCCACTTCATCACATCGGAATGCGATTCCATATACCTTTTGCCTTCTAAAAACCTTCGCCATGGAACTTGACCTACCGTAGTACAAAACTTCTTTTCCCATAAAGGTACTCTTGAATACCTATTATCTGTGAACCAAAACAATTAAACAGAATAAAAAAAAAAAGAACAAACCCAAATGAAAGAAAGAAAGGAAAAATAAAAAGAGACTTTACCCAAAGGTGGTTTTCCGTAATAAGTTGAGGATCTCCGGTGAACAACTTGACAATCACTGATCCTTTGGTTTTTTATCCAACTAGCCATTTCAATAAGCAAGAGAAAACAGGATGATGGGATGCGTTGGACACAATGACAGAAGTAGTTCTCTGAGGTTTATTTAGATTTGTACAGCTCGGTATTTATAGGAAGATGTTCTTACTTTTGTTTTTTGTTTTTGGAAATCTTATTACTTTTTGGTTCTAAATAGAAATTGTTTTTAATTAATAAGATTTCCTAAAATCAGATTCTTAGATTTGTAAAGTAATGAATGTATTTATGAGATTTTAAAAACAAATGCATGTATATGAATTTCTTTATGTTTATTCTATATCAATCATTTTACCAATAAAAAAAATTCTATATCAATCAATTAATCCCATCGCTTCACATACTTTCTTTATATTTTTTTTGATATGCAAACTTGTATTAAAAAGAAGAAAAGAGGGATTCTCCAACCCAATAAAAAAGATAAACAAATCGAACGAGCATACCAATCTTCCCAGCTTGCTACGAAAAAGCATTGATTCCCCATGCATGGCATGGAAGCCCATAACAACTAACCCAAATGAATCTATCAGTGTCAACATCTTCTGGTTTCTAAGGTTTAACGTCACTAAACCACTTATCAATCCAAACCCTAGCTTCTTGAATAAAAAGTCCTATATCTCCATCCAAAACATCTTCTAACTGACACAAATTAGGTCCAATAGGGGTTGCTCTAACGTTGAAGTACCCTTCTTCATTAAGCGCATGTTGGATATTTGACAGAATACCATCATCAAGCAATACACCAGTATAAGCTTTCTCAAACCTAACAATATCCTCCTTGTCCACTTTGAGATGGATAGGTTTATGGATGGTAACCTTTCTAGCCTCCCTCCCGGAGTCATTAATAACATCATGATTGCTCCTCTTCTCAAATACATTCGTAGACTGCGCAACCGTTTGAGCGAAAGACTTACCAGGGATAGTAATCTTTCTCAACAAACACTTCATGATTAAATCTTGGAATGTTAGCAAACAACTTTTTTCCTTGAAGCTGGACATTATCAAGTTTCACTGCCATAATACGGGCATTATAGATCTTCCTGAACTTAGCAAATCCAAACCTCTTCCCTCTTATATTCTTCCTAGCAAGTATGACCACTTCCGAAATCAAATCGTATGCTCTGAACACTTCAAACATATCTCTAGCCTCCATGTTGTCAGGAAATTCCGTGAAATAGAAGGATGTAATGGATTCTCCCGTGAAATGTTAGTTGAACTAAACAAATAAATATTTATCTGTGTGTTATTTGAAATATGTAAATAGAAAAATAGTTATTCTGAATATTAAGATAAGTATTCATCCTTAGAAATATTACACAAATTCAAATTAATAAAATGATTAAAAATATTAAAAATTTAAAATATACACAAATTTAATAAAATTAATAAAACATAAACTCTAAATATAATTAATCATGTTGAAATATATTGATTAACATATAATTGAATTACTATTAAATTGATTGATTATTATTTAATTTTAAATACTTAAATTATGTAAAAAATTAATTGATTATTTAATTTGAATTAATTAAATATTTTAATAAGCAATTAAATTATTATTAATAAATTAATTGATTATTATTTAATTTGAAATAATAAATATTTTTTTATGTTATTTATAATAATTAAATAATTAAATAAATTAATATTTATTCTAAACTATTAATTAAGTATTCATGATTAAACATATGAACAAAAAAATGGGTTAAATAGTGTTTACCTCCCTGCCATATAGGCGTAGATTCCGTGACGTGGCGTGTTGACCTTGCTGACTGGGTATGAGTTGACTGCCACGTGGAATTTTATATTTATTTTTTTAATTCTTTAATCTTTATTTTTTACTTTTTAAATTTTTTTTCGTATTATTTTTTTAAATTTTTTTTATTAATTTTTTTTTAATTATTTTTATTAATATTTTTTTTTAATTATTATTTTAAAACTTATATTAATTGGGCCAAGACCAATGAACTTAAGCCCATTTTCAACACCTCTTTTCTCACCCATTTATTCTTCTTTTGATTGTTAGCGTCCAAGATAAGTATATAAACCCTTACTTATCTACTTCCATTTCCGATGTGGGACAATATCACCACACAATATCCATCAAATTATCCACTAAGACCCGTATAACCTTGGAATTAGGGAGATCAAGCAAAGGTGTTTTAGCTGAAGTTATTGGAATTTGGGAGCACAATCTTGATAGGCATAAATTTCATTCTGTTTGCCTTTACAGATAATTTTCAACATCTCACCATACCTCCTTCAAGTAACCCGTAAATAACAGGTCCTCACCATCCAGATTTTTTATTGTTGCAAGACAAATAAAGATGGCGTTAACGAAAACCAAATAGGATCAGACACAATCAAGCCGGTTGTGATGAAAAGAGAAAGAAAAAAACAAGTCACAAACATGCCGGCACGAAAACGAAAATAAATCGGACAGGTTGCAAACATGTTTGAAACTAAAAAGAAAGTAACATTATCATCTTGAAACCTTACTCACAGCAGCTTAGATGCTTTCCAAAACCAAATCATAAACATGTCCCGACACATTTTGAATCCTTTCTAAAACAATACTTTACAGAACTCAACGACAGTAAATTATTTTCACACAATCAAGATTTGAGATGGTAATAAAAAAAAGGGAAAAATCATAGGGCAAGGGGAGAAGAAAGTCGCAGCTTACACATACGCATTGGAGAAAAAAAACTCTTACATTTACACAGAAAAACTAGCATCATCCGAAAATCACACATTCACAGTTTCACAGATACACTCATAGCAGAGAAACAGAGCTTTCACCATACAAATTTCACAAGTCCAGATACGAAAATCACAGAAAAAGTCGCCTCCCATTAGAACACTTTGTTCACGTTCAAACAAGCAATGAATTCACAAATACTCACAGTGTAGAGGTAGAGAAATTCACATAAAGAACAACAACGTTCTCGGTTTTATACTTGTAATTGTTGTAGAATTTCCATTTACAAATTGAATTGATTGTTGTTGCGAGAATTTCCGCCGTATCATTTTCTTCCCACCGCCGGTGAAATTGTGAGATTGAAACATCGTTTTTTGGGGGTAAGCGGAGGAGAGGTTGAGCTATGACGGATTGCGAGAGAGGGACGGATTGCGGAGAGGTTGAGGGCGGAGGAGTCTCTTTTCCAGCGATGAATGGCGATGTTGATGGCAAGAACCAAGTGTCCAAGATATTGTGTGGTGATATTGTCCCACATCGAAAATGGAAGTAGATAAGTAAGTGTTTATATACTTATCTTGGACACTAACAATCAAAAGAAGAATAAATGGGTGAGAAAAGAGATGTTGAAAATGGGCTTAAGTCTATTGGTTTTGGCCCAATTAATATAATTTTTAAAATAATAATTAAAAAAAATATTAATAAAAATAATTAAAAAAAATAATACGAAAAAAATTTAAAAAGTAAAACATAAAGATTAAAAAATTAAAAAAATAAATATAAAATTTCATGTGGCAGTCAACTCATATCCAGTCAGCAAGGTCAACACGCCACGTCACGGAATCTGCAGCCCATGGATGCATCAGGGTCTTTGTCAATGGAATGTGAGAAAGTTGAGGAGGGAATAAAAAAAAAAATTCTTAAGTGGGGTAAACCAAAACACGCCTATATGACAGGGGAGTAAATACTATTTAACCCAAAAAAAATTGATTAGTCCGGAGGTAACTAAGTTTCTGTGTTTGATTCCTTCTAGTAACAATTTTTTTTTTATATTTTAAAATCTGAATTATTTAAGATAATATTGAAATTAAAAGAAAAGTCAATTTAATTTTCTAAGGAATTATATATGATCTTTTTATTTTTGGAGATTAATTTAGGTTCGATAGTTTTTATTGGGGACCAAAATTTTAATTTGTATGTACCAACAATCAATATTTATTACATTGTCAATCAATAATAAACTCTAAATAATTAGAAACGTTTGTTTTTTAATTTAATCACACAAATGATTGGTTTAACAACATTCTAGTATTTAATAAAGGAATTTAATCATTGATTTTAGTCTGTAAATGAAAATCATTTCAATCCAATATAGTACTAATATGTCCGTCATTGCATTTATTTAATATATGAGACACATATTTTAAACTGTTATAATACTATAACACTTCGATAAAAAAAACCTATATCGTCAACCTACATTAACAAAACCGAGCTTTTAGCGGCTTCATAAGACCTTCTTGCTGTCAAAGGAATTTACCATGAACTGGGAGTAGCTACCTTGGCTGAATAACTATAATTTCCTCCTCTCCCTCTTCCTCCATTTCTTCTTCTGCGATTCATCTTATAATCATTATTACAATGCTGATATGCATGGCTCTTCTCTCCCCTTCTGTTATATCCTCCCCAATTTATGCTCCTGCCATTTCTTGCTTGATACTTATTTTGCAAATCAGTAACATAGTGCTCCTGTGGAATCCACCTTTGAGAATCATTCTGTTCCCAAGAGTTGGTGTCAATATTTTCATGCTTGCTTGATCCCCATCCCTCGGCAGCAAAATTTGGTTCCTGAGGCTTTGTTACTTCTTCGTCTTCATCCCCCCATCCAGTAGGTGTGATTTCCCATCCATGATCGAGAGGATTGTCCACAATCTCCGTCTCCTGCTGGCTCTTTTCCTTCATTTTACGTCTGGCCTCTATTTCTCTATCCAAATCCAGATAGAGTTCTGGATCAACACTTGCATCCCAATCTATTTCATCGATGTACATGTCCGGATCAGGCAACGGAATGTCGCAGGGATAGCCGTTGATCTCTGCCCAAAACCTGTTCTTTGCATCGTGAAAAGCCTGTTTGACAGCAGAGTCTTCCCACTTCATCACATCGGAATGCGATTCCATATACCTTTTGCCTTCTAAAAACCTTCGCCATGGAACTTGACCTACCGTAGTACAAAACTTCTTTTCCCATAAAGGTACTCTTGAATACCTATTATCTGTGAACCAAAACAATTAAACAGAATAAAAAAAAAAAGAACAAACCCAAATGAAAGAAAGAAAGGAAAAATAAAAAGAGACTTTACCCAAAGGTGGTTTTCCGTAATAAGTTGAGGATCTCCGGTGAACAACTTGACAATCACTGATCCTTTGGTTTTTTATCCAACTAGCCATTTCAATAAGCAAGAGAAAACAGGATGATGGGATGCGTTGGACACAATGACAGAAGTAGTTCTCTGAGGTTTATTTAGATTTGTACAGCTCGGTATTTATAGGAAGATGTTCTTACTTTTGTTTTTTGTTTTTGGAAATCTTATTACTTTTTGGTTCTAAATAGAAATTGTTTTTAATTAATAAGATTTCCTAAAATCAGATTCTTAGATTTGTAAAGTAATGAATGTATTTATGAGATTTTAAAAACAAATGCATGTATATGAATTTCTTTATGTTTATTCTATATCAATCATTTTACCAATAAAAAAAATTCTATATCAATCAATTAATCCCATCGCTTCACATACTTTCTTTATATTTTTTTTGATATGCAAACTTGTATTAAAAAGAAGAAAAGAGGGATTCTCCAACCCAATAAAAAAGATAAACAAATTGAACGAGCATACCAATCTTCCCAGCTTGCTACGAAAAAGCATTGATTCCCCATGCATGGCATGGAAGCCCATAACAACTAACCCAAATGAATCTATCAGTGTCAACATCTTCTGGTTTCTAAGGTTTAACGTCACTAAACCACTTATCAATCCAAACCCTAGCTTCTTGAATAAAAAGTCCTATATCTCCATCCAAAACATCTTCTAACTGACACAAATTAGGTCCAATAGGGGTTGCTCTAACGTTGAAGTACCCTTCTTCATTAAGCGCATGTTGGATATTTGACAGAATACCATCATCAAGCAATACACCAGTATAAGCTTTCTCAAACCTAACAATATCCTCCTTGTCCACTTTGAGATGGATAGGTTTATGGATGGTAACCTTTCTAGCCTCCCTCCCGGAGTCATTAATAACATCATGATTGCTCCTCTTCTCAAATACATTCGTAGACTGCGCAACCGTTTGAGCGAAAGACTTACCAGGGATAGTAATCTTTCTCAACAAACACTTCATGATTAAATCTTGGAATGTTAGCAAACAACTTTTTTCCTTGAAGCTGGACATTATCAAGTTTCACTGCCATAATACGGACATTATAGATCTTCCTGAACTTAGCAAATCCAAACCTCTTCCCTCTTATATTCTTCCTAGCAAGTATGACCACTTCCGAAATCAAATCGTATGCTCTGAACACTTCAAACATATCTCTAGCCTCCATGTTGTCAGGAAATTCCGTGAAATAGAAGGATGTAATGGATTCTCCCGTGAAATGTTAGTTGAACTAAACAAATAAATATTTATCTGTGTGTTATTTGAAATATGTAAATAGAAAAATAGTTATTCTGAATATTAAGATAAGTATTCATCCTTAGAAATATTACACAAATTCAAATTAATAAAATGATTAAAAATATTAAAAATTTAAAATATACACAAATTTAATAAAATTAATAAAACATAAACTCTAAATATAATTAATCATGTTGAAATATATTGATTAACATATAATTGAATTACTATTAAATTGATTGATTATTATTTAATTTTAAATACTTAAATTATGTAAAAAATTAATTGATTATTTAATTTGAATTAATTAAATATTTTAATAAGCAATTAAATTATTATTAATAAATTAATTGATTATTATTTAATTTGAAATAATAAATATTTTTTTATGTTATTTATAATAATTAAATAATTAAATAAATTAATATTTATTCTAAACTATTAATTAAGTATTCATGATTAAACATATGAACAAAAAAATGGGTTAAATAGTGTTTACCTCCCTGCCATATAGGCGTAGATTCCGTGACGTGGCGTGTTGACCTTGCTGACTGGGTATGAGTTGACTGCCACGTGGAATTTTATATTTATTTTTTTAATTCTTTAATCTTTATTTTTTACTTTTTAAATTTTTTTTCGTATTATTTTTTTAAATTTTTTTTATTAATTTTTTTTTAATTATTTTTATTAATATTTTTTTTTAATTATTATTTTAAAACTTATATTAATTGGGCCAAGACCAATGAACTTAAGCCCATTTTCAACACCTCTTTTCTCACCCATTTATTCTTCTTTTGATTGTTAGCGTCCAAGATAAGTATATAAACCCTTACTTATCTACTTCCATTTCCGATGTGGGACAATATCACCACACAATATCCATCAAATTATCCACTAAGACCCGTATAACCTTGGAATTAGGGAGATCAAGCAAAGGTGTTTTAGCTGAAGTTATTGGAATTTGGGAGCACAATCTTGATAGGCATAAATTTCATTCTGTTTGCCTTTACAGATAATTTTCAACATCTCACCATACCTCCTTCAAGTAACCCGTAAATAACAGGTCCTCACCATCCAGATTTTTTATTGTTGCAAGACAAATAAAGATGGCGTTAACGAAAACCAAATAGGATCAGACACAATCAAGCCGGTTGTGATGAAAAGAGAAAGAAAAAAACAAGTCACAAACATGCCGGCACGAAAACGAAAATAAATCGGACAGGTTGCAAACATGTTTGAAACTAAAAAGAAAGTAACATTATCATCTTGAAACCTTACTCACAGCAGCTTAGATGCTTTCCAAAACCAAATCATAAACATGTCCCGACACATTTTGAATCCTTTCTAAAACAATACTTTACAGAACTCAACGACAGTAAATTATTTTCACACAATCAAGATTTGAGATGGCTATAAAAAAAGGGAAGAATCATATAGCAGGGGGAGAAGAAAGTCGCAGCTTACACATACGCATTGAGAGAAAAAAAACTCTTACATTTACACAGAAAAACTAGCATCATCCGAAAATCACACATTCACAGTTTCACAGATACACTCATAGCAGAGAAACAGAGCTTTCACCATACAAATTTCACAAGTCCAGATACGAAAATCACAGAAAAAGTCGCCTCCCATTAGAACACTTTGTTCACGTTCAAACAAGCAATGAATTCACAAATACTCACAGTGTAGAGGTAGAGAAATTCACAGAAAGAACAACAACATTCTCGGTTTTATACATGTAATTGCTGTAGAATTTCCATTTGCAAATTGAATTGATTGTTGTTGCGAGAATTTCCGCCGTATCATTTTCTTCCCACCGCCGGTGAATTGTGAGATTGAAACATCATTTTTTGGGGGTAAGCGGAGGAGAGGTTGAGCTATGACGGATTGCGAGAGAGGGACGGATTGCGGAGAGGTTGAGGGCGGAGGAGTCTCTTTTCCAGCGATGAATGACGATGTTGATGGCAAGAACCAAGTGTCCAAGATATTGTGTGGTGATATTGTCCCACATCGAAAATGGAAGTAGATAAGTAAGTGTTTATACACTTATCTTGGACACTAACAATCAAAAGAAGAATAAATGGGTGAGAAAAGAGGTGTTGAAAATGGGCTTAAGTCCATTGGTCTTGGCCCAATTAATATAATTTTTAAAATAATAATTAAAAAAAATAATACGAAAAAAATTTAAAAAGTAAAACTTAAAGATTAAAAAATTAAAAAAATAAATATAAAATTTCATGTGGCAGTCAACTTATATCCTGTCAGCATTTCTAGTTATTGTCTCCCTAAGTTATGGAATTTTATTTGAGAGTTAAATGCAATTTACATTACAAACAACTCCAACACTTAAGGCTACTGTAGAAAAACACAAACAAAGATCATGATCTCCGTCAACATTCTTAATCTTCTCTAAACCCTATTTCTGTCTTAGATTTTAACTAGCAGCGACTGTTGGTACCATCTGGTATTTTTGGCTTAAACTCCTAGCCTTAGGGCTAGGGGCCTTGGTGCTGGTTGTTACTACTCAGTTGGGCTGGTAATTGTGAGAGCCTTGATCGGAAATGGTGTGGAAGAAGGTAGTTTATAAGAAAAAGTCAAGACTGCCCTACAGGTTCTCAGATTGGAAAGAGAATGGCGGAAAACGGGTGGAGGATGGAGGACCTATTACTTCTTTCTTTATTACTGAGTTTCCTGAAAACATGATGGCGAAGGACCTCTTTGAGGTTTTCATGGTGTATGGCGTGATTTCAGAGGTGTACATTCCGGGGAAGAGAGATATCAGAGGTAGAAGATATGGCTTTGCCCGGTTTCGTAAAGTTCACGACTCTCGTATTTTGGTGGCCAAGTTAGATAGTATTCAACTTCAAGGGAGGAAGTTACATGCTAACTTACCTCGGTTTCTTAAAGATAATGTTGTGCATAATGGAGAGGCTTCGAGGCATGGGAGGAAGACTTCTCCTCAGCATGCTAAACGTACCAGTTTAGCGTTCAATCCCCTTACTGCGTCCTATGCTCAGGTTGTTGGTAGGGATTTGGTAAGTGTGGATATTCTTGGAGGCAAGCCAACTGTTAGTAAGGTGAACAGGATTAAGGTGGAGAATTCCTCTCTGTCCAATTATTCTGGGGCCTTAGTGGGTGAGGTTTGTAAAGACGGTAATCCTTTTTTGGTCTAAAAAGCCTTGTATGCGGAAGGGTTGTTCGATATTCTGGCTACCCCTTTAGGAGCAAGCCTTTGCCTCCTTGAGTCTAGAGGATGCAAAGATATTCGGTCTTCTATTAATCTAGCTAAAGAATGGTTTGATTCTAGATTCGTTAAGCTTTTCCCCTGGACTCCAGATGTAGTTGACAAGAGCAGATTCGTGTGGGTGAGATGCTTAGGCATCCCTTGTCAAGCTTGGATTCACGATGTTTTTAGATGCCTGGTGAAGAACTATGGCCACTTTATTTTAGCTGATGGGGAAACTGATAAGAAAAGCAGATTAGATGAAGCTAGATTGCTTATCAAATGCAGTGGTGATACTGATTTTAACGACACGGTGGAGTTAGAGATTAATGAGGTGGTTTTTCCTGTTAGAATTTTTGTTGATTATCCTGGGCCTAGGAGTTTTGATTTTTTGCGGATTAATCTTGATGATGATTCTTCTGGTTTGCTTGACACGGATGACGAAGAAGTTTGGTCTTCTGAGGAAGAGGCTAACAGTGATGCGTCGTATCCTAGGAGTGGTAAGGCTACGGCTGACTATTTGATTTTTGAGGAAAGGCCTGAGGATTTGGGGAGTAGTGCTGACACTTTTCAAACTCTTGTTTGTGAAACCCTTGGGGTTGGTGGTGTGTCTGGTTCTGAGAGAGTTGGTAACTGTGTAGATTTGTTGGAAATTGTAAATGAGACTTTGGTTGACACAATTTCTGATAAGACACGTCCTTTAGCTGAGGGTGGTTTTGATGTTGATATATCTGCGAGAAGTCAAAACAACTTGGGTCCCCCCTTTTGTTCTGTGGGCCAGCAGGATAATAATATAGACCTAGGTATTGGGCCTAAGCTCCTTGGTGAAGTGGATCTTAGTACTTCTGTTTCTCTACCCACTGAAGAGGCCCATCTTCTCCCTTCAGTTGGGGAGAAGCCTCCTAGTAAAAAGAAAAAGCCTTTATCTATGTTCTATGGGAATGCGCAGATTCCTTTTTCACCTCCTTTTCTCTCCTCATTCCTTAACGCGTCTACTGCAGTGTCCCGGTCTGGCAAGAAAGCGAAGCTAAAGAATTCTAAAAAACAGCCTAATAGAAGAATTCCTTTAGACGTGGGTGGCCCTTCGCGTGTTCCTGATGGGTCTAGCGAGTTCTCCCTAGACAATTTTGATATTCTTAGGAATAACAACAGAAGCAAAGGCTTGTTGGAAGAGGTTCCTAATTTAATTTGGAATTATGTCAAATCGTTGGGTATTGAAGCTAAAGTGGATGAAATCGTTCATGTCAGTGTTGTTAAGGGGTTAGAGGAACGTGATTGTCATGAATTTCATAGCAAGAAGGGTGTTAAAAATTGTGCTCCATGATTATTGTCACTTACAATGTGAGAGGCTGTTGTATCCCTCTTAAAAGAAGAAGGATTTCCTCTTCTTTGAAGGAGGGGAAAGCTGAGTTGTGCTTTTTACAAGAAACCAAGTTGGCTAATGTGACTGATTCGGTAGTTAGGAGTTTGTGGGGGTCTGATGAGTTTGGGTGGTCGGCTTGTGCGTCCGATGGTTTGTCTGGAGGCCTCCTTACAATTTGGAGAAAGGATCTTTTCACCCCTGTGTCCAGTTTTAAAGGTAAAGGCTTTTTATGTTGCAATTTAATTTGGAGAGGGATTAATTTTTTTGCTGTGAATGTTTATTCGCCCTGCTCTCTGAGGGAAAAAAGACTCCTTTGGGCTGATCTGTTAAAGCTCCAATCCAGTTGTCCTAATGGTCGTTGGATTATAGGAGGGGATTTTAACGCGGTTAAATCTAGTGGTGAAAGAAGAGGTCGTAGCTCCTTTTTAGGCCGTGATAGTGCTGATTTTAACTCATTCATTGAGGAGTCTGGGCTGGTTGATTTGCCTTCTGCAGGAAATCGTTTTTCTTACTTCAACTCCAACGGTTTGAGTTGCAGTAAATTGGACAGGTTTCTTGTGGATGATTTTCTTATTGATGCTTGGGATTTCAAGGTGCAGATTGTGGGCAAACGGGACATATCCGACCACCGGCAAGTTTGGATTAAATCTAATTCGGTGAATTGGGGTCCTAAACCTTTTCGCTTCTTTAATGCTTGGCTGGAGCACAAGGATTTTTTGGCCTTCGTCAAGGATTGTTGGAACTCTTTTCATTTTCAGGGTATGCCTTCTTTTGTATTCAAGGAAAAGCTTAAATCTCTTAAGGATCGGCTCAAATGGTGGAATTTAAATGTTTTCGGATGGATTGATCTAAAGATTGATGATAGTCTTGATATCCTTAATGATATTGATATTGCTTTTGCGGATAACGGAGTGTGCCATTCGGAAGAGACGCTTAGGATTAGATCGGTTGAACAAGAGAACTTATGGAAGAATCTTCGTTTCAAAGAAAGTATGTTGTACCAAAAATCGAGGTTGAAATGGTTGAAGGAAGGTGACTCCAACTCTCATTTTTTCCATGCTTCTATTAAAAGGAGGAACAGGTTGAATTCTATTACTGCTCTAAACTCAGGAAATGCTGTCATTGAGGAACCAACAGCTATCAAAGAAGCTGCTTTTGATTTTTTTAAGGCTAAATACCAAAGAGGAGTGGGGACTAGACCTACTATTGCCCATCATTACTTCCCTCGGCTTGATGCTTTCGACCGTGATCTTCTTGATGCTGAATTTACTGATTATGAAATTCGGGAGGCTGTTTTTTATTACGACGGGAATAAATCTCCGGGGCCGGATGGCTTTTCCTTTAAGTTCTTCAAGGAGGCTTGGGAAATTATGGGGGACGATGTTATCAAGTGCGTTAGATACTTTTCCTTGACTGGTACGTTATCTAAATCCTCTGCTTCTTCCTTTTTGGTGTTGGTACCTAAGGTTGACAGCCCTCAAGGCTTGGTGGAATATAGGCCAATTTGTTTACTTGGGTGTATTTCTAAAATCATTTCCAAACTGATGTCCAAAATACTTTCTTCTGTTATTTCCAAGTTGGTTTCGGTTTCGCAAACGGCGTTTGTCCCCGGCAGGAATATCCATGATGGTGTTTTAGTTGCTAACGAAGTGGTGGACTTGGCGAGGAGAGAAAAGCGAAAATGTCTTTTGTTTAAAGTTGACTTTGCGCAAGCCTATGATTGTGTTGATTGGGAGTTCTTGCTCAATATTCTTAGGGACATGAACTTTGGTCCCAATTGGATTAAATGGATTAAAGGGATCATTTGCAACAGCTTCGTCTCAGTCTTGATTAATGGAAGCCCTACGAAGGATTTTGTGGCGCAAAGAGGTCTTAAACGAGGGGACCCCCTTGCCCCGTTTCTTTTTGTTTTGGTAGTTGAAGTTTTGGCTGTTCTGATCAAACGTGCCTCCTCCCTGAATATCCTTTCCGGGTTCAGAATCAATCATGAAGCCTCTATTGAAGTCCTCCAATTTGCTGATGATACCCTTCTCTTTTGTGACGGGAAGTTCTCGAACTTGTGGGCTATTAAATCCATTCTTCGGGGCTTCGAAATGGTGTCAGGGCTTAAGATTAACTTCGCCAAAAGCTGTATTTATGGGGTTGGCCTTGATAATGACTTTATTCTCGCAGCTGAATCTTTTCTCTACTGTAGATCGGGTAAGCCCCCTTTCAAATTTCTTGGCATGACCATAGCCGGTAATCATAGGAGGTTGAAGTTTTGGAAACCCGTCGTGGATTGTCTTAAAAGTCGCCTAAACCCTTGGATTGGTAGGAATATGTCTATTGGTGCTAGAGTTGTGTTGATTAATTCTGTTTTAGTCAACCTCCCGTTACATCACCTTTTTTTTTCAAGGCTCCTAATAAAGTTGTTAAAGATATTATTGCTATCCAACGCAACTTCTTGTGGTCGGGTTCGGTGGATAAATCGTGCATCTCTTGGGTTAAATGGAGTTTACTCTGTAAATCTAAAGATAAAGGGGGTCTTGGTATTAAACATGTTGGTTGGTTTAATAAAGCTTTATTGTCCAAATGGTTGTGGAAGTTTCTTCTCGTGGGAAATGAAATTTGGCGAGACATTTTGACTGCTAGATACGGCAATTTACTTCTCTGTGTTACTAATCCCGACAGCATGAATAACATTGTCGCGGCATCTTTTTGGATGAAAGATCTAATGTTGATCCGTCAATTGGCAGATTCCTATAATTTCTGCAGTTTGGTGCAGCCGGTTCTGGGGTGTGGCTCGATTTTGCAGTTTTGGAACTTGGCCTGGTGTGGGGATTTTAAGCTTAATTATGTGTTTCCTAATCTTTATGAAGCTGCCCTTAACAAAACTTGTAGTGTGAATGAGATAGGCCATTGGGTCCAAGATATTTGGCAGTGGGACATTGATAGAATTGGTTTTAAGGAGCTCTCTTTCGACCCGGCTTCGATTCAGATCCTGCAGAACCTGCTGCTGTCGATTAAATTGGTGCGCAACCAGCATGACAATTGGAGTTGGTTGCTGGAAAAGTCCAAGGATTTTTCGGTCCGGTCTTGCTACAATTTCATTTCTGACGCAGTACAGGGCATTCTACTGGAGGAAAACCAATTGCTTGCAATTAAAGTTTTGTGGAGTTCTAACATTCCCTTGAAAGTTAAAATTTTTGCTTGGAGGCTGCTGTTAGATAGACTTCCGACTCGTATGAAACTCGTGGCTAAAGGTATTGTGACATCTATTCATGAAACTTCGTGTGTTTTTTTGCTTCCGGAACGATGAGGATGCTTTGCACATTTTCTTTACTTGCCCAAAATCCTCTTTAGTTTGGAATAAGGTTTTTGATTGGATTGGAGTTCCTAGAATTGTCTCTGATTCTGTGTGTAATCATTCCTTATTGTGGTTTTTGGCTTTGGTGGAAAAATGTAAGGAAGACATGTGCTGTTACATTTGGTTTATTACGACTTGGTGTTTATGGAGCGCGAGGAATAAGACCATATTCAGTGATGAAGTTTGTGATGTGGACCAGATTTTCCACCATATTCTTTCTATTTCCTGGCACTGGTTGAAGCTTGGTCGTAGTAAGTGTTATTTCTACGATTGGGTGAAATCCCCTTTAGACTTTATGTAATGTTGTTTAGGGTGGTTTTATCTCTCTTTTTTGTCTTGGTTCCTTCTTTGTATTGGGTTGGAGAATCCATTTTTTCTCCTTTTTAATACAAGTTTGCTTATAAAAAAAAAACAAAAAAAACTCATATCCAGTCAGCAAGGTCAACACGCCACGTCACGGAATCTGCAGCCCATGGATGCATCAGGGTCTTTGTCAATGGAATGTGAGAAAGTTGAGGAGGGAATAAAAAAAAAAATTCTTAAGGGGGGTAAACCAAAACACGCCTATATGGCATGGGAGTAAATACTATTTAACCCAAAAAAAATTGATTAGTCTGGAGGTAACTAAGTTTCTGTGTTTGATTCCTTCTAGTAACAATTTTTTTTTATATTTTAAAATCTGAATTATTTAAGATAATATTGAAATTAAAAGAAAAGTCAATTTAATTTTCTAAGGAATTATATATGATCTTTTTATTTTTGGAGATTAATTTAGGTTCGATAGTTTTTATTGGGGACCAAAATTTTAATTTGTATGTACCAACAATCAATATTTATTACATTGTCAATCAATAATAAACTCTAAATAATTAGAAACGTTTGTTTTTTAATTTAATCACACAAATGATTGGTTTAACAACATTCTAGTATTTAATAAAGGAATTTAATCATTGATTTTAGTCTGTAAATGAAAATCATTTCAATCCAATATAGTACTAATATGTCCGTCATTGCATTTATTTAATATATGAGACACATATTTTAAACTGTTATAATACTATAACACCTCGATAAAAAAAACCTATATCGTCAACCTACATTAACAAAACCGAGCTTTTAGCGGCTTCATAAGACCTTCTTGCAGTCAAAGGAATTTACCATGAACTGGGAGTAGCTACCTTGGCTGAATAACTATAATTTCCTCCTCTCCCTCTTCCTCCATTTCTTCTTCTGCGATTCATCTTATAATCATTATTACAATGCTGATATGCATGGCTCTTCTCTCCCCTTCTGTTATATCCTCCCCAATTTATGCTCCTGCCATTTCTTGCTTGATACTTATTTTGCAAATCAGTAACATAGTGCTCCTGTGGAATCCACCTTTGAGAATCATTCTGTTCCCAAGAGTTGGTGTCAATATTTTCATGCTTGCTTGATCCCCATCCCTCGGCAGCAAAATTTGGTTCCTGAGGCTTTGTTACTTCTTCGTCTTCATCCCCCCATCCAGTAGGTGTGATTTCCCATCCATGATCGAGAGGATTGTCCACAATCTCCGTCTCCTGCTGGCTCTTTTCCTTCATTTTACGTCTGGCCTCTATTTCTCTATCCAAATCCAGATAGAGTTCTGGATCAACACTTGCATCCCAATCTATTTCATCGATGTACATGTCCGGATCAGGCAATGGAATGTCGCAGGGATATATATATTTAAAATTACAAACCAAAATTATATATACACCTATTTATAATTACAAATCATTACATTTTTTCTACAAATGCACATATTACTTATACTAATACTTTTGCATCCAACCAAAACATTGCTTCAAATCTACATTATAGGTCCTGAAAACACAAAGATTGTAATTCAATTAAAAGAAAATATGGATAAATCCTAAGTTTTATCAAGTAGCATCACTAATATAATAAAACATGTGATAATTAATATACCTTCACATAATTCCATGTAATAATGGGGTTGACTCTCCGCTGTGGTTAATTGCGACCAACAACCAATGTCCACTGTAAGATTAAACAAGTGTAAGATTAACAGCTATATATCATATAATTTGTTAGATGAAGTATAAGATATCCAATTTAACATTTTCTATGCATAAATATCATATAATTGTGATGTACCTGTTTTTTTTGAAACAACGGACTCGGTATGCTCCGGAATCCGTTTATCCTTTGTTTTGGATCTTGTTGGAGTCTAAATAACATTACCATGTAAAAAATGAAAATAAAATGCTCTTTCACTAATATATAACAAATATGACATAATATATAACAAATATAATAAAGAAAACAAGTATATAACAAATTTTACCTCTTTCACTAACATCTCTTTCTTTTCTTGGTTGGAATATGAATTACTTGTGTCTTAGCAATGCGGACGGATGAATGGATCCAAATTCCCTCGTTATGGTCATTTCTGATATATGACTCATCCGCTATAAGATCCTCATCTTGATCATTTGTATTCAACTCATTCCGTCTAATGCATGACTCATTCTCAACATCAATATCACATTGATCTACACCGCTATCATCAACCACTTTGTTAGATAGAAGCACTATAGACCATTTCGTAGTCGTCGGGTCAGTGACATAGAACACTTGTCTAGCTTGAGATGCTAGAATAAAAGGCTCATCTTTGTACCCCACCCTATTAAGATTCATTTGCAAAAATCCAGACTTATCCATTCGTATGCCACTACTATTTACCCAGTTGCAACCAAAGATTGGAATCTGAAACTTCTCGTAATCAAACACCCAAATGTGCTCAATAACTCCAAAATATGACAGATTTGCATATTTGGGGTTTAAGTCCTTCATACTTGATATGTGCATTGCTTCAGCTAGGACGGTGACACCACTATTTTGCATAGTACTTTTATCGTCTTGGTCTTTGGTATAAAATGTGTATCCATTAATTGCGTATGCGCTATGAGAATACACATGCAAACTTGGACCATATGCCAAACATCTCAACCTTTCTGTTAGTGAAGCAGGATCTAAAGAGCGCTTCGAATAAATATGATCCTTTAACCATTGTATGAAACTTTGATTGTGCTCTCGTACTATCCAATTTTCATTTCTGTTCTGATTTAACCTTCGGTGTACATCCTTGTGCATCTCAACATATGGCTCAACCTCATTATCATTGTGCAGAACATACAAATGCACTTGATCCCGTTCATCCCTTGATACTGTCACAATTTTATTTCCAATTAATTTTTTACCATCCTTTTTTTCAAAAATATGAGCTTTGGGGAGTCCAATCGACTGAACATTGGACAAATATTCAGTACAAAACTCAACCGCTTCTTCAACAATGTATCGTTCAACAATACACCCCTCTGGTCGACTTCGGCTTTTCACGTACCCTTTTAATATTTTCATATAACGTTCAGCAGGGTACATCCATCTCATATAAGCTGGTCCACACAACTGTGTCTCTTTCACAAGATGAACAACTAGATGTACCATTATGTCAAAAAAAGAGGGAGGAAAATACATTTCAAGCTCACACAAGGTAATAACTATCTCTTTTTGTAGTGTTGGTAAGATATCGGGATCGATTACCTTACTACAAATTGACCTAAAGAAAAAACACAAATTAGTTATGGCGCTTCTTACTTTCACTGGCAAAATAGAACGTATACCTATTGGTAGAAAGTGTTCCATTATAACATGGCAGTCGTGTGTCCTTAAACTCTTTAACGTGAGGTCTTTCATAGACACAAGTCTTCTGACATCTGAAGAGTATCCTTCTGGAACTTTAACTCCACTCAGAAACTTACACAATATTTTCTTCTCCTTTCTAGACAGAGTAAAAGCAGCAGGTGGTAGATATGTTCGTCTTCCTTTCTTCACGGGTGCTAATTCAGGTCTAATCCCCATCGCTTCCAAGTCTTTTCTTGCTTTAAGGCCATCCTTAGTCTTTCCTTTTATATTGAGTAACGTACCAATAACACTTTCAAATACATTTTTCTCAATATGCATAACATCGAGAAAATGTCTCACATACAAAGACTTCCAATATGGCAATTCAAAAAAGATCGACCTCTTTTTCCACCCACCTTTGACAACCTTATGTGCAAAAGGTTTGCCAAACTCAGTACGTATATCTTTCACCTTTTTAAAAACTTGGTCACCTGACAACATAGGTGGAGCTCTACCTTGTTCGATGTCTCCATTGAATTCTTGTCTCCACCCACGGTAGTTATGTTTGGCATTTAAGAATCTACGATGACCGAGAAAGACATTCTTATGACCAAACTCCAATCGCTTCGAAACTGTTTTATCTTCACAAATAGGACACGCTTTTTCACCTTTTATGCTGTACCCTGATAGATTCCCGTAAGCTGGAAAATCATTAATTGTGCCAAACAACATCGCCCTCAAATTGAAACTTTCTTTCCTATATCCATCATAAACCTCCACACCGTTCTCCCACAATATCTTTAAATCTTCGATCAAAGGTGTCAAGTATACGTCTATGTCATTCCCTGGTTGTTTAGGCCCAGAGATTAACATAGATAACATCATGTACTTACGCTTCATGCATAGCGACGGAGGTAGGTTATAAATCATAAGAATCATAGGCCATGTGGTATGTGAGATACTTTGAAGACCATGCGGGTTCATTCCATCAGTAGATAATGCCAAGCGAAGGTTTCTTGCTTCTTCTCCAAAGTCAGGATAATCATTATCAATTTTCGACCACTGTGGTGAATCAGCCGGATGTCGCAACTTTCCATCAATAATTCTTTCATCTGCATGCCAAGTCAGGTGTCTTGCATCGGTTTCACTACGAAACAAGCGCCTAAATCTCGGTATTATAGGAAAATACCATAAGACCTTGGCTGGAGACAAATTTTTCTTATATCGAGACAAACCGCATTTAGGGCACTCAGTTAACGATGCATATTCGTTTCGAAACAAAACGCAATCGTTTGGACAAACATGTATCTTATCATAGCTCATGCCAATAGAACACAACATTTTTTTGGCCTCATAGGTTCGATTGGGAAGAACATTATCCTCCGGTAGCATTTCTCTCAAAAGGGCCAACAACTCTGTGAAACTTTTATCCAACCATCCATTGCCCGCCTTTAAGTTGTACAACTTCAATACCGCAGACAGTCTTGTGAATTTAGTGCAACCTTGATAGAGCGGTTTCTCTACATCGCTTACCAACCTCTCAAACATTTCGGGACAATCATGAAGATCTTCTACAACTGCTTCTGCAATCTCTTCGACTCGATCACAATCGTATGTTTCCGTGTCTTTGTCATCTGAAGCATAGGTCGTATTACTTTTCCCCGTCGGTTCAACATTCTCGTTAATTTTCTCCCGATGATGTATCCAACACTTATAACTTCGATCAATTCCATTCATCAGTAAATGCGATTTCAATCCATCTGCATCAACCCTACCCACATAACAACAACCCAAGCAAGGACATTTTATTCGATTGAGCTCTTCAGCGTCAGCGTGTTGAACAGCAAACTTAACGAAATCCAATACCCCATTCTCGTACTCTTTGAACAATCGATCGGCATCCATCCATTTTTTATCCATGGTTTTCCTACTTATTAAGGTCAACAAAATAACATTAATTCAACCATATTAATCAAGAAATGAACAAGTTTGATAGTGTTTGATATGTAACTGGTTGAATTTCTTATGTTTTAGTGAAATGTTTATGTTCATTATATTTGTTTATTAACTCAACCATCTCAAATTCTAGAATTTTGAGGCTTCAAAAACAAGCTTTGAATTCTAAAATTCAGAGGACATTTCCATCAATTTTAAGAGTTTTTTAGAAGATTTAAGAGGTGGAAAAAATAAAACTAAACTAAACTATTTCCATCAATTTTAACAAAACTCCATCAATTTTAAGAGTTTTTTAGAGTTTTTTAGAAGATTTCATCAAACATACTCATTCACTACAAAACTTCATTAACAAAACTTCAAACATACTCATTCACTACAAAACTTCATTAATAAAACAGTCCAACATAACTTCATTAACAAAACTCATCAAACATAATCATTCACTACAACATTGTAAAGCAACAAAACCCTACAACAACAATGTAAAGCAACAAAACCCTATTCTTCACAACAACGACGTACCTTTAACGACGGTAACAACGGCAATGCAAGAACGAAATGTATCAAAGAGCAGAAAGAGAAACGAACGACGACGACAATGAGCAGAAACGAAAACGACGGCAGTGAGCAGAAACGGACGGACGGCAATGCAACGACGGCAACAACGAACGACGGCACGGTGGAGGACGGTTGACGGTGAAGGTTTTTCGTTCGCAAGGGTTTTGAGCTCTGTTCGCTAGCAGGGGAGAAGAAAGAGCGGAAATATGAAAATGAATACTGACTATTCATATAATTTAATTTAATTAGACCTTAGACAGCGCTTGTCATAAAAGCGCTTTCTAAGGTGGATCTTAGACAGCGCTTTTAAAAGCGCTTTCTAAGGTTGGCCTTAGACAGCGCTTTCGATTTTATTTTATTTTTATTTTTAAGACCTTAGACAGCGCTTTTAATGAAAACGATGTCTAATATTTTCCTTTAATTTTTTTTTTTAATTAATAAAACTTTAGAAAGCGCTTTTTAGGAAAGCGCTGTCTAAGGTCTTATATTTTTTTAAATTTATAAGATCTTAGAAAGCGCTTTTAACTAAAGCGCTGTCTAATATTTTCCATTAATTTTTTTTTTTAAAATTTATAAGACCTTATGAAGCGCTTTTGACCAAAGCGCTGTCTAAGGTCTTATATTTTTTGCGCTTTTTTTTTTTTTTAAATGAATAGATTCCTTGTTTTTAACTTATAGCAGCGCTTTTGTATTAAAGCGCTGTCTAAGGTGCGATGTTATAACTTACTTTTGTTGTAGTGGTAACATAGTGCTCCTGTGGAATCCACCTTTGAGAATCATTCTGTTCCCAAGAGTTGGTGTCATTATTTTCATGCTTGCTTGATCCCCATCCCTCGGCAGCAAAATTTGGTTCCTGAGGCTTTGTTACTTCTTCGTCTTCATCCCCCCATCCAGTAGGTGTGATTTCCCATCCATGATCGAGAGGATTGTCCACAATCTCCGTCTCCTGCTGGCTCTTTTCCTTCATTTTACGTCTGGCCTCTATTTCTCTATCCAAATCCAGATAGAGTTCTGGATCAACACTTGCATCCTAATCTATTTCATCGATGTACATGTCCGGATCAGGCAACGGAATGTCGCAGGGATAGCCGTTGATCTCAGCCCAAAACCTGTTCTTTGCATCGTGAAAAGCCTGTTTGGCAGCAGAGTCTTCCCACTTCATCACATCGGAATGCGATTCCATATACCTTTTGCCTTCTAAAAACCTTCGCCATGGAACTTGACCTACCGTAGTACAAAACTTCTTTTCCCATAAAGGTACTCTTGAATACCTATTATCTGTGAACCAAAACAATTAAACAGAATAAAAAAAAAAGAACAAACCCAAATGAAAGAAAGAAAGGAAAAATAAAAAGAGACTTTACCCAAAGGTGGTTTTCCGTAATAAGTTGAGGATTTCCGGTGAACAACTTGACAATCACGGATCCTTTGGTTTTTTCTCCAACTAGCCATTTCAATAAGCAAGAGAAAACAGGATGATGGGATGCGTTGGACACAAAGACAGAAGTAGTTCTCTGAGGTTTATTTAGATTTGTACAACTCGGTATTTATAGGAAGATGTTCTTACTTTTGTTTTTTGTTTTTGGAAATCTTATTACTTTTTGGTTCTAAATAGAAATTGTTTTTAATTAATAAGATTTCTTAAAATCAGATTCTTAGATTTGTAAAGTAATGAATGTATTTATGAGATTTTAAAAACAAATGCATGTATATGAATTTCTTTATGTTTATTCTATATCAATCATTTTACCAAAAAAAAAAATTCTATATCAATCAATTAATCCCATCGCTTCACATACTTTCTTTATATTTTTTTTGATATGCAAACTTGTATTAAAAAGAAGAAAAGAGGGATTCTCCAACCCAATAAAAAAGATAAACAAATCGAACGAGCATACCAATCTTCCCAGCTTGCTACGGAAAAGCATTGATTCCCCATGCATGGCATGGAAGCCCATAACAACTAACCCAAATGAATCTATCAGTGTCAACATCTTCTGGTTTCCAAGGTTTAACGTCACTAAACCACTTATCAATCCAAACCCTAGCTTCTTGAATAAAAAGTCCTATATCTCCATCCAAAACATCTTCTAACTGACACAAATTAGGTCCAATAGGGGTTGCTCTAACGTTGAAGTACCCTTCTTCATTAAGCGCATGTTGGATATTTGACAGAATAGCATCATCAAGCAATACACCAGTATAAGCTTTCTCAAACCTAACAATATCCTCCTTGTCCACTTTGAGATGGATAGGTTTATGGATGGTAACCTTTCTAGCCTCCCTCCCGGTGTCATTAATAACATCATGATTGCTCCTCTTCTCAAATACATTCATAGACTGCGCAACCGTTTGAGCGAAAGACTTACCAGGGATAGTAACCTTTCTCAACAAACACTTCACACTACAACAAAAGTAAGTTATAACATCGCACCTTAGACAGCGCTTTAATACAAAAGCGCTGCTATAAGTTAAAAACAAGGAATCTATTCATTTAAAAAAATAAAAGCGCAAAAAATATAAGACCTTAGACAGCGCTTTGGTCAAAAGCGCTTTATAAGGTCTTATAAATTTAAAAAAAAAAATTTAATGGAAAATATTAGACAACGCTTTAGTTAAAAGCGCTTTCTAAGATCTTATAAATTTAAAAAAATATAAGACCTTAGACAGCGCTTCCGTAAAAAGCGCTTTCTAAAGTTTTATTAATTTTAAAAAAAAATTAAAGGAAAATATTAGACAGCGCTTTCATTAAAAGTGTTGTCTAAGGTCTTAAAAATAAAAAAAAAATAAAATCAAAAGCGCTGTCTAAGGCCAACCTTAGAAAGCGCTTTGAAAAGCGCTGTCTAGGATCCACCTTAGAAAGCGCTTTTATGACAAGCGCTGTCTAAGGTCTAATTAAATTAAAATATATGAATAGTCAGTATTCATTTTCATATTTCCGCTCTTTCTTCTCCCCTGCTAGCGAACAGAGCTCAAAACCCTTGCGAACGAAAAACCTTCACCGTCAACCATCCTCCACCGTGCCGTTGTTCGTTGTTGCCGTCGTTGCATTGTCGTCCGTCCGTTTCTGCTCACTTCCGTCGTTTTCGTTTCTGCTCATTGCCGTCGTCGTTCGTTTCTTTTTCTGCTCTTTGATACATTTCGTTCTTGCATTGCCGTTGTTACCGTCGTTAAAGGTACGTCGTTGTTGTGAAGAATAGGGTTTTGTTGCTTTACATTGTTGTTGTAGGGTTTTGTTGCTTTACAATGTTGTAGTGAATGAGTATGTTTGATGAGTTTTGTTAATGAAGTTATGTTGGACTGTTTTATTAATGAAGTTTTGTAGTGAATGAGTATGTTTGAAGTTTTGTTAATGAAGTTTTGTAGTGAATGAGTATGTTTGATTAAATCTTCTAAAAAACTCTTAAAATTGATGGAGTTTTGTTAAAATTGATGGAAATAGTTTAGTTTAGTTTTATTTTTCCACCTCTTAAATCTTCTAAAAAACTCTTAAAATTGATGGAAATGTCCTCCGAATTTTAGAATTCAAAACTTGTTTTTGAAGCCTTAAAATTCTAGAATTTGAGATGGTTAAGTTAATAAACAAATATAATGAACATAAACATTTCACTAAAACATAAGAAATTCAACCAGTTACATATCAAACACTATTAAACTTGTTCATTTCTTGATTAATATGGTTGAATTAATGTTATTTTGTTGACCTTAATAAGTAGGAAAACCATGGATAAAAAATGGATGGATGTCGATCGATTGTCCAAAGAGTACGAGAATGGGGTATTGGATTTCGTTAAGTTTGTTGTTCAACACGCTGACGCTGAAGAGCTCAATCGAATAAAATGTCCTTGCTTGGCTTGTTGTTATGTGGGTAGGGTTGACGCAGATGGATTGAAATCGCATTTACTGATGAATGGAATTGATCGAAGTTATAAGTGTTGGATACATCATCGGGAGAAAATTAACGAGAATGTTGAACCGACGGGGAAAAGTAATACGACCTATGCTTCAGATGACAAAGACACGGAAACATACGATTGTGATCGAGTCGAAGAGATTGCAGAAGCAGTTGTAGAAGATCTTCATGATTGTCCCGAAATGTTTGAGAGGTTGGTAAGCGATGCAGAGAAACCGCTCTATCAAGGTTGCACTAAATTCACAAGACTGTCTGCGGTATTGAAGTTGTACAACTTAAAGGCGGGCAATGGATGGTCGGATAAAAGTTTCACAGAGTTGTTGGCCCTTTTGAGAGAAATGCTACCGGAGGATAATGTTCTTCCCAATCGAACCTATGAGGCCAAAAAAATGTTGTGCTCTATTGGCATGAGCTATGATAAGATACATGTTTCTCCAAACAATTGCGTTTTGTTTCGAAACGAATATGCATCGTTAACTGAGTGCCCTAAATGCGGTTTATCTCGATATAAGAAAAAATTGTCTCCAGCCAAGGTCTTATGGTATTTTCCTATAATACCGAGATTTAGGCGCTTGTTTCGTAGTGAAACTGATGCAAGACACCTGACTTGGCATGCAGATGAAAGAATTATTGATGGAAAGTTGCGACATCCGGCTGATTCACCACAGTGGTCGAAAATTGATAATGATTATCCTGACTTTGGAGAAGAAGCAAGAAACCTTCGCTTGGCATTATCTACTGATGGAATGAACCCGCATGGTCTTCAAAGTATCTCACATACCACATGGCCTGTGATTCTTATGATTTATAACCTACCTCCGTCGCTATGCATGAAGCGTAAGTACATGATGTTATCTATGTTAATCTTTGGGCCTAAACAACCAGGGAATGACATAGACGTATACTTGACACCTTTGATCGAAGATTTAAAGATATTGTGGGAGAACGGTGTGGAGGTTTATGATGGATATAGGAAAGAAAGTTTCAATTTGAGGGCGATGTTGTTTGGCACAATTAATGATTTTCCAGCTTACGGGAATCTATCAGGGTACAGCATAAAAGGTGAAAAAGCGTGTCCTATTTGTGAAGATAAAACAGTTTCGAAGCGATTGGAGTCTGGTCATAAGAATGTCTTTCTCGGTCATCGTAGATTCTTAAATGCCAAACATAACTACCGTGGGTGGAGACAAGAATTCAATGGAGACATCGAACAAGGTAGAGCTCCACCTATGTTGTCAGGTGACCAAGTTTTTAAAAAGGTGAAAGATATGCGTACTGAGTTTGGCAAACCTTTTGCACATAAGGTTGTTAAAGGTGGGTGGAAAAAGAGGTCGATATTTTTTGAATTGCCATATTGGAAGTCTTTGTATGTGAGACATTTTCTCGATGTTATGCATATTGAGAAAAATGTATTTGAAAGTGTTATTGGTACGTTACTCAATATAAAAGGAAAGACTAAGGATGGCCTTAAAGCAAGAAAAGACTTGGAAGCGATGGGGATTAGACCTGAATTAGCACCCGTGAAGAAAGGAAGACGAACATATCTACCACCTGCTGCTTTTACTCTGTCTAGAAAGGAGAAGAAAATATTGTGTAAGTTTCTGAGTGGAGTTAAAGTTCCAGAAGGATACTCTTCAGATGTCAGAAGACTTGTGTCTATGAAAGACCTCACGTTGAAGAGTTTAAAGACACACGACTGCCATGTTATAATGGAACACTTTCTACCAATAGGTATACGTTCTATTTTGCCAGTGAAAGTAAGAAGCGCCATAACTAATTTGTGTTTTTTCTTTAGGTCAATTTGTAGTAAGGTAATCGATCCCGATATCTTACCAACACTACAAAAAGAGATAGTTATTACCTTGTGTGAGCTTGAAATGTATTTTCCTCCCTCTTTTTTTGACATAATGGTACATCTAGTTGTTCATCTTGTGAAAGAGACACAGTTGTGTGGACCAGCTTATATGAGATGGATGTACCCTGCTGAACGTTATATGAAAATATTAAAAGGGTATGTGAAAAGCCGAAGTCGACCAGAGGGGTGTATTGTTGAACGATACATTGTTGAAGAAGCGGTTGAGTTTTGTACTGAATATTTGTCCAATGTTCAGTCGATTGGACTCCCCAAAGCTTATATTTTTGAAAAAAAGGATGGTAAAAAATTAATTGGAAATAAAATTGTGACAGTATCAAGGGATAAACGGGGTCAAGTGCATTTGTATGTTCTGCACAATGATAATGAGGTTGAGCCATATGTTGAGATGCACAAGGATGTACTCCGAAGGTTAAATCAGAACAGAAATGAAAATTGGATAGTACGAGAGCACAATCAAAGTTTCATACAATGGTTAAAGGATCATATTTATTCGAAGCGCTCTTCAGATCCTGCTTCAGTAACAGAAAGGTTGAGATGTTTGGCATATGGTCTAAGTTTGCATGTGTATTCTCATAGCGCATACGCAATTAATGGATACAGATTTTATACCAAAGACCAAGACGATAAAAGTACTATGCAAAATAGTGGTGTCACCGTCCTAGCTGAAGCAATGCACATATCAAGTATGAAGGACTTAAACCCCAAATATGCAAATCTGTCATATTTTGGAGTTATTGAGCACATTTGGGTGTTTGATTACGAGAAGTTTCAGATTCCAATCTTTGGTTGCAACTGGGTAAATAGTAGTGGCATACGAATGGATAAGTCTGGATTTTTGCAAGTGGATCTTAATAGGGTGGGGTACAAAGATGAGCCTTTTATTCTAGCATCTCAAGCTAGACAAGTGTTCTATGTCACTGACCCGACGAGTACGAAATGGTCTATAGTGCTTCTATCTAACAAAGTGGTTGATGATAGCGGTGTAGATCAATGTGATATTGATGTTGAGAATGAGTCATGCATTAGACGGAATGAGTTGAATACAAATGATCAAGATGAGGATCTTATAGCGGATGAGTCATATATCAGAAATGACCATAACGAGGGAATTTGGATCCATTCATCCGTCCGCATTGCTAAGACACAAGTAATTCATATTCCAACCAAGAAAAGAAAGAGATGTTAGTGAAAGAGGTAAAATTTGTTATATACTTGATTTCTTTATTATATTTGTTATATATTATGTCATATTTGTTATATATTAGTGAAAGAGCATTTTATTTTCATTTTTTACATGGTAATGTTATTTAGACTCCAACAAGATCCAAAACAAAGGATAAGCGGATTCCGGAGCATACCGAGTCCGTTGTTTCAAAAAAACAGGTACATCACAATTATATGATATTTATGCATAGAAAATGTTAAATTGGATATCTTATACTTCATCTAACAAATTATATGATATATAGCTGTTAATCTTATACTTGTTTAATCTTACAGTGGACATTGGTTGTTGGTCGCAATTAACCGCAGCGGAGAGTCAACCCCATTATTACATGGAATTATGTGAAGGTATATTAATTATCACATGTTTTATTATATTAGTGATGCTACTTGATAAAACTTAGGATTTATCCATATTTTCTTTTCATTTGTAGTGTCCTCGGCAACGCAATCAAATAGATTGCGGCTATTTCATGTTGAGGTTTATGAGAGACACTCTTTTGTTGGATCGAATAGAGATTTCATCCGATGTATGTATTTCTAACTTATGAGTTATTTTAATATTAACACATATCTCTCATGTCTAATGAAATAGTTAAAACTAAATCAAACTATGTTATATTATTATGTAGTACTTTGAAGAATGCAAGTGTGCTCATTACTCAATTTCTAACTCGGAATTTTACAAGGTATAATATTGTACTCTTACTTTAATTGATGAGAATTTAAATATGTGTAACTTTGTTTATGTATTCTTTTAATTGAATTACAATCTTTGTGTTTTCAGGACCTATAATGTAGATTTGAAGCAATGCTTTGGTTGGATGCAAAAGTATTAGTATAAGTAATATGTGCATTTGTAGAAAAAATGTAATGATTTGTAATTATAAATAGGTGTATATATAATTTTGGTTTGTAATTTTAAATATATATATATTGGTTTGAATTGCCAATTGTTTTGCATATATAATTTTGGTGTAAATTGCCAATGGTTTGAATTGCCAATTTCTGAAAAAAATTGCTGGTTGAAAAACAGGTAAAATTCTGGTTGAAAAAACCGGGTAAAAATTGTGGTTTAAAAAAATTTATATAAAATTTTTCGTATACCTTAAACAGCGCTTCTGGAAAAAACGCTGTCTAAGGTAGGGCTTAGACAACGCTTTTGACAAAAGCGCTGTCTAAGGTAGGGCTTAGAAAGCGCTTTTGACAAAAGCGCTGTCTAAGGTATACCTAGAAAAGTTCAAAAAGGTTGACCTTAGACAGCGCTTTTAGTGAAAGCGCTGTCTAAGGTATACCAAAAAAATGTCAAAAAAGGTAGGGCTTAGACAACGCTTTTGGTGAAAGCGCTGTCTAAGGTATACCAAAAAAATTTCAAAAAAGGTGAGGCTTAGAAAGCGCTTTTTCCAAAAGCGCTGTCTAAGGTATACCTTATAATGTCAAAAAGCGTTGTCTAAAGGTACCATAGACAGCGCTTTTCATTAAATATACCCCCCTTTAGACAGCGCTTTTGGTATTACCCAAAGCGCTGTCTAAACCTATAGCAGCGCAGGTTTATACAGCGCTTAAAAGCACTGTCTAAGGGTAAAAAAAGCGCTGTCTAAGGTCTTTTTTGTGGTAGTGTCATGATTAAATCTTGGAATGTTAGCAAACAACTTTTTTCCTTGAAGCTGGACATTATCAAGTTTCACTGCCATAATACTGGCATTATAGATCTTCCTGAACTTAGCAAATCCAAACCTCTTCCCTCTTATATTCTTCCTAGCAAGTATGACCACTTCCGAAATCAAACCGTATGCTCTGAACACTTCAAACATATCTCTAGCCTCCATGTTGTCAGGAAATTCCGTGAAATAGAAGGATGTAATGGATTCTCCCGTGAAATGTTAGTTGAAATAAATAAATAAATATTTATCTGTGTGTTATTTGAAATATGTAAATAGAAAAATAGTTATTCTGAATATTAAGATAAGTATTCATCCTTAGAAATATTACACAAATTCAAATTAATAAAATGATTAAAAATATTAAAAATTTAAAATATACACAAATTTAATAAAATTAATAAAACATAAACTCTAAATATAATTAATCATGTTGAAATATATTGATTAACATATAATTGAATTACTATTAAATTGATTGATTATTATTTAATTTTAAATACTTAAATTATGTAAAAAATTAATTGATTATTTAATTAAAATTAATTAAATATTTTAATAAGCAATTAAATTATTATTAATAAATTAATTGATTATTATTTAATTTGAAATAATAAATATTTTTTTATGTTATTTATAATAATTAAATAATTAAATAATTAAATAAATTAATATTTATTCTAAACTATTAATTAAGTATTCATGATTAAATATATGAACAAAAAAATGGGTTAAATAGTGTTTACCTCCCTGCCATATAGACGTAGATTCCGTGACGTGGCGTGTTGACCTTGCTGACTGGTTATGAGTTGACTGCTACGTGGAATTTTATATTTATTTTATTAATTCTTTAATCTTTATTTCTTACTTTTTAAATTTTTTTTCGTATTATTTTTTTAAATTATTTTTATTAATATTTTTTTTAATTATTTTTATTAATATTTTTTTTTAATTATTATTTTAAAACTTATATTAATTGGGCCAAGACCAATGAACTTAAGCCCATTTTCAACACCTCTTTTCTCACCCATTTATTCTTCTTTTGATTGTTAGCGTCCAAGATAAGTATATAAACCCTTATTTATCTACTTCCATTTTCGATGTGGGACAATATCACCACACAATATCCATCAAATTATCCACTAAGACCCGTATAGCCTTGGAATTAGGGAGATCAAGCAAAGGTGTTTTAGCTGAAGTTATTGGAATTTGGGAGCACAATCTTGATAGGCATAAATTTCATTCTGTTTGCCTTTACAGATGGTTTTCAACATCTCACCATACCTCCTTCAAGTAACCCGCAAATAACAGGTCCTCACCATCCAGATTTTTTATTGTTGCAAGACAAATAAAGATGGCGTTAACGATAACCAAATAGGATCAGACACAATCAAGCCGGTTGTGATGAAAAGAGAAAGAAAAAAACAAGTCACAAACATGCCGGCACGAAAACGAAAATAAATCGGACAGGTTGCAAACATGTTTGAAACTAAAAAGAAAGTAACATTATCATCTTGAAACCATACTCACAGTAGCTTAGATGCTTTCCAAAACCAAATCATAAACATGTCCCGACACATTTTGAATCCTTTCTAAAACAATACTTTGCAGAACTCAACGACAGTAAATTATTTTCACACAATCAAGATTTGAGATGGCTATAAAAAAAAGGGAAGAATCATAGAGCAGGGGGAGAAGAAAGTCGCAGCTTACACATATGCATTGAGAGAAAAAAAACTCTTACATTTACACAGAAAAACTAGCATCATCCGAAAATCACACATTCACAGTTTCACAGATACACACATAGCAGAGAAATAGAGCTTTCACCATACAAATTTCACAAGTCCAGATACGAAAATCACAGAAAAAGTCGCCTCCCATTAGAACACTTTGTTCACGTTCAAACAAGCAATGAATTCACAAATACTCACAATGTAGAGGTAGAGAAATTCACAGAAAGAACAACAACGTTCTCGCTTTTATACTTGTAATTGCTGTAGAATTTCCATTTGCAAATTGAATTGATTGTTGTTGCGAGAATTTCCGCCGTATCATTTTCTTCCCACCGCCGGTGAAATTGTGAGATTGAAACATCGTTTTTTGGGGGTAAACGGAGGAGAGGTTGAGCTATGACGGATTGCGAGAGAGGGACAGATTGCGGAGAGGTTGAGGGCGGAGGAGTCTCTTTTCCAGCGATGAATGGCGATGTTGATGGCAAGAACCAAGTGTCCAAGATATTGTGTGGTGATATTGTCCCACATCGAAAATGGAAGTAGATAAGTAAGTGTTTATATACTTATCTTGGACACTAACAATCAAAAGAAGAATAAATGGGTGAGAAAAGTGGTGTTGAAAATGGGCTTAAGTCCATTGGTCTTGGCCCAATTAATATAATTTTTAAAATAATAATTAAAAAAAATATAAATAAAAATAATTAAAAAAAATAATACGAAAAAAATTTAAAAAGTAAAACATAAAGATTAAAAAATTAAAAAAAATAAATATAAAATTTCATGTGGCAGTCAACTCATATCCAGTCAGCAAGGTCAACACGCCACGTCACAGAATCTGCAGCCCATGGATGCATCAGGGTCTTTGTCAATGGAATGTGAGAAAGTTGAGGAGGGAATAAAAAAAAAAATTTTAAGGGGGGTAAACCAAAACACGCTTATATGGCAGTGGAGTAAATACTATTTAACCCAAAAAAAATTGATTAGTCTGGAGGTAACTAAGTTTCTGTTTTTGATTCCTTCTAGTAACAATTTTTTTTTATATTTTAAAATCTGAATTATTTAAGATAATATTGAAATTAAAAGAAAAGTCAATTTAATTTTCTAAGGAATTATATATGATCTTTTTATTTTTGGAGATTAATTTAGGTTCGATAGTTTTTATTGGGGACCAAAATTTTAATTTGTATGTACCAACAATCAATATTTATTACATTGTCAATCAATAATAAACTCTAAATAATTAGAAACGTTTGTTTTTTAATTTAATCACACAAATGATTGGTTTAACAACATTCTAGTATTTAATAAAGGAATTTAATCATTGATTTTAGTCTGTAAATGAAAATCATTTCAATCCAATATAGTACTAATATGTCCGTCATTGCATTTATTTAATATATGAGACACATATTTTAAACTGTTATAATACTATAACACTTCGATAAAAAAAACCTATATCGTCAACCTACATTAACAAAACCGAGCTTTTAGCGGCTTCATAAGACCTTCTTGCTGTCAAAGGAATTTACCATGAACTGGGAGTAGCTACCTTGGCTGAATAACTATAATTTCCTCCTCTCCCTCTTCCTCCATTTCTTCTTCTGCGATTCATCTTATAATCATTATTACAATGCTGATATGCATGGCTCTTCTCTCCCCTTCTGTTATATCCTCCCCAATTTATGCTCCTGCCATTTCTTGCTTGATACTTATTTTGCAAATCAGTAACATAGTGCTCCTGTGGAATCCACCTTTGAGAATCATTCTGTTCCCAAGAGTTGGTGTCAATATTTTCATGCTTGCTTGATCCCCATCCCTCGGCAGCAAAATTTGGTTCCTGAGGCTTTGTTACTTCTTCGTCTTCATCCCCCCATCCAGTAGGTGTGATTTCCCATCCATGATCGAGAGGATTGTCCACAATCTCCGTCTCCTGCTGGCTCTTTTCCTTCATTTTACGTCTGGCCTCTATTTCTCTATCCAAATCCAGATAGAGTTCTGGATCAACACTTGCATCCCAATCTATTTCATCGATGTACATGTCCGGATCAGGCAACGGAATGTCGCAGGGATAGCCGTTGATCTCTGCCCAAAACCTGTTCTTTGCATCGTGAAAAGCCTGTTTGACAGCAGAGTCTTCCCACTTCATCACATCGGAATGCGATTCCATATACCTTTTGCCTTCTAAAAACCTTCGCCATGGAACTTGACCTACCGTAGTACAAAACTTCTTTTCCCATAAAGGTACTCTTGAATACCTATTATCTGTGAACCAAAACAATTAAACAGAATAAAAAAAAAAAGAACAAACCCAAATGAAAGAAAGAAAGGAAAAATAAAAAGAGACTTTACCCAAAGGTGGTTTTCCGTAATAAGTTGAGGATCTCCGGTGAACAACTTGACAATCACTGATCCTTTGGTTTTTTATCCAACTAGCCATTTCAATAAGCAAGAGAAAACAGGATGATGGGATGCGTTGGACACAATGACAGAAGTAGTTCTCTGAGGTTTATTTAGATTTGTACAGCTCGGTATTTATAGGAAGATGTTCTTACTTTTGTTTTTTGTTTTTGGAAATCTTATTACTTTTTGGTTCTAAATAGAAATTGTTTTTAATTAATAAGATTTCCTAAAATCAGATTCTTAGATTTGTAAAGTAATGAATGTATTTATGAGATTTTAAAAACAAATGCATGTATATGAATTTCTTTATGTTTATTCTATATCAATCATTTTACCAATAAAAAAAATTCTATATCAATCAATTAATCCCATCGCTTCACATACTTTCTTTATATTTTTTTTGATATGCAAACTTGTATTAAAAAGAAGAAAAGAGGGATTCTCCAACCCAATAAAAAAGATAAACAAATCGAACGAGCATACCAATCTTCCCAGCTTGCTACGAAAAAGCATTGATTCCCCATGCATGGCATGGAAGCCCATAACAACTAACCCAAATGAATCTATCAGTGTCAACATCTTCTGGTTTCTAAGGTTTAACGTCACTAAACCACTTATCAATCCAAACCCTAGCTTCTTGAATAAAAAGTCCTATATCTCCATCCAAAACATCTTCTAACTGACACAAATTAGGTCCAATAGGGGTTGCTCTAACGTTGAAGTACCCTTCTTCATTAAGCGCATGTTGGATATTTGACAGAATAGCATCATCAAGCAATACACCAGTATAAGCTTTCTCAAACCTAACAATATCCTCCTTGTCCACTTTGAGATGGATAGGTTTATGGATGGTAACCTTTCTAGCCTCCCTCCCGGTGTCATTAATAACATCATGATTGCTCCTATTCTCAAATACATTCGTAGACTGCGCAACCGTTTGAGCGAAAGACTTACCAGGGATAGTAACCTTTCTCAACAAACACTTCATGATTAAATCTTGGAATGTTAGCAAACAACTTTTTTCCTTGAAGCTGGACATTATCAAGTTTCACTGCCATAATACGGGCAGCATAGATCTTCCCGAACTTAGCAAATCCAAACCTCTTCCCTCTTATATTCCTCCTAGCAAGTATGACCACTTCCGAAATCAAACCGTATGCTCTGAACACTTCAAACATATCTCTAGCCTCCATGTTGTCAGGGAATTCTGTGAAATAGAAGGATGTAATGGATTCTCCCGTGAAATGTTAGTTGAAATAAATAAATAAATATTTATCTGTGTGTTATTTGAAATATGTAAATAGAAAAATAGTTATTCTGAATATTAATATAAGTATTCATCCTTAGAAATATTACAAAAATTCAAATTAATAAAATGATTAAAAATATTAAAAATTTAAAATATACACAAATTTAAAAAAATTAAAAAAACATAAACTCTAAATATAATTAATCATGTTGAAATATATTGATTAACATATAATTGAATCACTATTAAATTGATTGATTATTATTTAATTTTAAATACTTAAATTATGTAAAAAACTAATTGATTATTTAAATTGAATTAATTAAATATTTTAATAATTAATTAAATTATTATTAATAAATTAATTGATTATTATTTAATTTGAAATAATACATATTTTTTTTATGTTATTTATAATAATTAAATAATTAAATAAATTAATATTTATTCTAAGCTATTAATTAAGTATTCATGATTAAACATATTAAAAAAAAAATGGGTTAAATAGTGTTTACCCCCCCTGTCATATAGGCGTGTTTTGGTTTACCCCCCTTAAGAAATTTTTTTTTTATTCCCGCCTCAACTTTCTCAGATTCCATTGCCAAAGACCCTGATGCATCCATGGGCTGCAGATTCCGTGACGTGGCGTGTTGACCTTGCTGACTGGGTATGAGTTGACTGCCATGTGGAATTTTATATTTATTTTTTTAATTCTTTAATCTTTATTTTTTACTTTTTAATTTTTTTTCGTATTATTTTTTTAAATTATTTTTATTAATATTTTTTTTTATTATTTTTATTAATATTTTTTTTTAATTATTATTTTAAAAATTTTATTAATTGGGCCAAGACCAATGAACTTAAGCCCATTTTCAACACCTCTTTTCTCACCAATTTATTCTTCTTTTGATTGTTAGTGTCCAAGATAAGTATATAAACACTTACTTATCTACTTCCATTTCTGATGTGGGACAATATCACCACACAATATCCATCAAATTATCCACTAAGACCCGTATAAACTTGGAATTAGTGAGATCAAGCAAAGGTGTTTTAGCAGAAGTTAATGGAATTTGGGAGCACAATCTTGATAGGCATAAATTTCATTCTGTTTGCCTTTACAGATGGTTTTCAACATCTCACCATACCTCCTTCAAGTAACCCGCAAATAACAGGTCCTCACCATCCAGATTTTTGATTACTGCAAGACAAATAAAGATGGCGTTAACGAAAACCAAATAGGATCAGACATAATCAAGCCAGTTGTGATGAAAAGAGAAAGAAAAAAACAAGTCACAAACATGCCGGCACGAAAACGAAAATAAATCGGACAGGTTGCAAACATGTTTGAAACTAAAAAGAAAGTAACATTATCATCTTCAAACCATACTCACAGCAGCTTAGATACTTTCCAAAACCAAATCATAAACATGTCCCGACACATTTTGAATCCTTTCTAAAACAATACTTTGCAGAACTCAACGACAATAAATTATTTTCACACAATCAAGATTTGAGATGGCTATAAAAAAAAGGGAAGAATCATAGAGCAGGGGGAGAAGAAAGTCGCAGCTTACACATACGCATTGAGAGAAAAAAAAACTCTTACATTTACACAGAAAAACCAGCATCATCCGAAAATCACACATTCACAGTGTTGTACCCCAAATTTTACCCTCAGATCCTCAGATCATTTCATATCATCTTAAGTCGGTTTTTTTTTGTTTTTAGTTAAACATCTCATTAATCGTGCATTCTAGTCGGTTTTTGACACTTCCTTGCCATTTTCTTCTTTGTTTTATTTTATTGTTATTTAGACCTTTTTCGTAGCTTATTTAAATTTAATCTAGTTTTAAATCCAATATAGTACTTTTTAAAGTTAATTCATTTCCAACTTAATTATTTTAAATTTAGCTTATTTTACTTTAGTTTAAATTTGATTCAGTTTATTTGTAATTTTTAGTGTAATCGTAATTTATTTTAATTCTCGTTTAATTTTTATCTTAGTCTAGTCAAATTAGATTAATTTCTTTTTTAAATTTACCTTTATTTCAATTTTAATTTATTTAGTTTAAGTTTAGTAATTTAATTTTATTGTAGTTTGATTTTAATTTAAACCATCTTTATAGTTTTTATCTGATTTTTTTTTTACAGCTTAATTTTATTGAAATTCAATTTTAATTTTCTTATTACAAAATACCAAAAAATATATGTTTTTCATTCTTTTGCACTTCTAATTGTCTTTTAGTTAAAACCCAAACCAACTTGCTTTGTAAACTTTTCTGCTACAGCACACACAGCATCCTGCTATCTCTATAATCTGCAACTCTTCTACTTTTCTATACTCTTCCAGTCTGTTCAACCAGTACAACAAATCTCTGCTACACAAAAAGATCTCCAAATCGTACAATTTCACATTAACCTAAACACGCCACCCTGCAAAAAGCCTGCAACGAGAACAACAACTCAAAGCAATACGATAACTTGGATGTGCACTAAACTTGTAAAAGAAGTTTGTGAATGGTTTTAAAAAAACAAAAGGAGGGAGAGAACATGGAGACAAAGGGAAACATAAAAAAAAACCTTTAATATTTCTTCCACAAACCATCACTCTTCAACTCACCTTTAAAAGGCTCACAGATATCATCCAATTTCAGAGACAAGAAGAGAAACCTGCACCAACTTGCACCTGAAACTAAACAACAGTTCTTCAACAGCCCAACATAATCGTTTCCTTCAATCCCCCGTAGCTCACATTCTCCCTCTATTTTCCATCAATCGATAACCTTCAAACATTTCCAAAAGCAAACCCAACCAGAAATCAGAAACGGAAGGAGATGAAAAGAACAAGTTTTCACAAACAACAAATCACCTCCAAGCTTCAACATCAATCGCTCCATAAAACCAAACTCACCTTCCTCCTATAACTTCAATTCACAATCAACCAAAACCTATCTTCCAACCTCTCCTTCTCCCTCCGCCGTTGGCTCCGCCTTCAACCTTATTTTTCACAAAACACGCTCCCTCCTCCGTGCGTCCATCAACAATCGCTCGTGACACTACGATTCACCACAAAATCCGCGCCGCCAGAAAAGGACCACGAGAGAAATGAGAGAACCGAGAGTTGTCGGGAATCGAAGCCATCTGCGAGAGAGAAAGGTTGGTGATGAGACCCGAGAGAACTTCGCGAGGAATCATATCCTAAATAGAGAGAGGTCGATCGTGGAAGTTACGAGAGTGAGAGTGAAAAGCGGAACAGTTAGAGAGACTGAGAAGAAGCGAACGGATTCGCGGCGAGAATGAAGGAGAAAGGTGAGGAATCGCGAGAAGGGAAGAAGTGGACAACGACTGTGCTAGGGTTGTTCCAATTTTTTTGAGTAAACTGAGTTGAGTTGGGTCTATTTTTGACCCACTACAAATCCATCGGCCCATGTTGCTTTAATTTTTAATTTTAATTTTTATGTTTTATTTATTTATTTTATTTTAACAATTTTGTTCATTATTGTGTTAACTTTTTATTAAAGATCTTCTTAATCATCTTTACTAATATTTTTTAACTATTATTTATTAATTATTATTATTTTCGTTAAAAAAATTTGTTAATATTGTTTTTGTTGATAACTTTTTTTAATAATCTTGTTAATTATCATATTTTTGTTAATATTTCATTAGATATTTTGCTAATTATCTTTAAAAATTATTTTGTTTTCTCATTATTTTTTGTTATCATTTTGTCTAGATTTATTTTATCTTTTCATTTCTACCTTGATTTTTATTTGGATTTGTATTTCGGTTATTTGGGTCAATGATATCATAAAAATCCTAACTTTGTTGGTTATTTCAAATCAATAAGTTTTGATTAGTATGAGGCCATATTTTTCTTTTCTGGTTGGTCAATGAAAGTTTAATAAAAAGATTATCGATTTTACCGATTAAATCTTGAGTTAGACGAGACTAATTTTATTTTCGCTTCGATCCCATTTTCCTTATTTTTGGGCCGATGATATCACAAAAATCATGACTTAGTCGATTTATTCAAATTACTAAAAGTCTTGATAAATATGAGGCCGTTTTATTTTATTTTTTAGCTCGTTGGTCAATGAAAATCAAACATCAAGATTATCATTTTTCGATTAAATCTTGATTAAGACGAGACCAACTTTATTCTCACTTCATATTGCATCTATTCTTTTATCTTCATTTTCATTTTCGATCGATGAAGTCTTTCTATTCACGAATGTTGTTTATCGAAGTGACCAACCTTCATTATTTCAAATCTGTAGTGAGTGATCATCGAGATCTCTTTCTATACTTTGGGATCGTGATAGGTTACCTTCAAATAATTAACGAAAGTTTATGATTAAGACGAGATCTCCACCTTTTCTTTTCGTGCGACACGATTTCCTTGGAGAATGATCCTCAATATCACTTCTCCATCGTGTCTTAACACAAAGATCGAACTGTGCATCCTCCTATAGTATGGTCTTCCTCATAGACCGTGCTACGACGGTTTAGCACTACATTGGACCCGATTCATCGATCCAATAAATTAATCATTAACCACTAATTTTACTTTCAGTCAGTATATCTTGGTTTATTTTTATTATATCTTGTTCATATTATCTTGATTATATTATTTTTCATATTGTTCATATATATCATAGCCATACTTGTTCAGCTGACCCTCCCGTCCAAAGGAAAGTTCTTTTATTTTGACTCCTAAGTCAATAAACCACTCACATTTCATCTTTGGCCTCCTAAGAGCCATTTTCCTCATAGTTTAGTAATAGGATAGGGTTATCGTGAACTCTATGTGATTCTCACCATCATGAGAACTCACTTTCCCTTTACTTAGACTTATAGAGTTATCGTGAACTCTATGTGATTCTCACCATCATGAGAACTCACTTTCCCCTTTTAACTTAGACTTAGAGAGTTATCGTGAACTCTAAAATGAGCTTATACTCATTTCTCTTTGGAACTTGGACCACAGTCAATGGTTCCTCTTTCACCCCTTAGTTAGGTGAACTACGGTTGCTCTGATTCTTTAGTCAGATACGTAGGCACAAGATGCGACGTCTTGGCGAGCAAACTAGTGTACATACTCTAAGGTCTTTACCTTATCTTAGCATAGATATCTCAGCAAGAAAACATAACATAACATAAACTAAACAAGAGGTTCCCGTAGAGTACTACGGACGTAGAGGGTGCTAATACCTTCCCTTTGCCTAACCAACCCCCGGACCTTAGATCTCCCCCCTTTAGGTTTGTTTTAACGATCTTGAACCTTTCCTTTGGATAAATCAAAGTCGGTTGTAAAAGAAATATGACGCAAGTTAATTAATAGCTTGTTATCCGATTTTCACCGCAACAGAAATGGCGACTTCACTGGGGATTTATCTTTTTGAGGGTTAAGCCCACCTTGTTTCGTTTATGTTATTTATGATTGCTTGTTATACTTGTACATATATCTGTATATATCTGTATACTTGTTTTGTTTGGGTTCTTCTGTGTGCAAGGTGCTACTATTGAGTGGTGAGATAAGTCCTAACCCAGACTTGAGTTCACTTATGATATGATAGTGGATATAGTCAAGGAGACTTTCAGGGAGTCAAATCCCAAAAGAGTTGACTTGAGATCCCACACTCAGTTTAGGCCCTCTCGGAGTTGGTATATGTTGAACGAGCAATCGTGAAGGCGTTGCCACTTCAACCTTGATGCCAGGGATATTGATGACCTTTAGTTACCCTTACCCCCACTTGGCCTTTTAGGATGTAGTGCGGTGACCATGAGGGAGTCTATTTCTGAAATGGTTGTCACGCGATACTACACTCAGACGAGATTCTCTTGAGAATATTATTGATTACCAAGTTAATTGGGAAGTCGATAATATTCGAAAGATGGATTGTCGACTCTGGGAACCTTTTTAGAACCCTGTTCTGCAGATGAAAACCCATAGTACATACCTTCTGGGATGGGTAGACCATGGCTTCATGCTCGTGATCTTCAAACCTAGGCCCTCTTTTGTTTGCGTGTGCATATCTATGAATAACTGTATATGTGTGTTTGTGCACACGTTCATCCATTCATAATAGCCTTTTGGTTTCAAGGAACTCATACGCTCTTTCCTTTGCAAAATCAAAAGAGATCATGGCTTTCAAAACAAAACTCTTCAGTTTTCCAAAATGTTTGCAGCTCGCCTTTGAGTTCCTTGAAACAACTTGGCTTGCGTTAGCATTGCATCACATTTGCATTTGCATTGCATTTGCATTTTCTCAGCCTTGAGTCTCATCCACCCCCTGCCTGTAACCCAGTTGACTTCCCGAAGCCATCATTGGACTTAAAGTAGATTTTGGAGGATCATGAACTCAGAAGAGCATAACCAGTTTGTAACCAGAGCGGATTTCGACTTGTTGAGAGACCAGTCGAATCAGATTGTGGCAGCCTTGGCAAAGAGAGATGACAGTATTCAGGGTATGTCTTTGGAATGCAACTGAAGACTGTAACGTGCTCAGAGACAAGATTCAGACTCTGCTTGACTCCAATATGTTCTCGTTCACGCCTCAAGGCATCCAAATCAACAATCCTTCACTTAATCAGGCAGGTTCATCAGACTCCGAGATGGAAGAAATTGCTGAGAGTGGATGTGACAATGATTCTCAGACTGATCTCGACAAACAATTCTGAAGACGGTTATCTCAGCTTGGCAAATCAAGAAGGAAATTCCAGTTCCCCGAAGCCGGCAAACTTTTGACTGTTTAGCATTTTGTTGCTTTTTCTTTGCATATTTGAATCTATTTTTGCTTATAAGCTTTGTTGTACTTTCAAATTGGCAAGATTAATGAAGTGTTTATGCATCTTTAGATTAAGTCCATTCGTTTCACTCATTTGCTTTTATGTTCGTGAAAAAAACAAAAAAATATATCTTTATCTTGTTTCTTCCCACTTATCAAACTGTTTGTTCAAGCAAAGATTGGGGAGGATGACGAAAATATTATCCTTATTTGTTGTGGTATGCTTTCGATTAAACCTTGCCGAGGATGTAAGGCATTGTTTCAATTCCCAAACACTGGAGAAATAAGGAAGATAATCCCTCGTTAACCCCTTCGAGCCTAGAAGTAGGAGTTTTCATTCTTTACACAAAAAAACCCTTAAATCTCAACCTTGGGGCAGGGTAGTTCTTAGTTTAACTTGGTTACGCATTCGAACGCAAGCGCTTCATGCAAGACACCAGTCAGCTCTCTCAAATCAAATGAGTTAGCGTTTGTACAAGTTATTCCTCCAAGCTACAAATAAGGAAGGATCGTCAAGAAATCCTTAATCTAAGAATAAGCCGAGTCCCTTTCAAGGCAAAAGCCAAGAAAGATGGGAAGCCCAAAACTTCGCCTTATACAAGAAGGTTTACATAAAAATCAAGAAAAAAAGAGGTCTCAAAACCTCAAACAGAAAGAAGAGGTCTCAAAACCTCAACAAAAGACAAGAAGAGGTCTCAAATCCTCAATGAAGAAAAGAAGAGGTCTCAAAACCTCAGCAATAAAGGATAACCGAATGCTGTAAGGGAGTAATGACTACAAAGGTGTCTGAATCATCAACTATTGTTGTACTCTAAATTTTTACCCTTAGATGTCATCCAGCTTTTGCGCATCTTAGGAGCATCTCTGCAATTATTTGGGCTAACCCTTATCTTGTAGTTTGTGTCTTTATGTTCAAATTAAGTTTACCTATCATCGTGAAGCTCCACAAGTTGTTTGAAGTAAGTCAAGTCAACAACAGATCTCCAACACCAGAGCTTTGGAATTAGGGTTTTATCCTGAAGGAATCGTTAAGTATTGGCTCTATCAAATCAAGATTCGTATGGATCACTTACCATATAATGCCATCTACATCCAAGAGATATCATTTAACAAAAATTCAAGGTCTATGGGTTCTCAACAAGCGGAATTTGAGCCTCAGTCCCACTGTATCTCAAAGTCAGGGTTTCTGTGACGCCTATCAGCCAACAACTTTGATTTCTCGTCAAGATGATCTCCTAAAAACTAATCATTGATTCTATTGGTTTACCAACATCCTCGAGAGTCTCCTAAGACCTTTAGTTGGGAAGGAAGAAACAAATTCACAAGGATCGACCTCAGTGCGTTCACAGGCGTAATTAGGGTTCGACTGAAACCCTAATCTTTTGGAATCTTGGATCAATTGAAGTGTTAATGGCTCTAATCATCATATATTATCCCATGAAGTATTAAAAGCATCCACACCAAGTTTCATGAGGTTTCTTGCAAGATAAGTAGGGTTTTGGTCGCGAAAGGCTCCGTATATGGCATTTTCCCCCTAATAGCTCGATTTGAAATAACCATAACTCCTCAACCGTGCACTCAAATTAAGCAAATCAAGGCTCATTGGAAAGCTTTCATCAAGATCTTTAATTCTTTCCATATGACTTTTTGCCTAAAAATGCTTGGATTTTGAGTTATGGAGCTTACAAGGCGTTTTGGCCCGACACTTGGAAAATTTTTCAGCCCTTTTCATCACTCCTTTCCTCAACTTTGACACCAATTTTCACCAACTTCCATTTGGATTCAAGTCTCGAGTCTCAAATGAAAGTTGTAGAGCTTGTTGAGAGCTTTCCAACCATATGTGGAACATCTCCATAGGACAAACCATTCTCAAGTTATGGGTCGTCAAAGTAGGGCACTTGAAATTGTCAAATTTCAATAACTTAGAATTTTTTTAAGTTCTTTTGGCAGTTTTGGGGACACGACTTGTGAGGGATTTTTATACCAATTCAAGGCGTTATTTCAATTACTTTCCAACATCAACATTGAAGTATCATCCAAGAACTTTCATTTGAACCCAAGAGCATTAAAATTGGATCATTAAGTTAGGAAATATCTTGTGAACAATATGGCCATACGAGCTAATTTTTGCACCAAGAACATCATGTTTTGAATTCAAATTTTCTTTCCCCTCTCTCCAAAAGCAATGATCTGATCCTATTAGTATTCCATAACCCGTGCAAGGCAAAAAGAAACACCTAAGGCATAGCTATGGATCTTGTCCCAAGCATGCAAAAGAAAAAGGAGAAAAAGACAAATTCCTTCTCACATGAATCAAGAATTGTGAAACCACGCTTGCGGCCCCATGCAGGGAACATCCATTTAATGCATCCCAAGCCATGCATCAAACTCACCTATAAAAGGAGGCCCCAACTTCCTCAGAATGGTCATTCGAAGGACACGAAGAAACACAGAGAAAAATCACCACAGCCATACTAAAACCTCTCTGAAGCATTATTTCCTTGGCACACGAGAGCTAGCTGGGAAAAGAGAAGAAAAACCAACAACAACAACACGAAAAACTCTCAAGAGGTTTTCCTTTAGCACACGTGAGCTAGCAGAGGAGAAAGAAGAGGATAGCTTGCTACTTTCTTGGAAAACTAGGTAAGTTTTCTCAAGCTCTCATTTACCATACGCATCATGCCATATCAACTGCGCTGCATCCATGTGGTAGATCATTCTTTATCGTTGTTTAATGTTTAAAGTGTTTGGCATATATCTTGTTATTATAGCATTATGTTGGGTTTGTTGAGAAGAGTGGTTGACTTATCATTGTTGATAATCTAATCTGATATCATATGTGAATTTGTTTTGGGAAGCATGTTTGGTTGATTGGTCACGAACTTATATTGGTTGAGGTTCATATACATGTTCTTTTGATGCATGCTGTTTCACTTTAAATGCTTGTTGTGAATGCTATCTCTAATCTATGTTAGAGACTGTTTTGTTTTAGTTTTTTGAGTACCAAGATCTTGTTCTTCTTTTTTTGAACTTCTGTGATATAGGTAGTATTCTGTTGTGATGTTTGTACGCTTATGCATCATTTAAACATGTTAATCTCTATTCAAGTATCACCCGTGCGCATTCTATAATATATCATAAGCACTAAATACATCATTTTGAAGCATAACATGTATCCTTTCTTGTTTACACGCAACTGGTTTCATTTTATGGATGATGTTTGGTTTGAGTTAAGAATTCTGCGTTGACTATGATTTTGAGGTAAGCATAATGCCATTTCTCTTTTGTATCTAAAACTGAACCTGCATGTGATACTATTGTGGCCTCTGTTTTTAATATATATGCATGATACGATCTTATGAGTCTGCTGCTTGTATTATGTGTTGCATAGTGTGTTTGGTTAGCCGTGTTTGCGAGGTTGTATGGTTAGGGTCAGTGGACCATGATCTTATGTGCATTCTGTTTCATTTTTTTTTTATTGTTGTCTTGGAATGCCATGTTGCCTTTACAAGTATAATATGTCAACCCTTATCATGCGTATGTTTGTGTTGATAAGCATGTTTGTATGTAGTTGTTTTTAACCGCTGCCATGTTTAGTCTTAAGATTATAGGCTTTTGTTTTAGAGCATGTTGGATGTTTTGTTACTGTTGAAACTCTTAATATTCTGTTCATTCGTGTGGAGAGCTTTAAGGTCGGTGGCCATATCATGTATATTTGGTTTACATTTAAAACAGGAATTATTTACCTCTTTCTCAAACTTTTTTCATATTTGGACCCTGGTATCCACTTACTCACGGCTCATGTTTTGGTCATTATTCTGCTCAAACTTCAGTTTCATTGTGTTCTACGCGAAAAATGCTTCCTGTTTGCATTTTATTCCATGTTAATTGGTTGAGTTTTGAGTAAGTTAGTTTGGTTTTAAGTTGAAAGCTTTGTTTCAATGTTTTAAATGGAATAGGGTAGCAGTTCAGTTTGTTCTGCATGTTTTATTCCGTGCGTAATTTATTTGGTTGTCATGGCTGCATGTTGTTCTTTTTTTTTTCATGCGTGCATCTTTTGGTTTGATTATTTAATGATAGCAGTATGATTTATATTGCCATGCATGTTAATTATTGGTTGTTGGCCTCATGTTTGTCTGCTAGTCGTTGTAATAATCACATGCCAATTATATCACATGATACACTACGCCTACTGTGTGCATGCTGTTTCTTTTATTATTACATTTCCATGTTTTTATTGGTTATATATTAATTGAGGTGCGTTTATTGACGGATGTATAGCCGTCCCAACGGTTCGCCATACGCCTCGCCTTTCGCCTTTCACCTAAACGACCTGGGTTCGATCCTTGGATCAGCCCCCTTTTGCTATTTTCTTGTTTTTCGCCTTGTGCCCCTCATTGCCAACCTGGGCCTTGTCCCCTTTACCAGACGCACCCCCACCATTTTATTTTCAACTGAACGGAATCACTAATACACCCCCTTGCATTTTTGTTTCAAATTTTTCTAACTTCTAAATCTTTTCTTTTTAAAAAACCTTTTATTTATTTTGCTTAATCCAAAAAACTCTAAAAATATTTTTATTTTGTTTTATAATTTGTCCCTTAATTATTTATTTTATCATTAATTAATATGTGTTATGTTTTCTAATTGTTAATTATATTTTTATTGTTAACTGTTCTAGTAGCTTTTTGACTTTAATTATCAATTGCATTTTGGAATGGTATTGTTAATTCTAATTGAGATGTTAATTGTTATTTTCAAATTATGTCGTTAACTTTAAATTATCAATCTTGTGCCTTAATTTGAGGTTTGTCAATTTAAATGTTTAATTTCTAAATATTAATTATCCATGTGTAGCCAATTTTTAATTACCTAATTGCGTGTTAATTGTTAATTCCTATTGTGTTGTCAATTAATTATCAATTCTTGGTCTAATTATCAATGTGATTTTAAGCACCCTTGTTTAATTCTTAAGTCAATATATCCATGTTGATTGGCCATGTGTTTGATTTTCGCATGAATATGATTCTTCCTTATCATCCTTTAATATCACTCTACATGTTTGTCTTCCTAAAGATTGAAGCATGTTGATTGTCATCCTTAATGTCTTCCTCCATGTTTGTCTTCATAAAGATTTAAACATGTTGATATCATTCTTAATCATTCCATAGCTTATCATGAAACATATTGCCATCTTCATGCTTATGTTACTTCCATCATATTATCTCATATCAATGTTGTAACTTATATCATGCCTTACCCTGTCATTTTATCAAGTGTATGTTTATCATATTTTACTTCCTTTTATATGTTTATTTATCATTATCCAAACCTTTTCAAAACAATATAAAATTCTCGATCCAACGTCGAGCCCATTTTCTACCCATGTAAGTCGATCGCCTTCGGGCATCGCATTCAACCTTTTGGTCACAAGACACAAGTTTAGCATCACCTTGCTAGCACCATCGCCTAAACAACGTAATTTAATCGCATTAATATCCAAAGGAAAATCCCATGCATGACGACCATGTCATTGTGTATGGTGCATATCATTTGCATTCATAATCATTACCTTAAGTCATGACCCCCATCTTAACCTAAGTAAACTCTCAGGAAGAAACCTTGTTTCTTGGCCTCATCAGAGCCATAGAAATCACAACTAGCCTTAGGAAAGAGTTCTTCAACTCTTTGTGATATTCATCCTAATGAATTTATCACCTTCCCCTACTGACTAAACCTCAACATAGGTCCATTACAACTAGACTTAGAGAGTTCCTAAACTCTACAATGAGCTTGTACTCATTTCCCCTCTGAATATTGACCACAATCAATCATTCAGTAGAAGTAGAACTACGCATACTCTGATTCTATTCCCGAGGATACGTAGGCGTAAAGTGCGATGCTTTATCGAGTATACTTAGATACTAACCCCTCGGGTTTTCAAGCCTTTAGCATAGAACCCTTAGCAAGACAGATAACAAATAACATAAATAATCAAGAGGTTCCTGTAGAGTACTACAGATATCTAGGATGCTAACACCTTCCCTAGGTATAACCAACCCCCGAACTTAGAATCTTAGTGCATTTGCATTGCATTGTGGGAATTCGGTTTTTTCTCCCTTCCTTTGGATAAATCAAAGACCGATGGTGACATTAAAAAATACGATGCAAGTTAATTAATAGCTTGTTGTCCAATTTTCACCGCGACAACTATCATCAGCTCAATTCCTAGCCTATGGGAATCTGAATGTGTAGCCTACGTTAACTGAACGTAGGATTGGAGTTCATCACGAAGATGGGGTGGGTACAAATAAACTTTGAGCCTTTATCCTTTGTTTCATAAAACCGTGAACCAGGCCACGTTACAACCCTTAAAAGACCTAATTGAGGTAAGATTGTTTTGAAAGCATACTACAGCGAGGTTGATTAACCTGACTCCTAATGATCTTTGCTAATTGTGTGTGTTGACCACTTCATCTGTCATTCTGTAAATGACTAGATCCACTTTGTTTTTTATTATTTAATCATTCCACTGTGTGTGTTTCATCAAATAAAATTTGTTTTCAAAAGCTTGCATGAATTTTGCATTGAAATTGCCAATTTTGAATGAACAATACTTGCTTGCAATAAAATTCAATATCAAAGGAATCCCAACAATGGCAGCCAGCTAGGGAATTTCACTTGATAAAGGAAGCTCGGTCAGGGGCAACCAAGCGGAAGGTTCTGCCAATCCATCATCCCAAGAGCTAAGAATCAGGGGCAGAACTCTTCAAAGTTCAGAATATTGAGGCAAGTCTTTTTGAGGTCATCTTACGACAAGTTTGGACCCTAGTGACCCGTCAGCAGGGGCAAGTTTGTTCCCCAGTCGCTTCTACCGTAGTCTAAAGGGCTTGGTATTGCGAATACGGTTGAACTGGGGGAGTTATGTCGAGGTTTATTAATTTTCAAGAGTTTGAAGATATTGAAGCATCTGGTATTTCAATTCTTCTGTAAAATCCTTTTGATGACTTATCCTCACAGACCAGTTAATCAGAAGCAACCAGGTCGAGATTCAATAAATCTCTCAAAGGTCAACTAGTCTGGGACATCTCCTTCACAGATCAACCAAGCTAACAGAGGCAAGTTTGTTCCCCAGTTGTCAACAACCTGTCCGGGCACCTAGTTCAAGGACTTTGTTGTGCAGACGCTGTTAATCTTGGGCTTTGTACAAGATACCCAAAACCCCCTTAATGAGTATACACCATCATCTACAGCCTCCTCTTAGGCTTTGTATAATGATTATCCCCTGCGGAGTCAGTCGGTCAACTTTCAGCCTCCTCTTAGGCTTTGTATAATGAATACCCCCTATCAGACAACCTCCTCTTAGGCTTTGTATAATGATTTTCCCCAGGGGAATCCAATCAACCTCTTAGCTTCAACAAGACGCACGATTAGTTCAAGGACTTTGTCGTGCAAAGGCATTCAATCAGGGGCAGTCAGGATGAAATTCATGAATCTCTCCAAGAGTTTGAAGATATTGAAACACCTTGTATGCCAATTCTTCTGTAAAATCCTTTTGATGTATTCTTCTGACAGACCATGTACTCTGGGGCAGATGAGTCATGCAGAATTACTCAGCTTTTGTGGCGTCTCTGATAGCTCCCCAGAAAGTTGTCTCTTCAGCTAATCCTGGCAATTCTCAATGGATCTCTTATCTCCAATGAAGAAATCAAGCTCATGATGACAATCCTAGTGAAGTCATGATGCTATACCAAGTGGAGTACTCTTTCCCCAGAGAAGGTCATAACCTTGAAGTAGAGCTGCTTCATCTGCAAGTTCATCCCCAGTAATGGTCCAATCTGATGAGTTTGGCTGGGTATCCTTGTCGAGATGTTTATTTCATCTCCAGTCTCGTTTCCTTTTGTTTGTTTTGCCAGCATAAGCATAAGCATGGCATAAGCACTCATATGCATAGCATCTTAGCATTTTGCTATCTTCCTGCTGTTTACCTTTCTTTGATTCACTTTGGCGTTTCTCCCCAAGTGACTGGGTGTGTTTATTCTCTCCAATAGAGTTGTCAGCCCTAGGCATAAAGTGCCCATTCTTTTCTGAATTCTCCACAGAGTTTGATTCTCGTGGATGATGGTTGGTTCAGTTATCTTTTCCACAGTTGGATAAGGTAAATCCCCATTTGAGTTCATTCCTCAATGGTCGGAGTCTTGTTTGACCGTTTCTCTCTAGCTTGTTCCTAGATTGAACTTTAATCCCTGGCAGGTGTGGTTTTCAAACCTATCTTGGAACGTGCATTTATTTTGCACTGTGTCTCGCAGGAAGAATCTTTTACAGATCCTCATTAAAGACAAAATCTTTTCCAGTAGTGTTGTAATATCAATGTCTCCTTGGAAATTATACTCAACAAGTGGCAACCTCCTTAAGAAGCTTGTTTTGTTATCATTACCTCTACGACGATAAGTGGCCATTTCTCTCCTGAGAAGCTTATCCGTCTTTAGTTCTATCCATAATTCCCCAATTACCGGTGGTGTTTCAATCAGTCACTTTCCATCAACCCGTTTGACATGATCCCTATTTGAGGTGTTTCTTCCAGTCAATCTGTTGATGAGGTGTTCCAAGTCCAGTTTGTACTGGCACTCAAAAATCCAACTCATTCTGGTACGCGGAGTTTGTCTCTGTCTTTCTGGCTTTTCTTGAAGATCCCGTTTGAACTCTTCATTATAAGAACATTCCAGGAAATATGTTGTTGGATGTTTATCCTTTTGTTTCACACAGATCCCCATGTGGAGATCATGTCTTCTTTCTGTTTTCATACACTTTGACAATGTGAACCTTTATTTCACCAGTAAAGTGAAGACATTCCCGGTTTATCTCCAAAATCTTTGTCTAAGTTAGGCTTACGTCCGTCTTTACCCTCGTGTGTCAGATTTTGACTCTTGGTGCAGTATTCCCCAGGAAGTCTAACCTGCAACCCTGGTACTGACCTATTCGATACTTAATCATCTCATTTGGATACCTAAAAGTCCATTAACTGCTAGCATTGTTAACTTTTGAACGTTCTTGTTCGAATCAAGTCGAACCTGAACCGAGTCTTTGTTTGAATCGAGTCAAACACTGACCATCTTTGAGTCTTTTGTTTAAACCGTTCTTGTTCGAATCGAGTCGAACCTGAACCAAGTCTTTGTTTGAATCGAGTCGAACAGTGACCATCTCAGAGTCTTTTGTTTAAACTGTTCTTGTTCGAATCGAGTCTAACCTGAACCGAGTCTTTGTTTGAATCGAGTCAAACACTGACCATCTCTGAGTCTTTTCTTTAAACCGTTCTTGTTTGAATCGAGTCGAACCTGAACTGAGTCTTTGTTTGAATCGAGTCAAGCACTGACCATCTTTGAGTCTTTTGTTTTAAACCGTTCTTGTTTGAATCGAGTCAAAATTGAACCGAGTCTTTGTTTGAATCGAGTCAAACACTGACCATCTTTGAGTCTTTTGTTTTAAATTATTCTTGTTCGAATCGAGTCGAACCTGAACCGAGTCTTTGTTTGAATCGAGTCAAACACTGACCATTTTTGAGTTTGTTGCTTTAAACCGTTCTTGTTTGAATCGAGTCAAACCTGAACCGAGTCTTTGTTTGAATCGATTCAAACACTGACCATCTTTGAGTCTTTTGTTTTAAACCGTTCTTGTTTGAATCGAGTCAAAACTGAACCGAGTCTTTGTTTGAATCGAGTCAAACACTGACCATCTCTGAGTCTTTTGTTTAAACCGTTCTTGTTCGAATCGAGTCGAACCTGAACCGAGTCTTTGTTTGAATCGAGTCAAACAGTGACCATCTTTGAGTCTTTTGTTTTAAATCGTTCTTGTTTGAATCGAGTCAAAATTGAACCGAGTCTTTGTTTGAATCGAGTCAAACACTGACCATCTTTGAGTCTTTTGTTTTAAATTGTTCTTGTTCGAATCGAGTCGAACCTGAACCGAGTCTTTGTTTGAATCAAGTCAAACACTGACCATCTTTGAGTCTTTTGTTTAAACCATTCTTGTTCGAATCGAGTCGAACCTTAACCAAGTCTTTGTTTGAATCGAGTCAAACACTGACCATCTTTGAGTTTGTTGCTTTAAACCGTTCTTGTTTGAATCGGGTCAAACCTGAACTGAGTCTTTGTTTGAATCGAGTCAAACATTGAGTCTTTTGTTTTAAACTGTTCCTGTCGAATCGAGTCGAACTTGGACCAAAAGTCCAATTATCGTTGGCACCGTCTTTGTTTGAATCAAGTCAAACATTGTCTTAACTTCGGTCTATTGTTGTAAAACGTCTTTGTTTGAATCGAGTCAAACCTGAACTTAACTTCCCAGATATTGTGGACCATTCTTTGTTTGAATCGAGTCAAAGATTGTTTAAACTCCAGTTCATCGTGAACCCGTTGTTTGAACCTTTTCCAAAGTCCAGCTCATACTGGTATTCCTCATAAACCAAATCATCTTGTTATCTCAACCAATACATTTTAGTACCCATTGGTTCATTAACCTTATTTACAGCAAAGGTCCAATCACCTTTCATCATCTGATGCGCAGAGTTTGTCTCTGTATTTTCTGACTTTTCTTGAAGATCCTGTTTAAACTCTTCCGTATAAGAAATCCCCAGAAGATCTTTGTAAGATGTCTATCCTTTTATTTCAGACTGATCCCTAGTGGAGATCATGTCTTCTTTCTGATTTCATGCCCAGTAAGAATGTGTCTTCATTTTTCCCCCAGTGTCGTCCGGTCACCTATGAACCTGTCGTCCATCTCTCTGAATCTTTCCCCAGTGGATACCACCTTTCTGGCTCCTATCTCCAGTGAGGGTCTGTAGGGTTTCCCCTCAGTCTCTTTTTTCTTTCCCCAGTGTTCCCTCAGAGTCTCCCCATTGAGTCTCTTTTGTTGGTTAGCCTGTATCCCCAGCGAGTTTTCCTCAGGGATACTAACCTTTATCCTTCCCCAGTAAGCTCATTTGTGGTTGTTTGCTCTTTACCTTTAGTGTCTTGGCTTGTCTGCATCTTTGCACTATCATGACATCATATCATCATACTAGTAATTCTTGGCATGTCAACATCCTAGACTAGTTTTGTCCATAGCATTGCATATGAGCGTATCTAAGGGCAAAATTTTCGGTTTGCTATATTTAAATACATTTCACCTTGATTTCATGAGGATTTTCATCTCTCATGTCATCCGGTGAAGATATTTAAATAGGGGCAACTGTTGTACCCCAAATTTTACTCTCAGATCCTCAGATCATTTCATATCATCATAAGTCGGTTTTTTTTTTGTTTTAGTTAAACATCTCATTAATCATGCATTCTAGTCGGTTTTTGACATTTCCTTGCCATTTTCTTCTTTGTTTTATTTTATTGTTACTTAAACCTTTTTCGTAGCTTATTTAAATTTAATCTAGTTTTAAATCCAATATAGTACTTTTTTAAGTTAATTCATTTCCAACTTAATTATTTTAAATTTAGCTTATTTTACTTTAGTTTAAATTTGATTCAGTTTATTTGTAATTTTTAGTGTAATCGTAATTTATTTTAATTCTCGTTTAATTTTTATCTTAGTCTAGTCAAATTAGATTAATTTCTTTTTTAAATTTACCTTTATTTCAATTTTAATTTATTTAGTTTAAGTTTAGTAATTTAATTTTATCGTAGTTTGATTTTAATTTAAACCATCTTTATAGTTTTTATCTGATTTGTTTTTTTTACAGTTTTATTTTATTGAAATTCAATTTTAATTTTCTTATTACAAAATACCAAAAAATATATGTTGTTCATTCTTTTGCACTTCTAATTGTCTTTTAGTTAAAACCCAAACCAACTTGCTTTGTAAACTTTTCTGCTATAGCACACACAACATCCTGCTATCTCTATAATCTGCAACTCTTCTACTTTTCTATACTCTTCCAGCCTGTTCAACCAGTACAACAAATCTCTGCTACACAAAAAGATCTCCAAACCGTACAATTTCACATTAACCTAAACACGCCACCCTGCAAAAAGCCTGCAACGAGAACAGCAACTCAAAGCAACACGACAACTTGGATGTGCTCTAAACTTGTAAAAGAAGTTTGTGAATGGTTTTAAAAAAACAAAAGGAGGGAGAGAACATGGAGACAAGGGGGAAACATAAAAAAAACCTTTCATATTTCTTCCACAAACCATCACTCTTCAACTCACCTTTAAAAGGCTCACAGACATCATCCAATTTCAGAGACAAGAAGAGAAACACTACGCCAAAAATAGGAATAGACAGCACCAAAAAGACAGCGCTTTTATAAAAAAGCGTTGCTAAAAAGAATAAAAAAATTTTGCTAAAAAAAAGCGCAGTAAAAGATAGGCTTTAGAAAGCGCTTTTAAAAAGCGTTGTTAAATGCAATAAATGGATTCCACATTAGAAAGCGCTTTTTTGGAAAGTGTTGTTATAGCTATTACTTTAAACAGCGCTTTTAAAAAGCGCTGTTTAAAGTTAACCTTAAAAAGCGCTTTCTGAAAAGCGCTCTTATAGGTGTTAAATTCATTTCACTTTAGAAAGCGATTTCTAAGGGAAGCGCTCTTATAGGTTGGCACATAAGAAAGCGCTTTCTTAAAAGCGCCCTCTAAGGTCATTTACGAATTAAAATATAAAACAATTTCTAAACATTTTCAGACACTTCTATTCATTTTCTTCTCTTGACCGTTTCTTCTAAACATTTTCTGAAACCCTTGCCGTCGTTCTTGCATTGCCATTGTCGTCGTTCTTGCATTCCCATTGTCGTCACCGTTGCCGTCATTTTGTGAAAATGTTGTTGTTGTTGTTGTTGTTATTCTCTTATCCTCTGAAAACGAATAAGGTACGTTGTTGCTGAACTGAGTGATCTCTTTTATTATTCATTTCTCTATTTTTAATTTTTGTTTTTGATTTGATTTTTATGGGGAAAAAGTTTTCACGATGAGATTTAAAGCTAAGGAGTGTAGTACTCCATTTTCTGAAAATACTCGCATGTCATTGGATGAGATCAAGCATTGGCTTCTTAATTTGATTTTTATGGGGAAAAAGTTTTCACGATGTTGCTTTAGTTTCTGAATAGAATATATATCATGACCTGATTTCAGCTCTAGTGGCTAACTATCAGTGATTTTTGTCTTTTTGATTTCACTCCTGTAATTTGAGGAAAAGATGAGGGATTATAATCATTAAATAGAAAATCATTAGTAAAAATTGTTTCAATTTTTTTCTTTATTATTTTTTCTTGACTTTCATAAGAGCATGAATATCGGCAATTTTTTTTTTGTTATAAGTTAATTGTCTACTTTATACTTATTGAGGAGAGAATTTTTTTGATACTTTAAATTATAATTTTTCGTGGTTTTTAAAGTTATATTATAAGTCAATGAGCCTATATTAATGGTTGTCTCTCACCTTTCTTCTTGTATTTTGATCTGTTCTCTAATTGTTGCTTGTTTGTGATTACATGTTGCCACTTATCAAGTTATGACTCATAATTGGTCAATTAATGATATTTCATTTTATGATACGTGTATAGGGGTTACTTGTGTTCAAAGTGTGAAAGTCGGATCATTTCCCTACAGGTATAACATTTTTTCTTTTTGTTTTTGTTTAGTTTAATTAGTATAACTATGGATAAGAAATGGATGTCTTCAAGTCGATTGTTGAAAGAGTACGACAATGGGGTATCGGAATTCGTTAAGTTTGCTGTTGCGCACGCCAAAGACCCTAGTCGAATGATATGTCCTTGCTTGGGTTGCTGTTTTGGGAGTCGGGTTGACGCGGTTCAGTTGGCATCGCATTTATTGAGGAGTGGAATTGATAGAAGTTATACATGTTGGAATTTGCATGGTGAGAAAATTAACGAGAATGTTGAATCGGGGGATAATACGACCTACGCTTCATACGACAATGGCACAGATACATACGATTCTGATCGAGTCGAAGAGATTGCAGAAGCACTTGAAGAAGATCTTAAGGATTGTCCCAAAATGTTTGAGAGGTTGGTAAGCGATGCAGAGAAACTGTTGTATAATGATTGCACCAAAGTCACAAGATTGTCTGCGGTATTAAAGTTGTACAACTTAAAGGCGGGCAATGGATGGTCGGATAAAAGTTTCACAGAGTTATTAGCCCTTATGAAAGATATGCTTCCAGAGGATAATGCTCTTCCCAATCGAACATATGAGGCAAAAAAGATGTTGTGCTCTATTGGCATGAGCTATGATAAGATACATGCCTGTCCAAACAATTGCGTATTGTTTCGAAATGAGTATGCATCGTTAAATGAGTGTCCTAAATGCGGTGTCTCTCGATATAAGAAAAAGTTGTCTCCAGCAAAAGTCTTATGGTATTTTCCTATAATTCCGAGATTTAGACGCATGTTTCGTAGTGAGACCGATTCAAGACACTTGACTTGGCATGCAGATGAAAGAATTATTGATGGAAAGTTTTGACATCCGGCAGATTCACCACAGTGGATGAAAATTGATGATGATTATCCTGAATTTGGAAAAGAAGCAAGAAACCTTCGCTTGGCATTATCTACTGATGGAATGAACCCACACGGTATTCAAAGTATCTCACATAGCACTTGGCCTGTGATCATAATGATTTATAACCTACCTCCATGGCTATGTATGAAGCGTAAGTACATGATGTTATCTATGTTAATTTCTGGGCCTAGACAACCAGGGAATGACATAGACGTATACTTGGCACCTTTAATCGAAGATTTAAAATTTTTGTGGGAGAACGGTGTGGAGGTTTATGATGGGTATAGGAAAGAAAGTTTCAACTTGAGGGCGATGTTGTTTGGTACAATTAATGATTTTCCAGCATACGAAAATCTATCAGGGTACAGCATAAAAGGTCAATGTGCGTGTCCTATTTGTGAAGATAAAACAGATTGGACGCGATTAGAGTTTGGTCAGAAGAATGTCTTTCTCGGTCATCGTAGATTCTTAAATTCTAATCATCACTATCGTGGGTAGAGAAAAGCATTCAATGGAGAGCCAGAACATGGTAGAGCTCCAACTATATTGACAGGTGATCAAATTTTTGAAAAGGTGAAAGATGTGAGAACTCAGTTTGGAAAGCCTTTTGCACATACACTTGTCAAGAGTGGGTGGAAGAAGAGGTCAATTTTTTTTGAACTGCCATATTAGAAGTCGTTGTATGTAAGACATTTTCTCGATGTTATGCATATTGAAAAAAATGTATTTGACAGTGTTATTGGTACGTTACTCAATATACCAGGAAAGTCTAAGGATGGCCTTAAAGCAAGAAAGGACTTGGTACATATGGGGATAAGAACTGAATTAGGACCCTTGAAGAAAGGAAAACGAACATATCTACCACCTGCTGCGTATACTCTACCTAGAAAGGAGAAAAAAGTATTGTGTAAGTTTCTAAGTGAAGTTAAAGTTCCAGAAGGATACTCTTCAGATATTAGAAGACTTGTGTCTATGAAAGACCTCAAGTTAAAGAGTTTAAAGACGCATGACTGCCATGTTATAATGGAACATTTTCTACCAATAGGTATACGTTCTAATCTGCCAGAAAAAGTAAGAAGCGCAATAACTAAATTGTGTTTTTTCTTCAAGTCAATTTGCAGTAAGGTGATCGATCCTGCGATCTTACCAACATTGCAAAAAGAAATAGTTATTACTTTGTGTGATCTTGAAATGTATTTTCCTCCCTCGTTTTTTGACATAATGGTTCATCTAGTTGTTCATCTGGTGAAAGAGACACAATTGTGTGGACCGGCTTATATGAGATGGATGTACCCTTCTGAACGTTATATGAAAATATTAAAAGGGTATGTGAAAAACCGAAGTCGACCAGAGGGTTGTATTGCCGAACGATACATTGTTAAAGAAGCGGTTGAGTTTTGTACTGAATATCTGTCCAATGTACAATCAATTGGACTCCCCAAATCTCATATTGTCGAAAAAAAAGAAGAAAAAAAGTTACTTGGAAATGAAGTTGTGACAGTATCAAGGGTCGAACGGGATCAAGTGCATTTGTATGTTCTGTACAATGAGAATGAGGTTGAGCCGTATGTTGAAATGCACAAGGATGTTCTCCGAGGTTTAAATCCGAATAGAAATGAGAATTGGATAGTACGAGAGCACAATCAAAGTTCCATACCTTTGTTTAAGGATCATATTTATTCAAAGTATTATTCAGACCGCGCTTCAATAACAGAAAGGTTGAGATGTTTAGCATATGGTTCAAGTATGGTCGTGTTTTCTTATAGCGCATGCGCAATTAATGGATACACATTTTATACCAAAGAACAAGATGATAAAAGTACTATGCAAAATAGTGGTGTCACCGTGGTAGCTGAAGCAATGCACATTTCAAGTGTGAAAGACTTAAACCCCAAATTTGTAAATCTGTCATATTTTGGGGCTATCGAGCGCATTTGGGTGTTTGATTATGAGAAGTTTCAGATTCCTATATTTCGTTGCAAGTGGGTTGAAAATAATAATGGCGTACGAATGGATAAGTCAGGATTTTTGCAAGTGGATCTTAATAGGGTGGGGTACCAAGATGAGCCTTTTATTCTAGCCTCTCAAGCTAAACAAGTGTTCTATGTCACTGATCCGACAAGTACAAAATGGTCTATAGTGCTTTTATCTAACAAAGTAATTAATGAAAACGTTGGAGATCGAGGTGATATTGATGTTGATATTGAATCATTTACTAGAAATGATCAAGATGAAAATATTATAGTGAATGAATCATATACTAGAAGTGATCATAATGAGGGTATTTGGATCAATCCAACCGTCCGTGTTGTTAAGAGACGGGTAGAACATACTCCAAACAAGAAAAGAAAGAGACGTTAGTGAAAAAGGTACTAGTTGTAAAATTATAGCTTATATCATTCAATATAGCTTATATCATTCAATGGATTAGGATTATGGATTTTTATATTTGTCATTTAATTTCTGTTTTTTTCTTTCTTACAGGTCAAATGTCTAGTAACCAGGAAGATACGCAGGAGTAGCACGGGCTAGAGCAACCAATATTACATGGGTCAAAGTGGAGGTATATTAATTTTCACAATATTGCTTATTAGTGATGCTACTTGATAACACAAAACATCTATATATTATTTCTTATTTGTTTGTCTATGTGTAGTGCCCTCGTCAGCGTAATGGCATAGACTGCGGGTACTTCGTTTTGAGGTTCATGAGAGAAATCCTTCAAATGGGACAATTGGAGATTCCTATTACGGTATGCATGGTTTTATAACTTAGGATTTATTTTAATATTTATCCGATATGTCATATAATTTATTATTTTTAACTAAATAATGCGTATTTTGTTTTGTTATGTAGTATTTCGATGATATGGCGTGTCCTTATTACACGAGGAAACAATTGCAAGATACTAAGGAGGAATTGTGCGAATTTTTTATTGCAAGAAGAATTCTTTCTTGAATGTATAATTTTGTGAATGTAAATTCTAGTTTATTGAAATGTAAATTCTATACAGGTTTGAAACCATACAATAGAATTTGTGCGAATTCTGCATGTAAATTCTAGTTTATTGAAATGTACAAATTCTAGTTTATAGAATTTGTGCGAATTCTGCATTAATGTAAATTCTAGTTTTGAAATAGAATTTGTTGATGGAAATGCGTATCCATACTGGTTTATTGAAATGTGAATTATACAGGTTTATGGAAATGTGAATTATACAGGTTTTTGCATAAAAAATGGTTAAAATGGGATTTTTAAAAAAAAATCTTCAAAATTATACGTAGACAAAAGACAGCGCTTTTGAGAAAAAAGCGCTGTCTAAAGTTATACATTAGACAACGCTTTTAAAAGTGCCGTCTAAAGTCCACCTTTAGAGAGCGCTTTTAAGGAAAAAGCGCTCTCTAAAGGTATATAAAAAAATCATTATACGTATACATTAGACAGCGCTTTCAAAAGCGCTGTCTAAAGTCCCCCTTTATAGAGCGCTTTTGAAGAAAAAAGCCCTCTCTAAAGTATATAAAAATTATTCTTTAAAATTTTAAACGTATACATTAGACAGCGCTTTTAAAAGCGCTGTCTGAAGTCCCCTTTTAGAGAGCACTTTTTCATAAATAAAAAAGCGTTGTCTTTACCTACGACAGCGCTGGCTTTGACAGCGCTTTTAAACGCTGTGATAGGCCAAAAAAAGCGCCCTCTTTTCCCTTGTTTCGCGTAGTGAAACCTGCACCAACTTGCACCTGAAACTAAACAACAGTTCTTCAACAACCCAATATAATCGTTTCCTTCAATCCCCCATAGCTCACATTCTCCCTCTGTTTTCCATCAAACGATAACCTTCAAACATTTCCAAAAGCAAACCCAACCAGAAATCAGAAACAGAAGGAGATGAAAAGAACAAGTTTTCACAAACAACAAATCACCTTCAAGCTTCAACATCAATCGCTCCATAAAACCAAACTCACCTTCCTCCTATAACTTCAATTCACAATCAACCAAAACCTATCTTCCAACCTCTCCTTCTCCCTCCGTCGTTGGCTCCGCCTTCAACCTTATTTTTCACAAAACACGCTCCCTCCTCCGTGCGTCCATCAACAATCATTCGCGACACTACCATTCACCCACACAATCCACGCCGCCAGAAAAGGACCACGAGAGAAATGAGAGAACCGAGAGTCGCCGGTAATCAAAGCCATCTGCGAGAGAGAAAGGTTGGTGATGAGACCCGAGAGAACTTCGCGACGAATCATATCCTAAATAGAGAGAGGTCGATCGTGGAAGTTACGAGAGTGAGAGTGAAAAGCGGAACAGTTAGAGAGACTGAGAAGAAGCGAACGAATTCGCGGCGAGAATGAAGGAGAAAGGTGAGGAATCGTGAGAAGGGAAGAAGTGGACAACGACTGTGCTAGGGTTGTTCCAATTTTTTGAGTAAACTGAGTTGAGTTGGGTCTATTTTTGACCCACTACAAATCCATCGGCCCATGTTGCTTTAATTTTTAATTTTAATTTTTATGTTTTATTTATTTATTTTATTTTAACAATTTTGTTCACTATTGTGTTAAATTTTTATTAAAGATCTTCTTAATCATCTTTACTAATATTTTTTAACTATTATTTATTAATTATTATTATTTTCGTTAAAAAAATTTGTTAATATTGTTTTTGTTGATAACTTTTATTAATAATCTTGTTATTTATCATATTTTTGTTAATATTTCATTATATATTTTGCTAATTATCTTTAAACATTATTTTGTTTTCTCATTATTTTTTGTAATCATTTTGTCTAGATTTATTTTATCTTTTCATTTCTACCTTGATTTTTATTTGGATTTGTATTTCGGTTATTTGGGTCAATGATATCATAAAAATCCTAACTTTGTTGGTTATTTCAAATCGATAAGTTTTGATTAGTATGAGGCCATATTTTTCTTTTCTGGTTGGTCAATGAAAGTTTAATAAAAAGATTATCGATTTTACCGATTAAATCTTGAGTTAGACGAGACTAATTTTATTTTCGCTTCGATCCCATTTTCCTTATTTTTGGGCCAATGATATCATAAAAATCTTAACTTTGTTGGTTATTTCAAATCAATAAGTTTTGATTAGTATAAGGCCATATTTTTCTTTTCTGGCTGGTCAATGAAAGTTTAATAAAAAGATTATCGATTTTACCGATTAAATTTTGAGTTAGACGAGACTAATTTTATTTTCGCTTCGATCCCATTTTCCTTATTTTTGGGCCGATGATATCACAAAAATCATGACTTAGTCGATTTATTCAAATTACTAAAAGTCTTGATAAATATGAGGCCGTTTTATTTTATTTTTTAGCTCGTTGGTCAATGAAAGTCAAACATCAAGATTATCATTTTTCGATTAAATCTTGATTAAGACGAGACCGACATTATTCTCACTTCATGTCGCATCTATTCTTTTATTTTCATTTTCATTTTTGATCGATGAAGTCTTTCTATTCACGAATGTTGTTTATCGAAGCGATCAACCTTCATTATTTCAAATCTGTAATGAGTGATCATCGAGATCTCTTTCTATACTTTAGGATCGTGATAGGTTACCTTCGAATAATTAACGAAAGTTTGTGATTAAGACGAGATCTCCACCTTTACTTTTCGTGCGACACGATTTCCTTGGAGAATGATCCTCAATATCACTTCTCCATCTTGTCTTAACACAAAGATCGAATTGTGCATCCTCCTATAGTATGGTCTTCCTCATAGACCGTGCTATGACGGTTTAGCACTACATTGGACCCGATTCATCGATCCAATAAATTAATCATTAACCACTAATTTTACTTTCAGTCAGTATATCTTGGTTTATTTTTATTATATCTTGTTCATATTATCTTGATTATATTATTTTTCATATTGTTCCTATATATCATAGCCATACTTGTTCAGCTGACCCTCCCGTCCAAAGGAAAGTTCTTTTATTTTGACTCCTAAGTCAATAAACCACTCACATTTCATCTTTGGCCTCCTAAGAGCCATTTTTCTCATAGTTTAGTAATAGGATAGGGTTACCGTGAACTCTATGTGATTCTCACCATCATGAGAACTCACTTTCCCTTTACTTAGACTTATAGAGTTATCGTGAACTCTATGTGATTCTCACCATCATGAGAACTCACTTTCCCCTTTTAACTTAGACTTAGAGAGTTATCGTGAACTCTAAAATGAGCTTATACTCATTTCCCTTTGGAACTTGGACCACAGTCAATGGTTCATCTTTCACCCCTTAGTTAGGTGAACTACGGTTGCTCTGATTCTTTAGTCAGATATGTAGGCACAAGATGCGACGTCTTGGCGAGCAAACTAGTGTACATACTCTTAGGTCTTTACCTTATCTTAGCATAGATATCTCAGCAAGCAAACATAACATAACATAAACTAAACAAGAGGTTCCCGTAGAGTACTACGGATGTAGAGGGTGCTAATACCTTCCCTTTGCGTAACCAACCCCCGGACCTTAGATCTCCCCCCTTTAGGTTTTTTTTAACGATCTTGAACCTTTCCTTTGGATAAATCAAAGTCGGTTGTAAAAGAAATATGATGCAAGTTAATTAATAGCTTGTTATCCGATTTTCACCGCAATACACAGTTTCACAGATACACTCATAGCAGAGAAACAGAGCTTTCACCATACAAATTTCACAAGTCCAGATACGAAAATCACAGAAAAAGTCGCCTCCCATTAGAACACTTTGTTCACGTTCAAACAAGCAATGAATTCACAAATACTCACAGTGTAGAGGCAGAGAAATTCACAGAAAGAACAACAACGTTCTCGCTTTTATACTTGTAATTGCTGTAGAATTTCCATTTGCAAATTGTGAGATTGAAACATCGTTTTTTGGGGCAAAGCGGAGGAGAGGTTGAGCTATGACGAATTGCGAGAGAGGGACGGATTGCGGAGAGGTTGAGGGCAGAGGAGTCTCTTTTCCAGCGATGAATGGCGATGTTGATGGCAAGAACCAAGTGTCCAAGATATTGTGTGGTGATATTGTCCCACATCGAAAATGGAAGTAGATAAGTAAGTGTTTATATACTTATCTTGGACACTAACAATCAAAAGAAGAATAAATGGGTGAGAAAAAAGGTGTTGAAAATAGGCTTAAGTCCATTGGTCTTGGCCCAATTAATATAATTTTTAAAATAATAATTAAAAAAAAATATTAATAAAAATAATTTTAAAAAAATAATACGAAAAAAATTTTAAAAAGTAAAAAATAAAGATTAAAAAATTAAAAAAATAAATATAAAATTTCATGTGGCAGTCAACTCATATCCAGTCAGCAAGGTCAACACACCACGTCACGGAATCTGCAGCCCATGGATGCATCAGGGTCTTTGTCAATGAAATCTGAGAAAGTTGAGGGGGGCATAAAAAAAATTTCTTAAAGGGGGTAAACCAAAACACGCCTATATGGCAGAGGGTAAACACTATTTAACCCAAAAAAAATTGATTAGTCTGGAGGTAACTAAGTTTCTGTGTTTGATTCCTTCTAGTAACAATTTTTTTTTATATTTTAAAATCTTAATTATTTAAGATAATATTGAAATTAAAAGAAAAGTCAATTTAATTTTCTAAGGAATTATATATGATCTTTTTATTTTTGGAGATTAATTTAGGTTCGATAGTTTTTATTGGGGACCAAAATTTTAATTTGTATGTACCAACAATCAATATTTATTACATTGTCAATCAATAATAAACTCTAAATAATTAGAAACGTTTGTTTTTTAATTTAATCACACAAATGATTGGTTTAACAACATTCAAGTATTTAATAAAGGAATTTAATCATTGATTTTAGTCTGTAAATGAAAATCATTTCAATCCAATATAGTACTACTAATATGTCTGTCATTGCATTTATTTAATATATGAGACACATATTTTAAACTGTTATAATACTATAACACCTCGATAAAAAACCTATATCGTCAACCTACATTAACAAAACCGAGCTTTTAGCGGCTTCATAAAACCTTCTTGCAGTCAAAGGAATTTACCATGAACTGGGAGTAGCTACCTTGGCTGAATAACTATAATTTCCTCCTCTCCCTCTTCCTCCATTTCTTCTTCTGCGATTCATCTTATAATCATTATTACAATGCTGATATGCATGGCTCTTCTCTCCCCTTCTGTTATATCCTCCCCAATCTATGCTCCTGCCATTTCTTGCTTGATACTTATTTTGCAAATCAGTAACATAGTGCTCTTGTGGAATCCACCTTTGAGAATCATTCTGTTCCCAAGAGTTGGTGTCAATATTTTCATGCTTGCTTGATCCCCATCCCTCGGCAGCAAAATTTGGTTCCTGAGGCTTTGTTACTTCTTCGTCTTCATCCCCCCATCCAGTAGGTGTGATTTCCCATCCATGATCGAGAGGATTGTCCACAATCTCCGTTTCCTGCTGGCTCTTTTCCTTCATTTTACGTCTGGCCTCTATTTCTCTCACAACAAGAAAATCTGTGGTTTGCTATGACAGAAACACTAGTTAATTTGTAGCTAATCTCTATCAAAAAGAATTAGATAGAGATTTGTTACGGATTAGCTACAATATATATCGTAGCATAGATTGGGTGGCTAATCATCTTGACCAAAATTTTCTAGCAAATCTCAAACTAAAAACAAAGATTGAGATTTGTACAACTAGCCATTTCAATAAGCAAGAGAAAACAGGATGATGGGATGCGTTGGACACAAAGACAGAAGTAGTTCTCTGAGGTTTATTTAGATTTGTACAGCTCGGTATTTATAGGAAGATGTTCTTACTTTTGTTTTTTGTTTTTGGAAATCTTATTACTTTTTGGTTCTAAATAGAAATTGATTTTAATTAATAAGATTTCCTAAAATCAGATTCTTAGATTTGTAAAGTAATGAATGTATTTATGAGATTTTAAAAACAAATGCATGTATATGAATTTCTTTATGTTTATTCTATATCAATCATTTTACCTAAAAAAGAAATTCTATATCAATCAATTAATCCCATCGCTTCACATACTTTCTTTATATTTTTTTTTTATAAGCAAACTTGTATTAAAAAGGAGAAAAGAGGAATTCTCCAACCTAATACAAAAAGATAAACAAATCGAACGAGCATACCAATCTTCCCAGCTAGCTACGAAAAAAGCATTGATTCCCCATGCATGGCATGGAAGCCCATAACAACTAACCCAAATGAATCTATCAGTGTCAACATCTTCTGGTTTCCAAGGTTTAACGTCACTAAACAACTTATCAATCCAAACCCTAGCTTCTTGAATAAAAAGTCCTATATCTCCATCCAAAACATCTTCTAACTGACACAAATTAGGTCCAATAGGGGTTGCTCTAACGTTGAAGTACCCTTCTTCATTAAGCGCATGTTGGATATTTGACAGAATACCATCATCAAGCCATACACCAGTATAAGCTTTCTCAAAACTAACAATATCCTCCTTGTCCACTTTGAGATGGATAGGGTTATGGATGGTAACCTTTCTAGCCTCCCTCCCGGTGTCATTAATAACATCATGATTGCTCCTCTTCTCAAATACATTCGTAGACTGCGCAACCGTTTGAGCGAAAGACTTACCAGGGATAGTACCTTTCTCAACTCCCTTCTGCTAAAACTAGAATTTTCAAGGTTGTTACCAAGAGTTCTCTTCTTTTGGCCCGAAACAACAAACACTTCATGATTAAATCTTGGAATGTTAGCAAACAACTTTTTTCCTTGAAGCTGGACATTATCAAGTTTCACTGCCATAATACGGGCATCATAGATCTTCCTGAACTTAGCAAATCCAAACCTCTTCCCTCTTATATTCCTCTTAGCAAGTATGACCACTTCCGAAATCAAACTGTATGCTCTGAACACTTCAAACATATCTCTAGCCTCCATGTTGTCAGGGAATTCTGTGAAATAGAAGGATGTAATGGATTCTCCCATGAAATGTTAGTTGAAATAAATATTTATCTGTGTGTTATTTGAAATATGTAAATAGAAAAATAGTTATTCTGAATATTAAGATAAGTATTCATCCTTAGAAATATTACACAAATTCAAATTAATAAAATGATTAAAAATATTAAAAATTTAAAATATACACAAATTTAATAAAATTAATAAAACATAAACGAAGTAATCCTTATGCAAAAAGCAAAAGTTACTTGGCTCAAGTTGGGAGATGGGAACAATGCTTACTTTCATGCAACTGTTAAAGAGAAAAATAAGCAAAAAGGGATGTATAGCTTAAGGGCTTTAGATGGGGAGCATCTTAGCAGTCAAGATGATATAGAAAGAGAAATCTTAAACTTCTACAATGAATTGGTAGGAACTAAAGGTACTGATATGAAAGGGATTGACATAACTAGGGTGAGGAGTGGTAAAATGCTGTCCAGAGAATTGACTCATCAGCTCATAAGGCCTTTTAGTATGGAGGAGATTTGGAGTGCTTTGAACCAAATTGGGGAGAACAAAGCTCCAGGTTGTCGCGGTGAAAATTGGATACCATAGTTATTTGTTAACTAGGATCACATTTTTAATGTCACCACCGTCTTTGATTTTATCCAAGGGAAGGGATAAAGACCGAATACCCACAATGCAATGCAAATGCACTAAGATTCTAAGTTCGGGGGTTGGTTATACCTAGGGAAGGTGCTAGCATCCTAGATATCTGTAGTACTCTACAGGAACCTCTTGATTTTATTTTATGTTATCTGTTATTTGTTTTGCTAAAGGTTTAAGGGTAGATGATTTATTATTTTTTTCCTAAGTGTGCTCGACAAGATATCGCATCTTGTGCCTACATATCCTGTCAGGAGGGAATCAGAGCACTTGTAGTTCCTTATTAAGGATACTAAAATTGTTTAAAGGTTTAGGAGAAAAGATGAGTCATCATCTTAAGAAAACCACCACAGTTTTTGAAAATTGTTTGGATTTTGTGGGGTATGGGATTGTATGTCCCTTCTTTGAGATGATTAACATCTAATTCTCTTGTGTGGAGAATTAGGTGGGCTAAAGTTTGATTTAAAAAATCAAAATTAAGGGGGGGACTAACCTAAGAAATCTATCCTAAGTTATCTAATAGTCTTATCTTAAGGATATCGATTATGATGCAAATGATATGCACCATGCACAATAACGTGGTTATTATGCATGGAATTTTCCCTTGGATATTAATGCGATTAAATTATTGTTATTTAGGCGAGGGTGCTAGCAAAGTGATGCTAGACTTGTGTCCAATGATCGGTAGGTCGAATGCGATGCCCTAAGGCGATCGACTTATATGGGTAGAAAATTGGCTCGACGTTGGATCGAGGATTTTTAGTTTTTGAAAAGGGTTTGAGGCAGAAATATAAATCAAATAAGAACATGCAGGCAAAATAAGGCATAACAACAAAACGTCCTCACACGTATGACTAAGTGCGGTAAGAGGTTTCTAATGGGAAACAAATTATTAAGAAAAGTTTGATTTTAGATTTTATTTTTATTTTATTATGTTAGAGATTATTATTATAATTTTTGAGGAAGGTTAGAGAAAATTATAAAATTTTAAAATAAAAAGGATTCTTTTTATTATTTAAATCTTAGAAAAAAAAAGAGTTTTAGATAGAAAAATATTTAGTGTTAGCATATTCTTGAAAGTCTTATGTTATTCTAATTTTTAGTTAGAAATTATTAAAAGGGTTTTAATTTTAATATTTATTATGAAAAAAAGTTTTAAATTAACTATTATAAAAGGTTTAATTATTATTATAAAAAAAAGTTTTAATTTTTGTTGTGAAAAAGATTTTGAATTGATTATGATAAAAAGTATTATTGTAAAAAGGGTTTAGATTGATTATTATATATAAAAAAAAGGTTTAAATTAAATATTAAAAGTTTTAAATATTATTATAAAAAATATCCAGATTAATTATTACGAAAAGGTTTAAATTAATTATTTAAAAGGTTTTAAATTTTAATCATTATTGTAAAAGAGAAGGTTTTAAATTATTAATATAGAAGAAACAGTTTTTAAAAAAAAAAATTCTTAATTTTAATTATGAAAAGATTTTTTAATTTTAATTATAAAAGAGGTTTTTTGTGGTTATAAAAAAAGTTTTAATAAAAGGTTTGTAAAAAAGTAAAAAAACGAAAAGACGAAAAAACAAGGAACTGAGAGCATTCCAACGTCACTCCCTCTCGTCTCTCAAAACCTTTCTCGCTCTCAAAATCTCTCGCTCGCCAAAATCTCTCACTCGCCATTCCCACGTTTGATCTCTCTCACCTCTCTCGATTCCTCTCGAAATCAAACAAACAATCACAAACCCTAACCCCAACAATCCCGTACCCCAGTCCATTATGATTTTGATTACAGGTTACAATGATTTAGGGCAACAAAAAAATAGAAAAGAAAAGATCGCCGGCGGTTGAAGATGAAGGGACATGATCGAGACCCCCAAGCTCTCCGTTTACAGATGAGTCTCTTATCTTCTCCTCCTTATGCGCCTTTGTGCTTCTCCGTGAGTTCCTTCTGCTTTTTGTGTGAGGTTTCGAGATTTTGGTTGTGATGTGGACCTCTGGAAATTGACTGTTTATTTGTGTAATGAATGTTTTTTTTGGACTGATGTATGGTTTCGTTGAAAGGTTCTGGTAGTCTTTTGATGAATGTTTATGACTGGTTTTATGAATTTGGTCGAATCGCCGGTTATGTATTGATTTGGTTTATGTTATTTTTTTGAAATCTTGTATGTTTCTGGGTGTGGTTTTGGCTTGATGAATTTGGCCGTACGAGATGTGTTTTTTTTTGTGAATGCTTGTGCGACACTTTTGTCGAATTCTTTTCTGTAAAAAAAATGTCTCCCCACTTTATGCGTGTGATTTCAACCTTTTTATAGACCCAACTCATATTATCTCCCTGATTTGTGAATTTAAGAGGTAGGATTTGTTGTCGGTTTTCGGTTTTAGAAAGAAATAAAAGTTGCCCTGAAAATGTGATCCTTGCAATGAAAGCTCTTGATTCCTTGCCTTCTGAATATTGTTCAAGACTTACCTTTTCAGTTGGGACATGTTGGGCATTGTTATGGAAACTATTTGAATCGTGTTTGGAATTTGTTTTGGAAGGTAGGCTAAATTTGGATCATGCTTTTTGGCATTTCTGATTTTCCTCCCAAATTCATGCTAACGTGTTTAAACATGTTAGGAGCGATGATTGTGGTCTTCAAGTCTGGTGTGATTATGCTCTTGGAGATAAACAATATGTACATCCTCGTGATGCTTGCGTGAAATATTGGTGATGTTTTTGGTTCAAACCAGTCTCAAACCACATATGGCCCTCAAAGTTAGACTTTAAATCCTCAAACAAAGCTAAGTTTTACATCTTTGTATCAACCCTTGTGTTCTTTGATTTTTCTAATTCGAAGTAACTTGTACTTCCCTCTTCTAAATCAGCTGCAGCAGCCTGAATAATTGGCGTGTAATCTGTGAATTTCGATACGAGATGGAGGTTTTTTTAGTTCACAATCAACTCGGGTAAGCTTGACATTTGCTTGGTTAATTTGATGCAATTTGGTTTTGATTTCCCTCTAAATGAATTTAGAAATGATTTCAAAAGGCTTTGGTTCTCACAGTTGGTTTCAACGTATCAGGTTCTTATATTGGTTTGTCGGGTTTTCACAGGTTTGGATTTGGTTTCCATCTGCTGCCACGATTATTTTCTGTTTATAATTTGGTAACATTTTGGGAATAAAATGCTGCTGGAATGTCTTGGAATCAATGCAGGATCTCTTGACGACAGGTTGGAATAGCTCAATCATTCACTAAGACCGCCGACGAGTAAAGCAAGTGTCTAAGATGAAACCGAGTCACGATTGTGGTTAAGAGAATATTCAAGCTGCGCATTTCTTCTCGCACACTCCAAGATAGTTTTACCGGCGGTGATGAAGTATCTTGCCATGGATGCGGCAGATATGAGGCGTTATGTTCTGAGTCCTGGCTTTTTATAACTTAGTGACGGCAATTGTGAAGGGCATCAAAGGGAGAGTAACATCCAAGAAAATGGAAATGGTGTCTTGTGAATATCAGAGCTATCGATGACGGGATTGTCCGTAACAACTGTGACTCAAATTGCAAAGGTTTCCTTCTTTGATTCTATACAAACCTGATTTTATTTGCTTCAAGTATGTATCGGTAATTGTTGTTAGAATAACGTAGCGCGAAAGCATTCTGAGATCCTGAATCTCTTTTACTGTGATGATGCAGGGATGGATTATTAAAAGTGTGCAAACGCCTGCTGCCATTACAAGACAACATCGCTTGCTTTTAAGCGTATCTTCAATCATGTTTTAAGTACTGCCAAAGCATCTCCCCTTTATTAAGGAAATGTTCCAGCATTTCTCGTTGATAAACAGTGGACTTTGTAGTGAACTTGTAAATAGTCAATGAATTTTACTGTACGCCTTATGTTTTATCCTAGCCCTTTACATTTCATACCAAATTTCAAATATTAGGATGAAGAGAACCCATTGCGTGAATAATTAAACTTGCAACCCAAATACTCCAATGTCTCCTCATGATTAGTCGTGATATGCTCCACGTATGGGTGCATGGGAATAATAAAAGCTTGCTGTTGGAATTTCAGTGGTTTGCAAAACTATTGTATGTAAAAAGAAATTGGCCTGTAATACAAATCTAATCATCAACAGTACACTTCACTACAAAGGCTAGCAACGCATCCATAAATTTGAACCACGCCTCAGAGTATGATCTTGTGCCGCAACTGCCGTGACAGTTAGCCATAAACCAACAATCCATCGTACAACTTATAACCACAAGGAGAGTTTCACAAATTTGAAGGATCTTTCACAAATGTTCAACTTTGAGACTTGATCTTTTGAAACCTAGACCTGATTGTCTTTCGAATCTCAATACTTCAAAGCATATTGCGCATGGATCACCAATCCAAATTCTTTCCTTAAAGTAATGATTCCACTAAAATCTTTCTTGGATTAATCTTTATTTTTGATACTCGCACAATCGGAGGAAGGTTTTGGTTGATGACGAACTTGACATACAACCCAATAAGATATTACCTATGACGTCACTTGCCACGAAACTAATAACTAGTCCTCAAACGACTGTGCTCCCCATCAATGGAAGGAGAACCTTGATCATATACTGAAATCTCTGGTAGACAACCCTAAGACTCTCTAAATTAGAACAGATAATCACGTTTCAAAGTACTTGGCTGTGAGGAATTGTATTTAAAAGTATCGCACCTGCACAAACTAGTTAGCCATAATAAACACGCACACACAGACTACATGACATAAAGATACAAAAGAAAAGGGATCTTAGGGTCAAAAATTAGGGTGTGACAGATGCCCCTATTTAAGTTTCTCCAATTCGGAGGTAGGAAGATTGAAATCTTCGTCTCGACGAGATAGGAGAGACTTAAATACAAACATGCGCAAATTTTTGGCCCTAAGATACCGCCAAATGCACATGATATGATATGAAATGATATGAAATGCAAGACAAAGATCCTGTGAGGAATAATGTCACAGGGGATAACTGACGACGACTCAGCAAGACAAGACTCCACGGGGAAAGATCTACTAAACTAGGGGAAAAAGACTATCAACTGACAATCACAATGTGTCCTAAGCGGGGTGATGAACCAAAATAAGCTTCCAATGGTCAAAATATGATTCAGTTTCTTATTTAATTAGATGTTGCAACGTCTTGAAATAAAATGCTATGAGGTTGTCTGCCTCGAGCCAAAATCTTGAAATACATACCACGAGGTTGTCTGCCTCGAGCCAAAATCCACTTGAAAAGGGTAAAAATAAACTTCCCCTCGTCTCAGGTCATAAGCCACAGACTGGTCTCAGTTTCTTCTTTAATCAAGCATTTCACTTGAAAAGGGTAAAAATAAACCTCCCCTTGTCTCGGGTCATAAGCCACAGACTGGTCTCAGTTTCTTCTTTGGGGATAGAATATCTACTACCGATTTACTGGGTAGTTCACAAAGAAAGACCACTTGCTACCGGTTTACTGGGTAGTTCACAAAGAAAGAGATTGTTTGCTACCGATTTACTGGGTAGTCTATAAAGAGAATATTACTTGCTACCGGTTTATTGGGTAGAAAAATATTACATGCTACCGATTTATTGGGTAGAAAAAAATATTACTGGCTACCGATTTATTGGGTAGAAAAGATTTCCTGCTACCGATTTACTGGGTAGTCAGATTGTCTGCTACCGATTTACTGGGTAGGAAAATATTATTCGCTACCGATTTACTGGGTAGTCCACGATGAAAATATTACCTGCTACCGATTTACTAGGTAGTCGGCAAAGAAAATTCTACTACCGATTTATTGGGTAGGAAAATATTATTTGCTACCGATTTACTGGGTAGAATATTACTTGCTACCGATTTACTGGGTAGTTAGCAAAGAAAATATCATCTGCTACCGATTTACTAGGTAGTCAGCGAAAAAGATTATCTGCTACCGATTTATTGGGTAGTCCATAAAGAAAAGATTATCTCCAGGGGATAGACAAACTGCCTTGAGGTGACTGCCATTTGTCATCAGACTAGGAAACTTGATAAACATACTGCTCAAATAAAGAGCGACCACTTGTTGTCTGGGTGTAACTCCCTTAAAATGTTGTGATAATACTGCTGGTGAAATAATTTTGTCTTCCATATAGATCTTCAAATAAACTCTTCCTGGGGAGACAATGAGCAAAATAAATGCACGCTCGTTCCGAATTCAACATCTCAGAGATGTCCAAAACCTGTGATTGTTAGGGACCAAAGTTCGATCCAGGGAATAACTGGAAAGAAACGGTCAAACAAGACTCCATCCATTGAGGATTGAACTCAACGGGTTTATCTTTATCCACAAATGGAAAAGAAGACTGAAGCAACCATCTTCCACGAGGATCGAACTCAGTGGGGAATTAGAAAGGATGCACTCTTTCTGCCTAGGGCAGACGACTTTACTTGGAGGGAGCAGACAAAACCCAGTCACTTGGGGATAAGCACAACCAAAGTGATAGAACAAACAAACAAACACAAAGATGTGAGATGTAAAATGCGCACATGCCATGAATCTATATGAAAGAATCTTATGTTATGCTTTTGCTTATGCTGACAAAACAACAACAAGAAGCAAACTAGAGACGAAAAAAAAACAATCATCTCGATACAGATACTCGGCCAATCTTTGCAATATAAGAAGCATCACTGGGGATGAATGGAAAGCCATATATGAGATCCCAGTCCTACTTCAAGGCTTTAAACTTCTCTGGGGAAAATAAAGCACTCCACTTGGGGATGAACATCGTAACTTCACTTAGGATTGTCAAGATAAACCTTGTGATTCCGTTGGGGATGAGAAGATTCACTGGGAACGAATCAAACTCATGATCGAAAAGATTCCATGGGGGATAAAATAAATATCCGCTGCGAACATGAAGTAGTCTGAATGAAGGTTGCAAATGGATAAAATAAATATCCACTTCATCGGGGAAGCTTGGATCAGTAGTAGTTGAAAATATCAGCTATAAAACTTCGACAGGATAAAATAAACATCCGCCTTTCTTGGAGAAGATCAAGGTAGTGAGAAAATCCAATGAGGAGTGAAATAAACACTCGCTTCGCTAGGGAAGGTTGAAACCGAAGAAGTTCACTGAGGATTCTTAGGTTGCTGACTGGAGAAACATTGCATCAAACGTGCCATAACTTCTTGAAGTAGAGGTTTACCGGGGAATAGTTGCGGCTACCTAGAGCAAAGTCTTGTTGGGGAGTCGTCACGTTACTTGGGATAGATACTCTTTGAGACATGGACTACGGAGACTGTTGTGAGACTGATGTAACTCTGTATTAATGAACCACATGGTAGTCGCCATTTTGAACAACAATTGCTGTGAATGGATAAACAGTAATCTTAGGTTCTCAAATGTCCCAAATCACTTGGTTTATGAGAAGAAGTGATCTAAAGAGGATTTTACATAAAACATGGCATTCAATGGTTCCAATGTTTTCAAACTCTTAGAGAGATTCGTCGAATCTCGACATAACTGGCTCGGATTGACGGTATTCTGAGTCTTCAAAACTTGGAGAGATTTATCAAATCTTGACGTAACTGCCCAAACTGACGGTGTTCTGAATCTTCAAACTTGGAGAGATTTATCAAATCTCGACGTAACTGCCCCAGATTGACGGTATTCTGAGTCTTCAAACTTGCCCCTTGGGGTGAGACAATGAAAGAAATAGCTGGGAAACAACTTGCCCCTGCCCACCAAAGTCTTCAGGTATCGTGCCCCTGGGTATAGTCGTCCTTTTGGAATGATTCACCATTTACTCGTCAGAGTTATCTCATTGTTGATGCTCGTATGCTAGCTTCTATGATGTCAAGCAGTGTTAGCAAGCGGAAAAATGTTAATTCTGAAATTGATAATGCAACGCATGTTTGTCTTGAAGTTTTTTTATTTAAAATTTTGGTGGTTAAATTACCGATTTTATAATGCCAACACGAATTTGAGCATAGCTCATGGGAGTCAGGAAACGATATCTCAATGAGTATGCTTTTGAAATAAACCTTACTTCAATTAGGACTTTTAAGAGTTGTATTATGGATTGGTTTACGATTTAAGAAACAAGGGATATAAGGCTCAAAGTTTGTTCATGCCCACCCAATCTTCGTGATGTTTTACTCCATTTTTTTTGAAAATTACCCTGCCCCAGGTTAAAATGAGGGTTTTTTTTATTTGGAAGAAAGAAAACTCCCACTTCAAAGGCTCAAAAAGGTTAACAAGGGTTGATCACCTTATATCTCCAGTGTTTAGGATTTTGAAACAATGCCTTATATCACTAGCAGAGTTTTATTCAAAAGCATACAACAAGAGATATTCCGTTTGATTTCGTCATCCTCCTTCTAATTCTTTGCCAAAGCAAGAGACTGGGTAACATTGGCATTATAGCATTTTAAAAATGAGTGAAACGAATGGATTTCTTCATGACAAACATGTTTATTGCATTAATTATTCAAAATTAAACGAGTTCTTACACGCAAAATAAACGCATTAACGAACGTAGAAAATTAACATATGAAAATAGCAAATAAGCTTAAAATATGGCCAGACATAGCCTGGAGAAAACCGTCATCTGTATCAATCCACCATGTGCAAGGAGGGGATTGCTTCTTGTTCAAGTAAGAGATGGATCTCAACTTGGGGTTCGCATAATTCGAAAGACAAGACTCCCTTCTGAACCATCTCTTTCACTTTCTTCTTCAAAACATGACATTCCTCGATGTCATGGCCGGGTGCCCCTTGATGGAAGGCACAGAAGGCATCAGCTTTGAAATAACTCCCAAGGGTCACCGGGATGGATAGTGGAGTTTCCTTCTTGATTAAACCATATTGTAAGAGGGTAGGGAACAAATTAGCGTAGAGCACAGGGATATCCAAAAATTCACCACTTCGTTCAACTGGCTGGTGGGCTGAGGAGGTGTTGCACCCCAAAATTTGCTCTCCTTACTTTATTACTAACTGGCTTATGTTGCATTGCATTTTGCATTATCATGTGTGCATATCATTGGTTCTTAGCATGGGGTCAAGGTGCCTGAGGCAGTGCTTCAGAGGGTCAAGCAAGAGTCCTGGTATTTTCCAAGAGAGCTCAGGTGGATCATCCTTTCCTAACCAGTGCATAGATTAGGATTTTGAGATTCTTGGGTTTATTGCTTCAATAGGCAAGCTCCTTGGGTTTTTATCATCATCAAATGGCATATATTATCTTTGTTGGAGAGGATACACATCATATTCAGAGGAATTTGGATTTGGAGACTGTGTTATTTCCTCCTAGACTGAGGGTACCACAATTAGGGTTTGCTATAAAGTTAGTCTATTTCTGATTTTTTGGGCAAGACTTGATTCCATGGTACTCCTTGGGTCCCTAAGTACCTAGGTATGGGAGGTTGTCCATCAGTTTGTTTCAGGGGAAGTTCAATTGGCCAATGGATTGAAAATCAGTTGAATTGGATAAAAATCAACAGTGAGAGGAGAAGTCAACTGTGGAATTTTGAGGTTCTCTCCAAGGTTTCAAGGTCTCACATCCTCATATGGTCTTCAAGGGTCAAGCTTCATACATATTTATCAGAAATCAGGAGTTGGTGCAAAGTTTCTAAATTTGGAAAGTGACCTATAATGAAAAGTTTCCATTTTTGGCAAGTGTCTACACTGCATTCAACTTGACTTTTCATCATCAATAAAGCTTCAAATGAATTTCTGTCCAACATTAAAGTTGAAGATCTTTTTCTCCTCTTTCGAACAAGTACTAGTGTGTCTCCATATCATTTGTGAAGCTCCAGTTATGGTCCAAAGAAGGCAAGGTGGTTTTTAGGGTTTCATTTTCACAACTTCTAGGTTTTGGGACATATGGACCTATGATTAATTCCATTGCTTCAAGACATGTTCCTACATCCAAAAACAATTCCTAAGAAGCATTTTTGGCTTTTTAATCAAGTGATTCCATGGTTTATTCTTCACTTATTTTTTATTATTCAAAAAAGCCAAGTCATTAAAAAACTCATGAATCATTTGTTTTCAAGGCCCAATTTAAATATGGTGTGATTAGCAATCCAAATGAAGGTGATCCATCAAATAATTCTCAAGTATCCATGCAAGGAGAAAGGTATAATTCACATTATGCAGTTTTCCAAAATTATTCAAAAATCATTAAACAATGGATTACCCAAGCCCAATTCCTCATCAGAAGAAAACCCTAGCCTATTTAAACTTATCCATGCACTGGTTAGGGTTCATACACGTGATATTTTGGAGAACAGCAACTTGTACTCTAAAGCTTTCTTTCCTTGGATCTCACGAATTACAAAGAGTTTCTTCAAAGTTCTTCCACAAACCTTCTCTTGGAGATCTCTAGAACACAACTCAACCACCATTTGCAGCCAAAAGCAAGGATTGGAGCTGTGCCATCTCAGGTTGATGAATTTTTCGTGCTCCTAAAACTCTCTTTTTTTATGTCCATATTGACGTGTGATGATTGCTGATCATGCTGATGTATTTGGTTTTGAATTTGGACGTGTGGTTTGCTTGGAATGTTGATTTAAAGTTTTGAACCCTAAGCATATTTCCTTCGATTCTCTTTATCCATACGTCGTTTGTGTTTTTTGATTGAATATTTGAATTCCTGACGATTTTCTGGGTCGGATAGTGTACCCCCTTACGTTTTTTGGTGTTGTTTTGATCGCAGGTGGCCGGAGAAGGTGGCGGAGCCTTAGCTCCGGCGGTGGTGGCCGGCGAACCAGTCCGGCGAGGGTTTGAATGGGGAAGATGACTTCCCAGCCGTCCGATCCATGAATCCAACGGTCACGATGCTGCCACATGTTTTTGTTTTATTTTTTTTTTTCTGATTTTAATTTTGTAATTGTGTGTTTATTATCCTACAATAACTACCATGCTCCTCCAATTATATGTTTTTATTTGGCCTACTTTTGTTTTCGTTGACTGATCACGAACCGTCTGATGGATCAAATGGCTACAATGCTGCCAGCAAATTAAAAACGCACGCGCCTTGCACGTGGTGGGCACACAGTAGTATCCGTCTTATTTTTGTTTTTTTCTGATCAATCAGTGGGCTGGGTTGCAATACGCACCCCCACTCTTCAGCCCAATTCCTTGTCCAACGTATTTTTTTTACTTAACGCACCCCCAACCCGTTTTATTTCTCTTTTATTTTATTTAATTTAACATTTTCATTCTTAATTATTTAAAAATAGTAAATTGCATTTAAAAATTCCTATAAAATTCACTCATCATTTTTGTTATTTTTATAAAATTTTCACTAATTTTAGTTTTATTTTTATTTTATTTTCATCATCCTAATTAATTATTTTCTTAATTTCCTTTTTGCATTACACATCTCATGCATACTTAAATTTCTTTATTTTATTTCTCTGCCTCTGTAAAATATTTTTGATCCGTTCCTTTTGAATTCATTCATTAACATTCTAAAGTGCATAAAAATATTTTTCTTTCATTTTTAAATTTATTCCATATTGCATTTAGGTCCTTCCATTTGGCACACTAAACCTTACTTCCCACCTGAATTTTGTAAGATTAATTGAATGACTAACACTTTAAATTTTTGTAGGGATTTTTGGTATGTTGCTTGTCTCTGGTAGAGGGACCTTGAAATTTAATTTGGGAATTTTAGGAGTTATTTCTCTATTTATTTAATTGTTTTCACTTGAGATCTGCTTATATGTGTATTTCTGACCACATCTGATTATCTGTTTGAAAAGGCACTTGTGCCATTTGCTTTGGGGTTGCTTCTTTGATCTTTGAGTTCATGTTTGGATTGTAATTACTATTGTATGCCATTGTTTGATTTTCATTCACCTCATTTCTCTTACTTATGTTTGTTTCTCACTAATCTTTTATGCAGGGACTAAGGTAAGTTCTTTAAGGGTGGAAAAGTATCCCTCTTCACCTTTGTTCTTTCTTTTCTCATCTTCTTACTTTAGGATTTAGGTCGTCGTCAAACCTCACTAACCGTAGGTCACCCATGCATGATGACTTTAGGATTCATAGTCCCCCTTTAGAGTTACCTTTGTGTCTTCTCTCTTCTCATCTCAAATTTCTTTAAAACACTTAATAAGAATAAGGTGTATTGCGCACGAGCCTTAAGTATGGGGAATGAGAAATGAGGGGCTTCCTCTCATCTTTCTAGAGTGCTTAGCGATCGTCCTGTCTTGGGACGATGCGTTAAGTATTCGCCCCTGTGCCCTAGACTTTGGTGCAATGCAACTTAGGAACTAACTTAAGCCACTTCTGTCCTAAAAAAACACCAACCAACTTCAAAACTTTTTGTCCTTCGGGACCTTCAACTTAAAGGCTACTTTCAAAAAAGGCACGTTACCTTCCGTCTGAGTCGCAAACAGGCATCGACCCTAACTGCCGGACGCGGACTTAACGTCGCTCATAAAAAACACAAAAAGAACTTGGTCCGAACTACGTTGACTCTGAATTCCCCATTGCACAAGGGGGTACGTAGGCCTAGGACGTCGACGTCCTACCGAGTCTGTCTTTGTTTTTCCCCTCCCAGTTTTAGTACAGCCCTAGATGATAGGATAACTCACCCTTAGAATAGACAACAAGCGTGGATCTCATCGAGTACGATGGACGCGCGGGGTGCTAGCACCTTCCCCTCGCGTAACCGACTCCCGAACCCAGGTTATGGTTGCGATGACCATTCCTTTCCCCCTTCCTAAGGTTTATGCGGTGTTCCCTTTCCCTCTCTTGGGATAAATTTACACGGCTGGCGACTCTGTTTTTCCGCGCCACTCTCGCGTTTGTACCTGGATGAAAATCTTGGGAGCGACAGCTGGCGACTCTGCTGGGGACTCTGGTTGACCTATGTTGGTCCATCCCTAAGCGAGTCAATCCTAGTGCTTGCCTGTCTTTGTTCTCTTTGGGTGTTTTGTTTTTGTTTTGCTTTATGTGTTGTATTTTATTTTTATTTTTACCGCATTTTCTGCATTTCATTTTTTTATTACTGTCATGCTGCTGTGCTGTGCTGGCTGTCTTTGTTTTGCAGGTTGGGTGGGTCTGAGAGATAAGCCCAATACCAAGGCTTGAGAATACCCTAGGACTAGAGTGAAAAGTAGTGGGACCTACGTGCCCGTTTGGTACGTTTGTGTGTTCACGAAATTCACAACCAGACGAGGCTATCTTGGGACGCATTCTAACGTGTGTGTCTTGCACATGTTTGAGTGTTGATCTAGAGAGCTGTCGACTCTGGTGACCGATCATTGAGGACCTTAGTGGAAGCATCCCTCTTTAGTGGTGATAGTGGCAGACCACATCCTGTGGCAAACCCATTCGCACCCGAGGGCCCGCTTTGGAACTTACATAGGATGGCCCCTATGTTTCGAAGAGAATCAGTGGAGGCACTCCTCGATTGACTTTAGTACTGTACCCCGAGGGATGAATGTACTATTGTTTCTCGACCTCAGTGCCAAAGCTGAGGACCTTCCACTTTGGAGAATCAGTTGAGTCCTCCTCGATTGATGATGATGCCAAACCAGAAATGGTGAACGTATCATCATTTCTCGACCTGAGAGCCCGGGATACTGAACATCCTAGTACCCACATGTGAGAGGGGATGGGCGTTTGCAGGTTTGCAGGTAACCGAGACCTTCAACCTACCTTGTTTTTCGAATTTCACATCAATGTCTGATTATTTGAGTTCCTCAGTGGTTCAGAATTCTGGTTTTCTGGGTTGTGGTTCTCGTTCAGCTAACAGCACAGCACATCCAGCAGTGTGCCTTGACCCCATGTGTGCATTTGCATCATCATTTTGTATCCTAACATGTTTATTCATTTGCAGGGTTGCATCCTAACCTTGATTCTGGTTTCTAAAGACTATCGAGGATGAGTACTGAGAAGAAAAAGAATATCATAGGATACAAGTTCCCGTCACTTATTCTGGATCATGTTCACAAAGTTGTTTCTATGGCAGAACCTGGGGAATTGGCACTTGTGGACTTTGATGACATGCCTAGTTCTCTTTCTCTCTATTGTGTTAGGATCACCACCAGGCTTGTTGGTTGGGATCCATGATTATTGTGTTCAGACTTATTATCTCGAGTTGTGATCGTTGACATCTGGTTTTCCTCTGGTCTTCTTAATATATGAGCAGAAGTTCCGTTCTATCTTGTTATTAAACTGGAATCAAGGGGTGGATCGCCCTGCTAATATTCAAACATGTTCATTTGCATTTGCATATTCATTGTGCATAATCATTTTGCATGGCAGGCGTTTATCTCTGGTACTCTTATCTTGTTCTAAATCTCAGAATTGCAGATCGGCACATTCACCGGTATCCTACTAGACAGAATCAGAAGAGACTCATGGATCAGCTACAGAATGAGATCATTGAGATGCGGACTCGCATAAACCAATTCATGGAATTAATGCAAGGGGTTGCTCAGGGACAAGAACAGTTGAGAACTCTCGTTCAGCCACTGATTGCGAGGGTTGATGATGACGGTGTCCTTCATGGAGGACTTCAGACTGGTGTTACTGGTAATGGTCAGAATGGTCCTACTGGCGGAGGTGTTCCCGTTTCTGGTGTTGTGATTCCTCCGGGCGGAGCTGAAAATGCTGGGGGGGTGGTACTGGTACTGGCGTAGTTCAGGGTCGTCAGTATGATGATGTTCAGGATGATGTATTTTCTCTGCCAGGTGGGGATGCTGGTCCCCAAACTGACCAGGATCAGAGGATCCGGTTGATTGAGGAACAGCTAAGGGGTGTTGTGAATCTGGATTCTGTGGGAATGGATCTAGAAGATTTGGGGCTGGTTCCAGGCGTTGTTATTCCGCATAAGTTTCAGACTCCCACTTTCGAGAAGTATAATGGTATGACTTGTCCGAGGACCCATGTGAGGGCATATGCAAGCAAAATGGTTACGCATGCGAAGAATGAAAAGCTGATGATGCACTGCTTCCAGGATAGCCTATCTGGGGCATCCTTGGAGTGGTACATGCAACTGGAAAGGAAGGATGTGCGTAGTTGGAGGGATCTGGCAGGGGCATTTATCAGACATTACCAATATAACAATGATATGGCTCATAACAGAACACAGCTGCAGAATCTGTCACAGAAGAACAATGAGAGTTTCAAGGAGTACGCTCAGAGGTGGCGTGAACTGGCAGCTAGGGTTCAGCCTCCCATGTTGGAGCATGAGATGATAACTATGTTTATGGCCACCTTGCAGGGTCATTACTTTGAAAAATTGGTACCGTGTATGTCGGGAAAGTTTGCTGATTTGATCTTGGTAGAAGAGATGGTAGAAAGCGGAATTAAGGTAGGAAAGATATCAGGCAGTGATGGGTCCTCATCTGGAGGAAGCAAGAAGCCTTATGCCAGTGGTTATAAGAAGAAGGAGGGAGATACAAACTCTGTGTCATCATATCGTGGTAGAGATGGACCTCGTCAGAACTACAATCAGCAGGTGGCTTCTGTAACCATCCCAGCAGCACCTCAGCAGCCAGAAAATCAGACTCCTCACCGATCACAGCCTCAGAATAAGCAGGACATGCATTTTGACACTCCACCTATGTCTTACTCTCAATTATTCCAGCACTTGTTGAAACTGCAGCTAATTCAGACAAGAACATTGGCTCCACCTACTGGTAATCCCCCTCCCGGCTATGACGCCAACGCCCACTGTGAATTTCATTCTGGGGCACCCGGACACCATACTGAGAACTGTAAAGCTTTTAAGCATAAGGTTCAAGATTTGGTAGATTCCAAAGCCATCAATTTCTCCAATGACGTTCCAAATGTGAATCATAACCCGATGCCGAATCACGGTGGGCCGAAGGTCAATGCTATTATCAAAGACTGTGAAGGCTTGAATTTGATTTCAGATGTGAATGAAATCCAAACTCCCTTGGGTGTGGTGAAGGAAAGACTGTTGAAGGGAGGAGTATTTCCCGGTTGTGATGAAGGTTGTGTAGGGTGTGTGTCGCACCCAGGCGGTTGTGATTCATTAAAAGCAGGTATTCAGAGAATGATCAACGAAGGGGTATTACAGATTGACAAAAGGTATATATCATTTCCAGAAGGAGACTTGGTTGTGCATGTCGACCTCTCATCTGCTTGAAGATTTCAAGGGTCGTCTCAGTCGGCAAGTACGTCCTGACAAGAATCAAGCTTCCTCAGCAATGGCAATCTTCATCTTCTTTACTGCATTTTCATTTGTAGTTTCTTTTCCATTTCTTGTTAAAGCATCGTATGTATGCAAGACTTGTTTGTTTTTTTATGGTGATATTAATGCAATGAGTATGTTTTCCTTGAAGTAATCCATTCGTGTTCACCCTTAAATGTTTATATGCACTGCAATACCAATTTTCTTGTTTAGAACTCTTGAGGGAGGATGACGAAATAAGAACGCAGATTTCTAATGGTACGCTTTTGGATAGAACCCTATTGAGGATGTACATGCATTGTTTCAAACCCCTAAATACTGGAGAGATAAGGGAGATAGACCCTCGTTAACCCCTTCGAGCCTTGGAGTAGGAGTTTCTTTCGTACGAAAAAACCCACGTACTTAACCCAAGGGCAGGGTAGGCGTCAGTTAGTTTGACCGAGCGTTCAAATTTCAAGGAGAGTGTGCATCTGAGGATCCATTACCTTCTTCCCACCAACAAGAGATGCAAAACCACGATGGTCATCCATCAACAACTAAAGAGTGAGGCAGTCACAACCCTGTCAAGCAAGTAGGATAACCAGTGTTACACGCTTTGTTCAAAAGAGGAATATAAAAAGAAAGAAAAGAGAAAAGCCCGCTAAGTCGAAGCAACTTAGGCAAAAGTTAGGGCATCCCGCTGGACTTCAAAATCGAAAAAACTCAAAAGAGCCAGGCAAAAATTAGGGATCAAAAAGGCAAAAGAAAGAAAAGGCGAAAAGCGTTACAAAAGAAAATCCTCTATAAGAACAAACTCGCATGATTACAGACACAAAAAGGGGTGGCTGTCACTCCAAAACCTCCTTAGGTGTCAAACCATTAGTTGCATGGACTCCTTGAAGATCATAAACCTCCGGAGAGATGAGCGTTTATGTCAGATTAACTGAACATAGGACTGGAGAACATCACGGAGAGGGGGTGGGCACCGATAAATTTTGAGCCATAAATCCTTTTTTCTGAAACCGTGAACCAGACCGCATTACAACCCTTAAAAGTCCTAATTGAAACAGGGTTTATTCCGAAAGCGCACTTCACCAGGATAGTGTTCCTGACTCCTACGAGTTGTGCTAATAAGGTTTGTTGGTATTGCATGTGCGCATTATTTTGCCATTCAAAAATCAATGTCGCATCCCAGCAAGTGATTCGTTCACAAGGCTTGGCGACGCATTTTCAATAAAAAATTCAAGGTTAACATGAGTGTTGCATTAGAATTGCCATTCTCATAATAAACATTTTCTGTTTGCATATATGTGCCTAAGCATCAATGCAGCTTACACAGTGAAAGTCAGTCAAGAAGCTTGATCCTGCCAAGTTGGGATGCTTGAAAATTCTGAAGGACAATCATATCACAGGGCATGCTGTCAAGAGACTCAGTGTAGAGTGGGTTCTCCCCAGTAAGTCGTGTTAAGATGTAGCTAATCTGGGGCAGTCACGTCGAGGAAACTCTCCGAAGATCAGTTATTCTAGGGCATTCATTCTAAGAGCAGGGGTAAAGTCACTTCAAAGCTCATATTGGGGCAGGCCACCTCTAGGGCGTGAGAAAACGTCTACTCTTGAAAATGGTTAATTGAAAACACCTCCTCAAGGTTCAAGATGCTGAAGCAGAGTATTGTCAAGTCATTACGATTCCCTTCGAGGTAATGTACGTCATGGATTATGAAGACTGGGGCAGTTATGTCGAGATATGATAAATCTCTCCAAGAGGGCAGTGCGAACGCCCGATCTTCTGTAAAATCCTCTTGAGATGAAAAGTTCAAAGAGCCGCTTACGACCATAAAGACAAGTCAGGTTGCAGGGCAACAACATTGCTCCTCCCCCAGCAGTTGGCTCTCCCCAGCATTGAGATTGCTCCTTCCCCAGCAGGACAAACTTTCCTCAGCAGAACAGACCCTCCACTGCAGGAGACTTGGAAAATATTTTCTCCGGATCAAGACGTTATCTCCCCACAGAATCAGGGTGTTCACCTTCCCCATCCAGTCAGGAAGCGTGCTTTCGCCGACGATGCCATATTCTAATCCCCAGCAAGGTGGGAGTAAAGTCATTCTCCCCATCAACAGGCTGAGGTCAACAGTTTTCCCCAAGCAGGATGGTATTATGGACAGTTTTCCCCAAGAAGGATGGTATTATGGGCTGGCATCCCCCAGCAAGTCCTGAGCCCATCTGTTATTGGCAATCCTCAGTAACAGACTTCCGGTTTCGTTATTGGCATTCATTCTCAACTCCCCCAGCAGAGGAGAAATCTCAGGTTTTAGATGTTACCTTCAGTAAAGGACAGGTGTAGCCCCGGTAGTTCTTTCGGGATTTCATCCCCAGTAGAAGTTATTGATCCAAGGAGTCGATCAGTATGACCCTTCTCAACAGAGTTCCTGGATTTATAGGACAATTTATTTTTGTCATCCCCAGATGAATGGATCTTTCCTCTCCGGCATTTATTTTGCTGGAGGGACCCATCTTGCATATCATAAGCATTTACATTGCATCCTCAAGCGCGTAGCATTTCCATGTCGTATGGAGCATTACGCCATTATTCAAACATTTGCATTCGGAGCATAAGCCAGGTTTGATACTTTCTTTGCCAATTCTCTTTCTCAGCAGAGATGGCATAACTCAGGAGATTTTAGAGGGATGTATTCCTCATACTTGTGCTCCCCGGCAGAGTCTTTTATTTAGAATTCTCCTTTCCCCAGCGGAGTCATCTTATCTATGGATCATGGGTCCGTTAGAAGTTTGTCTGGCCTTTCTCTTTTGTTAAATCCCGTTCTTACCTGACATATTTTGCTTGCTAGAGGTGATTTAAACGAGAAGTTTTGTTTCACATTATCCCCAGTGAAGTCTGCATTAGTTTGCTAGTTTCTCTTTATCAGCAGAGATAGCGATCTTTTGGATAATTCTTCGTCAGTTTCCCTTTATCAGCAGGGATGGCATTTATTTTGCTAGTTTCCCTTTATCAGCAGGGATGGCATCAGTTTGCTAGTTTCTCTTTATCAGCAGAGATAGCGATCTTTTGGATAATTCTTCGTCAGTTTCCCTTTATCAGCAGGGATGGCATTTATTTTGCTAGTTTCCCTTTATCAGCAGGGATGGCATTTATTTTTCTAGTTTCTCTTTATCAGCAGAGATAACAAGCTTTTGAAGATTTTCTTTCGTCAGTTTCCCTTTATCAGCAGGGATGGCATTTATTTTGCTAGTTTCTCTTTATCAGCAGAGATAGCAAGCTTTTGAAGATTTTCTTTCGTCAGTTTCCCTTTATCAGCAGGGATGGCATTTATTTTGCTAGTTTCTCTTTATCAGCAGAGATAGCAAGCTTTTGAAGATTTTCTTTCGTCAGTTTCCCTTTATCAGCAGGGACGGCATTTATTTTGCTAGTTTCTCTTTATCAGCAGAGATAGCAAGTTTTTGGAGATTTTCTTTCGTCAGTTTCCCTTTATCAGCAGGGATGGAATTTGTTTTGCTAGTTTCTCTTTATCAGCAGAGATAGCAAGCTTTGAAGATTTTCTTTCGTCAGTTTCCCTTTATCAGCAGGGATGGCATTTATTTTGCTAGTTTCTCTTTATCAGCAGAGATAGCAAGCTTTTGAAGATTTTCGTCCGTCAGTTTCCCTTTATCAGCAGGGATGGCATCTATTTTGCCAGTTTCTCTTTATCAGCAGAGATAGCAATCTTTTGAAGATTTTCGTACGTCAGTTTCCCTTTATCAGCAGGGATGGCATTTATTTTGCTAGTTTCCCTTTATCAGCAGGGATGGCATCAGTTTGCTAGTTTCTCTTTATCAGCAGAGATAGCGATCTTTTTAGTTCTTCGTCAGTTTCCCTTTATCAGCAGGGATGGCATTTATTTTGCTAGTTTCCCTTTATCAGCAGGGATGACATCAGTTCGCTAGTTTCTCTTTATCAACAGAGATAGCGATCTTTTGGATAGTTCTTCGTCAGTTTCTCATTATCAGCAGGGATGGCATATTCCGAGATTCCTTTGTCAATTCTCTTTATCAGCAGAGATGACTTTATACCCAGCATAGCTAGCACTCGTCCGTATTGTGACAGTACAACATTTATGGCTAATTCTCCAGCAGAGGATTGTAAATTTCTGGGTTCTTTGGTATTCAATCTCCATGCATCCCGAATGTCTGAGAGTCATCGCCATCATACCTTCAGGACCAAGTTGATTGAATAGGGGCAGTTGTTGCACCCCAAAATTTGCTCTCCTTACTTTATTACTAACTGGATTATGTTGCATTGCATTTTGCATTATCATGTGTGCATATCATTGGTTCTTAGCATGGGGTCAAGGTGCCTGAGACAGTGCTTCAAAGGGTCAAGCAAGAGTCCTGGTATTGTCCAAGAGAGCTCAGGTGGATCATCATTTCCTAACCAGTGCATAGATTAGGGTTTTGAGACTCTTGGGTTTATTGCTTCAATAGGCAAGCTCCTTGGGTTTTTATCATCATCAAATGGCATATATTATCTTTGTTGGAGAGGATACACATCATATTCAGAGGAATTTGGATTTGGAGACTGTGTTATTTCCTCCTAGACTGAGGGTTCCACAATTAGGGTTTGCTATAAAGTCAGTCTATTTCTGATTTTTTGGGCAAGACTTGATTCCATGGTACTCCTTGGGTCCCTAAGTACCTAGGGATGGGAGGTTGTCTATCAGTTTGTTTCAGGGGAAGTTCAATTGGCCAATGGATTGAAAATCAGTTGAATTGGATAAAAATCAACAATGAGAGGAGAAGTCAACTGTGGAATTTTGAGGTTCTCTCAAAGGTTTCAAGGTCTCACATCCTCATATGGTCTTCAAGGGTCAAGCTTCATACATATTTATCAGAAATCAGGAGTTGGTGCAAAGTTTCTAAATTTGGAAAGTGACCTATAATGAAAAGTTTCCATTTTTGGCAAGTGTCTACACTGCATTCAACTTGACTTTTCATCATCAATAAAGCTTCAAATGAATTTCTCTCCAACATTAAAGTTGAATATCTTTTTCTCCTGTTTCCAACAAGTACTAGTGGGTCTCCATATCATTTGTGAAGCTCCAGTTATGGTCCAAAGAAGGCAAGGTGGTTTTTAGGGTTTCATTTTCACAACTTCTAGGTTTTGGGACATATGGACCTATGATTAATTCCATTGCTTCAAGACATGTTCCAACATCCAAAAACAATTCCTAAGAAGCATTTTTGGATTTTTAATCAAGTGATTCCATGGTTTATTCTTCACTTATTTTTTATTATTCAAAAAAGCCAAGTCATCAAAAAACTCATGAATCATTTGTTTTCAAGGCCCAATTTAAATATGGTGTGATTAGCAATCCAAATGAAGGTGATCCATCAAATAATTCTCAAGTATCCATGCAAGGAGAAAGGTGTAATTCACATTATGCAGTTTTCCAAAATTATTCAAAAATCATTAAACAATGGATTACCCAAGCCCAATTCCTCATCAGAAGAAAACCCTAGCCTATTTAAACTTATCCATGCACTGGTTAGGGTTCATACACGTGATATTTTGGAGAACAACAACTTGTACCCTAAAGCTTTCTTTCCTTGGATCTCACGAATTACAAAGAGTTTCTTCAAAGTTCTTCCACAAAACTTCTCTTGGAGATCTCTAGAACACAACTCAACCACCATTTGCAGCCAAAAGCAAGGATTGGAGCTGTGCCATCTCAGGTTGATGAATTTTGCGTGCTCCTAAAACTCTCTTTTTTTATGTCCATATTGACGTGTGATGATTGCTGATCATGCTGATGTATTTGGTTTTCAATTTGGACGTGTGGTTTGCTTGGAATGTTGATTTAAAGTTTTGAACCCTAAGCATATTTCCTTCGATTCTCTTTATCCATGCGTCGTTTGTGTTTTTTGATTGAATATTTGAATTCCTGACGATTTTCTGGGTCGGATAGTGTACCCCCTTGCGTTTTTTGGTGTTGTTTTGATCGCAGGTGGTCGGAGAAGGTGGCGGAGCCCTAGCTCCGGCGGTGGTGGCTGGCAAACCAGTCCAGCGAGGGTTTGAATGGGGAAGATGACTTCCCAGCCGTCCGATCCATGAATCCAACGGTCACGATGCTGCCACATGTTTTTGTTTTATTTTTTTTTCTGATTTTAATTTTGTAATTGTGTGTTTATTATCCTACAATAACTACCATGCTCCTCCAATTATATGTTTTTATTTGGCCTACTTTTGTTTTCGTTGACTGATCACGAACCGTCTGATGGATCAAATGGCTACAATGCTGCCAGCAAATTAAAAACGCATGCGCCTTGCACGTGGTGGGCACACGGTAGTATCCGTCTTATTTTTGTTTTTTTCTGATCAATCAGTGGGTTGGGTTGCTATACGCACCCCCCACTCTTCAGCCCAATTCCTTGTCCAACGCATTTTTTTTACTTAACGCACCCCCAGCCCATTTTATTTCTCTTTTATTTTATTTAATTTAACATTTTCATTCTTAATTATTTAAAAATAGTAAATTGCATTTAAAAATTCCTATAAAATTCATTCATCATTTTTGTTATTTTTATAAAATTTTCACTAATTTTAGTTTTATTTTTATTTTATTTTCATCATCCTAATTAATTATTTTCTTAATTTCCTTTTTGCATTACACATCTCATGCATACTTAAATTTCTTTATTTTATTTCTCTGCCTCTGTAAAATATTTTTGATCCGTTCCTTTTGAATTCATTCATTAACATTCTAAAGTGCATAAAAATATTTTTCTTTCATTTTTAAATTTATTCCATATTGCATTTAGGTCCTTCCATTTGGCACACTGAACCTTACTTCCCACCTGAATTTTGTAAGATTAATTGAATGACTAACACTTTGAATTTTTACAGGGATTTTTGGTATGTTGTTTGTCTCTGGTTGAGGGACCTTGAAATTTAATTTGGGAATTTTAGGAGTTATTTCTCTATTTATTTAATTGTTTTCACTTGAGATCTGCTTATATGTGTATTTCTGACCACATCTGATTATCTGTTTGAAAAGGCACTTGTGCCATTTGCTTTGGGGTTGCTTCTTTGATCTTTGAGTTCATGTTTGGATTGTAATTACTATTGTATGCCATTGTTTGATTTTCATTCACCTCATTTCTCTTACTTATGTTTGTTTCTCACTAATCTTTTATGCAGGGACTAAGGTAAGTTCTTTAAGGGTGGAAAAATATCCCTTTTCACCTTTGTTCTTTCTTCTCTCATCTTCTTCCTTTAGGATTTAGGTCGTCGTCAAACCTCACTAACCGTAGGTCACCCATGCATGATGAATTTAGGATTCATAGTCCCCCTTTAGAGTTACCTTTGTGTCTTCTCTCTTCTCATCTCAAATTTCTTTAAAACACTTAATAAGAATAAGGTGTATTGCGCACGAGCCTTAAGCACGGGGAATGAGAAATGAGGGGCTTCCTCTCATCTTTCTAGAGTGCTTAGCGAGCGTTCTGTCTTGGGACGATGCGTTAAGTATTCGCCCCTGTGCCCTAGACTTTGGTGCAATGCAACTTAGGAACTAACTTAAGCCACTTCTGTCCTAAAAAAACACCAACCAACTTAAAACCTTTTTGTCCTTCGGGACCTTCAACTTAAAGGCTACTTTCAAAAAAGGCACGTTACCTTCCATCTGAGTCGCAAACAGGCATCGACCCTAACTGCCGGATGCGGACTTAACGTCGCTCATAAAAAACACAAAAAGAACTTGGTCCGAACTACGTTGACTCTGAATTCCCAATTGTACAAGGGGGGTACGTAGGCCTAGGACGTCGACGTCCTACCGAGTCTGTCTTTGTTTTTTCCCTCCCAGTTTTAGTACAACCCTAGATGATAGGATAACTCACCCTTAGAATAGACAACAAGCGTGGATCCCATTGAGTACGATGGATGCGCGGGGTGCTAGCACCTTCCCCTCGCGTAACCAACTCCCGAACCCAGGTTATGGTTGCGATGACCATTCCTTTCCCTCTTCCTCAAGTTTATGCGGTGTTCCCTTTCCCTCTCTTGGGATAAATTTACACGGCTGATGACTCTATTTTTCCGCGCCACTCTCGCGTTTGTACCTGGATGAAAATCCCGGGAGCGACAGGAGGCAGAAAATCCATCCTGGCGTTGGGATATGGCCAACTCTTTGACCAAATCCATCAGGCTCCTCTTGGTAATCTTTAACTCTGCAACCTCGTCGTGAAGTTCTTGCTTTTCATGTTGTTGAATGTCTATCAGATTCTTCATAGTAGTAGAAAAAGTTTCCATGTTGGCCTTTAGAGTGGCAATCTCCGCTCGGAGTGCTTGGTTTTCTTGTTCCAAATTATCCATCCTCTTCTTGCGATCGGCTCGAGTATTGTATCGATGATTCAGAGTCTGAGAAGAGAGACACGAATGGGAACCTGGAATACAAAAGAAATGCAAATGCAAATGATGTGTATGATGCAACAAGATTCACGGAACTCATCTATTTATAATCATCATGGAATATCAAGAGACTCGGTTTTTAAAAAAAAATCATTAAAACGGTTATGATAATCAATATCCAGAATATTAAAACAGATTTATTAACAACGCGTCGGTACACTTTCGAAAAGTCATAACGGAAAAGCTAAATAAAAGCTGATAATGATGGATTTAAGGAGACTATTCCAACGGTCTTCGTTTGACTTCTTCTTCCAATTGAGCCTCCAAGGTATTGATTAAGGACTAGAGTAGCCTTTTTAAAGAATTTCTCCTTTTGGAGTCATGTTGGCTTGAAGATGCGAAATGAATACTGGTATTGAATTAGTAACTCCGTCAGCTGAGGGAATTCTTCAAGGATAGGTACCAGTTGATAATCAAGGAAACAGTAGTAGAATGGAGATAACAACTTTCCATATCTGGTCTCGAATCTTCCTTTATTTGTCAGCAAGGTCTCCAGTCTCCTTAAATCGTCCAGGTTATGACTCTTGTAAAGGTACTTCAACGTTTTTTTTTTAGAGTCCATGATATCCTTATGATGTTTATAAACAAGACTAAGTTCCATGAATCTTTATGAAATGATGCTTATGAATGCAGGGATACAAACACACAAAACACAAAGCACAAGGCACACACAAGCAATCAAACAGACAAAAAGTCCTAGGTTTGAAAGGTCACAGCATGGAGCCAAGGTCTACCCATCCCAATAGGTGTGTACTATAGTTTCAAATGTACCTGCTGAACGGGTTCTAAAAAGTTCCCAGAGTCTACAACCCATCTTTCGGATATTATCGATTTCCCAAATCACTTGGTAGTCAATAATATTCTCAAGAGAATCTCGTCTGAGTGTAGTGTCGCGTAGCAACTATCGCAGAAATAGACTCCCGCATAGTCCATGCACTACGCCCTAATAGGCCAAGTTGGGTTAAAGGTAACTACGGTCCCCAGTCCCGAGGGCCTTTAGATCGAAACCATATCGTCTTCACGAATGAACTCGTTGGACAAATATTTTATTCGAGAGGGTCTAGACTGAGTGGTGAAGTCTCAATTTACTTTTTCAGGAATCGACTCCCTCAAAGTATCATTGACGTCTTACCGTTTTCCTATCTTAATTTCACTATAGTCCGGGTGTAGGACTTTGTCTCACTACACAAGTAACAACCCAAGCAAACATAATAGATAAATATAACAAAAACATAATTAATCAAGTTAGGGGGAACCCTCTTATGAGTTTCCCCAGTGAAGTCGCCATTTCTGTCGCGGTGAAAATTGGATACCATAGTTATTTGTTAACTAGGATCACATTTTTAATGTCACCACCGTATTTGATTTTATCCAAGGGAAGGGAGAAAGACCGAATACCCACAATGCAATGCAAATGCACTAAGATTCTAAGTTCGGGGGTTGGTTATACCTAGGGAAGGTGCTAGCATCCTAGATATCTGTAGTACTCTACAGGAACCTCTTGATTTTATTTTATGTTATCTGTTATTTGTTTTGCTAAAGGTTTAAGGGTAGATGATTTATTATTTTTTTTTCCTAATTGTGCTCGACAAGATATCACATCTTGTGCCTACATATCCTGTCAGGAGGGAATCAGAGCACTTGTAGTTCCTTATTAAGGATACTAAAATTGTTTAAAGGTTTAGGAGAAAAGATGAGTCATCATCTTAAGAAAACCACCACAGTTTTTGAAAATTGTTTGGATTTTGTGGGGTATGGGATTGTATGTCCCTTCTTTGAGATGATTAACATCTAATTCTCTTGTGTGGAGAATTATGTGGGCTAAAGTTTGATTTAAAAAATCTAAATTAAGGGGGGACTAACCTAGGAAATCTATCCTAAGTTATCTAATAGTCCTAACTTAAGGATATCGATTATGATGCAAATGATATGCACCATGCACAATAACGTGGTTATTATGCATGGGATTTTCCCTTGGATATTAATGCGATTAAATTATTGTTATTTAGGAGAGGGTGCTAGCAAAGTGATGCAAGACTTGTGTCTAGTGATCGGTATGTCGAATGCGATGCCCTAAGGCGATCGACTTATATGGGTAGAAAATTGGCTCGACGTTGGATCGAGGATTTTTAGTTTTTGAAAAGGGTTTGAGGCAGAAATATAAATCAAATAAGAACATGCATGCAAAATAAGGCATAACAACAAAACGTCCTCACACGTATGACTAAGCGCGGTAAGAGGTTTCTAATGGGAAACAAATTATTAAGAAAAGTTTGATTTTAGATTTTATTTTTATTTTATTATGTTAGAGATTATTATTATAATTTTTGAGGAAGGTTAGAGAAAATTATAAAATTTTAAAATAAAAAGGATTCTTTTTATTATTTAAATCTTAGAAAAAAAAGAGTTTTAGATAGAAAAATATTTAGTGTTAGCATATTCTTGAAAGTCTTATGTTATTCTAATTTTTAGTTAGAAATTATTAAAAGAGTTTTAATTTTAATATTTATTATGTAAAAAAGTTTTAAATTAACTTTTATAAAAGGTTTAATTATTATTATAAAAAAAGTTTTAATTTTTGTTGTTATAAAGATTTTGAATTGATTATGATAAAAAGTATTATTGTAAAAAGGGTTTAGATTGATTATTATATATAAAAAAAAGGTTTAAATTAAATATTAAAAGTTTTAAATATTATTATAAAAAAGATCCAGATTAATTATTACGAAAAGGTTTAAATTAATTATTTAAAAGGTTTTAAATTTTAATCATTATTGTAAAAGAGAAGGTTTTAAATTATTAATATAGAAGAAACAGTTTTAAAAAAAAAAATTCTTAATTTTAATTATGAAAAGATTTTTTTAATTTTAATTATAAAAGAGGTTTTTTGTGGTTATAAAAAAAGTTTTAAAAAAAGGTTTGTAAAAAAGTAAAAAAACGAAAAGACGAAAAAACAAGGAACTGAGAGCATTCCAACGTCACTCTCTCTTGTCTCTCAAAACCTCTCTCGCTCTCAAAATCTATCGCTCGCTAAAATCTCTCTCGCTCGCCAAAATCTCTCACTCGTCATTCCCACGTTCGATCTCTCTCACCTCTCTCGATTCCTCTCGAAATCAAACAAACAATCACAAACCCTAACCCCAACAATCCCGTACCCCAATCCATTATGATTTTGATTACAGGTTACAATGATTTAGGGCAACAAAAAAAATAGAAAAGAAAAGATCGTCGGTGGTTGAAGACGAAGGGACATGATCGAGACCCCCAAGCTCTCCGTTTACAGATGAGTCTCTTATCTTCTCCTCCTTATGCGCCTTTGTGCTTCTCCGTGAGTTCCTTCTGCTTTTTGTGTGAGGTTTCGAAATTTTGGTTGTGATGTGGACCTCTGGGAATTGACTGTTTATTTGTGTAATGAATGTTTTTTTTGGACTGATGTATGGTTTCGTTGAAAGGTTCTGGTAGTCTTTTGATGAATGTTTGTGACTGGTTTTATGAATTTGGTCGAATCACCGGTTATGTATTGATTTGGTTAATGCTATTTTTTTGAAATATTGTATGTTTCTGGGTGTGGTTTTGGCTTGATGAATTTGGCCGTACGAGATGTGTTTTTTTTGTGAATGCTTGTGCGACACTTTTGTCGAATTCTTTTCTGTAAAAAAAAATGTCTCCCCTCTTTATGCGTGTGATTTCAACCTTTTTATAGACCCAACTCATATTATCTCCCTGATTTGTGAATTTAAGAGGTAGGATTTGTTGTCGGTTTTCGATTTTAGAAAGAAATAAAAGTTGCCCTGAAAATGTGATCCTTGCAATGAAAGCTCTTGATTCCTTGCCTTCTGAATATTGTTCAAGACTTACCTTTTCAGTTGGGACATGTTGGGCATTGTTATGGAAACTATTTGAATCGTGTTTGGAATTTGTTTTGGAAGGTAGGCTAAATTTGGATCATGCTTTATGGCATTTCAGATTTTCCTCCCAAATTCGTGCTAACACGTTTGAACATGTTCGGAGCGATGATTGTGGTCTTCAAGTCTGGTGTGATTATGCTCTTGGAGATAAACAATATGTACATCCTCGTGATGCTTGCGTGAAATATTGGTGATGTTTTTGGTTCAAACCAGTCTCAAACCACATATGGCCCTCAAAATTGGACTTTAAATCCTCAAACAAAGCTAAGTTTTACATCTTTATATCAACCCTTGTGTTCTTTGATTTTCTTAATTCGAAGTAACTTGTACTTCCCTCTTCTGAATCAGCTGCAGCAACCTAAATAGTTGGTGTGTCATCTGTGAATTTCGATACGAGATGGAGGTTTTTTTAGTTCACAATCAACTCGGGTAAGCTTGACATTTGCTTGGTTAATTTGATGCAATTTGGTTTTGATTTCCCTCTAAATGAATTTAGAAATGATTTCAAAAGGCTTTGGTTCTCACAGTTGGTTTCAACGTATCAGGTTCTTATATTGGTTTGTCGGGTTTTCACAGGTTTGGATTTGGTTTCCATCTGCTGCCACGATTATTTTCTGTTTTTAATTTGGTAACATTTTGGGAATAAAATGCTGTTGGAATGTCTTGGAATCAATGCAGGATCTCTTGACGACAGGTTGGAATAGCTCAATCATTCACTAAGACCGGCGACGAGTAAAGCAAGTGTCTACTATGAAACCGAGTCACGATTATGGTTAAGAGAATATTCAAGCTGCGCATTTCTTCTCGCACACTCCAAGATAGTTTTACCGGCGGTGATGAAGTATCTTGCCATGGATGCGGCAGTTATGAGGAGTTATGTTCTGAGTCCTGGCTTTTAATAACTTAGTGACGGCAATTGTGAAGGGCATCAAAGGGAGAGTAACATCCAAGAAAATGGAAATGGTGTCTTGTGAATATCGGAGCTATCGATGACGGGATTTTCCGTAACAACTGTGACTCAAATTGTAAAGGTTTCCTTCTTTGATTCTATACAAACCTGATTTATTTGTTTCAAGTATGTATCGGTAATTGTTGTTAGAATAACGTAGCGCGAAAGCATTCTGAGATCCTGAATCTCTTTTACTGTGATGATGCAGGGATGGATTATTAAAAGTGTGTAAACGCCTACTGCCATTACAAGACAACATTGCTTGCTTTTAAGCATATCTTCAATCATGTTTTAAGTACTGCCAAAGCATCTCCCCTTTATTAAGGAACTGTTCCAGCATTTCTCGTTGATAAACAGTGGACTTTGTAGTGAACTTGTAAATAATCAATGAATTTTTTTGTACGCCTTATGTTTTATCCTAGCTCTTTACACTTCATACCAAATTTCAAATATTAGGCTGAAGAGAACCCATTGCTTGAATAATTAAACTTGCAACCCAAATACTCCAATGTCTCCTCATGATTAGTCGTGATATGCTCCACGTATGGGTGCATGGGAATAATAAAAGCTTGTTGTTGGAATTTCAGTCGTTTGCAAAACTATTGTATGTAAAAAGAAATTGACCCGTAATTCAAATATAATCATCAACGGTACACTTCACTACAAAGGCTAACAACGGATCCATAAATTTGAACCATGCCTCAGAGTATGATCTCGTGCCGCAACTCCCGTGACAGTTAGCCATAAACCAACAATCCATCGTACAACTTATAACCACAAGGAGAGTTTCACAAATTTGAAGGATCTTTCACAAATGTTCAACTTTGAGACTTGATCTTTTGAAACCTAGACCTGATTGTCTTTCGAATCTCAACACTTCAAAGCATATTGCGCATGGATCACCAATCCAAATTCTTTCCTTAAAATAATGATTCCACTAAAATCTTTCTTGGATTAATCTTTATTTTTGATACTCGCACAATCGGAGGAAGGTTTTGGTTGATGACGAACTTGACATACAACCCAAGAAGATATGACCTATGACGTCACTTGCCACGAAACTAATAGCTAGTCCTCAAACGACCGTGCTCCCCATCAATGGAAGGAGAACCTTGATCATATACTGAAATCTCTGGTAGACAACCCCAAGGCTCTCTAAATCAGAACAGATAATCACGTTTCGAAGTACTTGGCTGTGAGAAATTGTATTTAAAAGTATCGCACATGCACAAACTAGTTAGCCATAATAAACACACACATACACAGACCGCATGACATAAAGATACAAAAGAAAAGGGATCTTAGGGTCAAAAATTAGGGTGTGACACAGGTCTGGATGGTTTTACTTCTCATTTCTTCAAGAAAGCCTGGACAATAGTGAGGCAGGATGTTAAAGATGCCATTCAGGAGTTCTTTGATAAGGGGGACATGTACAAGGCTATGAATTGTACTTTGGTTACTCTAATTCCCAAGAGTCCTGAAGCTCAAACTATAAAGGACATGAGACCAATATCCTGTTGCAGCACAATCTATAAGTTGATTTCCTAGATGCTGACTAGTAGGCTTGGAGCAGTGATTGGTAATGTAGTGAATGACTCTCAATCTGCTTTTATACCTGGTAGAACTATACATGATAATATCATGCTGGCCCAGGAATTAGTGAGAGGATATGGCAGGAAAAATATCTCCCCAAGGTGCATGGTGCAGATGGATATTCAAAAAGCATATAATACTGTTGACTGGGCAGCTTTGCACCATATTATGGTTGAGTTGGGCTTTCCTAATAAGTTTGTTGACTGGGTCATGAAGTGTGTCTCAAATGTGTCTTATAGGTACTTAATCAATGGTAGCCCATATAAGCTCATTAAAGCTCAAAGAGGTTTGAGGCAAGGAGATCCTATCTCCCCTCTTCTATTTGTGCTTATAATGGAGTATTTGCATAGGGTCCTACAGAGCCTCAAGGATAATCCTGATTTCAACTTCCACCCTAAGTGTGAAGGGCTGAAGATCATTAACTTGTGTTTTACAGACGATATGCTTGTTTTCTTGAGGGGTGACTTAGTCTCTATAAAGCTGATAATGGATAAAATGAAAGATTTCACAGCTGCAACAGGGCTCCATATCAGCAACCCGAAAAGCAAATTGTATTTTGGTGGTGTTAAGAGTGAGGTGCAGAGAAACATGCAAATGGAAACTGGCTTTGATATTGGAGATTTACCTTTCAAATATTTGGGAGTGCCCTTGGATAGCAAAAAGCTCACAGTCACCAATTGTCAGCCTCTCATAGACAAAATGGTGTGTAGGATCAATCATTGGACATCTAAGTTGTTATCTTATGTTGGGAGACTTCAGCTCATAAGCAGTGTCTTGTTCTCTATAGCAAACTACTGGCTTCAAATCTTCCCACTTCCTAAGAAAATCATTAGCCATATAGAAGGTCTGTGCATAAGGTTTTTGTGGAATGGTAATAGTATTCAGAGTAAAAAAGCTCCTATCTCATGGGAGCACATCTGTGAACCGAAAAATGCAGGTGAACTTAATATCATTGCCCTGAGAGAATGGAATAAGGCGACAATTGGCAAACTATTGTGGAATATCTGGATGAAAAAAGACAGGCTTTGGATCCAATGGATTCATAAGTATTATATGAAAAGTGCTGATGTCACTGACTACCAGCCAGGCCAGAACTGTTCTTGGATTGTGAAGGCAATCTTTAAGAATAGGAATACTCTTATTATGTCTGATGTGTGGCTGGAAATGCAGGTGGAGGACAGGTACAGTACCAGGAAAGTGTATCAGCTGTTAAGAGGACACAAACCACTTGTGGAGTGGAGGAAAATTCTGTGGAATAACTTGGCAAGGCCTAGAGCAAAATTCACCCTCTGGATGTTATGCAACAAAAGAATGTTAACAAAAGATAGATTAAATAGATTTGGAGTGGTGAACGATGGCTTATGTATGTTTTGTGCAGATATGGAAACAATACAACATGTGTTTTTTGAGTGCGAGTACACAAAGAAAGTGTGGCAAAATATCTTACAGTGGTTAGGATTGGTCCATATACCTACATGTTGGGACAGAGAAGTAATGTGACTGAATCAAAACGCAAAAGGCAAAGGCTCAAAAAGGAAATTACTTAGAATGGCGCTGGCGGAAGCTGTGTATCTGATATGGAAGGTTAGAAACAAAATTGTTTTCAAAAATGGAGCTAAGGAGGAACTTAGTAGCCATGCAATTATTGAAATTGTTCTCAAGAGAGCTGAATTAGATAGAAGGTCGATGACACATTGTAATATACAGTGATGTTTGATTTGTTTTGGTTAGTCGGGTTGGGCCTGGATCTTCGGATCGGCTGGTGCTGTATTGTGTTTTTTGGTAATAAAATTTATTCTTATTCCAAAAATAAAAAAATAATAATAAAAAAAAATAAAAAAAATAAAACATAAACGCTAAATATAATTAATCGTGTTGAAATATATTGATTAACATATAATTGAATTACTATTAAATTGATTGATTATTATTTAATTTTAAATACTTAAATTATGTAAAAAATTAATTGATTATTTAATTTTAATTAATTAAATATTTTAATAATTAATTAAATTATTATTAATAAATTAATTGATTATTATTTAATTTGAAATAATAAATATTTTTTTATGTTATTTATAATAATTAAATAATTAAATAAATTAATATTTATTGTAAACTATTAATTAAGTATTCATGATTAAACATATTAACAAAAAAATGGGTTAAATAGTGTTTTCCCCCCTGCCATATAGGCGTGTTTTGGTTTACCCCCCCTTAAGAATTTTTTTTTTTATTCCCCCCTCAACTTTCTCAGATTCCATTGACAAAGACCCTGATGCATCCATGAGCTGCAGATTCCGTGACGTGGTGTGTTGACCTTGCTGACTGGGTATGAGTTGACTGCCACGTGGAATTTTATATTTATTTTTTTAATTCTTTAATATTTATTTTTTACTTTTTAAATTTTTTTCGTATTATTTTTTTAAATTATTTTTAGTAATATTTTTTTTTATTATTTTTATTAATTTTTTTTTTTAATTATTATTTTAAAAATTATATTAATTGGGCAAGACCAATGAACTTAAGCCCATTTTCAACACCTCTTTTCTCACCCATTTATTCTTCTTTTGATTGTTAGTGTTGTACCCCAAATTTTACCCTCATTTTTTCTGCTAGTTGATGTTTTATTTATTTCTCTATTTTTAATTTAGTACTTATTTTAGTGTTTATTTGTTTTTATTTTAATTCAGTTTCAATATGGCTTTTCTTTTTTAATTTTATTGTCCTTTTTTTCATTAATTTCAATTCATCACAATTTAATTTTTGCATTAGTTTACTTATCTTGATTAATTGTTAATTTGGTTTATTATTTTTAATTTATTTAATTAACTTTTTTTATTAATAAGTTATTATTATTTAGCTTGTTAATTAATTTTAAAAAAACCAAATCCATTAACATTGCCAATTCCAAATCTCATGTGGTCTTTAAACTTAATAAAAAGTTATGTCAACTAATGATATCTCTCTCCAAAGGAATGAAGACATATCATTTGAACCATTATTTTGAAATATGCTCATGTGGAAAAAACACCATTTGGTTTAGTTTCTTTGCACTCATATGTCTAGCAACTTGAACCAAGTCTCCAACGGATCTTTTTTTTTCCATCAATTCCAACGCTTATCTTTCCCACAAAGCCGGTGAAAAGAAGCTTCCAAAGTACACTCCCTGTTGTACCTTCAAATTGACTTTTGCAAGCATATGCCAAGAGCACCTCGTGCATATCCTTGGACCATCAGATACAAGCCAAAACACCCTACATTTCTCTGACCTAAAATGCAAAAGAAAAGAAGTTCACTTGGCTCCATAATATGGTGTTCAGAGCAGCCACTCTCTTGAGATCTTTCCACGATTTTTTCCTCAAAAACAAACTCGTGGCCCCTTGGTTCCTGACTCATTGTCCAGCAAACTCCATCTATAAAAGGCACCCTCCTCTCATTCATTTCTCATCAACAAAAACAACAAAAAACAACTCAGAAAACTTGGTGTTTTGGAGAGCTCGAGTGGCTGCAAGGAAGGAGGTTATCACCACTTGCTTGGATACCAGGTTAGACTCTTAACTTACTATTATGATACTTATCATGCCTATATACCATGTTGAATATACTTTAGTTTAATATGCTGTCTCAATGTTTGTATGTTCATGATGTATATGCATGGTGTGTATGAACTTTTGTTGAGATTATTTTTGAAGTTTCGTACATCTTCTTGATTGCCATAATGTATGAACAAGGTTGCCATGATAGAACACTTATTAACCTGTGTTAAAGTGAATGTCATTCGAGTATGTGTTTGCTTTGATCATATTATCCATGCTGCCATTATGAACCTCTTTGAATATTTTGAAATATGGCTTGATGCACTGTTAGTTGTTTGAAGCATTTTTATGTTAGTAGCATTGTATACTTTAACTTGAGTGTTTGGTTTTTATTGCGGATGACTTTCTATGTGTTTATTTTGAGGATACGATCAGTAGTTGTCCTCACATCTTTCAATCCTTTATCTTTTGTCTCAACCTTGCCATCATTACCATGTCATGTATCCAAGCCAAGCTACATGTGATAATGTTAGATAATGATATTTGGAGAATAGAGTGTTTATTTGTTGTTGATGTTGATATCATGTCCTATGTATTAGCTGGACACTCAGTGCTCATTTTGTTCACGCTTGTACCAAGATAGGATGGATAATATAAGGTTTGGTTGGAGTTCTATCATCATGACAGTTGCGGTTCTCCTTCTTACTACTTTGCTTTAACCTTGCTTTGGGACATTTTGAACTTGTTGTTTTCTGCCATTATGCTTTCATAATTGATGTTCAATCATTTTGAATGATTCATATGTCCATCTTATACATCTAAGTTAACTTTAATGATATGTTTCTACTAGCTCGTGACAGTTTGGATCATGATATTTGTTGCCTTATTCCTCTAAGTTCAGTTTGTTATTTTGTACTGTGCAAGTTTAGAATCATTCTATGATTTAAGTTTTGTATGCTGGCATTTTACTTCATGAATTTTGGTGAGGAAATGATCATGAAAACGTTTGGACAAGTTGAAGTTGTGCCATGTCGTTTGCTGGGTTCACGTTGGTTTTTGTATGGTGCATGAGAGAGTTCGCGTGTTTTAGTATGAGATTGGTGGAATGTATTTTGTCTGTTAGTAATTTAAATGGATGGCACATGACCAATTGATTTATTCACATCACGTTCAGTAGCACACACGCGCGTTTTATTTATCCCATTTCATTGATTGTTTTGGTTTATATTGAAATGGAGGCGTATATATGTTGGATGAAACACGCCGTCCCAACGGTCACACACATGCACTTATCATCGCCCCTCACTCACCAGACCTGGGTTCGATCCTGCGGATCAACCCTTTTGGTCTTTTTTCTTTTTCGCCTGTATTTTCTTTTCTTTTCCCTCCTGGGCCTTGCGCCCTTCCTGGTGTTTCCACCCCCCTCATTTCTGGCCCAACACACCATTAACTACCCCTTAGTTATTTTAGGATTTCTTCCACACCCCCTGCCTGCGCTTCTTCTTTTTCTTTTATTTTATTTTCTGTTTTAATCTTTTCCTATTTCTTTTAGAGAAACCTTCTTATTTTATTTAGACATTTGTTCTCTTTATTCAAAACTCCAAATATTTATTTTAATTTTATAGTTTGTTTCTTCATTGTTTATTTGAGGTATTTCTAATTGTTCATCACTATGTTAATTTTTAATTGTTAATTGTTAATTAACTCGTGTCTAACTTTAATTATCAATTTGCATTTAGTTTTTAATTGTTAACTTCTAAATGTTAACTATCAATATGTAGTTTAATCTTAATTATCAATATGTATTTAATTATGTATTGTTAATTGATTATCACCTTTGGATTAATTGTTAACATTTATTTTTGAGCATCATTGTTGACCTTTTAAGGGCTTGTTTCACTAATGTTTGTTTAAATTTTGAACTAATTCATCCATGTTTGATTTATCACATGTTTGACTTTGATGTGCATTTTTTGTTTAAATATCATCCTTAATTAATATCATTCTCCTTATCTTGTGCTTGTTATTTATGTTTGTCTTCCTAAAGATTGAAACATATTAATATGTCTTTATAATGATCATGTCCATCTTATCCATACTTTATCATGAAGCATCTTGCCATCCTTATGCTTGTGTTGCTTTTATCACATCATATTGTATCAAGGTTTTATCTTTTATCATGTCTTTATCTATTGTTATATTATCGTATTTTCTTTCCCCCTATTCCAAAGGAAGGTGATCTACTTTGACTCTTAAAGTCATAGCCCCCACCTTAACCTAAGTAACCTCTTAGGAGAAACCTCATTTCTTGGCCTCATTAGGGCCATAGAAATTATAACTAGCTTTAGGAGAGAGTTCTTACACTCTCGGTGATATTCATCATAATGAATACTCACTTTCCCCTACTGACTAAAACATAACATAGGTCCATTTCAACTAGATCTAGAGAGTTCTTGAACTCTACAATGAGCTTGTACGCATTTCCCCTCTGAATATTGACCACAGTCAATCATTCAGTAGAACTAGAACTACGCATACTCTGATTCTACTCCCGAGGATACGTAGGCGCAAAGTGCGATGCTTTGTCGAGTATACTTAGATACTAACCCCTAGGGTTTCAACCTTTAGCATAGAACCTTTAGCAAACATAAGATAACAGTAGAACAAGAGGCTTCCGTAGAGTACTACGGACGTTTAGGGTGCTAATACCTTCCCTAGGCGTAACCAACCCCCGAACCTTAGATCTCCCCCTTTAGGTTTTTCTAACGATCTTGAACCTTTCCTTTGGATAAATCAAAGTCGGTTGTAAAAGAAATATGACGCAAGTTAATTAATAGCTTGTTATCCGATTTTCACCGCAACAGAAATGGCGACTTCACTGGGGACGTTAGACCTATTGCTGGTCCTTTCCTAAGAGGGTTAAGCCTATCTTGTTTTGATGTTATTCATGTTTGCTTACTCACTTATATATGTTTATGTATGTCATATTTGCTCATATATCTGTATATCTGTTCTTGTTTGACATTTTTCTCTTTAATTTGGGTTGATATGATATCTATGAGTGAGATAAGTCCTAACCCAGACTTGAGTGCACAAATATGATAGGATCGTGGTGTAATCAATAGTCGGTTGTTGGCTTTAGTACTAACAACTTATGGCATATGATGACCACACTCAGATGAGGCCCTTTGGGATTATTGATGTCTGATGTGAGAAGTCACATTGATATTACTTTTTCAATTGAGAGCCAGGGATTCTGAGAACCGTAGTTACCCTTACCCCACTTGGCCTTTTAGGACGTAGTGCGGTGACTATGAGGGAGCCAGTCCTGAGTAGTTGTCACGCGATACTACACTCAGACGAGTTTATCTTGAGAATATTATTAACATGTGTAAGTAGTTACATGGGACGATAATATCCGAAGGATTTACGTAGACTCTGGGAACTTTTTAGAACCTTGTTCCACAAATGACGAACCTATAGTCCGCACCTTGTTGGGATGGGTAGACCATGGCTCCATTCAAGAGACCTCAAACCTATGGCTTGTGTGTCGTGTGTTTATGTTTGTGTTTTTGTGTGCCCGTGTTTTATGCATTGCATACATCTCATGATAACCATTTGGTTTCAATGAACTCAGACGTTCTTTTCTTTGGAAAGATCAATCGGGATCTTAGATTTTAAAACAAAACTCTTCAATTTTCCCCAAATTTTTTTTTTACAACTTGCCTTTGAGTTCCTTGAAACCATTCGGCTTGCATTGGCATCTCATTTGCATTTTTGTATGTGCATATGCGTTCTTCTGCGTCTTATTGTCGTCTTGTTCTCAGCACCCGTCACCCTGATTTTCCGACTCGACAAGGATACCTAGCCTTATTCAGGACAATGGCGACGATGAAGGAAATTTTGAAGAACCAGGAAAGGCTGAAAGAAGAAGTCAGAATCCTCAAATGCCAGATGAATTGGGTTCTAGAAACTTTGCAAGCTCTAATGGAAAAGGAGAATCACATTCACCCTATCATACCAACATTCAACGATCAAGTTTCCATTTATCAGCCAGTTTCTCAATCACCAATCTATCAACGAGCGCCCAGCGCTCCTGCTTATCCACAATAAACTCAAGTTTCTCGTCAAAACGTTCCAGATAAGAGACAGGGTGGTAGGCCTCCGATTCCTTCCATTCCTATGACGTATACAGTGTTGTATCCTTCTTTGGTGCAACAGGGATTAATAACTACAGGTCATCAGGCCCACCTCCTGATCCGCTTCCATCTTCCTACAATCCCAATGCTCATTATGCATTCCATGAAGGTGCACCAGGCCATGACTTAGAAGGTTGTTTTGCTTTGAAACATATTGTGAGGGACCTAGTGGAAAGAAATATTTTATCTTTCAATGACTCCCAGTCCAAGAACAATCCTTTGCCATCTCCTGAGGATCTCCCATACCAGCCAGCCTGTGGTCTTGTTCCTGGGCTAGAATGTAATCGCCGTCAGGTGTCTACCAAAAGGGCGTTTCAGACTCCAACGAATGATTCTCCTCGAGGTTCTCAAGGCCGAGATAAGAAGAAGTGTGCTGCCAAAAGAGGAAAGTTTAACCACCAGCCTATCCCGGTGCCGTTAAGCAAACTCTTCCCACTGTTGATGCAAAACAAGCTGGTAACTCCACGACTTCTCACACCTTTCTGGGGACCTTGGTATGATCCCAACCTAACCTGTGAATTCCATAAGGGAACTGAAGGGCATAATTTGGACAATTTCCGAGCTTTAGGATATTTTGTGCAAGAGCTGATCCATGACAAGGAGTTAATCTTTGAAGAAGACCACCCAAAGACTGAATGCAAATTTCGCACTAGGACCATCGGGTATCCCATTGAAGAATGCAAGGAATTCGAAGAAAAGCTGATGAGCTTGCTAAAGAATCTGAAACCTCAGGAAGGTACTTCAGACGTTGGTACCTCAACTATTGAAGCAAAAGGTAAAGGACCTGCAAGACCTCTCAAAGTTCGATACCACAAAGAGCAAGTGATTGGTGGTGAAGACTTTTTTCCGTTCAGACCCGGAAACTGAAATCTTTGGTTGGCTGTGTTTTGTATTTCCTTTAATTGTATGGATATTTGCATATGAGCTTTGTTATACCTTTAAATTGGCAACATTAATGAAATATTTATGCATCTTTTGGTTAAATCCATTCGTTTCACTCATTTACTTTTATTTTCATAAAAGCAAAGATATATACCTTTTTCACTCTTTTTTTCAAACTTTTGTTAAAAACAAAGATTGGGGAGGATGATGAAAACCCCGTGTTCATAATTGCTGTGGTATACTTTCACATTAACCTCGCCGAGGATGTAAGGCATTGTTTCAAATTATCCCTCGTTAACCCTTCAAGCCTAGAAGTAGGAGTTTTATTTCCTTATACAAATAACCTTTAAACCCTGGGGCAGGGTAGTTCTCAGTTTTAACCCGGTTATGCATTCAAACACGAGGGCTTCACATAAGGCGCCAGTCAGCTTTCAAATCAAGTGACTTCCTATTTCCGGAGATTTGAACGTATATCTTGAGTTAACTAAGCGTAGGATTTGAGCCTTTATCCTGTGTTTCATAAACCGTGAACCATACCACATTACAACCCCTAGAAGACCTAATTGAGGTAAGGTTGTTTTGAAAGGCATACTACAGCAAGGTTGAGTAACCTGACTCCTAATAATCTTTGCTACTTGCGTGTGTTGGTCACTTCCTCAATGACTAGACCCACCTTTGTTTTTGACTATTTAATCATTTCACTGTGCGTTTTTATCAAAGCTTTGTTTTCAAACTTTGCATTAAACCTTTGCATTAAAATTTTGCCAATTTTAATGGACAACACTTGTTTGCAATACCATTCGATATCAAGGAATCCCAACGAACGCGGTCAGTCAAGGAATTTAACTTGATAAAGGAATTCGACTCAGTCAGGGGCAACCAAGTGTGAGGATTGCCAATCTATTACCCCATGAGTTGACAAATCAGAGGCCGAATTCTGCAAATTCAAGACATTGGGGCAAACATTCTTGAGATCATCTTATGACTAGTTCTGACTTCAGTAACCCATCAGCAGGGGCAAATCCGTTCCCCAGTAATTTCTGCTACAGTTTGAGTATCTCGAGTATAACTGAACAAAAACAGATACGTCAAGATTCAAGTTGGAAGATATTGAAGCATCTGGTATTTCATTTCTTCCGTAAATTTCTTTTCATTATTCAAGTTGGAAGATATTGAAGCATCCGGTATTTCATTTCTTCCGTAAAATTCTTTTGATTATTCAAGTTGGAAGATATCGAAGCATCTGGTATTTCAATCCTTCCGTAAAATTCTTTTGATTATTCAAGTTGGAAGATATCGAAGCATCTGGTATTTCAATCCTTCCGTAAAATTCTTTTGATTATTCATCCCCTAATCTGGGGCAGTTACGCCGAGATCTCTCCAAGAGTTTGAAGATATTGAAACACCCTGTATGCTAATTCATCTATAAAATCCTCTTGTTATCGTATAGACCATATAGCCTGGGGCAGATGAAATTTGAAGACGATCATTATGCCAGCATCCTCTGCTAGCTCCCCAATAAGATGTTACTTCAGCTAATCTTGAGAAATTCTCCATGGATCCTCTACCAACAAAGAGATCAAGCTCATGATGGCAATCCTCATGATGTTATACCTCAAGTGGAATGCTCTTTTCACCAGTGAAGTTGTTGATTCTCCATCCCCAGTATTGGTCCAATCTGTTGAGTTTGGCTGGGTGTCCTTGTCGAGACGTTATTTTCATCTCCGGTTTCGCTTCTTGTCTGTTTTGTAAGCATAAGCATGAGCATGGCATAAGCATTCATATGCATAGCATCTTAGCGTTTCTGCTTCCTTTTTGGGGTTTTTGGGTTCACTTTGGCGTTGGTTTCCCCAAGTGACTGGGTGTGTCTATTCTCTCCAATAGAAAGTCAGCCCTAGGCATAAAGTGCCCATCCTTTCTAAGTTCCCCACGGAGTTTGATTCTCGTGGATGATGGTTGGTTCAGTTATCTTTTCCATATCATGGATAAGATAGACCCCCATTTGAGTTCATTCCTCAATTGGAGTCTTGTTTGACTGTTTCTTTCTAGCTTGTTCCTAGATTGAACTTTGGTCCCTAGCACGTGTGGTTTCCGAACCTACTTTTGATAGGGCATCTATTTTGCGCCGTTGTCTCACAGGAAGATTCTTTTCGAATCCTCATTGAAGACAAAGTTATTTCTCCAGTAGTGTTGCAATATCAACATATCTTTGGAATTTATACCCAACAACAAGTGACAATCTCCTTGAGAAGCTTGTTTTGCTATCATTACCTACCCAACAATTAGTGGCCATCTCTCTCACGAGAAGTTTATCTGTCCTTGATTTTACCTCTAATCTGTTTTTTTCCGTCAATCCTTTGACGATGCCAGTTTTTTTCCATCAACCCTTTGATGATGTCATTCATCTTTCTTTTCCGTCAATCCTTTGACGATGTTAGTTTTCTCCATCAACCCTTTGATGATGCCATCCAACTGTGTTCTTCCGTTAATCCTTCGATGATGTCAGTTCTCGTACCATCAACCCTTTGATGATGTCAATCTTTATTTAAATCAACTGCTTTCTTCCGTCAATCCTTTGACGATGCCAATTTTTTTCCATCAACCTTTTGATGAGGTCTTTATTTATTTGAATCAACTGTTTTTTCCGTCAATCCTTTGACGATGCCAGTTTTTTTCCATCAACCCTTTGACGAGGTCTTTATTTATTTAAATCAACTGTCTTTTCCGCCAATCCTTTGACGATGTCAGTTTTCTCCATCAACCCTTTAATGATGTCAATCTTTATCTAAATCAACTGCGTTCTCCGTCAATCCTTTGACTATCTCAATTGTATCTCCATCAACCCTTTGATGATGTCAACCTTTATTTAGATCAACTATTTTTTCCGTCAATCCTTTGACGATGCCAGTTTTTTTTCTTCCATCAATCCTTTGGTGATATAAACCTTCGATTCAATTATCCCTTACCGTCTATCCTTTGAAGATGTGAACCTTTACTTCCTCAGTGGAGTAAAAACATTCCTGGTATGTCCAAAACCTTTGCCTAAGCTGGGCTTACGTTCGGTCACCACCTTTGAGTGCCAGGTTTTGCATCTTTGTGCTCTGTTTTTCCTGTGGTCTTTTGTTGGTGTTTGTCTTTATTTCCCCAGTGAAGTAAAGGCATTCCCGGTTTGCTTTGTGTCGTGCTTGTTCGGTCTTAACCTTTGCGCGCCAGATTTGAATCTTTAAACCTTTTGCTGTTCCTCAAGAAGTTTAACATTAAAGATTTTATAAAACTTGTTCTTGTTTGAATCGTTTCAAACCTGAACAGAGTCTTTGTTCAAATCGTGTCGAACTTGAACTGGGACTTTGTTTGAATCATGTCAAGCATTGTCTTGGGTTTTAAAACTTGTTCTTGTTTGAATCGTGTTAAACTTGAACTTGGACTTTGTTTGAATCGCGTCAAGCATTGTCTTGTGTGTTCTCTTTTGAATCGTGTCAAACTTGAACTTGGACTTTGTTTGAATCGTGTCAAGCATCGTCTTGTGTGTTCTTGTTTGAATCGTGTCAAACTTGAACTTGGACTTTGTTTGAATCGTGTCAAGCATCGTCTTGTGTGTTCTTGTTTGAATCGTGTCAAACCTGAATAGAGTCTTTGTTCGAATCGCGTCAGACACTGGCTCTTGTTTTAAAACCGTTCTTGTTCGAATCGTGTCGAACTTGAACTGGGACTTTGTTTGAATCGTGTCAAGCACTGTCTTCTTATTTTAAAACCGTTCTTGTTCGAATCGTATCGGACATTGAACCCTTACCTTGGATTTTCTGAAAATTGCTTTAAGCTAAGATTCTTGGAACAAATTTCTTCAACCTTATAAGGCTCATATCTGATGCGCAGAGTTTGTATCTGTCTTCCTGGCTTTTCTTGAAGATCCCATCTTGAATTCTTTGGTATAAGAATCCCCAGGAGGTCTTCGTTTGGTCGTCTGTCTTTTTTGGCTGATCCCTGATGATCAGGTTTTCTTTCTGGTTTTGTGCCCAGGAAGAGTGTGGGTGTTTTGTCCCCTGTAGTCCATCTCCCCGGATTTTCTTTCCCTAATGGAGATTGTTTTGGTTTTTCCCCAGTGTTCTTTGGAGTCTCCCCAGTGAGTTTCTTTCGCTGGTTAGCCGGTATCCCCAGTGAGTTTTCTCATGGATACCAGCTTTCGTCTTTCCCGATGGAGCTCGTCTTGTTTTGCTTCCTTTTGTCCCTTGGTGTCTCGTTGTGTCTGCATCTTTGCATCTTCTTGGCATCATGTCTGTTGCATTGCATGTGTGTGCATCTGAGGGCAAAATTTTCGGTTATCTGTATTTAAATATCTTTCACTGTTGATTACATGAGGATCTTCATCTCTCATGTCATCAGGTGAAGATATTTAAATAGGGGCAACTGTTGTACCCCAAATTTTACCCTCATTTTTTCTTCTAGTTGATGTTTTATTTATTTCCCTATTTTTAATTTAGTACTTATTTTAGTGTTTATTTGTTTTTATTTTAATTCAGTTTCAATATGGCTTTTCTTTTTTAATTTTATTGTCCTTTTTTTCATTAATTTCAATTAATCACAATTTAATTTTTGCATTAGTTTACTTATCTTGATTAATTGTTAATTTGGTTTATTATTTTTAATTTATTTAATTAAATTTTTTTATTAATAAGTTATTATTATTTAGCTTGTTAATTAATTAAAAAAAAACAAATCCATTAACATTGCCAATTCCAATTCTCATGTGGTCTTTAAACATAATAAAAAGTTCTGTCAACTAATGTTATCTCCCTCCAAAGGAATGAAGACATATCATTTGAACCATTATTTTGAAATATGCTCGTGTGGAAAAAACACCATTTGGTTTAGTTTGCACTCATATGTCTAGCAACTTGAACCAAGTCTCCAACGGATCTTTTCTTTTCCATCAATTCCAACGCTTATCTTTCCCACAAAGCCGGTGAAAAGAAGCTTCCAAAGTACATCCCTGTTGTACCTTCAAATTGACTTTTGCAAGCATATGCTAAGAGCACCTCGTGCATATCCTTGGACCATCAGAGACAAGCCAAAACACCCTACATTTCTCTGACCTAAAATGCAAAAGAAGAGAAGTTCACTTGGCTCCATAATATGGTGTTCAGAGCAGCCACTCTCTTGAGATCTTTCCACGATTTTTTCCTCAAAAACAAACTCGTGGCCCCTTGGTTCCTGACTCATTGTCCAGCAAACTCCCTCTATAAAAGGCACCCTCCTCTCATTCATTTCTCATCAACAAAAACAACAAAAAAACAACTCAGAAAACATGGTGTTTTGGAGAGCTCGAGTGGCTGCAAGGAAGGAGGTTATCACCACTTGCTTGGATACCAGGTTAGACTCTTAACTCACTATTATGATACTTATCATGCCTACATACCATGTTGAATATACTTTAGTTTAATATGCTGTCTCAATGTTTGTATGTTCATGATGTATATGCATGGTGTGTATGAACTTTTGCTGAGATTATTTTAGAAGTTTCGTACATCTTCTTGATTGCCATAATGTATGAACAAGTTTGCCATGATAGAACACTTATTAACCTGTGTTAAAGTGAATGACATTCGAGTATGTGTTTGCTTTGATCATATTATCCATGCTGCCATTATGAACCTCTTTGAATAATTTGAAATATGGCTTGATGCGCTGTTATTTGTTTGAAGCATTTTGATGTTAGCAGAATTGTATACTTTGACTTGAGTGTTTGGTTTTCATTGCGGATGACTTTCTATGTGTTTATTTTGAGGATACGATCAGTAGTTGTCCTCACATCTTTTAATCCTTTATCTTTTGTCTCAACCTTGCCATCATTACCATGTCATGTATTCAAGCCAAGCTACATGTGATAATGTTAGATAATGATATTTGGAGAATAGAGTGCTTATTTGTTGTTGATGTTGATATCATGTCCTATGTATTAGTTGGACACTCAGTGCTCATTTTGTTCACGCTCGTACCAAGATAGGATGGATAATATAAGGTTTGGTTGCAGTTCTATCATCATGACAGTTGCGGTTCTCCTTCTTACTACTTTGCTTTAACCTTGTTTTGGGACATTTTGAACTTGTTGTTTTCTGCCATTATGCTTTCATAATTGATGTTCAATCATTTTGAATGATTCATATGTCCATCTTATACATCTAAGTTAACTTTAATGATATGTTTCTACTAGCTCGTGACAGTTTGGATCATGATATTCGTTGCCTTATTCCTCCAAGTTCAGTTTGTTATTTTGTACTGTGCAAGTTTAGAATCATTCTATGATTTAAGTTTTGTATGCTGGCATTTTACTTCATGAATTTTGGTGAGGAAATGATCATGAAAACGTCTGGACAAGTTGAAGCTGTGCCATGTCGTTTGCTGGGTTCACGTTGGTTTTTGTATGGTACATGAGAGAGTTCGCGTGTTTTAGTATGAGATTGGTGGAATGTCTTTTGTCTATTAGTAATTTAAGCGGATGACACATGACCAATTGATTTATTCACATCACGTTCAGTAGCACGCACGCGCGTTTTATTTATCCCATTTCACTGATTGTTTTGGTTTATATTGAAATGGAGGCGTATATATGTTGGATGAAACACGCCGTCCCAACGGTCACACACATGCACTTATCATCGCCTCTCACTCACCAGACCTGGGTTCGATCCTGCGGATTAACCCTTTTGGTTTTTTTTTCTTTTTCGCCTGTATTTTCTTTTCTTTTTCCTCCTGGGCCTTGCGCCCTTCCTGATGTTTCCACCCCCCTCATTTCTGGCCCAACACACCATTAACTACCTCTTAGTTATTTTAGGATTTCTTCCACACACCCCTGTCTGCGCTTCTTCTTTTCCTTTTATTTTATTTTCTTTTTTAATCTTTTCCTATTTCTTTTAGAGAAACCTTTTTATTTTATTTAGACATTTGTTCTCTTTATTCAAAACTCCAAATATTTATTTTAATTATATAGTTTGTTTCTTCATTGTTTATTTGAGGTATTTCTAATTGTTAATCACTATGTTAATTTTTAATTGTTAATTGTTAATTAATTCGTGTCTAACTTTAATTATCAATTTGCATTTAGTTTTTAATTGTTAACTTCTAAATGTTAATTATCAATATGTAGTTTAATCTTAATTATCAATATGTATTTAATTATGTATTGTTAATTGATTATCACCTTTGGATTAATTGTTAACATTTATTTTTGAGCATCATTGTTGACCTTTTAAGGGCTTGTTTCACTAATGTTTGTTTAAATTTTGAACTAATTCATCCATGTTTGATTTATCACATGTTTGACTTTGATGTGCATTTTTTGTTTAAATATCATCCTTAATTAATATCATTCTCCTTATCTTGTGCTTGTTATTTATGTTTGTCTTCCTAAAGATTGAAACATATTAATATGTCTTTATAATGATCATGTCCATCTTATCCATACTTTATCATGAAGCATCTTGCCATCCTTATGCTTGTGTTGCTTTTATCTCATCATATTGTATCAAGGTTTTATCTTTTATCATGTCTTTAACTATTGTTATATTATCCTATTTTCTTTCCCCCTATTCCAAAGGAAGGTGATCAACTTTGACTCTTAAAGTCATAGCCCCCACTTTAACCTAAGTAACCTCTTAGGAGAAACCTCATTTCTTGGCCTCATCAGGGCCATATAAATTATAACTAGCTTTAGGAGAGAGTTCTTACACTCTCGGTGATATTCATCATAATGAATACTCACTTTCCCCTACTGACTAAAACATAACATATGTCCATTTCAACTAGATCTAGAGAGTTCTTAAACTCTACAATGAGCTTGTACTCATTTCCCCTCTGAATATTGACCACAGTCAATCATTCAGTAGAAGTAGAACTACGCATACTCTGATTCTACTCCCGAGGATACGTAGGCGCAAAGTGCGATGCTTTGTCGAGTATACTTAGATACTAACCCCTTGGGTTTCAACCTTTAGCATAGAACCTTTAGCAAACATAAGATAACAGTATAACAAGAGGCTCCCGTAGAGTACTACGGACGTTTAGGGTGCTAATACCTTCCCTAGGCGTAACCAACCCCCGAACCTTAGATCTCCCCCTTTAGGTTTTTCTAACGATCTTGAACCTTTCCTTTGGATAAATCAAAGTCGGTTGTAAAAGAAATATGATGCAAGTTAATTAATAGCTTGTTATCCGATTTTCACCGCAACAGTTAGTGTCCAAGATAAGTATATAAACACTTACTTATCTACTTCCATTTTCGATGTGGGACAATATCACCACACAATATCCATCAAATTATCCACTAAGACCCGTATAACCTTGGAATTAGCGAGATCATGCAAACGTGTTTTAGCAGAAGTTATTAGAATTTGGGAGCACAATCTTGATAGGCATAAATTTCATTCTGTTTGCCTTTACAGATGGTTTTCAATATCTCACCATACCTCCCTCAAGTAACCCGCAAATAACAGGTCCTCACCATCCAGATTTTTGATTGCTGCAAGACAAATAAAGATGGCGTTAATGAAAAACAAATAGGATCAGACACAATCAAGCCGGTTGTGATGAAAAGAGAAAGAAAAAAACATGTCACAAACATGCCGGCACGAAAACGAAAATAAATCGGACAGGTTGCAAACATGTTTGAAACTAAAAAGAAAGTAACATTATCATCTTGAAACCATACTCACAGCAGCTTAAATACTTTCCAAAACCAAATCATAAACATGTCCCGACACATTTTGAATCCTTTCTAAAACAATACTTTGCAGAACTCAACGACAGTAAATTATTTTCACACAATCAAGATTTGAGATGGCTATAAAAAAAAGGGAAAAATCATAGGGCAAGGGGAGAAGAAAGTCGCAGCTTACACATACGCATTGGAGAAAAAAAACTCTTACATTTACACAGAAAAACTAGCATCATCCGAAAATCACACATTCACAGTTTCACAGATACACTCATAGCAGAGAAACAGAGCTTTCACCATACAAATTTCACAAGTCCAGATACGAAAATCACAGAAAAAGTCGCCTCCCATTAGAACACTTTGTTCACGTTCAAACAAGCAATGAATTCACAAATACTCACAGTGTAGAGGTAGAGAAATTCACAGAAAGAACAACAACGTTCTCGGTTTTATACTTGTAATTGTTGTAGAATTTCCATTTACAAATTGAATTGATTGTTGCGAGAATTTCCACCGTATAATTTTCTTCCCACCGCCGGTGAAATTGTGAGATTGAAACATCGTTTTTTGGGGGTAAGCGGAGGAGAGGTTGAGCTATGACGGATTGCGAGAGAGGGATGGATTGCGGAGAGGTTGAGGGCGGAGGAGTCTCTTTTCCAGCGATGAATGGCGATGTTGATGGCAAGAACCAAGTGTCCAAGATATTGTGTGGTGATATTGTCCCACATCGAAAATGGAAGTAGATAAGTAAGTGTTTATATACTTATCTTGGACACTAACAATCAAAAGAAGAATAAATGGGAGAGAAAAGAGGTGTTGAAAATGGGCTTAAGTCTATTGGTTTTGGCCCAATTAATATAATTTTTAAAATAATAATTAAAAAAAATATTAATAAAAATAATTAAAAAAAATAATACGAAAAAATTTAAAAAGTAAAACATAAAGATTAAAAAATTAAAAAAATAAATATAAAATTTCATGTGGCAGTCAACTCATATCCAGTCAGCAAGGTCAACACGCCACGTCACGGAATCTGCAGCCCATGGATGCATCAGGGTCTTTGTCAATGGAATGTGAGAAAGTTGAGGAGGGAATAAAAAAATAATTTCTTAAGGGGGGTAAACCAAAACACGCCTATATGACAGGGGAGTAAATACTATTTAACCCAAAAAAAATTGATTAGTCTGGAGGTAACTAAGTTTCTGTGTTTGATTCCTTCTAGTAACAATTTTTTTTTTTATATTTTAAAATCTGAATTATTTAAGATAATATTGAAATTAAAAGAAAAGTCAATTTAATTTTCTAAGGAATTATATATGATCTTTTTATTTTTGGAGATTAATTTAGGTTCGATAGTTTTTATTGGGGACCAAAATTTTAATTTGTATGTACCAACAATCAATATTTATTACATTGTCAATCAATAATAAACTCTAAATAATTAGAAACGTTTGTTTTTTAATTTAATCACACAAATGATTGGTTTAACAACATTCTAGTATTTAATAAAGGAATTTAATCATTGATTTTAGTCTGTAAATGAAAATCATTTCAATCCAATATAGTACTAATATGTCTGTCATTGCATTTATTTAATATGAGACACATATTTTAAACTGTTATAATACTATAACACTTCGATAAAAAAAACCTATATCGTCAACCTACATTAACAAAACCGAGCTTTTAGCGGCTTCATAAGACCTTCTTGCAGTCAAAGGAATTTACCATGAACTGGGAGTAGCTACCTTGGCTGAATAACTATAATTTCCTCCTCTCCCTCTTCCTCCATTTCTTCTTCTGCGATTCATCTTATAATCATTATTACAATGCTGATATGCATGGCTCTTCTCTCCCCTTCTGTTATATCCTCCCCAATTTATGCTCCTGCCATTTCTTGCTTGATACTTATTTTGCAAATCAGTAACATAGTGCTCCTGTGGAATCCACCTTTGAGAATCATTCTGTTCCCAAGAGTTGGTGTCAATATTTTCATGCTTGCTTGATCCCCATCCCTCGGCAGCAAAATTTGGTTCCTGAGGCTTTGTTACTTCTTCGTCTTCATCCCCCCATCCAGTAGGTGTGATTTCCCATCCATGATCGAGAGGATTGTCCACAATCTCCGTCTCCTGCTGGCTCTTTTCCTTCATTTTACGTCTGGCCTCTATTTCTCTATCCAAATCCAGATAGAGTTCTGGATCAACACTTGCATCCCAATCTATTTCATCGATGTACATGTCCGGATCAGGCAACGGAATGTCGCAGGGATAGCCGTTGATCTCAGCCCAAAACCTGTTCTTTGCATCGTGAAAAGCCTGTTTGACAGCAGAGTCTTCCCACTTCATCACATCGGAATGCGATTCCATATACCTTTTGCCTTCTAAAAACCTTCGCCATGGAACTTGACCTACCGTAGTACAAAACTTCTTTTCCCATAAAGGTACTCTTGAATACCTATTATCTGTGAACCAAAACAATTAAACAGAATAAAAAAAAAAGAACAAACCCAAATGAAAGAAAGAAAGGAAAAATAAAAAGAGACTTTACCCAAAGGTGGTTTTCCGTAATAAGTTGAGGATCTCCGGTGAACAACTTGACAATCACTGATCCTTTGGTTTTTTATCCAACTAGCCATTTCAATAAGCAAGAGAAAACAGGATGATGGGATGCGTTGGACACAATGACAGAAGTAGTTCTCTGAGGTTTATTTAGATTTGTACAGCTCGGTATTTATAGGAAGATGTTCTTACTTTTGTTTTTTGTTTTTGGAAATCTTATTACTTTTTGGTTCTAAATAGAAATTGTTTTTAATTAATAAGATTTCCTAAAATCAGATTCTTAGATTTGTAAAGTAATGAATGTATTTATGAGATTTTAAAAACAAATGCATGTATATGAATTTCTTTATGTTTATTCTATATCAATCATTTTACCAAAAAAAAAAATTCTATATCAATCAATTAATCCCGTCGCTTCACATACTTTCTTTATATTTTTTTTGATATGCAAACTTGTATTAAAAAGAAGAAAAGAGGGATTCTCCAACCCAATAAAAAAGATAAACAAATCGAACGAGCATACCAATCTTCCCAGCTTGCTACGAAAAAGCATTGATTCCCCATGCATGGCATGGAAGCCCATAACAACTAACCCAAATGAATCTATCAGTGTCAACATCTTCTGGTTTCTAAGGTTTAACGTCACTAAACCACTTATCAATCCAAACCCTAGCTTCTTGAATAAAAATTCCTATATCTCCATCCAAAACATCTTCTAACTGATACAAATTAGGTCCAATAGGGGTTGCTCTAACGTTGAAGTACCCTTCTTCATTAAGCGCATGTTGGATATTTGACAGAATACCATCATCAAGCAATACACCAGTATAAGCTTTCTCAAACCTAACAATATCCTCCTTGTCCACTTTGAGATGGATAGGTTTATGGATGGTAACCTTTCTAGCCTCCCTCCCGGAGTCATTAATAACATCATGATTGCTCCTCTTCTCAAATACATTCGTAGACTGCGCAACCGTTTGAGCGAAAGACTTACCAGGGATAGTAATCTTTCTCAACAAACACTTCATAATTAAATCTTGGAATGTTAGCAAACAACTTTTTTCCTTGAAGCTGGACATTATCAAGTTTCACTGCCATAATACGGGCATTATAGATCTTCCTGAACTTAGCAAATCCAAACCTCTTCCCTCTAATATTCTTCCTAGCAAGTATGACCACTTCCGAAATCAAACCGTATGCTCTGAACACTTCAAACATATCTCTAGCCTCCATGTTGTTAGGAAATTCCGTGAAATAGAAGGATGTAATGGATTCTCCCGTGAAATGTTAGTTGAACTAAATAAATAAATATTTATCTGTGTGTTATTTGAAATATGTAAATAGAAAAATAGTTATTCTGAATATTAAGATAAGTATTCATCCTTAGAAATATTACACAAATTCAAATTAATAAAATGATTAAAAATATTAAAAATTTAAAATATACACAAATTTAATAAAATTAATAAAACATAAACTCTAAATATAATTAATCATGTTGAAATATATTGATTAACATATAATTGAATTACTATTAAATTGATTGATTATTATTTAATTTTAAATACTTAAATTATGTAAAAAATTAATTGATTATTTAATTTGAATTAATTAAATATTTTAATAAGCAATTAAATTATTATTAATAAATTAATTGATTATTATTTAATTTGAAATAATAAATATTTTTTTATGTTATTTATAATAATTAAATAATTAAATAAATTAATATTTATTCTAAACTATTAATTAAGTATTCATGATTAAACATATGAACAAAAAAATGGGTTAAATAGTGTTTACCTCCCTGCCATATAGGCGTAGATTCCGTGACGTGGCGTGTTGACCTTGCTGACTGGGTATGAGTTGACTGCCACGTGGAATTTTATATTTATTTTTTTAATTCTTTAATCTTTATTTTTTACTTTTTAAATTTTTTTTCATATTATTTTTTTAAATTATTTTTATTAATTTTTTTTTAATTATTTTTATTAATATTTTTTTTTAATTATTATTTTAAAACTTATATTAATTGGGCCAAGACCAATGAACTTAAGCCCATTTTCAACACCTCTTTTCTCACCCATTTATTCTTCTTTTGATTGTTAGCGTCCAAGATAAGTATATAAACCCTTACTTATCTACTTCCATTTCCGATGTAGGACAATATCACCACACAATATCCATCAAATTATCCACTAAGACCCGTATAACCTTGGAATTAGGGAGATCAAGCAAAGGTGTTTTAGCTAAAGTTATTGGAATTTGGGAGCACAATCTTGATAGGCATAAATTTCATTCTGTTTGCCTTTACAGATGGTTTTCAACATCTCACCATACCTCCTTCAAGTAACCCGCAAATAACAGGTCCTCACCATCCAGATTTTTTATTGTTGCAAGACAAATAAAGATGGCATTAACGAAAACCAAATAGGATCAGACACAATCAAGCCGGTTGTGATGAAAAGAGAAAGAAAAAAACAAGTCACAAACATGTCGGCACGAAAACGAAAATAAATCGGACAGGTTGCAAACATGTTTGAAACTAAAAAGAAAGTAACATTATCATCTTGAAACCATACTCACAGCAGCTTAGATGCTTTCCAAAACCAAATCATAAACATGTCCCGACACATTTTGAATCCTTTCTAAAACAATACTTTACAGAACTCAACGACAGTAAATTATTTTCACACAATCAAGATTTGAGATGGCTATAAAAAATGGGAAGAATCATATAGCAGGGAGAGAAGAAAGTCGCAGCTTACACATACGCATTGAGAGAAAAAAAACTCTTACATTTACACAGAAAAACTAGCATCATCCGAAAATCACACATTCACAGTTTCACAGATACATTCATAGCAGAGAAACAGAGCTTTCACCATACAAATTTCACAAGTCCAGATACGAAAATCACAGAAAAAGTCGCCTCCCATTAGAACACTTTGTTCACGTTCAAACAAGCAATGGATTCACAAATACTCACAGTGTAGAGGTAGAGAAATTCACAGAAAGAACAACAACATTCTCGGTTTTATACTTGTAATTGCTGTAGAATTTCCATTTACAAATTGAATTGATTGTTGTTGCGAGAATTTCCGCCGTATCATTTTCTTCCCACCGCCGGTGAATTGTGAGATTGAAACATCGTTTTTTGGGGGTAAGCGGAGGAGAGGTTGAGCTATGACGGATTGCGAGAGAGGGACGGATTGCGGAGAGGTTGAGGGCGGAGGAGTCTCTTTTCCAGCGATGAATGACGATGTTGATGGCAAGAACCAAGTGTCCAAGATATTGTGTGGTGATATTGTCCCACATCGAAAATGAAAGTAGATAAGTAAGTGTTTATACACTTATCTTGGACACTAACAATCAAAAGAAGAATAAATGGGTGAGAAAAGAGGTGTTGAAAATGGGCTTAAGTCCATTGGTCTTGGCCCAATTAATATAATTTTTAAAATAATAATTAAAAAAAATATTAATAAAAATAATTAAAAAAAATAATACGAAAAAAATTTAAAAAGTAAAACATAAAGATTAAAAAATTAAAAAAATAAATATAAAATTTCATGTGGCAGTCAACTTATATCCTGTCAGCATTTCTAGTTATTGTCTCCCTAAGTTATGGAATTTTATTTGAGAGTTAAATGCAATTTACATTACAAACAACTCCAACACTTAAGGCTACTGTAGAAAAACACAAACAAAGATCATGATCTCCGTCAACATTCTTAATCTTCTCTAAACCCTATTTCTGTCTTAGATTTTAACTAGCAGCGACTGTTGGTACCATCTGGTATTTTTGGCTTAAACTCCTAGCCTTAGGGCTAGGGGCCTTGGTGCTGGTTGTTACTACTCAGTTGGGCTGGTAATTGTGAGAGCCTTGATCGGAAATGGTGTGGAAGAAGGTAGTTTATAAGAAAAAGTCAGGACTGCCCTACAGGTTCTCAGATTGGAAAGAAAATGGCGGAAAACGGGTGGAGGATGGAGGACCTATTACTTCTTTCTTTATTACTGAGTTTCCTGAAAACATGATGGCGAAGGACCTCTTTGAGGTTTTCATGGTGTATGGCGTGATTTCAGAGGTGTACATTCCGGGGAAGAGAGATATCAGAGGTAGAAGATATGGCTTTGCCCGGTTTCGTAAAGTTCACGACTCTCGTATTTTGGTGGCCAAGTTAGATAGTATTCAACTTCAAGGGAGGAAGTTACATGCTAACTTACCTCGGTTTCTTAAAGATAATGTTGTGCATAATGGAGAGGCTTCGAGGCATGGGAGGAAGACTTCTCCTCAGCATGCTAAACGTACCAGTTTAGCGTTCAATCCCCTTACTGCGTCCTATGCTCAGGTTGTTGGTAGGGATTTGGTAAGTGTGGATATTCTTGGAGGCAAGCCAACTGTTAGTAAGGTGAACAGGATTAAGGTGGAGAATTCCTCTCTGTCCAATTATTCTGGGGCCTTAGTGGGTGAGGTTTGTAAAGACAGTAATCCTTTTTTGGTCTAAAAAGCCTTGTATGCGGAAGGGTTGTTCGATATTCTGGCTACCCCTTTAGGAGCAAGCCTTTGCCTCCTTGAGTCTAGAGGATGCAAAGATATTCGGTCTTCTATTAATCTAGCTAAAGAATGGTTTGATTCTAGATTCGTTAAGCTTTTCCCCTGGACTCCAGATGTAGTTGACAAGAGCAGATTCGTGTGGGTGAGACGCTTAGGCATCCCTTGTCAAGCTTGGATTCACGATGTTTTTAGATGCCTGGTGAAGAACTATGGCCACTTTATTTTAGCTGATGGGGAAACTGATAAGAAAAGCAGATTAGATGAAGCTAGATTGCTTATCAAATGCAGTGGTGATACTGATTTTAACGACACGGTGGAGTTAGAGATTAATGAGGTGGTTTTTCCTGTTAGAATTTTTGTTGATTATCCTGGGCCTAGGAGTTTTGATTTTTTGCGGATTAATCTTGATGACGATTCTTCTGGTTTGCTTGACACGGATGACGAAGAAGTTTGGTCTTTTGAGGAAGAGGCTAACAGTGATGCGTCGTATCCTAGGAGTGGTAAGGCTACGGCTGACTATTTGATTTTTGAGGAAAGGCCTGAGGATTTGGGGAGTAGTGCTGACACTTTTCAAACTCTTGTTTGTGAAACCCTTGGGGTTGGTGGTGTGTCTGGTTCTGAGAGAGTTGGTAACTGTGTAGATTTGTTGGAAATTGTAAATGAGACTTTGGTTGACACAATTTCTGATAAGACACGTCCTTTAGCTGAGGGTGGTTTTGATGTTGATATATCTGCGAGAAGTCAAAACAACTTGGGTCCCCCCTTTTGTTCTGTGGGCCAGCAGGATAATAATATAGACCTGGGTATTGGGCCTAAGCTCCTTGGTGAAGTGGATCTTAGTACTTCTGTTTCTCTACCCACTGAAGAGGCCCATCTTCTCCCTTCAGTTGGGGCGAAGCCTCCTAGTAAAAAGAAAAAGCCTTTATCTATGTTCTATGGGAATGCGCAGATTCCTTTTTCACCTCCTTTTCTCTCCTCATTCCTTAACGCGTCTACTGCAGTGTCCCGGTCTGGCAAGAAAGCGAAGCTAAAGAATTCTAAAAAACAGCCTAATAGAAGAATTCCTTTAGACGTGGGTGGCCCTTCGCGTGTTCCTGATGGGTCTAGCGAGTTTTCCCTAGACAATTTTGATATTCTTAGGAATAACAACAGAAGCAAAGGCTTGTTGGAAGAGGTTCCTAATTTAATTTGGAATTATGTCAAATCGTTAGGTATTGAAGCTAAAGTGGATGAAATCGTTCATGTCAGTGTTGTTAAGGGGTTAGAGGAACGTGATTGTCATGAATTTCATAGCAAGAAGGGTGTTGAAAATTGTGCTCCATGATTATTGTCACTTACAATGTGAGAGGCTGTTGTATCCCTCTTAAAAGAAGAAGGATTTCCTCTTCTTTGAAGAAGGGGAAAGCTGAGTTGTGCTTTTTACAAGAAACCAAGTTGGCTAATGTGACTGATTCGGTAGTTAGGAGTTTGTGGGGGTCTGATGAGTTTGGGTGGTCGGCTTGTGCGTCCGATGGTTTGTCTGGAGGCCTCCTTACAATTTGGAGAAAGGATCTTTTCACCCCTGTGTCCAGTTTTAAAGGTAAAGGCTTTTTATGTTGCAATTTAATTTGGAGAGGGATTAATTTTTTTGCTGTGAATGTTTATTCGCCCTGCTCTCTGAGGGAAAAAAGACTCCTTTGGGCTGATCTGTTAAAGCTCCAATCCAGTTGTCCTAATGGTCGTTGGATTATAGGAGGGGATTTTAACGCGGTTAAATCTAGTGGTGAAAGAAGAGGTCGTAGCTCCTTTTTAGGCCGTGATAGTGCTGATTTTAACTCATTCATTGAGGAGTCTGGGCTGGTTGATTTGCCTTCTGCAGGAAATCGTTTTTCTTACTTCAACTCCAACGGTTTGAGTTGCAGTAAATTGGACAGGTTTCTTGTGGATGATTTTCTTATTGATGCTTGGGATTTCAAGGTGCAGATTGTGGGCAAACGGGACATATCCGACCACCGGCCAGTTTGGATTAAATCTAATTCGGTGAATTGGGGTCCTAAACCTTTTCGCTTCTTTAATGCTTGGCTGGAGCACAAGGATTTTTTGGCCTTCGTCAAGGATTGTTAGAACTCTTTTCATTTTCAGGGTATGCCTTCTTTTGTATTCAAGGAAAAGCTTAAATCTCTTAAGGATCGGCTCAAATGGTGGAATTTAAATGTTTTCGGATGGATTGATCTAAAGATTGATGATAGTCTTGATATCCTTAATGATATTGATATTGCTTTTGCGGATAACGGAGTGTGCCATTCGGAAGAGACGCTTAGGATTAGATCGGTTGAACAAGAGAACTTATGGAAGAATCTTCGTTTCAAAGAAAGTATGTTGTACCAAAAATCGAGGTTGAAATGGTTGAAGGAAGGTGACTCCAACTCTCATTTTTTCCATGCTTCTATTAAAAGGAGGAACAGGTTGAATTCTATTACTGCTCTAAACTCAGGAAATGCTGTCATTGAGGAACCAACAGCTATCAAAGAAGCTGCTTTTGATTTTTTTAAGGCTAAATACCAAAGAGGAGTGGGGACTAGACCTACTATTGCCCATCATTACTTCCCTCGGCTTGATGCTTTCGACCGTGATCTTCTTGATGCTGAATTTACTGATTATGAAATTCGGGAGGCTGTTTTTGATTGCGACGGGAATAAATCTCCGGGGCCGGATGGCTTTTCCTTTAAGTTCTTCGAGGAGGCTTGGGAAATTGTGGGGGACGATGTTATCAAGTGCGTTAGATACTTTTCCTTGACTGGTACGTTATCTAAATCCTCTGCTTCTTCCTTTTTGGTGTTGGTACCTAAGGTTGACAGCCCTCAAGGCTTGGTGGAATATAGGCCAATTTGTTTACTTGGGTGTATTTCTAAAATCATTTCCAAACTGATGTCCAAAAGACTTTCTTCTGTTATTTCCAAGTTGGTTTCGGTTTCGCAAACGGCGTTTGTCCCCGGCAGGAATATCCATGATGGTGTTTTAGTTGCTAACGAAGTGGTGGACTTGGCGAGGAGAGAAAAGCGAAAATGTCTTTTGTTTAAAGTTGACTTTGCGCAAGCCTATGATTGTGTTGATTGGGAGTTCTTGCTCAATATTCTTAGGGACATGAACTTTGGTCCCAATTGGATTAAATGGATTAAAGGGATCATTTGCAACAGCTTCGTCTCAGTCTTGATTAATGGAAGCCCTACGAAGGATTTTGTGGCGCAAAGAGGTCTTAAACAAGGGGACCCCCTTGCCCCGTTTCTTTTTGTTTTGGTAGTTGAAGTTTTGGCTGTTCTGATCAAACGTGCCTCCTCCCTGAATATCCTTTCCGGGTTCAGAATCAATCATGAAGCCTCTATTGAAGTCCTCCAATTTGCTGATGATACCCTTCTCTTTTGTGACGGGAAGTTCTCGAACTTGTGGGCTATTAAATCCATTCTTCGGGGCTTCGAAATGGTGTCAGGGCTTAAGATTAACTTCGCCAAAAGCTGTATTTATGGGGTTGGCCTTGATAATGACTTTATTCTCGCGGCTGAATCTTTTCTCTACTGTAGATCGGGTAAGCCCCCTTTCAAATTTCTTGGCATGACCATAGCCGGTAATCATAGGAGGTTGAAGTTTTGGAAACCCGTCGTGGATTGTCTTAAAAGTCGCCTAAACCCTTGGATTGGTAGGAATATGTCTATTGGTGCTAGAGTTGTGTTGATTAATTCTATTTTAGTCAACCTCCCGTTACATCACCTTTTTTTTTCAAGGCTCCTAATAAAGTTGTTAAAGATATTATTGCTATCCAACGCAACTTCTTGTGGTCGGTTCGGTGGATAAATCGTGCATCTCTTGGGTTAAATGGAGTTTCCTCTGTAAATCTAAAGATAAAGGGGGTCTTGGTATTAAACATGTTGGTTGGTTTAATAAAGCTTTATTGTCCAAATGGTTGTGGAAGTTTCTTCTCGTGGGAAATGAAATTTGGCGAGACATTTTGACTGCTAGATACGGCAATTTACTTCTCTGTGTTACTAATCCCGACAGCATGAATAACATTGTCGCGGCATCTTTTTGGATGAAAGATCTAATGTTGATCCGTCAATTGGCAGATTCCTATAATTTCTGCAGTTTGGTGCAGCCGGTTCTGGGGTGTGGCTCGATTTTGCAGTTTTGGAACTTGGCCTGGTGTGGGGATTTTAAGCTTAATTCTGTGTTTCCTAATCTTTATGAAGCTGCCCTTAACAAAACTTGCAGTGTGAATGAGATAGGCCATTGGGTCCAAGATATTTGGCAGTGGGACATTGATAGAATTGGTTTTAAGGAGCTCTCTTTCGACCCGGCTTCGATTCAGATCCTGCAGAACCTGCTGCTGCCGATTAAATTGGTGCGCAACCAGCATGACAATTGGAGTTGGTTGCTGGAAAAGTCCAAGGATTTTTCGGTCCGGTCTTGCTACAATTTCATTTCTGACGCAGTACAGGGCATTCTACTGGAGGAAAACCAATTGCTTGCAATTAAAGTTTTGTGGAGTTCTAACATTCCCTTGAAAGTTAAAATTTTTGCTTGGAGGCTGCTGTTAGATAGACTTCCGACTCGTATGAAACTCGTGGCTAAAGGTATTGTGACATCTATTCATGAAACTTCGTGTGTTTTTTTGCTTCCAGAACGATGAGGATGCTTTGCACATTTTCTTTACTTGCCCAAAATCCTCTTTAGTTTGGAATAAGGTTTTTGATTGGATTGGAGTTCCTAGAATTGTCTCTGATTCTGTGTGTAATCATTCCTTATTGTGGTTTTTGGCTTTGGTGGAAAAATGTAAGGAAGACATGTGCTGTTACATTTGGTTTATTACGACTTGGTGTTTATGGAGCGCGAGGAATAAGACCATATTCAGTGATGAAGTTTGTGATGTGGACCAGATTTTCCACCATATTCTTTCTATTTCCTGGCACTGGTTGGAGCTTGGTCGTAGTAAGTGTTGTTTCTACGATTGGGTGAAATCCCCTTTAGACTTTATGTAATGTTGTTTAGGGTGGTTTTATCTCTCTTTTTTGTCTTGGTTCCTTCTTTGTATTGGGTTGGAGAATCCCTTTTTTCTCCTTTTTAATACAAGTTTGCTTATAAAAAAAAACAAAAAAAACTCATATCCAGTCAGCAAGGTCAACACGCCACGTCACGGAATCTGCAGCCCATGGATGCATCAGGGTCTTTGTCAATGGAATGTGAGAAAGTTGAGGAGGGAATAAAAAAAAAAATTCTTAAGGGGGGTAAACCAAAACACGCCTATATGGCATGGGAGTAAATACTATTTAACCCAAAAAAAATTAATTAGTCTGGAGGTAACTAAGTTTCTGTGTTTGATTCCTTCTAGTAACAATTTTTTTTTATATTTTAAAATCTGAATTATTTAAGATAGTATTGAAATTAAAAGAAAAGTCAATTTAATTTTCTAAGGAATTATATATGATCTTTTTATTTTTGGAGATTAATTTAGGTTCGATAGTTTTTATTGGGGACCAAAATTTTAATTTGTATGTACCAACAATCAATATTTATTACATTGTCAATCAATAATAAACTCTAAATAATTAGAAACGTTTGTTTTTTAATTTAATCACACAAATGATTGGTTTAACAACATTCTAGTATTTAATAAAGGAATTTAATCATTGATTTTAGTCTGTAAATGAAAATCATTTCAATCCAATATAGTACTAATATGTCCGTCATTGCATTTATTTAATATATGACACACATATTTTAAACTGTTATAATACTATAACACCTCGATAAAAAAAACCTATATCGTCAACCTACATTAACAAAACCGAGCTTTTAGCGGCTTCATAAGACCTTCTTGCAGTCAAAGGAATTTACCATGAACTGGGAGTAGCTACCTTGGCTGAATAACTATAATTTCCTCCTCTCCCTCGTCCTCCATTTCTTCTTCTGCGATTCATCTTATAATCATTATTACAATGCTGATATGCATGGCTCTTCTCTCCCCTTCTGTTATATCCTCCCCAATCTATGCTCCTGCCATTTCTTGCTTGATACTTATTTTGCAAATCAGTAACATAGCGCTCCTGTGGAATCCACCTTTGAGAATCATTCTGTTCCCGTGTCAATATTTTCATGCTTGCTTGATCCCCATCCCTCGGCAGCAAAATTTGGTTCCTGAGGCTTTGTTACTTCTTCGTCTTCATCCCCCCATCCAGTAGGTGTGATTTCCCATCCATGATCGAGAGGATTGTCCACAATCTCCGTCTCCTGCTGGCTCTTTTCCTTCATTTTACGTCTGGCCTCTATTTCTCTATCCAAATCCAGATAAAGTTCTGGATCAACACTTGCATCCCAATCTATTTCATCGATGTACATGTCCGGATCAGGCAACGGAATGTCGCAGGGATATATATATTTAAAATTACAAACCAAAATTATATATACACCTATTTATAATTACAAATCATTACATTTTTTCTACAAATGCACATATTACTTATACTAATACTTTTGCATCCAACCAAAGCATTGCTTCAAATCTACATTATAGGTCCTGAAAACACAAAGATTGTAATTCAATTAAAAGAAAATATGGATAAATCCTAAGTTTTATCAAGTAGCATCACTAATATAATAAAACATGTGATAATTAATATACCTTCACATAATTCCATGTAATAATGGGGTTGACTCTCCGCTGTGGTTAATTGCGACCAACAACCAATGTCCACTGTACGATTAAACAAGTGTAAGATTAACAGCTATATATCATATAATTTGTTAGATGAAGTATAAGATATCCAATTTAACATTTTCTATGCATAAATATCATATAATTGTGATGTACCTGTTTTTTTTGAAACAACGGACTCGGTATGCTCCGAATCCGTTTATCCTTTGTTTTGGATCTTGTTGGAGTCTAAATAACATTACCATGTAAAAAATGAAAATAAAATGCTCTTTCACTAATATATAACAAATATGACATAATATATAACAAATATAATAAAGAAAACAAGTATATAACAAATTTTACCTCTTTCACTAACATCTCTTTCTTTTCTTGGTTGGAATATGAATTACTTGTGTCTTAGCAATGCGGACGGATGAATGGATCCAAATTCCCTCGTTATGGTCATTTCTGATATATGACTCATCCGCTATAAGATCCTCATCTTGATCATTTGTATTCAACTCATTCCGTCTAATGCATGAACCATTCTCAACATCAATATCACATTGATCTACACCGCTATCATCAACCACTTTGTTAGATAGAAGCACTATAGACCATTTCGTAGTCGTCGGGTCAGTGACATAGAACACTTGTCTAGCTTGAGATGCTAGAATAAAAGGCTCATCTTTGTACCCCACCCTATTAAGATCCATTTGCAAAAATCCAGACTTATCCATTCGTATGCCACTACTATTTACCCAGTTGCAACCAAAGATTGGAATCTGAAACTTCTCGTAATCAAACACCCAAATGTGCTCAATAACTCCAAAATATGATAGATTTGCATATTTGGGGTTTAAGTCCTTCATACTTGATATGTGCATTGCTTCAGCTAGGACGGTGACACCACTATATTCCATAGTACTTTTATCGTCTTGGTCTTTGGTATAAAATGTGTATCCATTAATTGCGTATGCGCTATGAGAATACACATGCAAACTTGGACCATATGCCAAACATCTCAACCTTTCTGTTACTGAAGCAGGATCTAAAGAACGCTTCGAATAAATATGATCCTTTAACCATTGTATGAAACTTTGATTGTGCTCTCGTACTATCCAATTTTCATTTCTGTTCTGATTTAACCTTCGGAGTACATCCTTGTGCATCTCAACATATGGCTCAACCTCATTATCATTGTGCAGAACATACAAATGCACTTGATCCCGTTCATCCCTTGATACTGTCACAATTTTATTTCCAATTAATTTTTTACCATCCTTTTTTTCAAAAATATGAGCTTTGGGGAGTCCAATCGACTGAACATTGGACAAATATTCAGTACAAAACTCAACCGCTTCTTCAACAATGTATCGTTCAACAATACACCCCTCTGGTCGACTTCGGCTTTTCACGTACCCTTTTAATATTTTCATATAACGTTCAGCAGGGTACATCCATCTCATATAAGCTAGTCCACACAACTGTGTCTCTTTCACAAGATGAACAACTAGATGTACCATTATGTCAAAAAAAGAGGGAGGAAAATACATTTCAAGCTCACACAAGGTAATAACTATCTCTTTTTGTAGTGTTGGTAAGATATCGGGATCGATTACCTTACTACAAATTGACCTAAAGAAAAAACACAAATTAGTTATGGCACTTCTTACTTTCACTGGCAAAATAGAACGTATACCTATTGGTAGAAAGTGTTCCATTATAACATGGCAGTCGTGTGTCCTTAAACTCTTTAACGTGAGGTCTTTCATAGACACAAGTCTTCTGACATCTGAAGAGTATCCTTCTGGAACTTTAACTCCACTCAGAAACTTACACAATATTTTCTTCTCCTTTCTAGACAGAGTAAAAGCAGCAGGTGGTAGATATGTTCGTCTTCCTTTCTTCACGGGTGCTAATTCAGGTCTAATCCCCATCGCTTCCAAGTCTTTTCTTGCTTTAAGGCCATCCTTAGTCTTTCCTTTTATATTGAGTAACGTACCAATAACACTTTCAAATACATTTTTCTCAATATGCATAACATCGAGAAAATGTCTCACATACAAAGACTTCCAATATGGCAATTCAAAAAATATCGACCTCTTTTTCCACCCACCTTTGACAACCTTATGTGCAAAAGGTTTGCCAAACTCAGTACGCATATCTTTCATCTTTTTAAAAACTTGGTCACCTGACAACATAGGTGGAGCTCTACCTTGTTCGATGTCTCCATTGAATTCTTGTCTCCACCCACGGTAGTTATGTTTGGCATTTAAGAATCTACAATGACCGAGAAAGACATTCTTATGACCAAACTCCAATCGCTTCGAAACTGTTTTATCTTCACAAATAGGACACGCTTTTTCACCTTTTATGCTGTACCCTGATAGATTCCCGTAAGCTGGAAAATCATTAATTGTGCCAAACAACATCGCCCTCAAATTGAAACTTTCTTTCCTATATCCATCATAAACCTCCACACCGTTCTCCCACAATATCTTTAAATCTTCGATCAAAGGTGTCAAGTATACGTCTATGTCATTCCCTGGTTGTTTAGGCCCAGAGATTAACATAGATAACATCATGTACTTACGCTTCATGCATAGCGACGGAGGTAGGTTATAAATCATAAGAATCACAGGCCATGTGGTATGTGAGATACTTTGAAGACCATGCGGGTTCATTCCATCAGTAGATAATGCCAAGCGAAGGTTTCTTGCTTCTTCTCCAAAGTCAGGATAATCATTATCAATTTTCGACCACTGTGGTGAATCAGCCGGATGTCGCAACTTTCCATCAATAATTCTTTCATCTGCATGCCAAGTCAGGTGTCTTGCATCGGTTTCACTACGAAACAAGCGCCTAAATCTCGGTATTATAGGAAAATACCATAAGACCTTGGCTGGAGACAATTTTTTCTTATATCGAGACAAACCGCATTTAGGGCACTCAGTTAACGATGCATATTCGTTTCGAAACAAAACGCAATCGTTTGGACAAACATGTATCTTATCATAGCTCATGCCAATAGAACACAACATTTTTTTGGCCTCATAGGTTCGATTGGGAAGAACATTATCCTCCGGTAGCATTTCTCTCAAAAGGGCCAACAACTCTGTGAAACTTTTATCCGACCATCCATTGCCCGCCTTTAAGTTGTACAACTTCAATACCGCAGACAGTCTTGTGAATTTAGTGCAACCTTGATAGAGCGGTTTCTCTGCATCGCTTACCAACCTCTCAAACATTTCGGGACAATCATGAAGATCTTCTACAACTGCTTCTGCAATCTCTTTGACTCGATCACAATCGTATGTTTCCGTGTCTTTGTCATCTGAAGCATAGGTCGTATTACTTTTCCCCGTCGGTTCAACATTCTCGTTAATTTTCTCTCGATGATGTATCCAACACTTATAACTTCGATCAATTCCATTCATCAGTAAATGCGATTTCAATCCATCTGCGTCAACCCTACCCACATAACAACAACCCAAGCAAGGACATTTTATTCGATTGAGCTCTTCAGCGTCAGCGTGTTGAACAGCAAACTTAACGAAATCCAATACCCCATTCTCGTACTCTTTGAACAATCGATCGGCATCCATCCCTTTTTTATCCATGGTTTTCCTACTTATTAAGGTCAACAAAATAACATTAATTCAACCACATTAATCAAGAAATGAACAAGTTTGATAGTGTTTGATATGTAACTGGTTGAATTTCTTATGTTTTAGTGAAATGTTTATGTTCATTATATTTGTTTATTAACTCAACCATCTCAAATTCTAGAATTTTGAGGCTTCAAAAACAAGCTTTGAATTCTAAAATTCAGAGGACATTTCCATCAATTTTAAGAGTTTTTTAGAAGATTTAAGAGGTGGAAAAAATAAAACTAAACTAAACTATTTCCATCAATTTTAACAAAACTCCATCAATTTTAAGAGTTTTTTAGAGTTTTTTAGAAGATTTCATCAAACATACTCATTCACTACAAAACTTCATTAACAAAACTTCAAACATACTCATTCACTACAAAACTTCATTAATAAAACAGTCCAACATAACTTCATTAACAAAACTCATCAAACATAATCATTCACTACAACATTGTAAAGCAACAAAACCCTACAACAACAATGTAAAGCAACAAAACCCTATTCTTCACAACAACGACGTACCTTTAACGACGGTAACAACGGCAATGCAAGAACGAAATGTATCAAAGAGCAGAAAGAGAAACGAACGACGACGGCAATGAGCAGAAACGAAAACGACGGCAGTGAGCAGAAACGGACGGACGGCAATGCAACGACGGCAACAACGAACGACGGCACGGTGGAGGACGGTTGACGGTGAAGGTTTTTCGTTCGCAAGGGTTTTGAGCTCTGTTCGCTAGCAGGGGAGAAGAAAGAGCGGAAATATGAAAATGAATACTGACTATTCATATAATTTAATTTAATTAGACCTTAGACAGCGCTTGTCATAAAAGCGCTTTCTAAGGTGGATCTTAGACAGCGCTTTTAAAAGCACTTTCTAAGGTTGGCCTTAGACAGCGCTTTCAATTTTTTTTTTTTTTTTTTTTAAGACCTTAGACAGCACTTTTAATGAAAGCGCTGTCTAATATTTTCCTTTAATTTTTTTTTTAAAATTAATAAAACTTTAGAAAGCGCTTTTTAGGAAAGCGCTGTCTAAGGTCTTATATTTTTTTAAATTTATAAGATCTTAGAAAGCGCTTTTAACTAAAGCGCTGTCTAATATTTTCCATTAAATTTTTTTTTTAAAATTTATAAGACCTTATGAAGCGCTTTTGACCAAAGCGCTGTCTAAGGTCTTATATTTTTTGCGCTTATTTTTTTAAATGAATAGATTCCTTGTTTTTAACTTATAGCAGCGCTTTTGTATTAAAGTGCTGTCTAAGGTGCGATGTTATAACTTACTTTTGTTGTAGTGGTAACATAGTGCTCCTGTGGAATCCACCTTTGAGAATCATTTTGTTCCCAAGAGTTGGTGTCATTATTTTCATGCTTGCTTGATCCCCATCCCTCGGCAGCAAAATTTGGTTCCTGAGGCTTTGTTACTTCTTCGTCTTCATCCCCCCATCCAGTAGGTGTGATTTCCCATCCATGATCGAGAGGATTGTCCACAATCTCCGTCTCCTGCTGGCTCTTTTCCTTCCTTTTACGTCTGGCCTCTATTTCTCTATCCAAATCCAGATAGAGTTCTGGATCAACACTTGCATCCCAATCTATTTCATCGATGTACATGTCCAGATCAGGCAACGGAATGTCGCAGGGATAGCCGTTGATCTCAGCCCAAAACCTGTTCTTTGCATCGTGAAAAGCCTGTTTGACAGCAGAGTCTTCCCACTTCATCACATCGGAATGCGATTCCATATACCTTTTGCCTTCTAAAAACCTTCGCCATGGAACTTGACCTACCGTAGTACAAAACTTCTTTTCCCATAAAGGTACTCTTGAATACCTATTATCTGTGAACCAAAACAATTAAACAGAATAAAAAAAAAGAACAAACCCAAATGAAAGAAAGAAAGGAAAAATAAAAAGAGACTTTACCCAAAGGTGGTTTTCCGTAATAAGTTGAGGATTTCCGGTGAACAACTTGACAATCACTGATCCTTTGGTTTTTTCTCCAACTAGCCATTTCAATAAGCAAGAGAAAACAGGATGATGGGATGCGTTGGACACAAAGACAGAAGTAGTTCTCTGAGGTTTATTTAGATTTGTACAGCTCGGTATTTATAGGAAGATGTTCTTACTTTTGTTTTTTGTTTTTGGAAATCTTATTACTTTTTGGTTCTAAATAGAAATTGTTTTTAATTAATAAGATTTCTTAAAATCAGATTCTTAGATTTGTAAAGTAATGAATGTATTTATGAGATTTTAAAAACAAATGCATGTATATGAATTTCTTTATGTTTATTCTATATCAATCATTTTACCAAAAAAAAAATTCTATATCAATCAATTAATCCCATCGCTTCACATACTTTCTTTATATTTTTTTTGATATGCAAACTTGTATTAAAAAGAAGAAAAGAGGGATTCTCCAACCCAATAAAAAAGATAAATAAATCGAACGAGCATACCAATCTTCCCAGCTTGCTACGAAAAAGCATTGATTCCCCATGCATGGCATGGAAGCCCATAACAACTAACCCAAATGAATCTATCAGTGTCAACATCTTCTGGTTTCCAAGGTTTAACGTCACTAAACCACTTATCAATCCAAACCCTAGCTTCTTGAATAAAAAGTCCTATATCTCCATCCAAAACATCTTCTAACTGACACAAATTAGGTCCAATAGGGGTTGCTCTAACGTTGAAGTACCCTTCTTCATTAAGCGCATGTTGGATATTTGACAGAATACCATCATCAAGCAATACACCAGTATAAGCTTTCTCAAACCTAACAATATCCTCCTTGTCCACTTTGAGATGGATAGGTTTATGGATGGTAACCTTTCTAGCCTCCCTCCCGGTGTCATTAATAACATCATGATTGCTCCTCTTATCAAATACAATCGTAGACTGCGCAACCGTTTGAGCGAAAGACTTACCAGGGATAGTAACCTTTCTCAACAAACACTTCACACTACAACAAAAGTAAGTTATAACATCGCACCTTAGACAGCGCTTTAATACAAAAGCGCTGCTATAAGTTAAAAACAAGGAATCTATTCATTTAAAAAAATAAAAGCGCAAAAAATATAAGACCTTAGACAGCGCTTTGGTCAAAAGCGCTTTATAAGGTCTTATAAATTAAAAAAAAAAAATTTAATGGAAAATATTAGACAACGTTTTAGTTAAAAGCGCTTTCTAAGATCTTATAAATTTAAAAAAATATAAGACCTTAGACAGCGCTTCCGTAAAAAGCGCTTTCTAAAGTTTTATTAATTTTAAAAAAAAATTAAAGGAAAATATTAGACAGCGCTTTCATTAAAAGCGCTGTCTAAGGTCTTAAAAATTAAAAAAAAAATAAAATCAAAAGCGCTGTCTAAGGCCAACCTTAGAAAGCGCTTTGAAAAGCGCTGTCTAGGATCCACCTTAGAAAGCGCTTTTATGACAAGCGCTGTCTAAGGTCTAATTAAATTAAAATATATGAATAGTCAGTATTCATTTTCATATTTCCGCTCTTTCTTCTCCCCTGCTAGCGAACAGAGCTCAAAACCCTTGCGAACGAAAAACCTTCACCGTCAACCATCCTCCACCGTGCCGTCGTTCGTTGTTGCCGTCGTTGCATTGTCGTCCGTCCGTTTCTGCTCACTGCCGTCGTTTTCGTTTCTGCTCATTGTCGTCGTCGTTCGTTTCTTTTTCTGCTCTTTGATACATTTCGTTCTTGCATTGTCGTTGTTACCGTCGTTAAAGGTACGTCGTTGTTGTGAAGAATAGGGTTTTGTTGCTTTACATTGTTGTTGTAGGGTTTTGTTGCTTTACAATGTTGTAGTGAATGAGTATGTTTGATGAGTTTTGTTAATGAAGTTATGTTGGACTGTTTTATTAATGAAGTTTTGTAGTGAATGAGTATGTTTGAAGTTTTGTTAATGAAGTTTTGTAGTGAATGAGTATGTTTGATGAAATCTTCTAAAAAACTCTAAAAAACTCTTAAAATTGATGGAGTTTTGTTAAAATTGATGGAAATAGTTTAGTTTAGTTTTATTTTTTCCACCTCTTAAATCTTCTAAAAAACTCTTAAAATTGATGGAAATGTCCTCCGAATTTTAGAATTCAAAGCTTGTTTTTGAAGCCTCAAAATTCTAGAATTTGAGATGGTTGAGTTAATAAACAAATATAATGAACATAAACATTTCACTAAAACATAAGAAATTCAACCAGTTACATATCAAACACTATTAAACTTGTTCATTTCTTGATTAATATGGTTGAATTAATGTTATTTTGTTGACCTTAATAAGTAGGAAAACCATGGATAAAAAATGGATGGATGTCGATCGATTGTCCAAAGAGTACGAGAATGGGGTATTGGATTTCGTTAAGTTTGTTGTTCAACACGCTGACGCTGAAGAGCTCAATCGAATAAAATGTCCTTGCTTGGGTTGTTGTTATGTGGGTAGGGTTGACGCAGATGGATTGAAATCGCATTTACTGATGAATGGAATTGATCGAAGTTATAAGTGTTGGATACATCATCGGGAGAAAATTAACGAGAATGTTGAACCGACGGGGAAAAGTAATACGACCTATGCTTCAGATGACAAAGACACGGAAACATACGATTGTGATCGAGTCGAAGAGATTGCAGAAGCAGTTGTAGAAGATCTTCATGATTATCCCGAAATGTTTGAGAGGTTGGTAAGCGATGCAGAGAAACCGCTCTATCAAGGTTACACTAAATTCACAAGACTGTCTGCGGTATTGAAGTTGTACAACTTAAAGGCGGGAAATGGATGGTCGGATAAAAGTTTCACAGAGTTGTTGGCCCTTTTGAGAGAAATGCTACCGGAGGATAATGTTCTTCCCAATCGAACCTATGAGGCCAAAAAAATGTTGTGCTCTATTGGCATGAGCTATGATAAGATACATGTTTCTCCAAACAATTGCGTTTTGTTTCGAAACGAATATGCATCGTTAACTGAGTGCCCTAAATGCGGTTTGTCTCGATATAAGAAAAAATTGTCTCCAGCCAAGGTCTTATGGTATTTTCCTATAATACCGAGATTTAGGCGCTTGTTTCGTAGTGAAACCGATGCAAGACACCTGACTTGGCATGCAGATGAAAGAATTATTGATGGAAAGTTGCGACATCCGGCTGATTCACCACAGTGGTCGAAAATTGATAATGATTATCCTGACTTTGGAGAAGAAGCAAGAAACCTTCGCTTGGCATTATCTACTGATGGAATGAACCCGCATGGTCTTCAAAGTATCTCACATACCACATGGCCTGTGATTCTTATGATTTATAACCTACCTCCGTCGCTATGCATGAAGCGTAAGTACATGATGTTATCTATGTTAATCTTTGGGCCTAAACAACCAGGGAATGACATAGACGTATACTTGACACCTTTGATCGAAGATTTAAAGATATTGTGGGAGAACGGTGTGGAGGTTTATGATGGATATAGGAAAGAAAGTTTCAATTTGAGGGCGATGTTGTTTGGCACAATTAATGATTTTCCAGCTTACGGGAATCTATCAGGGTACAGCATAAAAGGTGAAAAAGCGTGTCCTATTTGTGAAGATAAAACAGTTTCGAAGCAATTGGAGTTTGGTCATAAGAATGTCTTTCTCGGTCATCGTAGATTCTTAAATGCCAAACATAACTACCGTGGGTGGAGACAAGAATTCAATGGAGACATCGAACAAGGTAGAGCTCCACCTATGTTGTCAGGTGACCAAGTTTTTAAAAAGGTGAAAGATATGCGTACTGAGTTTGGCAAACATTTTGCACATAAGGTTGTTAAAGGTGGGTGGAAAAAGAGGTCGATATTTTTTGAATTTCCATATTGGAAGTCTTTGTATGTGAGACATTTTCTCGATGTTATGCATATTGAGAAAAATGTATTTGAAAGTGTTATTGGTACGTTACTCAATATAAAAGGAAAGACTAAGGATGGCCTTAAAGCAAGAAAAGACTTGGAAGCGATGGGGATTAGACCTGAATTAGCACCCATGAAGAAAGGAAGACGAACATATCTACCACCTGCTGCTTTTACTCTGTCTAGAAAGGAGAAGAAAATATTGTGTAAGTTTCTGAGTGGAGTTAAAGTTCCAGAAGGATACTCTTCAGATGTCAGAAGACTTGTGTCTATGAAAGACCTCACGTTGAAGAGTTTAAAGACACACGACTGCCATGTTATAATGGAACACTTTCTACCAATAGGTATACGTTCTATTTTGCCAGTGAAAGTAAGAAGCGCCATAACTAATTTGTGTTTTTTCTTTAGGTCAATTTGTAGTAAGGTAATCGATCCCGATATCTTACCAACACTACAAAAAGAGATAGTTATTACCTTGTGTGAGCTTGAAATGTATTTTCCTCCCTCTTTTTTTGACATAATGGTACATCTAGTTGTTCATCTTGTGAAAGAGACACAGTTGTGTGGACCAGCTTATATGAGATGGATGTACCCTGCTGAACGTTATATGAAAATATTAAAAGGGTATGTGAAAAGCCGAAGTCGACCAGAGGGGTGTATTGTTGAATGATACATTGTTGAAGAAGCGGTTGAGTTTTGTACTGAATATTTGTCCAATGTTCAGTCGATTGGACTCCCCAAAGCTTATATTTTTGAAAAAAAGGATGGTAAAAAATTAATTGGAAATAAAATTGTGACAGTATCAAGGGATGAACGGGATCAAGTGCATTTGTATGTTCTGCACAATGATAATGAGGTTGAGCCATATGTTGAGATGGACAAGGATGTACTCCGAAGGTTAAATCAGAACAGAAATGAAAATTGGATAGTACGAGAGCACAATCAAAGTTTCATACAATGGTTAAAGGATCATATTTATTCGAAGCGCTCTTCAGATCCTGCTTCAGTAACAGAAAGGTTGAGATGTTTGGCATATGGTCTAAGTTTGCATGTGTATTCTCATAGCGCATACGCAATTAATGGATACACATTTTATACCAAAGACCAAGACGATAAAAGTACTATGCAAAATAGTGGTGTCACCGTCCTAGCTGAAGCAATGCACATATCAAGTATGAAGGACTTAAACCCCAAATATGAAAATCTGTCATATTTTGGAGTTATTGAGCACATTTGGGTGTTTGATTACGAGAAGTTTCAGATTCCAATCTTTGGTTGCAAGTGGGTAAATAGTAGTGGCATACGAATGGATAAGTCTGGATTTTTGCAAGTGGATCTTAATAGGGTGGGGTACAAAGATGAGCCTTTTATTCTAGCATCTCAAGCTAGACAAGTGTTCTATGTCACTGACCCGACGAGTACGAAATGGTCTATAGTGCTTCTATCTAACAAAGTGGTTGATGATAGCGGTGTAGATCAATGTGATATTGATGTTGAGAATGAGTCATGCATTAGACGGAATGAGTTGAATACAAATGATCAAGATGAGGATCTTATAGCGGATGAGTCATATATCAGAAATGACCATAACGAGGGAATTTGGATCCATTCATCCGTCCGCATTGCTAAGACACAAGTAATTCATATTCCAACCAAGAAAAGAAAGAGATGTTAGTGAAAGAGGTAAAATTTGTTATATACTTGATTTCTTTATTATATTTGTTATATATTATGTCATATTTGTTATATATTAGTGAAAGAGCATTTTATTTTCATTTTTTACATGGTAATGTTATTTAGACTCCAACAAGATCCAAAACAAAGGATAAGCGGATTCCGGAGCATACCGAGTCCGTTGTTTCAAAAAAACAGGTACATCACAATTATATGATATTTATGCATAGAAAATGTTAAATTGGATATCTTATACTTCATCTAACAAATTATATGATATATAGCTGTTAATCTTATACTTGTTTAATCTTACAGTGGACATTGGTTGTTGGTCGCAATTAACCACAGCGGAGAGTCAACCCCATTATTACATGGAATTATGTGAAGGTATATTAATTATCACATGTTTTATTATATTAGTGATGCTACTTGATAAAACTTAGGATTTATCCATATTTTCTTTTCATTTGTAGTGTCCTCGGCAACGCAATCAAATAGATTGCGGCTATTTCATGTTGAGGTTTATGAGAGACACTCTTTTGTTGGATCGAATAGAGATTTCATCCGATGTATGTATTTCTAACTTATGAGTTATTTTAATATTAACACATATCTCTCATGTCTAATGAAATAGTTAAAACTAAATCAAACTATGTTATATTATTATGTAGTACTTTGAAGAATGCAAGTGTGCTCATTACTCAATTTCTAACTCGGAATTTTACAAGGTATAATATTGTACTCTTACTTTAATTGATGAGAATTTAAATATGTGTAACTTTGTTTATGTATTCTTTTAATTGAATTACAATCTTTGTGTTTTCAGGACCTATAATGTAGATTTGAAGCAATGCTTTGGTTGGATGCAAAAGTATTAGTATAAGTAATATGTGCATTTGTAGAAAAAATGTAATGATTTGTAATTATAAATAGGTGTATATATAATTTTGGTTTGTAATTTTAAATATATATATATTGGTTTGAATTGCCAATTGTTTTGCATATATAATTTTGGTGTAAATTGCCAATGGTTTGAATTGCCAATTTCTGAAAAAAATTGCTGGTTGAAAAACAGGTAAAATTCTGGTTGAAAAAACCGGGTAAAAATTGTGGTTTAAAAAAATTTATATAAAATTTTTCGTATACCTTAAACAGCGCTTCTGGAAAAAACGCTGTCTAAGGTAGGGCTTAGACAACGCTTTTGACAAAAGCGCTGTCTAAGGTAGGGCTTAGAAAGCGCTTTTGACAAAAGCGCTGTCTAAGGTATACCTAGAAAAGTTCAAAAAGGTTGACCTTAGACAGCGCTTTTAGTGAAAGCGCTGTCTAAGGTATACCAAAAAAATGTCAAAAAAGGTAGGGCTTAGACAACGCTTTTGGTGAAAGCGCTGTCTAAGGTATACCAAAAAAATTTCAAAAAAGGTGAGGCTTAGAAAGCGCTTTTTCCAAAAGCGCTGTCTAAGGTATACCTTATAATGTCAAAAAGCGTTGTCTAAAGGTACCATAGACAGCGCTTTTCATTAAATATACCCCCCTTTAGACAGCGCTTTTGGTATTACCCAAAGCGCTGTCTAAACCTATAGCAGCGCAGGTTTATACAGCGCTTAAAAGCACTGTCTAAGGGTAAAAAAAAGCGCTGTCTAAGGTCTTTTTTGTGGTAGTGTCATGATTAAATCTTGGAATGTTAGCAAACAACTTTTTTCCTTGAAGCTGGACATTATCAAGTTTCACTGCCATAATACGGGCATTATAGATCTTCCTGAACTTAGCAAATCCAAACCTCTTCCCTCTTATATTCTTCCTAGCAAGTATGACCACTTCCGAAATCAAACCGTATGCTCTGAACACTTCAAACATATCTCTAGCCTCCATGTTGTCAGGAAATTCCGTGAAATAGAAGGATGTAATGGATTCTCCCGTGAAATGTTAGTTGAAATAAATAAATAAATATTTATCTGTGTGTTATTTGAAATATGTAAATAGAAAAATAGTTATTCTGAATATTAAGATAAGTATTCATCCTTAGAAATATTACACAAATTCAAATTAATAAAATGATTAAAAATATTAAAAATTTAAAATATACACAAATTTAATAAAATTAATAAAACATAAACTCTAAATATAATTAATCATGTTGAAATATATTGATTAACATATAATTGAATTACTATTAAATTGATTGATTATTATTTAATTTTAAATACTTAAATTATGTAAAAAATTAATTGATTATTTAATTTGAATTAATTAAATATTTTAATAAGCAATTAAATTATTATTAATAAATTAATTGATTATTATTTAATTTGAAATAATAAATATTTTTTTATGTTATTTATAATAATTAAATAATTAAATAATTAAATAAATTAATATTTATTCTAAACTATTAATTAAGTATTCATGATTAAACATATGAACAAAAAAATGGGTTAAATAGTGTTTACCTCCCTGCCATATAGGCGTAGATTCCGTGACGTGACGTGTTGACCTTGCTGACTGGGTATGAGTTGACTGCTACGTGGAATTTTATATTTATTTTTTTAATTCTTTAATCTTTATTTTTTACTTTTTAAATTTTTTTTCGTATTATTTTTTTAAATTATTTTTATTAATATTTTTTTTAATTATTTTTATTAATATTTTTTTTTTAATTATTATTTTAAAACTTATATTAATTGGGCCAAGACCAATGAACTTAAGCCCATTTTCAACACCTCTTTTCTCACCCATTTATTCTTCTTTTGATTGTTAGCGTCCAAGATAAGTATATAAACCCTTATTTATCTACTTCCATTTCCGATGTGGGACAATATCACCACACAATATCCATCAAATTATCCACTAAGACCCGTATAGCCTTGGAATTAGGGAGATCAAGCAAAGGTGTTTTAGCTGAAGTTATTGGAATTTGGGAGCACAATCTTGATAGGCATAAATTTCATTTTGTTTGCCTTTACAGATGGTTTTCAACATCTCACCATACCTCCTTCAAGTAACCCGCAAATAACAGGTCCTTACCATCCAGATTTTTTATTGTTGCAAGACAAATAAAGATGGCGTTAACGATAACCAAATAGGATCAGACACAATCAAGCCGGTTGTGATGAAAAGAGAAAGAAAAAAACAAGTCACAAACATGCCGGCACGAAAACGAAAATAAATCGGACAGGTTGCAAACATGTTTGAAACTAAAAAGAAAGTAACATTATCATCTTGAAACCATACTCACAGCAGCTTAGATGCTTTCCAAAACCAAATCATAAACATGTCCCGACACATTTTGAATCCTTTCTAAAACAATACTTTGCAGAACTCAACGACAGTAAATTATTTTCACACAATCAAGATTTGAGATGGCTATAAAAAAAAGGGAAGAATTATAGAGCAGGGGGAGAAGAAAGTCGCAGCTTACACATACGCATTGAGAGAAAAAAAACTCTTACATTTACACAGAAAAACTAGCATCATCCGAAAATCACACATTCACAGTTTCACAGATACACTCATAGCAGAGAAATAGAGCTTTCACCATACAAATTTCACAAGTCCAGATACGAAAATCACAGAAAAAGTCGCCTCCCATTAGAACACTTTGTTCACGTTCAAACAAGCAATGAATTCACAAATACTCACAATGTAGAGGTAGAGAAATTCACAGAAAGAACAACAACGTTCTCGCTTTTATACTTGTAATTGCTGTAGAATTTCCATTTGCAAATTGAATTGATTGTTGTTGCGAGAATTTCCGCCGTATCATTTTCTTCCCACCGCCGGTGAAATTGTGAGATTGAAACATCGTTTTTTGGGGGTACACGGAGGAGAGGTTGAGCTATGACGGATTGCGAGAGAGGGACAGATTGCGGAGAGGTTGAGGGCGGAGGAGTCTCTTTTCCAGCGATGAATGGCGATGTTGATGGCAAGAACCAAGTGTCCAAGATATTGTGTGGTGATATTGTCCCACATCGAAAATGGAAGTAGATAAGTAAGTGTTTATATACTTATCTTGGACACTAACAATCAAAAGAAGAATAAATGGGTGAGAAAAGTGGTGTTGAAAATGGGCTTAAGTCCATTGGTCTTGGCCCAATTAATATAATTTTTAAAATAATAATTAAAAAAAATATTAATAAAAATAATTAAAAAAAATAATACGACAAAAATTTAAAAAGTAAAACATAAAGATTAAAAAATTAAAAAAAATAAATATAAAATTTCATGTGGCAGTCAACTCATATCCAGTCAGCAAAGTCAACACGCCACGTCACAGAATCTGCAGCCCATGGATGCATCAGGGTCTTTGTCAATGGAATGTGAGAAAGTTGAGGAGGGAATAAAAAAAAAATTTTTAAGGGGGGTAAACCAAAACACGCTTATATGGCAGGGGAGTAAATACTATTTAACCCAAAAAAAATTGATTAGTCTGGAGGTAACTAAGTTTCTGTGTTTGATTCCTTCTAGTAACAATTTTTTTTTTATATTTTAAAATCTGAATTATTTAAGATAATATTGAAATTAAAAGAAAAGTCAATTTAATTTTCAAAGGAATTATATATGATCTTTTTATTTTTGGAGATTAATTTAGGTTCGATAGTTTTTATTGGGGACCAAAATTTTAATTTGTATGTACCAACAATCAATATTTATTACATTGTCAATCAATAATAAACTCTAAATAATTAGAAACGTTTGTTTTTTAATTTAATCACACAAATGATTGGTTTAACAACATTCTAGTATTTAATAAAGGAATTTAATCATTGATTTTAGTCTGTAAATGAAAATCATTTCAATCCAATATAGTACTAATATGTCCGTCATTGCATTTATTTAATATATGAGACACATATTTTAAACTGTTATAATACTATAACACTTCGATAAAAAAAACCTATATCGTCAACCTACATTAACAAAACCGAGCTTTTAGCGGCTTCATAAGACCTTCTTGCAGTCAAAGGAATTTACCATGAACTGGGAGTAGCTACCTTGGCTGAATAACTATAATTTCCTCCTCTCCCTCTTCCTCCATTTCTTCTTCTGCGATTCATCTTATAATCATTATTACAATGCTGATATGCATGGCTCTTCTCTCCCCTTCTGTTATATCCTCCCCAATTTATGCTCCTGCCATTTCTTGCTTGATACTTATTTTGCAAATCAGTAACATAGTGCTCCTGTGGAATCCACCTTTGAGAATCATTCTGTTCCCAAGAGTTGGTGTCAATATTTTCATGCTTGCTTGATCCCCATCCCTCGGCAGCAAAATTTGGTTCCTGAGGCTTTGTTACTTCTTCGTCTTCATCCCCCCATCCAGTAGGTGTGATTTCCCATCCATGATCGAGAGGATTGTCCACAATCTCCGTCTCCTGCTGGCTCTTTTCCTTCATTTTACGTCTGGCCTCTATTTCTCTATCCAAATCCAGATAGAGTTCTGGATCAACACTTGCATCCCAATCTATTTCATCGATGTACATGTCCGGATCAGGCAACGGAATGTCGCAGGGATAGCCGTTGATCTCTGCCCAAAACCTGTTCTTTGCATCGTGAAAAGCCTGTTTGACAGCAGAGTCTTCCCACTTCATCACATCGGAATGCGATTCCATATACCTTTTGCCTTCTAAAAACCTTCGCCATGGAACTTGACCTACCGTAGTACAAAACTTCTTTTCCCATAAAGGTACTCTTGAATACCTATTATCTGTGAACCAAAACAATTAAACAGAATAAAAAAAAAAAGAACAAACCCAAATGAAAGAAAGAAAGGAAAAATAAAAAGAGACTTTACCCAAAGGTGGTTTTCCGTAATAAGTTGAGGATCTCCGGTGAACAACTTGACAATCACTGATCCTTTGGTTTTTTATCCAACTAGCCATTTCAATAAGCAAGAGAAAACAGGATGATGGGATGCGTTGGACACAATGACAGAAGTAGTTCTCTGAGGTTTATTTAGATTTGTACAGCTCGGTATTTAGATTTGGAGATTAATTTAGCTAGGAAAAAGCATTGATTCCCCATGCATGGCATGGAAGCCCATAACAACTAACCCAAATGAATCTATCAGTGTCAACATCTTCTGGTTTCCAAGGTTTAACGTCACTAAACCACTTATCAATCCAAACCCTAGCTTCTTGAATAAAAAGTCCTATATCTCCATCCAAAACATCTTCTAACTGACACAAATTAGGTCCAATAGGGGTTGCTCTAACGTTGAAGTACCCTTCTTCATTAAGCGCATGTTGGATATTTGACAGAATACCATCATCAAGCAATACACCAGTATAAGCTTTCTCAAACCTAACAATATCCTTCTTGTCCACTTTGAGATGGATAGGTTTATGGATGGTAACCTTTCTAGCCTCCCTCCCGCGGAGTAGTGTATTATCTGGATTCCTTAGGAAATGATTGGACCACATACCCGGATATGAAGGACTGTATTGACACGTAAGTGAAATTGTTCTAAATAGAAATGTGTATATTTATTTATTTATGTGAATTGTTCTAAATATTCATTTATATTTTATTAGCACTATACAAGCATTCCTAGAACATCGGGGAATCGACCACACCATTACATGGAATTATGTGAAGGTATATTAATTATCACATGTTTTATTATATTAGTGATGCTTACTTGATAAAACTTAGAATTTATCCATATTTTATTTTCATTTGTAGTGTCCTCGGCAACGCAATCAAATAGATTGCGGCTATTTCATGTTGAGATTTATGAGAGACACTATTTCGTTGGATCGAATGGAGATTCCACCCGATGTATGTATTTCTAACTTATGAGTTATTTTAACACATATCTCTCATATTGTCTAATGAAATAGTTAAAACTAAATCAAACTATATGTTATATTATTATGTAGTATTTTGAAGAATTCAGGAGTGCTACTTACACAAAGGCTCTATTGGATGAAATCAAAGAGGAGTGGTGTCAATACATTATGGAGCTCGGAATTTTACAAACTTAAGGTATAATATTATACTCTTACTTTAATTGATGAGAATTTTAATATGTGTAACTTTGGTTGGAGTAATGCTTTGGTTGGATGCAATTTTGGTGTATATACTTTGAATTGCAATTTTGGTGTATATACTTTGAATTACAAACTTTGAATTACAATTTTGGATGCAATTTTGGTGTATATACTTTGAATTACAATTTTGGTGTATATACTTTGAATTGCAATTTTGGTGTATATACTTTGAATTACAAACTTTGAATTACAATTTTGGTGTATATACTTTGAATTACAATTTTTGGTGTATATACTTTGAATTTTAATACTTTGAATTACAATCTTTGTGTTTTCAGGACCTATAATGTAGATTGAAGCAATGTTTTGGTTGGATGCAATTTTGGTGTATATACAATTTTGGTGTATAAGTAATATGTGCATTGTAGAAAAAATGCTTTGGTTGGAAGCAATAACTTTGGTTGGAAGCAATGCTTTGGTTGGATGCAATTTTGGTGAATAAGTAAAATGTGCATTTGTAGAAAAATGTAATGATTTGTAATTATAAATAGGTGTATATACAATTTTGGTTTGTAATTTTAAATATATATATTGGTATGAAATGCCAATTTTGGATATATAATTTTGGTGTAGAAAGGCCAATGGTTTGAATTGCCAATTCTGAAAAAAATTGCTGGTTGAAAATTACAGGTCAAATTCTGGTTGAAAAAACCTGGTAAAATTGTGGTTAAAAAAAAATTATATAAAATTTTTCGTACACCTTAGACAGCGCTTTTGGTGAAAGCGCTGTCTAAGGTCCACTTTAGACAGCGCTTATGGTGAAAGCGCTGTCTAAGGTGTACTAAAAAAGTCAAAAATGGAAGGTCTTAGACAGCGCTTATGGTGAAAGCGCTGTCTAAGGTGTACTAAAAAAGTCAAAAAAGGAAGGTCTTAGACAGCGCTTTTGGAGAAAGCGCTGTCTAAGGTGCACCAAAAAAGTCAAAAAAAGGTAGGGCTTAGACAGCGCTTTTGACGAAAGCGCTGTCTAAAGTAATCCATATAATGTGAAAAAGCGCTGTCTAAAGGTACCATAGACAGCGCTTTTCATTAAATACACGCCCCTTTAGACAGCGCTTTTCGTAATACCAAAAGCGCTGTCTAAACCTATAGCGTCGCTGGTTTATACAGCGCTTTAAAGCGCTGTCTAAAGGCTAAAAAAGCGCTGTCTAAAACCGTTTTTGCGCTAGTGGTTTATGGATGGTAACCTTTCTAGCCTCCCTCCCGGTGTCATTAATAACATTATGATTGCTCCTATTCTCAAATACATTCGTAGACTGCGCAACCGTTTGAGCGAAAGACTTACCAGGGATAGTAACCTTTCTCAACAAACACTTCATGATTAAATCTTGGAATGTTAGCAAACAACTTTTTTCCTTGAAGCTGGACATTATCAAGTTTCACTGCCATAATACGGGCATTATAGATCTTCCTGAACTTAGCAAATCCAAACCTCTTCCCTCTTATATTCTTCCTAGCAAGTATGACCACTTCCGAAATCAAACCGTATGCTCTGAACACTTCAAACATATCTCTAGCCTCCACGTTGTCCGGAAATTCCGTGAAATAGAAGGATGTAATGGATTCTCCCGTGAAATGTTAGTTGAAATAAATAAATAAATATTTATTTGTGTGTTATTTGAAATATGTAAATAGAAAAATAGTTATTCTGAATATTAAGATAAGTATTCATCCTTAGAAATATTACACAAATTCAAATTAATAAAATGATTAAAAATATTAAAAATTTAAAATATACACAAATTTAATAAAATTAATAAAACATAAACTCTAAATATAATTAATCATGTTGAAATATATTGATTAACATATAATTGAATTACTATTAAATTGATTGATTATTATTTAATTTTAAATACTTAAATTATGTAAAAAATTAATTGATTATTTAATTTGAATTAATTAAATATTTTAATAAGCAATTAAATTATTATTAATAAATTAATTGATTATTATTTAATTTGAAATAATAAATATTTTTTTATGTTATTTATAATAATTAAATAATTAAATAAATTAATATTTATTCTAAACTATTAATTAAGTATTCATGATTAAACATATGAACAAAAAAATGGGTTAAATAGTGTTTACCTCCCTGCCATATAGGCGTAGATTCCGTGACGTGGCGTGTTGACCTTGCTGACTGGGTATGAGTTGACTGCTGTAACATCCCCTTCTATACCCCCAAATAATCACAACATTAATCATTTAAGCATATATTAAAAATTTCATCAGAGTATAATCACAAAGCACGGCATAAAAAAAGCATGTCACATTATACTTGAAATTAAAACAATCAACACCTGCTCAACAAAGATATGCAACAGTGGGGTAACTTCCACAGAGGAACTTCGTCCTTACACCCACGTCTCAATATTTAGAATTAAAGCGGAAACATCTAAATACTGAATACCATCATATATATATATATATATATATATATATATATATATATATATATATATATATATATATCATGACTTGAATTGCTTATGTAAACATGATTTCGTGTTGACGGATAGTAATTGATATATATATATATATATATATATATATATATATATATATATATATATATATATATATATATATATCAATTACTATCCGTCAACACGAAATCATGTTTACATAAGCAATTCAAGTCACGATACATATACAAAATGTATCACAAAATAATCATATAATCCTAGCTACCCGGTGCTACATATCAGAGCCGACCGACCAAAAGAAATGAAGTCCTAAGCTTCACAAAATACCTTCAGCAACCTACTCTGCAATGCCTCATAGAGCATTATAAAACAGCAGAAGGGTAAGAAACATTATCATAATATCGATGCATATAATTATATATCTCAACATAAAAATACACGTAACACATTTATTACCATAAACACTATTACTCACCAATTCCATTATATAACATGTATCACAACCCAAGCATATCATTCATGCACATAATCACCTATTCTCATACAATGCATACGTTTATACACAAAACATATCATTTACAATTCACTACATCCAACACAATTGCACAACAATTTCCAAAGGCTTATCATAAGCTCGATCATAAAATCAACCATTTATCAATGCATATCAAACATGCACAATACATTTATCATAAATGTACATCACCATTTTCCACACAAATAATCAATCATGACTTTCCACATATAACAATGCAATCATGATTCATGTAAATGCAAGAGACCGACACAACGACTCTATGCAATTACATATGCGGTACCGACTCCATCAAATCTCAATACTAGTTCACTCAGGAACTCTGCTGGAACCATCGCTCGTTACATCACTGTAACTCCCCGTCGGGCCTACGATGTTCACCCATTGCTCATACCCCACAGGCGGGCACACAATGTTTATGGACCGCTCACACCCCACAGGCGGGCACACGACCTGATCGCTCACACCCCACAAGCGGGCACACGACCCGATCGCTCACACCCAACAAGCAGGCACACGATCGTCTATAATCATCGCTCACACCCCACAAGCAGGCACACGACGTTATAGCGGATTCCCTCTGGAATCCAATCCGTCACTCAAGACGTCACGATGATGCATATCATGATACTTGACACACAAGAACTCATGACAACCAATGCATCTTCACACAAATATGCAACTATAAACATGCATATATATTTAACCAAATACTACACATTGCATTTATTTGCCTCTCGGCCACAATTCATCGCCACAACAATCATACAATCACAATTAATTCCACAAGGGATTCACACCACAAAGGCTACCCACAACATATCATTACAACATACATTGACATTCACTCAAACAATGTATTTTACCATGAAACAACATCATTAATGGATCGCTCACACCCCACACGGGCACACAATCCGATTGCTCACACCTCACCTAGGTACACAATCATTACAACGGATCCTCATTAGAATCACACAACACAAGAATGTACATCATTATGCTTCACATACGAAATGACTCAAGACATTCTTATAATGCCTACATGTATACAAACATTGTCATGCATTCATTTCTTACAATCATATACTGTTGCGGTGAAAATTGGATAACAAATTATTAATTAATTTGCATCATATTTCTTTTACAACCGACTTTGATTTATCCAAAGGAAAGGTTCAAGATCGTTAGAAAAAACCTAAAGGGGAAAGATCTAAAGTTCGGGGGTTGGTTACGCCTAGGGAAGGTATTAGCACCCTAAACGTCCGTAGTACTCTACGGGAACCTCTTGTTAATGTTATCTTATGTTTGCTAAATGTTCTATGTTAAATGCTAAAACCCTAGGGGTTAGTATCTAAGTATACTCGATAAAGCATCGCACTTTACGCCTACGTATCATCGGGAATAGAATCAGAGTATGCGTAGTTCTACTTCTACTGAACTTATTGACTATGGTCAATATTCAGAGGGGAAATGAGTACAAGCTCATTGTAGAGTTTAGAAACTCTCTAGATCTAGTTGTAATGGACCTATGTTTTGTTTAGTCAGTAGGGGAAAGTGATAAATTCACTATGATGAATATCACTAAGAGTTGAAGAACTCTCTCCTAAAGCTAGTTATGATTTCTATGGCTCTGATGAGGCCAAGAAATAGGGTTTCTCCTAAGAGGTTACTTAGGTTAAGATGGGGGTTATGACTTTAAGAGTCAACACTATTCACCTTCCTTTGGAATGAGGGGAAAACAGTTGATAATAACAATAAATAAGACATGATAAAAGATAGGACATTGATATAATAGACAAAACAACATAAGCATGAGGATGGCAATATGTTTATGACAAAAATATGGATAAGATGGATATGATAAAAGAGTACATCAAATATGCTTCAATCTTTAGGAAGACAAACATATAGAAATGACATATAAGAACAAATCAAAATGTTTCAATCTTTATGAAGACAAACATAGAGAAGTGATATGAAAGATGATATTTAAAGAAGGATAATATTCATATAGAATCAAACATATGGCCAATCAACATGGATATATTAGCTTAAAAATTAAAACAAGTCAATCTAATGAAATAACATGTCAAGAAAAATACTCATAGATGATATAAAGACATGAATACAAATAAAGATGAAATGAAGTCAAGATGTCAAAGCAAGGTGAAGATTAAACACATAATGATCAAACACATTAGGCATAACATGGCATAAAAAAGCACTAAAACGATAATGAGTATTTTAAACTTAATCAAGAATAAAGGCCTCAAAGTTAATTATTTTACTAATCTCTTTTATATGGAAAAAAAGTCTTAGCAAAGAAAATGAAGCAAAAGAAAAAAAACAAAATAAAATATTTTAGAAGAAAGTAGTGAAAAAGTGAAGCTAAGTGATAAATAAGAAAGAAGAAAAAAAAAAAGCAACCGTGGGGACTTGAACCCACGCCCCTTGAACCAAACAAGCAAACCATAACCAACTGAGCTATATGTGCGCGCTGATGAATAACAGACAGCATGAATATATATTTGAAAAACAGGCGAAAAATAGGAAAATAAATAAAAGGACTGGGGCGAAGGGGATTCGAACCCCAGTCCTAAGGGTTGGCAAGGCGTTTAAGTGCAAGTGTGTGACCGTTGGGACGGCGTGTTTCATCCGTTCATAAACTAACTCCATGAATATATAAACTATCACGTTTCCTAAATTCTCAAATAACCAAACATGCATACACCAGCCATGCTCATCTTTCTAACACACTCAATTTGCCCAGTCATACTCAGTCAATATACAAACTAAATTCAACAAAGCAAAACTTTAAATCGATTAGCAACAAACAAGAAATACCAAAGATGGAGTGCCACGAGAGTTCAAGAAGCAACACAACAACCACACAATAAAAAATTTGATAGTCAAAGGGCATATAAACCAAACATTTACATTCACGAAAGATAATGGCATATGACATATCACCTAACATCTACTCATGTGTCATTAAGATGACGATGGCGTATGAGAAGTTTTGTTCATCCTAATATGTTTCCACACTGTTTGTCAAGCATATTTAAATACAAGAATGGGTAGCACACCAGCATGTTGTACACAACTTTAAAATGGACAGCAACCAAATTAAGTGATAACTCAAACTAAATCCAAACAGAAAACGAATATTGAAAGCTGAATGGGTGGAAACAAGTAAGTGGCAAACATAGAGTCATACTTGGCAGCATGGTTATACATCGACCTTGTCGTAAATCAGCAAGCAATAGCAAGCAACATGAACAAATAAAATACATGCTAGACTCCTCAAGTATGACACACCAAGATAGTGTAAACATGATAACAGTTCATACACACGAACGCAGATTTTCAGAATAATCATCCAGTTCTAATTAAGTAGAGTAAAGCAGACTAGAATCAAATAGAATTGCATCACCCAACAGTCGTGCAAGATATTCAAGTTTCACATTAACAGGTAGAGACCACATTGAACAGGGTACATGGGTAGATGAAAGCAACACAACAATGTAATAGCTAGCAGACTAATTCATATGGATTGCATACACACAAACATGACAAAATAGCACACTCCAAAGGGTACAGGACCTAGTGACAACAGAGGCATGGTTTATAGGGGATGCTGAATCATTGTGACAAGAACACAAACAGCAGTCAAAATTTCAATGGGAAAAAGTGCAAGCAAAGGCATGGTATTTAAATGGTAGCAGCAGATAGCATTGCATCAAAGCATACAAAATCAAGCATCTTATTTAAACATATACAAACCCAATCAAACTGATTTATTAGACACAACAAGTAAAAAAAACTTAGAAACAGTAGCAACATTAAAACAACAATCCTAAGGCATTCTAAACATGTTGTTTATGAGATCATGAATAGTGAGAACAAAAACTCATCATACTGTCATGCTTTGAAAACAGAAACAAAACCTACAACAGTTATTACTTTAACAACAACTTAAACATCCATAAGGCAACATATGAGTAGCTTGAGCAATTTCCAAAACTTGGACATCACACACCAAGGCTGACAGAGTGAAAGAACTCTCATAAACACATTTTGACATTCATATTATCAGTATTCAAAACTGCAGTGATGCTAAGGCAAAACTAACATTGGAACCTAAAACCTCAGACCAAAACCAATAAGTGAACTTTATAGCACCAAGAAGCCAAAACAGGATTAATGTGGAAACAAATATGAGAAACAGGCTTGCAAATTGATACCATGTCAAAGATTAATGAAAATGAGATAACAAGCTGAACTTAAAAATGGTGTATGGTCCAGGTTTCAAACACACATGTTGACAAAGTTCAAGTTAAAGTTGGCATACATAGCACACATAATGGCAAGCATGTTCACAACTTGGAGACACATCAAATGACAATTTAAGGTTTGTAAACATATCTTAAACACCATAGCTTAACATGAGGGATATAGCAGGATGACTAATGCAAGAGTGACAGCAAGTATCAAATTAACTTAACATGAGAATTGATCACAACAAAGCAAACAAGTGATGGCATACTGATATTGATGACAGAGGTAGCAACAGTGTTAAAGTGCTTAATGTGCATAACAATCATAGCAGTTTTGTGCCTATCACAAAGTGGCAGTTCTAAAAAACAACTCAATCCAACATATCAATCCATCTTGATTTCAGAGTGACAAAACAAACATTGTAGTGAACATCAAATAGGTCAGCAATCATAACTTTCAGAGGATTCAAAGATTGGTGCATACCAAGTGAATACAAAAGGCAACCAAAATCTACAAAGAACCAAATGCTCATTAAAACAGGTTTTCAAGCAAAAATGGACACCATGCTCAGAGTCACTCCTAAATCAGACATATACCCAAGAGGCCTCCTGAAATCACACACTTATGTTCTTAATGCTAAGCATGGCATGATGATGGCGGATATATGCTTAGGGTATATCAAAAGAATGCATCATTATAAGATCACATAGGCATAAAGACAGAATAGATTTAACAAAGAAGAACATACATCTCATGAGTTATATATGCTACTTAGCAATCAATGGTGATGACATAAGTGTGAACATGGCATGGTAATCGTGTGCACAACAAGATAGGAGCAGAAATGTATGACTGTGTCAACAATGAGTCCACAAACAGTGTTTAATTAGAGACCACATCAGCAGTTATGTCCACAAGCAGTTAGTTATCACTAAATACACAGATATTACTTTTCATATCAGCACACATGACACAACAACTTAGAACTATAAATCAAAACAGTTGCACATTTCAACAAGTTAATAGTTCAGAATGTCAACCTTAAGCACAAAGAAAACAAACTTGGTTCCAAAATACAAGATCATGGCATAACAAGAGTTGTATCAGAACATGGACAAACTTCATGAATCAGAACAAATGAGCACACCAGAACAAACAAGTGATAATACACAATATCAAGTGGAATAAACAACAGAATTACCAAACCATGGCCACGAGCCAAATACAGAAATCTCACACATATCATTTACACATTATGGGTGAATGCAATGGAAACATATAAGATACATATATTATAGCAGCAATCATGACAAAGTTACAATGATAACATGTACTATAAATGAGTATGGCTGAAAGTAAAGGAGAGAGAAGTTACCAAGTGGAATATGTCCACTGCAACTTCAAATATGCACGAGTTTCTCTCTTGTTGAAGCAGCACCAACTTCCAATGCCAAGCCTCTTCCTCTTTCTCTCTTAGCAGAACTTAGAACTCAAATGATATTTTAGTGTTTTGTGAGGATTGTTGGTGATTTTGCACTGAATGCTCCTCTCCTTTTATAGGTTGGAGATGGGTCGAATCCAATGGGTCGGGTTGAGAGAAAATCCACATTTCCACACATTGGAGCTAGGGTTTTGAAATGAGATTCCAATATTGAAGTTTTGAGGAGGCAGACGCTTCTTCATTCTGAGCGCGTAGCAGGTGTCCAGAGTTGAAACGGGTGTCATTTTCCCACGTTTCCTTTGTTGCCAGCCTCTGTAGGTATTCTTTGGGAACTTGAGAGCAACATTGCTCTGCTCTTTTCGCAGATGGTACAGGCAATGACAAGAACAGAATGTTGAATCTTTGCTTTGTGCCAATGAAATCCCATGGAGCAAATGGGGTAATATTAGGGCAAGATGGGATTGGATTATGGCGCCACGATTTGATGAAGTGAATTCGAAATTGTGTTTGAATACTTGAATTCGTGGAAATCAAATGACACTAAAATTCCTCTGCAAAACAAAAATTCATACGAACAAGGATGAAGGAGGGGAATTCCAGCACATGTGTCAATCTCCAATTGGTCTTCACTTTCCGTTGAAAAGTCAAATAAAGCAAAACGGTTCTTCATTGGCTAATGTAACAATCTTAACCTCCAATTAAAATCCTCACATAATCCTCAATGGCCCTCTATGAGAGTGACACGGAGGTTTTCTATTTCTCAATAGAAGTTAATGATCATTAATTAAATGAGACTAATATTGACTTAAATTAAACAAAAAAAGATTAGTAAAATTTAACAAAAGAAAATAATATAGGAAAGATAATTAATTAAAATAAAGTAAATAAATTACCAATCAATATTAAATAATTAAGCTAAAAACAAAATTAAATTAGATTAATTTTGAATAATTAAAAGAAATAAAAGTACCTTAAAATTTAAATTAAAATAAATAAATAAAAGACAAATGCTAAATTAAAAATAGGATAAATGAAATGGCAAAGAAATTAAGACAAAATACAGAGAGATAAATCACATAGCATCTAGCAAATAAAAAAAATGAGGGTAAAATTTGGGGTACAGCAGTTGCCCCTATTTAAATATCTTCACCTGATGACATGAGAGATGAAGATCCTCGTGTAATCAACAGTGAAGGATATTTAAATACAGATAACCGAAAATTTTACCCTCAGATGCACACACATGCAATGCAACAAACATGATGCCATGAAGATGCCAAAAAATGCAGACACAACAAGACACCAAGGGGCAAACAGGAAGCAAAAAGAATCAGAGCTTCACTGGGAAGGACAAAAGGTACAGTATCCATGAGAAACAACTCATTAGGGATACAAGCTAACCAACAAAAGAGACCCACTGGGGAGACTCCAAAGAAACCCTGGGGAAAAGGCCACAGACAATCTCCACTGGGGAAAGATCCGGGGAGATAGACTACTGGGGACAAGACAAACCCACACTCCTCCTGGACATGACCCAGACAGAAAAAAAATGATCACTGGGGATCACTCTAAAAAGTACATACAAACAAACAAGGACTTCCTGGGGAACCTAAACTGAAGAGTTCAAAGTGGGATCTTCAAGACAAGCCAAGAAGACAGAGACTAACCCTGCGCACCAGATAGGAGTCTTAAAGTTGAATAAATTTGTTCCAAGAAACTTAACTTAAAGCAATTCCAGAAAGGAAACAGGATAAGGGGGTGTTCAATGTCCGACACGATTCGAACAAGAACGATTTCAAAACAAAAGACGATGCTTGACACGATTCAAGCAAGGTCCCAATTCAATTTCGACACGATTCGAACATGAATGGTTTTAAAACAAAGGGGGTCAGTGTCCGACACGATTCGAACAAAGACTCTGTTCAGGTTTGACACGATTCAAATAAGAACAGAAAAGACAATGCTTGACACGATTCAAACAAAGAACAGTTTAAGAGGCATTGTCCGACATGATTCGAACAAAGACTCAGTTCAGGTTTGACACGATTCAAACAAGAACAGTTAAGAGGCAATGTCCGACATGATTCGAACAAAGACTCGGTTCAGGTTTGACACGATTCAAACAAGAACAGTTAAGAGGCAATGTCCGACACGATTCGAACAAAGACTCGGTTCAGGTTTGACACGATTCAAACAAGAACAGTTAAGAGGCAATGTCCGACACGATTCGAACAAAGACTCGGTTCAGGTTTGACACGATTCAAACAAGAACAACTTTCCAAAATCTTTTGAAGTTAAACTTCTTGGGGAGCAGAAAAAGATTTTAAAGATGCAAATCTGGCGCGCAAAGGTTAAGACCGAATGAGCACGACATAAAGCAAATCGAGAATGTCTTTACTTCACTGGGGAAATAAAGACAGACGTTAACACAAGACCACAAGCAAAGCAGAGCACAAAGAATGCAACGACGCTAGGGTATGATGCATATGCTTAGCTATATGCTAAAACAATGCGAACGACGCAAACACAAGAAACAAGAAAAGATAGCACAAGCCAACACCCTGAAATCCAAACATCAAGGACAACCGGGGTAATCTTCTTTCACTGGAGATGGCAGATTCATGCCAAAAATACAGTACTGCCAAATCTTTCTGTACGAACTTGATTCCAAAACGTCTTAATTCCAGAGTAAAACTTAGTTTATCTTTGTGTTTTCTCAAAAATATTGCAACATTTCCGTTTTCAAAAATCAAGTGAAAATGACTAAACTTGCAAAAAGGGATGGTAACGTGTTAAACACGAAAATGATTCAATAACTGATATTCATTGAAAAATGGTGACTTGCCAAATAGCAGAGTCCCATGGAATATTACAAATGCAACAAAATGGCAATTAACAAGGAGTACATTGTATTCAGTGACCAATAACCCTAATGACTAAGGACTCCGGTTGTAGTAGAACTTGAACTTCTCTGGGGATTCACGGAGGTGTCTTAGCCTTAAACATAATACTTTCGCACCGAATCAGCATTCACAGGATGCGCAAGCTGTTCACCGTCCATGGTTGTAAGGAGAAGAGATCCTCCTGAAAACACTGTCTTGACTACGTATGGACCTTCATAATTAGGTGCCCACTTTCCACGGGCGTCCCTTTGCGACGGCAAGATCTTCTTAAGCGCCAATTCGCCTTCTCTGTATTCCCGAGTGCGGACCTTCTTGTCAAATGCTCTCTTCATCTTCTTCTGATACAACTGGCCATGACACAAAGCTGTCAGGCGTTTCTCGTCAATTAGATTCAATTGGTCGTATCTCTCTTGAATCCACTCAGCTTCTTCAAGTTTTGTTTCTGTTAAAATCCTTAGAGAAGGTATCTCAACCTCTATAGGAAGGACAGCATCCATCCCATATACCAACGAAAAAGGGGTTGCCCCTGTTGATGTTCTGACAGATGTCCTATATCCATGTAGTGCATACGACAACATCTCATGCCAATCCTTGTATGTTTTGACCATCTTCTGAAGGATTTTCTTGATATTCTTATTCGCAGCTTCGACCGCTCCATTCATCTTTGGACGATACGGTGAGGAGTTATGGTGCTTGATCTTGAAGTTATCACATAACTCCTTCATGGTTCTGTTATTCAAATTGGTCCCATTGTCAGTTATGATTCTGCTTGGAATCCCATAGCGACAAATGATATTGTTCTTGATGAAACGAGCAACTACTTGCTTAGTTACGTTTGCATAAGAGGCGGCTTCCACCCACTTGGTAAAGTAATCTATAGCCACCAGAATGAAGCGGTGCCCATTAGACGTTTTAGGCTCAATTTCCCCAATCATATCAATGCCCCACATGGAGAACGGCCAAGGTGATGACAGTACATTAAACAGAGTAGGAGGAACATGAATTTTGTCTGCATAGATCTGACATTTGTGGCATTTCCTAGCATACTGGATGCAATCAGTCTCCATAGTCAACCAATAGTATCCAGCCCTCAAGATCTTCTTAACCATGGCATGCCCATTGGCATGGGTGCCAAAAGCTCCTTCATGAATATCGTGGATCAACAAGTCTGCTTCTCTCTTATCGACACATCTTAACAAAACCATATCATGATTCCTCTTGTACAGTACACCGTTGCTGATGAAGAACTTGGCTGACAGCCTTCGTAGAGTCTTCTTATCAAGAGCGGAGGCATTGGCCGGATATTCTTGATTCTTCAGGAAGTTCAAAATATCATGAAACCAAGGTTTGCTGTCTGATTCTTCTTCGATGACCTGGCAATAGGCCGGCTTAGCCCTTCTTCCAATACTGATCACTGGATCTTCATTGATAAATCTGACTTACCACATTGAAGCCAGTGTCGCTAATGCATCGGCCACGTGATTCTCTGTACGTGGCACATGACAAAATGTTATCTCGTCAAAACACTTAATCAGCTCCAGAGCATATGTCTAATAAGGGATAAGCTTCTCATCTTTGGTCTCCCACTCGCCTCTAATCTGATAAATGACTAGAGCGGAGTCACCCATAACTTCGAGAAAACAGATTCCAAGATCAATTGCAGCTTCCAAACCCAGAATGCATGCTTCATACTCAGCAATATTATTTGTACACCCAAAATCCAGCCTAGCTGTAAAAGGGGTGTAGCCACCTTCAGGATTAATTATGACAACACCCACTCCATGCCCCTTGCAATTGGATGACCCGTCGAACATCATCTTCCATCTATATTCTGCCCTGGGATCTTCTTCAGAACTTGGCTCTTCATCATCCTTTTCTGCCATAATGTCCTCATCAGGGAAGTCGAATTTGAGTGGTTCATAGTCTTCAACTGGTCGATCAGCAAGATATTCTGAGAGGATACTTCCTTTAATGGCCTTTTGAGTGATATATTGAATGTCATATTCAGATAATAACATGTGCCAACGGGCAAGTCTGCCTGATTGAGCAGGTTTCTCAAAGATGTATTTTATCAGATCCATTTTGGAAATCAAAAGGATGGTATGACAGATCAGGTACTGCCTCAAACGTTTGGCGGCCCAAGCCAAAGCACAACAAGTCTTTTCCAGTAGCGAGTAACGACTTTCACTATCTGTAAACTTCTTACTAAGATAATAAATCGCGTGCTCTTTCCGGCCAGTCTCGTCATGCTGTCCCACGACACAACCCATGGACTCTTCGAAAACTGTCAAGTACATAATGAGAGGTCTTCCGGATACCGGAGGAATTAGAACTGGAGGTTCTTAGAGATAACTTTTGAGTTTCTCAAAAGCTTGTTGACAGTCAGCATTCCACTCTACTGGCTGATTCTTACGGAGCAATTTGAAGATTGGTGAACAAATTGGAGTCATGTTGGAGATGAAACGAGAGATGTAATTCAAACGACCCAAAAATCCCCTGACTTGAGACTCAGTTTGCAGAGCTGGCATTTCTTGAATTGCTCGCACTTTATCTGGATCTACTTCAATACCCTTCTGGCAGAAAATGAAACCTAATAGTTTTCCAGATCTGACCCCAAAGGTACATTTTGCAGGGTTCAGCCTCAACTGATACTTCCGAAGCCTCTTGAACAATTTCAGCAAGTGATCTACATGTTCCTCCTCATTCTGAGATTTGGCTATCATATCATCCACATACACCTCTATCTCTTTGTGGATCATATCGTGAAACAAAGTCACCATGGCCCTTTGGTACGTTGCCCCTGCGTTCTTCAGTCCAAAAGGCATAACCTTATAGCAATAAGTGCCCCACGGGGTAATGAAAGTGGTCTAATCCATGTCAACCGGATCCATTTTAATCTAATTGTAGCCCGAGAAACCATCCATAAATGAGAACATGGCGAAACGGGCAGTGTTGTCCACCAGCGTGTCAATATGTGGTAGTGGGAAATCATCCTTGGGACTGGCTTTGTTGAGATCCCTGTAGTCCACACACATTCGCACCTTTCCATTCTTCTTCATAACAGGAACAATATTAGCTACCCATTCTGGGTACTTGGAGACTGCTAAAAATCCGGCATCCAATTGCCTCTTAACTTCATCTCGGATTTTGAGGGCCATATCAGGATGACTTCTACGAAGCTTTTGTTTTACCGGCGGGCACTCGGGCTTGAGCGGTAATTTATGAACCACAATATCTGTATCTAAACCAGGCATATCTTGGTAGGACCAAGCAAACACATCCACATACTCTTTAAGTAGTGAAATCAACTGCTGTCTAATTTCTGGTTTCAAAGATGCCCCAATCTTAACTTCTTTCTTCTCTTCCTCAAAATCAAGATTGATGACGTCCACCTGCTCTTCATGTGGCTGGAGATCTGTATACTGGTAATCACACATGTCTGCCAGCTCTTTGGGTACCTCAGAATTCTCCTCCTCTTCAGCTTGATAGTCAGGGGAGTCAAAGTCAATGGTAATAGCAGGGTCATTGAATACAATGGGTTTACGATTCATTCTGCATAATAGAATGATTTGTATTACTAAAGTGTACGACAATTCACAAACATGCAAGATGAAGATATTTTGTTTGAAAAGATTGCCATTTTTTAGAAAAGAATGCAGTAAAGTGAAGACAGCGAAAATTGCAAAAAAGTCATTTCATTGATTAATATTGAAAACGGAGGCCCATACAAAATAATCCACTAGCTTTGGGCAAGACTAGGGAAATGAAAACAACAAATCAAAACAAGTTACTCTGGTTCCGGGTACACAGTTGGGATCTCTATAGCCTCCCAATTGCTCAAAGCACCCTCTTGGCGAAAAAACAGATGATCAATGTCTTCTTCCTCTTCAGCGCTTCCAATGATTGCGTGGACCTGATGTCCACCTTTGACAAATATCTCCTGCACAGTCTTCGTCTTCGTCTTTCTTCCCATTCTTGAAGCAGCCTCATCTTCTGGAGTTGGTTTGTAACCCAACCCCTGATGTCGGTCCCTCTTCTCAATCTCGATGACTTCGCCCCATCCTGCAGGCACGCCTTCCTGAAGGGCGGACTGGATACTCTTATACGAAGCAAACGATGGATACTCTGGAACTACCGGCTTTTCGTTGTCGATCATAACTGCATTAGCTATTTCCAAAGCTTGGAAAGAAGTTTCTAACGCATCTTCGTCAGCCTCAATGTAGCGAAATGAGGACAGGTTACTGACCATCAAATCCTCCTCACCATGTATGATAACTAACCTATCATCAGCTACGAACTTCATCTTCTGATGCAACGTAGAGGTCACAGCACCTGCTTCATGGATCCAAGGTCTTCCGAGCAAACAACTATAAGTAGGATTGATGTCCAGAATTTGAAACAGAATATTAAACTCCTGAGGTCCAATCAACACTGGGAGCTCTATCTCCCCCATAACAGATCTTCGCGAACCATCAAAAGCTTTGACAATCAACGAAGTGGGTCTCATGACTCCTCCTTTGTATGCCAATTTATCAAGAGTTCTCTTTGGTAAGACATTCAGAGAGGACCCTGTATCCACGAGGACTCTAGCCAATGTGTCTTCCTGACATGTCATGGATATATGCAGAGCAAGATTATGCTTCTGGCCTGCTTGGGTTAACTCTTCCTCACTGAAACTGAGGGTATTGCAGGCGGTAATGTTAGCAACAATGTGATCAAACTGTCCCGTAGTGATATCTTGAGCCACGTGAGCCTGAGCCAAAACTTTCTGCAGCGCAGATCGGTGAGCCGGTGAATTAATTAATAGAGACAAAACAGAAATATTTGACAGGGTTTGATGGAGCTGATCCACAATCCTATAGTCACTTCTTTTTATTATTCTAAGGAACTCTTCATCGTCCTCTTTGGAGATTACTTCTTTTCCTTTATCGTTGGTAGGTACATGACTAACACCTTCTTTTCTGGACGTTTCCACGTTCACAGGGGGACAAATCCTTCCACTTCTCATCATTCTCCCTGCTCCTGCTATATTAGACACGTTCTTCTCATCGGCCCCCACCTCTTTCCTTGGGACCGGTTCTTCTATCACAACCCCCACCTCTTTCCTTGGGATCATTTCTTCTTTCTTTCTTTCACCTGTGATATCCTCATAAATCCAGGGCACTGCTTTGGTTCCTCTGAACCTGAATGGAACTGGTTTTGGGAAGTTATTTTGCCTAGCACGATTAACAGGAACAGCAGCTTCAGGCCTGTTAAATCTCGGAACTGATTGTTTAAAAACAGGACTCACAGTATTTGCCCCTGGATTATTGAACACAGGAACTACTGATGGGTACTCTCCCTCATTAAACAATTGTACTTGTTTTGGCAAGTTAAACACTGACTCAATCACCGCTATTCTGTTTTCCTTCCTGAAAACCTGTAAGAAACCTTCATTAATCAAGCGCTGAATATCACCTTGTACTAACGAACATCCTTCACTAACACCATCACACTCTTCACAAACATCATGGCAAGCTTCGACCAAACTGGCACTGAATAGCTTGGCATGAAACAATTTCAAGGGAGTTTTAATTTGTGCTGCATCTGAGATTACTACCTCGTCATTCTCATTTTCAATAGCATTAGTTGACCCATGGTTTGGCAAAGGGTTGCTTTTCACATTTGGTTGGCTATTGACGAAAGACAGAACATTCTTCTCTATCAGGCCTTTTACTAGATTCTTCAATGCCAAACATCCTTCTAAGTCATGACTTACCCCTCCTTGATGGAAGGCACAGGTTGCATTAGGGTTGTAAAACTGCATAAACTTTTCAGAGGGTGGCCCCAATGGCCTAGTAACAATTAGCCCTTGCTCCACCAATGAAGGATATAATGCTGTGTATGTCATTGGTATAGGTGGAAAATTCGGCGTCACTGCCTGTTTTCTTGGCGGGGTATTTTGTTGTGGCGCTGGCCGCCGCTGCTGCTGGTAATTCTGGTTCTGATTCCTTGGCCACTGCTGTTGATTTTGTGGCTGAGAAACCGGAGCTTGTTGCATTACTGGTTGATTAAAGGTGGGCATAACAGATGCAACGTATGGTTGCTGAGGGAATTGCATAGCATAAACTGGCTGTTGGGGAAAACTGGGACCTGGCTGTGGTTGGAAAAGAGCTCGCTTCCAACGAGGACTCTGCTTCTTCCCTGTCATGATAGCGTTAGTCTCGCCCTCTTTCTTCTTATGAAAATTGTCTGGAGACTTTTTGACGCTAGTACTTGTAGCACTGTTAGGTGAGCTAGCCACCTTTCCACTTTTTAGACCTGCCTCTACCTTCATACCAATTGCAATAATGTCAGAGAAATTGGCGCCAGTGTTGCTAATCATTTTCTCATAGAATTCAGGTTTCACAGTGTCTACGAACCAATCGGATAGATCCTTCTCGGTTAACGGCGGTTCAACCTGTGATGCAGTCTCTCTCCACCTCTGAGCGTATTCTTTGAACGACTCAGTGTTTTTCTGAGTCATGGTCAAGAGTTGCCTACGATCAGGTGCTAGATCCAGGTTATACTTGTAGTGCTTTATAAAGACATCCATAACATCTTGAAAGCACTTAATCTGAGACTGATCTAGACCTAAATACCACTTTGCAGCAGCGCCCTTCAGGCTATCCTGGAAACAATGGATCATCAACTTATCATTATCCATGTATGCCGCCATTCTTCGGAGATACATGACCAAGTGTGCCTTTGGACACGTAGCGCCAGAGTACAATTCGAAGCTTGGTAATTTAAACTTTGGTGGAATTACTAGGTCAGTAACCAAACACATATCCCTTAAGTTAGAGCTGAAGACATTATCTCCCTCCATGGCCTTCAATTTTCTCTGTATAATCTCCATACTGGCCCTCAATTTCTCGTTGTTGTCGTCTCCTTCCATGGATACGTTGTCATTAATAAGATGATGCTGATTCTGGAAGACGGGCTGAAACTGGGTCTGAATCACTGGTGGAGTATAAGTTGGGATAGTTTGTTGGTTTTCACCAAACAAAGGTGCAGCTTGTTGAGTGGACTGAGGAGCTGTGGCTCGTATAAACTCAAACGGTATCCCTAAATTAGTGTCCACAGCAGGTATGACTGGCGGCTCAATAGTTGTGGTGACGATTTCTGAGACTACAGTAGGTTGAGTATCCATTTTTGCTCATATAACATGTAAAATTTCCATAATCTGTCCCATGCCTACTCTTAACTCATTGAGCTCTTCGTTGACTTGATCCAGATTCTCACAATTATCAGACATCTTTCCTCCTTAAGCCTGGTCCGGATGTTGCAACAAATGTAGAGATCAGGGTGCTGGTTCACACAGACAAAACGGCGATGAGACACAGAAGAATGCGCGTGCCTATGCAAAGATGCAAATGAGATGCAAATGCAAATGCAAGCTAAACTATCAAGGAACCAAAGACATCTTGCAAATAATATAGATAATAGATCCTTGATAAAACAACTTCTTCATTAAGAGTTTGGCAAACATTACATCTGGAGCAGGGTATTCTCATACTCCAAGTACATGAGTAGAGGTACGACAAAATGAAAAGATACAATGACAACACAAAGGTCAACGACAATACTTAGAAATTGAATCCGCTGGTTGACGATCCTTCTCCATTAATTACCCTCATTATCTTGATGATGCGCTCCTTGGTTTCTTTCTTGGCGAGAACCAGCTCTCCCAATTCCTCCATCATCCTCTGCTTTGTTTTAGTAGGGGACTCGTGGCGGGGATGTGGCTTCATCATTACTTGGGCTATGCTACGAGACCATTGCAAATGAGACTCTGTGACCGGGCATTCAGACCTCCACAACTCCCTGTTGATATGGCGCCAAGTGCGTCTCAAGCACATCTTCATCTCGAATCCTTCCTTCTCGTCATAAAACATCATCTGCATGTCTTCATTATCTGGGATTCCTTCCTTCAAATGGCCCAGCTGACGGCGAGCGAGGACGGGGTTGTAATTGATATAACCATTCCTTCCCATGAGAGGTACATTGGGGCAGTCCCCACAGCTAACGATTATGGTGATTCCCTCGTCCGTTGAATCATACCATTCAATGTCGGTATGCTTCAGTTCCATCAACTTCTTAGACCACACCTTGCAGTCTTCAATCTCCCAGAAAGCTGGGGTCTTCGGCAAATAAGAAACAAACCACTTGTAGAAGAGGGCCACACAACAAACAATCAGCCCACTGCCTCTCATATATCTGGTCTGTATGGAATGGTAGACATCAGCCACCAGTGTCGGGACTGGATTATTGACTGCAAACAGCTGAATGGCCTGGGTGTCTACAAAATCCTTGGCGTTTGGGAACAGGAACAAACCGTATATCATCAATGCTAAAGTTGATTCAAACAAAACTTCATTTCCCCTATTCTTAAAGTACAGAGCTTTCTCCATCAAGAACTGTGCTGGCAAACCACGCTTTCCTCCCTTATTGGTCAAATTGGCTTGGACATCAGATAACCTGATTCTGGTCAGTCTGGCTATGTCTCTGGCAGAAGGTGTTTCTTCAATTCCGGAATAGACAGGAGCATCCCTGATTGGGATCCCTATCATGGCTGAAAATTCTTCCAAGGTTGGTACTAACTGGAATTCAGGAAACAAGAAACAACGGTATGCTGGGTGATACAGTTGGACTAGAACTTCAAGTGGTCCCATAGTTACTGGTGTCTTCATCAAGGGTATGACACACCCATATCTATCAGCAAAGGCTGACTGGTCTTCAATCATTTCTCCCAACCATAGCAGACGATCCACCTCTGGCAACTCGAAGCAGTAAGGCCAAACTCTTTTTCCTGCGGCATCCATTTCTACAAAATCTGCAAGACAAGGTTAGTAACTTGATAGTTTAGCAGGGATGTATAATGCAATGCAAAGTTTCATGGAATCCAGACGTTAGCCAAATATCAAGAGATATCAAAAGACCTCATTTCATTAAAATAAAAGTGAATTACAACAAATGATACAACTTTCAAAAAGTCCTAAATATAAGCTAAATAAAAGCTAGAAAGTCCTAAGGAAATTCTCCTAGAAGTCTTGCGTTGAGTCTTCTGATTTCCTTCTCCATCTGGTCTCTTTCTGCGACGAGGTTGTCAAGAATAGACTTCCAAGCGGGTGGTTGAGTGTTTGAGGGACTTGGATCTTCTTGGGCTTTTCTCTTCTTACAGGAGATTAGCTCTTCATTCTTGATCTGCAGCTGCTTCTGGAGTTCCAGATTCTCTTCAACGACTACTTGATATTTAAGCCTCCAGGCTTCTTCTGACCTCCGGGCTTGTCTCAGATAAATCTCCAATTCTTCTTCTCTTGGTGTGAAGTATAACACAGGCTCCTTCTTCAAAGCGATTGGTTCTTGTCTATTATAGGGCATTTTCAACTCTATAGCTCTTCTTCTAACCCATTGGAGGTAGGGCTCCAAGGACACACAGTTAGGTCTTCCTAAAGAGCTTCTTCCTTTTTTGAGTTTGCTATCCCAAGCCTTCAAGATTATTTCCTTTTGTCCTTTGTTCTTGTCATATGTTTCAAAGTAGATACTTTCCACATGAGCACTGAGGGGTTTGTCTTCCAGAGGGTACCCTAATTGGCGTCGTGCCAACACAGGGTTGTAACTGATACCTCCTTTGATGCCAAGCAAAGGCACGTTACTAAAGTCTCCACAACTATCTATAATCAAGATCCCATCATACACTCTATTATACCAATCAATATCTGCGTGGGAGAGTGCCATAACTTTCTGAGACCACCATCCTTCCTTGGAATCCCAAAACGCTCCTTTCTTCGGTAAGTGGGAAACAAACCATCTATATAGTATGGTTACACAGCAAATAATCTGTCCATTTTTATGAGCATTTCTTGTATGGACTGAGTGATAGGCTTCGGCAAGTAAGGTAGGTACTGGGTTCTGCTTTAAGAAAATCTTGATGGCATTTAAGTCTACAAAGTTGTCAATATTCGGGAATAAGAAGAGTCCATAGATGAGCAAGGCAAATACAGCTTCAAAGGCATCTCTGTTGGAATTTTTAGCAAAGTATCTGGCTTTTTCAATCAAAAATTTGGCAGTTAACCCCAAGATTCCCCCCTTAGAAGTCAAATTGTTCTTGATGTCAACCACCTCTAGATAAGTCTTCTCTGCTATCTCTTCCTCTTTTGGATCCTTCTCAAAGATGGGAAATGGGGACTCATCTTTGATAGGAAAACCAACTATCTGAGAGTATTCTTCAAGGGTGGGTAAGAGCTGATAGTCAGGGAATGTGAAGTAGTGATACCTTGGATCATAAAACTGAAGTAGGGTTGAAAGAAGTCCTTCATCAATAGTCTTCCTTAGCAAGACCCACAACTTTCCATATCTGCTTAGGAATCCTTCAGGGTCTGTTAACGAATCTCCCAACTTCCTTAGGTCATCCAATTTGGGACTTTTGAAAGTGTATTTAATAGTGTTTCTTCTTGTGCCATCCATGATATCTCTCTGATACAAGAAAAGAGGTCTGAGTTCCATGAAACAGATGCAACATGAATGCTTATGCTATATGGATGCAACAAACACACATAGGACACAAACACACAAAGGCGAAAGGGGAAAAAAGGTTAAGCATGGAGCCAAAGGTTCACCCCTCCCATTGGTGTGTTCTATTGGTTTCCACCTGCCAAACAAGGTTCTAAGAAGTTCCCAGAGTCTACAATCCATTTTTCGGATTTTAAAGATTTCCCAGATAACTTGGTAGTCGATAAAATTCTCAAGAGGATCTCGTCTGAGTGTAGTATCGCGTGACAACCAAGTCAGAAATAGACTCCATCATGGTCACCGCACTACATCCTAAAAGGCCAAGTGGGGTTTGGTAACTACGGTTCTCAGTATCCCGGGCACCCAGGTCGAGAGTATCAAGCTTTCACAAACGAATTCGTTCAACATAGCTAGACTCGAGAGGGCCTCAACTGAGTGATGGTGTTTATCAATTCGACCTTTCAGGATTCGACTCCCTCAAAGCTTCCTTGAATACCATCGATCTATAATAAGTGTACACTTAAATCCGGGCATAGGATTTATCTCACTCAAAGATATCAACCCAAATCAAACAGGATAAGAAAAACATAGAACAGATATGACAGGTAAGCATACAATCATATAAGCAGACATGAATAACATAAAGAAAAATAGGCTTAACCCTCTTAGGAAAGGACCAGCAATAGGTCTTACTTTTCCCCAGTGAAGTCGCCATTTCTGTTGCGGTGAAAATTGGATAACAAATTATTAATTAATTTGCATCATATTTCTTTTACAACCGACTTTGATTTATCCAAAGGAAAGGTTCAAGATCGTTAGAAAAAACCTAAAGGGGAAAGATCTAAAGTTCGGGGGTTGGTTACGCCTAGGGAAGTTATTAGCACCCTAAACGTCCGTAGTACTCTACGGGAACCTCTTGTTAATGTTATCTTATGTTTGCTAAATGTTCTATGCTAAATGCTAAAACCCTAGGGGTTAGTATCTAAGTATACTCGATAAAGCATCGCACTTTACGCCTACGTATCCTCGGGAATAGAATCAGAGTATGCGTAGTTCTACTTCTACTGAACTTATTGACTATGGTCAATATTCAGAGGGGAAATGAGTACAAGCTCATTGTAGAGTTTAGAAACTCTCTAGATCTAGTTGTAATGGACCTATGTTTTGTTTAGTCAGTAGGGGAAAGTGATAAATTCACTATGATGAATATCACTAAGAGTTGAAGAACTCTCTCCTAAAGCTAGTTATGATTTCTATGGCTCTGATGAGGCCAAGAAATAGGGTTTCTCCTAAGAGGTTACTTAGGTTAAGATGGGGGTTATGACTTTAAGAGTCAACACTATTCACCTTCCTTTGGAATGAGGGGAAAACAATTGATAATAACAATAAATAAGACATGATAAAAGATAGGACATTGATATAATAGACAAAACAACATAAGCATGAGGATGGCAATATGTTTATGACAAAAATATGGATAAGATGGATATGATAAAAGAGTACATCAAATATGCTTCAATCTTTAGGAAGACAAACATATAGAAATGACATACAAGAACAAATCAAAATGTTTCAATCTTTATGAAGACAAACATAGAGAAGTGATATGAAAGATGATATTTAAAGAAGGATAATATTCATATAGAATCAAACATATGGCCAATCAACATGGATATATTAGCTTAAAAATTAAAACAAGTCAATCTAATGAAATAACATGTCAAGAAAAATACTCATAGATGATATAAAGACATGAATACAAATAAAGATGAAATGAAGTCAAGATGTCAAAGCAAGGTGAAGATTAAACACATAATGATCAAACACATTAGGCATAACATGGCATAAAAAAGCACTAAAACAATAATGAGTATTTTAAACTTAATCAAGAATAAAGGCCTCAAAGTTAATTATTTTACTAATCTCTTTTATATGGAAAAAAAGTCTTAGCAAAGAAAATGAAGCAAAAGAAAAAAAACAAAATAAAATATTTTAGAAGAAAGTAGTGAAAAAGTGAAGCTAAGTGATAAATAAGAAAGAAGAAAAAAAAAAGCAGCCGTGGGGACTTGAACCCACGCCCCTTGAACCAAACAAGCAAACCATAACCAACTGAGCTATATGTGCGCGTTGATGAATAACAGACATCATGAATATATATTTGAAAAACAGGCGAAAAACAGGAAAATAAATAAAAGGACTGGGGCGAGGGGGATTCGAACCCCGGTCCTAAGGGTTGGCAAGGCGTTTAAGTGCAAGTGTGTGACCGTTGGGACGGCGTGTTTCATCCGTTCATAAACTAACTCCATGAATATATAAACTATCATGTTTCCTAAATTCTCAAATAACCAAACATGCATACACCAGCCATGCTCATCTTTCTAACACACTCAATTTGCCCAGTCATACTCAGTCAATATACAAACTAAATTCAACAAAGCAAAACTTTAAATCGATTAGCAACAAACAAGAAATACCAAAGATGAAGTGCCACGAGAGTTCAAGAAGCAACACAACAACCACACAATAAAAAATTTGATAGTCAAAGGGCATATAAACCAAACATTTACATTCACGAAAGATAATGGCATATGACATATCATCTAACATCTACTCATGTGTCATTAAGATGACGATGGCGTATGAGAAGTTTTGTTCATCCTAATATGTTTCCACACTGTTTGTCAAGCATATTTAAATACAAGAATGGGTAGCACACCAGCATGTTGTACACAACTTTAAAATGGACAGCAACCAAATCAAGTGATAACTCAAACTAAATCCAAACAGAAAACGAATATTGAAAGCTGAATGGGTGGAAACAAGTAAGTGGCAAACATAGAGTCATACTTGGCAGCATGGTTATACATCGACCTTGTCGTAAATCAGCAAGCAATAGCAAGCAACATGAACAAATAAAATACATGCTAGACTCCTCAAGTATGACACACCAAGATAGTGTAAACATGATAACAGTTCATACACACGAACGCAGATTTTCAGAATAATCATCCAGTTCTAATTAAGTAGAGTAAAGCAGACTAGAATCAAATAGAATTGCATCACCCAACAGTCGTGCAAGATATTCAAGTTTCACATTAACAGGTAGAGACCACATTGAACAGGGTACATGGGTAGATGAAAGCAACACAACAATGTAATAGCTAGCAGACTAATTCATATGGATTGCATACACACAAACATGACAAAATAGCACACTCCAAAGGTTACAGGACCTAGTGACAACAGAGGCATGGATTATAGGGGATGCTGAATCATTGTGACAAGAACACAAACAGCAGTCAAGATTTCAATGGGAAAAAGTGCAAGCAAAGGCATGGTATTTAAATGGTAGCAGCAGATAGCATTGCATCAAAGCATACAAAATCAAGCATCTTATTTAAACATATACAAACCCAATCAAACTGATTTATTAGACACAGCAAGTAAAAAAAACTTGGAAACAGTAGCACCATTAACACAACAATCCTAAGGCATTCTAAACATGTTGTTTATGAGATCATGAATAGTGAGAACAAAAACTCATCATACTGTCATGCTTTGAAAACAGAAACAAAACCTACAACAGTTATTACTTTAACAACAACTTAAACATCCATAAGGCAACATATGAGTAGCTTGAGCAATTTCCAAAACTTGGACATCACACACCAAGGCTGACAGAGTGAAAGAACTCTCATAAACACATTTTGACATTCATATTATCAGTATTCAAAACTGCAGTGATGCTAAGGCAAAACTAACATTGGAACCTAAAACCTCAGACCAAAACCAATAAGTGAACTTTATAGCACCAAGAAGCCAAAACAGGATTAATGTGGAAACAAATATGAGAAACAGACTTGCAAATTGATACCATGTCAAAGATTAATGAAAATGAGATAACAAGCTGAACTTAAAAATGGTGTATGGTCCAGGTTTCAAACACACATGTTGACAAAGTTCAAGTTAAAGTTGGCATACATAGCACACATAATGGCAAGCATGTTCACAACTTGGAGACACATCAAATGACAATTTAAGGTTTGTAAACATATCTTAAACACCATAGCTTAACATGAGGGATATAGCAGGATGACTAATGCAAGAGTGACATCAAGTATCAAATTAACTTAACATGAGAATTGATCACAACAAAGCAAACAAGTGATGGCATGCTGATATTGATGACAGAGGTAGCAACAGTGTTAAAGTGCTTAATGTGCATAACAATCATAGCAGTTTTGTGCCTATCACAAAGTGGCAGTTCTAAAAAACAACTCAATCCAACATATCAATCCATCTTGATTTCAGAGTGACAAAACAAACATTGTAGTGAACATCAAATAGGTCAGCAATCATAACTTTCAGAGGATTCAAAGATTGGTGCATACCAAGTGAATACAAAAGGCAACCAAAATCTACAAAGAACCAAATGCTCATTAAAACAGGTTTTCAAGCAAAAATAGACACCATGCTCAGAGTCACTCCTAAATCAAACATATACCCAAGAGGCCTCCTGAAATCACACACTTATGTTCTTAATGCTAAGTATGGCATGATGATGGCAGATATATGCTTAGGGTATATCAAAAGAATGCATCATTATAAGATCACATAGGCATAAAGACAGAATAGATTTAACAAAGAAGAACATACATCTCATGAGTTATATATGCTACTTAGCAATCAATGGTGATGACATAAGTGTGAACATGGCATGGTAATCGTGTGCACAACAAGATAGGAGCAGAAATGTATGACTGTGTCAACAATGAGTCCACAAACAGTGTTTAATTAGAGACCACATCAGCAGTTATGTCCACAAGCAGTTAGTTATCACTAAATACACAGATATTACTTTTCATATCAGCACACATGACACAACAACTTAGAACTATAAATCAAAACAGTTGCACATTTCAACAAGTTAACAGTTCAGAATGTCAACCTTAAGCACAAAGAAAACAAACTTGGTTCCAAAATACAAGATCATGGCATAACAAGAGTTGTATCAGAACATGGACAAACTTCATGAATCAGAACAAATGAGCACACCAGAACAAACAAGTGATAATACACAATATCAAGTGGAATAAACAACAGAATTACCAAACCATGGCCACGAGCCAAATACAGAAATCTCACACATATCATTTACACATTATGGATGAATGCAATGGAAACATACAAGATACATATATTATAGCAGCAATCATGACAAAGTTACAATGATAACATGTACTATAAATGAGTATGGTTGAAAGTAAAGGAGAGAGAAGTTACCAAGTGGAATATGTCCACTGCAACTTCAAATATGCACGAGTTTCTCTCTTGTTGAAGCAGCACCAACTTCCAATGCCAAGCCTCTTCCTCTTTCTCTCTTAGCAGAACTTAGAACTCAAATGATATTTTAGTGTTTTGTGAGGATTGTTGGTGATTTTGCACTGAATGCTCCTCTCCTTTTATAGGTTGGAGATGGGTCGAATCCAATGGGCCGGGTTGAGAGAAAATCCACATTTCCACACATTGGAGCTAGGGTTTTGAAATGAGATTCCAATATTGAAGTTTTGAGGAGGCAGACGCTCCTTCATTCTGAGCGCGTAGCAGGTGTCCAGAGTTGAAACGGGTGTCATTTTCCCACGTTTCCTTTGTTGCCAGCCTCTGTAGGTATTCTTTGGGAACTTGAGAGCAACATTGCTCTGCTCTTTTCGCAGATAGTACAAGCAATTACAAGAACAAAATGTTGAATCTTTGCTTTGTGCCAATGAAATCCCATGGAGCAAATGGGGTAATATTAGGGCAAGATGGGATTGGATTATGGCGCCACGATTTGATGAAGTGAATTCGAAATTGAGTTTGAATACTTGAATTCGTGGAAATCAAATGACACTAAAATTCCTCTGCAAAACAAAAATTCATACGAACAAGGAAGAAGGAGGGGAATTCCAGCACATGTGTCAATCTCCAATTGGTCTTCACTTTCCGTTGAAAAGTCAAATAAAGCAAAACGGTTCTTCATTGGCTAATGTAACAATCTTAACCTCCAATTAAAATCCTCACATAATCCTCAATGGCCCTCTATGAGAGTGACACAGAGGTTTTCTATTTCTCAATAGAAGTTAATGATCATTAATTAAATGAGACTAATATTGACTTAAATTAAACAAAAAAAGATTAGTAAAATTTAACAAAAGAAAATAATATAGGAAAGGTAATTAATTAAAATAAAGTAAATAAATTACCAATCAATATTAAATAATTAAGCTAAAAACAAAATTAAATTAGATTAATTTTGAATAATTAAAAGCAATAAAAGTACCTTAAAATTTAAATTAAAATAAATAAATAAAAGACAAATGCTAAATTAAAAATAGGATAAATGAAATGGCAAAGAAATTAAGACAAAATACAGAGAGATAAATCACATAGCATCTAGCAAATAAAAAAAATGAGGGTAAAATTTGGGGTACAACACATACAATTCATCAATATGAATTATTTCACCATCTTTATTCATGCATTAGAAATCAATCCAACAATGCATTTTCTTGCCATACGGCCATCAATTGACACACATTGAACTTCAAGTAAGCGATTCATTTTCACACATACATGTAATCATAAACATGCATATAAAACCAATTACAACATATCACATTCACTATCATTACACAACATCATACAAGGCATACACATTAATATCAATGCCACATTGTATGTTACACAACCAATATACACATTTAAAACGGCAAAAGTCGGTAAATGACACTATTCCCGAATTCTCGACATAATTCAATTGGCTAACAATTTCAAAATCATCATATTATGAAAGTACATTTTATAAGCTTTCCAACGATAGAAATAACACTTAAATCGGAAATACGGTTCGAGAGTTATGAATTTTAAAGAAAAATATTATTTAAAAAAAAACTCCCAACCGCCCGGCGAAACGCTCCAACCGCCCGGCGAAGCGCCCTTCGTCGCTGCTTCGCCAGGCGAAGCACAGGTGACACTAAACCCACCCAAATAACTCAAAGAGTCAGAAACTTGGAACCTCTGCGCCTCTCAAAACCGCCCGGCGAAAGGACGAACCGCCCGGCGAAACAATCACACCGCCCGGCGCTTCACACCAGAAGCAGAATTTCTGCTTCGTTTTTGCACTGTTCCCAACCCCAAAATTCCCTCAAAATCAGTCCTACTCCAATAGACATCATCCAAACCATTACCCAACATGTAAACATCATTAGAAGCACATTTATAAACACAAAATCACATTTGGATCATCATCAACAACATTTCACCAATTTAGGGTTTTCTAAAAACTCATAAAAATCTTTCAATCCACAAACATACACATACATAACTGCACACATAGACAAGATAACAATGTTTCTAACCCTTACCCGGATTCCAAATGATCTAGCTCTTGTTCTTGATGATTTCCACTCATTTCCCCTTTTCTTCTCTTTTTCCCTCTTCCTCTTTCTTTTCTTTTATTTTCTTTTTCTCTCATATCTATTTTTACCCCATAATTCTATTTCTACACAATATTTCCTCTAATTCAATTTCTACACTTGATTCATTTTCTAATAAATTTCCTCTACAAATTACTTCCTTAATTTTCTCTAACTCATTAATAGTTATAAAATGACCAAAATGCCCTTAAGCCCAAAATTCCCGAAAACGCTCTCAAACGAGATAATACATCATAACATAGCATAAAAGCATATTATCACACCAAAGCCATAAATAGAATAATTTAATATTCAATTAAATAAAGGACTCAACAAAAATTGGAATAATCGAAATCGGGGCGTTACAACTCTCCCCCACTTAGGAATTTTCGTCATCGAAAATATACGGATACGAATACCACCGAACACAACTCTCGCATCCGACCAACAAAACAATTGGCCAATGAAAGGAACACCACCACATAACACAACCGTAACCAATTCCAACCCCACAATAGTACTAATCCTTTCATGAATTCTCAAATGCCGAAAACCTAAGCCACGACCCAAACAAATCACTACTCCCATCAAATGATTCAAACCATCCTAGTTATCTTATTCTCGATCATCACCTTATTCATTTCTCAACAATTCCTATACAATTTCTTCCCAACATACTAAAACTTCTAATCTGTCTCGTCATCAAATATGAAAATCTTCATCAACTCATCAAAATCAATCCATAATCCTTCATTAATTCCGAACAATGTATTCCAGTTCACTATTAAAGCCGGAAAGATACGTCTATCCCATCCAACACAATTCCCGTCTTCTATCAACAATAGATTAAGGGTGATCAGTTCCTCAATTTGTCAATAGACAGCCGACAACTATGATGGGGCATAAATCATCTTCACTAAACTATAATAGCCTTTCTTGCATCCCGTGCACAAAACTACCTAAGGCACAAATCCTTAGTCGACATCAATTTTACCTCTGTATCCATCCTAAAACCGGAAACTACTCTGTCCAAATAACACTTACGATCTCACAATCCACAACACACCGAGTTAACGCTCCACACCCGAGGATACACGGAGAAGTACCAGCTTCTCCCCCACTTATCTCATCCTAACACCTGCTGACCACCGAACAGGAAAACCAGAAAGCACTGACGGTGTTTCACACACCCATCAGGTACTAAGGAACAAACAACAAATTCAAACGCTTCGCTCACTCATGTGAAATAAACGAATGAGTCACCCCGATAATAACAATAGCAACTAAAGGCATACCATTAATAAGACAAGTACCTGTAGTCTAACAATCCGCATCAGTAGTATCCGTACCCGCCAATGCAAACACTTTTCCGCCCGCTTGAGCTTGTTTCGGCTTAGCACTATTAGTACTAATGTGACCCGATTCCCCACAACTGTAACACTTCACCCTGTTCCTTCTACAATCGGCGACAGCGTGCCCCAAGTCTCCACAGTTGGAACACTTCTCAAGAGTCTTCCTACATTCCAATGATTTATGACTAAACTCCCCACATTTGAAACATTCCAGAGCACTAGAACCCCCTCCACTCGACTTCTTCTCAAAGTTACTCTTATGCTTGTCCTTATCAACGGGTGTCACATAAGGACCACCACGAGCTTGTTGTTTCCCCTTTTCTCTCATTCATACTCTTGTAGTGAGCAGAACGAGCTTTGCTATCTTCCTTGAAGATTCTACTACATTCCACCAAGTTGGAAAACCTTCTTATCCTCTGATAACCAATGACTTGCTTAATCTCAGGGCGTCGACCATTCTCGTACTTCACACATCTGGAAAACTCAGCAGTAATCGCCGCATAGTGAGGATGAAATTGTACCAATCCCATAAACTTCGCAGTATAGTCCATAACGGACATACTACCTTGCTTTAGTTCTAGAAATTCCATCTCATTCTTTCCCCTTAACATGCTCAGGGTAATACTTCCTTAGAAACTCAGTACGAAACAAATCCCAAGTAATTCCCTCCTCATTAATCTCAAGAACTTGACGCATACCGACCCACCAATTGTCGGCTTCTTCCTTCTGCATGTGAGTTCCTAACCTTACCTTGTTCTCTTCCGCGCAGACCATAACTCGGAAAATCCTTTCAATTTCCTTCAACCATATCTGAGCACCATCCGGATCAAATCTTCCCTTGAAGACCGACGATTGATTCTTTCTAAACTCATCGTCCGCATTCACGTTCGCTGCACCTTGCACAGGTCTAGCCGTAGACTCCATGGCAGCAGCAATAACATTATCGTTCCTACCAGCCATATTCTGATCATTCTCAACAACGACAACACGGTTCAACAACAGTTCAACCAACAACAACAACAAGACAGACACAAAGTGACTCAACACTGGCTCTGATACCACTTAATGTAACACCCTCTTCTATACCCCCAAATAATCACAACATTAATCATTTAGGCATATATTAAAAATTTCATCAGAGTATAATCACAAAGCACGGCATAAAAGAAGCATGTCACATTATACTTGAAATTAAAACAATCAACACCTGCTCAACAGAGATATGCAACAGTGGGGTAACTTCCACAGAGGAACTTCGTCCTTACACCCACGTCTCAATATTTAGAATAAAAGCGGAAACATCTAAATACTAAATACCATCATATATATATATATCAATTACTATCCGTCAACACGGAATCATGTTTACATAAACAATTCAAGTCACGATACATATACAAAATGTATCACAAAATAATCATATAATCCTAGCTACCCGGTGCTACATATCAGAGCCGACCGACCAAAAGATATGAAGTCCTAAGCTTCACAAAATACCTTCAGCAACCTACTCTGTAATGCCTCATAGAGCATTATAAAACAGCAGAAGGGTAAGAAACATTATCATAATATCGATGCATATAATTATATATCTCAATATAAAAATACACGTAACACATTTATTACCACAAACACTATTACTCACCAATTCCATTATATAACATGTATCACAACCCAAGCATATCATTCATGCACATAATCACCTATTCTCATACAATGCATACGTTTATACACAAAACATATCATTTACAATTCACTACATCCAACACAATTGCACAACAATTTCCAAAGGCTTATCATAAGCTCGATCATAAAATCAACCATTTATCAATGCATATCAAACATGCACAATACATTTATCATAAATGTACATCACCATTTTCCACACAAATAATCAATCATGACTTTCCACATATAACAATGCAATCATGATTCATGTAAATGCAAGAGACCGACACAACGACTCTATGCAATTACATATGCGGTACCGACTCCATCAAATCTTAATACTAGTTCACTCAGGAACTCTGCTGGAACCATCGCTCGTTACATCACTGTAACTCCCCGTCGGGCCTACGATGTTCACCCATTGCTCACCCCCCACAGGCGGGCACACAATGTTTATGAATCGCTCACACCCCACAGGCGGGCACACGACCCGATCGCTCACACCCAACAAGCGGGCACACGATCGTCTATAATCATCGCTCACACCCCACAAGCAGGCACACGACGTTATAGCGGATTCCCTCTGGAACCCAATCCGTCACTCAGGACGTCACGACGATGCATATCATGATACTTGACACACAAGAACTCATGACAACCCATGCATATTCACACAAATATGCAACTATAAACATGCATATATATTTAACCAAATACTACACATTGCATTTATTTGCCTCTCGGCCACAATTCATCGCCACAACAATCATACAATCACAATTAATTCCACAAGGGACTCACACCACAAAGGCTACCCACAACATATCATTACAACATACATTGACATTCACTCAAACAATGTATTTTACCAGGCAACAACATCATTAATGGATCGCTCACACCCCACACGGGCACACAATCCGATTGCTCACACCTCACCTAGGCACACAATCGTTACAACGGATCCTCATTAGAATCACACAACACAAGAATGTACATCATTATACTTCACATACGAAATGACTCAAGACATTCTTATAATGCATACATGTATACAAACATTGTCATGCATTCATCTCTTACAATCACATACAATTCATCAATATGAATTATTTCACCATCTTTATTCATGCATTAGAAATCAATCCAACAATGCATTTTCTTGCCATACGACCATCAATTGACACACATTGAACTTCAAGTAAGCGATTCATTTTCACACATACATGTAATCATAAACATGCATATAAAACCAATTACAACATATCACATTCACTATCATTACACAACATCATACAAGGCATACACATTAATATCAATGCCACATTGTATGTTACACAACCAATATACACATTTAAAACGGCAAAAGTCGGTAAATGACATTATTCCCGAATTCTCGACATAATTCAATTGGCTAACAATTTCAAAATCATCATATTATGAAAGTACATTTTATAAGCTTTCCAACGATATAAATAACACTTAAATCGGAAATACGGTTCGAGAGTTATGAATTTTAAAGAAAAATATTATTTAAAAAAAAACTCCCAACCGCCCGGCGAAACGCTCCAACCGCCCGGCGAAGCGCCCTTCGCCGCTGCTTCGCCCGGCGAAGCACAGGCAACACTAAACCCACCCAAATAACTCAAAGAGTCAAAAACTTGGAACCTCTGCGCCTCTCAAAACCGCCCGGCGAAAGGATGAACCGCCCGACGAAACAATCACACCGCCTGGCGCTTCACACCAGAAGCAAAATTTCTGCTTCGTTTTTGCACTGTTCCCAACCCCAAAATTCCCTCAAAATCAGTCCTACTCCAATAGACATCATCCAAACCATTACCCAACATGTAAACATCATTAGAAGCACATTTATAAACACAAAATCACATTTGGATCACCATCAACAACATTTCACCAATTTAGGGTTTTCTAAAAACTCATAAAAATCTTTCAATCCACAAACATACACATACATAACTACACACATAAACAAGATAACAATGTTTCTAACCCTTACCCGGATTCCAAATGATCTAGCTCTTGTTCTTGATGATTTCCACTCATTTCCCCTTTTCTTCTCTTTTTCCCTCTTCCTCTTTCTTTTCTTTTATTTTCTTTTTCTCTCATATCTATTTTTACCCCATAATTCTATTTCTACACAATATTTCCTCTAATTCAATTTCTACACTTGATTCATTTTCTAATAAATTTCCTCTACAAATTACTTCCTTAATTTTCTCTAACTCATTAATAGTTATAAAATGACCAAAATGCCCTTAAGCCCAAAATTCCCGAAAACGCTCTCAAACGAGATAATACATCATAACATAGCATAAAAGCATATTATCACACCAAAGTCATAAATAGAATAATTTAACATTCAATTAAATAAAGGACTCAACAAAAATTAGAATAATCGAAATCGGGGCGTTACAACTGCCACGTGGAATTAGTAACTCGGTCGGATTGTGGTTGATTATTTGTTGGTCCATTTGGACTTCCCGAAACTACATCATTTTTAAGGATGAATTTTGGGATTTCGATACGATTACAAATCGTATTCTGTTTTTCTCATGGAGTTGGATAGGTAGGGTGCATAATAGATTTCATACATGTAATTATTACACTTGGGTTAAATGCCCTAGTGATTTTTTGTAGATCCTGATATTGTGGTAGGAGTTTTTTGTACATGGGCTGGGGTCCCTTTATTGAACCCCTAATATTATATATAAATCTTAGCTTATCAAAAAAAAAAAAACTGCCACGTGGAATTTTATATTTATTTTTTTAATTCTTTAATCTTTATTTTTTACTTTTTAAATTTTTTTTCGTATTATTTTTTTAAATTATTTTTATTAATATTTTTTTTAATTATTTTTATTAATATTTTTTTTTAATTATTATTTTAAAACTTATATTAATTGGGCCAAGACCAATGAACTTAAGCCCATTTTCAACACCTCTTTTCTCACCCATTTATTCTTCTTTTGATTGTTAGCGTCCAAGATAAGTATATAAACCCTTACTTATCTACTTCCATTTCCGATGTGGGACAATATCACCACACAATATCCATCAAATTATCCACTAAGACCCGTATAACCTTGGAATTAGTGAGATCAAGCAAAGGTGTTTTAGCAGAAGTTATTGGAATTTGGGAGCACAATCTTGATAGGCATAAATTTCATTATGTTTACCTTTACAGATGGTTTTCAACATCTCACCATACCTCCTTCAAGTAACTCGCAAATAACAGGTCCTCACCATCCAGATTTTTTATTGTTGCAAGAAAAATAAAGATGGCGTTAACGAAAACCAAATAGGATCAGACACAATCAAGCCGGTTGTGATGAAAAGAGAAAGAAAAAAACAAGTCACAAACATGCCGGCACGAAAACGAAAATAAATCGGACAGGTTGCAAACATGTTTGAAACTAAAAAGAAAGTAACATTATCATCTTGAAACCATACTCACAGCAACTTAGATGCTTTCCAAAACCAAATCATAAACATGTCCCGACACGTTTTGAATCCTTTCTAAAACAATACTTTGCAGAACTCAGCGACAGTAAATTATTTTCACACAATCAAGATTTGAGATGGCTATAAAAAAAAGGGAAGAATCATAGAGCAGGTGGAGAAGAAAGTCGCAGCTTACACGTATGCATTGAGAGAAAAAAACTCTTACATTTACACAGAAAAACCAGCATCATCCGAAAATCACACATTCACAGTTTCACAGATACACTCATAGTAGAGAAACAGAGCTTTCACCATACAAATTTCACAAGTCCAGATACGAAAATCACAGAAAAAGTCGCCTCCTATTAGAACACTTTGTTCACGTTCAAACAAGCAATGAATTCACAAATACTCACAGTGTAGAGGCAGAGAAATTCACAGAAAGAACAACAACGTTCTCGCTTTTATACTTGTAATTGCTGTAGAATTTCCATTTGCAAATTGAATTGATTGTTGTTGCGAGAATTTCCGCCGTATCATTTTCTTCCCACCGCCGGTGAAATTGTGAGATTGAAACATCGTTTTTTGGGGCAAAGCGGAGGAGAGGTTGAGCTATGACGGATTGCGAGAGCGGGACGGATTGCGGAGAGGTTAAGGGCGGAGGAGTCTCTTTTCCAGCGATGAATGGCGATGTTGATGGCAAGAACCAAGTGTCCAAGATATTGTGTGGTGATATTGTCCCACATCGGAAATGGAAGTAGATAAGTAAGTGTTTATATACTTATCTTGGACACTAACAATCAAAAGAAGAATAAATGGGTGAGAAAAGAGGTGTTGAAAATGGGCTTAAGTCCATTGGTCTTGGCCCAATTAATATAATTTTTAAAATAATAATTAAAAAAAATATTAATAAAAATAATTTAAAAAAATAATACGAAATAAAATTTAAAAAGTAAAAAATAAAGATTAAAAAATTAAAAAAATAAATATAAAATTCCATGTGGCAGTCAACTCATATCCAGTCAGCAAGGCCAACACGCCACGTCACGGAATCTGCAGCCCATGAATGCATCAGGGTCTTTGTCAATCGAATCTGAGAAAGTTGAGGGGGGAATAAAAAAAAATTTCTTAAGGGGGGTAAACCAAAACACGCCTATATGGCAGGGGGCTAAACACTATTTAACCCAAAAAAAAATTGATTAGTATGGAGGTAACTAAGTTTCTGTGTTTGATTCCTTCTAGTAACAATTTTTTTTTATATTTTAAAATCTGAATTATTTAATGTAATATTGAAATTAAAAGAAAAGTCAATTTAATTTTCTAAGGAATTATATATGATCTTTTTATTTTTGGAGATTAATTTAGGTTCGATAGTTTTTATTGGGCACCAAAATTTTAATTTGTATGTACCAACAATCAATATTTATTACATTGTCAATCAATAATAAACTCTAAATAGTTAGAAACGTTTGTTTTTTAATTTAATCACACAAATGATTGGTTTAACAACATTCAAGTATTTAATAAAGGAATTTAATCATTGATTTTAGTCTGTAAATGAAAATCATTTCAATCCAATATAGTACTAATATGTCTGTCATTGCATTTATTTAATATATGAGACACATATTTTAAACTGTTACAATACTATAACACCTCGATAAAAAAACCTATATCGTCAACCTACATTAACAAAACCGAGCTTTTAGCGGCTTCATAAGACATTCTTGCAGTCCAAGGAATTTACCATGAACTGGGAGTAGCTACCTTGGCTGAATAACTATAATTTCCGCCTCTCCCTCTTCCCCCATTTCTTCTTCTGCGATTCATCTTATAATCATTATTACAATGCTGATATGCATGGCTCTTCTCTCCCCTTCTGTTATATCCTCCCCAATTTATGCTCCTGCCATTTCTTGCTTGATACTTATTTTGCAAATCAGTAACATAGCGCTCCTGTGGAATCCACCTTTGAGAATCATTCTGTTCCCATGAGTTGGTGTCATTATTTTCATGGTTGCCTGATCCCTATCCCTCGGCAGCAAAATTTGGTTCCTGAGGCTTTGTTACTTCTTCGTCTTCATCCCCCCATCCAGTAGGTGTGATTTCCCATCCATGATCGGGAAGATTGTCCACAATCTCCGTCTCCTGCTGGCTCTTTTCCTTCATTTTACGTCTGGCCTCTATTTCTCTATCCAAATCCAGATAGAGTTCTGGATCAACACTTGCATCCCAATCTATTTCATCGATGTACATGTCCGGATCAGGCAACGGAATGTCGCAGGGATAGCCGTTGATCTCAGCCCAAAACCTGTTCTTTGCATCGTGAAAAGCCTGTTTGACAGCAGAGTCTTCCCACTTCATCACATCGGAATGCGATTCCATATACCTTTTGCCTTCTAAAAACCTTCGCCATGGAACTTGACCTACCGTAGTACAAAACTTCTTTTCCCATAAAGGTACTCTTGAATACCTATTATCTGTGAACCAAAACAATTAAACAGAATAAAAAAAAAAAGAACAAACCCAAATGAAAGAAAGAAAGGAAAAATAAAAAGAGACTTTACCCAAAGGTGGTTTTCCGTAATAAGTTGAGGATCTCCGGTGAACAACTTGACAATCACTGATCCTTTGGTTTTTTATCCAACTAGCCATTTCAATAAGCAAGAGAAAACAGGATGATGGGATGCGTTGGACACAAAGACAGAAGTAGTTCTCTGAGGTTTATTTAGATTTGTACAGCTCGGTATTTATAGGAAGATGTTCTTACTTTTGTTTTTTTGTTTTAGGAAATCTTATTACTTTTTGGTTCTAAATAGAAATTGTTTTTAATTAATAAGATTTCCTAAAATCAGATTCTTAGATTTGTAAAGTAATGAATGTATTTATGAGATTTTAAAAACAAATGCATGTATATGAATTTCTTTATGTTTATTCTATATCAATCATTTTACCTAAAAAAAAATTCTATATCAATCAATTAATCCCATCGCTTCACATACTTTCTTTATATATTTTACATATTTTTAAGATTTAACTTGTCAGTAACTAATTCATGGTCAAATGTTATTACTGGTAAATTTATTTGTAACAAATTCATATCGTAAAATTTTGGGTATCCAATTTTTTATCAATTATTTATAAGAATTTAATTTATGATATTTAATATTTATTAAATAATATTTTTGGTCATTTTAAAAGTATTTTAAAGTTGTTTATGATTGATGTGTTAGCATGCAATATGATCTATTTCGATTAAAACATTACACTCTCATTATTGTTAAAACTTGACAAATTTTATGGTGTAATTGTCAATTTGAAATTAAAAAATTGACTATTTTGAAAGTTTGTTTCATTTGTGAGATTTATTTGTCTATGGACTCTTCTTTTCCAATAGAATTTTGTGAATCTCTTTACAATGGATTGCATGGTGATGCATGAGTGTGCAAGAATTTCATAGCCATGCATTTTATTTATAGGGAGCTTCTATGGTGAAGTTAGTCAAATGATATTTTTGGTGTAGTCAATGTTTCTGGCCAATCAAAACACACCTTATAAATCCTAACTGTCACATCAGCATTTTATATGAAACTTTCATTTATTGCATATCAGTCCTCCATTAAATTAATATTTTTTCAATTGAAATCCCTAAATCCCTTCATTTTCTTCTTCTTCTTCTTCTTCTTCTTCTTCTTCTTCTTCTTCTTCTTCTTCTTCTTCTTCTTCTTCTTCTTCTGATTATCCACCATTTTCCCTCACCCAAATTCGTTTCCATTTCATGTTCAATACATCTGATTATCCATCATTCTCCCTCACACATATTCGTTTCTGTTTTGTGTTTAATATATAGCTTTAAGAGGTAACATTCATCTACTCAGTATTGGTTGTATTGGTCATCCAAGGCTGTCAAAAAAATTTCATCTTCTTTGTGCTCTTCTCTTACCCAGATTCACAGTGGAATGTCGTTGTCTTCTTTCACAGGTAGTTGGGTGTATCCTTCTCAATCTTTATATTGGTTATTAGGTTTGTATTTTTAGTTGAAGTTGATTTGAATTCTTACTCGGAAACAATCCATTTAGTGATTAAAGTTTGTATTATAAGTTGTAGTTGGTCTGCGATTTGGGGATTAGTGTTTGTATTTTAAGTTGTAGTTTATATAATTCTTACACAGGAATTATGGAATTAGGGATTAGGGTTTATATTATATGAAATTCATAAATTCTGAAAATTGCATTTGCATTGAATTGGTAGATAGTGAAATCATCTTAATTCAATTGAATCTTTTGGGTTTCAATTGAATTGTTAGATTCTTCAGTTGCATAAAAAATAATTTATATTGTGATATTATTAAAATTTAAGTTGTGTGTTATTGTGAATTAGTTTAATGATTTATTCTTCAAATATCTTGTAGTTAAGTAATGGCTTCAAAAAGTTTACTCAAAGTGTTTGAACTCGAAAACACACACTGAAGAATGGCTTGCATGGGTAAATACTAAAGAGTTAATTTATGTAGCTTATCTTACTTAATGGAATAAGGTTTGATTGTTGTTGATGTTTTACTTTTTTACATTAAATATTTTGATAACCAATAGTAGATTGGGAGGGAGGGCTTGTTTAGTGGACTATGTAAGACTTTAACTTTACTAGTGTCCGGTTGCTGGACAATGTTTTTCACCCTTTATTTATGAGTGGAATGGCAGAATACTTAGTTTTTTGTGTGAATTGGTGCAGTCTTACTATATTGGTTTTGTACAAAATATTTGCTTTTACATACCAGTGAGTTTGTGATATGAAATAATTTACTTTGTTGAAATCTTACAATTTAGTAATGATAATTTATAGTAGAAGTGGTATCATATGGCTGCTTTCAAACCATTTTGGAACAGTCCTATTGGTCCTTAAATATCTCATTTTTGGGGACCTGTTGCCAACTTGGGATTCGCCACAGCGGTGAGTTTCATGCGTATGATCATCTATTTTTGTTTTTAATAAAAATTTTACGCTAAAATTCCAAAAAAAATTTTACATCGAAAGGGTTTGGCTGACGTCAATAAACCTCCTAAAATTTTGAATTTGTTCTTATCATATTGGTCAGTGGACTAATTATTTCATCACCTCTCTTTTTACAGCATTAGCATCGCTTATGAGGTTTGCATGTATGGTACAATGAAGCAACTATCTACCTCTTGCATGTCATGCTTCATATGAGATTGTTCAGCTATATCAACAAACTCGGTGTTCATAAATAGGATGAACTAAAAAACCCACACTGAAAAAGGGCTTGCTTGCATGAGTAAACAAAACTGAGCTAATGCGTGTTATTAAGAAAGAAGCACAAGTGTTGTGTCTGTGTGGGATGCAATGTCATAGCATAAGAAACACATGCTTGTAAAATTGAGATGCGCTCTAGTGCATTAACTGTTATAGAAAGATTTCATAGATAATAATAATCTCTATTTGTGTTATTTAATGTATACCATTCAGTCCCAATTAAAGCTTGTTCTTTCTGATTATAACTTAGTTGCAATTTGAATTTTAAACTGAATCAAATAGATTGAAAAATTTTGTTTATGCGCAAGATGTTCATTTTTTGTTATGATGGTAAATTTAGTATTGGAGTTTAATATCGAAGGTGTGAAAAACACAAGAAAGGGGGGGGGGGGTTTGAAAAATTAGGTTTTTAAAATAAAAACTATTCTTTAAAAATAATCCCCTTTACGAATAACCTCCACTTCTTGATAATAAAGCAAGAGAGACTGAAAAGAAAGAACACAGTATGTTTATACTAGTTCACTTGAGAAACTCTCAAGTTAGTCTAGTCCACCCGCCAAGGTGATTTTGCCTCTCTCAAGGGAGGTCTTAATTCACTAATCAAACTGATTAATACAATGCACAAGCTAAACTGCAAGTGACTAACAACAATCTCTAAGACACACTAGTCCTAGACTTCTACAGAATTCTGATCTAACCGGTCTCTTAAAAAAATCAAACAACTGTTTGAAAATACAATGCACAAGCCAAACTGCAAGTGACTAACAATAATCTCTAAGACACACTAGTCCTAGACTTCTCAAGAATTCTGACCTAACCGGTCTCTTAAGGAAATCAAACAACTGTTTGAAAATACAATGTGTTTACAGAAAATTGCTTCTACACAAGCTGCTATGTAAACAGATTTAAGAACAAAATGACTTAAGAATGATATGAACAATAGAGCGTATGAACAGTAAAATATTTTTAGTTAACTTCGTTCGCTGCTTATTCTTTAAGTCTTCAAGCCTTTACACAACCATGCATGTGATATGACCGTTGAAGGATATTTCTGACATTTCAGAATTATGGCAGCTTAAAAGAACGTGGGAGACAATTAGTACATTTGCGTCTGCCCTAGCCGAAGTGGAGCAAAGTGTTCTCGTCGTACTCTTGTACTGTTGTACCACGTTGCTTAGTCTTCTCAACTTCCTGACTTCAGAGGCTTCTGAGAGCATGAGTTAGAAGAAGGGAAAACGTAACTTGGGTCTTTAAGAGCTTCAAGCCTTCAGAGTCTGCAGAGCTACATCTTCATAGTCTTCAGCACTTGGTCTTCAGAACCCGTTGTCTAAGAAGCATAAGTCTTCAGCATCTGGACTTGTTCATCAGAACTTCTGTGGTCAGATCTTCAGAACTTGTTTTCTTTAGACATTGTATCAGAGTCATATATCTTCAGAGTCTTCTGAAGCAAATGCTACTGTTCAGAAGAACCAATTTAGCGCAGAAGCAGAACAATTCTCTTCTAATAACTTAGCCACGCTATTTATCAGAAGTAGAACCTGTTTGTTAAATTCTCAAAAATAACAAACATTAAAATACCAAAATTGTTCATATAAACATACTTGTTTGTTATCATCTAAAATCAGAGATATTATTGCAGAATCAAACTTTGTTCTAACAAATATCAATTTTGGAAATAATGCTAAATTATCACGCTCAGCCTATGATTTGAATTCGATAATCACTTCAGTTTTACTGCAGTTTGGAACAGCGTAGACGAGTATGCAACATGTTGATTAGCGATCAAGCTAACTTGTCTAGAAGGAGAATGTGAATATAAGAGCTCAACTAGATGTAATCTCAAGTCAGTTGTACATAGCCAGATCACAGAGGTATGATCTATCCAGACGTAACATATCATTATTTTTGTGAGTTATTGGTAAATAAAAATGTTATCCGTGTCTGGTGTGTATCGGTCAACTATAGTAATTGGTTTTGAATTTCGTCAAAAAGGTTAAAATACATTAATAAAAAACGATAAAATTAATGCATTCATCAAAGGTTTTAGGAATGGGTTTTTCGTAAATAACCAAGGCAAGGTTAGGTTCAGCACAAATTGTTTCAGAGGGTATTGGTTCAGATGAAGTGAGTTCAGGTGGAATTGATTCAGATGTTGGTTGTGAATGGATGCATTATGTGTGGAAAATCATGATTTGATTGATTATGTGTGGAAATTGTGCGTTGAATTTGTGATGTGTTGAGATTGTGATAGCATTGGTAATTTGATGTGCATACGTGATACATGCATTGGTTTTGGGCAATATGTTTATACGTAGACATATGTTATGTGATGTGGTGATGTGATTCTTTATGTCATAACTTTAGTGTGCATTATGTGTGAATATGTGATTATGTCGGTATAATTGATATATGCTATATTTTGTGGCGATGTGGTGGTGTGGTTCCATATGTCATAATTGTGGTTGGATTATATGTGATATGTTTTGTATTTGTTGCATGCTATATGTGTTAGTATGTGATGGTATGGGTGAGATGATTTATACATGTGAATTGTTATGTATTTGCATATTATTATGCAATCTTGATTTAGTTGTTATTTCTCACCCTTCTGCTGTTTTATAATGCTCTATGAGGCATTGCAGATTAGAGTTGCTGGAGGTCTTTTTATGAAGATTAGTCCTCCGTTCTGTTGTCGGTCTTGGTGTCTGCTCTAATACGTAGCACGGGAGCCGGGGAACGATTATATATATATATGTATACATTTGTTGAATGTATTTTGTAGCACCTTTGTATATATAGTTGATGTTCTAAAATGATTTATTTTGTAAAATAAGTCGGTTATGGATCTTTCCGCTTTATTCCATAATTGACCTTTCCCTTTAGATGGAAAAAGTTTCCCGTTAATGATTTTCTCTATTATGTGTTATGTATCAAATAATTGAGCAGGGATTGTGTTTTCTTACTTAAAATGTGGCATCCTTGTTTCTGTCGGAAAAATTAATTTTTTAGTTACTCTGATTTTATTTATGTATTATTTATTCGCGATGGGAATTGGGGTGTTACAAAGTGGTATCAGAGCAGGTCGGTCCGTCCGGCCAAGTTGTTGAGTCAGTTGGTGTGACAGTGGAATACTGTCGGTGTTGTTTGTTTCTTAGTACGTGATATGTGCGTGGAACACTGTCAGTACTTTATGGTTTTCTAATCCTTTGTTTTCAGGATTGAGAATGAGATAAGTGGGGGAGAAGCTGGTACTTCTCCAAGTTGCTTCGGTTGTGGAGTGTTGGCTCAGTGTACCGTGGGTTGCAAGATTGTAAGTGTTGTTTGGACATTGTGGTTTTTGGTTCTAGAAGGAATGCGGAGGTAAAGTTTATGTCAACTAAGGAGTTGTGCCATAAGTAGCTTTGTACACAAGAGGTAAAAAATGCTATTATAGTTTGGTAAAGACGGTTTATGCCCTATCATGATTGTCAGCTGTCTATTGACAAATTGAGGAACTGATCACCCTTAATCTCTTGTTGATAGTAGACAGGAAATATGTTGGATGGAATAGACGGGTCTTTCCGGCTTTGATAGTGTGTGAAATGAATTGTTTGGAATTAAGGAAATGGTTACAAATTGTTTGGTTGAGTTGAAGAAGATTCTTATATCGGAAGATGAGACGGATTAGAGGTTTTTGGTATGTTGGTCAAGTTGGGAAGTCATTGGGAGAGAACGATTGGGTATTGTTAAAGGTTGTTCTTAGAGAGTAGAGATTGAACTTAATTGGATGAAGGTGAATAGTTGAGGTTTATATCTGCTAAGTAAGTAGGAAACTCTTAGGAGATGGGACTAAGATGTTTGTTTTGTCTGTGATGGTAGTGTTCTAGAAATTGGCAGGAAGTCACAGTGATGTCCGTCAGTTGGGTATAGTTTTCAGATGAGTTTTTGGATGAGGGTTGGTTTGGTTGGGCATTATAATGCTCAGTGATGTTGTTTGGTGTTAGTAATGCGTCTGTAATGTTTGTGGAGTAGAGGAATCGTATCTTCCATATTTATTTGGATAAGTTCGTAAAGGCTTTGATTGAGAACGTTCGGATCTGTTATAAACCCAGAGGAAGAACAGGTAGAGTGTTTGGGATTTGAATTACAAGTGTCAAAAAGAGATGAATTTTTCTGCTAAGTTATTCGAGTGAGAATTTGGGTTGAAAAAGGTTAGTTTTCTTGGATATGTTATTTCAGATGAGAGTATGGTTATGGATCCATCGGAAGTAGTTGCAGTTCTACAATGAGAGGCTCTGAAGTTGGTTAAGGAGATTAGAATCTTTTTGGACTTTAGTTGGTTATTACCGGAGATTATGAAACGCTTTTCCAAGTTAGCATTATCGATACTTCAGTTGACTTGCAAAGGGTAAGTCGTTTGCTTTGGATGTTCATTGTGAGGAAAGTTTGAGAGGGTTAAAGTAGAAATTGTCTACGACTTCAGTTTTGATTATGTGTGATCCTGATAAACCGTTCATGAGGTATTGGGATGCGTCTTTGAGGAGTTTTGTCAGTGTGTTAATGCAAGATGGTAAAGTCGTGACTTATGCTTTACGACAATTGAGGATTCATAAAAGGATCTATACTATTTTGGATTTGGATTTGGTCGTGGTTGTATTGTGTTGGAATATTTGGAGGTATCATCTTTATGGTTCTAGGTTCGAAGTGTTTAGTAATCACAAGAGTTTAGAGTACTTGTTTGGTCTGAAGGAATAGAGTATGAGACACCGAGGATGGTTAGAATTTGTGAGGAGTTATGACTTCAGTTGGAATTATCCTATTGGTAAAGTTAATGTCGTGCCTGATGAGTTAAGTCGAAAGTTTTTATACCTGTCAGTTTTGATGATCAGAGAATTAGAATTATTTGAGAAGTTCAGAGACTTGTGTCTGGTGTAAGCTAACACAGTAGAGTGCGAGGTTGGGTATATTAAAAGTGAACAGTGAGTTTTGGCGAATATGAGAAAGAGTTAGACTTTGGACGTGAAATTGGTAGTTTTGATTGTTACGAGTAATCAGAGTGTGCAACGGAAGCGTGAAGTGGCATGATTCGTATATGTGTGTGGGACTGGTAAGAGTTCATAGGTTGAACATTGGGAATATGTAGGAGTGTTGAGACCATTGGACGTTTCCGAAGGGAAGTGTTAGGTGAAAGGTTTAAATATTATTCATGGGCTACTATGTAGATGGAGGTTTTGGTTGTATGTTCGATTGGCGAATCGTAGCATTGTTGTAATAAGGTTGTGTGACAAGGATGTTGGCATTCTGGTTTTGTTGTTTTTGTGTCGTGGAACTTGTGTTCTTGTTTGTGTGGTTGCCTCGTTTCCATGGTGATGGTTCGAGTGCGAGTGGTTAATCCTCGTGTGGGAGATTAGAGGAGTGTTACCTGGGTGTTGGTAACATGGTTTTCTTGAGTCGTGAGTTGGTCGTCAGGTACATTGTATAGGCTTTGCATCCTGTCGTTGTAATTGTCATCTGTGTCGTGTCGTTGTTGTGGTTGTTGTTAGCAAGGTGGTTTGTCAGTTTGTGTTATTCGTGGTGTGCTTTTGTTGGCACGTTAGTTTGTTGGTCGGATGCGAGAGTCGTGTCCGGAGTCGTTCGTCTCAGTTAGATTTTCGAGGACGAAAATTTCTAAGTGGGGGAGAGTTGTAACGCCCCGATTTGTTTAATTATATTTATTTATTTCATTTATGTGAATTTTGAGAAATGTGTGAATTTATTGTATTTTACCTGCTAATTGAGTTAATTGGTTAATTTCTCTGATAGGTAAATATTTGCAATAAATTATAAGTTCTTTTCAACTTTTACTTCCTGAAATATATTTCATCGGTATGTTTATGTTTTATCGCATTTTAAGAGCGTTTGGGAGATATTTGAGCTGAGGGGTATTTATGTCTTTTTGGGGTTAGATATTTTGAATAAATAGTAAGTGGAGAGAAAAAGAGAGAAAAGAAAGGAAGAGAAAGAAAAGGAGAAGAAAGAAAAGAGAGAAGAGGAAAAAGAGGAGAAAGAGGAAAACTCAGGAAAGCTCCGTTTAAAGCACGAATAATCGGGTAAGGGTGAGAAGTTTCGATTATATCTTGCTTGTATATGTATATGTGTGTGATTGTGTGAATGTTTCCTTGTTTTTCCATAGTTTTCCATTCTAGGTTGAAATGAGAAAAATGGTTAGAAATCGATGTTTTCACGGACGAAAGTCGGAATAAATCGCGTAGTAGAGTCGTGTGATGTTAGGTCGTGTTTTAGTGTGATCGTTTGATTTAATTGAGTCGAATTTGTAACTTTTGAGTTTTTGATATATATTGATGTTTTTGTGCAAATTGATGTTGTGATCGAGTAAAAGTGTTTGGATATGTCTGGTAATATTGGCATAGGTTGATATTTAATCGGGTAAGGATATGAATTAATCGGGAATGGTTATTTTTGTGTTTTCGAGTGGTTTTGAGCGAGTTTGGAGTTGGGATAAATTGATAAAATTATGTTTCAAAATATTTCAAAAATGGAAAATTTTTTAGATGGATTTTTAATGATGGAAATATTGTAGTATGTCGAATTCTGAGATCGCAACCTTTTACGGAATCGAAATCGGAGGTCCGGAAGGCTTCCGACGATAAAATTGCAATTTTCTGGGCCCTGACACGGCCCGTGTCTCACAACACGGGGGGCCGTGTCAGCCCACTGACTATGGAGGGTGGAAATGTGAAAAAAGGTGAAATTTGGGATTTTGGGTGACACGGGCCGTGTCACACAACACGGGTGGCCGTGTCAGTCCTGCTATAGGTTTTTCTTTCAAAATTGTTTCGATCGTAACTTTTGAACCGTAAGTCCGTTTTGGTCCCCGTTTGAAGCGTTGGAAAGCTAATGAAATATTCTTTATATTAAAAATGGGTTGGAGGGTAATAGATGATTTAATTAATTCGTGCTTTTTGAAAAATAGTCGGGTGATTGGGTTTTATCGCGTTAATTGTGTGCGATTGATGTGTTATCATGTTATATGCTTTTGTTATGTAACATGTAGCTTGTGTGCTGTTATAGGATGTGAATATACATGATGGAATGTTGTGATGATGGGTTGTGGCCTTATGGAAAGTATGTGCATTATTTTGGATTAGACTTTGATGCGTGATTAATGATGTTGTTGTGTGGTAAAATACATTGTTTGATCGAATATCAATGTATGTTGTTATGATGTGTTGTGGGTAGCCTTTGTGATGTGAATCCCTTGTGGAAGTAATTGTGATTGTATGATTATTGTGGTGTGTGATGATATGCATTGTTTATGTGAAATTCCAATATATGTGGTTGGTGGCCTTTATGGTTTGAAATGCATTGTTTGAATTGATTTGCAATGCATGAATGTGATGAGGTTGATTAATTCATATGGTTGAATTGTGAATGTATGGAATTGCATGATTATGGTTGCATATATGTGTGAAGATGCATTTGATGTCATGAGTCATTGTATGCCAAGCATCATGATATGCATTGTTGTGACGTCCTGAGTGACGGTTTGGTTCCAGAGAGAATCTGCTATAACATCGTGCGCCTTAAACATAAGAGGACTTAAAGCGATTTGATATATCGTGTGCCTTAAAAATATAGAGGACCTAAAGCGATGGTTATAGACGATCGTGTGCCCATGTGGGGACCTAAAGCGATCAGATTGTGTGCCCATGTGGGGACCTAAAGCAATCCATAAACGTCGTGTGCCCATGTGGGGACCTAAAGCGACGGGGTGAACATCGTATGCCCGACGGGGTGTTACTTGAGCGACCCTCAGTAACGAGCGATGGTTCCAATAGTTCCTGAGTGAACTGGTGATGAGAAATGTTGGAAGTCGGTACCGCATAGCATTTGCATAGAGTCGTTGTGTCCGTCTCTGTGCATTTGCATAAATCATGGATTGATTATGGGTGCGAATTGTGAATGGATGCATTATGTGTGGAAAATCATGATTTGATTGATTATGTGTGGAAATTGTGCATTGAATTTGTGATGTGTTGAGATTGTGATATCATTGGTAATTTGATGTGCATACGTGATAAATGCATTGGTTGTGGGCAATATGTTTATACGTAGACATATGTTATGTGATGTGGTGATGTGATTCTTTATGTCATAACTTTGGTGTGCATTATGTGTGAATATGTGATTATGTCAGTATAATTGATATATGCTATATTTTGTGGCGATGTGGTGGTGTGGTTCCATATGTCATAATTGTGGTTGGATTATATGTGATATGTTTTGTATTTGTTGCATGTTATATGTGTTAGTATGTGATGGTATGGGTGAGATGATTTATACATGTGAATTATTATGTATTTGCATATTATTATGCAATCTTGATTTAGTTGTTATTTCTCACCCTTTTGCTGTTTTATAATGCTCTATGAGGCATTGCAGATTAGAGTTGCTGGAGGTCTTTTTGTGAAGTTTAGTCCTCTGTTCTGTTGTCGGTCTTGGTGTCTACTCTAATACGTAGCACGTGAGTCGGGGAACGATTATATATATATATATCTATACATTTGTTGAATGTATTTTGTAGCACCTTTGTATATATAGTTGATGTTCTAAAATGATTTATTTTGTAAAACAAGTCGCTTATGGATCTTTCCGCTTTATTCCATAATTAACCTTTCCCTTTAGATGGAAAAAGTTTCCCGTTAATGATTTTCTCTATTATGTGTTATGTATCAAATAATTGAGCAGGGATTGTGTTTTCTTACTTAAAATGTGGCATCCTTGTTTCTGTCGAAAAAATAAATTTTTTAGTTACTCTGATTTTATTTATGTATTATTTATTCGCGATGGGAATTGGGGTGTTACACAATCCATCATGTTGAATTCCCAGAAAGAACTTTAACTCACCCATCAGACTCATCTCGAATTCTGCCTGCATTAGCTTAGAAAACTCTTCACAAAAAGAGGGATTAGCAGAACCAAAATAATATCATCAACGTAAATCTGAACTGTAATCATATCATTTTTTAACATTTTACAGAAGAGGGTGGTGTCAACCTTGCCTCTGGTGAAATTATTTTCTAAAAGAAAATTACTCAATCTATCATACCAAGCTCTGGGAGCTTGTTTCAGACCATAGAGAGATTTTTTAAGTTTAAAAACAAAACCTAACTTCTCAGAATTTTCAAATCCAGGAGGTTGTTTGACATAAACTTCTTCTGAAATATAACCATTCAAAAATGCACTCTTAACATCCATTTGATATAAGATGATGTTATGATTTACAGAAAAGGAAATTAATAGGCGTATGGCTTCTAACCTGGCGACTGGAGCAAAGGTTTTTATATGGTCTATTCCTTCTTGTTGACAATAACCTTGTGCAACCAGTCGTGCCTTGTTTCTGACAACCTCACCCTTCTCATTGAGCTTGTTTCTGAATACCCATTTAGTTCTAATAACGTGGACACCTTTAGGCTTCTGAACAAGATCCCAAACATTGTTCTTTGAAAACTAGTTAAGTTCCTCTTCCATCACCAGAATCTAGTCTTTGTCCACTAGAGCTTCATCAACAGATGTTGGCTCGATCAAGGACACCAAACCCAAAAGTGTTTCTTCAGAAGGTTTGAAGGCTGATCTGGTTCTGATAGGAGTGTCCTTATTTCCCAGAATCAATTCTTCAGGGTGTGAAGTTGCAACTCTGCTTTTCTTTTGTTGTGGAGCATCAGTGGGAGCAACAGCAATATCAAAAGTAGGAGCTTCTAAATCTTTGATTTCTTATGCCTTTTCCTTAGGTTCTGAAAAACTGATCTCCAAATCTGCAAACTTTTCAACTAGCTTTGACTTTTCAGAGTCAAGCTTATCATCGAATCCTACATGACTTGATTCTTCCACAATTCGTGATTCTGTGTTATAGACTTTGTAGCCTTTTGAGCGTTCAGAATATCCTAACAATAGACACTTTTGTGCTTTGGAATCAAACTTGCCCAGATTCTCTTTAGTGTTCAACATAAAGCAAACACATCCAAAAGGATGAAAATAGGAAATGTTGGGCTTTCTATTTTTCCACAATTCATAAGGAATCTTACCCAAAATAGGTCTTATTGAGATTCTATTTTGAATATAACATGTTGTGTTAACTGCCTCTGCCCAAAAGTGCTTAGCCATGTCAGTTTCTTGGATCATGGTGCGAGCCATTTCTTGCAAAGTCCTATTCTTTCTTTCTACAACCCCATTCTGTTGTGGAGTTCTAGGACAGGAGAAATCATGGGATATGCCATAAGAATCAAAAAGTTTTTCAAAATCTTTGTTTTCAAATTCTCCACCATGATCACTTCTGACTCTGACAATTTTGCAATTCTTTTCATTTTGCACTTGGGTGCAGAAGGAAGCAAACACAGAATGTGACTCATCCTTGTGTCTTAAGAATTTTACCCATGTCCAACGACTATAATCATCAATGATGACTAGTTCATATTTCTTTCCATTGACTGAAGCAGTTTTCACTGGTCCAAATAAGTCAATGTGAAGAAGTTCTAATGGTTTAGAGGTAGAAACAATCGCTTTTACTTTAAAGGAATTTTTTGAAAACTTTCCTTTCTGACATGCTTCACAAAGAGCATCTGAAGAATACTTCAGATTGGGCAAGCCCCTGACAAGTCCTAGCTTGTTCAGCTGAGAAATTCTTATAAAGCTAACATGACCCAGACGTCTGTGCCAGACCCATTGCTCTTCATTAACGGACAGGAGAAAGTTTACAATCTCATTTTTCAAATCAGATAGTCTGATTTTGTAAGTATTATTTTTCCTCTTAACATTGAACAAAACTGACCCATCCTTCTGACTAACAGCCTTACAGGACGTTTGATTAAAGATAACGTCATAACCATTGTCACTAAGTTGGCTAATTGACAATAAGTTATGCATTACACCCTCAACTAAAAGAACGTTGTTGATGGAAGGAAGTTTACCATTACCAATAGTTCCAGAGCCAATGATCTTCCCCTTCTGGTTTCCTCCAAAACCAACGACACCTCCAGACTTAAGTTCCAAATCTTGGAACATATGCCTTTCTCCCGTCATGTGTCGCGAGTATCCATTGTCTAGGTACCATGACTGGTGTTTCAGTGGCACCATCAAGGATGTCTGCAACATAGATTATCTCACTCTTAGGTACCCATTTTCTAGGTCTTTTCTTGTTAGTCTTTCCAGAGGTTCTGACACCTTTGGATTTCTGTGCAACAGAATAATTAAGTGGAATTTGTGCATGATATTTAGGCTTAGAAGTTTCCTTCTGTGTATGTGTTTGTGGTGCAACAGAATCAGAACCTTCTAGTTCTGAACATTTCAGTTCGGTGCCAGCAGGCACAAAATGTTCAGACAGAGGTTTTAGTTTGATACTCAGAGTCTCATCAAAAGGTTTTAATGGTCCTGAATATCCCAGACCTCTACTTCTGTTTCTGCTAACTCCATAGATCATTGAAGCCATCTTACTTCTATCTATGCTTTTAGCAAGGAAGTACTGAAAAGCTCTATCATATCTGATTACTTTATCAGTAACAGGTATGTTAGAAGTAATCTCTTCTTCTAGCTTAGAGACTTTACTTTTTAGAGCAGCATTATATTTTTCTAAAGAAATTTTTTTTTCATTTAAATCAGAAATATTTGGCTCGCTCTTAGTAGAGTTCTCAGAAACAGCCACAAAAGTCTTTTTCAGATCTTTGTGTTTACTTAGAAGAAGTTGATGCCTTTTCATAAGTTCTGATAAACCTAATTCAAGTTCAGAACTAGATAAGGAAGAAAGTACCTCTTTGTCGTCATCAGAGTCTGATTCTTCATCAAGTATCAGTTCATCCTCTGATAAGGCTTCGCTCATGCTGGTCTTTGCCTTGAGTGCCACGTTGGCATGTTCTCCATCAAAATCTTCTTCTTCTGACTCTGAATCATCCCATGTTGCCATAAGACCCTTTTTAGCTTTGAAAACCTTCTTAGGTTTTCTATCTTTCTTGAGCTTTGGACACTCGTTCTTATAATGTACATGCTCCTTGCATTCGTAACAAGTAACTTCTTTTTCAGAAGCTTTCCTTTGACCAGATGTAGACTCAGGTCTACCTTTTCTTCTTAGCCCTTTAAACTTGCTCTTTCTGTGTTTCCACAGCTGATTTATCTTTCTTGATATGAGAGACAGTTCATCTTCGTCTGAATCTTCTTCAGATTCTTCTGAGTTCTCCTCTACTTGGTAAGCCTTTGTCTTTCTAGACTTAGACTTCAGAGCAACAGACTTACCTCTTCTCTGAGGTTCATCTTCTTGAAGTTCTATCTCATGACTTCTTAAAGAATTAATCAATTCCTCAAGACTCGTGTTGTTCAGATGCTTTGCAAATTTCAAAGCAGTTACCATTGGTCTCTATTTTACATGCAGACTCCTGATAATCTTCTTGACATGATCAGCAGTAGAGTAACCTTTGTCCAGAACTCTGAGTCCTGCAACAAGAATCTGGAATCTTGAAAATATAGTTGCCACAAATTCGTTGTCTTCCATTCTGAAAACCTCATACTTATGGATTAGGGCCAGAGCCTTTGTCTCCTTGACTTGAGCGTTGCCTTCATGAGTCATCTGAAGAGAGTCAAATATAGACTTTGCAGTCTCTCTATCTGTAATCTTTTCGTACTCTGTATATGAAATAGCATTTAGCAGAATGGTTCTCGCTCTGTGATGATTCTTGTAGGTTTTCTTTTGAGCCTCTGAAAATGAGCTTCTGGCAATCTTTTTTCCTTCAGAGTCTACTGGATATTTGTAGCCATCAAATACCAGATCCCATAGATCCAAATCAAATCCCAAAAAGTAACTTTCGATTCTGTCTTTCCAATAGTCAAATTTCTCACCATAAAAGATAGGAGGTTTTGCACTATATGAGTCTCTTTCATTATTATCAGAAGTGGCATTAGAAACATTTACGGCAGCCATTGTTTTTCACACTTTCGATCGGTACTGAACACTGTTAGGTGCTTGATAAAAATTCAAACATTTTATCTTCTCAGAACCGGAGCTCTGATGCAAATTGAAGGTGTGAAAAACACAAGAAATGGGGGGTTTGAATTGGGTTTTTAAAATAAAAACTATTCTTTAAAAATAATTCCCTTTACGAATAACCTCCACTTCTTGATAATAAAGCAAGAGAAACTGAAAAGAAAGAACACAGTATGTTTATACTAGTTCACTTGAGAAACTCTCAAGTTAGTCTAGCCCACCCGCCAAGGTGATTTTTCCTCTTTCAAGCGAGGTCTTAATCCACTAATCAAATTGATTAATACAATGCACAAGCTAAACTGCAAGTGACTATCAACAATCTCTAAGACACACTAGTCCTAGACTTCTCAAGAATTCTGACATAACCGGTCTCTTAAGGAAATCAAACAACTATTTGAAAATACAATGCACAAGCCAAACTGCAAGTGACTAACAACAATCTCTAAGACACACTAGTCCTAGACTTCTCAAGAATTCTGACCTAACTGGTCTCTTAAGGAAATTAAACAACTGTTTGAAAATACAATGTGTTTACAGAAAATTGCTTCTACACAAGCTGATATGTATACAGATTTAAGAACAAAATGACTTAAGAATGATATGAACAATGAAATATTTTTAGTTAGCTTCGTTCGCTGCTTATTCTTTAAGTCTTCAAGACTTTATATATCCATGCATGTGATATGACCGTTGAAGGATATTTCTGACATTTCAGAATTATGGCAGCTTGAAAGAACGTGGGAGACAAATAGTACATTTGCATCTGACCTAGCTGGAGTGGAGCAAAGTGTCCTCGTCGTACTGATGTACTGTTGTACCACGTTGCTTAGTCTTCTCAACTTCCTAACTTCAGAGGCTTCTGAGAGCATGAGTTAGAAGAAGGGAAAACATAACTTGGGTCTTTAAGAGCTTCAAGCCTTCAGAGTCTGCAGAGCTACATCTTAAGAGTCTTCAGCACTTAGTCTTCAGAACCCGTTGTCTAAGAAGCATAAGTCTTCAGAATATGGACTTGTTCATCAGAACTTCTGTCTTCAGATCTTAAGAACTTGTTTTCTTTAGATATCGTATCAGAGTCATACAACTTCAGAGTCTTCTGAAGTAAATGCTACTATTTAGGAGAACAAATGTAGCGCATAAGTGAAACAATTCTCTTCTAATAACTTAACCACGCTATTTTTTAGAAGCAGAACCTGTTTGTTAAATTCTCAAAAATAACAAACATTAGAATACCAAAAATGTTCATACAAACATACTTGTTTGTTATCATCGAAACTCAGAGGTATTATTGCAGAACCAAACCTTGTTCTAACAAATATCAATTTTGGAAATAATGCTAAATTATCACGCTCAGCCTATGATTTGAATTCGATAATCACTTAAGTTTTGCTGCAGTTTGGAACAGCGTAAACGAGTATGAAACATGTTGATTAGCGATCAAGCCAACTTGTCTAGAAGGAGAATGTGAATATAAGAGCTCAACTAGATGTAATCTCAAGTCAGTTGTACATAGCCAGATCACAGAGGTATGATCTATCCAGACGTAACATATCATTATTTTTGTGAGTTATTGGTAAATAAAAATGTTATCCGTGTCTGGTGTGTATCAGTCAACTATAGTAATTGGTTTTGAATTTCGTCAAAAAGGTTTAAATACATTAATAAAAAACGATAATATTATACAACACAGTAATATTATACAACACAATTATCCATAAAAAACATGGTAACACAACCATATTAACCTAAATTCATAGAAATTATCCAATGCTGTACTAAAAAAATTATCCCAATCCTTTGACAATCATACAAACATCCGACTTCAAACTTCAACAACATTTGACCAATGCCTTTCTTTACTTTTCTTGATTCTTCCAATGCGATGCAGACTTTAACACCACTTCGTTTAACAAACTCATCATTACCTGAATGTACCAAAAACAAAGCAAGTTTCATTCTTGTCGTAGTCATAACCTGTATAAAATAATGAACATTTAGGACAATTAAAACTATAATTACAAGGGAAATGATTAAATTAATGATATTCACATTAATCCAACTAATAGTGACAGTATCAAAATCACTCTGGAAGGGACACCCAATCATCCATTTGCATACCCAAACTCTACAATCGTTTATGTGGTAAATAAATGCATTAGTGACCCGTAGTAGGTAATACTGTCAAACAATTAAAATAGAGTAACGTATGAGAGTACTTACGACCCGTGTCGTTGTTGTTTGAGGCATGTTTGTTCAACTAGGTTGTATGATGTTATTATATTTTCTGGACAAATTTCATTGATACCAAGAAAAGATTCATGTATCTGAATTTCTTCAAGAAATATGACCTACCACATAGTTCAAATCAAATTTAAAAAAAGAAAAATAATTTATTGGAAAAAAAAACTCTACACCCACATGCTTACCAATATCAAGATTGCACGACCTTTCAAGTGATGTCTCTCAGGACAATCCAAAGAGTACAACCAATAAAGTTTTCTATCAAAAAAATCAATACACAATAGATATAAATGCACTCCTCCGTCATTCATTAGAATAAAAATATGCAAAAATGTAATGTTAAGTTGTAGGAACCGAATTTTTAATGTTCCAACTGATTCGGTAACAAAGTACTACTAACACACAACTCAGCGTGGAAACAAAAGTTTTTGTTGTCATGAAGCGGGATTTGTATAAATTTCCTCACATAGTCAGGATTTTTATGACCTTCCAGTGCATATTGCTACAATGAAAATAAAAGAGTAGATGTATTTTAAGTCAATAACTAATACTAAAGGAATGTACAAGTAACATAAGTATAAGTTGTAGTAAGCACCGTAAACTCAGTAAGGAGATATCAAACAGACTTAGTTTTCCCCATAGAAGATATCAACCAGTTTTGTTTTGCAACAACAAGATTAATAATCTGTATAGTATTATGAAAATGATATTAACAGAATTATATATAAATTTGATAAATTTAACTCAGTTTCATATTAACAATAACCTCCTGGTTCAAGGGGCATCTTGGCATCGGGGACTTCATTGTTTTCCAATCTCCATAAACATTTGAGGTTGTTTTGACCAAAACCTCATAACTACAGAGAAAATTAATATAATCACCAAACTAACTCTGATAAACAAACTTTTAGCATGTGCATTAAAAAAATACCCATTCATCTCTTCTTCATCACGAATAAAGATGTATGCGGTTGTCAAGTACATATATCATTTAGATTCATGCATGTAGGTGGTCTAAATGACACTGGCATCCAATGTCACTAAATACACACAAAACAGAGATTGTTGTAATAAGTAATTTTATATCATGTAACATTAGAAATTATTCAAAATAATTTATGAATGCTTACTTAAGGAATCTCAATAGGATAATCAATGCTTTTATATCCAATACTACCACCTATATGGTAGTTGAGGTAAAAGTCAGTATCATCGGGATCCTCATGTGTACAGAACAACGTCTTCCTGACCTCTTGGAATTTCCCATCATCATCTGTATTTCTCTTTCCATTTCCCTTTCCTGTTCCCCCTTTTAGCGGTGTTAATGTTGTGTCCAAATTCACAATGCCTTTGGACTTTGGTGATCTTCTTTCAGTTGCCGTCATTTTTTAACCGCATTTTTGTGTTCCACAAAAGGTGTAGACGCAATGGAGTCATACTCCTTTGGTTCGTAGTTATAACTTCTAGCAGTAGTAGTTTGATGACTACTTAAATCATTTAAAAAATCAGTTTAGTAATGTTATAAAAACGTAATACAAACTAAAATGTTCCACAATAAGTTATAACCAAGATATATGATTTTGAAAAGTTGAGTCTCAAATAGAAAAAAATCATCAATCAAAGACATATTGTACATGCTAATAGGTAAACAAAAATAAGATTTATAACCTAGATGAAATAACGATGATTTCAGCTTTGAAATCCTTAGTATGAGTCTCAGTATATTCCTCACTAATGTGTATAGAATGGGTGGTTTTTGCTTTGTTTTATGTTTCATTATTATGGTTATACTTTTTGCGCTTGGTGCTTTAATTTCCGATGGATGGATATTTTTGCTTCATATTGTAAAGTAAGTTTGTGTATTTTGTGTGCAGGGAGTTCAAACTGGATTAATGATGGTGATATTTCAAGGGACCATCAATATATCAAATTATAACGTAATGTTATTTTTATGTGGAAATAAAAAACCTACAACAAGTTGATAGAACTTGAAAGGTTTTGGTATTGATAGGTACTACTACTACTGTAGCAATTAGTAGCTGCAAAGTTAGTATTAGTAATCATGATGAAAACACAGTTTACTAAGTGAGGATGACAAAGATGTGTTTTGATGTGTTTATTTTTTTAATAGTGTGTTTTATTTAACTGCAAATTATTGCATAAACTATTTTACCAACAGAAGCTAAAATAAATTGAAATTATTTTTATATGTGCTATAAATTCTTTTCATAAGTTACCTTTCAGGACTTATAAGAATTAGCTCAAAAAAGGTTATGAAAAATACTAGTAGCACATTATAAGTTGTTTTAACAAGCTTTTCCATGCAGAAGTTGGAACGACATAACGAAAAATGCATAAATGTAGCACTCTCAGTTTCATATCCAATTGTACACGGAAATAAGCCATCATTATTCATTGGTCTTGATCAGATGGATAAAAAAAATACTACTTAAATTTTATTATTTAATTTCATAAATAACAATTTTTAGTAACAACATTCCAATTTAAATCAGAGGACTATAGATCATGATTGCGTGAATACAATAAAGTTTTAACTACATTTGATAACGAACACTATACACACATTTAACTAACTGAAAAAACGAAATTGGATTCCCATCTGTCAAACTTTTGCCGTAAACACACAGTCAAATGTTTTAAAGTCATTGGATTTCTATCTGAGGACTCACATTTAATACAGATTTGAGATTTTAAGATATTAAAAATGCGGAATTAAAAATATGGACCGTCGGATCTCGATCAAACGAATATAACCCAATAAATAAACCTTCTGCATTCATAGATTTTTCTAGGTTATAATTCTTTCCTAATACTGTTACAAACAACTAAAGATTCCAAACAAACAATCTTGAGGATTCAATGGAAGGAGAAAATCCAAGAATAGTGACAATGAAGGCTTTTGGCAGATTCATGACAATCCATTCGGTGACTGAGGTTAAATATTGCTGACCACTTTTTTTGTTTTTAAGTTTTAGGTTCTGATTCATCTTATTTTTCTTTTGTCATAACATCAAAAGCCTTATGGCGAAATGTGTTTCAAGTTCATCTAGGAGTTTTTTTTCTAATGCGGCCAATATTTCCTGATTTCGGACAACAAATTCACCCTTGTTATGGTGATGTTTAATGGAAGTAAGGACCACTTATTGATCACAAATGGGTGGTGTGAAGTTTGACATGCATTCCGTATTCAAGGAGATAGAATGGTGTTTCTGACTTATTTGAGGTACAAATTTAGGGGTGTTCGTGGTTCATAAACTGCACTGAACTAAACCACATTTATCGTTCAATTCAGTTTACAATAACCATTTCAATAAAAATGCAGTTAACTGCTAAAATGGATTCAATTCATTTTAAAACTAGTTTAGAACCAGTTTGTATTTATAAACTAGTTTATAATTAGTTTGCAATTATGAACCAATTTTATAATTTGAACTCTTTTAAAACCAATTTTTTTAGTTTGATGAAAAAATGTTAATTTAAATAAAATTTATAATTTTTGAAAAATTTATTCAAAAAATATTTATTTTTCATATTTCCGAAAATTTTCTAGATTTTTCTATTAATTTTTAGAATTTTTTTTTTATTTTCAGAATTTTTTTTTACTCTCAACTAAGTTTTTATTCTTTTTATTAAAAACTAATTAAGTTATATAATTAAACCAGTTTATAAAAGAAAATTGGTTTTGAACCAGTTTTAAACTGAATTTGAATTGTTTTAATTAAATGGTTCAGTTCATTAACCATTTTAATGGTTCAGTTTTTTATAGTGCAATGCAATTCAATTATAGTATACAATTCAGTTAACCATATTTTTGAACACCCGTAGGTACAATACGCTCCATAACCAAGTTTTTGAAGACTACTCTATCGACACATTCAAACTTCCTTCAGACCACACCTACCGATTGGGTTTAAACGACTTTGATGCTTTTATCGAACAACTTACTGCTTAAAATGCAACTGCTCCACTGTTGGTAAGAATTGAATGAATATTTGTGTCATGCAGTTGAATTTTATTTCCTTATTTGACCATAAATACTCAACTAGTTATTTCTTTTCTTTATTAGAAGACACTTCACAAGGACTTTGCTTGCTTCATTAGGTCAACGAGTTTGAAGGAGGTTGTGTTGTTTGGACCTCAAGGTCTTGAAGTTAGATGCAGTTTTCTGAACAATGGTCCCCACATTTTGTAGAATAAGTGGTTTTAGTTGTGGTGATGTTTTAAGATTTTAATTTGTGAAGAAAAATTATTCAAGCCTGATTAGAGTTGTTAGTGTTGCATAACCAAATGGTTAGGTTATGTTTATTGTTCTTGGCTTAATGTTTTTGTTTTGTTTTTGGCATGTATAATAACATCTCCAGAATTTTGCTTTGACAAAATTAAGTCCTTTTTTTGTGGAAATTGATTCATTGCGGTCACCCTCTCTCTCTCTCTCTCTCGCTCTCTCTCTCTCTCTCTCTCTCTCTCTCTCTCTCTCTCTCTCTTTCTCTCTCTCTTTCTCTCTCTCTCTCTTCAAGTGTTTTTATTATTATATTTATAAACTAAGCCATCAAAGGTCAAGAATGGATGAAAAATGGTGTTTTGATGTGCAAGTGTTAGTTAAAAATTTAAAAACACTGATCCTCATTCATTCATAAACCATTACTACAAAAGACTAAACTTCATTCATTCATAAATCGGACAAAACACAAAGAGCTACCACAAAAAACAACCATTACGTCAACTCTAAAATAATCCAAACATATTTTACTTAAAAACAACAAACAACCACTACAATAACCACTCTAACAATTCCCATCTTCTTTACCCAAACCTGGTCTTCAACGGTCCAACACAGAGACAGTCATCGTTTGTGGAGGATATTGGATAGTAAATCCTAATACTTCTCTGGTCTGAAGTCGCTTGTCATTAACATACTTGTACCATCCCTTTCCAATGTACTTATCCATCCAATTTCTTCTGGCTCTATGGACAACACAATCACGTGTCTTCCCAGTGTGTGCATCAAGAAATACTAACTCATGTTGATTCATAAATATACATTCCTTTGCCAACCATGTTCATAAATATTTTTTTTAAATCTACTTTCAATTTTCATTACTAATATTACCATAACATTTTTTTCGGACGCCATCCCACGGGTGACTATGATCTCCTCATAAAATTCATCTTCTTCCAGGTTGATGTTGAAGAGTAATTCGGGGGGTGTTTTTATCGTATCCACAGGGATTACGTGAGATTTTGATGCTTGCAGTTCAATAGTCGAAACAGTTTAAGTAAGGGGTTTTCAAATTGTTCTTGGTTTTGTAACATCAATTTTTGATAGCAAAGAAGTAAACTATAACAAAGATTTTGTAAGTTTTATAAAATCATGTAAATATTAGATTTCGCTAATCCTTTTCATACATATCCGATTAATCAAGCATATGAACTTAGTTCTGACCAATACAATCGCGTATCCTCTCGAATAAGTTTATGTCTAAAGCAAATTCGTGAGTATCGTTGTTTAAATTGTTAGATGATGTCTCACGCTAACAATCGAAACAACAACCGTTAAGATCAATACAAAGCAAATATTAAACCCCAAATATATGTCTAGAGTTTGGTTTTTAAGAGATGAAGATATTAGGTCAAGATTTGGAAAATCTATGTCTAGAGTGATTCAAACCACAAATACATCATTAAGAACAAACAACTTCATCATATATTGATCATCAACCTTGTTCATATACAAAAGATCAAAAGAAATACATATAAGCAAGATTAACTACCTCTAATCTTAACACAAGAGGTGTTTAGCTACACATTTTCATGGTAGCTTGGATAACAAGTCTTAAGAGGAGATGAAAGAACATCCGCGTCGAATAATCGAGATCGGATGTGACTTCAGCTTCTCTATGTGAAAAATACTCTTGGATGATCAAAACTCAGAAAAGTATGTTTTCGTGTGAAAATATCAAGTTATGATCCCAAGAAAATGTAAAAAACACTTTATAGTACACTTGGGATCTGCTGCATTCGCACTGCGAATGATCCATTTGCCTAGCGAATGAAGAAAATGGCACCTTAAGTGCCTTCTGAAAGTTAAACCGCCCTTGGCTGTCATCATGAGTTCGCAAAGCGAACCACTCGCCAAAACATTCACAAAGCGAATTTTGGGTCCTTTTGCCCCTGACTTACTCGCCGAGAGCATTGCCAGAGTTCGCAAAGCGAACGTTTAATGGGGACTTCGCAATGGTTCGCAAAGCGAGCCAGCTGTTGTTTTCCTCTTTCTTTAGCAGCTTGCATTAATTCTTTGTGTCTTCTTTCTTTGATCAATTAGTGCAGTTTCCTACACAATAGCACTCAAATTACAAGCACCAAAGGTATAAATATAATGCATGAAGAACAACAACAATTCACAACAAAAATCCATAATTAAGACACGAAAGTAATGAAAAATGCCAAGTATCAAATACAAATATATAGCATGTTTGACATCTAACTGTTGATCGGGTATAGTGGTAACATTTATTCCACATGCAATGATAAAAACAAACACATAAATAATGGTGTTCTGGACTAGGCCGGCGCCTGCCCATCCGTCGGACAGGCCCAACCCAATACTGCAATGCGGCCCAACAAGGCCCAATACTGTCTGTCGTCGAGCACACCTAGACCTCTTCATCTTCGAGCACGCAATGATTAGTTACTGTCGAGCAGGGATTACATGCACCGAGGAGAGGCCACACCTCTCCTCCCCGCGAGGACACGTCATCAGGTAACATCCACCTCTGAAAGAGCTGGTCAACCCACTCTCCGGAGATCACGGGACCGTTACTCCAGGGAGAAGACCACGTACTGGTCTTCACTACGCCAAGTAAGCCCTCGCAGTTGTTCGCATTGGGCCTTGCGACCCAGCCCAGTGCAAATGACAGTTGGCTAAGCACTGGGGGCAACCTATAAATACCCTCTCACTTGAGAGGGTCAGGTGATATTACATTCTAAATCACTTTCACTTTCTGTACGTGCCTACTCCCTTTTCCTGACTTTGGCATCGGAGTACCTTGCAGGTACACCACTCCCCCCACGTCGTCTCATCACCACCGGAGTTGCAGAGCTCACGACGTATGCTAGCCACTAATCTCCTGATCAGGTACGATCAGTGGCACTGTCCGTGGGAACTCTTTGCTTCCCTGTTTTCTTCTTCATAAAAACAAAGCAACATCCATCTTTCTGACAACCATGGACAGCTCCCAGCCTGAGAACAAGACTCCGAACACATCCTTTGCGCAGTTCGACAACGAAGACGACCGCAGGGACAATGTAGTCGTCAACGCTGAAGAAGGCGACAGAAGGAAAGGGCAGACTGCCCTCCCATTCCTCTAACGACGTGGCTTACCACGCCGCCTAATAAGACAGTGCTCCGACTGTCTACCTGCCGATTCCCATGCCACCAAATTTTGATCCCAACACGGTGGCCCTGTTCGCTTTGATCAATCAGACAAACCAATTGATCACCTAGCAGAACATGAGGATTGAAGTGCTCGAAATGGGACGACAACGACGCTCTCCCCCGCGGAGACACCGTCGGCCTCCATCTCCCAGTCGTTCTCCTTCCCCAGAAAGGACACCATCGATCGACTCCAGAAGCCCGACGCCCCCATCTGTGGGACGCCGCCGACGCCTGGAACGACCCCAGCCTGTGGTCGCCCAGAAGCTCCATCAATCACCTCCTCCGAAGGAACAACGACGCTCCCCTTCCCAGAAGAGGAGCAAAGCTGACGGAGAAAATCCAAAGAGTCGTTCGAGGATCTCTCCCTGATGACACGGGCTTGGTCGGGGCCATTACTCCACATCGCGATCACTAGTTAAGAGTGATAAAAATGACCAGCGGACCCCTCTGTCCAAGGAGATTATGGAGACCCCTATACGTGTGGGGATGGAAAAGCCTCCACCCTTGGGGACGTACGACGGCACCGCCGACCCCGACGATTATGTCAAGAGCTTCAAGGCTATGCTCGACTACAGGAATGTTCAGGGAGCTATTAAGTGCAGGCTCTTCCCGACCACCCTCAAAAAAGGTACCAGGACTTGGTACAAAAGCCTTGCACAAGAGTCCAATCTGGCTTGGAAGCAGCTGAAGAGACAGTTCTCCAAGCATTTTACTACATCTCGCCGTCATCCATAGACGGTGGCCTCTTTGGAAGGCATCCTCCAAGGGAGGAACAAATCCCTCAGAGACTATATCGAGAGATTCAACCGGGAAACCGTCGAGGTACCCACTACCGACGACATGAAGAAGTTCCTGATCGAGCAGGGAATGCGTCACGAGACCTAGTTCTCCAAATCTGTGGACATCCATAGACCCCACAACTTGTAAGATTTCCTCCACCGAGCCCAGTCGTACATCCAGTTCGAAGACTCGGAGGCCGCCCTAGTTGCCCGAGACTCACTACACCAAGAGGGATCTCGCAGCTCCAAGGATGAAGACTCTACTGCCCCCTGGCGTGGGGGGAGAGAGAAGACGTGAAGGCCATCCCAGGGATTCTTGCGAGCCGAGAGGTCCATCTGGCTGGTTCACGGAGTACACTCCGCTCAACGCTCCCCGCGAGCGAATTTTCTCCGAGTGTGCCTATAAGGAATTTAATAAAGGAGGTGTCTGCTTTCCTAAGCCAACACCCCCAAAATCAAACACTGACAAGTCCAAATACTGCAGGTTCCATCGGAGCCACGGACATGTCACCGAAGATTGCATCCACCTCAAGGATGCAATTGAGATCCTAATCAAGGAGGGGTATCTCAAGAAGTATACCAAGAGGAATGACGCTCCTCGCCCAGATGCCCGGGACACACAAAGCGTCGAGGAGACGACACCTCCCTCCGGGCAAAACAGATTGTAAGTCGCCCTGAGCGTCACTCGACTAGAGGACTTTTACTGTAACACCCACATATAATATCATACATCAAAGCATAAATACTATACATGAATCCAAGTATTTGGTACTGAAATATACAAGTTCCTAGTCAACACATTATATACATGCTATGCCCAACCCTTAATACAAAAAAAAACTACTAAGGCATAATGTATACAAGATGGTCAAAAGATAAATACTAAGAACTAGTTCGACAATGATCTCAAAAAAACTCCACAACGGAAGCTAAGCCATCAAACAAGTAAGGATAATCACACAACTTTATCCTTACCCTTCGCGGATACTGAAGTACCGGAAATATAATCAACAATAGTGGGCTGAGATACATCAAATCTCAGTGAGTTCCATATCTTATAGATTTTCTCGGCTTTACAAGGTTTTATCTTATTCTAGCTCAAGTCGGGGGAAAGGAACTAGACCTTGAGCTCAAACACTTCTGACTAGAGAAACAGTCGTACAATACACAAAACGACAACTAGTTAAGGAATCTTCTCCCTGGCAATCCCGTACAAGGGGCTCTACAACACGGGTCATGGATCCTTAACGTAGATAACTTCTCCCCGACCATCCCGCACAACGGGCTCTTCAACACGGGTCACGATTATCTACAAATGGTACTTCTCCCTGTCCATCCTACACAAGAGGATCTTGACACGGGTCACAGTACCAACCACTAAGTAACTTTCCCCCGGCCAGCCCACACAAGGAGCACTTCAACGGGGTCACAGTTACTTACTTAATAAATACTTCTTCCCAGCCATCCCGCACAAAGGGCTCTACAACACGGGTCACGGTATTTATTAAGGGATATCCTATAAACCGGAGGAAATACAATCCTCCACACAAAACTACTAAACAAATACACTCTTCTAGTGTCGATGTCTAAGCATTGCCGCATAATTCTCTAAGTCATTCTATTGTACTAAGGTTTCCTAACTAACTCACATCTTGAAGCTTTTAAATTTTCAAAGTTCCTTTTTCATAAACCACTTAATTCCGTTTATTTAATATAATCGAATAAATTCCATCTCATAAACAATATTTTCTCCTTCCATATCATAGAACACTATCATAGCTTCACATCGATATAAATAACACTTAAATCGGAGTCACGGTTCACAAGTTATGAAGAAAACAAAACGGAAATTTGTCATGTTCGCTAGGCGAATCTCCAGGCGTACATTCGCTTTCGCCTTCGCCTTGCTAACCTCTAGCGAACCAAGGCAGAGCCCAAAGGGCACAAAGTTCGCTTTGCGAACACCAGGCGAACGTTGGCCTTCCCTTCGCTTCGGGGTTCGCTAGGCCAACCCTTGAGAACCATTCATTTTGCCCTTCGCCAGGGTTCGCTTGGCGAACCCTGCAAAACATAGAATTTCTCAACAGCGACAAAACGGAACATTTTCCCAAAAATATAATTCAAAACATAACCAAACACACAATTAAGTATTTACAGATGATCCAACATATATATCAATCATACCACGCAATTTATATCACATTCCAACCGTTGGATTCTTTAATTTAGCAAAATTACTCATTTTTCTCAAAATTCAACCTAACTCTAGAACCTCAAGAATTCTACAACTAAAGCTTCTATCTAGAACCCAACTAGATTATAAGATGATGATGAAGAAGATGAGATGAATTGATTAAGAGTAGAGGATGATTCTTGATCTTGAGCTCTTGGATTTTCTCTTATTTCCTTTCCTTTTCCTTCACTCTAACTTCTCTTTCACCAAATGTTTCTATGTTTGGAAAATGAGGGAAAAAGAAATGATATAGGAAATACTCATTAGTTAGTAACACTACTAAATGTCCAAATTATCTCAAATGTACCAATCAATAAAACCTTAGAGTTAGATAATATTAATCTGACCAGCTCTTAGTTCATCAGTTGCTCTAGTTATCTTGACAGATAATTACTCAGAGTACACTGGATCTCAACTGGTCTCAACTAATATTATCTAGAGTGTTAATAAAATATGGGGTATTACATCCTCCCCTCCTTAAATAGAAATTCGTCCTCGAATTTAAAAGATTACCCGAACAAACGAGGGTAAGCATCTCGCATTTCCAATTCTAGTTCCCAAGTAGCATCACCCGGATGCATCACATCCCATTGCTCCTTAACAAGAGGAATGTCTTTATTCCTTAATACCTCTGTTTCTCTTCCCATAATACGGCTCGGTTGAGGTTCAAAAGTCAAGTCTGCTTCTATTTCCACTGAGTCTGGTAGAACTGGCTGAAGAGGATCAGGAATAAACTTTCGGAGATGAGATACATGAAAGATGTCATGCATCTTTGATAGAGAGGGTGGTAAGGCTAATCGGTAAGCTACTTCACCGATCCTTTCCAAGATCTGATATGGTCTCACGTATCTCGAACTTAACTTGCGTGACTTAAATGGTCCTTTCAATCTCAATCTCGGAGTAACTTTCAAAAACACATGGTCACCTTCCTCAAATTCTAAAGGTCTCCTTCGATTTTCCGCATAACTCTTTTGACGATCTTGTGCTTGTTTAACTTTCTCACAGATCATTCGAATCTTTTTCGTAGTTTCTTGAATAATTTCGGGTCCCAAAATTCTATCTTCACCAACTTCCGCCCAACACAAAGGTGTCCTACACTTCCTCCCATACAACGCTTCATAAGGAGCCATACCGATGCTCGCATGATGACTATTATTATAAGAAAACTCAATCAACGGTATAAGTTCTTTCCAATTTCCTCTACTTTCAAGCACACAAGCTCTTAACATGTCTTCCATCGTTTGTATTGTTCGCTCAGTCTGACCATCCGTCTGAGGATGATTAGACGTGCTCAAACACAACCTCGTACCCACAGCTTGTTAAAAAGCCTTCCAAAATCTTGAAGTAAACTTTGGATCTCTATCGGACACAATATTAGAGGGAACACCATGCAATCTCACAATTTCAGAAATAAACAACTTTGCAAGATGACTTTCCTTGTAAGTAGTCTTCACGGCTAAGAAATGCGCAGATTTCGTTAGTCGATCCACAATCACCCAAATAAAATCATAACCACCTTACGTACGGGGTAAACCTACTGTAAAGTCCATAGAAATACTATCCCACTTCCAAACTGGAATCTCTAAAGGTTGCAACAGACCGCCCGATCTTTGGTGTTCAATCTTCACTTGTTGGCACACCGTACATTCCGTCACATACACCACAATATCCTGTTTCACTCCAGACCACCAATAATCCTTCTTTAAGTCATGATACATCTTCGAAGAACCAGGATGTATCGTAAAAGTACCCTTATGAGCTTCATCTAAAATCTTTCTTTTTAATACCGCGTCATTCGGAACACAAATCCTTTGGTTAAACAGGACGATCCCATCCACTGCTCGTGTAAAACCCGGTTGAAGTAACATCTCTTGAAACTCCTCCTCTAAAACTTGTTCTTGTTGAATCTCATCTCTTAGAATAGAATTGACATTCAAATTTCCCATAATTACACCATTCGGAGTCCACACAAATTGAAGATTAAGATCTCTAAACTTTTCCAACAAAGTATACTCCAATATCATTAATTCGGCACTATGAACCATTTTCCGACTTAAAGCGTCTGCTACTTTATTTGCTTTTCCTGGATGATACTTTAATTCTAAGTTATAATCCTTTAAGTACTCCATCCACCTTCTTTGTTGCATATTCAACTCCTTTTGATCAAATAAATACTTCAAACTTTTATGGTCACTGAACATTTCAAAACGTACACCATACAGATAATGGCGCCACACCTTCACTGCAAACACAACTGCTGCTAGTTCCAAATCGTGAGTTGGATAATTCTTCTCATGAACTTTCAATTGTCGAGAAGCGTAAGCTACCACTTGACTGCTTTGCATCAGAACACCTCCTAATCCCATCTTAGAAGCATCACAAAATACTTTGTAAGAGTTGTTAGGATCAAGAATGATTAACACAGGAGCAGTCGTCAATCTTTCCTTCAATTTCATAAAGCTTTGCTCGCAACCCGAATCCCACTTATAAGCACAATCTTTTCGAGTAAGTTTGGTCATTGGTCGGGCCAATTGACAAAAACCTTTGATGAACCTTCTATAGTAACCTGCCAATCCCAAAAAATTTCTAACTTCTGAAGCATTCCTCGGCCTCTCCCAATTAATCACTGCTTCTACCTTTGACGGATCTACCGCCACACCACCCTGAGATATGACATGACCAAGAAATTTAACTTCCGCATCCAAAACTCACACTTACTTAACTTAGCAAAAAGTTGCTTCTCTTGCAACACTGATAAAACAATTCTCAGTTGTTCTCCGTGCTCTTGTGGAGTACGAGAATAAATAAGAATGTCGTCAATAAAGATCCGGACAAATTTTTCCAAGTAAGCTTGAAATATACGATCCATGTAATCCATAAAAACAGCTGGAGCATTAGTCACACCGAAAGTCATCACTAAAAATTCATAATGGCCATAACGGTTTCTAAATGCAGTCTTAGGCACATCGAAACTCTTCACTCAGATCTGATGATAACCCGACCGTAAATCAATCTTCAAGAACACACAGGCTCCTTACAATTGATCCAACAGGTCGTCTAACCTGGGTAAGGGGTACTTGTTCTTAATGGTGACTTTATTCAATTGGCGATAATCAATACACAAACGCATTCCACCATCTTTCTTCTTTACCAATAACACTGGAGCTCCCCACGGTGAAACGTTAGGTCTAACAAAATGCTTAGCCATCAAGTCCTCCAACTGGTCCTTTAATTCTCTAAATTCAAGCGGTGCCATCCGATAAGGAGAAACGGATATAGGAGTCGTTCCCAGTACCAGGTCAATAGAGAACTCAACTTCTCTCTCCGGAGGAAGAGAAGTAACGTCCTCAGGAAAAACTTTGGGAAACTCACAGACTATAGGAATACTCAGCACTTGCTGGTCACTACTCCCCTCCTAAGTAAGAACCAGTAAAACAGATTTCTCCTTCTCAAACAAGAAATTTATCATTCCCACCGTACCTTATAAAATTGTTATTAACACATTCTTCGGAGTAGCCTCAATAGATGGAATGATGATTAGCTTTTCCTCACACCCAATAAACACCGAATTAGCAGAAAGCCAATCAATCCCCAAAACGACATCAATTTTCTTAAGCGGTAAACAAATAAGGTCAATCTGAAATACTCTACCATCCATAGACAAAACACAATTTTCACACATCAACGGGGTCTTAACCATTTCATCCATGGCGGTAGTGACCACCATAGGAGGAGACAAAGGAATAGCTTGCAACCCAAGTCGCTTCATACATCTCATTGACACAAAAGAATGTGTTGCTCCACAAACAAATAAAACAAAACAAGGATGCCCGTTCACGAAACACGTACCCGCAATCAAAGAGTTATCATTCTTCGTCTTCCTTGCATCCAAGGTAAAAACCCTTCCGATATTCCTTCCTTGCACTTGGTTTCTATTCTAAGTACAATCTCTAGCCACATGACCCAATCCATTACAACTATAACACCTAAAACCCCCATCGGCACACTTCCCAAAATGACGTTTGTTGCACACCCTACATAGAGGAATAACGTTAGGTCTAGCAACCTGCACCTGCTTCCCTTTGAAGCTTGTGATCTAGGCCCAATTTGTTGACTTGGTCTCCCACGCTCCCCCTGATTCACCCTAATTGCAACACCTTCAGCGTGGACTTTCTTCAAACTATGCTCAGCCATATAGCATTGCCTTAGAACTTCAGCATAAGTAGTGAACTCCCTCTGAGATACACTATGAGAGATTTTGGCTTTCAGACCAATAAGAAATTGATCTATTTTCCATCTTTCGTCCGGAGCATACATCGCCTGCCTAGAGTAAGTAGCCATGTCCTCAAACTTTTCAGCATAACTGGCCACAGTGATACTACCCTGTCTTAACTATTGAAATTTAAACTCTTTCTGAGTCCTCAAGGAGCTAGGAAAATATTTCTCCATGAAATTTGCCTTGAATTGTTCCCAGACCTTGGGCACACCCTGAATAGTCATAAGAGCCGACGCACTCTCCCACCACCTCATGGCAGGACCCTTCAACGAATGAAAAATGAATACCACTTTATTCTCCTCACTATAGTGCACTATCAAGAAAATTCTTTCCATACCAGGCACCCATTCGTGAGCCTTTACATGATCTAATCCGCCATGAAATTCCGGAGGATTCATGCGGAAGAAATCCCGGAAACTCCCACCTACAGCTTCTAGAACAACCACCTGAGGATGAAGACCTCCATTCATTTGTTGTACCATTTGTTGCATGAATTGATTCTGTTGATGCTGCATCTGTTGCATAAATTGATACAAAGAAGCATTTTCATTGCCGCCTGGCGAATTCGTCCCAGCTGGAGTAGCTCTGGGTCTACCACAATTGCTTCTGCAATCGTCAGCCATGTTCCTAAAGTTCATAGAGATAGGATTAAGTTGATCAGGCTTAATACCATAAATATAAAACTTAAGACCAATGGCAACACAACGCATATGAAACGGAAAGAAATACTTATACTATTTCATGGCTAGATCGAGGATACGACCTGCTCTGATACCAACTGTAACACCCACATATAATATCATACAATAAAGCATAAATACTATACATGAATACAAGTATTTGGTACTGAAATATACAAGTTCCTAGTCAACACATTATATACCTGTTATGCCCAACCCTTAATACAAAAAAAAACTACTAAGGCATAATGTATACAAGATGTTCAAAAGATAAATACTAAGAACTAGATCGACAATGATCTCAAAAAAACTCCACAACGGAAGCTAACTCTTCAAACAAGTAAGGATAATCACACAACTTTATCCTTACCCTTCGCGGAACCTAAAGTACCTGAAATATAATCAACAATAGTGGGGTGAGATACATCAAATCTCAGTGAGTTCCCTATCTTATAGATTCTCTCGGCTTTACAAGGTTCTATCTTATTCTATCTAAAGTCGGGGAAAAGGAACTAGACCTTGAGCTCAAATACTTCTGACTAGAGAAATAATCATACAATACACAAAATGACAACTAGTTAAGGAATCTTCTCCCCAGCCATCCCGTACAAGGGGCTCTACAACACGGGTCACAGATCCTTAACGTAGATAACTTCTCCCCGGCCATCCCGCGCAAGGGGCTCTTCAACACGGGTCACGGTTATCTACAAATGGTACTTCTCCCTAGCCATCCTACACAAGAGGATCTCGACACGGGTCACGGTACCAACCACTAAGTAACTTCTCACCGGCCATCCCACACAAGGAGCACTTCAACGCGGGTCATGGTTACTTACTTAATAAATACTTCTCCCCGTCCATCCCGCACAAGGGGCTCTTCAACACGGGTCACGGTATTTATTAAGGGATATCCTACAAACCAGAGGAAATACAATCCTCCACACACAACTACTAAACAAAGACACTCTTCTAGTGTCGACGTCTAAGATTGCCGCACAATTCTCTAGGTCCTTCTATTGTACTAAGGTTTCCTCACTAACTCACATCTTAAAGCTTTTAAAATTTCAAAAGTTCTTTTTTCACAAACTACTTAATTCCGTTTATTTAACATAATCGAATAAATTCCATCTCATAAACAATATTTTCACTTTCCATATCATAGAACACTATCATAGCTTCACATCGATATAAAGAACACTTAAATCGGAGTCACGGTTCACAAGTTATGAAGGAAACAAAACGGAAATCTGTCATGTTCGCTAGGCGAATCTCCAGGCGAACATTCTCTTTCTCCTTCGCCTTCCGAACCTCTAGCGAACCAAGACAAAGCCAAAAGGGCACAAAGTTCGCTTTGCGAACACCAGGCGAACATTCGCCTTCCCTTCGCTTTGGGGTTCGCTAGGCGAACCCTCGAGAACCATTCGCTTTGCCCTTCGCCAGGGGTTCACTAGGCGAACCCTATAAAACCCAGAATTTTTCATCAGCGACAAAACGTAACATTTGCCCAAATATTCTAGTGTCAATGTCTAAGCATTGTCGAACAATTCTCTAAGTCCTTATATTGTACTAAGGTTTCCTCACTAACTCACATCTTGAAGCTTTTAAAATTTCAAAAGTTCTTTTTTCACAAACCACTTAATTCTGTTTATTTAACATAATCGAATAAATTCCATCTCATAAACAATATTTTCACCTTCCATATCATAGAACACTATCATAGCTTCACATCTATATAAAGAACACTTAAATCGGAGTCACGGTTCACAAGTTATGAAGGAAACAAAACGGAAATCTGTCATGTTTGCTAGGCGAATCTCCAGGCGAACATTCGCTTTCTCCTTCGCCTTGCGAACCTCTAGCGAACCAACATAGAGCCAAAAGGGCACAAAGTTCGCTTTGCGAACACCAGGCGAACATTCGCCTTCCCTTCGCTTTGGGGTTCGCTAGGCGAACCCTCGAGAACCATTCGCTTTGCCCTTCGCCAGGGGTTCACTAGGCGAACCCTAAACCCAGAATTTTTCATCAGCGACAAAACAGAACATTTTCCCAAATATTCTAGTGTCGATGTCTAAGCATTGCCGCACAATTCTCTAAGTCCTTCTATTGTACTAAGGTTTCCTCACTAACTCACATCTTGAAGCTTTTAAAATTTCAAAAGTTCTTTTTTCACAAACCACTTAATTCAGTTTATTTAACATAATCGAATAAATTCCATCTCATAAACAATATTTTCACCTTCCATATCATAGAACACTATCATAGCTTCACATCGATATAAAGAACAATTAAATCGGAGTCACGGTTCACAAGTTATGAAGGAAACACAACGAAAATCTGTCATGTTTGCTAGGCGAATCTCTAGGCAAACATTCGCTTTCTCCTTCGCCTTGCGAACCTCTAGCGAACCAAGACAGAGCCAAAAGGGCACAAAGTTTGCTTTGCGAACACCAGGCGAACATTCGCCTTCCCTTCGCTTTGGGGTTCGCTAGGCGAACCCTCGAGAACCATTCGCTTTGCCCTTCGCCAGGGGTTCACTAGGTGAACCCTATAAACCCAGTATTTTTCATCAGCGACAAAACGGAACATTTGCCCAAATATTCTAGTGTCGATGTATAAGCATTGCCACACAATTCTCAAAGTCCTTCTATTGTACTAAGGTTTCCTCACTAACTCACATCTTGAAGCTTTTAAAATTTCAAAAGTTCTTTTTTCACAAACCACTTAATTCCGTTTATTTAACATAATCGAATAAATTCCATCTCATAAACAATATTTTCACCTTCCATATCATAGAACACTATCATAGCTTCACATCGATATAAAGAACACTTAAATCGGAGTCACGGTTGACAAGTTATGAAGGAAACAAAACGGAAATCTGTCATGTTTGCTAGGCGAATCTCCAGGAGAACATTCGCTTTCTCCTTCGCCTTGCGAACCTCTAGCGAACCAAGACAGAGCCAAAAGGGCACAAATTTCGCTTTGCGAACACCAGTCGAACATTCGCCTTCCCTTCGCTTTGGGGTTCGCTAGGCGAACCCTCGAGAACCATTCGCTTTGCCCTTCGCCATGGGTTCACTAGGCGAACCCTATAAAACCCAGAATTTTTCATCAGCGACAAAACGGAACATTTGCCCAAAAATTCTAGTGTCGATGTCTAAGCATTGCCGCACAATTCTCTAAGTCCTTCTATTGTACTAAGGTTTCCTCACTAACTCACATCTTGAAGCTTTTAAAATTTCAAAAGTTCTTTTTTCACAAACCACTTAATTCCGTTTATTTAACATAATCGAATAAATTCCATCTCATAAACAATATTTTCACCTTCCATATCATAGAACACTATCATAGCTTCACATCGATATAAAGAACACTTAAATCGGAGTCACGGTTCACAAGTTATGAAGGAAACAAAACGGAAATCTGTCATGTTTGCTAGGCGAATCTCCAGGCGAACATTCACTTTCTCCTTCGCCTTGCGAACCTCTAGCGAACCAAGACAGAGCCAAAAGGGCACAAAGTTCGCTTTGCGAATACCAGGTGAACATTCTCCTTCCCTTCGCTTTGGGGTTCGCTAGGCGAACCCTCGAGAACGATTCGCTTTGCCCTTCGCCAGGGGTTCACTAGGCGAACCCTATAAAACTCAGAATTTTTCATCAGCAACAAAACGGAACATTTGCCCAAATATCTCATTCAAAACATAACCAAACACACAAACAAGTATTTACAGATGATCTAACATATATATCAATCATACCACATAATTTATATCACATTCCAACCGTTGGATTCTTTGATTTAGCAAAATTAATCATTTTTCTCAAAATCCAACCTAACTCTAGAACCTCAAGAATTCTACAACTAAAGCTTCTATTTAGAACTCACCTGGATTAGAAGATGATGATGAAGAAGATGAGATGAATTGATTAAGAGTATAGGATGATTCTTGTTCTTGAGCTCTTGGATTTTCTCTTATTTCCTTTCCTTTTCCTTCACTCTAACTTCTCTTTCTCCAAATGTTTCTATCTTTGGAAAATGAGGGAAAAAGAAATGATATAGGAAATACTCATTAGTTAGTAACACTACTAAATGTCCAAATTATCTCAAATGTACCAATTAATAAAACCTTAGAGTTAGATAATATTAATCTGATCAGCTCTGAGTTCATCAGTTGCTCTAATTATCTTGATTTATAATTACTCAGAGTACACTAGATCTCAACTGGTCTCAACTAATATTATCCAGAGTGTTAATAAAATACGGGGTATTACATTTACGTTCCCGAAGGAATCGAGTATGTCGCGGCAGTTCGTAACATGTGGGAAAGCTTTCTCTTGAAGACCCTGTCACTGCCCGTAACACATGGGAAAGCTTCCCCACGACGATGGTTATATCCGGCGGGGGCTTCAACAAGGTTTCCGTCAGATCGATCAAGCGGAAGTTCGACGAGCTAGAATCTACGAACTCGGTGCTGACTACCAATTTTGAGAAGGTGCAAGGGAAGTCAAACCCCATCACCTTCTACCTCGAGGAGCTGTCGGGCGGCGCACCCAATTCCACCATCCCCCTCCTGATCCGGGCGCAGATGGTAAATTTTGACGTCCGCAGAATCCTGGTCGACCAAAGGAGTTCGGTGGACATGATGTACGCCCACCTCTTCGAGACCCTCCAGCTCGACAAAAAGCATCTGACCCCTTACGTGGGCTCGGATCTGCAAGGGTTTAATGACACCACCACCAGACCGTGGGGCTATGTTGAACTGATGGTCACTTTCGGGAGCGAGGACACTTCCCGACAAGTTAAGACCCGCTTCTTAGTGGTCGAATGCCTTTCCCTCTACCAATGCATCCTGGGGAGAACCACTTTGGCCGAACTCACAGCAATACCATCTAAAGTCCATCTGAAGATGAAATACTATACGACCATAGGTCGGGTCGTCACCATGCACAGGGACATTGAAGCTACAAGGAGATGCATCAAAGTTGCAACCAAGGGCCTGAGCTCGATCAACGTCAAGCCCAAGGTCGGAGAGAAGTCAACCCCGAACGCAGTACAGAAGCCACTCCCGTGTGTCAATGCGGTGGACCTCGACAGTCGTTTCCCCGGCGAGCAGGAAGAAGGCAGAGCGGCGGACAACAACCTCCCAGCTGAAGGCAACGAGTAGCCTTTCCACCCAATGCGCCCCATCCCAGGCAGAGACTTTGAGCTCATCGCCCTCGGAGACGATCCAAATCGGAGCGTGAAGATCGACACCGGGCTCCCCGACCTGGCAAAGAAGCATCTGAAGGCATGCCTCCGAGAGAACACTGATTTGTTCGTGTGGAGCGCACCAGAGATGCCCGACCTCGACCCAGAGGTGGCCTGTCACCAGTTCACTGTAGATCCAGACGCTAGGGCTATAGTGCAACGTAGGCGTAGGCAGTCTCCCGAGAAAGCAGAGGCTTCTTAAAAAGCTTTAAAAGACCTCTTAGAGGCAAATTTTATTTCGGAGGCCAGGTACACAACCTGGTTGTCCAAAGTTGTACTTGTCAATAAAAATAATGGAAAATTTAGGATGTGTGTTGACTATACTGACCTTAATTGGGCGTGCCCGAAAGATTCTTATCCATTGCCTAACATCGACCAGCTGGTCCACAATTCTGTAGGTTTCAAACTATTGTCCTTCATGGACGCCTACTTGGGGTAGAACCAAATCTCCATGACCGAGTCGGGCAATTACTACTACAACGTGATGCCCTCCGGCCTGAAGAACGCCGACGCGACTGATAACACTATTCTAGTGTGTTACTTTAACCCAATGTATGTGACATTTCTAGTTCATGATTTCACTTATGAAGCATGAGTTAAAGGTGTTTTAGGATGATTTAAGCTTTAAGCACTTTAAGTGCTTCTTTTATGTTTTCTTTGTGTTTATGTTTTAAAAGGAAGTTAGATGATGATGAGAAGAGGCATGACCCCAGTTGACAGATTCTGGAGTAGAATGAGGAGCTATTTGGAGAGCTGATAGTTTAATCAAACATTTCACCAAGAGAGTTGGAGATTGATGATGAAAAGTCAAGAGTAACTAGGGCTCACGTGGCAGCATTATGAAGAGCAATGGAGAAAAAGGAATGGATAAGATCAAGAAAGCTAGAGGACAAAAGGTAGTACGGTGAGGACCACTCAGCAAAGAGCTCCCAGCACCAACACCACCAGCCGGCTGCTCTGCTCCACCAGCCTGCTACAGCCGCCTGCAAAAAGCATATTTGTCTCCCACCAACATTTGTACCAGATTGCTTGCAAAGAAAGGATTGAGGGACAACTATCCCACATGAAGAATTGATTTGGACCTAACCTTAATTTTGTCAAGAGATCCACGATCCAAGAAGAAGCAACTACCACTTCCATTTATCACTATTAAAGAGAGCTTGTGCATTGAAGACGGGAGGAGAAGAGATTCCACACACATCCATAGTTTAAATTCCAATTATTGTCAAGAGTTAGAGTATTATTACAGATTATTCTTTCCTTCTCCAGACCTGTACGTTCTGCTGAGAACTGTCGTGACTGAAGAGTGCTATTGTTGTTTATCCAATGCAAGAGATCTCCAAGTTATTATTAGGTTGCATTTCTTTACTACCTTCTATAAGATGATGTCTCCTATTAATTTCATTCCAGTAGCTTGTACTCAGCTCACTATGAGCTAAACCTTTGTTTGATGAGACTAATGAAGTTAGTATAAAAGTTATTTTCATGTTCATGTGATGTGTTGGCTAGTGTCTTATTTTGTTATGTGTTTTTATGCTATAAACTTGGTTCTTAGAGTGATCAACTAGGAAAAAGGTAAAAGTTTGTTGTTGAGAGAGATCCAATAAACAAGCGGATTTCATAACAAAAGTGGTTAATAAAATAGGATAGAGATATTCACTTAATTCAACTTCCTTAGAGATAAGAAGTTGAGGCTATAAAGATTTTTCAGAATTAAAACCAGACGTATTTTAGGGTTACAAGTGAGACTTAGAGATTTGTTCCCTTGCCCTAGTTATACATGTCTTTGATGTTGTAGAGATACACCACTAGATCACATTCTGACCTTTTGAGGCATGACACTTCACATCATAAAGCAATGTTAAACAACAACTATACTAACAGATTTAGCTCATCAACTACTCTCTCTGATATTTTAACTCCTCTTTAGCTTTCAGTTATTTTAGTTAATTGTGTGTGCCATTGTTATTTATTCTCATATTTCTGTTACCTTGCTCATACTTTTCTTAAACAAAGAACATTAATATTAATAGTTCAAATACGATACACTTCCCTGTGGGTTCGACCTTTACTTTATCACTTGCTACATTACTAAGCATGTATACTTGCATGTGACACCATTACTCTAAAAACATTCCAAAGAGAAGCATTATATAAAGTAGAGTAAAAACGTGACAAGTTTTTGGCGCCGTTGGCAGGGAAGTGAAAAAGTTTGAAAAACTATATTTATTTATTTTTGTTTAAGATTTTATTTGAGCTTTTAACGTTTTCTGTGATTTGGTTATACGATAGGCTTAAGTTATTGCATGCGCAGGTTGTTACTGCCAGTTTACAGTGGTTATCCTGAACCTGAAAGAATTCTCAAAGCACGAAGAAGATTTGTACGTGCTCAGCAAATATCTGGATATTCCTCAATTTCAGCTATGGCTGAACCTGAAGGAGTAGTGTACGAGGAGGATACGGAAGAAGAGAGTTCATCGTCTTCTTCAGACGAGTCATTCCACGAGACAAACATGGCAGAGCCAGATATCAGTGACTATGCTGTATTTGATCCAAATGCTATAAATATTGGCATTATTAGGCCAGCCATCATAACACCACAGTTTGAGTTCAAGCCTATGATGTTCCAAATATTACAAGCTGCTGATCAATATTTAGGCTCTCCTCATAAAGATCCTCATTTGCACCTAAAACAATTTCTAGATGTTGCTGACAACTTCAAGATTCTTGACGTGCCAGTGGATACCTTTAGGTTGAGGCTGTTTCCATACTCTCTATGGGATCGAGCCAAGAGCTGGTTTAATTCTTTGGAACCAAATTCCAGTACTACATGGAATGCCTTGTCAGAAAATTTTCTGGCCAAGTATTTTCCTCCTTCCAAAAATGCAAAAATGAGAAATGAGATTACCTCATTTAGGCAAGGAGATGATGAAACGTTGTTTGACGCATGGGAAAGATTTAAGGAGCTGTTGAGACAATGTCCTCATCGTGGGATTCCCATCTGCATACAACTTGAGACTTTCTATAATGGATTAGTTCCATCCTCAAGGAATATGTTAGATGCATCCAGTGGTGGAGCACTATTGTCTAAGTCCTATGATGATGGTTACAAGTTGATTGAGAGCATTACCACCAACACTTATCAATGGCCAGTCACAAGGGCCACTTCAAGTTCAAGTCAAAAGAAGCTTATTGGAATTAATGAAGTCACTGAGACCACTGCTCTTGCTGCTAAAATGGCTCAGATCCACCAAATGATGAAGAATCTGATGAATCCTGAAGTGACAAAGCCTGACCCTGTTAAGGTGGTTACTGACGCTTCTGAGGTATCCTGTGTCTACTGTGGAGGACCACATCTATTTGAAGAATGTTCTGCAAATCCTGTTTCAATTAACTATGTTGGCAATCCCAACAACAACAGCAGATACAACAACCCCTACAGCAACACTTATAACCCATGATGGCGCAATCATCCTAATTTTTCTTGCAGTAAAAATCAAAATCAGCCTAAACCGCAAGAAACTACACCACAAATTCCACCTGGTTTTTCTAACCCTACTTATGCTGGGGGTAATCAAGGAAACAACCATCTGGAAAATGTTCTCATGTCCTTCATTCAAGAAGCAAAGAATCAATTTCAAGCACAAGGAGTAAGTATCAAGAACTTGGAGAACCAAGTGGGCCAAATTGCTACGGCTCTAACTTCAAGAAACTTGGGAAATCTTCCCAGCTCCACTGAGACTCCTAACACACACGCTGGAGTAAATATTGTTGAGACTTGCCAAGCTCTTAAGCTAAGAAGCGGCAAGGAAATTGAAGAGGCCATTACAAAGTGCAAAGAGTCAAGTACTGCTGTGTTTAAGCCCGACAGTCCTGAAGTAAAAGACAATGATGGAGAACCGTCTTCATCCAAACAGCAAAAGCACAAAGATACTGTCCACATCGAATATTACATTCCTCCAGAAAATCAAGAAGTCATCACTAAAGCCAAAAAGAAGAAAAAGTTTATGCAAGAAAGACCACCACCCCCTTTTCCACAAAGAATAAAAAAGGCAAAAAAAGAGCAACAATTTTCAAAATTCATGGAGATCTTAAAGAAGCTTCACATCAACATACCATTGATTGAAGCCATTCAACAAATTCCAAACTACTCAAAGTTCATGAAGGATGTACTTGCTAAGCGAAAAAGGGTGGGAGAGTTTGCTATGGTTGCACTTACACAAGAGTGTAGTCAATTAGTTCAAGGCACACTCCCTCCCAAGTTGAAGGATCCTGGAAGTTTCACTATTCCATGCACCATTGGAGACACCTTTTGTGGAAAGGCATTATGTGATTTAGGGGCCAGCATTAATCTCATGCCCCTATCCATATTCAAGAAGCTGGGGATAGGTGCTGCCAGGCCTACAACCATCACCTTGCAGCTGGCAGATATGAGTATTTGCTACCCACAAGGGAAGGTTGAAGATGTGCTGGTAAGGGTTGACAAGTTTGTCTTCCGTGTTGATTTTATCATTATGGATTTTGAAGCTGATGAGGAGACACCCATTTTGTTGGGAAGGTCATTCCTAGCAATGGGTAGAACCTAAATTGATGTAGAAAGAGGAGAACTCACTATGAGGGTGAATGGGCAGCAAGTAGTGTTCAACATACTTAATGCCTTGCAATACCCAGAAGCGGAGGTGTCTGGGTGTTCTATGATATCTAGCTGGGAAGGTTTAATTCATAAAAACCTTCTAAAGGCTAATGATGTGTTGAAAATTGAGTTAGGAAAAGTGGAAAATCAAGGGCTAAAGTATGGAATCATCTATGGTCCAATGCCAAAGCAAGAGGAAGAACATGTGGAAGTGATAGAACCCACCACTGTTGCTCATAAATAGTAGCTACCTTCCATTGAAGAACCCCCTGAATTGGAGCATAAGAAACTTTCGGAGCATTTACAGTATGCATATCTGGAGGCGGGACAGAAGCTGCCAGTTATCATAGCTACAGATTTACAAGAAGAGCAAAAAGAGCAACTGATTTCACTACTGAAGAGACACAAGAAGGCAATTGCATGGCAGATTTCTGACATCAAGGGAATTAGCCCAGCAATTTGCATGTACAAAATTCTATTGGACGAAAATGCTAAGAATAGCATTGAGAGTCAACGAAGGATGAACCCTATCATGAAGGAGGTTGTAAAAAAGAAGATTATCAAGTGGTTAGACGCGTGAATTATCTACCCTATCTCTTATAGTGTGTGGGTAAGTCCAATCCAGTGTGTACCGAAGAAAGGAGGCATGACAGTGATAGTCAATGAAAAGAATGAGCTCATTCCCACTAGAACAATTTCTAGTTGGAGAATCTGCATGGATTATAAGAAATTGAACAAGGCAACAAGGAAGGATCACTTTCCTTTGCCTTTTGATTGAATACTGGATAGATTGGCTGGAAAGGAGTATTATTGCTTCTTAGATGGATATTCGGGCTATAAACAAATTGCAATAGCTCCGGAGGATCAAGAAAAAACCATATTCACGTGCCCCTATGGCACCTTCGCCTTCAGAAGAATGCCGTTTGGGCTGTGCAATGCACCAGCCACTTTCCAACGCTGCATCATGGCTATCTTCTCGGATATCATAGAGAATTCCATGGAAGTGTTCATGGATGATTTTTTAGTTTTTGGTGAGTCATTCAATGATTGTCTAAATAATTTGGAGATGTTGCTGGCCAGATGTGAAGAGAACAACTTAGTCCTTAATTGGGAGAAATGCCATTTTATGGTAAAAGAAGGAATTGTTCTTGGTCATAGAATTTCAAGAGAAGGATTAGAGGTAGATCCAGCAAAGGTGGAGGTAATTGAAAAGCTACCCCCACCTGTCAACATCAAGGGCATTAAGAGTTTCTTGGGGCATGCTGGATTTTATAGGAGGTTTATAAAAGATTTCTCAAAAATAACAAAACCCCTATGCCACCTGCTGCAGCATGACACACCTTTTGTCTTCAGTAAAGAGTGCCTTGAATATTTCAACCTTTTGAAAAAAGCTCTCATTTCTGCACCTGTAGTCAAAACTCCAGATTGGTTCAAGCCCTTTGAGTTAATGTGTGATGCAAGTGATTTTGCCATTGGTGCTGTTCTAGGCCAAAGGCATGACAAAGTTTTTCACACCATTTACTACGCAAGCAAGACTTTGATAGAAGCACAAATCAACTACACAACCACGAAAAAGGAGCTGCTGGCAGTAGTGTTTGCTTTTGATAAGTTCATACTTTATTTGGTAGGAACCAAAGTCATTGTGTACACTGATATTGCAGTAATTAAGTATTTGATTGCTAAAAAAGATGCAAAGCCATGGCTCATACGATGGGTGCTTCTCCTACAAGAGTTTGACCTAGAGATAAGAGACAAGAAAGGGGTCGAAAACTCAGTTGTTGATCATCTTTCAAGACTACCAGAAGAAGTTCAATCTCAAAGCAATGGAAACATTAAAGAAAGTTTTCGGATGAGAAACTATTGGTGATTACTGATGGCATGACTACTTGGTACGCTGACATTGTTAATTACTTAGTCAGCAGAGTTGTGTCACCAGAATTCAACTACCAATAATGAAAGAGGTTCTTTCATACGGTCAAGAACTATTTCTAGGATGAGCCTTACTTGTACAAGAAGTGTCCAGACCAGTTGCTAAGGAGATGTGTTGACTATGAGGAGGTACGCCAAATCTTATCAGCCTGCCACAAAGCCCCATATGGTGGACATTTTGGGGGAGTCAGAACTGCAACAAAGGTGTTGCAATCAGGTTATTTCTGGCCTTCCATTTTTAAAGACGCTCATGAATTTACAAAGAGATGTGATAGATGTCAAAAGGTTGGAAATGTGTCCATGAGACAAGAGATGCCGCTCACTAGTATTCTTGAAGTAGAAATTTTGGATGTGTGGGGCATTGATTTCATGGGACCATTCCCTCCCTCTTTTGGAAATCTTTACATCCTTGTTGCTGTGGACTATGTGTCCAAATGGATTGAGGCAGTAGCAACGCCATACAATGATGCTAAAGTTGTGACTAAGTTCTTGCTTAAGAACATCTTGACAAGACATGGCACGCCTAGAGCTATCATCAGTGATGGTGGATCCCATTTTTGCAATAAACTTTTTGAAAACCTAATGGCAAAGTATGGGATTAAGCACAAGGTTGCTACAGCCTACCAACCACAAACTAGTGGACAAGTGGAGTTGTCCAATAGAGAAATTGAGAGAATTTTGGAAAAAGTGGTTAACCCCACAAGAAGGGATTGGTCCAAACACTTAGACGAAGCACTATGGGCGTATATGACTGCCTATAAAACCCCCTTAGACATGTCTCCATATAGACTTGTCTATGGGAAGGCTTGTCATTTACCCATTGAATTGGAGCATAAGGCATTTTGGGCTGTGAAGCAATTAAATTTTAATATTCAAAATGTTGGCCAACCTAGAATGCTCCAATTAAATGAGTTAGATGAGCATAGGTTGTTCTCATTCGAGAATTCTAAATTGTACAAGGAAAAGACCAAGAAGTGGCATGACAGGAAATGCCAGAAGAGGGAATTAGTGAAAGGTTAAAAAGTTTTACTTTTTAACTCAAGGCTGAAGTTATTCCCTGGAAAATTAAAATCAAGATGGTCTGGACCCTTTATCTTAGAGGAGATTTACCCCCATGGTGCTGTGGAATTGTTGAATGAGAAAAATGGAGAGAAATTTAAGGTTAACGGCCAAAGGGTCAAAGCTTACCATGGAGAGTCCTCAAGTAACACAAGGGATTCGCTCCATTTTATTGATTAATGGATTTTTGTGTTGTTCAGGCGATAAGACCTTAAAATAGTGCTACTAGGAGGCATCCCAACTTTATGCATTTTTCTTTTGTTATATTTTGTACAAGATCATGATGTGTTCTTGTGGCGTCAGCTCATGACAAGACGAGACATGCCAGCAACAGACACAAGGACAGTGGAGTTGGAGTATTGGAAAGGATTGAAGGAATCAAAAAATTTTCCTAAGTCCAGTGAGATTAATATTAATGCTGAGTTGGCGTTAATTATTTTTCTTTTGGAAAATCAGAAAAGAATTGAAACATTGTGTTTAAGGAGGAAGAGAGAGAAATGAAACACATCATAGGTAGTAAGCGTAATGGGCTTAGTGAAATAGCAGAGTTATGATGGCTAGGTCTGCCACGTCAGACAATTCAGCCACCTAAACACGCAAACCCACTAAAATATGTCTTTTCAGGTGTCAGACCTAGGGTTTTCCACTCCTTGCCCTACGAAACACAAAAACGGAAAAATCTCTCTCTCCACCTTTCAAGAAATGTTTTATTTTATTATTTCCTAAAAACTTTTTCCAACCATCTTTAAAACTTCCCCCCACTTTTACCCATACACAAACCTTTAGACAAAAACCTCTTCACCTTTCATTTCAACTTCTCTGAAACCCTAAAAATTTCTCACACCCTTTTTTTCCTCCTTCACTCAAGAAAAAATGGCACGAGACCCACAAATCCGCCGCCGTTACAAAGTAGCTACAAAGAAGAATGTCACCCCTACCATTGACATATCAAGCCAAGAGGAAGAGGAGATCTTTGTCAACTTAGAAGCACACAGGCGTTACATGGAGAACTTAAGCAAAATCATTATTTTTGCTGAGTGTGGTTTCATAATGGATACTACTGATGAAGACCTGGGACTACCAGAAAGTATTGGAACTACAATCTCAAAGTTGAAATGGGAACAGTTGTGCAAGCAGCCTGGTGTATACAATGCGAGCCTAGTCAAGGAGTTCTATGCAAATCTCACTGATCCAGGACACAAAAGATTAGAGGTTATCATAAGAGGATAAAACGTTGTGTAAATATCAACTACTACTTCAAATTGGAAGCTATGGAGGATGAATACCAAAACTTGGTACTAAGATCTCAAGAAGACGAGTATGATGCATATCTGGAATCTTTGTGTGTCCCGGGTGCCAAATGGGTGGATAAACCAGTTAAGAGAATGGATCTCAGGCTAGAGGTCAAAGTATGGTATCAGTTCTTGAAACACTCTATCAAGCCAACCGCTCACAATGAGACGGTTTCTAGGGCAAATCTGGTACTTTTACACTGTATCACTGGGTTGAGACCCATTAATGTTGGGAAGATCATAGTAAAGGAAATCCATGCTTGTTCCAAAAAGAAAGAAGGGATGCTCTATTTCCCTTGCTTGATTACAACTTTGTGTCAGAGACATGGTGTGTCTGAGTATGACTCAAACAATTTTAGCTCCCCACAACAACCATTGGACAAGACACTAGTCATGACACTCATGAAGCCCAAGGGATCAAGGAAGAGAGCAGCTACAACAAGTCAAACTCATATGAAACAGGGGAGAAACCAGACCCAGCAATGGAGATCTAAAGGCAGATGCAGAAAGATCAACAAGCATACTTTGCTTACCAAAAGCCCAAGGCGCAATGGCTAGAAGAAATGTGGGCCATGCAAGCCCCATATCACATGCTGAAGGCCCCAGAATTCCCAAACCATATTTTAGGGACTCTTGAACCAGTTGTTGCTGCTGAAGGAGAGGAAAAGAAACCCACGAAGAAGGAGAAGTCCAAAAAGAAGAAGAAACACAAGGAGTCAAAGAAGAAGGATGTTGAAGAAACCAACAAAGGTGTGTCTGTGGAAACCAGTAAATGCCAAGTTAAAAAGAAGAAAAAGCTAAGGAAGGCATATTCTTCTCCACCTCCAGAAATGGAGGAAAGCCCTAAGAAAAAGAAGCTGAAAGCTGAATGGAGAAAGAAAGAGACAGCTGCAGTCATGACACCACCTGTCAGCCCTGTAACAAATGCCAATAAGTTTGACTTGAACAAATCAGACCAGGAGGAAGAAGGATCAGAAAAGGATAAAGTCTTGGAAACTATGTTGTCAGAAGTAGAAAAGGATGCTGAGGACTTGGAGATGAGCAAGGAGAAAGCTACTGAGGATGAAGGAAAAAGTGAATAAAAGAAGGATATTGTGGAAGAGATAGTGCAATCTGAAGGTGGAACTGAAGACAATGAAGCAGAGAAAGTGAGAAGATATTACTCCTCCACAGAAACAGAAAAAGAGGAAGTTGCCAAAGAAGATGACGAAGCTGATAGTGAGGAAACAGAAAAGAACAGAGTTGAGCTAGAACCCCTGCCTTCCATGGAACCTGTCGTATATGAAGAAAACACTGTTGCGGAGGAGCAGCGAAAGGAAAGTGGAGAGCTGCCTCAACAAAAGGCAAAAAGTCCAACTAAGGCTGCTAGGAAGGAGGTTGCTACTGGCACAGATGGAGAGGGCAGTGAAAAGAAAGACCTGGGAGTGCAGGAGACCAAGAAGAAAAAGAAGAAACAAACCCTGCAAGCACCAAGAAAGAGCTCAAGGCTAAGGGCCTAAGTGGTAACGTGAAAATAGGCGAGCACTGATTTGCCACTTGTTATTGCTCCCGGGATTTTCATCTAGGTACAAACGCGAAAGTGGCGCAGAAACAGTGTCGCCAGCAATGTGTATTTATCCCAAGAGAGGGAAAGGAAATACCCCGTAAACCTGAGGGAAAGGAAAAGCATGGTCTCGTGACCAAGAGAAACAGGTAAGGGAGTCGGAATTGGCAATGCATATGGAATCAAATTGGATTGGACTTAAACAAAATTCATGGATCTAGAATTTGGATATGAATCAAAAATGGATATGGGGATGACATATATGGACAGATGAGTTAAAAAATGGATGTTGAATAATGGCTTTCAAAGTTGATTCAAAATGATTAAAAATGTGGCCTTTTGGTTGAAACAAAAGGGACATGGTTTTGTAGTTTAAGAAAATGAAAAATGGATGTCACGAAAGAAAGAATTGACAAGAATAGATGTGAGTTAGTAATAGAAATGTTTTTCGAAATGAAACTGAAATATGACGCCCTTAAATGATGTCTTCCAAATAAACCATAACCATGCACCTTTCATTCTTAACTTGAACAGATTCTTTGAACAAAATCAACTCCTGAATCAACGCTCTATGTAAACTTGCAGTAACAACCAGAAAAAATGCCTTAATCACACTGAACCCTTTGATGACGATAAGACATGAAAACCCTAATCCTCCTGATCTTCAATTAATGAGCATTATTAAACACCCATGAAAATGAAACCCTGACTCTTCCTAAGGAGTATGTTGAATGATGAAATGACTTGAACTGAGAGAGAATCAAGACCCTGACTCCTCTGAACATGATGTAGGGTCCTTTAAACCAAGATGATCTGTGAGTTAAGATGATGTTAGAGCCCTAAGATCTCTGCTCATGAAGGTTCCCCTAGGATGGACATCCAAAACCCTAGTTGAGAATCAAAAGTCAAGATGGTGAGATCCACTTTCCCAATCAATGATGGTGATACCCTTGATACCATGCCTTATGAAAGCCTATGGTGCATATTCAAATGTTTATGACCTAAAAGTACATGAAATAGAAAGCATAAGCAACTAGTGAGGGTATAAATAGGAGGGCAAATTTTGGGGTGCAACACCTGCCCCTATTCAATCAACTTGGATCTGAAGGTATGATAGCAACGGCTTTCAGACATTCAAGGATACACGGAGATTGAATACCAAAAGAACCCTGAAATTTGAAAACTGTGGGGATAATGAAATGGAGTTTTTTCCAGCCGAAGGCGGGCTACCCAACAAAATAAAACGAGGACGGCCGAAGACGAACTCGAATAGGAAGACCGACCGAAGGCGCTCTACCCAACAAAATAATACGACGATGACCGAAGGCGAACTCGAAAAGAAAGACCAAGCCGAATGTGGACTTTGCTGGGGATAAAGTGAAACAAAATATTCTGATTTATGCCATCTCTGCTGAGGAAGAAAACTGGGTTTCACGAAATAAGTCAGACGAGAACTGACTACCAGGCGAGAACTGGATTTCACAAAATAAGTCAGACGAGAACTGACTACCAGGCGAGAACTGGATTTCACAAAATAAATCAGACGAGAACTGACTACCCGGCGAGAACAGGATTTCACAAAAATAAGTCAGACGAGAACTGACTACTAGGCAAGAACTGGATTTCCCAAAGATAGGTTGGCCAATTAAAGGCAAACTCCCAACGAAGATACGATCGTGAACCGAAAAGGTGAGAGGTAAAATCAACGGACTTATAACCCACAGATAAGATGACTCTGTTGGGGAAAGGAGAAGTCTAAATAAAAGACTCTGCCGGGGAGCACAGGTAGGGTGAACACATCCCTCGACGATCTCACCGAGGATAAACCAAAATCTCCCGAGTTATGCCATCTCTGCCGAGGAAGAGAACTTGAAAACAAAATCTCCTGAGTTATGCCATCTCTGCTGAGAAAGAGAACTGGCAAACAAAATATCTTGAATTATGCCATCTCTGCTGAGAAAGAGAACTGGCAACGAAAATCTCCTGAATTATGCCATCTCTGTTGAGAAAGTGAACTGGCAAACAAAATATCTTGAATTATGCCATCTCTGCTAAGAAAGAGAACTGGCAACAAAAATCTCCTGAATTATGTCATCTCTGTTGAGAAAGAGAACTGGCAAACAAAATATCCTGAATTACGCCATCTCTGCTGAGAAAGAGAGCTGGCAAAGAAAATATCCTGGATTATGCCATCTCTGCTGAGAAAGAGAACTGGCAAACAAAATATCTTGAATTATGCCATCTCTGCTGAGAAAGAGAACTGGCAAACAAAATATCTTGAATTATGCCATCTCTGCTGAGAAAGAGAACTGGCAAACAAAATCTCCTGAATTACGCCATCTCTGCTAAGAAAGAGAACTGGCAGACAAAATATCTTGAATTATGCCACCTTTGTTGAGAAAGAGAACTGGCAAACAAAATATATTGAATTATGCCATCTCTACTGAGAAAGAAAGCTGGCAAACAAAATCTCCTGAATTACGCCATATCTGCTGAGAAAGAGAACTGGCAAACAAAATATCTTGAATTATGCCATCTCTGCTGAGAAAGAGAACTGGCAACAAAAATCTCCTGAATTATGTCATCTCTGTTGAGAAAGAGAACTGGCAAAGAAAGTATCAAACCTGGCGTATGCTTCGAATGCACATGTTTGAATTTTTCTATGGTGTAATGCTCTATACGAAATGGAAATGCTACGCATTTGGGAGGATGCCATGCAAATGATGCTTATGCAATGCAAAAAGAAACACTCCAACAAAATAAATGCTGAAAACGAAGGCAGCTCCACCGGGGATGACAAAATAAAATGTCCTCTGAGTCCAAGAACTCTGCTGAGAAGGCTCATACTGAACAACTCCTTCGATCAACAACTTCTGCTGGAGATGAAATCCCAAAAGAACATCCACTCTACTGGGGATTATACATAACTCTTTGAAAAGGAAACCACGACCTGAATCAGAAGAGTGCCAAATATCACTTGGACTTAAAACCTGCTGGGGATGTCAACCACCGTTGAACAAACCTGCTACAAAGACTACCACCAAACCTCGCTTGGGGAGACAAATCACCAATACTAGACCCGCTGGGGACACCATCGGACTTAACCCGCTGCTGGGGAAATGACTTCGCCCTTATCCTGCTGTTGCTAGTGAAAACACTTTTCTTGACTGGCCGAGGGGAATACACACCAATACTCTGCGGGGAAGACAACATCTTTGTCTCGGGAATATGCTCCACAAATCTCCTGTGGTAACAAAACAACATCCATTCTAAAGCAATCCACTTTAGATGCTGGCTGAGGAATAACCTTTTGTACTTTGACTCTGGAGAGTGACAGTCTAATGAGGATGATGAAACCTCAATGCTAGGGAGAATAAGCCTGCTGGGGAGGAAAGTCAACGAAACCCGCCGAGGGATATCATTGAGCTTAACCTGTTGTTGGATTAAAGATTTTACCCTGCTGGAGATTAGAGCGTGTCGTTGCTGATGGAATTACACTTCCTGACCTGCTGAGGAAAGCCAGTACCAGACTCTGTGGGGAAAATAAAGCCTTTCAAAAGACATCCAACACATCTCCTGCTAGAGATACAACCATATTCACCTCGGAGCAATCCACTTTAAACTGCTTGCTGGGGAATAATCAACCAACCTTAACTTCGGCTGGGGAACACAATCCTCTGTACTCTTGCTGGGGAATGTAAGCTCTGCTGAGGATGATGAACTTTCAGTGCTGGGGAGAGAAACACTACTGGGGAAAACAAATTTGTTACCCTGCAGCCATATGGTAAACTGAACCGTCTCTATGTTCATAAACGGCCTTTTGAACTCTCCATTTGCCCCAGACCACCAGGTCTAAAGGAAGAAATCATCTCAAGAGGATTTTATAGAAGACCGGGCATTCACACTGCCCCAGGGTCTTCAAACTCTTGGAGAGATTTATCAGATCTCGACGCAACTTCCCCAGACTTCATAATCCATGCAGTAAATTACCTCGAAAGGATTTGTAATGACTTGAAAATACTGTGCCCCAATATTCTGAACTTTGAAGAGGTGTTTTTAATAAACCGTCTTCAGGAGTGGACAACTTCTCACGCTCTAGGGGTGGCCTGCCCCGAGTCTTGAAGAAACTTTGCCCCTGACTGATCTTACAGAGATTTGTCAAATCGACCTGATTGCCCCATATTAAACGCTTGTGGAGAGATTTTTGAATCTCGACATAATTACCCCAGTTTGGCTGAACTTAGGGAGAGTTTTCAATTTGACTGCTCCAGATTGGCTGCATCTTATCACCATTTATCGGGAACCTCCAGGCTGCGCACAGTCTCTTGGCCACATACCCCTTGACATGACTGTCCTTCGGAGTTTTCACCATCTCAACTTGGCGTGATCGAGCTTCTCAACTGATGTTCATCATGTAAGCTTCTTTGATGTCAAACGCATGCAAGCAGAAAATGTTTATTGTGAGAATGACAATTCTAATGCAAAACTTGTGTTAACCTTGAAGTTTTATTGAAAATGCGTCGCCAAGCCTTGTGAACGAATCACTAGCTGGGATGCGACATTGATTTTTTAATGGAAAACAATACGCACATGCAATACCAATAAAAATCTTATTAGCATAACCCATAGGAGTCAGGAACGTTATCTCGCTGAAGTACGCTTTCGGAATAAACCCTGCTTCAATTAGGACATTTAAAGGTTGTAACGTGGCCTGGTTCACGGTTTTGAGAAAAAAGGATTTAAGGCTCAAAGTTTTGTTTGTACCCACCCATTCTCCATGATGTTCTACAGTCCTACGTTCAGCTAATCTGACACAAGCGCTCATCTCTCAAAAGGTTTTATGCTTTTTAAGAAACCCATGCAATTGATGGTTTGTGACCTGATGAAGTTTTGGAGCAGCAGTTACCCCTTTTGTCTTTTGTGTCTGTAGTCACACGACTTTGTTCTTATCGAGGATTTTTCTTTGTAATCCTTTTCGTTTTTTGCTTTTCATTCTTTTGCTTTTTGATCCCTAATTTTTTCCTGGACTGACTCTTTTGAGTTTTTCGATTTTGAAGTCCAGCGGGATGCCCTAACTTTTGCCTAAGTCGCTTGTTTTCAAGTTTTCGACTTAGCGGGCTTTCTTTCTTTTTTTTTTGAACAAATCGTGTGACACTGACTTGTCTGACTTGTTTGAAAGGGTTATGACTGCCTCACTCCTTGATTGTCGATGGATAACCATCGTGGTTTCACATCTCTTGACCTCCTGACATGTGAGGAAAGAAAGGTAATGGATCCTCAGATGCACACTCCTTTTGAAATTTGAACGATCGGTCAAACTAACTGACACCTACCCTGTCCCTGGGTTAAGTGTGAGGGTTTTTTCGTACGAAAGAAACTCCTACTTCAAGGCTCAAAGGGGTTAACGAGGGTCTATCTCCTTTATATCTCCAATGTTTAGGGATTTGAAACAATGTCTGTACATCCTCAACAGGGTTTTATTTAAAAGCACACAACCAAAGATTTTGCGTTTTTTCACCTCATCATCCTCCCTCAAGAGTTTAGGCAAGAAAGTTGGTATTGCAGTGTATATAAACATGATGTGAGTGCATAAAAGTAAAGTACTTCAAGAACAACACATTTATTGCATTAGAATCAACATTCAAAACACAAACAAGTTTTTTACATGCAGACAGTGTTTAAACAAACAAATGAAAGCTATATATGAAACTGCAGTAAAGAATCCGAAGATTGCCATTGTTGAGGAGACTTGACTCCGTTTGGACTTAATGTTTTCGACGATGCTCTTACAATTTGGATGCTCATTCCAGAAAGGAGTCTTCAATTCAAGTACAGACCTTCAGGCGTGATCGTGATGACTTTTGAGTTGATTAAGTTTTGCACCTTGTGTTGCAGAGCTTTGCAATTTTCAATCAAATGGCCAGGTGCCCTTGAATGGAATTCGCATCTTGCCCTCACGTCCCATCCTAGTGGTATCTTTGCTGGACATGGTGTGCGAGTCCTTAATTGAACCAACTGATACTTGAGTAGATCAGGTAATAACTGAGCGTATAGCATGGGAAGAACATCAAACTGTCTTTCAGGCTTCTTCTGCCTTTGTTGTCCCTTTCTAGAGCAGTTCTCTTGTTGACATTGATTCGAGAGCACAATCTTTTCAGGCGCTTTTCTCTTCAGACTTGGTCGAGGCGTAGGCAGCATTTGCGGATGTGGGGATTCCAAGACCAAGGACTGCAAGATATACCCCTGACTTGATGCAACTCTAGGAGAGACAACAGGGATATCCACTTCTTTTTCAGCAGCTAGAGTAGGAATGAAACCACCATGAAAGCTTATGCCGCCCGACGTGAATTCAATTTCCCTCAAATCGACCAGATCCTGTACGGCATGCTGAAAGGCCTTACAATTTTCCACATTATCCCCAAGCACACCAGAGTGGAAGTCACAATGGGCTCTTGCGTCATAACCCGGTGGGGGAGTACCAGAAAGAGGGGCCAAAGTCCTTTTCTGTACCAGTTGCAACTGAAGGAGATGCTATAATAGCTGAGAATATGGCACTGGTGGAGTCTCAAAATGTCAGTTCTATTTAGGCATAATTCGCTGCTGGCGTGAAGCATGATTTTGCTGTTGAGATACAGCCGGGACGGTCACAGTGGCAATCTGCTCACTTTTTGGGAGGGATCCCTTAAACAATGGAGGAGAGACAATTCCAGTCGCAGCTTCAGGCATGAGAGTATTATCTTTGCTTAGCACACCTCTCACGACCTCCATAATTAGACTCATCTGAGTCTTCAGTTGGTTGACCTCTTCCTTCAGCACTTTCTGGTCTTGAACTAAAGCTTGCATCCTCCCCATAAACTGCCCCATCTGAATCTTCATTTCAGTCATTTCTGCACGGAGTTGTTCCATGGATATCCTCTGATTATCACAGGTTGAGAAGTGGTGGCAGGTCAAGCTGGCTGTCCTGAAGATAATACCAAGTCAGAATGAGAAATCCGTTCTGGAACACCTGTTATGCATATGAGTATGAGAATTCAATGCAGAATGCCGTGTTCGAATATTTCCAAGGAATCATTATGCTTTGATTCAAAAAAATTTCTTTACACTAACCACAATAAATAGATGGAAATGCTCAGTAGCAAGTCTCAAAGTTAATATCCCTTGGTAATACAAGAACATGTATGCAAAAATAACGATGCAGATGCAACAGACATGGGATCAAGGCTTCCACAATGCTCAATACTATTGTGCTGCTGAATGGATAAGTTCAAAGGTCTGCTCTGAAGAGAACACCTGAACACCGGAATATCCGAATAATCAGAATACCAGAAGGCCAGCATATCGACCTAATCAGAATACCAGAATGCCAGGGTGCCGGAATAATCAGAATACCAGAATACCAGTATATCGGCATAATCACTATCCCAGAATACCAGGCTGATAAGTTTGCATAGATAAGAGAACCAGAATACCAAGTAGGACGAAAGTCAAGGTTACCTGCAGACCTGCAAACACTCATCCCCTCTCACATGTGGGTTCTAGAAAACCGAGGATCCTCAAAATCACGGACTCTCAGGTCAAGAAATGATGATACGTTCACCATTTCTGGTTTGACATCATCATCAATCGAGGAGGCCTCAACTGATTCCCCTCAAAAAGGATATCCTATAGCAAGTTCCCAGCATTGGGTCCTCAGATCAAGAAGTGTAATGGGTTTGCCATTTCTAGTCTTCCATTATCACATCTCGAGAGGAGTGTCGTTACTAAGTCCTCGGGAACGGTCACCAGAGTCGATAATTCCTCTAAAGAATATCTATTGGCCTGTATCAAACATACAGTAGCAGATAGCTCCGGATAGAACCTCGTCTGGCTGTAGGTCTCGTGAACACCCACACGTGGCCAAACACCACGGGAGCGACACGCCTGCCCACGCTAATAGCTATGTGTATGCTCAAGCTTGGGTAGTGGGCTTATCTCTCAGAAATCCCAACCTGCCAAACAGAAAATCCAGTACAGCACAACACAATCCAGCATAATAATGAAATGCAATGCAATAAATGCAGTAATACAATAATACAGTAAAATAAAGCACCACAATAAACACCCTATGAAAAGAAACCAACAAGAGCTAGGACTAATTCGCATAGGGGATGGACCAGCAAGAGGTCAATCTGCCCCCAGCAGAGTCGCCAGCAGTCGCTCCCGGGATTTTCATCCAGGTACAAACGCGAAAGTGGCGCGGAAACAGAGTTGCCAGCAATGTGTATTTATCCCAAGAGAGGGAAAGGAAACACTGCGTAAACCTGTGGGAAAGGAAAAGCATGTTCTCGCGACTAAGAGAAACAGGTAAGGGAGTCGGAATTGGCAATGCATATGGAATCAAATTGGATTGGACTTAAACAAAATTCATGGATCTAGAATTTAGATATGAATCAAAAATGGATATGGGGAGGACATATATGGATAGATGAGTTAAAAAATGGATGTTGAATAATGGCTTTCAAAGTTGATTCAAAATGATTAAAAATGTGGCCTTTTGGTTGAAACAAAAGGGATATGGTTTTGTAGTTTAAGAAAATGAAAAATGGATGTCACGAAAGAAAGAATTAACAAGAACAGATGTGAGTTAGTAATAGAAATGTTTTTCGAAATGAAACTGAAATATGACGGCCTTAAATGATGTCTTCCAAATAAACCATAACCATGCACTTTTCATTCTTAACTTGAACATATTCTTTGAACAAAATCAACTCCTGAATCAACGCTCCATGTCAACTTGTAGTAACAACCAGAAAAAATGCCTTAATCACACTGATCCCTTTGATGATGATAAGACATGAAAACCCTAATCCTCTTGATCTTCAATTAATGAGCATTATTAAACACCCATGAAAATGAAACCCTGACTCTTCCTAAGGAGTATGCTGAATGATGAAATGACTTGAACTGAGAGAGAATCAAGACCCTGACTCCTCTGAACATGATGTAGGGTCCTTTAAATTAAGATGATCTGTGAGGTAAGATGATGTTAGAGCCCTGAGATCTCTGCTCATGAAGGTGCCCCTAGGATGGACATCCAAAACCCTAGTTGAGAATCAAAAGTCAAGATGGTGAGATCCACTTGCCTAATCAATGATGGTGATACCCTTGTTACCATGCCTTATGAAAGCCAATGGTGCATATTCAAATGTTTATGACCTAAAAGTACATGAAATGGAAAGCATAAGCAACTAGTGAGGGTATAAATAGGAGGGCAAATTTTCGGGTGCAACACCTGTCATCACTAAACAGTGAGGACACTATCCTTACTAAGTTTGGGGGAGGGCATTAGTACTCAACCTATTTTCACCAATTCTAACCCTCTACAATTAACTATTTCTGTCTATTGTTATCGTTTCTGTCTATGACTACTGTCTTATTTCTACTCATGGATAATGTCTGGGATACTGTGTTTGGTTAGCCGTGTTTTGAGCCATATGTTTTTAATTTTCTTGTGGGATGCTGTAAAGCTCCCAGAACATGATGACCTGCTGTTTTATGTTTTGATTTAACGATATGTGTGTGGAACTTTGTGTGATAATTCTTTTGTTAAATTTGTGTTTATCATAACTTAGAATAAGGAAGAACTAGGGAATGTTGGGATTCAACCAAGTCAGGAGCTTAAATTTTTAATTTTAGGGCTCAAGAATAAAAAAGGGGAATGAAGCTGTTAGGTGTTAAAAAAGTAAGGTGTAGGAAGTTCACCAAATGAGTTGACAGAAGAGACTGATGTTCTCCGTCACGACATCACTAGTTTCCTAAACCAGCCAGAAATTTTTTTCCAAAAGAAACTGAATTGTGAAAATCATGGGAAGGGTTGAACTCCTAGGAATCATAAAGGGAAGGACAAAAAGATTTAAATAATGATTGAGACAACCACTAAAGGGACACACTTCACACAAAGACTCACAAAAGTGTTCAAAAAGTGGCGAAGACCACCAATAAAGTTCCTGTGCCTGAAACTGGAGGAACAACAAGCGTCTTCATCATAATATCCAGTTGAACTCACATGAGAAGACTCTGAGATGAGTCGTTTTTCCAAATAGAAAAAAAAAGAAGAAAAAGAAAAGAACAAAATAATAAGTGGATAAGTGTGGTCCCAAATGTGTTAGTCAAAAATATCAAATGAGAATCAGGACAGAATTCCTTAGTGAAACCAAAATAAAAGAGACCCCACACCAGAAAGTACACAAGGAGGGATCAAAAAGAGGAAATTGTGGCATGTTTTCTAGAATAGTAGGGTCGTGAAATGAGATGTCAGTTCCCCTTTGAGCTAACAAAACTTTGGGACAATTGCAAAGCCGAAGCAACACGCACCAATTACCGCTTCCTTACCCTTCCAATTCTTAAGCCTCATTACCCTGCTAAACCTGACTGAAGATGTTGAGAACCAAATTCTCTTCCCTATGTCTTTCACTGTCACATCACCTGAGGACAGGCGATCATTCAAGTTTGGGGGAGTGATAACACTATTCTAGTGTGTTACTTTAACCCAATGTATGTGACATTTCTAGTTCATGATTTCACTTATGAAGCATGAGTTTAAGGGGTTTTAGCATGATTTAAGCTTTAAGCACTTTAAGTGCTTCTTTTATGTTTTCTTTGTGTTTATGTTCTAAAAGGAAGTTAGATGATGATGAGAAGAGGCATGACCCCAGTTAACAGATTCTGGAGCAGAATGAGGAGCTATTTGGAGAGCTGATGGTTTAATCAAACATTTCACCAAGAGAGTTAGAGATTGATGATGAAAAGCCAAGAATGACTAGGGCTCACGTGGCAGCATTATGAAGATCAATGGAGCAAAAGGAATGGATAAGATCAAGAAAGCTAGAGGACAAAAGGTAGTACGGTGGGGACCACTTAGCAAAGAGCGCCCAACACCAACACCACCAGCCGTTTGCTCTGCTCCACCAGTCATCTGCTCTGCTCCACCAGCCTGCAAAAAGCAGATTTGTCTCCCACCAACATTTGTACCAGATTGCTTTCAAAGAAAGGATTGAGGGACAGTTGTCCCACATGAAGAATTGATTTGGTCCTAACCTTAATTTTGTCAAGAGACGCACGATCCAAGAAGAAGCAACTACCACTTCCATTCATCACTATTTAAAGAGAGCTTGTGCATTGAGGGCGAGAGGAGAAGAGATTCCACACACATCCATAGTTTAAATTTCATTTATTGTCAAGAATTAGAGTATTATTAAAGAGTATTCTTTCCTTCTCCAGACCTATACGTTCTGCTGAGAACTGTCGTGACTGAAGAGAGCTGTTGTTGTTTATCCAACGTAAGAGATCTCCAAGTTATTATTAGGTTGTATGTCTTTACTACCTTCTATAAGATGATGTCTCCTATTAATTTCATTCCAGTAGCTTGTACTCAGCTCACTATGAGCTAAACCTTTGTTTGATGAGACTAATGAAGTTAGTATGAAAGTTGATTGAATGTTAATATGATGTATTGGCTAGTGTCTTATTTTGTTATGTGTTTTTATGCTATAAACTTGGTTCTTAGAGTAATCAACTAGGAAAAAGGTAAAAGCTTGTTGCTGAGAGAGATCCAATAAACAAGCGGATTTCATAACAAAAGTGGTTAATAAAGTAGGATAGAGATATTCACTTAATTCAACTTGCTTAGAGCTAAGAAGTCGAGGCCATAAATATTTTTCAGAACTAAAACCAGCCGTATTTTAGAGTTACATGTGAGACTTAGAGGTTTGTTCCCTTTCCCTTGTTATACATGTTTTTGATGTTGTAGAGATACACCACTAGATCACCTTCTGACCTTTTGAGGCACGACACTTCTCATCATAAAGGAATATTAAACAACAACTATACTAATGGATTTAGCTCATCAACTACTCTCTATGATATTTTAACTCCTCTTTAGCTTTCAGTTATTTTAGTTAATTGTGTGTGCTCTTGTTATTTATTCTCATATTTATGTTACCTTGCTCATACTTTTCTTAAACAAAGAACATTAATATTAGTAGTTCAAATACGATACACTTCCGTGTGGGTTCGACCTTTACTTTATCACTTGCTACATTACCAAGCATGTATACTTGCATGTGACACCATTACTTTAAAAACATTCAAAAGAGAAGCATTATATAAAGTAGAGTAAGAACGTGACAGCGACCTACCAGCAGATGATGAACAAAGTCTTCCGGGGAGAGATCGACGACATGCTCGAGGTCTACATGGGCGACATGATCATCAAATCCGCAGAAGAATTCGACCACGCTGCCCATCTCACAAAGGTCTTCGACACAACGAGGAAATGCAGGATGAGGTTCAACCCCGACAAATGCACCTTCGGAGTCCGGGCATGCAAGTTCTTCGGTTTCTAATGCAGGACGAGGTTCAACCCCGACAAATGCACCTTCGGAGTCCGGGCATGCAAGTCGACCACGCTTCCCATCTCACAAAGGTCTTCGACACAACGAGGAAATACAGGATGAGGTTCAACCCCGACAAATGCACCTTCGGAGTCCGGGCATGCAAGTTCTTCGGAGTCCCGACAAATGCACCTTCGGAGTTCGCAGAAGAAGTCGACCACGCTGCCCATCTCACAAAGGTCTTCGACACAACGAGGAAATGCAGGATGAGGTTCAACCCCGACAAATGCACCTTTGGAGTCCGGGCATGCAAGTTCTTCGATTTCTACCTCAGAGAGTGGGGAATCGAGGCAAACCTCGACAAGGACAGAGCATTCTTCGTGATTCTAAACCCGAACTCGAAGAAGTCGATACAATCGTTGAACGGGATGCTGATCGCGCTTTCGCGCTTCATCGCCAAGTCCGCACAGTACGCACTCCCGTTTTTCAAGCTGCTACGCCAGAAAGCGACGTTCGAATGTACTGAGGAATGCGTGCAAGCACTCCTCCACCTCAAACAAGTTCTTTTGCAACCCTCAGTTCTCTCGCGACCAGAGTGCGGGGAGACGTTATTCCTATACCTCGCCATAACGGGCGAAGCAGTCAGCGCGGTCATAATCCGGGAAACTGTAACACCCTAAACCTCCGCAACAATTTATAACAAAATATCAGAGTAAAAATAACACACATAGATTTAGGATGCTACTTTCAACTATTCAACTTCTCATGCATACTAAAAGTAATACATCAACAGCAGCGAAAATTCAACGAAATCTGAAACCTGTTCAACCACACATAACATCATCAAATAAAAGAGTAATAACACATAACAAGGTAAAGGACTCTAAGCGTTCCGACAAGCCGGTGTTACAATCAGAGTAGACGTGACTCGATGACATAAAAGAGAAGACCTCATCTTCTCTAACTCCAACTTCGAACTACTCCTACGTATCTGCACGTTACCCGCGTGGAGGTAACATTCAAACAGAAGGGGTGAGATTCTCAAAATCACATAAGAAAAACATAATATATGTATGAAAGAACATAATTCTTATACGGCTCACCCTAACAACACAACACCCACACAAATATGACAACATCAACACAACACGAATGTCCATACAGGCATACAATTTTATGCATCACAACACGACACAATGCAATGCAATGAGACCTACGACTTGACTCAATGCATGTGGTACCAATTTGACCCCAGTTTCATGGTCATAATCCCCGTCGGGATTTCATAATAGTCGCTCACACCCCACATGGGCACACGACATCCGTGATCGCTCACACCCCACATGGGCACACGATTACCTCAACAACAACAACAACACCAACACGATTCTATTTCAAAGAATCCGGATAAGACGCTCACACCCCACATGGGCACACGGCTTATCACATAACTTATGCAACACGCTATGCACTCAACCACAACATCGTACCACATCATAAGCAACCACTATTGTATTTACAAGTTATGCCACAACACAACATGCCATAACTAATCAACAACATCATCATACAATATCATAAGGAACAACCATTATATTTACACGGTATGCCACAATAACTCAACAACAACATCATGCAACATCATAAGCAACAACTATTGCACTCAACAACAACATACAACAATGACGTAAGGCATATGACTAGCATATCACCAATACATTACCTCACGACTGCCCAATATACATCATATACCCGCTCAATTTCTTTCTATCTTTTCTTACTACGTTTGGCAGGGGAGGAAAAGAAATGATATAGGGAAATATCATTAATTAGTAACACTACTAAAATTCCAAAAAGTCTCTATAGCTCAAATTAATAAAACCTCAGAGTCGGATAATATTATTTTGAACGGCTCTGAGTTCAACAGTTACTCTACGTATCTTTGAAGATAATTTCTTAGAGTACACCGGAACTCAGTTGATCACAACTTAATATTATCCAGAGCAATTAAAAATACGGGGTATTACAAATTCTGTCATTGAAAATAATTTTAACAGAAAGTACATAAAACCAGCTTTCCAACGATTCGAACGACGCCTCAAACGGACTTACGGATCAAAAGTTATGATCGAAACCGTATTTGGACCCAAAGCTGCCTGGCTGCGACGGGGCATTACGGCGCTCGCCGTAAGCCTAAAGGCGCTCGCCATTGCCCTGCAGAATGCACATTTCTGCATTTTTCAGCATTGAAGGCCTTCCAGACCTCCAATTTTGATTCTGTAATAACCCTCAAACTCAGAATTCGAAATCGTACCTCATACCACAATTATAAGCAACCTAAAATACATATTTGTAGATCCTCCCATCATTCATACATCATAAAATCATCAATCCTTCATGTTTATGTGCCAACCCTCAAAACCCAACAATGGAAGAAAGCATATCAACAATCAAAATAGAATAATCATACTCATGGTAAACGAAATTCAACATATCACATCATCAATTATCATCAATTAGAACACATTCTAACACCACAAACATAACTCAAGCATACACATACAACCACAACAATTCATATAAACACAAATTAACACACATCAACCGATCAATTGTACAATTTCCTTTTTTCAAACCTCTGACATACAAAAACCTCCAATCTCCCAAATCAACACAACCACCTAGGAATGATCATACAGGTTTATCTACCCTCATACAAAGATTATGAAACCCTTAGAGATTAAAGAATTCCCACCCTTACCTTAGATGAAGATTCTTCCGATATCTCTAGGCCCTAGCTCTGTTTCTCCCTTTTCCTCAGAGCGGTTCTCCCAAAATGATCGTACTAACAATGACTTCTCATTTCTCTCCAATTCCTTTTTGTCCACTATACCCTTAGGACCCTTAATATGTTTTCCCAACTTCGTCCTCACTTATCCCCGCATAATTACCACTTAGCCCTTCCTTTTATTTTAAAATAATAATAATAATAATATATATCATATAATCACATTATTATTACCAAAATATTGTTAACACATCACATACTTCTAAATACTCTCAGCACCCCCTTAACATCATCAATACCCCACAACACAGGTCATCAGGTATCAAAATATTCCACCAAAATTCACCTAACTCACGAATATCTATAATAACTTAATTAAATAAATACCCTAATTATTTTGGGGCGTTACAACTCTCCCTCACTTAGAATATTTTCGTCCTCGAAAGTTCACCCGACACGAACAACTCAGGATACGCCCCACGCATCCTACTCTCCTACTCCCAAGTCATGAAAGACAACACCATGAGTGATACAAAACAACAACCCACTTCATCAATAACAACCACAAGATGAAATGTCCACACAATGCACTCGACAACCAATTCGACACGCAATGAATAACCGAGTTACACACACTCATGTTCACTCTTGAACCAAAACACAACATAATCGTTATAATCACCACAGGAATATGAACATAAAGTTCCACGACACAACATCGTCCTAACCACCTCCACTTAACCGGAACACCAACCTCGTAGTCACACAATCATCAAGAAAAAAATTCTACGATTTACCAATAGGACAGGTAACTGGTAATACATGATTATTATTTAGACCTTTCACCATATCACTTCCATTCCTGTAGGTCATAACGTTCAACCTTTGAACTTCTACCGTTCACACACGTATATTCGAACCGCGCTACACCACGCTTCTGCTGCGCACTCTGATTATTCGCAACTATCAAATCCACCAATTTTACATCCAACTTCTGACTCTCTCCAACATTCACCAGGAAGTCATCATTCACCTTTTATATACCCAACCTCTCACTCTACTACGTCAGCTCGTACACCAGATATAAGTCTTTCGACTGCTACTCAATTCTAATTCTCTGACCATCAAATCAGACATATGAAAAGACTTTCGACTTAACTCATCATGCACGACATTAACTTTATCAATAGGATAATTCAAGCCAAGGTCATAATTCCTCAGAAATTACAACCATCCTCGTTGTCTCATACGCTATTCCTTCTGACTAAACAGGTGTGCTACACTCTTGCGATTACTAAACACTTCGAGTCCAGATCCATAAAAATAATACCTACGAATCCTCAACACAAATGCAATCGCAGCCAATCCCAAATCTCAGGCAGGATAGACCCTTTCATGAATCCTCAATTGTCGTAAAGCATTGGCTACGGCTTCACCATCTCACAATAGTACACTGTCTAAACTCATCACAGACACATTGCAATACCCCACAAACGGTTTATTAGGATCAGGCAGAATCAAAACTGGAGCCGTAGTCAACCTCTACTTCAGCCCTCTAAAACTTTCCTCACAACAAACATCCCTACATAATTAACTTACCCTTCGCAAGTCAACTGAGATAAAATACTAACTTGGAATCCATAACCTGTGGTAATCACCCACTGAGTCCGAAAATCCTCTAATCTCCTTAACCAACTTCGGAGCTTTCCCATTGTAGAACCGCATCTACTTTGGATAGATCCACGACAACACTCTTATCTACAATAGCATAACCAAAAACTCATCCTTATCAACCAAAAATCACGTTTTGATAACTTAGCATAAACTTCATCTTTCTTCAATACTTGTAACTCAATTCTCAAATACTCTACACGTTCTTCTTCTGATTTTATAATGGATAAGAATACCCCAACGAACACCACTTCGAACTTATCCGATTAAGTACGGAAGATATTGTTCGTAATCCCCACACACACCAACGCATTATAAGCACTGAACAACATCATCCTATATTGTAATACTCCAAACCGAGTTTCAAATATTCCAAGTCATATATTCTTGAAAGTGGACACTTATCCTTAAGCAATTTGGAGAGTTATTAATCTGCATAGAAACACACTTATCCACTGGAATGCCTACCCATCAAACAGTACACAAATCTCATTTATGTCCATCAGTAGAATAACCTCCCTATCAACAAACAACCGGTTAGTATAGGTTCAACAATCTCTAATGATAGAGATTCAAGAGTAATACTACTACAATCATAACATATGCAACAGTCGAAATTCATTATGAGTTCAAAACAATTTATCCAAAACAGCTTAACAACCTCTGATTCTGGTTACCACATTCCATATCAATTCTTCTTACAGGGTTTCGACCCACTCAATGTTTTCGTTGGCACGAGATTTACAACCCATAACAAAGTAATACCATCAAGGAATTTCAAATCATTTGTCATTCATCACAATTCAAACTCAATCTATCTAGCATACAACTGTGGGTTTCCATACTACTCACCAATTAACAAGCGATGATCGGTGGTTTTTATACGTTATTTTATCGTTAATTTTAGTTAGTTTTATTATATGTTTAATTGAATTTTATTCTTGTTTAATGCATTTTATGCTTGGTTTGTGTCTTTTCAATGTTTTGAGGTTCAGATAATCATTCACGAGGAATCAGAGCAAAAACCAGGAAAAAGCGCAAGAATTCAGAGAAAGTTGCTTGTCCGTGTCAGGATGCCTGGACCAAAAAACCAACAAACATAAAATATATTGGGCAGCCAATTCTCTCATCTATACTATGTTATAGTTCTCTTCATTAGCTTTCCGACGCTTCGAACGGGGACCAAAACGGACTTACGGATCAAAAGTTATGATCGAAACAATTTCAGTTAAAATATCCCGTGAGCTGACACGGCCGCCCGTGTTGGCTGACATGGCACGTGTCAGCAGGTGACGCTGATTTCCTGATTTTTTTCATATTTTCGCCATATGTTAAGCTGTGGGGGCGCTTTGGGTATTTCCAACCAATCTGAGTGATTTTCTACTATTTAGATGAGTTTTGGCAAGGAAAAAAGGGGACTTTTGGACAGGAGAAGAATTTCACGATCAAGATTGGAGAGATCAATGTTTTCGGAAGGTGAAAGGTTTTCATGAGCGGAAGCATTTGAAGATCAAAAGTCATCCAAATTCTTGTAATGTTTAATCTTCATTTTGTAATAATCTCTTTGAATATTATGAGCGGCTAAACCCCCCAATGCTAGGGGGTGTCCCTGAATTGCTTTTGTATTGACTATGTTTCCTTTTATTCTATGAGATAAGTGCTTTTTATTAATCTATTTTATTTTGCAAAGTGCTTAATGCTTTTTCTATCTGACCAATGGAATTTGATTTACGGTTAAGGTTTAGGTCGGACAAACCAACTTAACGCGTTTTGCATAATAATATTACAGTAGACATTGCCTAGGAATAGGGATACCCTGTAGTAACCGTAATAATCTTGTTAAAAACACAAAGCTTGATATCCATCATAAACTGCTAAGTAATTAGGGTATAGGATGAATACCAAAGGTTTTTCTGGCTAAGGAATTAGGGAAAAACATTCTTAGGATTCGGTAAAGGTTCGTTTAAAGCATTGTCTCCTCGAATAAGGATTTAGGTAAGTGCAAAGCAATTCATACACCTTACCCTGGCATGCTCTCTTATATCTGTCCAAAGTCAATTTTATTTTTCTGCTCTATTTTCTCATTACCGTTATTATTTTCTTAACAAACCAACCACTAAGTGCTTTTGTTTAACTAAAATAAAACCAGAACTCTATATCGTCAAGCAGTCCTTGAGATCGACATTCAGGGAAATTCCCTTTTATTACTACATCGGTTAAAATAGTACACTTGCTATTTTTCCGATCAAGTTTTTGGCATCGTTGCCGGGGACTGCCAAAGATCATAGATTTTAGAGTTTTATTTTAGTTAAAAAAATTTTGCTCCGCTATTAACATTTATTTTTAATTTTACTTTATTTTAATAAAAAAATTCAGATTATTGTTCCTTCATGAATTCTTCTATACTGTGCGACTAATAAAGTTTGAGTGTGTAGTTATGGATTTCTTTTATACATTACCACCTGTATCTCCTCAATGTTGGTCGCCTGATTCGGGAATCACTTTGGAAGAGGCGACTAAAAATTTTAAAGCATATAGGAGGGAGGTAAGAATCCTTATGAATGAATGTAAGGAAGCTAACTTTTATCCAGATTATTTTATTTGGCTAGAGTGCAGGTTGGAAGAAGAATGTGTGAAAGAAGAAGAACAAGGCATAACGTCAGACGAAGAATATGCATTAGAAATAGAAGAATTTGAGGTAAACAAGAAGTATAGGGAAGAAGAAAAAAGGCAACTTGAAGATGATCAAGTGCTGGATGAAAATACAGATGTAACGATTTGTGAAGATGTAGACATCCAACAAGAAATTCTTCTAGAAAATAGTATCCCTAAAAACTATTTTGACAAGGCAGATGAAAGACAAGAAATTGATAAAGTATTGGATTTCATTTATGCCTTGTTCACAAAAATCCCACTGAAAATGAGTTGGAAGAAACATCATCAATACCTCAAGTTCATGGGGTTGCTACCAAACAAAATAAAGAAAAAAGATGGTGTGTTCTTTGTTTCATATATGCCACCTTAACAAAGAATGAGACGTCGAGCCATGCGACGTTAAACGAAGTGCTACGTGGGAGGCAACCCTCGCTTTTTATTACTAAGTCAATTTTCTTTTTTTTTTTATTTTGTTTGTTTCGTTTGCAAGTAATAAACAAGACCTTGCAGGTGCAAGCCATGATGTTGCAGTTGGTGTTGCATTACATTCCGCCTCCTCAGTAAGGATCTATGTGAGTAGCCTCTCTCGCTCTTGTTCTAACACATTGGGACAATGTGTGGTTCAAGTTTGGGGGAGGATTTACTGTTTTTAGTTCTTCGGTTTAGACTTGTTATTGTTGTTTTTGTGTATAGTTTTATTAAAACCACTTTAAATTCTCCCTGAATTAGAACCGTAAAATTTTTTTCTTGTGAATACTGTGATTTTGAGGTGGTCAAGAAAGTATATAGAGTTTGAGGGAAGAGGAGCTAGAATTAGGGACATTGGGAAAGTTTGGAAAGCAAGGTATGACCTGAACACCCTAGATTCCCTGGAATACGGAAACAAGTCCAACATGTAGATTTGTACCATGGTACTTAGATTTGTGAAGTATTCCCCGAGTAGTTCATAGTGATAGTCTGGCATGATGTAAAAGAATTGCATGTATAGGGTTAATTGAGAGAATGACTTAAGGCACCGAAAACAAATTGAATAATGGTGATAAAGACAACTAGTTCTTCTAAGTTGGGTAACCCCCACCCGGTTACTTAGCCTAACGGCGGTTGAGTCTCAATTGTCGTCCCAAAGTGGACTAATAAACGCCAATGAGCGAGAAAATAAAAAGAATAAAGGTGCCTAGAAAAAGTTCCGATCAATCTTGTACATGTGAGGGAAAACGATCATAAATGCCTTAACCTGATTATCCGAATAAAATGGATAGAAAATCGAAGAAAATACTTAAGCCCAAACCATATTTGGAGAGGTGGCCAAAAGGGGGATTTAGGCCAGTGGTTTTATCGTGGTATATGTTTGTGTAATACCTTGTTAACGGACAATTACCAAGAGAACTAGTTTTAGTCAATCGGAACAAAGGCTCACGTATGAGTATTGATACACCTTACCTTCACAGGTATTTCATTTGATGTGTACCATTTGATCCAAAAAAATCTTTATGCAAGTTTGTTGCTTGAGGTCAAGCAAAGGTTTAAGTTTGGGGGAGTTTGATCGGTGGTTTTTATGTGTTATTTTATCGTTAATTTTAGTTAGTTTTATTATATGTTTAATTGAATTTTATTCCCGTTTAACGCATTTTATGCTAGGTTTGTGTCTTTTCAATGCTTTGAGGTTCAGATAATCATTCACGAGGAATCGGAGCAAAAACCAGGAAAAAGCGCAAGAATTCAAAGAAAGTTGCATGTCCATGTCAGGATACCTGGACCAAAAAAATCAACAAACATAAAATATACTGGGCAACCAATTCTCTCATGTAAACTATGTTATAGTTCTCTTCATTAGCTTTCCGACGCTTCAAACGGGGACCAAAACGGACTTACAGATCAAAAGTTATGATCGAAACAATTTCAGTTAAAAAATCTTGTGAGCTGACACGGCCGCCCGTGTCAGCAGGTGACGCTGATTTCATGAATTTTTGATATTTTCGCCATATGTTAAGCTCTGGGGGAGCTTTGGGTATTTCCAACCGATCTGAGAAAATAAAAAGAATAAAGGTGCCTAGAAAAAGTTTCGATCAATCTAATACATGTGAGGGAAAACGATCATAAATGCCTTAACCTGATTATCCGAATGAAATGGATAGAAAATCGAAGAAAATACTTAATCCCAAACCATATTTGGAGAGGTGGCCAAAAGGGGGATTTAGGCCAGTGGTTTTATCGTGGTATATGTTTGTGTAATACCTTGTTAACGGACAATTACCAAGAGAACTAGTTTTAGTCAATCAGAACAAAGGCTCACGTATGAGTATTGATACACCTTACCTTCACAGGTCTTTCATTTGATGTGTACCATTTGATCTGAAAAAATCTTTATGCAAGTTTGTTGCTTGAGGTCAAGCAAAGGTTTATGTTTGGGGGAGTTTGATCGGTGGTTTTTATGCGTTATTTTATCGTTAATTTTAGTTAGTTTTATTATATGTTTAATTGAATTTTATTCCCATTTAACGCATTTTATGCTAGGTTTGTGTCTTTTCAAAGTTTTGAGGTTCAGATAATCATTCACGAGGAATCGAAGCAAAAACCAGGAAAAAGCGCAAGAATTCAGAGAAAGTTGCATGTCCATGTCAGGATACCTGGACCAAAAAAATCAACAAACATAAAATACATTGGGCAACCAATTCTCTCATCTAAACTATGTTATAGTTCTCTTCATTAGCTTTTCGACGCTTCAAACGGGGACCAAAACGGACTTACGAATCAAAAGTTATGATCGAAACAATTTCAGTTAAAAAATCCTGTGAGCTGACACGGCCACCCGTGTCAGCAGGTGACGCTGATTTCATGAATTTTTCATATTTTCGCCATATGTTAAGCTGTGGGGGCGCTTTGGGTATTTCCAACCGATCTGAGTGATTTTCTACTATTTAGATGAGTTTTAGCAAGGAAAAAAGGGGACTTTTGGACGGGAGAAGAATTTCACGATCAAGATTGGAGAGATCAAGATTTTCAGAAGGTGAAAGGTTTTCATGAGCGGAAGCAATTGAAGATCAAAAGTCATCCAAATTCTTGTAATGTGTAATCTTCATTTTGTAATAATCTCTTTGAATATTATGAGAGGCTAAACCCCACAATGCTACGGGGTGTCCCTGAATTGCTTTTGTATTGACTTTGTTTCCTTTTATTATATGAGATAAGTGCTTTTTATTAATCTATTTTACTTTGCAAAGTGCTTAATGCTTTTTCTATCTGACCAATGGAATTTTATTTACGGTTAAGGTTTAGGTCGGACAAACCAACTTAACGCTTTTTGCATAATAATATTACAGTAGATATTGCCTAGGAATAGGGATACCCTGTAGTAACCGTAATAATCTTGTTAAAAACACAAAGCTTAATATCCATCCTAAACTGCTAGGAATTAGGTTATAGGATGAATACCAAAGGTTTTTCTGGCTAAGGAATTAGGGAAAAACATTCTTAGGATTCGGTAAAGGTTTGTTTAAAGCATTGTCTCCTCGAATAAGGATTTAGGTTAGTGCAAAGCAATTCATACACCTTACCCTAGCATGCTCTCTTATATTTGTCCAAAGTCAATTTTATTTTTCTGCTCTATTTTCTCATTACCGTTATTATTTTCTTAACAGACCAACCACCAAGTGCTTTTGTTTAACTAAAATAAAACCAGAACTCTATATCGTCAAGCAGTCCTTGAGATCGACATTCGGGGAAATTCCTTTTTATTACTACATCGGTTAAAATAGTACACTTGCTATTTTTCTGATCAAGCGACCTCAAGCTATCATCCATTTCTCTACTAACAATACCGAAGCCTTCCAAGGCAACACCCTTGGTCTCACAAATCTTCTTTCTAATAAATCTTTTAACTGCTCTTTCAGTTCTACTAATTCTAACGACGACATCATGTATGGTGCCATAGAATATGGTACAAGGGACAAGATAAACAGAGAATTCAACCTCTATCTTTAGCGGCACGTCCGATATGTCATCAAAAACACGTCTAGAACTCACGCACAACTGGCAGTTCATCATTGTGACTTTACTGCTACTCTCCAGAATTCCATCAACGCAAACATGGCAACATCTAAGCATTATCTCTTGAAAGTTCTTCTACTTACTTAGCAGGCATAACCTTAACTCTTCACTTTCATCAAAGTTAAGTTCACTCTTTCCTCTCTAAGAAGCAACCATCCACAATACCAAATCATTTCCTCTCGGAGACATCCCAACTTACAGACGTACTAAACCTCAAATCTGTCTCATCTTTAGATATATAAGAATATGCATCGGCACATCAACACCAACGGTAAGCACTTTGCTTAACTCCGAACAATTCACTGAACACACTATCTAAGCTGACAAGATACGTCTATTCCATCCCGCATGATCTCGTCGACTATCAACAAGAGATTAAGGGTGATCAGTTCCTCAATTTGTCAATAGACAGCCGACCATCATGATGGGGCATAAACCATCTTTAGCAAACTATAATAGTGTTCCTTGCATCTTGTGCACAAGCTATCTAAGGAACAATCCTTAGTTTACATAAGCATTCTTTCTGTATTTCCTTCAGTTTCAGAAACAACACGCTCTCACAACTCCTACATCCTTGAAATCAGCATCACACTACCTTACTTAACCAAATGATTGATAACCACAGGGTTTAGCTCCTTCCAATGCGTCTCAAGAGTAACATCATCTCGTTCCAATTGAAGACAAACGGTTCCCATCCTTAGGAAACACGTCACTATACTCCACACGTCGCTGGCCAACCTCTAGCCAAACATCGCCTCCTCCCTCACAAGGAAGCGAACAACGAGGACACATGTCCATCTTCTCTCGAGGGTCACACCATTCTCAAACAGGTGAATAATCTAACACTGCACTCCCTCATGTAGGAACATGATATCCGATCTCTTCAACAACGGTTATAACATTGTCCCAATCAACAATTACACTCTTGCAATCAACGACACACTAAGCCAACACTCCACACCCGAAGCATCTTGGAGAAACACAAGCTTTTCCCCCACTTGTCTCACTCTCATCCTGCAAACAAGGGATTAGAAAAACAAGAAAGCATTGATAGTTTTTCACACACATATCACGTACTAAGGAACAAACAACATTGACAGTATTCAACTGTCACACCACAACGACTCGACAATTGCCCGGACAAACCGACCTGCTCTGATACCACTTTGTAACACCCTACACCCCCGCGACAATTAATAACAAAATATCAGAGTAAAAATAACACACATAGATTTAGGCTTCTACTTTCAACTATTCAACTTCTCATGCATACTAAAAGTAATACATCAACATCAAAATTAAAACATAGTATTTAAACATTTCTACAGCAACGGAAATTCAACGAAATCTGAAACATGTTCAACCACGCATAACATCATCAAATAAAAGAGTAATAACACATAACAAGGTAAAGGACTCTAAGCGTTCCGACAACCCGGTGTTAGAATCAAAGCAGACGCAACTCGATGGCATAAAAGAGAAGACCTCGTCTTCTCTAACTCCAACTCTGAACTACTCCTGCGTATCTGCACGTTACCCACGTTGAGGTAACATTCAAACAGAAGGGGTGAGATTCTAAAAAATCACATAAGAAAAGCATGATATACGTATGAAAGAACATAATTCTTATACGGCTTACCCTAACAACACAACATCCACACAAATATGACAACATCAACACAACAGGAATGTCCATACAGGCATACAATTTTATGCATCACAACACGACACAATGCAATGCAATGAGACCTACGACTCGACTCAATGCATGTGGTACCAATTCGACCCCTGTTTCATGGTCATAATCCCCGTCGGGATTTCATAATAGTCGCTCACACCCCACATGGGCACACGATCAACCATAATCGCTCACACCCCACATGGGCACACGATTACCTCAACAACAACAACAACAACAACAACAACACGATTCTATTTCAAAGAATCTGGATAAAACGCTCACACCCCACATTGGCACACGGCTTATCACACAACTTATGCAACATGCTATGCACTCAACCACAACATCATACCACATCATAAGCAACCACTATTGCATTTACAAGTTATGTCACAACACAACATGCCATAACTAATCAACAACATCATCATACAACATCATAAGGAACAACCATTATATTTACACGGTATGCCACAATAACTCAACAACAACATCATGCAACATCATAAGCAACAACTATTGCACTCAACAACAACATACAACAATGACGTAAGGCATATGACTAGCATATCACCAATCCATTACCTCACGAGTGCCCAACATATAGCATATACCTGCTCAATCATGCAAACATTGCAATCCACCACAATGACACGCGTTCGCACAACCGAATTCCACATTTCATGGTTCAACACGTCGAAACATACACGGAAACACATACAAAGTGTCGAATAGTTGGAATTCTGTAACACCCATATATAACAACATACATCAAAGCATATATATTATACATGAATCCAAGATTTTGGTACTAAAATACCATAAGTTCCTAAATAACACATTGTATACATTGCATGCCCCAAATACAAAGTACTAAAATCTATGGCATAACATATACAAGATGTCCCAAATACACTAAGAACTAGATCAATACAATGAACTCAAAATAAAACTCCAAAGAGGAAGTCTTGCTATCCCAAAAAGCCAAGGAAAGTAAGGAAAATCAAACGACTTTCTCCTTACCATTCACGGAACCTATGGTACCTGTAATATAATCAACAACATGGGGTGAGATATTAAATCTCAGTGAGTTCCCTATCTTATGGATTCTCTCAGCTTTACAAGGTTCTAACCAAATCCTAACTCAAGTCCAAGGAAAGGGAAAGGACTTCGAGTTCACAATCTCACAATCTCACACTTTATGGAAACATGTTAGGAGTCCTGTTAACTCGCATAATTATTACTATCGATAACCTTATCAAGGCATCCCTTATTTCCTCCTTTTTTACATCTAAAAGTCGGAGCGAGTCATGGATCCTCGTAATTACTTAGCATACGAGATGGATTCGGAGCTAAGGGACACATTATCACCTTAAGTCGTCACTTCACGCAGTCTGTACACCGTCACAAGTCTCTTTACCATATAGGTTCCATTTGTAATATAACATTGGGAATCAAACCTACCAAGTAATAGTGCATTCGTTCCAGAGGAGCTCGTTACTCATGGACGACACATAATAGGGGAATGGTTACGATTTTGTGATTTCTCATACAACCATAATTGAATTCAATAAATTAGGCCACATGTGCCTTTAGGCATCATTTGCCTTTTCCAATAACTAACATAATACACATGTTCCATAATAGTGTTTGTTCCTTTCTATACCACTCGGTATTTGGTTACACACACGCTTCGGCCTTTCTTGCACGAGCGTTAACACTAGATTGTTTACCAATTTCCTAGCCCATTACTAGGTTTTAATATAATTTAGTGTAAGTTTTCCTCACTCTTTCTATTTTATCCTTTAAGCATGCATATCTCTCACAATCATGTTCAACAACAATAAGATAGGCAAAGTATATTACAATTGCACAATAGAATTACATATGATAATTCAAACATAATTATACCACCTTTGGGTTTCCTCCAATTTTTTAATCGGGAAATAAAATAGATATTTTCCACTTCCATTGTGTAGAATATTCTCATAGCTTTCCATCGGTACCAAGAACACCTCGATCGGAAACACGGTTTGAAAGATATAAATTTTCAAAGAAAATTTTTGGAACTACAACAGTGGTAACCGGTGACTCAAGCTTCAATGTTCACACAGAATCAAATTGAGAGTTAGAGACACTTTTGGGTAACCGGTTACTCACCATAGGGTAACCGGTTACTTCAATCATTTCCTGCGCAGAAAGCCAATTTTTCAAAGCATAATCGGTTACTCACCAGAGGGTAACCGGTTACTCTGGGCACAGAGGCAAAAATATTTGTTTTCATGAACTTCCTTCCATTTCAATCTCATTCAAAACATAATCAAACACACAAACAAGCATCAATCGATGATCAAACATATATATTAATCATTCTAAGCCATTTATACCTCATTTTATCCGTTAGATTCCATTGATTTGCATAATTACTCATTTTCTTAATATCCAACCTAACTCTAAAAACTCAAGAATTCTATAACAACATGTCTATCTAGAACCCACCTTAGAGTTGGATGATGATGAGGAAGATGAGATGAAAAGATGAAGAGTAGATGATGATTCCAAGCTTCTCTTTCTTCCTCTAGGTTTTCTCTTTTTTTTCCTTCTTTTCCTCTTCCTTCTCTCTAATTTCTTTCTATCTTTTCTTACTATGTTTGGCAAGGGAGGAAAAGAAATGATATAGGGGTATATCATTAATTAGTATCACTACTAAAAGTCCAAAAAGTCTCTATAGCTTCAATTAATAAAACTTCAAAGTCGGATAATATTAATTTGAATGGCTCTAAGTTCAACAGGTACTCTAATTATCTTTGCAGATAATTTCTTAGAGTACACTAGAACTTTCACAAGAGGAATCTCTTTATTCCTTAGTACCTTAGTTTCTCTTTCTGTGATACGGCTTGGTTGAGGTTCAAACGTCAAATCTATTTCTATCTCAACCGTATCTGGTAGAATCGACTGAAGAGGATCTGGAACAAACTTCCGAAGCTGAGACACATGAAAAACATCATGCACTTCAGACAGTGAATGCGGTAAGGCTAATCTCATAAGGAGCCATACCAATACTTGCATGATAACTATTTTTGTACGAAAATTCAATCAAAGGTAAAAGTTCTATCCAATTTCCTCCACTTCCAAACACACAAGTTCTTAACATATCTTCCATTGTTTGTATCGTCTGTTCCGTCTGACCATCCGTTTGTGGATGATTCGACGTACTCAAACACAACTTTGTTCCCATAGCTTGTTGAAAAGCTCTCCAAAACCTCGAAGTAAACTTTGGATCTCTATCGGACACAATACAGAGGGAATACCATGTAACCTCACAATTTCCAAAATAAACAAACTTGCAAGATGACTTGCCTTGCATGTAGTCCTTACGGCCAAGAAATGCGCAGATTTCGTCAATCGATCTACAATTACCCAAATATAATCATAACCACCTTGAGTATGGGGTAATCCAACTGCGAAGTCCATAGAAATAATATCCCACTTCCATACCAGAATTTCTAAAGGTTGTAACAATCCACCCGGTCTTCGATGTTCAATCTTTACCTATTGGCATATCGCACACTCCGATACATACACCGCGATATCTCTTTTCATACCGGACCGCCGATAGTCCCTTTTTAAGTCTTGGTACATTTTTGAAGAATCAGGATGTATAGTAAAAGCATCCTTATGCGCTTCCTCTAATATCCTCCTTTTCAACACCGTATCATCCGGAACACAAATCCTTTGGTTAAACAAAATAATTCCGTCGGTAGCTCGTACAAATCCCGGTTGTACTAACACTTCTTGTAACTTCTCATCCAGAACTGGTCCTTGTTGAATTTCCTCTCTAAGAGTAGAATTAACATTCAAGTTTACCATAATCACACCATCAGGAGTCCAAACGAATTGAAGATTTAGATCCCTAAACTTTTCCAATAAGGCATACTCTAACATCATCAACTTGACATTACGCAACACTTTTCTACTCAATGCATCTGCTACTTTATTCGCTTTACCCGGATGGTACTTTAGTTCCAAATCATAATCCTTCAAATATTCCATCCATCTCCTTTGACGCATATTCAACTCTTTTTGGTCAAAAAGATACTTTAAACTCTTGTGATCACTAAACATCTCAAAACGTACTCCGTACAAATAATGACGCCACACTTTCAAAGTAAAGACAACCGCCGCCAATTCCAGATCATGCGTTGGATAATTCTTCTCGTGAACTTTCAATTGTCGAGAAGCATAAGCCACCACGTGACTCTCTTGCATCAAGACTCCTCTTAATCCCACCTTTGATGCATCACAAAATACCTCATATGACTTGTTAGGATCAGGAATGATCAAAACAGGAGCAGTCATCAATCTTTCTTTCAAATTCATAAAACTTTGTTCACAAGCCGAATACCATTCATAAGGACAATCCTTCCGAGTAAGTTTAGTCAATGGTAAGGCCAACTGAGAAAATCTCTTGATAAATCTTCTGTAATAACCTGCCAGTCCCAAGAAACTTCTAACTTCCGAAACATTCTTCGGTCTCTCCCAATTAATTACTGCTTCCCCTTTTGATGGATCAACCGCCACACCCCCCTGACATATGACGTGACCAAGAAAACTAACTTCCGACATCCAAAACTCACACTTACTCAACTTGGCAAAAAGTTGCTTCTCTTGTAATATCGATAAAAGGATTCTTAAATGTCCTTCGTGCTCTTGTGAAGTACGAGAATAAACAAGAATGTCATCAATGAAGATCACAACAAATTGGTCCAAGTAATCTTGAAATATCCAATTCATATAATCAATAAAAACTGCCGGAGCATTCGTCACACCGAAAGGCATTACTAAAAATTCATAATGGCCATAACGGGTTCTAAACGCGGTCTTTGATACATCCAAACTCTTCACATGGATCTGATGATAACCCGAGCGTAAATCAATCTTCAAGAACACACAGCCTCCTTTCAATTGATCCAACAAGTCATCTATCCTTGGTAATGGGTACTTGTTCTTGATGGTGACTTTATTCAACTGTCGGTAGTCAATATATAACCGCATTCCACCATCTTTCTTCTTTACCAACAACACCGGAGCTCCCCAGGGTGAAACACTGGGTCTAACAAAATGCTTAGCCATTAATTCTTCCAATTGATCCTTCAATTCTCTCAATTCAAGTGGTGTCATCCGATACGGAGAAAAGGATATAGGAGCCGTTCCCGGTATCAGGTCAATAGAAAATTCCACTTCCCTCTCTGGAGGAAGAGAAGTGACATCCTCGGGGAAAACTTTTGAAAACTCACAGACTACAGGGATACTCAAAACTTGAAGGTCGTTACTCTCCTCCTTAGTGAGAACCAAAATAACAGATTTTTCCTTCTCAAACAAGAAATTTATCATTCCAACCGTACCTTCTAAAATGGCTGTTAATACATCCTTCGGAGTAGCTTCAGTAGATGGAATGATGATTAGCTTCTCCTCACACCCAATGAAAACCTAATTAGCAGAAAGCCAATCCATTCCCAAAACAACATCCACTTTCTTAAGCGGCAAACAAATAAGGTCAATCTAAAAAACTCTCCCATCCACAGAAAAAACACAATTCTCACACATTAAAGGTGTTTCAACTATCTCATCCATGGCAGTAGTAACCACCATGGGAGGAGATAACAGAATAGCTTGCAACCCAAGTCACTTCACACATTGCATTGAAACAAAAGAGTGTGTCGCTCCACAATCAAATAATACAAAACAAGGATTCCCATTAACGAAACACATACCAGCAATCAAAGAGTTATCTCCCTTTGCTTCCTTTTCATCCAAAGTATAAACTCGCCCGGTACTCTTTCCTTGTACCTGATTCCCATTATGAGGACAATCTTTAGCCATATGACCCACTTTAGGACACCGATGACACTCCACTCCTTCGAAGTGACATCTACCAAAATGCATCTTACCATAAGTACGACACACATGAGGTGTACTTGCCCTAGAATCCTGAATTTGTTTCCCCTTGAAGGCTTGTTGCCTAGGCCTAAACTATTGGTTGGATCTTCCACAGTCATTCGGATTCGACCTACGCGAATCTCCTTCTGCCTGAACATTCTTCAAACTGTTCTCAACCACATAACATTGCCTTAGCAATTCAGCATAACTAGTGAACTCTCTTTGAGACACACTGTGAGAAATATCAGATTTCAATCCAAAGAGGAATTGGTCAATTTTCCACTTTTCATCCGGAGCATACATGGCTTTCCTAGAGTAAGCAGCCATGACCTCAAACCTCTCAGCATAAGTAGCCACAGTCAAAGTACCTTGCCTCAAATGTTGGAAATCAAACTCCTTCTGGGTCCTCAAAGAACTAGGGAAATAATTCTCCATAAACGTAATCTTAAATTGCTCCTAGACTTTAGGCACCCCTTGGATAGTCATTAAAGCTGAAGCACTTTCCCACCACCTCATAGCAGGACCTTTCAACGAGTGAGAAGCAAACACCACTTTGTTATCTTCAATACATTGAACTATCTGGAAGATTCTCTCCATACCATCCACCCATTCATGAGCTTTCACATGATTTAATCCACCATGAAATTCAGGAGGATTCATGCAGATAAAATCCCAAAAGCTTCCACTTACAGCATCTAGAACAACCACTAGAGGATTAAGACCCCCATTCATCTTTGTACCATTTGCTGCATGAACTGCTTTTGCTGCTGCTGCATCTGTTGTAAGAACTGGGGCCACAGGACATGCTCCTCGCCGCCTTACAGATTCGTCCCTGCCGGAGTAGGTATGGGTCTACAACGATTGCTTCTGCGTCCGTCATCCATGTTCCTAAACGTCATACAGATAGGATTAAGTTGATCAGGCATAATGCTATACATATAACACTTAAGATCAATAGTGACACAACGCATTTGAAACGGAAAGAAATACTTATACTATTTCATGGCTAGGTCGAGGATACGACCTGCTCTGATACCAACTGTAACACCCATATATAACAATATACATCAATGTATATATATTATACATGAATCCAAGATTTTGGTACTGAAATACCATAAGTTCCTAGTTAACACATTGTATACATTACATGCCCAAAATACAAAATACTAAAATCTACGGCATAACATATACAAGATGTTCCAAATACACCAAGAACTAGATCAATACAATGATCTCAAAATAAAACTCCAAAGCGGAAGTCTTGCCATCCCAAAAAGCCAAGGAAAGTAAGGAAAATCAAACGACATTGACCTTAGCCTTCGCGGAACCTGTGGTACCTGTAATATAATCAACAACATGGGGTGAGATATTAAATCTCAGTGAGTTCCCTATCTTATGGATTCTCTCGGCTTTACAAGGTTCTAACAAAATCCTAACTCAAGTCCAAGGGAAGGGAAAGGACTTCGAGTTCACAATCTCACAATCTCACACTATATGGAAACATGTTAGGAGTCCTGTTAACTCGCATAATTATCACTATCGATAACCTTATCAAGGCATCCCTTCTTCTCGTCCTCTTTTACGTCTAAAAGTCGGAGCGAGTCATGGATCCTCGTAATTACTTGGCATACGAGATGGATTCAGAGCTAAGGGACACATTATGACCTTAAGTCGTCACTTCACACGGTCCGTACACTGTCACTAGTCTCTTAACCATATAGGTTACATTCATACTATAACATTGGGAATCAAACCTGCCAAGTAATAGTGCATTCGTTCCAGGGGAGCTCGTTACTCATGGACGACACATAATAGGGGAATGGTTACGATTTCGTGATTACTCATACAACCATAATTGTATTCAATAAATTAGGCCACATATGCCTTTAGGCCTCATTTTCCTTTTCCAATAACTAACATAATACACATGTTCCATAATAGTGTTTGTTCCTTTCTATACCACTCGGTATTTGGTTACACGCTTCGGCCTTTCTAGCACGAGCGTTAACATTAGATTGTTTACTAATTTCCTAGCCCATTACTAGGTTCTAATATAATTTAGTGTAATTTTTCCTCACTCTTCCTATTCTATCCTATAAGCATGCATATCTCTCACAATCATGTTCAACAACAATAAGATAGGCAAAGCATATTACAATTGCACAATAGAATTACATATGATAATTCAAACATATTTATACCACTTTTGGGTTTCCTCCGATGATTTTATCGGGAAATAAAATTGACATTTTTCACTTCCATTGTGTAGAATGTTCTCATAGTTTTCCATCGGTACCAAGAACACCTAGATCAGAAATACGGTTTGAAAGATATAATTTTTCAAAGATAATTTTTGGAAGTATAACAGTGGTAACCAGTTACTCACTAGATGATAACCGGTTACTCAAGTTTCACTGTTCACACAGAATCAAATTGAGAGTTAGAGACACTTTTGGGTAACCGTTTACTCACCATAGGGTAACTGGTTACTTCAATCATTTCCTACGCATAAAGCCAATTTTTCAAAGGGTAACCGGTTACTCACCAGAGGGTAACTGGTTACTCTGGGCACAGAGGCAAAAATATTTGTTTTCATGAACTTCCTTCCACTTCAATCTCATTCAAAACATAATCAAACACACAAACAAGTATCAACAGATGATCAAACATATATATTAATCATTCTAAGCCATTTATACCTCATTTTATCCGTTAGATTTCATTGATTTGCAAAATTACTCATTTTCTCAATATCCAACCTAACTCTAAAAACTCAAGAATTCTATAACAATTTCTCTTTTTAGAACCCACCTTAGAGTTGGATGATGATGAGGAAGATGAGATGAAAAGATGAAGAGTAGATGATGATTCCAAGCTTCTTCTTCTTCCTCTAGGTTTTTTCTTCTTTTTCCTTCTTTTCCTCTTCTTTCTCTCTAATTTCTTTCTATCTTTTCTTACTATGTTTGGCAAGGGAGGTAAAGAAATGATATAGGGAAATATCATTAATTAGTAACACTACTAAAAGTCCAAAAAGTCTCTATAGCTCCAATTAATAAAACCTCAGAGTCAGATAATAGTAATTTAAACGGCTCTGAGTTCAACAGTTACTCTACGTATCTTGGCAGATAATTTCTCAGAGTACACTAGAACTCAGTTGATCACAACTTAATATTATCCAGAGCAATTAAAAATACGGGGTATTACAAATTCTATCATTGAAAATAATTTTAACACAAAGTACATAAAACCAGCTTTCCAACGATTCGAACGGCGCCTCAAACGGACTTACACATCAAAAGGTATGATCGAAACCGTATTTGGACACAAAGCTGCCTGGCTGCAACGGGGAATCACGACGCTCGTCGTAAGCCTAAAGGCGCTCGCCATTGCCATGCAGAATGCACATTTCTGCATTTTTCAGCGTTGGAGGCCTTCCGGACCTCCGATTTCGATTTCGTAATATCCCTCAAACTCAGAATTCGAAATCCTACCTCATACCACAATTATAAGCAACCTAAAATACATATTTGTAGATCCTCCCATCATTCATACATCATAAAATCATAAATCCTTCATGTTTATGTGCCAACCCTCAAAACCCAACAATGGAGGAAAGCATATCAACAATCAAAACAGAATTATCATACTCATGGTAAACGAAATTCAACATATCACATCATCAATTCTCATCAATTAGAACACATTCTAACACCACAAACATAACTCAATCATACACATGCAACCACAATAATTCATATAAACACAAATTAACACACATTAACCGATTAATTGTACAATTTCCTCTTTTCAAACCTCTGACATACAAAAACCCCCAATCTCCCAAATCAACACAACCACCTAGGAATGATCATATAAGTTTATCTACCCTCATACAAAGATTATGCAACCCTTAGAGATTAAAGAATTCCCACCCTTACCTTAGATGAAGATTCTTCCGATGTCTCTAGGCCCTAGCTCTGCTTCTCCCTTTTCCTCAGAGCGGTTCTCCCAAAATGATCGTACCAACAATGACTTCTCATTTCTCTCCAATTCCTTTTTGTCCACTATAACCTTAGGACCCTTAATATGTTTTCCCAACTTCGTCCTCACTTATCCTCGCACAATTACCACTTAGCCCTTCCTTTTATTTTAAAATAATAATAATAATAATAATATATCATATAATCATATTATTATTACCAAAATATTGTTAACATATCACATACTTCTAAATACTCTCAGCACCCCCTTAACATCATCAATACCCCATAACACAGGTCATCAGGTATCAAAATATTCAACCAAAATTCACCTAACTCACGAATATCTATAATAACTTAATTAAATAAATACCCTAATTATTTTGGGGCGTTACAGAAACCACCGACGGACAGAAGCCAATTTACTTCACCAACAAAGCCCTCCAAGGTCCGGAACTTAGGTACCTGCAAATCGAAAAGGTCGCCCTGGCTCTCGTCACCGCGGCCAGAAGGTTGCGACATTATTTCTTGGACCACACGATCATGGTGAGGACTGAGCAACCCATACGACAACTCCTTGGTCGGCTAGACATGGCGGGGAGGATGCTCAGAAGGTCGCTCGAACTCGCTGAGTTCGACATCCAATACGAAGGCAAAAACGCCCTGAAAGCTCAAGTCGTGGCCGACTTCGTGGCGGAAATGACCCTCCAAGAGCCATCGACCAATGGATCCCAAAGTTGAACGATCTACATCGACGGGGCATCCAACTCGAAGGGAAGCGGGGCAGTCATCATCCTCGAGAACGGGGAAGGCATCCTGATCAAACTCTCCCTCACATTGTCTTTCTCGACGTAGAAAAACCAGGCTGAGTACGAGGCTTTCCTCGCCGAGTTATGCTTATCTGAAGACCTCGGGGCAAAAGAGGTCAAAATATTCACCGACTCCCAGCTCGTGGCCTCCTAGGTACGGGGAGAATACCAAGCCATGAACGACAGCCTTATCGAATACTTAGCTCTGGTGAAGGAAATGATGAAAAAGTTCTCCTCTGCAGAAGTGCATCACGTCCCGCACGAACACAATACTCGAGCGGACGTTCTGTCAAAACTCACAAGCACGAAGAAGAAAGGCAGGAACAAATCTGTCATTCAAGAGGTGATCTCCCGTCCGAGCATCGAGAATGCCTTCCCTGCGACCGACGTGAACGCCATTGGAGATAGCCATGCCTGGATGACCCCGGTGTATGAGTACCTCCACACAGGCAAGCTACCCGACGACCCTAAGGATGCCGGAGTGGTTAGGAGACTTGCCTGCTCCTATACAATTGTCAAAGACAAACTATATCGACGCAGCTTCTTTATCCCTCTTCTCAGGTTTGTCGAGAAGTCCAAGGTCCCCAGTATACTCCAAGAGATCCACAAGGGGATCAATGCGCAACACCTCGGCGGACGATCACTGGCCCGCAAAGAGTTACGAGAACGATACTACTGGCCCACCATGCAATAGGATGCCAAGGAACACGTTAAGAAGTGCGACAGATGCCAATGTCACGGGGACATACACTTGGCCCAGCCCAGTAAGCTCAAAACACTATCGTCCCCGTGACCGTTTGCGTAGTGGGGGATAGACATCCTCGGCCCCTTTGTTGTGGGTTCGTATCAAAACAAGTACCTGATCGTCGGCGTGGATTATTTCACGAAGTGGATCATGGAGGAAGCCCTGGCTAAAATCACAGCTCACAACATACTACGTTTCTAAAAGAGGAACATACTCGCCCGGTTCAGCGTGCCCCAAGAAATTGTCACTGACAACGGGACACAATTCACCGACAAGAACTTTCAAGGCTTCGTCACCAAACTAGGCACGAACCAACACTTCACGTCGGTCGAGCATCCCCAAACAAACGGGTAAGCCAAAGCGGCAAACAGAGTGATCATGAGAGGACTGAAACGACGACTAGGTGAAGCCAAGGAAAGATGGGTCGAGGAGCTGCACGGCGTCCTCTGGGCCTATAGAACAACCGCACACTCCACTACCTGGGAGACCCCCTTCCGCTTGACTTACGAAATGGAGGCGGTGATCCCCATGGAAATAAGTGAACACTCGAGAAGAACAAAGTCTACCCTCGATGAGGAGACAAATGATGAGGCCCTCAGGGAGGAGCTCGACTTCGTCGAAGAGATAAGGTCGGGCGCGTCCCTCCGCGAAGCCTCACTCAAGAAGAAGATAATTTTATGTTAAAACAACAAAGTTATTAAACATGATTTTCAGAAAGATTCGCAGGAAGGAAAACTTTCCGCGAACTGGGAGGGCCCTTACCGCGTCCGCGCGAAAACGGGGACAAGAGCCTACTACCTCGAAAATCTACACGGAGAGGAACTTGCTCGACCATGGAATGATGAGAAGCTTAAACATTACTACAGTTAAACACTGCCTGTGACACAGCTACATCGCGATCACGGGGATGCACTAAGGTACAAGCGCGAATCCCCTCCACGAAATAAGAAGACAAGGGCCCGCGTTGTGTGTGCGCGAGGACCCTTAATTCGACGAGGATACCACGACCGAGCTCCATCATCGCAGTACCAGTTAGGCAGAACACCCAACTCGCAATGGGAAGTTCATGCCACGAAGCTAAGACCTCGATCGAGCTTTTAGCCTCGTTAAAGGTCAGAACACAGCTCCAGCCACTCGACCAGTTCCCTACACTCTCGAGGAACAACAAAGTCGAGCAAAACTCCCAAATTACTTAGACAAAAACAAGATATATCATCAAGCATACAAACATCACACACACAGATAAACAAAAGACAAAGTATTAAGTCGGGCAGAAGCCTATTGTGCAACTAGTACATACAAAATGTCGCAAGCCCCTGGCACACAGGCCGGGCAAAAATCATTACAAGATCACGGTACACAGGCCAAACTAAACAAATTTAAAAGAAGACTGGCACGCAGGCCAAACAAAATAAGCAAAGGAAAGGCTACACAATTGTGTTGTCCCCAAGCTACTCGTCTCCCATAGTCTCGTCGTCATCGTCCTCCTCAGATGCCAGTGGGATAATCTAACCTTCGACCACATCATGGTAAGAGCTAGTCCCTTCAGTGATGAGGTCGGGGTTCACAATCCGGAGCTGCTTCACAGTGTTAGCAAAACCCACCTCGGCAGCCTGAAGGACATCCTGCTCGGTCTGTCGGAGCTTCGCGATCAATTCGAACAGAGAGGTAAATAGCTTGTCATCCCCACTTTCCTCCTCGGCAGATCGGACGGCCTGCTCCAGCTCCACGATCTTCGCCAGGAGATTCTGCCCCTGAAGCTTCACCTGGGCTTCATTATGCTTTTTACACGCCACGAGCTCCTCGACCACCTTTTTCATCCCGGCCTTGACTGCCTTGAAGCTGTCCTGCAGCTTGGTCAGCTCTGCTGACAGACAAGTCTCGTCGTTCAGGACTAAGGCCGAAGCATAAACCCGCATCACCACGGCCACGTCTTCCACCAAGGCTTTTCTCCGCGAGACCCGGTCAGCCCCTAAAATAGCATGGGCTTCAGATGCGCTGATGGTCAATGAGTTAGCCCTAGAGAAGAAATTTGTCCGCAGATGACAAGGCAGAAGCACGAACTTCTCGCTTGGTTGACCTGCACTTGCTCGGTGGTCCACTGTCTTTTCGGGGACCCCTGCGAGTTGGGAGATTGGCTGCATTGTGGAGAATTGGAGGAGTCCATGGGGCTCGGGATGGGGCCCTGCATCTGATGTTTGACCTGCTCGACTCGCCCTTTCCCACATTTCTTCCCCCCTCGGGTAGCTGCAAACCTCTTAATACGCTCTTCTGCGCTCGACATCTTGCCTGCAAAGAAAAATTGAAACAAGTCAGTGAACTGAAGGCAAAAACGTACAAAAAGTCCAACCAAGGGGTTGTTCACCACCTAACAGCCTGAGGGCATCATCGTCATTAAACGTCTCGAGGAGGGCCTTGTATTAATCAACCGAGGCTCCTCTAAGATCTCCCTGTCGTCACCATGGATAAACTTTCCGTCCGGAGTCACGACTTGCGCAGGCTTAAAACCGGTGACGAACTTGACTATCTCCTCGTGGGCCAAATGACCTACTTCAGACAACGCGCCCGAGCTAAATATGTAGATGTCCGTGCCCTGCTTGAAGTGCGCCTTTGTCCAATGCAACGGGAACTTCACCTCGAGGACCTCCACCTACTGCCCGTCTATTTCTTTATGCACTCGATGATACACTGTTTATGCGGCCTTGAACGAGACTGGCTTCACAACATACCACCAGGACTTGAAGTGACAAACAGAGTCCATATAAGTCCGGAATAACCTGCTCAATTGTTTTAAGGAGACCCAACCATGCCTCCCCTTGATCGTCTGCCTCTGTAGGTCAAATATACGAAACAACAGAGGTATGGTCGCACCGATATGGAGATGCCGGCAGACAAGCTCGAAGGCGCAAATGAAAGCAAGAGTGTTAGGGTGCAGTTGAGAAGGCGCCAGGCGCAGCCAGGTAAACACCTCTTGCTGGAAGTCACTGAAGGGCATGCGCTAGTCCTCCTCGTCGAACGTGAACTCGTATAGGGGAAATCTAATTCCTTTGGATGTCGAGTAGATACGGTGGTGCAGTAGAGGCATGTACACCAACCAGTTCTTCGAAGAGCCCTCGAGTCGATCCTCGACAGTGGCAAAGATATTTTCGGAGGCACCTGTGATGAAATGAGACGCGATGCCCAGAGGCTCCTTGCTAGCCCATTCCTCTGGTGTCCATTCCTTGACACTAGTGATCGGCGCCATCGGGGAGTCGGGCTCGTCATCAGTCTCTATAAATCATGCGGCTATGGTCACCATTTTACTTGAAAAGAAGAAGGAACTGGTGAATTTGATACTTCAGATCAAATTCACCCTTCTACCGCTGATTAAGTGAAAGGGAGAATAAAGGATACGGGGGACTGCTCAGCGGAACGACCCCCGACCACGGTGATCGGAGTCATACGCAGGTGTGTTCGGTGCCTTTATCCCATTCACCCAGCATCGTTGGGACATTCATCGGACGTCCCCGAGACCGTTATCAGGTCCCCGAAGCCTCCGTCCCATGTCCCCGGGGGATTCATCCTACACTCGGGACCTTCATCAGGTCCCCGAGATACTCATCCCAACTCCCCATTGTATTTATCAAAAACCTAAGGAAGCTCCACCGTTTTTGCCGAAAACTCTGTGGCCTCCCCGGTAACTTCATCAGTTTGCCGGAGAAACTGTCGTATGGAATGTAAAGTAGGAGAGATAGAGAACCAGAAACTTACTTGAGATAGTGGTTGAGTGCTTCCGGTGTGGCGGTGTACGACGAAAGAATAGTGATAAAAGTTGGAGAGGGGGAGAGAAAACTCAAAGCAAAAAAAAATTGAAACGTGCAAATGGCACGAACTCAACCCCTATTTATAGGGCTCTCACGGGACTCGAGGAGTCCCTAGGCACTTGAGTGCCCTAGGCCTAGCCGCCCTAGGCGTTGATGACGAGCGACATGTGGCACTCAGATTCTCCTGCGTGTCCTTCATTTCTCTCGTGTGCCTGCGTGAAGTATGCAACCATCTCTTTTCGCCTCCCCGTATCATCGACCATCATTACTTCACACTCCTCGGGACTCCTGCTCATCGAGCACCTCCTGCTCCTGATCACCCGCATTGTCCACCACCTCGGCTCTACGGGCATGCTGCCCCATTTAACGGATATCCTCCCCAGGGGGGCAGACCCTTAAGTCATTACTCCGACACTTCAGAGAAACGACTTGAGGGGCTTCTGTTCTGGACTGGTCCGACGCCTGCCCATCCGTCGGGAAAGCCCAACCCAATACTGCAATGCGGCCCAACAAGGCCCAATTCTATTTGTCGTCGAGCACACCTAGACCTCTTCATCTTCGAGCATGCAATGATCAGTTACTGTCGAGCAGGGGTTACATACACCGAGTAGAGGTCACGCCTCTCCTCCTCCATGATCTCCACGTGCTCCTCCCCGTGGAGACACGTCATCAAATAACGTCCACCTCCGAAAGAGCTGGTCAACCCACTCTCCGAAGATCACGGGACCGTTACTCCATGGCGAAGACCACGTGCTGGTATTCACTACGCCACGTAAGCCCTTGCAGTTGTTTCCATTGGGACTTGTGACCCAGCCCAGTGCAAATGACCGTTGGCCCTGCGCTGGGGGAAGCCTATAAATATCCTCTCACTTGAGAAGGTCAGCTGATATTACATTCTAACTCACTTTCACTTTCTGTAATTGCCTACTCCCTTTTCCAGACTTTGGCATCGGAGTACCTTGCAGGTACACCCCCCCCCCCGGTCGTCTCATCACCATCGGAGTTGTGGAGCTCACGACGTTTGCTAGCCACTAATCTCCTTTATGATTAGGTACGATCAAATGAATATATCACTATTCATGTTAGTACAATATTTTATACTACCAAAATTCAAGGTAACTTTAACCCTATTTTTTTACCTGCTGCTTGAAGAGTTAGAAAAATGAGTTGCAAATATAACCTCTCAAATTTTTGTGTTTTCTTTAAAAGTAGGGATTTGGGATTAAACACTCCAAAATTGTAAAGGTTTAAATTAGAAAAATTAAAATTTGACATCAATAAAATATCAATTTATTTTTTAATTGGAAATAATGAAAATATTTTTGTGTTAGTAAAATAATCAATTGCTTGGATGCAATCACTTCGAAAATTCCTTCAAATCCAATTTTGTATCTTTAAACATTGACAACATATGCCTTTTTATGACGTTGATGGATGGGTCATTGTAGGGTAGGCTAACTAAACCCAAAATCGAGTGTTTGGATCTACGTTTTTTTATCGTGTAATGTACTTTTACCTTGAATCTGGAACTTTGCCACATTTTAATGGGTGAATGAATGAGCGTTATGAACTTATGCTTCAATTCAACATTTTAATCGAATTTTTGACTGTATTGTTACAATCCACAAGTATAAATTTTCTGAATTAAAATATTTACATTAAATCAAAGACTCAATATTAATGGTACACTATGTATCTTGTGATGGGTTATGACATTATTTGAACAAAATTGATGGTTCTATTTTTCTTTTATGTGAGTATATTTGAAATGTTTTACATTTGTTCTTTTCCAGCTACAATTGCTTCAATATCTGCTAATCTGAATAAGGTTCAGGTCCTTAATGGGATAAATTTTAAGGATTGGAATGAGAACATGGAAATTGTTCTTGGCTACATGGATCTTGACCTTGCATTAAGGATGGAGCAACCACCTTCTCCCAAGGAATCTAACTCAAAACAGAAGAAAAATCTTGAGAAGTGGGATTGCCCCAATCGCATGAGTTATGGTTTGGTGCGTTCTGAAGTCAATTTAGCTTTAGTGCCTGGAACCACTTAGTGGTTAGACTTTGGTACAACTACTAACATTAGTATTTCAGTGAAGGGTTACTTGAACTACCGAAAGCCAAATGATATTGAAAGATACATCTATGTGGGTGATGGAAAGTCGGTGGAGGTGGGAGCTATAGGGTATTTTAGATTATTGATGTGTACCGAATTTTATTTGGAATTAATAGACACTTTGTGGTTCTTTCATTTAGACGGAATTTGATTTCAGTTTCTTATTTAGACAAATCAGTTTATTTCTGTTCATTTTGAAACAATATGTTCAAGTTGTCTTTCAATTCAGATAATGTTTTAACTGGTTCACTTATGAGTAATGATAATGTATATTTGATTGACACAATAGCTACCTATAGAGAATCCTTGAATGTAGAATAACGTGGTACTAAGCGTAAGATTGATGATAACAATTCAGGAGCAAAACAAAGAAATTTGGTGTATATAGAGTTGAGTGACTAGTGTCAGATAAATTTTTTTATTTCATTGACATCACAAACTTTGATGTGTGTGTTGAATATGTTAAAGGTAAACAGACCAAAACAAATAAATTTGGTGCATATAGAGCTACAAATGTCTTACAATTGATACATACTGTCATTTGTGGAGCATTTCTGAATCCTTCTTGGAATGGTCAACAATATTTTATATCATTCATAAACAATTATTCAAGATATGCGTACATATTTCTTATACATGAAAAGTCTCAGTCATTGGATGTGTTCAAATCATTTAAGGCTGAAGTTGAGAATCAACTTAACAAAATAATTAAGAAAGTCAAATCTGACTGTGGCGTTGAATATTACGGTAGATATGACGTTTCAAGTGAAGAACGTCCAAGGCCCTTTTCCAAATACCCGGAGGAATGTGGAATCGTCCCACAGTACACCATGCTAGAATCTCCTAGCACGAATGGTATAGGTGAAAGACGAAAACAGACTCTTAAGAATATGGTAAAGAGTACGATTTGTAATTCTACCTTGCTAGGGTCACTCTAGGGAGAGACACTAAAAACTTCAACTTATATTCTAAATAGAGTACCAACAAAAGCAGCTGCCAAAACACCTTATGAACTTTGGAATGGGCCAAAGTCTAGTCTCAAACATTTTCATGTGTGGGGATGTCGAATTGAGGCAAGGCCTTATAGGCCAAATGAAAAGAAATTGGACTCCCAAAACAATGAGCAACTACTTTATTGGATATTTTGAAAGATATAAGGGCTACTAATGTTATGATCCCAAATTAAATTCAATTTTTAAGACGAGAACAACCACATTCTTTGAGGATATTGAGTTTGGGGGGGAAAATAAGGTTAAAGACTTTGTCTTAGAGGAAGAATTAGTAGCAATTCCAGAACTGATTCGTATAGTTGCTTTTGATCAAGCAAGAACGTAACCTACACAAGACATTGTTGAAACTCCTCCAAATTAAGATGATTTAGTAATTCATGAAGAACAAACTTAAGATCCTTAAGAACAAGTGTTACAAGAACCAATACCTTTGCATAGATCCATTAGAGAAAGGAGAAATGCTATTTCGGATGATTACATAGTCTTTCTCCGACAACATGAGGAAAATAATGGTATGATGGAAGATGATCCAAACAACTTCCGTCAAGCCATGCAAGATTCCAACTCGGAAAAATTAACTGAAGAAATGAAGGAAGAGTATAAGTCCATGCAAAGCAATAAAGTTTGGGAACTTGTCCCATTACCATAAGGTGTGAAACCCATTGATTACAAATGGAGTTTTAATACCAAGCGGGATTTTAACTGTAATGTGGAGAGGTATAAAGCTCATCTTGTGGCTAAGGGTTAGACTCGAAAGGAAGGGATTCACATTAAATAAAATTTCTCTCTAGTTTCATTGAAATAATCTTTTAGGAAAATCATGGCTCTTGTTGCACATTATGATTTAGAACTCTATCAAATGGATGTTAAGACGGCTTTACTCAATGGCAACGTTGATGAAATAATCTGTATGATGCAACCAGCAAACTTTGTGTCAGGAGACTCAAAGAATATGGTTTGCAAATTGATAAAATACATTTATGGACTAAAGAAGAAGTTTCGTCAGTTGTATCACAAGTTTCATGAAGTAATTCTCTCATTTGGTTTTGAGGTGAATGTTGTTGAATATTGTGTGTATCACAAATTCAGTGGGTGCAAATACATTTCCTGGTCTTGTATGTAGATGACATACTGCTTGCCACATATTATATAGGAATGATGCACGATACTAAGAAATTTCTATCAAGAAATTTTGAAATGAAAGATCTTGGTGATGCCTCCTTTGTATTAGGAACTCAGATACATCGAGACCGATCTCGTGGTATTCTACGATTATCACAAATGATCTATATTGAAAAGGTAGTTAAAAGGTTTGGCATCCAGGAATGTAAATTAGGATATACTCCAACACGACCGCACTTCTCAAACCATTATTCAGCTATCATTGTTACTCAAAAGGATAACTTGTAGAGAGTAGATAAAATTTTCCGATTTTAAAGTTCTTGATTGTTAGAAGATTCATATGATGTTATGACTAGAATATTTATACAGTAAACAATATTATTCAACAAAATAATAAAAATACTGTCTAGGTTGAAAGCGATAGTCCACCAAGGCCTCTCTTAGTTAGAAAGGAAGCTTTGGACTTCACCATTTGATCATTTAGCATGTCTAAGTCTTTCACTGTCAAGTCTCTCTATGACACGATGCTGCATTTTTTCTGTTAGAGATGTTATGACAATGGACATGAAGGAATGTTTAAGGTTGGTTTGGCAAGCAGTGGTCCCGACGAAGTTGAAGGTTTTTGTGTGGAGATTGTTACTTGATAGGCTGCCTAAAATTTTGCATCAAGAAGAACTTTTGCAGCTTCAAATATCAAGAGCAAAATGGTTGGGGATGAGGTTAAAAATATAAATTATTATCTGGCATACCTTAATTTTATCCAAGCATTTTAAATTTCCATGCAACCCACTTTATTTTGTTTCGTCTAAACAAAATTTCAATTTTACAAACAGAGACCGGTTGAATTGATTTCTTAACCGTGCGTAAAATCAATGAACACTTTCTTCAGGTTTTGACCTACAACTAACTGTTTTATTGATCTACATTACCTGTAGTTTAATCCGGTATGCTCATTTTATTTGTTTGCTTCTTCGCGCGTGCACATTTTAATAAGTTTGAGCCTTTACATCCCAATTTTTTTAACTACAACACTTAATCTACGACTATCTGTCCTACTGAACTTTATTTTGTGTAGATTATTTTAATGCGTTCATTATATTTTTTCGCACATTTTTTAGTTTGATTTTTATTCATTTTAATTCCTTTTATTTTTTAATTAAAATAGACTTAAATAGTGTTTTCGTCCCTGTAAGTTAACGTGTTTTTGGTTTTTGTCCCTGTAAATTTTTTTTTGGCTTTAGTCCCTATATTTCATATTCGCGTTCGTTTTAGTCATTAAAACTAAAATCCGCAGGAAAATCTGTAGGAAAATCCGCAGGAAACCTTTGGGTTTTCATGCGGATTTAGGTTTTAATGACTAAAACGAACGCGAATGTGTAATATAGGGACTAAAAAAAAAAAAAAATTACAGGGACGAAAACAAAAAACTCGCTAACTTACAGGGACAAAAATACTATTTAAGCCATTAAAATATCAAGAAAAAACAAATAGAGACAAATAAAAAAACAATTTAATATTTATTTTCTTTATTAAAAATGTTGGGATTTTTATTTTAATCAATTTGAGACTCATGTTGATCACCTTGAAAATATGTAGGGGCTTTTTTGGCATTATATTAATTTTGAAACTCTAATATACATATTATATATTATATACAGTTACTTATGTGATGACCAATGCACAAACACTAGCGACACCCCCCTCTCTCTCTCTCTCTCTCTCTCTCTATATATATATATATATATATATATATATATATATATATATATATATATATATTATTTTTTATTTCAAAATTAGAATGTGGAAAAGAGTCACAAAAGATCATTTTGCCCAGAATGCAGGATGCTCTCCTCTCTTCTCAGTAGCGGACAAACCCACATACATACTCCCTTTCACACCATTCACGCAAAAATTTGCTCACCATAATACTTCACCATACCTCTCACATTCTCTTCCCCCCACACAGAGTAACTAGCAACCAAACACAACCTTACCTTCACGTTTTTTCATCCACTTCTACACTTCATACAAATGAACTACACACCACAAACTTCAACACTCAAAACCTTCCCCAAGATCCCTCCACACTTCAGCGCGACTGCTCCACCTACCTTCTTTCTTATCCCTCACACAACACCTTAGTTCATCTAAGTGAAACCTTCATTTTCACACTTAAACCATCTTCTTCATAGATCCCACCATCTAACACAACCACCCATTTGTGTTTTCCAGTGAGACCATTTCGGTGGCCACCAAAAACCTGCGTCCCTTTCAACTTGGAAATTGTCCACTATATGTGCGTCAAAACACACCACACATTAATTCTCTTCACCATACTTCCTCTATACATAAACTTCACTCTAAAACCACCTCCTTCTCAAAATCTGACACCACCTTACTCGCCTTCAGCGCCACCACTCCCTCCTCCCTCGTTTCCACAATAAAAAAACCATATGAACCTTCACTGCTAACCATATATAACTTCCAAACTCAGGCAACCCCCAAACAATACCTAAACACGTTAACACAATAAACCTCATTCCTCCAATCATTTTGAAGCCACCACGAAACGACAACAACCACTGCTCTAGCAACACCTCTGATCTTATCCGGCGTACGTGCACAACTCAACGGCACCACTATTTTCTCACTTCCGGTTTCGTCACCACCGCGCCAACAACAACTTTTCAGCATCTAGTAATGCTTCTGCTCGAAATTACTATTGCATTTTAATCTTTATTTTTTTCTTTTTATTTCGCATTTTGTACATGTTCCTGTTGCGAATATACTTTTGAATGTTGTGTATATTGTGTTGTGATATCGAATCATGTATATCAGCTTCGATTATAATATGTGTGTCATACCCTGATTTTTATCCATAATATCCCACCTCATTTGCATCTTTACAATTCATCAAGATCACAAAATTGGTTGTCTCCTAGACCTCATACCTTTGGGTTTTCCTTTTGTATAGATCACCAAGCTCCTCTTTGCGTATCTCTCTTTTTGTACTTATATTGTTTGTATGTTACTGACCTCTAACCAAAATACAAAAAATATGTCTTGTCCCTTTTGTTTCTTTTGCAAGGTAGGGTTTGGAATCAAGAGCATCATGTGAATGTATCCTCAGCTAGAGTTTGAGTTCCTCAAGTCAAAGTGTGGTCAATCATTGATCTTCAAAGGCTATCCATCAAAGCATGAACTCTCATCTCAAATTATAAGGTTTCAAGCATCATTTAATTCCATTTTGGATCAAAGAAATTTTAAGTTGTATGGCTTGGTTCTCAAGGAATTTTCAAAGGTTCAAGTGTTTATTTTCATGCTTTTATCCACAAATTTTCTCAAGTCATTGCAAGCTTCATCAAAGAACAATCAAGGGCACATCATTTTGAGCTTATATCATCATCAATGTGCCTTGAAATGCAAGAAAAGTACAAAGGTTGCATGGAAGTTTGACCAAAAAGTAAACATTTTAAGCCAAATATCAAGACTTCACAATATCTTAATACTTCAACATTTTTGAATGCTTCTTTGGGCAAATGACTCATCTTGACATCCTCTCCAGCTTCTTTTCACAGGTCAAGAGCCAATTGTGCTTGAAAGATCATCAAATGTTTGAAGACATTATAGGTCATCTTGTGGACTTAGAAACTTTTGGCCTAAGTTCAGGCTTGGCATACCTAACTTCCAAAGGTCATAACTCCTTCATTATCCAACTTTTATGAGCGCTTCTTTTTGGCAAATATCCCTCTTTATGTCCTGTACAACTTTTCTTTAGAGGTCAAATATGAATAATATTCAGAGAACCAAGTGTGTTTTATTCATTCACCAGCACTTGTGTCCTTGTTGATACCTTGTGATTGGCCTCCTAGAATGTGGATCATATGAGAATTTATTGTGTGTGTGAGATTCTTCAATATACTATTCATCATCTTCATCCCTTGTCTAGAACCATTGTTGTGGATCTCCAACTCTAAAGATTGAGTGTGAGAGGTAGACTAAAGGTATATTATGGAATCTAATATTTTTCTTTGAAGTTATGTTTTTATGTATCAGGTGGAAGAATCGTTTCTTGTACATGGATTCTAGTTCTGTGTTGTTCACAAAGAGAGAACAATTTCTATATACTCCATTGAAGACATTGGTGAAACCATGTAAAGGTTGTCATAGAACAAAGTTTGGAGTTATCCAATTATATAAGGCTATTGGCAATCTCTCAAATAAGTATTCGTCTGATCCGAGGATAAAATGATGTAGAATTGAAGCTTGGAGCTGGTTATTATGGATACAAATATTATTGGATCAATATTATTGGGGATTTTGAATATATAATTCGATTATTTTTATCAACAAAAGGAATTGTCATTTGATCTTTGTGTGTAGGCTAATGCAGTATGGCTATTAGTGTTCAAATTGATGATAATTTATTTTATCAAAATACTTGTACATTATCTCTTAATAGCGAGGGAACACAATTATTTTCCCAATTGTTTTAAATCATTTAATACTTGAATAGGTGCCTATGAGAATGATAGCACGAAACCGATATATATCTCCGTCAACTCTCTTTCGCTTTTCTCTCTTTAATTTTCTATATTCGTAAATTCACTACAACGAATAATGCTTTTTATAACGAAGCTTTCACCACGAACAATATAAAATCGAGGGTGTATGTAACGCGAGCGCCTTGTTTTATTTAAAAAAAACAATCTATTGTCTCAGTTTTATGAAAAACTGACATAAATATATGCTCAGTGTTTGAGATTCGATTCCCAGCTCCTGAAGTTTTATGTTTTATATGGAACCAAAAAGACGCCTTTAATTTCTATAGCTTTTATGTCGGATATGCTACCTCGATTTTCATTAAAACCGAGATACATACTCTCTAATTTTTTTATTCTTTTTGGAACCAAAAAGGCGCCTTTATTTTTTTTAGATTTTACATCCGATATGTTACCTCAGTTTTTAATATAACCGCGATAAATACTCTTTATATTTTTTATTCACTCAGTGTCTACCTCGTTCACTTCTCGAGCCCTAGCGAAAGAACACTTCTTCTCCAACCATCGAAAGAACACTTATTCTCCAAGGAGCCTAGCGAAGGTATGTTATTATTGTTGTTGTTGCTTTGGTCCATTACTGTTGTTCTATTGTTATTCTCCATTATTATTATTATCATTTTTGTTGTTGTTGTTGACAAGCTTTATTTTTGCTGGTTGTGTACTATTTTTATTTTTTTTTCATTTTTTCATTAATCAAGAGAAAAGAGTATAAGATTCTTGGATTACATAATTTTTTCCACACCAGAACAATATCCTCTAGCATTACATGAATCTTCCCAATATACGACTCACTCCTCACTACCCTCATCTGAGTCATAGTAAATAATCTTCTTCGGCACCTTTATCTTCTTCTTCTTCAGCATCTTCTTCTTCTTCTTGGCCTTCCTTGCCCTCAATGCATCCCTGACAGTAATCGACCGAGATGACTGGGCCTCCTCAATTGACTACTGATGATGTTGTACTGTGGTGATGGTTTTGTTCTCAACAGTTGCTTCTGTTTAGATAATGCTTTTAGCCTTCTCAAATGGAGAACACGAGTTTTTAGGAAGTTAAGAAGAGTAGGTTGAAGATGAGGAAGTTCAGTATATGAAAGTGTGCATTTATAGAAGAGGTTTAGTGACTCAAGAGCTGCTCATGGAAGATGAAACCTTTGGTGAGTTAATGCTTTTAATGATTACTTCTGATGGTTGATATTCTTGAATCACATGTCACCATCTTGAGAAATTAAGAAAATTTTCAATCATTATAGTCGTTTCTCTCTTTTAGGGAGAGCAAAGGCTATTCTTGTTTTTTTATAAGAATTCAGTTTTTGCCACATATTTTTCATTTGCAAAGTGAATAGTGCATCAGATCTTTGCAAATAGTTGTCACTTATGCCTAATTTTAATGTAATTACTTGGAGTGCATACGACATTTGTAAATGTAATTTTTCATTTCTAAAAAAGTTTTTTATGTCACCGATCCTTCTAACACAAGATGGTCAATTGTTCTTCAAGGTAAACATCTTCCCGATAGTATTGCTGAAAATCAAGATTTTAACTATGAGATGCCTTGTTTAGAAACACATGCACGTCAAGCATCTGAAGAAAATGAGTCAGATGATATGGATGATATTCGTCGTGATCATGAAATGGGGATATGGGAAAACTAGTAAGTAAACGTTTTGTATTCCTTTGAAATTTATATTTAATCATTTTACTCCTTTTTAATCATTGTACTATATATTTAAAGTTGTTGTTGATTGACCTAATTAGTTTCGAATGTTATTCAAACAATAGGTGCTTAAGGACCAGGGCAAATCCAATTGGACAACCTACAAAACATTCCATTTTGGTTATTGCTTTTGTTTCATAATCCTTTGTTTTAGTTTTGATGTAAAATTATAAAGTGTGTACCATTTTGGGTTTGCATTTGGTTTAATCAAAGAATATTTGTGGTACAACGTTTCAGATTGAGAAATTGAAAAAATGTACAATGTTTCTGTTTCTGTAATCTACAAAATATGGTTCTATATTCAGTAATATGGTTCTCTAAATGGTTATGTAATACAGGTGTAAACGAATGTACAAAAAAAATCATCCTCTCAGTGTTTACATAAAATCGAGGTAATAACATTGAGATATTACCTCGGTTCTACAAAACACCGAGTGTTAATATTGGCACGCCATCCAGTTCTAAAAATAATCAAAATGCTAATGCTAGGGATCGAACCCACGACCTTTTAATTTGTAACCTCGGTTTTAAAAACACCGAGGTGAAAAATTATTATTTTTCATGTTGCCCTTCGTTACCTTGCCTGTGTAGCCGAGGTTAAATGCATTTTATGGTCTACGTTAGATGTGTTATTAGTAGTAGTGATTGTTGCATTATAACATCTTTCTATATCATCTAGGTTAGATCAAGCTTATAGTCATTTATTATGTAAGCATAGTTATGTGTTCCATAAAGCCTATTGAATAATCTTTAAGTTAGTTTTGATTAAAAAAAGCATGTTTAGCTTGGAATATTAAATTGCTTGATGTAAGTAGTTTGAGTTATCCTATTTTAGTTATGTCCTTGAAAGGATTTGGAACAAAGTTTTAATTGAAATCTACCCCTTCAATTTTAGTGTACACTTAAGCTACTAGACGAGCCTTGTTTCTTGTCTTGGTACCATTTTCATCTAACTTTTTTTTAAGATCCACTTGGTTCCAATAATGATGGCAGAGTTAGGTATGGGTACCAACTCTCAAATTTTGTTTCTTTCAAACTGACAAATTTTTTCTTGCACATAATTTATCCATTATTCATTCTTTAAGGCTCCTTTAACATTCTTAGGAACAATTTTTAAGATAAAACACATGTTGTCAATTAATTATTTGGATCTGGTGATGACTCACATTGAGATTCCCTATCACATTTTCTATGTGATGACACTTTTGAATTCTTGTGGACGGTCCTTTGTTCTTTGGAATATCAACCTCGACATCTTCTGAGTCTTCATCTTCAGGGGTGGGATGATATTAGTTATACCCGTTATTAGGGACATCTAGTGTGACATTCTTCTCATGACTAGTAACTTCCTCTTCTAAATCTTCTTCTATGACCTCATCATGTTATGAGTCATCTACAGCCACGCTGATAAACTCTATGATGAACTTCATGTTATTATAGTAAACTCAGTATGCCATATTGTTTGTAGAGTATTACATGAAAATTCCTTCATTACTTTTAGGATCCATCTTCCGTCTTTATAGGAACATCCTCTAAAGCTCATATAGGATACTTGATAGATCGGTTAACTAATTCAACAGAGATTGTGGGACGACGACGAATTGTCTAGAGGGGGTGAATAGACACCCAAGCCAAAATGACCAAATAAAATTTGGGGTTTAAAGTTGTTAGACAAAGAGAGCGCGCGGAAGGTTTTGGTATGGATCGATAAAAGTCGTCTATATGAACCTAGTTATTGGAACTCGGAAATGCAAAGGCAAATATGGAATGACAAACACAATAATCGAATTTAACCTTTAATTGAGTATCACGTTATTACTCGTTTAAACTAATGAATTAGTAATGCTATTTCCAATGATAATAAGCAAAAATATTAAACTATGCAATTTATCTAACACTTGGTGTGCGAACGAATTTTCAGAATTTCCTTGGTGTTGTTATTGATATGAAAACCTCTTATAATAAAAAGTGATTATAAGCTTGTCAACAATCAAGTTTAAAAAAAAAATATCACAGGAAAATTCTTATGAGTCGATCGATTAATAAATGTTATTCGACAAATTGCAAAATGAAAAATAAAACAAGTAAAGAGATAATAGAGTGATCGACACGAGGATTTGTTTACGCAGTTCCCCACTTTCGTCCTCGCGTATGGGTATATCTGCGCCTAATATCCAATGTGGGATTAGGATACTTTCTTACTATGCTAAAACACTACTGGTTATGATGTTGATTCAACCGTTTTTCTTCTTTTGATGTTGAGTAAGACCAAGACAACAATGGATGCCAATTGACTTGTCGATATTTCTACTCCTTCGCGTTCTTTATCTCCAAATCTTTCGCGCACGATCAATTACACCGATTGTTCCAAAAAACTTCAATTCGATTCGCCGTTCTCCGTTACTTCCATTGTGTTCTTTTTCTCCAAAGGGTCATTTGCATACTTTCTCTCCAAAGGCTTTCACAACGTCGCAATCCTCTCTTGAACTTCGTGCACGAAACCCCCAAATCTTCACACAATCATGGAGGACAAACCCGCAGTTTTTCCGGATGAAGACCCCTACAAATCTCAACCCTATATTCTCGGCTTCACAAGAACCTAATCAGACAATATCAGGCCTTCGCCTAGGTGGCACCCTAACAAAAGTTTATTATGTGTGAATGCAAGCTAATTTTATGGTATCACCAAGTTGGAATGAAGCATGAATGATGTATTTATAGTTTTTTGGAAGATTGATAGAAAAAAGGAAACTTTCGGAATAAAAGAAAAAAATTGACCAACGTAAACAGTATGTGTCGGCCTGAAGGTTGGATGTGCCGACACATACTGTAAAAAATAACAGCATGTGGCGACCTAAAAGGACATATGTGCTGACCCAAAAGAAACAGTACTTACAACCTTATTTAGGACAGTAGATGTGTCGGCCTGAAACACATATGTGCTAGCACATAATGTTGAAACTTACAGTATGTGCCGACCTGAAGAAGGTGTGTGTCGATCGAAACAAAACAAAAGATACAAGCTTAAAAAACGAGTTACATGTGCCGCCCTGAGTTGTGTATCTGCCGGCACATGCATTGCATTTTTGTGCTGAAACTAATTTTCCTGATTTGAGTTGATGATTCCTAAGACCACTAATGCAAGGGTGCCACACAAACTTAGAGATATCGTCTGACGTACATAAATGCTGAGTCTTCTTATAGTTTTGACATCATGCAAAATATCTAACAGAGAAGTTGCACTCACATACTCCCCCTTTTTTATGATGGCAAAAATTGCGACAAGGCATTCCATGTTGATATCAAAGGCTCCCCGTGACTTTGTGTTTTCCTTCTTCATCTCGCATATGCTCCCCCCCCCCCCCCTTTGACAACATCAAGAAGAAGAAAAGCAAATCATGAGAAGTATAATATTCCAATACAAACTTTAATATATCACTCACAGGCGTTTTTGCACAGAAGAGAAACAATCACATATCCCCACATATATGTAATGATGCCAAATTGATAAATAACCAGCAACAAAGAGAAAACTATTTAAGTTGCTTCACTACTACGGAAAACCCATTTAACAACGGTTGGGAAAGATATATAGTCACGCAGGCGTAAACGTTGTTGTGTAGAGTGTGGTTGTATATATGATACTTACAATCATGACCAAGTAACCATTGTAATATACTAGAAAGCGCACACCCTTTCATAACGGGTTTTCCAAACCACCGTTGTTATAAACATAGCGTGCGAGATATTATAACGATTATGCTATATAACCATTGTTACATTTTCTGCAGAATTAACACATATTATCGTACTTTTATAATTAATCCCATTTTTTAACTTGTATTATTGTTCACCATATCACAACAGAAAATACAACTCACATTTGTGATAAAGTTATCATAATAATATTAGTTGTACACAATTAGTCAACATACAAACCTAATCGACTATTACCCATTTCATCATTGTTGTTACAACAAATGCAATGAACACTACAAATAAAAAAATCCAGGTAATCTTCAACTGTTTCTTTAGGATTTTCACCTTCAACTTCAATCGTCCTCCTTGGCTTTGAAGGTGTTAACCATCTCCTTCTCCTCATTCAAGTTCTTTACCAGTGAAGAAATTATTTGTTTTGCCCTAGGATCCATCTCCTCATCCAACCAAGAAAAGTGAGAGCATTTTTTTGTATCCTTGAATTTTGTACATCCCAAAACCATAGAAACGGTGGCCTGGGTTCGAATCAGTCCATGCAGTTGCATACGTACCTTGAACGACTTGAGGACCTGCTTACATGGACATAACCGGAGTGCTGAGACATTTTAATGGGAGGATTTGACGGAAAATTGAAGAAACTGGATGAGAAGAAGACAAATAGTGATTGTGGGGAAAAAAGACGAAAAACAAATCAAAAGGATTTGATGGAAATTATTGAAGGTATTAGAAAGACACAAGAAAGGGGGGGTTTGAATTGTGTTTTAACTTTTAATAACTTTTCGCCTCTTATCATTAACATGATAAGAGAATATCAGAGTGACGTTGAGAGACTTTGACTTGCTAAGCATCATTCAGATTGTGCGATGCATGAAGCATAAGCAACAAGGAGAATCTGAATTAGCGATGCTTGAATCAGACTTGCAGTGCGGAAGCTTATCAGAGTTGGGTTGCAAGGTTCTGCCTTACTATGCAAGGTTCTGATAATTGATACAGAAACATAAATAATAAAATAAGCATAAACAACATTAAAGAACACATGATATATCCTGGTTCACTTGAGCCATTCTCAAGCTAATCCAGTCCACCCTTCCAAGCTGATTTCGCCTTGAACACAAGGACTTAATCCACTATAATCAAAACAGATTACAGATGCACGGGCAACAGCGGGTGACTAATATCTTGCACAGCCGCAGCTGTGACTAACCCACGTACCCTTCAGGGATCCAAGTTAATGGATATAACGAACATTGACCCAATAGGTTCCAATCTCGCAAGATCTATTATCAGGATTTCACAGCTAAACATTCAGGGATCCGATTCAACAGATATAACATTTACTAAATATTCTTTTAGGATTTTCAATGAGTTCCATCAGTGATCCCACAAGAGTATGACCCACAATTGGTCCTCTTTGAGATATGACTCTCGTTGACCATATTTCAGGATTTCCACAATGACACCCAGCCATTGTCTTCTCAAGTGTCCGATCACACTGATCACTTGAGGAATCCTAATTCACATAGAATTAGTTGTTCTGGAGATTACATTGATGCTTCTTAACAAGCAGATAACTCCTAATTTTAAGTACAAATGAACACTCAGTGTTCTAGCAAGATATGAGCAACATCTCCTTGATATATTTATATTCTACTAAGATGTATGTTGATTTGACAGTTTGATGACATCTTGTAGATCTTCTTCATCTTATTTGTTGAGCAAGATTCGAGCAACAACTCCTTGCTTCAGATCTTCAATATAGCCCAGATGATAAAGTTGGTTGATGACTTGACTGATTTGCAATGTTGTCTTGTTCATCAACAGCTTCTGTTCCAATTAATTGTTGCTGAGTTGAATGATGAGCTTTGAGCTTCAACAACAATGGTCGTGTATTAATGGTGATAACTTTAAATGTTTAGTATAACACCGATAACTGATCGTTGTGGCTATCATCACATCGACACCTTCAGAAGCGCATACTCATTTCCTTTAAATAGCCAAGTAAATTATAGTCGTTGAAGAGCTGTTGGCTGTTTGAAAAGCGTCGTTATGCAATGATGAAAGTTGTACTGCCATATCTTCTTTTTACTGTAGAAGAAGTGATGGGATAGATCTTTTTAGTACTGTGTACAGTCATTGCTAACGGTAACATTTATCTTCAAATCTTCAGAGGCTTCTGATGGTAATTTAATTAAAGCATGAGTAGAGACTTTATAACTGGGTCTTCAGAAACTTCAAGTCTTCACTCTTCAGAACTTGTCCATTAGGAATCTGTCTTCAGAGCTTCAACACTTGTCTTGAAACCCGTTATCTTCACTGCTTTAAGTCTTCAGAATCTTCGGAACCTTGTTCACTCAGAACGCTGTCTTCAGAGTCTTCATCACTTGACTTTTAGAACCATAATCTTTAGAACACTCCAATCTTCAGATTCTTTATGCACTTGGTCTTCAGAGCCTTCAGCCTTCGGAACTTTAAGTCATGAGAATCTTCAGCACTTCGGTTCTCCACAAGATTATCTCTTCAGAAGCTTCGCTATCTTCAGAATCATACCCACTTTCAGAGTAGCATCCACAAGAGCATTGCAACAACAATATAGGCATCCTTGGATCTATCTGATTCTGATCAGATACAGAAGCATACTTGCTTCTTGCGACTTGTGTTACACATAGTAACTAGCATGTGATCATTTATGCACATCTTGCTGGTGTTTGCTGGATCTGATATCTTCTATGATTATGATCTGCACACAACACACATTAGAACATAAAATAGTTCTTTCACAAATACTCATTATTATCATCAAAACATATAGATGACTTGCAGAGACAACTCTCGCTCTTACAATCTCCCCCTCTTTGATGATGACAAAACCATGTATTTTGATTGAACATTTTATACAAGGTAATAACCAAACATAACATATTCAGAGTCCAGAACAACAGCTCCCCCTGAATGTGTTAACCCTAAAATTTTATTTGTGATCGTCTAGAATTTTATCTGATCCAACGACTCACAGAATAACAATTTGAGTTGTCAGAACATAGAATAGAGAAGGCCTAATTCCCTATCTATTTTAAGGAGACAAAAGTCTTCAGCATCTGGACCTGTTCATCAGAACTTCTGTCTTCAGATCTTTAGAACTTAGTTACTTTGGTCGTCGTATCAGAGCTCATAATCTTCAGAGTCTTCTGAAGCAATTTCTACTTTTCAGCAGAATCATTATAGCACAGAGATAGAACAATTCTCTTCTAATAACTTAGCCACACTATTTATCATAATTGAACTTGTCTTTTGACGTAATAAACTCCCCCTGAGTTTCAGACTTGATGATCTTCAGATTCTTGATTTCGTCATACTGGTTCTGATCATCTTTTAAGATCTTAACTTTTCAGAGTTTGACAAGACAACAGGTCTTCATCACAAAACCATGTTTCTATCAGAACTCGTTGGAAGATCACAGCTTAATCCTAGATCAGATTGAAAAATATTTTTGTGATCAATCGAAGCTTGAATCTGAATCTGATACCAACATACTTTTGATTCTTAGTCTGCTGAGTTTGATACCAATTCTAGATTTAGTCTGATGCCAAATCATTTTCTTCTGAGTTAAAATCTTGGTTTATCAGAACTTCTTCTTCTTGGACCTTTTATCTAGATTTTCAGACAGTCTTCGACTTCTGATTTGCTCAGTTCTTCTGAAAAGCATCTTGAATTGTAGACTTTGTCTTGACTGCTTTCAGGAAGTTTTCTTCTTTTGATTCTTATGTTCTAAATATCATATTTTTAGACAGCTTACAGCTTCTAAACAAAGTGAAACAAGAATCATGATAACTTTGACTTTCAGAAAGTTCTCAACTTCTGAACAGTACTGGGTCAATCTGATTTTGAACACATGTTCACGAAGTGTACAACTTCGATAACATGAAAAACAGTTCATAAGAACTTTAAACAGAACTCTTTCAATTTAACCTGTTCTAATAATGCCTAGTGAACTTGTTCAGAGTTCCTCGGTTAAACATCAAATAGACGTTAGTGGAAAAACGCATTCTATAATAGAGTTAATGTTTAGCATTCATATATCAAAATCATATTCTATTTCTCCCCCTTTTTGACATCATCAAAAAGTAAGAGTATGTTAAGCATTTCAGATTGTGATGATAATGAATCTTAATGAGAAATCAGAAAGAAACACATACTTCATTTTAAATACAAGATATGAACAACCCCGGAAAAAAAATTTACAAACTGATAAATTAGCCTAATTCTAACAAACAATCATCTTATTTTATGAGAAATATCTGCTGTCGAAGGTTTCACAAAATTTTCTATCAAGAGCAGTGTCTGGACCGCCTCTAACTCTGTAAATCATTTGTGCGATTCCTGCTCTAAAGAGGACTTTAGATAAGACTCTTCCATAAGGAATAAATGAATTGTTCATAGTTCTTGACAGAAGGATTGACTCTTTAAGATGGTCAAAGATTACTTGGGACAAATCTATAGAGGTTGGCTTAAGAAGACACATGATGAGAAGCTTATCATCATGATACATAAATTTTTTGTTAATATTGCGAGGGCGAAGATTCGCCAGAATGAACTTAAACCATCCTTTTGCAGTAGGCAGAAGTTTTTATGGATTTGTTGGTTCAAAAGCAGATCCTTTGTCAAACATGTGATGCACTTCAGCATTGGAAGTGCAACAGATGGAGTCGTGATTGGTTGTGATACCCCCGTTGGGATAGTCAATGGTTTCAGCAATGTTTGTTGAGTTAAAGGAAATTGGAAGACCATAGATGTTTGAAGAGATAGACAGACCATCAGTATTGATTGAAGCATTCATCCAAAAGGATTTTAAGATGTTAGTATATATTGAACCTCTTAACATAGATAGGCATCCATTCCAATTTTGAAAATGAATCCCAAGAAGAAAATATTGGCTAGCATCTACTGGGTTTGGTCATTTTTCATTGATGACCTCTAAGAAGGTTCTTGGAGTCATTCTTGATGTTTTTAGGATTCTAAGAAGGTTTTGAACAAAAGATAGTGATGACTTATAGGAATGAGATATGACTTTAAATAGGCAACAAGAGAGACTTAAAGTGAATGGGTTAATAACTGAGAATGACTTAAAAAGACCGATTCATTATTACCTAGATACGAGAGTAGGTATGAATAGTGTAAAAGATAAGGGCAAACACAAAGTATAACATTCTTTTAATCTAGGGAAAATCAAAGGATCACGCATACGATTTCTTTATCTACTTTTTTATTGAAGTCAAAACTTACAATAAATGCATACTTGTGAGTGGTACTTGATTACTTGTGTGAAGTCAAAATAGAGAACGTATTGCTTATGAGAGAGTGCACATATATAGGGTTGAGCATATGTGTTCCTATTCTTATTTAGTTTGTTCATAACTACGCAATGGTTAGTAGTTGACGTACATTCGTATTAATCAACCTTGATGACACGTTTCTTTCCATGGTCAGGTCAAGTAAGAATACTTATTAGAATTTGATAATGATTTTCAAGCAATTCTTATTAAGAATAAAATCCTAAAGTAAAACCATTCATGATCTTAGATTCAAAGGATATTTCATTCATTGTCTTGAAGAGAATACAAAGTGCAGGAGACAAAGCAACAAAACAGAGAGTAAAATAACCATAACCCTATTCTATGATCCTTCAGGGATTCCCAGAGAATTCCACATAATTTCTAGGTGAACATTATACCTTTGCCTCAATGTTTTCTAACCTAGTGATCACATCTTGAATCTCAAGGACACGAGATATGACCCTTCCATACGGAATACTAAAGAAAGACTTATCTTTAGATTAGAGGATTTGTTCTTGCAAGTAATTGAACATGGTTTGAGGGAGGTTTATTATTCTTCTATAGACCAGAAGGAAAATAAATAGACGATCTGAGTGAGACAGCAATCCTGCTGCTATTTCTCTAGGTCGTAGGTTTGTTCCCATGATCCTGTACCAGATTTTAGCTGAGGGAGTGAGTGTGGAGGCACAATTGGAGGGACCATTCCCACAATGGATTTTGTGAACGAGATCAGTGAAGATATTTCTTTCTTTGTGATCTTCAATGGTATCACCAATTTCATCACACTTGATGGCTTGTGCAATGACAGGGGGATTAATCAATACAGGGATTATGGAGATGACTGACTGAATGATGTGTTGATTATACACGTTTGAAAAGACACCAGCATTTGCCCAAAATTCTTTGACTAGCTCGGTGTAAATAAGGCCTGGAAGCATGTTGAGATAACCCTCCTATTTTTGACATCGTAACTCAGACGAAGTTCTTATCATACCGTGTTCTTTTAGAGAACTCGGGTTCACAGTAAGTTCATTTAGGAATTTTAACTCTGAGAAATTACCCTTAGCAACTTTTGCATGTGAGTTAGACATTTAGGAGGTGAGAGGATACAAGAGAGAGATACTAACTGAGATGGGCTGGAATGATGGATAGAGAAGTGAACATGGTGCCTTAAATATGTGACGAATAGAGTGAGTTCATAAGTGCTTGTGACTCTAACCGACAGGTTCATCATATCCTAGACTTTAGATAAGATATGAATAGGGTACAAGACGGATACAAGCACTAAGTCTGACAGTCTCTCAATCTTAAAAAACTAAGATCACGCATAAAATTTTCTAATTAATTCTTGACAGAAAAAAATTTTGCAATAAATGCGTATGTAAGAGTGGCATTTAAAAACATTAACTAGGAGTGAAAACAGAGAGACACATTGCCTAATTTCAAGAAGATTTGTCTTACATATCTAATAAGTGCACATCCATAGAGGCAAGCATAAAGATTTTTACTATTTCCAACAAGAAAGTGAATCCTAGTTTGTCAGTTCATGATCACGCCTAGTTAGTAGATGCGAAGATTTTAAGGCAAACCAAGGTTACCCGCATTGGAGATCTTATTACTTTGGTGACACGTATAGATTTTCAGAATCCGAAAAACTAGAGGATTTCCATCTGTTCAGGGATACATCTAACCCAAGGCACCTTCTAATGACTGTAACTAAACACAAATGTTTTTAAGTAACAATCCCATTTCATCACACTACGTAGAATTTGAGGAAATTTTTCTTAACTTGATATCACAAATATTCCACTAAGATAAAGGATGTATTGTACTATAGGGTGACCTAGATCAAGTACTTAACAGGTGTTAGGACTTACCAATGAGAGAGAGAAAGGCATGGATCAGTTATGAGAATATTGACAGAGTTGCATATTTCATACCAAAGATGTGTAGATCATTTTTGGGAGAACTTATGTTCTAGGAATATATCATGGTTATTCAAGATTCGTAATTATGGCTGATGTTACATTGAGTGCACACATTGTCTAGAGATTTGATCAAAAGATTTTCTTGGAAAGAGATAATATTTCAGATCATTAATATTTTTACTTACCCGACAGTTTTTAGTTTGGACTTATTTAATCAGTCGTTGATAAGGAGAGTCATACCTTAGAGAATCTGAAATCTTCACTGTGATACTTTATCTAAGTGCTTTTCATTCTGACTCTGAGCTTCGGCTTCCTTCAGAGTGATCTGACGTTGTAATCTGACGTTGAAGAATATCGAAGTCTTCTGAACTCGGATCTCTGGTCTGAGAACTAGACTCAATCTTCTCTTCAGATGATCTTTTCCCTTTTTCCGTTTAGAACCATTCATATGACTTCTGAGAGCAATATCAGATAACATCCTGACCGATTACAGTTGGTTCAACTGAGATAGAATCTCAAGTTAACTGAACTTAATCGTTAATGTTATGTCCACCAAGACTCAGAATTTGTTCTTAATCAGATTCCTGATGAATCACTAGATTTCCTCTTTCTGAATGTTCTTCAGTTTTCTGCAAGGCTTCCCAAGAAGACAGTATTCAATTCATTGTTGAATCTTTTAACTGCAGACTTCATTCTGAAAAATCATAGAACAACAATCTTTCTTCTTTACATGAAGAAATTCTTAATGGGCTCTAAATGAGAAAGTCAATGGTGGACTAATCCGTTTCTTGAAAACATCTCAAAAACTCATAAAGAATTAATCTTCAGCAAACAAGATTTCTTGTTTTCTGATGATCTAATCTTGACAAATACATTGTTTATCCAAACATATTTCTAAGATAGGTATTCAACAACTACTATTTCTTATCTGATGAATCTATCTTATTAGCTGATTCTTCAATCTTCTTCAAGGCTTTAGTGAGGAAGATCTTGTTGTTGACAACTTCAAAACTTCAAGAATCAGTGACTCACTCCGGTAATCCGTTTGATTACAATTTAGTACACAATCATCTTCTGAACTGATACTGAAATTGTAAGTGGATTGAAATCTCACCCAGAGTATTTCTACACACCATATCTGGATCTTTTTCTGACACGATTAAGTGTTTGATATGCATCAATGTAACACCCCACAATTTTCCCTCTCTTTTCCTAACCTTAACTGGCTTTGGCTATGAATTTTCATTTGTTCATAACAATTAATCTGCATTGCACTGAGCTCTGGAGACATGGGATCACGGTATCCTTGCGGTTAAGGACGTCCCTTATTCTAAAGCAGCAAGCATTAGAGTGCCCCATCATTTATTTTGCTCGGTAAGTTGGTACCAGATCATTCTTTTTCTTGCAGGGTATTTTGAGAGTTCACAGCATATATCAGGCATTTTTAATATTTTCATTCATCTAACTATATTTCCACTCTGCATCATCTACATAGCATAAAATAGTTTTTTTTATCTCGCATAGTGCCTAAAATGTCACCCGGAATAATTTCTCGGATGTACAGACAGATCGATCAAACTAAATCTCAACGGTACGTAAAATTGGTGGACGGAAAATTTTAAAATCAAACTTGCAGACATCAATTATATTGATCTACGTTTCGCGTAGTTTAACCTGACGTGTTTGTTTTAATTTTTTGACCATTTTTCGTCTCATTTTGATCAGTTTGAGCATTTTAACGGATCAAAATTTATTTTAAAACCTAACTAAACGCTGTATTTTTCCAAGTCGTATATTTCGCGTTGATCATTTTGGTGTACTCGGTTTATTTTTTCGAGTACGTGGGTGTCCGATTTTTATTTATTTGAAGTCCATTTATTTTTACATTTTTTGTCTAAATATTTATAGTAAATAAATAGGATAATTAGTATTTTAATTTTAATTTGTTTTAATTGTTTATTTTATTTAGTTTTAATTAATTATTTAATTTGGACTTTAAAATGGGCATTAGAAATTAACCCTAATTTGATCCCTATATATTGTTGCTATTGTTGATTGAAGGGGGCAGAGACCAAAAAATACTAAATGTACCAGTTGTCGGCGGTTCGTACTAATCCTGTTAATTTTGCCTTCATTACATTTTGCCAAGTGTTCGGTTACTGTAGTTACTTTTTCTACTTCATATTTTGATTTTTTAGAAGATGTAGGAAAGTTGTCTTCGTCACTTTTGGTTTAATTTGATTTTGGGTTGTTTAATTAGTGTTCTGGACTGGGCCAGGGCATGCTCATCAGTCGAGCAAGCCCAACCCACAAGGCCAGGGACGACCCAATAAGGGTCCCTAACAAGATCACTGCCGAGCACAGGCTCACCTCCACAGGTCGGGCATACGCCTGACCTCGGATGTGTACGGCACCCTCGGTTGGGCCGTCGGGTTCAGGTCCTAAGCTCCTGGGCTCGCCTCACCTCGACGCCCATGTGCTCCTCCCCGGGAGGAGCCATCTTCGCCCACCAGTACCGCGATTACGGGTGATGCGTTGTATTCGCAAGTGCACGAATCGCGTCAGAGTAATATAAAAAGTTATCGTATCCACAGAGACCAAATGTCGATCTAACGATTTCCGTTTGTTACAGTGCTTATCTAAGGCAGTTCAATTCAGGGTTTACTAATGCAGAGGAAAATAAATAAAAGTAAATGACGAGGTAATAAAATTCAGACAAAACAATAGGCTTGAATGTAATTCTCATAACCGATAATATTTCTATATTCATCAACAGAACTACTTACGGGCAATATCTTCTATTTTAAGAAAAGAATTCAATTTAACAGGAACTGTCGCTTTCGCGTAGTCAGAACCAAGTTTACCCTCTAAACTAACCCCTTTATTGTCACTTATAAAAAGGCGCGCATTGCGTTAGAGTCATGGAAAACTTACTTTTAAGAAATGTAAATTCTAAACCAAACAGAAAAGTATTTTGACCTGAAATCTCTAAACTAAAGAGGGTCAAAATGAACCAGATTCTAATCCCACTAACGCGTCCGAAAATAGTTTTAAAATCTCTTTTCTAAAGTGTCAAAAATCCCTACTCAACTGAGCAAAGCGCTTTCGCTGTATTTGATCAGTTGAGAACTAAACAAGTTCACAAATGGTTGGACGGCTTTCGATCTTACACAACATTGCTTTTAAGTACAGAAAACTTGTGTTAAAGATTAAAACAGGCCTTAAGTATTTCTATTAACATATAGACGTATTACGGTGATTATGGTCTTTACATTCTTACCTATCTAAAACTTAACCAGCCATGGTAGTTATAACAGTCATATTAATTCTTATCATGTATGGAATTAAGTCTTTTTAAAAGTAAAGTTTTGAAAAGTAAGGCAAGACAATAAATAAACAAAATAAAGCAAGTGCAAGAAATAAATGAAAGTAAATGCGATTAAAATAAAACCTGCTCCAAAGCGGAGTCTTTAAATCTGGTACAATGTACGGAAAAGAAAATGCTGGCAGGATTACTTCTACCAAAGTGCTCCAACTTGATTATAGACACTCCAAGACTTGATTACAAACTCGATCACACACAGTGCAATAACTCCTCGATGTGAGAAGATTACCGCTTTACAAGAGTGAAATTTATGCCTAGGATGAAGTAAACTAAGATTGGATGATCCTAAAATTCGAGTTCTGAGAGTATTTATAGGAAAAGTTGGCATGGTGCAAAGACAAAAGTGACCTTGGCTTGAAAAATGGGCGTGAACTAATTTTGCCTTGTCGCGCCCGCGACAGGCCTACCGCGCCCGCGACACGAAGAAAACGGCAAAGGTGAGTGTTGATCGTGGGAACATGGCAGTTGAGTTATGGAGATCATGGGACACATCGTCGCCTATCCTGGGGCGCCCGCGACAAGAGAAGCGACAAGAGTAAATTGCTGCCAAACTTGAATTCTTGCTCCTTTTGCATCCTTTTTCGTCTGGGACTTCGATTTTATTGAAAACCTAAAAACAAAGGAAAACATAACAATAACAAAGCATAAAAAATAAAAAAAACTAATATGCATGTGAAATCAGAGTTGAAAATACAGTATAATTTAGTGTCATCAAATTCTCCCACACTTAGACCTTTGCTTGTCCTCAAGCAAAACATTTAAAGCTCATATAAGAAAAATCAGTGTCGATCGATGATTTTTGGGCGAAAAAGGTTTGAAAGTCCGAGTCTGGATGCAGTGGTCGGTACTAACTGAGTGAACCAAGGGCATCGTGATGACACTAATCCGCAAATACGGACATAAACTTCGCTCTTATACTAATCAACCCATTATATCCCACAATACTTAGGCCTTCCTTTTCCATCTTTTTTGAGTCCTTTTCATTCAAGCGCAATCACATTAAGCCCATTTTCCGCACATGCTTCATGGTAGAGTGACCTGTTAGTGATTTTGATCTTTTCATACCAGATTTCTGGCACAAGGAACTGTGTAAAATCCTTTTATTCCTCTCAAGTGCGGTTGTGGGGGATCGGATCGTAATCCGCCCTACCGAGTTCAGTGCCAGATACCTCTGAACCAACTTAAATGAGCAAGCTAAACATCTTATTACATTTTTTTTTTTTTGAAATGCACTCAGATCAGTCACTTATATTCGTCGGTCTCCTACTTAGAACATGTTTAGGCCGTAGCTGATTGCTGAAATAAACTACTAAGGATGATTTTGAAATGAAATTAGGGCCATGGTACATGGGGTTTCAGGTGTGATTCTTATATTTACGAAGTTCATGGTGTAAGGACGATACTGATGTTTCGAAGGTTCTCCCAAGTCGCCGCATCCTAACCCGAACCTGTCTTAAAGTCCAGAAATTTTTCAGAACAACACTTTTTTCTAGAAAAATTATTATTATTTTTTTTTTGGGGTTAAAATATGTGGGAAAAAATGAAGGTGAACCAAAAAATATACTTATACTAATGACTCTTCAAACACATGCATTTTCTAAAACAGAAACAAAAGTAAATAACTGGAGGGAAATAAAGATAAACTACTAAAATGATGGAAATAAAAACGATAAAATCTCCTCCCACACTTAAATCAAACATTGTCCCCAATGTTTCGAAGTAAGCTAAGGAGAAAGGAACCTGGCAAAACTAGTGAGGACCGCTGGTGCCCTCGCCGTCCTGTGCTGAACGCTCGGAACGTCGGGATCCGCTACGGTGATGGTCTCGCTGGTCCATCCTAGCCTGCAATTCTGTCTGAGCAGCTTTCACCTCACGAAGGTTACCTAAGATGGAACCCTGAGTGGCCTCCATAAGCTGAAAGTGCTGATGGTTATATTGCTGTTGACGGGACTACTCATTGGTGATCGCAAGCAGAGTACGGGAGATGGTCTCGTAATATTGGTCTGCTCGCCGCTGCGACTCTTGCATAAAGCTCATTTGGTCCACCATCTATTGCTGAATGGAAGAGAGCAGGTCTTCATGCCGTGCTTCTATAGCCATATGGTCTCGCAACATCTCCTCCGTAATATAAAATCCGGGAGCAGCTCCTGCAAAAGTGTTAGAAGAAGATGGTGCGGTGTGTGATTGTGTAGGGCGAGGGGGGGACACACGCTCTCTATGGTCATACTCATCATCTGTGTCGGGCCCCTCATTGTCATGGACATTAGGAGGAATTGGACCTAGAAAAGGTGGGGCAGTAAGGTCATAGATCCAGTTCCTCTCGAATCGTACATCTGTACGTCTACTGCACGGCATAACAATTGATTCGACGGCTACCCCGTGAATCATCAACTCATAACCACCAGCCCTCCTCGATCGGCACAATTTCATGTCTTTCAGAAATTTTAAATTAATTGTGCGAGGGGGCAATGGTTCTAAAGTAGCTATCTCATCATTCATATTTAGTGCCCGAGCAATAGACGTAATCAATCCGCCAAAAACTATCGATCCACCCTTATTTACCATTAAGCACATGTGGGCGATCATAAATGGAACCGGATTGATTCTTACATTTGTGAGGCATCCTCGCAAGAACAAAAGTTCTTTGCTATTAACTTTGTTTTGATTCTCCCGGCCAAAAATAGAGCATGCCAAAAGATATCTGAAAATTCTTATGGTCGGGTTATGAATGGTCGAGGCGAGTATTCCCTTAAAGGAATCAACAATAGTATCTGACAACCTGCGCCAGAAGGCGAATATCTCGACTGACCATTCAGCATCTGAAGGAGCCTCACAAACAGCACCCTCCCCATGAGGGAATCCCAATAGACCTGCTAGTTCATCGGTACTGAACTGATACTCAATAGCAAACAGTCTAAAATGCACGGTACCGACTGTGCTAGCAGTGTCGGGATGAACGGTATAAACTAATGAACTCAAAAACTCAACCGTCATCCTCTCATAGGTGGGTTCTTTTGTGGTGAAAACAGTGCCTAAACCTATAAAGTCTAACATATGGAAAACGCTATGATGAACCCCTAAAGCGTGCAAGCAAGTATCGTCGACATACCTCGTCGAGAGAATTTCTTGATCCTGAAGCTTTTGATGTTGCCGCCTCTGCCTATTCCAGGATTGTCCTTCCCGAAGAATGACTCCATTAAACTCCATTGATGAAGATGGTGAAGAGGGTGGAAGAAAAGTGGTATGATAAAGGTTGGATTTTTTTGGGTTTTTGTTGATGGAAATTGAAATGGAAAGTTAAGAGATGATTGGTGAATGCTAGAGATATGAATTTCAATGGGGTTTTATAGGGATTTTTCGGAGGGAAAAATGGGTTTGAAAAGGTTGGAGCTTCAAAAATGGTGGGAATGGAGGTTCTGTCCCGATTTTACAAGGACGCTGCCGCGGGCGCGACAGGTGTGTCGCAGGCGCGACGACTGTAAATCCGCTGATGGGCCTCAATTTGTCTTTTTGAATGGGCTTTTTGTCCTTCATTTGGCCTTCGGGGGTCTTTTTAGCATTCCATATGTCCTAAAAATGTAGTTTTGCACAAAATTTTCACAAGCATATATATTTTTTATAATAAAATTTTTTTATATATTTTGTCAAAGAAAAAATAAAATAAAAGAAAATATTAGCATATAAACATAAAAAACTCAAACCTTAATATAAATCGGAAATATATCAAATGCAAATAGTAGGAAATATGTCTGGGTGATACTGGAAGTAAATTAATGCATAAGAAATATAGTAAATAATAAGAAAATGGAAATCAAGATGTCTGGTCATCAGTCTGGTCATCTCCACGGAATCTTGCTATCTCACGACGGAGCTCCGCCATGTCTTCATACAGCACATCGTACTCAGTAGCGTGGGTCAGCTCTGACACTTCCATCCCCAGGCGTAGGTCAGCAAGAGTCTGTCGGAGATCTGCTATCTCTTGGCGCATCATCGCCATCTGGGTCTGCATATCTGGAGTACCTAATGAATGATTATTTGACCATACCGTGGTCCTGTCAGGTGGTGGAGCTGGAACACACTCTGGCTCTAGGCAGGGTCGTGGTGCGTCCACCGTCTCACCGTGTCCTTCTAAGGCATATCTCCAGTTTGCTGGGTCATGGACACGGGTCATAACAGGATCTGGCAAAGTGAAATGATGTATGGTCTTACCATCGATCAGGAGTCTGAACTGAGAGGGATTAAAGGAGTTCCTTCTCATCAGCCCCCGATCTAAACAAAAATCAATATCCATGGTGGTATGGCTGCAGTAGGGAGTCAAATGAAATAGCTTTCGGCCAAGGCCTAGAGCAGCAGCAATCTCAGTCACATTACCTCCTACATGTATAGGTCCTCTTGCCCAGGTGGCAACACCACTAAAAGAGTACAGCATAAAGTTACCACAAGCTAAACGACGCGACTGATTCGCACAAAACATGAAAAATATGTCCTCCTCAGTAACGTGGTCATCAGCATCTGCTCTCCCAAAGAATGTATGGGCAATGATCATCTGAAAGTATCGGAGAGCTGGGTTATGGATAACCTGTGAAATGTGAGTATCAGGGTCAGGGCCCCCACCTCCAGAGATGTCACTCCAAAATTTCTCCACGTCTCTATTCATGAAGTAACCCATGGGCAGCTCAGGGATAGCGCCAACTCCAGTCTCAAATCCAAGAAGATCACCGAACTCGGTATGGGTGAACGAATACTCTGTGCCAAATAACCTGAAGCTGGTGTGGCCATCTGGTCCCAAGTACGGATCATAGGAGAAAGAGCTGAGGAACTCCAGAGTGAGGTTCCTATAGGTGGGATGCAAATCATCAGCGTACTGGTCCCATTTGAGCTGGTGGGTAAAGTATCGGACACTGGGCTCTATGCCCAAAGCTTCCATGCAATCACTGTCTGGGTAGCGAGTGGGTGCCATAGGTCTGAGTGAAAGCATCGCATAACGCTCTCTCTGGGCGTCGTCTCTAAAGGTCACGTGCATGTCGTCGACTGGTGGCATCCTGAAAGAAAAGGTTAGGAAAAACAGGCCCTGAAATCAAACACACCAAACAAGTTAGACATATATGTACAAACAAGCAAACAAACGTAAATCAAAATAAACGGAAAGAAAATAAATACGAAAAGGAAAAGAACCATGGGTTGCCTCCCATGCAGTGCTTGCTTAACGTCGTTAGCTCGACGAGTTCAAGTCATGTATCTGGTGCGAGGATAGGTGGGTCTGTTAACGTGAACCTGGAGTAGTATGCTGGAATGTCACCTCCTTCATAATGCTTAAGCCTTTGTCCATTTACAACAAACGAACTGCAAGATTTGTTCTTAATTTCCAATGCCCCAGATTTTAGAACTTTGGAAACTTCGAACGGGCCCATCCATCTAGATCGAAGCTTACCTGGAAAAAGTCACAGTCTTGAATTGTATAGAAGAACAGGGTCACCTATGTTGAAGTCTTTCTTGACGATCTTCTTGTCATGCCATGCTTTGGTTCTCTCTTTATATATGATGGCATTTTCATAGGCTGATTGTCGGAGCTCTTCTAGCTTATGTATGTCTAAGATGCGTTTCTCACCAGCTGCTAGGTAATCAAAATTTAAGGTTCTGACGCCCCAATATGCTTTGTGTTCCAATTCAAAGGGTAAGTGACATGATTTTCCGTAAACTAGTAGGTAAGGGGTTGTTCCAATGGGAGTCTTATAGGCTGTCCTGTAGGCCCACAGTGCTTCTGAAAGCTTCTATGACCAATCCTTTCTGGATATCGAGACAGTTTTTTCTAAGATATGCTTGATCTCTCTATTGGATACTTCTACTTGCCCACTGGTTTGCGGGTGGTAACGTGTGGCTACTCTATGTTTAACTCCATACTTCCTCAACAGTTTGTCAAAAATCCTAGATATAAAATCTGATCCTCCATCACTTATGACTAGTCTGGGAACTCCGAATCTAGGGAATATATTCTGCTTGAACATCTTAATCACCACTCGGGTGTCGTTTGTGGGTGCAGCTATAGCTTCAATCCATTTGGACACGTAATCGACAGCGACTAAAATGTATTTGTTTCCTAAGGATGATGGAAAAGGTCCCATAAAGTCGATTCCCCAAACATCAAAAAGTTCTACTTCTTAAATGTTTCTTAATGGCATTTCATTTCTCCTCGAGATGTTTCCGGAGCGTTGACACGGGTCACACTTGGTTATATATGTATGAACATCACGCCATATAGTTGGCCAATAAAGACCAGCTTGTAAGATTTTAGCGTGAGTCTTAGATGTGCTTGCGTGTCCTCTGTAGGGTGTTGAGTGACAATGTTCTATGATATGGTGCACTTCTTCTTCTGGAACACACCGGCGAAAGATTCTGTCAGTGCCTCTCTTAAAAAGGAGTGGTTCATCCCAATAGAAATGTTTAACGTCATTGAAGAACTTCTTTTTCTGCTGATAGCTGAGGTCCGGAGGTATTATATCTGCAGCAAGATAGTTAACAAAATCTGCATACCAAGGTACATTATTTACTGCTAAGGATTTTTCAGAATCTTCTAGGGTTTCTAAACTTACATCTCCAATGGCATCTAGCTTAGCGATTAACCTGTCATAAGCAAAGTCATCATCTATGGGTACTACATCAGGTTTCAAGAACTCAAGCCTGGAAAGGTGATCGGCAACTACATTCTCGGTGCCTTTCTTATCTCTGATATCAAGGTCAAATTCTTGCAATAAAAGTATCCACCGGAGTAACCTAGGTTTAGCATCCTTTTTATTCAAAAGGTATCAGATGGCGGCATGATCAGTGTAAACAATTATTTTGGCTCCCACCAAATAGGATCTAAATTTGTCTATGGCGAAAACTACGGCTAGGAGTTCTTTTTCTGTGGTTGCATAGTTTAGCTAAGCGACATCTAGAGTTCTACTGGCGTAGTAAATCACATGTAACTTCTTATCAGATCTTTGACCTAGCACTGCTCCTACAGCGTAATCACTAGCATCACACATGATTTCAAAAGGTTTTGTCCAATCTGGTGGTTGCATAATGGGTGCTGATATTAAAGCTTGTTTTAAAAGGTTGAATGCTTCGTTGCATTTTTCATCAAAAATGAACTCGGCATCTTTCATCAGAAGACCTGTCAAAGGTTTAGTGATCTTAGAGAAATTTTTAATGAAACGCCGGTAAAATCCAGCATGTCCAAGAAAACTTCGAACTTCTCTAATTGTTTTGGGGGGTTTAAGATTCTCTATCACCTCAATCTTAGCTTTATCAACTTCAATGCCGTTTTCAGAAACGATATGTCCTAGAACTATACCTTCAGTGACCATGAAGCGACATTTCTCCCAATTTAATACCAGGTTTACTTCGACACATCTCTTCAAGATCTTTTCAAGGTTGACTAGACAGTTATTAAAATCAAATCCGCAGACTGAGAAATCGTCCATGAATACTTCCATAATTCCATCAAGATAATCAGCGAAGATTGACATCATGCAACCCTGAAAAGTTGTTGGGGCATTACAGAGTCCGAAAGGCATACGTCTATAGGCAAAAGTTCCATAAAGGTTGTTTTCTCTTGGTCATCAGGGTGTATAGGAATTTGGAAAAAACCTGAATATCCGTCGAGGTAACAGAAGTAGAAATGTCTAGCTAGACGTTCCAACATCTGATCTATAAAAGGTAATGGGAAATGGTCCTTCCTAGTGGCTTTGTTTAATTTTATGTAATCTATGCACATACGCCAACCTCCTTCTATCCGTTTTGTAACGTGCTCACCTTTTTCATTTTGAACCACGGTGATGCCTCCCTTTTTAGGTACTACATGCACAGGGCTTACCCATTTACTCTCCGAGATCTGATATATTATCCCCGCTTCCAATAACTTAAGAACTTCCTTCTTAACTACCTCACTCATTATAGGGTTAATCCTTTTTTGGTGTTCTCTCGTAGGTTTAGCATCTTCTTCAAGTGAAATCCGGTGCATGCACATGGATGGACTTATTCCTTTAAGATCTGAGATGTTGTACCCTAGTGCTGAGGGATATCTTCGCAAGACATCTAAGAGTTGGTTTGTTTCATTTTGGTTCAGAACGGCACTGACTATAACTGGTCTGTCCATTTCTTTGTCTAAAAACTCATACCTTAAATTCTTGGGTAATTCTTTTAATTCTAAGGTTGGTTTGCTGGGGTTTTGTATAGGATCTGGAGTTAAGGATAGACATTCAAAAAGGTTATCATCTATGTAGGGTTCCATAATGTCATCATCTTTCTCAATGGGCGTTGAAGGTAGTTTTATTCTTTCTATTGGATCTTCCTGGTTAAGTTCACGGACACATTCATCAATGACATCAACTGCATAACATGCATCTCCTATTACTGGTGCCGTGAGAAACTTTGCTAGGACAAACTCTATTTTTTCGTTACTTACCTCAAAAGTCAATTTTCCTTTCTTGACATCTATTATGGCTCCTGCAGTTGATAGGAAGGGTCTACCTAGGAGGATTGGGATATCTTTATCTTCTTTGATGTCCATTACGACGAAGTCGGTGGGAATGAACAACTTGCCTATTCTAATTGGGATGTCTTCTAATACGCCTACAGGGTATTTTATAGATCTGTCAGCTAATTGGAGAGACATCTTAGTAGGTTGCAAATCTCCTAGTTTTAATCGTTCACAAACTGCAAGGGGCATTAGGGTTACACTGGCTCCTAAGTCCAGAAAGGCTTTATCTATGACATGATTCCCCAAAATACAAGGTATGGAGAAATTCCTCGGATCTTTGTCTTTTTTGGCAAGTTTGTTCTCGGAAATGGAATTACACTCCACTGGTTTTGGATCGTCAAGTCTACGTTTATTGGTGAGGATGTCCTTCAGGAATTTAGTATAAGATGGTATTTGGGTGATGACTTCTGTAAAAGGAATCTCTACATGGAGTTTTTCTATAACTTTAACAAACTTCTGGAATTGGTCATTGATCTTAGTTTGTTTAAGTCTTTGTGGATAGGGAATTGGTGGTTTGTATGGCTGAGGGGGTGTTGAAGCTTCGTCCGTAACTTCTCCTTTATCTCTGTCTTTTGGTTTCTTAATTTCTACGGGTTCCTCACCTTAGGGGGTAGCATCCTTTTTGGAAATTTCGGAGTCACTCAATGTCGGGTTTTTAGGCCCTTCATAAGTGGTTCCACTTCGTAAGGTAATAGCGTTAGCTTGCCCTCGAGGGTTCTGTTGAGGTTGTCCAGGAAATTGTCCTCCAGGAGTAGTTTGGGGTGCTTGCTTTAAGGCTACCTGAGAGATCTGGGTTTCAAGCATCTTGCTGTGGGTGGCCATTTGATCCATTTTGGTTCCTAGTTGGGTAAGCAGCTCATTCACATGAATATTCTGATTTAGGAACTCTTTGTTTTGCTGGGCTTGTGCTGTCATAAAATCATTTATCACTTTCTCAATATTTGGCTTAGGTGGCACTGCTTGCATATGTTGGTTTTATCAAGGTGCTTGATTGTTGGTTGATCTCGGAGGTGTTTGGTTTTGGATAAGGTGTTTGTTTTTGTAGGAAAAATTAGGGTGATTCCTCCTTCCAGGGTTGTAAGTATTTGAGAACGGGTTTCCTTGGGCATAGTTGACTGGGTCTGGGTTAGTCTCGTTTAACAGATGGCAGTCAGCTGATTGATGACCTTTAGTACCACAAAGTTCGCAATCCGATACTACTGCTGCTGCAGCGGTTGGTTGTGCGTACATTTGATCGATCTTGAGGGCCATAGCATCCATTTTGGCTTGCATCATGTCTATAGAGCTTACCTCATGTTTACCTCCTTGGGCTTCTTTCTTTTCCACTGTTGCTCTTTCGTTTCCCCATTGATGATGGTTTTGAGCCATATCTTCAATGAGACCACAAGCGTCAGGATAGGGTTTGTTCATCAGGGCACCGCCAGCGGCAGCGTCGATGGACATCTTTGTGTTATAATGAAGTCTGTGGTAAAAGGTATGTATAATCAACCATTGCTCCAAACCATGGTGTGGACAAGCCCTTAGAAGGTCTTTATACCTCTCCCAAGCTTCAAATAGCGATTCTCCTTGGTTTTGCGTAAATCTTGTTATTTGGTTTTGGAGAACGGCTGTTTTGCTTGGGGGAAAGTATCTAGCAAGGAATGTTCTCCTAAGGTCTTCCCATGTTGTTATAGAATTGGCTGGAAGGGAATCTAACCAAGTTAGGGCTTTGTCTCTAAGGGAAAAGGGAAATAGTCTTAAACGAATCGCCTCAGGACTAGCACCATTGGTCTTAAAGGTGTTTGACAACTGGATAAAGACTTTTAGATGTTGGTTTGGGTTTTCAGATGGTAGTCCTGCGAATTGGTTTTATTGAACTAGTTGTAATAGGGACGGTTTTAGTTCAAAATTATTGGCAAGTATGGTAGGGTTAACTATACTAGAGCTCGGTTCTTCGTCAGCAGGCTGAGCGAATTCCTTAAGGGGTCTTTGGTTACGATCTTCGGCCATAGCTTGCTAAATTCGACGAAGCCAAAGTCGTGCGCGAGCGTAACGTTCTGGTTCCACTAAAGGATTTATTACACTACTAGAGCTGCGAGTTCTTCGCATCGACCAGTTCGTGCGGCCCTAGTCTAAACGGTGATAACAAACGAAATTCGAAATTCGGCGAAATTGGTCCCCGGCAACGGTGCCAAAAACTTGATGCGTTGTATTCGCAAGTGCACGAATCGCGTCAGAGTAATATAAAAAGTTATCGTATCCACAGAGACCAAATGTCCATCTAACGATTTCCGTTTGTTACAGTGCTTATCTAAGGCAGTTCAATTCAGGGTTTACTAATGCAGAGGAAAATAAATAAAAGTAAATGACGAGGTAATAAAATTCAGACAAAACAATAGGCTTGAATGTAATTCTCATAACCGATAATATTTCTATATTCATCAACAGAACTACTTACGGGCAATATCTTCTATTTTAAGAAAAGAATTCAATTTAACAGGAACTGTCGCTTTCGCGTAGTCAGAACCAAGTTTACCCTCTAAACTAACCCCTTTATTGTCACTTATAAAAAGGCGCGCATTGCGTTAGAGTCATGGAAAACTTACTTTTAAGAAATGTAAATTCTAAACTAAACAGAAAAGTATTTTGACCTGAAATCTCTAAACTAAAGAGGTTCAAAATGAACCAGATTCTAATCCCACTAACGCGTCCGAAAATAGTTTTAAAATCTCTTTTCTAAAGTGTCAAAAATCCCTACTCAACTGAGCAAAGCGCTTTCGCTGTATTTGATCAGTTGAGAACTAAACAAGTTCACAAATGGTTGGATGGCTTTCGATCTTACCCAACATTGCTTTTAAGTACAGAAAACTTGTGTTAAAGATTAAAACAGGCCTTAAGTATTTCTATTAACATATAGACGTATTACGGTGATTATGGTCTTTACATTCTTACCTATCTAAAACTTAACCAGCCATGGTAGTTATAACAGTCATATTAATTCTTATCATGTATGGAATTAAGTCTTTTAAAAAGTAAAGTTTTGAAAAGTAAGGCAAGACAATAAATAAACAAAATAAAGCAAGTGCAAGAAATAAATGAAAGTAAATGCGATTAAAATAAAACCTGCTCCAAAGCGGAGTCTTTAAATCTGGTACAATGTACGGAAAAGAAAATGCTGGCAGGATTACTTCTACCAAAGTGCTCCAACTTGATTACAGACACTCCAAGACTTGATTACAAACTCGATCACACACAGTGCAATAACTCCTCGATGTGAGAAGATTACCGCTTTACAAGAGTGAAATTTATGCCTAGGATGAAGTAAACTAAGATTGGATGATCCTAAAATTCGAGTTCTGAGAGTATTTATAGGCAAAGTTGGCATGGCGCAAAGACAAAAGTGACCTTGGCTTGAAAAATGGGCGGGAACTAATTTTGCCTTGTCGCGCCCGCGACACAAAGAAAACGGAAAAGGTGAGTGCTGATCGTGGGAACGTGGCAGTTGAGTTATGGAGATCATGGGACACGTCGTCGCCTACCCTGGGGCGCCCGCGACAAGATAAGCGACAAGAGTAAATTGCTGCCAAACTTGAATTCTTGCTCCTTTTGCATCCTTTTTCGTCTGGGACTTCGATTTTATTGAAAACCTGAAAACAAAGGAAAACATAACAATAACAAAGCATAAAAAATAAAATAAAAACTAATATGCATGTGAAATCAGAGTCGATAATACAGTATAATTTAGTGTCATCAAAGGGGACGCGCTAAGGTACGAGCGCGACACCCCTAGACAGAACACGATGATCGAAGACAGTGTTGTGTGTGCGCGAGGACTTTGATCCGACGGGGATACCTCGACCGAGCTCCGACGTCGCTGTACCAATCAGGTAGAACACCCAGCTCGCGATGGGAAGTTCACGCCACGAAGCTAAGACCTCGACCGAGCTCTTAGCCTCGTTGAAGGTCGGAACACACCTCCGACCACCCGACCAGCTCTCCACGCGGTCAGGGACTATCAAGGTCGAGCAATCCCAAACTCTTTATTGCTTAGACAGAAAAACAAAGTATAGAAGTCTAACACTTAGACAAAACAAATAAAGCATAGCAAATGCATTAACATCACACACAATTAAAACCATGCAAACAACACTAGCAGATAAACGAAGGTACATTAAAACGGGCAGAAGCCCAGTGTACAAATATTACAATCAGATGTCAAAAAACCCTGGCACGCAGGCCAGGTAGAAATATTACAATAGATAAAAATGGCTCGCATGCCAAACAGAACGGGGAGAAAATCCTACTCAGCGGCGGTCCCTTCAGGCTGCTCGGGATCATGGACGTCGTCGACTCTCATCGGTTGCACGATCTGACCATCGACCACCTCGTAGTCGGGGTCAATCCCCTTGATCGAAAGGTCGGGGTGGAGGACCCTAAGCTGCTCCACCGCGTTCTTGAAACCTATGCCCGCCACCACGAGATTGTCTTCCTCGGCTTCACGGAGCTTCGCTACCAGCGCGGCCCGCGAGGTCAACAACTTATCCTCTTCGGTTTCCTCCTCAGCGGGGCAGACAGCCTCCTCCAACTCAGCGTTCCTCGCCAAGAGACGATCCCTCTCCTCCTCGACACTAGCTAGACGTTTCTGCTCCTCCTCGGCACTTTCAGCTTTTCCTCCATTTTCTGTTGAAGCTCGATCTAGGCCTAGTTCTGGCTTTTGCAGTCAGCCAGCTCCTTACCCACCTTCTCCATTTCAGCCGAGATGGATTGAAAACTCTCCCGCAACCTGTTCAGCTCGCTTGCGGGGCACGCCTCATTGTTCAGAACCAAGGCGGCCGCGCAAACCCGCATCACGGCAGACACGCCCTCCACCAATATCCCCTGTCGAGAAGCCTTATCGACGCTTAAGATGGCCTGAGTTTCGGAACTACCCACACATAGTGAATTGTTCTCCGTAAAGAAGTTTGGCCTTGTGTGACAAGGCGGGAGCACAAATTTCACGGCAGGGGGACTCTCGTGCTCGGTAAGGTTGATGTCCACCGTGTCTGCAACCCTTTGCCTCTTCGGAGAGCTCTGGGGGCTGACGGAGTCACTACCCTGGTGAGAGCCAGAGGAACCCCCGGGTGTCAGGGCGGGAACGGACATCTGCACTCGGAGCTGGTCGACACAACTCTTGGCTCCTTTCTTCGCAGAACGGTTGGCCTTCAGCTTCTTGAAGCGCTCCTCAGCATTCGACATCTTATATGCAAAGAAAACAAAGAGGTTAGTAGTTCGAAAAGAAAGGTAAAAGGAAGGACATGTCGGGGAGACCACCCCCACCTAACAACTCGAGGGCCTCCTCATCAGAAAATGTCTCGAGAAGAGCCCTAGTATTGATCACTCGACGCCTCATCAAGACCTGCCCATCATCACCCCGAATGAAGTCCCCGTTTGGCGTCACGAGCTTTGCTTTGTTAAAACCGTTAACAAACGCTACTATCTGCTCGTAGGCTAAGCGATCCCCCTCGTCGAGACAGCTAGGCATGACAATATAGCTGTCTGTTCCCCTCGTAAAGTGTTCTTCAGTCCAGAACAACGGGAATTTAGGCACAAAGGTCTCCTTTCGCCGTCCGCCCACCTGTTTGGCGACCCGAGTGTACATAGTATTCACCGCCTAATGTGTGACCGGCCTCACGAGGTAATACCGGTACTTGAAATTTTGCACGGAGTCCATATACGTGTGAAACAGGTTGTTCACCTGTTTGAAGGACACCCAACAGTGCCTACCGTCCCCGGCCTGTCGCTTGAGGTGGAAAATGCAGAAAAACAAGGGCACAGTCGCCCCGATTTTCAGATACTTGCATACCAGCTCGAAGGCCCTAATAAATGCAAGAGAGTTGGGGTGGATCTGAGAGGGGGCCAAACGTAACCAGGTAAAAATGGCCTGCTGGAAGTCCGTAAAAGGCAGACGCCACCCCGCCGCGTCGAACATAAACTCGTAGACGGGGAACCGCATCCCGCTGTACGTCGAGCAGATCCAATGGTGTGGCAGGGGCCTAAACACGTTCCACGATTTCGGGGAACTGATGAGGCGGTGCTCGACAGTGCAAAATATTCCCTCTTCATCTAGGTCGACGAACTCAGACATCATGTTCACGGCCTCCTCGCAGGCCCAGTCGTCGGGCGAACTCTCCCCGGCGCTGGATGTCTCTGCCATTGGTGAACTAGGCCCGTCGTAGATATCCAAAGACCCCACAGCCACTTGCAACACGTCCATTTACCTGAAAATCAGAAGGAAACGGTGAATTCGATGACCCATATCAAATCCACCCCTTCCACCGCTGATCAAGTGAAAGGGCGAGGAGGGAACGTCGGGGAGCGTGACCCCGCGACCGTCCTAGGGTCCGCTGGAGCACCCCGAGATATTCGACCCACGTCCCCGTGACATTCTGCGTTTCCCCAGGGATTTCACCCTTTATCCCCGGGAGATTCAACAAAAAGAACTGAGAGACGTTCATCCCACGACCCCGGGACATTCTTCATGTCCTCGGGTATTTCATCGTCTCTCCCCGCGAGATTCAACAAATAAATTATGAAATTCCGCCGTTTTCGCCGGATATTTCGTGATTTCTATGGGAACTTCACCAGTTCACCTTAAAAATCACCCTACAAATGCAAGCAAAAGAGGGAAAAGAGAGATCTTACTTCAAAAAGTACTTTCGGTAGGTTCCGGTGCGGCTGTCTGCGGCGGCAAACGGAGGCGATAGGAGGTTAAAGGGAGAGCGATGGAAGAGAAAATTAGAACCAAGGGAGAGCGAAAAACGTGCAAATGGCACAGGCTTCCCCTATTTATGGGGCTCTCACGAGTCTTGAGGGCTCCTAGGCAATCGATTGCACTACCCTGGGGTAGCCGCCCTAGGGAATGATGAGTTGTGACGCGTGGCACACGTTTCCCCACACACGTCTTTTCATTTCCCAATGGGCGCCTTCCCATTCACCTCGCTTCAGACTTCTCACCTCCCCGCAACGTCGCTCAGATTCGGTCAGCCCATCCCGAGGGTCAATTTGTCTCTCCCCACTTGACCTACAGCTCCTCGTAAGCATTCATTCCTCGACACGTCCTCGACATGGCTAGCCCTTAAGTCATCACTCTGATGCTCAGAGCAATGACTTGGGGGGCTCCTATTCTTGACTGGGCCAGGGCATGCTCATCAGTCGAGCAGGCCCAACCCACAAGGCCAGGGACGGCCCAATAAGGGCCCCTAACAAGATCACTGCCGAGCACAGGCTCACCTCCACCTCGGATGTGTACGGCACCCTCAGTTGGGTCGTCGGGTTCAGGTCCTAAGCTCCCGGGCTCGCCTCACCTCGACGCCCATGTGCTCCTCCCTGGGAGGAGCCATCTTCGCCCGCAAATTAGTCCTCCCCGTGAGGACACGTCTCTCCCCGACAGGCAAGAGTCCTCCCCGCGAGGACACGTTCTCATGTAACCGCCCCACTCCCGATGGAATCGGTTTGCCCTAATTCATGAGATTTAGTAACGGTTACCCCAGGGCGAAGACCATGTGCTGGTCTTCACTACGCCACGTAAACCCTGGCAGTTACTTGGATTGGGCCTGACGATCCAGCCCAATGCAAGTAACCGTTGGCCCCGGGCTAGGGGCTCTCTATAAATGCCCTCTCACTTGAGAGGGTCAGGTTATGTTCACTTTCACCTTCTTCTTCTGTACTTTCTTTTTTCTCTGACAGTCACATTACTTGAGCGTCGGAGTATCTTGCAGGTACAACCCCCCCCCCCCCCCCCGCGCCGTCTTTCAACCGCACCGGAGCTGAAGTCCAGACGACGTTGTTGGCCACTAAAACTGTCTGATCCAGGTACGATCAATTAGTTTCTTTTTTTTTATTATTTGATTTTAGTTTTTTGATTCGATATTTAGGTTTTAGACATGTAGACTTTGGTTAATTAAATATTATTTAGTTGTGATCTTAGGTTTTGATTAAAGTTCTTGTTAATTATTTTGATAAAAGTTTTTGTTGATATTTGATCTTGGATAGTTTGATCTTGAATTGTTACATTTTGATTTTGACTTTTGATTAATTTTAGGCTTAAATGCACTTTTGGTCCCCATAGTATCATTTTTCTGAACTTTTGATCCCCCTTTAAAAAAACTCAGGTTTTGGGTCCCTTGTTTTTTTTTTTTTTTGGATTTTTTTGGCCCCCCCTCCAAATAAGGGTATGTGGCACTTTTCTTGCTGATGTGGATTAGCTGACTAGGATTATGTATTTTATATTCATTTACATAATTAATATTTCTATGTTTATTTTAATTAAAACAGGTATATTGAAAGTTTAATATTTAAAAACATTTTTAATAACGGAATATTAAAAGTCAATTTTATAAATACCAATGTTTATGTCAAAACGTGTTCTTCCCCAAATCCTTTCTCTGAACGCTCTTAACCCTAGATTTCATATTTTCCGCAGAACGTTTTGTTGAATCCAGAAATCCAAATCTCGTGCGTGCTCGTGCTTTTTCTTGCAATCTTCCATGGAGAATCCCAATCACAGTTCCAGTTCCGAGAAGACAAAAGGAGTGAAATTTTGTCTCAGGTACGTCCAATGTTTTAGGGTTAGTTTAATGTTAATGGTGGTCCCCTAATGCTTTAGGGTTTCTTTTGTTGTATTGTAATGTACAAGGGGGACCCCCAATGTTTTAGGGTTTGCATTCTGTGTGGTCTGTTTTAGGGTTTAATGTTAATGGGGACCCACGATACTTGTTTGTTAATTTTTAATGTGTGGTTTGTGGTCCCATTCTGACTTTCATGTTGTCTTTGATATAAAACAGGCCAACTAAGTGTCACGCAATTAGGTTTAGGATTCATCATGGAGGTGATTTAGTTGATACTCCTGTAAGACTGTATATTGGTGGGTTTGTGTCAGAAATGAACTGGAAGTTTGATGTTGATTATCTTTCCTACATGGAATTGTTGGCACTGATTAAGAAAGAGGGATATGTGGACATTAAGTTTATCTGGTATTTGAACCCTAGGAAAAGCTTTAGTCTTGGGCTTAGACCACTTCATTCTGACAAGGATGTGTTGCAAATGATAAAGGAGGTTGAGGGTTGTGAACTTGTAGATCTCTACGTTGAACATAGTGTTAGTGTACCTGACATTGTAGAAGAGACAGATGTAGAACATGAAATATTTTCTGATGATGATGTTGTTGAGGTGACAATTGAAGAGGGTGGGGATAAGACTACTGAGGGGAATGATGAAGAGTGTGGGGAGAAGGTTTCTGATGGTGAAGAGGGCGTGGAGAAGGATGAAGAGGGTGAGGAGAAGGTTTCTGATGTGAATGGTGGAGAAGAGGTGGACAATGTTGAAGAGAGTGGGGAGAAGGTATCTGATGTGAATGGTGAAGAGGAAGGTGGGGTTGGCAATCAAGTGGATGATGAAATGGATGCTGTAATGGATGATGAAGTAGAGGATGAAGTGGTTAGTGATCATGAGTTAGATTGGACAAGTGTTTTACCTAATGACAATGTTAACTCAAATGTTAAGGACTTTGACATTGGAGAGGATTCTGACCAACTGCACACCCCAAATGAAAGTGAAGATGATGAGGAATGTGAGAGTTTCCCTGCTTATAAATTTGGTGAGGGAACAAAGTTTGAGCTATGGATGAGATTTAACACTAAGGAGTTGGTGAAGGAGGCTATAAAGGAGTATGCCATGATGGAGAAAAAGAATGTCTACCTACATAAGAATGATGGAAAGAGAATGGTTGTTAAGCGTATCACTGATTGTAAATTCTATATGAGAATAGGAAGGAGGGTTGGTAAACAGTATTGGCAGGTAGTGTCCTTGTATGATGAGCATACATGTCATAGAACTACTCAAAATAGACAGGCTAAGACTGAATGGCTGGGGAAGCAGTTTAGCCATATATTAAGGCATAGTCCTGATTTAAAACCAGCTGGTTTAATGGCTATGAGTTTTGAGAAATAGGGTGTTAAACTTTCAACTGACCAGGCTTACAGGGCTAAGAGAAGAGCAATGTAAATCATTCAAGGTGCTGGTAGGGATCAGTTCAGTCATCTAAGAACCTATGCTAATGAGCTCCTTGCATCAAACCCTAATAGTAACATAAAGTTGCAATGTTGTGACTCTGCTGCTGGACCAATTTTTGAGAGAATCTACATCTGTTTAGAGGCATGTAAGGTTGGGTTTGCATGCTATTGTAGGCCATTTATTGGTCTTGATGCATGTTTTCTAAAAGGGGAGTTGGGTGGGCAGTTGATGTCAGTTGTAGGTAGGGATGGAAATAATCAAATATTTCCTATAGCTTATGCTATTGTGGAGGTAGAAACAATGGACTCTTTGGAGTGGTTTCTAAATTTGCTACTTGATGACTTGCAAGGAAAAAATCAAAGGGCATATGCTTTCATATCTGATCAATAAAAGGTAAATGATACTTAATAAATTTCCATACTTTGATTGTCTGTTGACTTAATCTAATATGATCTTTAATTGTAAACTGTAGGGTTTTGTTCCAGCTGTTCGAGGTTTGAGTGAGTATGTGGAGCAAAGGCTATGTGTCAAGCATTTGTATGGGAATTGGAAAAAAAGTATCCTGGGATGGAATTGAAGGAAGCATTGTGGAGTGCTGCAAGGGCAACCACTGTTCAGGGGTGGGAGAGGGTAATGTTGAGGATAAAAGGATTGAATGAAGCTGCTTGGGAGGACATGAAAAAGGTGCCAGCTGAATATTGGAGCAGGTCACATTCTAAAACTTATTCTAACTGTGACCTCCAGGTGAACAATATGTGTGAGGCTTTTAATAGGGCTATCCTAGAATATAGGGATAAACCAATTATCAGCCTCTTAGAAGGGATTAAGCATTACCTGACTAAGAGGATCATACAGCAAAAGGAAATTATGGTTAAGTATGCTGGTGATCTTTGCCCAAGAATTCAACTAGTACTTGAGAAGAATAAGAGATTAGCTGAAAGATGGACTCCAACTTGGCATGGTGATGATGAAATGGCAATATTTGGTGTAACTAATGGTATAGAAACATATTGTGTGAACCTTAGGGAAAGAACATGTGCTTGTAGGAAATGGCAATATCGTGCATGTGGCATAACAAAACACAACCAGAAGAATTCACTTCTGATTATTATAGGTATGGAATGCAACTTTGTATTATTGGTCTTGTTGCTACTTGTGTTATAGTTTGGATTTTTGTGTTTTATATGTGCAGGAAAAATACTTTTCAAAAGACCTACTCACATATCATATTCCCAACTAATGGACCCCAGCTCTGGCCTGTGAATGATGCACTAGTAATCAATCCCCCTGTGATGAGAAGGGCAATTGGACGCCCCAAGAAGATGAGAAACAAAACAAGTGATGAACCCAAAAATCCACATGTCTTGCCAAGGAAGCTTCAAACTATCACATGTAAGAAATGTGGATCCATGGGCCATAACATGGGGACATGCAAGGGGAAGAGAGCAGCTGACAGGGCATGCCTAAGGGAGGGAACAAAAAGCAGAAAATTCAGGATAAGGAAAAGAAAGGTGCAAAGGGAAAGAAGCAAAAGAAGGGAGCAAAGGGTGCAAAGGGAAAGAAGCAAAAGAAGGGAGCAAAGGGTGCAAAGGAGTGAAATCAGGAGATTGATTCATGCTCTCAATCTCCACAGCCTACCCAAGAATAAGAATGTCTAGATTTAGTGTCATTATGTAACTGTCATGACATATGATGTCATTTTGGATTTGGTGTTTACATTTAGTGCTATTATGTAACTGTCATGACATATGCTGTCATTTAGAATTTGGTGTTTGATGTTTGGATTTGGTGTTTGTATTTTATGTTGGAATTATGAATCCATTATGTAATAGGAATTATGAATCCATTATGTAACTGTCATGACATATGCTATCATTTTGTTATTGTTGTACTAATGTTACAAAGCTTTATAGGTCTGTTAATTATAGGTTTGTGCTAATATTTACAAAGCAATGCATGCAAAAATTATAGGTCTGTTAATTTAACCAAACATTACAGGTCATTATACTGATATTATAGGTCTGTTAATTTAACCAAACATTACAGGTCATTATACTGATATTATAGGTCTGTTAATTTAACCAAACATTAAAGATATATGTCTGTTAATTCGACCAAAGCTATGTTGCTGTACTGATATTATTGTACTGATATAGTTCTGCTAATTCAACCAAACATTATAGGTCATTGTTGTACTATATAGTTCTGTTAATTCAACCAAACATTATAGGTCATGTATTACAACCATAATAATCAACATTTTCATTATACATTTTCAGGGAAAGAAACACAAACATAATAATCAAACACAAACAAATACATTATACATTACAGGTCTGGTTCCAAGTTAACATTTTCATTATACATTACAGGTCTGAGATTACAAACTACTCAACATTTTGTTTGAGATTACAACCAAACCTAACACTTAACCATTACAAACTACTTTGTTACATTAGATACAACCCATCCAATCAACACCACTATTGTCATTCCCATAATAAATTTGTTCAACATCTTCAAATATTTGATCTCTAACTTGAGCTATTATTCTCTAACAGTAGCTTCAATAAGCTTAACCTTTTCTTGGTTCAATTTTTGATGCAGAGAAGATATAACTTCCTTGGCACGTTGAGACATTTCTTCATCAAACCAGACAAAGTGAGAACATCTCTTGTATCCATGACTCTAGCAAAATAGATGAAGAAATTAGGGATTTACTTGATTATAAGACAAACAATGGAAGAAATTAGGGATTTCACGACAAACCTTGTACATCCCACAACCAAAAAAACGACGACCTGGGTTTTGATCCGTCCAGGCCGTCATCAATGGCGACGAAATCCCACACTTGCATTCAACGTCAATGGAGCGAGACACAGTGCTCTTGCTTGTAGAAGGATACGCAGACATCCTGGTGAGGGTTGAAGGGTGAGAATTGAAACGAAATTAGAATTTGCAAATGATTAAGCTGCTTAGGGTTTCTGAAATTGGAAGATTGGGGAAGAACAAGAGATTTAGGGTTACTGGGTTTTTCAAATGGGGAAGAAGACCAACAAATATAAGTACACGTATATGTCTTGGTAATGACTTTAATTAATTTTTTTTTATATTCATAATAATAATAATAACATAAAGTTAAAATATTAATTATGTAAATGAATATAAAATACATAATCCTAGTCAGCTAATCCACATCAGCAAGAAAAGTGCCACATACCCTTATTTGGAGGGGGGACCAAAAAAATCCCAAAAAAAAACAAAACAAGGGACCCAAAACCTGGGTTTTTTTAAAGGGGGATCAAAAGTTCAGAAAAATGATACTTTGGGGACCAAAAGTGCCTTTAAGCCTTAATTTTATTTTGATAGTTAGAGCTTTGGTTAGAATTTTTTTTTATGATTTTAATTAAATTTTTTTTAAAGTCTTGTTTTCATATCATGATTAATTTCCTTGTCGATTTTAATTGATCTCCTAATTGAATATTTGTTGAATTTGGTTTTGGTTTTCATTTGAATTTCAATAAATTCTTGATCGAATATTTGGTGAATTGTTGATCTTTTGATTAAATTCTTATAGAATCTCTAATTGATTTTTTATGTTAAGTTCCATTAAGATCTTGGTGTTTAACTTTGGTTATTTTTCTTGAAGATTATTGAATTGTCTTGATGAGATTGTTGCTTTGATACTTGAGATATTTGAAATTCTGTTGCATGCATAGCTATTCTGAAGATAAGAGCTGTTAAATGATGTTCTTGCTTACTTGCTGGAATTTACTGTTGTGCTGAAGCGCTGTTGTTGCTGTTGTTTTTGGTTTGGTTTATACTTGCTTTGCTTTAACATCTTTCTCATCTTCATCTCCTTTCTTCTCCTTTGAGTTTTGAATATTTTTGTTGATTGAGATTGAGTTTGTTTAATGTTTACTTGTATTCGATCACATGTTCCCTTAGGGCTCCTAGTTTGAACTTAATTTTTGATTAGGTTCGAAGTAGGATAGACATTGGGCTCTCAATCCTTTGTATGATAACATTAGGTAGAGTTCCCTTCTACCTCGACCTTAGGGCCACCTTTGCATGATAACATTAAGATAGAATTCCCGTAGTGTTTTCTTTTCCTTTGAGTCTTCTCTTCTCATCTCCTAACAAATTTAAGACACTTAATAAAGGCAACGAGCATTGTGCGCCATGAGCCTTAAGTACATGGTAAATGAGGAATGAGGGGTTTCCTTTCATTTTTTTAGAGTGTTTAGCGGACGTCCCTTTTTGGGACGATTTGCGACGCATTCGTTCCTATGTCATAGACTTTAGTGCAATGTGAGGTTCAAACTAACTTCAAGTCACTTCTGTCTAAAAAACAAAAAAACAAATTCAAATATTTTTCATCCTTAGGGATTGTTGGGTTCCAAATCGTTTTCAGAAAAGAGCTCGTCGCTCACGTAAAAAACACTTACCGACCCATCTGTCGAACTACTACTGCTCTGATTCCTCTTTCTCGTCCGATTGAGGATACGTAGGCACGAGATGCGATATCTCGACGAGCACACTTCCCTATTTTTTTGACTCGTACGTCGAACTACGACTGCTCTGACTCTCTCTCTCTCTCATTCGATTAAGGATACGTAGGCACAAGACGACGATGTCTTGGCGAGCACCCTTCCCCCTTTTTCAACTCGTCCATCGAACTACATTGACTCTGACTTTCCCATTGCACAAGGTAATACGTAGGCCTAGGACGGCGATGTCCTACCGAGTCACTTTTTTCCTTTTGTTTTTCCCCTTTTCGTTTTCGTTTAGCAGTAGGCTTTAGATAACCCACCCATTGATTGGACAACAAGCTTGGATCCCATCGAGTACAATGGAGGCGTGGGGGTGCTAATACCTTCCCCTCGCGTAACCGACTCCCGAACCCGGACTATGGTTGCGACAACCATGTCTTCTCCCTTTTGAGGTTTCTTCGATCATTTCCTTTCCCTGCGTCGGGATAAATAACATTCGGTGGCGACTCTTATGTTCTAGTTTCTCGCCGGTTGTTTTTTCGCAGTTGCGACAATCAATAACAGAACCGGAGCTCTGATACCAATTGAAGGTGTGAGAAAGACATAAGAAAGGGGGGTTTGAATTGTGTTTTAACTTTTAATAACTTTTCGCCTCTTATCATTAACATGCTAAGAGAATATCAGGGTAACGTTGAGAGACTCTGACTTGCTAAGCGTCATTCAGATTATGCGATGCATGAAGCATAAGGGACAAGTAGAATCTGAATTAGTGATGCTTGAATCAGACTTGCAGTGCGGAAGCTTATCAGAGTTGGGTTGCAAGGTTCTGACTTGCTATGCAAGGTTCTGATAATTGATACAGAAACATAAACAATAAAACAAGCATAAACAAGAGTAAAGAACACATGATATATCCTGTTTCACTTGAGCCATTCTCAAGCTAATCCAGTCCACCCTTCCAAGGTAATTTTTCCTTGAACACAAGGACTTAATCCACTATAATCAAAACCGATTACAGATTCACGGGCAACAGCTGATGACTAATATCCTGCATAACCGCAGCTGTGATTAACCCACAATGAATCGTTCAGGGATCCAAGTTAATGGATATAACGAACATTGACCTATTAGGTTCCAATCTCGGAAGATCTACTATTAGAATTTCACAGCTAAACGTTCAGGGATCCGATTCAACAGATATAACTTTTACTGATCATTCTTCTAGGATTTTCAATGAGTTCCATCAATGATCTCATAAGAGTCTGACCCACAATTGGTCCTCTTTGAGATATGACTATCATTGACCATATTTTAGGATTTCCACAATGACCCCCAGCCATTGTCTTCTCAGGTCTCCGATCACACTGATCACTTGAGGAATCCTAATTCACATAGAATTAGTTGTTCTGGAGATTAAATTGATGCTTCTTAACAAGCAGATAACTCCTAATTTTAAGTACAAATGAACACTCAGTGTTCTAGCAAGATATGAGCAACAGCTCCTTGATATCTTTATATTCTACTAAGATGTATGTTGATTTGACAGTTTGATGACATCTTGTAGATCTTCTTCATCTTCTTTGTTGAACAAGCTTTGAGCAACAACTCCTTGCTTCAGATCTTCAATATGGCCCAGATGATGAAGTTGGTTGATGACTTGATTGATTTGCAATGTTGTCTTGTTCATCAACAGCTTCTGTTCCAATTAATTGTTGTTGAGTTGAATGATGAGCTTTGAGCTTCAACAACAATGGTCGTGTGTTAATGGTGATAGCTTTAAATATTTAGTATAACAACGATAACTGATCGTTGCGACTATCATCACATCGACACCTTCAGAAGCGCATACTCATTTCCTTTAAATAGCCAAGTAAATTATAGTTGTTGAAGAGTTATTGGCTGTTTAAAAAGAGTCGTTATGCAATGATGAAAGTTGTATTGCCATATCTTCTTTTTATTGTAGAAGAAGTGATGGGATAGATCTTTTTAGTACTGTGTACAGTCATTGCTAACGGTAACATTTGTCTTCAAATCCTCATAGGCTTCTGATGGTAATTTAATTGAAGCATGAGTAGAGAATTTATAACTGGGTCTTCAGAAACTTCAAGTCTTCAGTCTTCAGAACTTGTCCATTAGGAATCTGTCTTCAGAGCTTCAGCACTTGTCTTGAAACCCGTTATCTTCACTGCTTCAAGTCTTCAGAAATTTCAGAACCTTGTTCACTCAGAACGCTGTCTTTAGAGTTTTCAGTACTTGACCTTTAGAACTATAATCTTTAGAACACTTTAGTCTTCAGAGTCTTTCTACACTTGGTCTTCAGAGCCTTTAGCCTTCAGAACTTCAAGTCAGGAGAATCTTCAGCACTTCAGTTCTCCATAAGATTATCGCTTCAGAAGCTTCGCTATCTTCAGAATCATAACCACTTTCATAGTAGCATCCACAAGAGCATTGCAACAGTAATATCGGCATCCTTGGATCTATCTCATTATGATCAGATACAGAAGCATACTTGCTTCTTGCGACTTGTGTTACACATAGTAACTCGCATGTGATCATTTACGCACATCTTGCTGGTGTTTGCTGGATCTGATATCTTCTATGATTATGATCTGCACACAACACACATTAGAACATAAAATAGTTCTTTCACAAACACTCATTGTTATCATCAAAACATAGAGATGACTTGCAGAGACAACTCTTGCTCTTACAATTATGACTTTCATCTAGTTTATGAAGCTATGAAGAAAAAGTACAAGGTGAATAATGTTTAGATAATAGCTTCACACTTCTTGTATTTTTCTTCATAGCTACACAAACCATATGTATCATAGCCAAAGTATGCGCTTTGTTAAGGTGGTGAAGACGAATCTAAAAAAAAAGAGAACATTCACCAAATGAAAAAATGAGAACTCATTTTTAACAAGAAATGGAAACGAAATCGAAGCATAAGTTAAATGAACGAACCTCAAGTTAGCGGTATGTAAAGAAGAATCGGAAGACGTATCTAAAGGTTGAAGGATGTTAGGGTTATGTTATGATAGAGAAAAGTTAAATATGTTAGGGTTTTCTTTTGAGAGAAACAATTATAATTTACTGAACGACAGATACTTTCGCTTATATACTAAAAAATATCACTTTTCATCACGGTTAGAAAGAAAAACCGTGATGCAATTTACATATTTTACAATGGTTGTATTGTATAACCGTGGTTAAATAACTTGTTTAAATAAGTCCTCTAACAACGGTTGGTTGACTTAACCGTTGTAAAATCATTTACAATTTATTTTTTAAATAATGGACTTAAGTGTGACACACTTAATTACTCTAAAAAATGGAAAAAATGTAGTTGCTGGGAATCGAAGCTTGCTACACATCATTTATTACTGCCGTGTTTTGAGGCAACCGTCATTAAATTTGTATTTATAAATCCAGCTACTCCCTGGGCGCGAAAATTCTAACTATATTACAATGGTGTTTATGAATCCGTTGTACACCTGACGTTGTTGTTTGCACATTTTGTAGAAGTGATTCTAATAGCGTCACAACTATGTAACACAACACAATGGAACTCCCGATGCCGCACACGCATGATTCTTCAGAATTCACATCAGTCATAGGAATATCTTCTTGAGTATCATCACCATCTTCTTCATCATAGCCTTCCACCCCCTGACCATCACCTACTTCGATAGACTCAAAAGGATCATCAAAGTTGTAGATTTTTTTCTTTGATGAAGGAACTTGATAGTAATACACTTTTTTTTTGGACTCCCAATGATACCTCTTATTAGTTAGAGTCCTTTGAGTGAACTCATTTGTTGCACTTAGAGTGACATAGACAACATTTGGGAAGGTGATGTTAAAATAGTTGAGAATCTTGGGAACCATATATGGATAGCAAAAAGCAGTCCCTTTGTTCCAAGCTTGAATGCTGAACATGCGATGCACAAAATAATACGGCCAATTTATCTTAATCTTGTTAAAAAGAAGATAAACAAGCTGAATCTCCGTATTATCATCCCTTGAAAAATCCCCACTTTTGGGACGCAATACATGAGAAACAATCCAATGGAGAATGCGTGGCAATTTCTTATGGAACCCCATAGTGATCTTCTAATTACTGTACTAGTCTCTCAAAGCTTTCAATTTCTCATTTGATTCCAATCTCCACTTAAAATCGAAATGAACGTTTGTGTCCTTAACTAAAGGCTCATTTCCTATCGTAATACCAAAGACAGAATTCCACAAATCATTTGTAAATGTGTAGGAGGTACCTCTGATACGAAAGTTGAACAGCTTTGTTACGCTTGTGCAGCCCGACAAAAAAGACTCAAACCAAGTCTTCATTGTAGCCTTGATTCATTGACAGAAAGGAATTGATTTCTTGATGATTAATGTGATCCACGATCTCAGGAATGTGTAGTTTCTCAGCAGTTTGTACCTTGTAGTTATTTTACCTTGCACACTCCTGCCTCGACACTTTTCTTCGAAGAACTCCAAATTTTTCTTGGTCAACCAAATCAAAAATAGTTTCTGGTGCCCTAGATGAGGAGCCAACCTTGTTTTTACCTCTACCAGTAGCCTTACTTCTTGAAAGCTTAGGAGCCATGATGAAATTTCACAAACAGAAGACAGACGCAAGGTGTTTGACAAAATGACCCAACCAAAACAGTTGGAATTTGAGAGATAGGAGTAAACCCACAACCAACAATGTTGTTATATCAAATATAGATGTAAGGAAACAACAGATAAACACATAATATATAGATTTTTTGTATGAAGATGCAATGTATGAAGAGGGGAAACGAAAGTACACACTAGTGGGTTTTGAATGACATTAAAGAGGGAATATTAAAGGAGTTATAGTGGGGTTTGAATAGCTTTGATGACCAAATTAAAGAAGGAAGAGAGTTGGACCGAAAAATTAATTATGAGAAAAGAACTTTTATTTTAAGTTATGAACAAGAAGGATAATGAAAAGATAGAGAAGATGAAAAGAGATAAAACCCTTACTCTTCTTTTACACGTGTCGGCCTAACTTGATTACGTGTCGGCACATGTGTCTCATGCGCTGACCTGTACTGAAGCATTTTTTTAAAAATTCAACATTATGTGCCGACGTGTACGACTTTCATGCCGGTACATACTGAACCAGATTTTAAAACAAGGTTGAAAAATGAATTTATGTGTCGGCACATACTGAGACAAACTCAACAAACTTTAAATGACCTCATCTCAGGTCGACCTGACTGCATCATGTGTCGACGCATGCTTGCATGTTTTTTAGAGAAACACCGAGAGACACAATTTTACATATTTAGAGACATGTGACTTGACTCATGCATGACTGAAAAAGACTTATAAGCATGTTTTGAACCATATTTGTTAAGGCTATGTATTTGAACAATTTCGTGAAACAAGCACACTAAGATAAGAAATAAAAGGCAAAAACAAACATATTTGGATCATTTGATTTAGGTCACTATAAGCATGTAAATTGAAATAATCACAGATTCAATAGAAATTTTCGAAGTAAACACTAGAACAAATAACATCTAGCATGTATTTGAAATACCTTTGAATAAAATAAGAGAAAAGACATAACTTACTTTTAGAAAGAAAATGAAACGATACAACCTCACTATACAAACGGAGTATGCACGAGAATTTCACGAGAAACTCTAGAACAAGAGCTTTATCAAATGCCAACCGTACCATCAACAAAATCTTTTCAACATATCTTCATTCGTCTCCACCTTTCTATGTTCTGTCAATGTCTTTTACCAAAGGGCTTTTTCTTGTTTATGCTTCTAGAAAACATATTCCTTTTTCTTGACACCAAGTCAAATTGATTTGAATATGTTATCTAGCAAGTGTCTTAATATTAGTATGAATGAAGCCCCACAGCTTCTTCATAAAATCAAAACACTTCCTCCTGCAAAATCAATAAGATAAACTAGGTACTCAATCTTTGTTGGGTCCTTGAGGGTGAGTAACACAATTGTTGCACTTAGGTGACCACTGAGAAATGCCATTAGGGATTGAAAGTCTCCTAAGTTTGCATTTGGCAATAGTATGACCTTTCATAGAACAGTAGTAACAAGTTATATTCCGAGAAATGTCATGTTTCCTATTCAAATACATGCATAGGTGATCTATGGTTGTTGAGCCTTGACTAACTTGGCCTTAAGAGTCCCAACCTCTTTTTGTCAAATATAACAAGTATCACATCCAAAGTTAAATGGATTTCCATCTTCTTTATTATTGACTTTTTGATCATCTACTAACGAGTTCTTTAATGCTTTCATTTTCTTTTCCGTTTCTAAAATCTTTGCCTCCGGGTATGAAAAGATTTGTCTATTTGAGGCCAACTTTTTGAATGCTTCAATAGCTTCTTTGTGTAAGACCTCAAAAGCATTAAGTAACTCTAAATGAGCCAATTCATCGACATATTTATTTTGAGAGAAGTTTACCTTAGTTTTCTTACCTCCTTGATGATGACTAGAGAGACATATATTATCACATCTCGATGATTCATAGTCCTTCTTCTTCTCTTCACAATAATGTCCGGAGAACCAGACTTCATCATGCTTTGATGATTTATACTCCTTCTTCTTTTTATTTTTGATGTGATTTGAAATATAGAAGTTGGATAATTCATCATCATCATTAGATTCTTCATCACTCAAGGATTCAATGTCGCTTCCCCAAGCCACATAGGCCTTCCTACCTTCTCATTTTTGTTGGAGTATGAAGGTATTGTATTTCTTCCTTTGGACTTATCTTCCCTTGAGAATATAGATTGTCCTTTAGACTTAGCACCCTCATTATTTAAGTCTTTTTCACCTTTCTTTTGCAAGCATTTATGATACTTTTTGATAAACAAACTCATCTCTTCATCATCCGAAACATGTTTGTTGCTACCATCATTGTCATAAAGATGATCATCCTTTGAGGACTTAGAATTTGAAGCCCTAAGAGCTTTCGACTTCATTCCTTCCTCCTTATTTGTTTCCTTCTCCTTTCCTTATTTTTCTCAAGTTTCCTTTCAAGTTCATCCAAGCAATTTAGTTCTCGCTTGTGTTCTTCTAACTTTCCGAACAAAGTGGTGAGATCAAGTGTTGTAAGATCTTTGGCTTCTTTGATGGCCGCAACCTTCGGTTGCCAATTCCAAGTAAGACATCTCAAAACCTTGTTAGTAGAAATAACATTGGAAATAAGATTACCCAGCAAGTTTAAACGATTAATAAGATGTGAGAATTGCTTTTGCATTTGAGCAATGGTTTCACCATGCTTCATGCGAAAGAGTTCAAATTCTTGATTAAGTGTATTAATTCGGTCTTGTTTGACCTCATTAGTTCCCTTATGGGCAACTTGTAGATTGTCCCATATATCTTTAGCGGTCACACAATGAGAAATACGATAAAACTCGTCAACACCAAGAATGGATACTATAATATTTTTCGCTTTCCAATCGTGTGCCCACTTCTTATTATCTTCCTCATTCCATAGTGCTTCGGGCTTAGGAACACCAACAACATCAACGCGATGTGTTATCGGTGTAGGATCATTTTGAATGGCCTCCCATACACCCTTATCATATAAGTTCACATGAATTTGCATACAAGCTTTCCAATAACTATAGATTTCTCCTGTGAAAATTGGAGTTATCTTATAGTCCCCTTTAGGTTCGTGAGCCATTTTCTAATAAGCGTTTCGAAGCACGAAATGAACTAGGCTCTGATACGACTTGTTAGACGACGAAAACTTGTCTAGAAGGGGGATGAATAGACACCCAAGGAAAAATGACCAAATAAAATTTGGGTTTTAAAGTTGTTAGAGAAAGAGAGCGTGCAGAAGGTTTTGGTATGGATCGATAAAAGTCGTCTATACGAACCTAGTTATTGGAACTCGGATATGAAAAGACAAATATGGAATGACAAACACAATAATCGAATTTAAACTTTAATTGAGTATCATGTTATTACTCGTTTAAACTAATGAACTTAGTAATGATTTCCAATGATAATAAGCAAAAATATTGAACTATGCAATTTATCGAACACTTGGTGTGCGAACGAATTTTTCATAATTTTCTTTGAGTTGTAGTTGATATGAAAACTTCTTATAATCAAAAGTGATTATAAACTTATCAACAATCAAGTTTAAAATAAAAAGATCACAGGAAAATTCTTACGAGTCGATCGATTAATCAATGGTATTTGACAAATTGCATAATGAAAAACAAAACAAGTAAAGAGATAATAGAGAGATCGACACGAGGACTTGTTTAAGCAGTTCACCACTTTCATCCTCGCGTGTGGGTACGTCTGGGCCTAATTTCCAATGTGGAATTAAGATACTTTCTTACTATGCAAAAAGTCGATTTACAAAAAAAGTGTTCAGAGTAACCATACAAACACTATTGGTTCTGATGTTGATTCAACCCCTTTTATTCTTTTGATCTTGAGTAAGACCAAGACAACAATGGATGCCATTTGAATTGTCGATATTGCTACTCCTTTGCGTTCTTTATCTCCAAAACGTTCACACACGATCAATTGCACCAATTGTTCCATAAAACTTCAATTCGATTCATCGTTCTCAGCTACTTCCTTTGCATTATTTATCTCCAAAGGGTCCTTTGTGTACTTTATCTCCAAAGGGTTTCACAACGTCGCAATCCTCTCTTGAACGTCTTGCACGAAAACCCCTAAATCTTCACACGATCTTGGAGGACAAACCCGCGGTTTTTCCAGATAAAGACCCCTACAAATCTCAACCCGATATTCTCGGCTACACAAGAACCTAATCGGACGTTATCAGGACTTCGCCTAGCTGGCACCCCCACAAAAGATTATTATGTGTGATTTGTCAGTGTGTAGACATAAGATGGAGGTTGAAGATGATGAACAGATGCAGGCTAATTTTATGGTATCACGGAGTTTGAATGAAGCGTGAATGATGTATTTATAGTTTTTTGGATGATTGCTAGCAAAGAGGAAACTTTCGGAATAAAAGAAAAAAAATTGACCGACATAAAAAGTATGTGCCGGCCTGAAGGTTGGATATGCCGGCATATACTGTAAAAAATAACAGCATGTGCCGACCTGAAAGGACATATGTGTCGACCCAAAAGAAACAGAATCTACAGCCTTATTTAGGACAATAGATGTGTCGGCCTGAAACACGTATGTACTAACACATAATGTTGAAACTTACAGTATGTGTCAACCTGAAGAAGGTGTGTGTCGACCGAAACAAAATAGAAGCTACATGCTTCAAAAATGAGTAACATGTGTCGGCCTGAGATGCGTATATGCCGGCACATGCAGGGCATTTTTATGCTAAAACTGATTTTCATGATTTGAGAAGTTGCACTCACAGAGATGTTTGTAGACTTTAACTCACTAATATTCAACTTTTTATAGGCTGATAGACACAAAAGGATAATACTAGCCCAAGATCACACTGAGCACGCTCAAAGAACATATTTCCAATGATACGTGGAATCCGAAAATTTCCTAAATCTTTGAATTTAGGCGGACATTTATTTTGAAATATAGCATTGTATTTCTGAGTTAGAGCTACTGTCTCATTATCCTCTAGCTTTTTTTTTTAGTTTGACAAAATTTCTTTTAGAAATTTAAAATATGATGATATTTTAGACTAACTTACTTAAAAAGAATATGTATGTATAGGTTTTTCAACGGTTGCATAAACTTGTTAAATTTCTCCTTAATTTTAATGTTGAAAAACCTTTGCGAGGATGAGATGAGTGGTTTGTATGGTGGTGGATGGACATAAGGTTTTTTTTTCTCCTCTACAACCTCACTTGTTGGTTGAACCTTTTCATTCTCCTTACTGCTACACTCATCTTTCCCTTTAGGATTCAAGTTGTTTCTCATTTATTAAGGTGACGATGTTTATATTCCCTTTTGGATTTTGTTCAGGCTACCCTGGAAATGTTGCGAAAGGTTTAGAGGATAAAACAACTTGTTGTCCTACATATAAGATTTGAGTGTCTAATATTTTGTTATAGGTAACGATAAAATCTACCTTAGATGTTAGCTGCCTGAGGATTTTGTACTGGGATAAGTTTGTCAGACCTAAAAGAAAACGGTCCATAAGGAGAAAGATAAAGCTCACTAGGAATGAGTGATTATCGCAAAGGCACCATAGGCAATCCGAAGGAATGCGGAGCGAGTACCTCGATAGCACTTAGGTCGTCCAGGGAATACCGTAAGGCGTCCATATTGGACTTGAGCTGCCAAAAGTGGTTTCACAATCCACCTGTTTAATGAATGTGGTTAATGTCATGTTCTTACACACCAACGAGATTGAAAAGTTAGTCAATGAGGAAGCAATGTTTTCCATGATTATAGGAGAAAATTGTTTCCATACATCCAAGGTTTCTGAGGTAAGAGATAGAATAATCGATCCTTGGATCTAAAGGCTCAAGCTTAGAGGAATCCTATATATACCTTCTTTCTTGGAGGGGGAAGAAATCCCATCTTTTATTCAAAATTTCATACTTTTAACTTCTCACCTCCCTGCGTGAGCTAACCTTAACAAAAATCAAAATACTCTAAATACCATAAATAATCCTACAAATACATAGCTACGTACCCTCATTCTACTTTTCAAAAAGTAATATTGGCACCCACCATAAAACCTTAGTAAAAGTAACATTAGCACACTCATTACCATTTCAATCTAATATACTTATTCCGCTGGTAGAGAATGCAGCTAATTCCGCTGGTAGTATGCGAACAGATTTTTACGACGTGTATTGGGTTGTCTCATAATCTAAAGTTGTTGATGGCCATGATTGAGAGGTTTTAATTAAACATAGTTTGTAAATGAAAAATCATTTCAATCTAATATACTTTTTTTTAATAATCAAAATTGTATTAAAATTATTACGATGAATCCAAACATTTACAAAACCACCCTTCAAACATGATTACAAAAATTGAGAGGGGGTATTTACCCAATTGTAATAACTACACAACAACCCTTTCCTAAAAATCTTACCAATCCACACCCAGGACAAGTGTATAATCCTATCAAAAAGTTGATTGGCATCCCAAAACTCATCATTAAAAAGGATTTTGTTTCTAGCCGACCAAATACACCAACCTATTACAAGCCACAGACCAACGATATTTTCCAAGTGTAACTTTTGAATAACTAAAAGTTGTATCCATTGAGATAGATGCTCCTGTACAGATACTGCATCTATATGCCGAATTCCCAACCAAGAACTCACACGTAACCATATCAATCGACTTTTGTTGCATCTAAATAAAAGGTGCAGAGCATCCTCGTCATACCTGAAACAGAGGGGGCAAGTGATATCATGCACATTTGAGATGATTCCGCGACTGTGAATATTATCCCTAGTGGCCAACCGGTTATGTAACAATTTCCAACCAAAACATATTGTTTTCAAAGGGGATGATGCCTTCCACAACAATTTGAAATGTTGTAAACTCCCAAGTAACAAAACTGCATCGTCAGAATTGTGAAAGAGGAGTGAATATCCTGAAGCAACCTCGTATCCTATTTCACATCTTCATTCCTGCTAACCGTATCACAACCTTCCTTTATAATGTTACACGTTTCCAGCCTCAGCAGTAGCTCCAGAATACACTGCTGCAGATCCTGATCATAATTGCTGGGGTTTCCAAAATCAATGTTCCAATGCCACTGTTCTCCAATCCAAACACCATTCTCCGCCACTGTGCTGAGTTTATCCTGCGCTTTTGCCCACAAATCAGGAAAATTTGTGGATAATGTATCCTCACCGCACCATCTTGATAACCAGAAATAAGTATCAGCACCATTTCCAACTTGACAGGAAATATAGTCCACGAACGGTTTTTTGCCAAACAGCCTAGCAATATGACATATATCACGCCACAAAAGAGAAGGTTGAACCCTAATACCTGTAACCTCATCCAGTAACAAACCTAATTTGAGATTTTCATATCGAGCCATCAACATATCTTTCGACAGGCTCTTCGAAGGGAGGAAGCATTTCCAGATCCATTTTGCCATAAGTGCAACGTTGAAACTTCTGATATCCAATATCCCAAGACCTCCTAAATCCTTGCTTTTACACACCTGATTCCACCCTATCCAAGCAATTCCTTGTTTATTTGTTGATCCGTTCCAAAAGAAACGTCTTTGCATATTAGTGAGTATCCTCACCACTTTACACGGCATTTTGAAAAATGACATAAAATGAATAGGCAAATTAGATAAAACAGACTTGATAAGAGTTAACCGCCCTGCCATCGACAAGAACCTGCCTTTCCAAGTAGCCAACCGAGATTGCACCCTATCTATAACCGGTTTCCAAAACTTGACCTGTCTATGATTTCCTCCTATACTTACTCCAAGGAACGAGAAAGGGCAATGTCTTACTTTATAGGACAAAAAGTTCTCAGCCGCTGTAAGGAAATGATCGTCGACTCCAACCCCATATAGAAAGCTCTTATTATAATTGATGTCCAGCCCTGAAACGAGTTGAAATCCTTTTAAGATAACCTTTAGTGCCCACAAATTTCCCCAAGAAGCTTCTCCAACTATAACAGTGTCGTCGGCATATTGAAGTAGATCAAAAGAGTTGGTCTGATTTATGCTGAAGCCTTTGAAAAACTCATTCTGTGTTGCCCTTCTCATCATAACTGCTAGCCTTTCTGCTGCGATAGCAAATAAATATGGTGATAGTGGATCACCCTGCCTTAAACCCCTAGATACTACAAAATCTCTTGTGGAACTTCCATTAACCAATATAGACATATAGTTGTTGAAAACTGTGCCCCCCATCCAAGACAATCATTTCCTCCCAAATCCCATGATCTCTAAGACGTCACGAATGTAAGACCACTCAAGGCAATCATATGCCTTTGTAAAATCTACCTTCAATATCAAGGCTTTTTCTTTGCTTCTAGTTGCATAGTCGACCAATTCATTCAGCATTAGCACCCCTTCATGAAGATTCCTGCCATGAATAAAAGTCGTTTGATTTGGTGATATTAAATTATCCATCACTCCTTTAAGTATGCCAGCCATGAGTTTTGTTATCACTTTATACACACTTCCAACCAGAGTAATGGGCATGTAATCGTCCAGGGAAGCAGGGTTTTCTTCTTTAGGTATTAAGACTAGAAAAGAAGATGATAATACCTTGGGCAACCTCCCATCCTCAAACAATTCCTGGATGCACTTAGTGAAATCCTCCCCCACAATGTCCCAACAATGTTGGAAGAAATTCATATTGAAACTGTCTGGTCACGGTGATTTGTCTCCTTTACACATAAACACCGCCCTCCTTATTTCTTCCACACCGAAGTCAGCTTCCAACGCTGAAGTATTTAAGGTTGACAACGATGGAAAATTATCACTCCCGATACTTGGCATTGGCCTCGAGTTGGATTTGAATCTTTCCTCAAAATGTGAAGCCACAACTTCCTTCACTCCAGTCACATCCTCAATGATTTGGTCATTCACAACAACAGAATTGATATTATTAATGATGTTACGATGTTTGATAATAGCATGGAAGAATTTGGAATTTTTATCTCCATCTACGATCCATTTGGTGCGTGACTTCTGATGGAGGATGCTTTCTTTGATTCTAATATGTTTCCACATAATTTCCTCAGCCAAACTTCTCCTATTAAGCTCTATTTCTTCAGCATCGTTCTAACTAGTAGCCATACTATCTTCAATACAGTTGATTAATTCAATACTGTCAGAAATTTTAGTGTCCACCCAGCCGAAAACAGATTTGTTCCATATCTTCAATTTAGATTTCAGCAGCTGAAGCTTTTTTGAAAGTATGAATGAAGCTGAACCTTGGAACGAAATAGAACTCCAAACATTTTCAACAAAAGCAAGGAACTCATGATGTTGTAATAAAAAATTCAGAAACCTAAAAGGTTTTGGACCCCAGTTAATATTCCTCGTCGAGATCCAGACCGGCCTATGATCGGAAATATCCCTATGCCCAGCCTTTTGACACACCATATTCCATCCAATTAACAAACCGTTCGAAACCAGAAACCAATCCAGCCTACTACAGGCACTCCCTGAAGAATTGAACCATGTGAGTTTATTGCCCGAGATAGGTAGATCAATACAAACAGATAAATCGATAAATTCTCTGAACTCAGTCATCATTTTCTTATTGTTACTACCTGTTCCTCTTCTTTCCCCCTCATTCTTTACTGCATTAAAATCACCCCCGAAAATCCACTCCCCTGCTTCCTGATTTACTTTTAATGATAACAAGTCCTTCCAAAGTTTTCTCTTCTCATTGTTGATACAAGATGAGTAAATATTGACTAAGTAGCATATCTTCTTGTTCCAAATTGCCTTGAGGCCTAAATATCCCTTACCTCTAAAACTACATATAGGTTCGAATAACTCCTTATTCCAATTGGTGAGCAAGCCTCCAGACAAACCTTCTGATTTGGTTGCAGACCAAACACAATTATTGCTTCCCCATAACTTATGTACTCGACCTTCATTCATTTCCACACATTTTGTCTCTTGAAGGAATACAAGATCAGCACCTCCATCCAATAAAAGTTTTCGAATTCTCCTAGTTTTGATATTACTGCCAACCCCTCTGACATTGAATGTCACAACATTCATCTAGACACAATAGCTGCCTCCTTCTTGCTGCATTTTTTATTTCTATTTTCTGCCTCCAATTTCCTGATTACCGACTCAAATACTTTGTCGTCTTCTTCGACCTCAATTCCTAACTTTCGAATTGAGCCCTAAACCCTGATAGGTAAGTCAGACAGCCTCTTTTTAATCCTTGAATTAGATTTCATAACCTCTAAGTCTCCAATAGAACCACTGCTGTTATGGCCTGAATCTACAGAGATATTAGAGATATCTTCTGACAAATCTTCCTCCACATCCCCTGTCGTTGAATGTATATCTGTCATCTTAGCACCACCTAATCTTTTATTGTTGTCTGCTTTCAATAATGAAGAATAGAAGGAAGGTTCTAACGGGATTTTCAGATTCTGGTAAATCTCCTCAAGCAGTTTTTTCTTCTTGGTTGGTCTATCAACGCACGATGTTCCAAGTTCATTTGACTCCCCAATATTTATATTTCTTGACACCTGTTGATTCCCTTTTTTCCAGCCATCAATAAACGTACATCTTCTCTCCTCAGACTATTTGGGACATGTTACAATATTTTCGCCCCCAGCATATCCAATCTGGCATCATTAGCACAGACCTCGAAATCCTGGCCCACCTTTTCTTTTTGAATATCACCCAGTATTTCGGTATTACTTAACTCCTGCCTACACACCTGCTTATTGGTGGTTGTACGACCAGAAGCAAAGTCTCCGTCACATTTCCTGTCACCAACGCATTCCTTGGGTGAGCTAACTAAACTTTCGAAATTATTTGGCTGATTCAATTGGAAATTCCTATCACTTTCAACCCCTCCCCCAACCTGAGAATCATCAAAATTATTGCCCAGTGGAACACTCTTGGTTGAGGACGAACCAAAAACCTCAGAATCTGAGGAAATCATTTCTGAACTATCGTCCAGTGATTTATCCTCAAAGAACATTGATTTTTTATTATGAAAGCCCATTGGTTTCTCCACAATCTTAATGCAATAAATCTTCTTGTTTACTTCTATATTACAAACTTCATTTAAATTCATTGCAAATTTTGTCCTAATAAGGATACGAGCGACGTCCAGTTTCGCGTGCTTCTGCGTCTCCTCATCTGCTTTCACAAAAGAACCCACTGTACGTGCCAAGAAACTAAAGAATTTTTCGCCCCACACATGACAAGGCAGACCAAAAATATTAATCCAAGTTAGACGCTCAGCATCGACATCATCGGGGAACCACAGATGTATCTCCGAGCACCAATTTGAGACCCATTCCTTATCTTCCAGAACCATTCTATTAATTTCCCCTGTTACCTCCTCTTCTAATAAAACCAGATTTGCACCCAAAGGTGTATCTTTGATGGAGAAAAAACCTTCCACTTGTAATGCCTCTTGAAACTCATACGAAGATCCTGGTTTTTCCATTACCCCAACAAAGGCCTGTACAAATCTTTCCATTTCTTCTTCGTTGACGTTAAGCATAAGGTGCGCAAATGAAGGTTTATCACCCCAAAACTTCTGATTTGAAGGATTATTAATCATTCCACCTCTAGTGACCTGTGCAAATGATTTCTTTGTCCCACCAACGTTGTTATTGGACATGAAACCAAATTGATTCTGAACTCTACCTGTACCCAACTGGTCGTTTGTCTTCGTAACCACCCGACTCCCTACACCATCTCCTCTATTAAATCTAGGCTTGTTTGCGAAAATCTTTCTGCCATTAATGACAATATTGTCCAGTTCAATGGCAAAAAGATATTCATCCTCCACCTTCTTGAATCTCACAAAACCGAACCTTTTACCTCTTTTGTCAAGTCTTGCTGGGATAAACACTTCTAAGACCAGGCCATACTCTTTGAATACGTCGAACATATCTTTTACCTCGAAAGACTGTGGAAACTCAGTGAAGAAGAAAGACGATGCCTGATGAATATCTAGATCAATACCTTTACCCCTATGTGCTCTCCAAACGGATCTTTTCGGAGACTGAGAGTGAATACTCTGGGGCCGACGGCTAGTCACCCACTCTCCTTCTTTACCCATTTCCACAACACTCCACACGCCTAATACACAACCAAGTTCGAAATCTCACCACCCAAAGCCGAAAACTCCCGACTTCTGAAATAATAAAGCAAAGAATCAGGTAACACTAATCTGAACGAGTAACAACAGAATCAACAAATCGGTCAAAGGGAGAAACACCGTGTAAGAAGACCCCAAGGGAGGAAGGTCCCAAATCCTAAGATTAGGACTTTAAACCAAATCCTTGAAAGCCCAACAATGTTCCCCAATAACAGATTGAGATTCAGGGTAAAAAGCATATATTTAGTGAACCTGATACATGATGCACAAGTGAGAAGACGGACACTAGTGCAGAAAGAGTAATTTACACCCATTTTTAGAGGGTGTGAATTCAACGGGTGAGAAATGTCTGATGAATTTACACCCGTTTTAAAATGGGTGTAAATAAATGTTATATTACACCCGTTTTTTGGTTGAAATCGGGTGTATATATACATTTATAGATGGTATATTACACCTTATTTTATAGAAATCGGGTGTAAATGTTTACATGTAGATATTTATAGATGGTATATTACACCCTTTTTTGTTTAAAATAGGTGTATAAATATGTAATATTACACCTTGTTTTAGAAAACGGGTATAAATTTTGAAATAATTGCATTTAAATTAAACATATTTACTCCCCATTTGATAAAAATCGGGTGTAAAATAAGCAATGTTTACTCTAGATATTGATAAATTTACACCCTATTTTCTTTAAATAGAATATGTTTGTTTTATTTTCATAATTATATTATATCTAATTTGATTCTAATTTCATTTAAACCTATTGCATTTAATCAAATTTTTTTGTATACATCTAAACATTCGATAAACAAAAAGCACAACCAAAACAAACATATAATTCATGTAATTCTCACTAAATCAAATGAATTCCATTTTCTATTCAATTAGACCCATTTCCACAATGACAAAACCAACATAATTTTCAACTATAAATAGTGTGTTAATGTTGTTGTTGATACATGAAAGATTGTTGCTGGTTGGACATAGCTGCCATTTGAACTGAAGGTGGAGCAGTCACTCTATTAAAGGCAAAAAATGGATCAGGTTAAATAATGCCTCCCTCCAGTGCTTGCTCCCATAGATTATAGCTAATGTTTTGGTTGTTTCTGCGTCGTCGTATAGGTTGTCTAGTGTAACCAGGTCCAAACCGTATCAATTTTTCATTAGCAAAGTCGGACCAATTTCTAACCGAAGTTCCTGTAAAAAAAACATGATATTTTGTTCAACTTCATAGATATGGAAAACACTAATATACATACCTAAAACATTCTTACCAAGCATAACAGTCTAAGACTCCCAAATTAAGAATAAGCAGCTTTAATAAGTATAGGATTTCAACAAATCTCATATAATTGTCACCTATAATACATCACCAAATAGTAAAAAGCAAACATGTCACTATTATCTAATAAAAATAAATAACTGTAATCATTGCAACATAAATTCAAGATATTATCAATTTATTCTACATTGTGTATGCAACTGTTGTGTACATGAAATCAATAAATTTAGTCAAGAGGAATTGAGAAAAACACTCCAACTAAAAAAAAATTAGGATTGATCTAGATATCATTGTTTCCTAAAGCTAATTCAAACAACCAGCCAAATTAATTGCCACCGCATAACAAGGAATAAGACAAGAAATTGGAATAAAAAAGAAAATTTTAATTTACTATAAAGAATATGGTAGATCTCGCTGAAACACACAATCTAAGTTACAACACATTCAACAAAATCAAACACGCACGGGGAAAACATAAAATTCCAAGAGGCTCTTCATTAAGTTAAAAGAAAGGGAAGAAATAAGAAATTCATCATGGGAGATACAAAAAAATAGAACCCTAACCTTTTCAATCAGACTAACTCCAAGGTGTAGATAGACCTTGTTAAATGCAGTCCTACTGACATCGCAAATTTGCTGACATGCTGTGCGATATTTGGGATCCAAACACTTCTTCTTCAAAGCACTTCTTTGAATATCAAAGCAAATATTTAATCTGTGGGCTCCGGAAGTCTCAAATATTTAATCTGATCAAAGCACTTCTTCAAACTTTCATCCAAATGAAGATTATAGCATCTTCGAATATCAAGAGACTCAAGATGAGGACAACCATCAAGAATTGCAAGCAACCCAACATTAGAGAGCTCACTTCCTCTTATATATAGATGATGTAACCCAAACATTGTTTTTGCAATAACAAATGCTTCATCATCATTAACAGCATATACCAAATATTCATTCCGCAATCTCACAAGAGGGCAATATTGGCCAACAACTTCAAGAGAACGTGTGGATAAGTTGCACAGTGAAATGTCCAGTGTCTCAAGCAGCGACATTTTTTTTACTGCTTCATTAAATCCTTTGATTGCAATCCTATAGAAATCTACAAGCCTCAGGCATCGTAAATTACTAGCACTGCAAAATTTGAATGAGATATCAAAAAAAAAGTTTGATGAAAACACAAAGATACTGTCACTGAAAAAACAAAACTCAAGAATGCAAGAAAAATAACAATTACTTCTCAGCCATGTATTCAAGGAGATCATCGGTGGTAAAATTCTCAATGCTAATGTTTTCTAAATGACCACAACTTTGTGTAATAGCATAATAACAAATCTCTAGCAACATCTCTTCATAATTGGGAAAATCATCAACATTGGTCATTCTAATAGTGCGCCATACTAGAGGATCCTCGCACATGTTCCACCATGCAGGACAAACATAACGGACACTTGTCATAATTTCAATAGTATCAAGCCTCTGAAAAATGTTTTTGTGATGTCTCTTGGAAGTTCATTCCAATTTGGCTCAGCTATGCCTTCGCAAGAAACAGTTGAACAGGACGCTATAGTAACCGTATGTCCGATTAGGCTAACGAAAGGGTCATATAAATTCCTAGAATCATATCCTTTTATAAATGCTTACAATTAAAGTTGCAGCAAACCAAACGTTTTAAAACTAAAACGTTGGTTCCAATAAACTTTGGAAAAAGAATTACCTACACACATAACTGGCGCACATAATTACTTTGAAAGATAAATGCTGCTTTGAATTATCATCATCAATATTGTTTCAAAAATGAAGATAAAGTTAACTTATTCAAAACGAGAGTGCCACAGAAATTGCTAGAAGAAGTATACTCACCAAACATGTAGGAGAATCATTTCAACTTTGGATGGGAAAATAATTTTGGCCCTTATCAAAGATAGTGTTTCAAACGATTATTCTCAAATCAACTCTGTCTTCAATTATTTTTCCACTACAAAATGTTGCACTATGGACATGTGACACGTACTTACCTCGAAAGAATCAAAAGCAACTTCATCTTCTATCAAACTTCTAAAAGAATCAACAAAGGTCCTGCTGCTTACACAATAAGACAAACATAGGTTACAGAAAGCCAAAGAGTTATAACATACTAGAATAGGAGTAGGACCACTTGTTACCTTTCAGTAGTATTTTGAGCATCTCGGTTGATGGATGTTCTTTCCACCTTCACTGAAGTACAGAAAGTAACTAACTTCTTGGCAGAGTTCATGATGGAACTTGGAGACATGCCTTGATCGAGCAGCCAGACCAACAGTATTAACAGATTCTTGGTATTCTCCTGGATTCTGAAATTTAACAAAAATGGCTATAATTAAAACCTGAATCTAATTAATGTGAGTCTCATATTGGCTAAAGATATTACATAAGTAATGCTTTTGTGGTTTAATCAGTCATTGTCTTAGAAGTTGGTTTAATGAGACTGAATTAGGACTAAAATTCATATTCTAAGAAATGAAATCAGATTATATCTTAGATCTGAAGTAGTGAGAATAAAAAAGAGGAGCTACAATTATCACTTTTCATATCAGGACACCAAAATGAAAACGTGTTACCGTGACGGAATTGATGACATAAATCACAACTGCAGCAATTCAATGAAACATAACTAAAATCCACCAATATCGCGACGGATTTTGAAAATAGGAAGATAGCAATCATACTACAATTGTATAGCACAGTAGTCACAATGTAAAAGAAATATAGCTACAATCGGACATATAACTGAAACTCACAATAAAATCGGTACACAATGTAACCAAATTCGAGTTTAAACCGACTACGTAATGGAAGAAAATTCAGAACAGCAGCCACTCTATGTCTTACTGAATCATTTAAAAAAGTAACTTAGCAATTAAAATCGAAAGTGTACAGTGTTTGAAATTAACATGAACTCCACGCACTCGACATATAACCGAACCGATCGGTGTCAAATATTCATCACTAACAGAACCAAAACACAAGCAGCAAAACCCATTTAAAACTCACGAAAATGAATCATAAACGGCGAGAAACATTGTCATTTCCACGAAATCGAGTCACAATTCACAAGCAACACTAAAACAGCAGCAACTTGAATATCCGCAATGTTATAACGATGCTGAAAATGACTACACAAATCTCGCAAACAGATCCAAACCAGTTATCAAATACAAGTGAAGAATAGAGCAAGATTTAAGAGCAATGGTAAAAAATGTAAACAGCTAAAAACCGAATTCGAGTACTAATTTGTAGCAAGAGGATAACATAACCAGCAACAATTTCTAGGTTCACAAATCTGTAAATGAAATGGTTATGGATACGCAAGCAGATAGGTAGTCAATAATCGAAATCAAGCAATTAGAACTTTCAAATTTAAATCAATAGTAGTACTGATACAACCACCTATTAGTTCAAAAACACACTGGCTCAGATATTTTTCAAAATTGAATGCCGTAAAACCAAAATGAGCCACAAATATATAAGTTATGCATAAACAACAACAACACAATACACAACAGATCAATTGATTCCGAAGTTACCGCAAAGATGAAGCGTCGTTGAATGGAGCTTGTGAGTTGCATCTGTGGTTAGGTTTTGGGAAAGCAGAGTACACGTCCGAGCTGCAATTGTCATGCATCATTGAATGTCCTCGGAACTTCGACCTCGCGCACTGAATTGAGGAATGCTGCTACGCACGGTTTGCGGTGATTCGTTGTTGTGAAGACAGTGAGAATAACCGCTGAATTGGTGTGAAACCAAAACAAAGGCTGATTAACAATGTTGTTGCTCCAAGCCCTCCCTGGAATAAAACATTTAGTTTTTAGTCGTTCTGCAACAAAGGTATAATTTTTAGATATCAGAGTTAAAGTTATGTACTTATTTTCTTGTTAAAGACAGTTCTTATTTTCTAGTGATCTACTTTGATATACTAAAGACAAATATATGAAATTTGTGTTAAAATTCTTGTCAGTACACTTACATATTTTTTGCATCATAAGTAATTCGAGACTCAAATCCTTCAAATGACTTAGAAGGTAATTCTTTAATATTATGAAACTCTTCAAATATAATTTGGTATGAAGGGAAATCTTGAATCAGAAATCTATGAATTGTCCTAGAGTCAGTTAAGTGGCTTAAGTAATATCACAATGAATAAGCGGTTACTAATGTATTTCAATGCTCAACATACACATAAATACAACTCTTGGAATCCATCCACCTGATGCAATTCTCTTAATATTACGCTAACAATAATGCTTACTACAACCTAGTCTTTACTGATATAATATGGTATATTATCTTCATATGTTAGTTTTGTACTTGCTGACCTTACATCATTACTACTTGTTGTGAACACAGTCGTTACTGGGTTGCGTCGCCGATCTACATTTTCCATACTTTTTCCATCTACTTCATCTAGAGCTCATTCTTCCGTAGGTCAGCTTGAATTCTCTTCTGAGCCTACTTCAGAAATGTCATTTGCTTCAAGTTCTTATAATTCAAAATGACATGGAGGTTTGTAATGACAAGGAGGCGTGTAATGATACAGAGGTTTGTTTATCTCTTAAGTTTGTTTGATTGAAGTTTTGTTAAATTTAAAATTAATGCACCCCACTTATATCTCTAATGTGAAATTTATCAATTCAATGTTTTTATGAAATAGATTACATAGAGCCTTGTTTTATGCTCACCCCCAAATCCTCGCGAGGATGTGTATCACGATTCATTACTATATATCTAATAGGATCTTGTGTAAGTCGTGATGTTGTGTCTTTTTTGTCTGCGGGAACAATCACTCTTACCAAAATGGGCCACACTGCCCTGTGTTCCTAGTTGTCTTGAATCACACCTGAGCTTTATTCAATTTAAAGGATTTCGAGGATTTCCAAATGAGTTGTTATTAGCAGAATATATTTTGCAAAAAGGACTTGTTTTAAAAACAGTGATTATTGTTCATATTTTGCCGGACCTAAAGGAGAAGTTCAACACTGTCACGAGAATATCTAATGTCCCAAGGGCCTCTGAAATGTGCCAACTTATATTTGACTAGCTATATCTCCCTAAGGTGCAGTCTCTCACTAATAACTACTATATCCTCGATGTCTTACTGAATCATTTAAAAAAGTAACTTAGCAATTAAAATGGAAAGTTTACAGTGTTTGAATTAACATGAACTCCACGCGCTCGACATATAACCGAACTGATCGGTGTCAAATATTCATCACTAACAGAACCAAAACACAAGCAGCAAAACTCATTTAAAACTCACGAAAATGAATCATAAACGGCGAGAAACATTGTCATTTCCACGAAATCGAGTCACAATTCACAAGCAACACTAAAACAGCAGCAACTTGAATATCCACAATGTTATAACGATGTCGAAAATGACTACACAAATCTCGCAAACAGATCAAAACCAGTATCAAATACAAGTGAAGAATAGAGCAAGATTTAAGAGCAATGGTAAAAAATGTAAACAACATAAATACCGAATTCGAGTACTAATTTGTAGCAAGAGGATAACATAACCAGCAACAATTTCTAGGTTCACAAATCTGTATATGAAATGGTTACGGATACGCAAGCAGTTAGGCAATTAATAATCGAAATCAAGCAATTAGAACTTTTAAATTTAAATCAGTAGTAGTACTGATACAGCAACCTATTAGTTCAAAAACAAACTAGCTCAGATATTTTTCAAAATTGAATGCCGTAAAACCAAAACGAGCCACAAATATATAAGTTATGCATAAACAGCAGCAACACAGTACACAACAAATCAATTGATTCCGAAATTACCGCAAAGATGAAGCGTCGTTGAATGGAGCTTATGAGTTGCATCTGTGGTTAGGTTCTTGCGAAAGCAGAGTACACGTCCGAGCTGCAATTGTCACGCATCATTGAATGTCCTCGGAACCTCAACCTCGCGCACTGAGTTGAGGAACGCTGCTACGCACGGCTTGCGGCGATTCGTTGTTGTGAAGACAGTGAGAATAACTGTTGAATTGGTGTTGATCGTGAAGGCTGGATCAGATCTTGTAGAATCAGGCCGGCAAGTGCGTCAGAGATGCTGGTCGTATGAAGAGGAGGAAGGAGTGTACCTGCAAGGCACTCCGACGCTCAAGTAAGTAAAGGTCAGAGAAAAAGGGGCAAGTACGAAGAGTGAATTCTTAGGGTGAATTTTGGATACCTGACCCTCTCAAGCGAGAGGGTTTATATAGAACCCCCAGCACGTGGCCAACGGTCCTATTTTCGGGGCGAAATAACTGTTTTTCCCAAAGAATAGGTAACTGCCCAAACTAGCCGTTAGGCGGGGCAGGGTGCTCGAGACTAGCCGTTATGTCGGGCATAAATGCAGTTACGGGCACCTGTCCTTTGTTGTTCGGGAAGTGAGGAAGTCGTGCATAACGGACAGTAATTCCGGGGAGGAACTTTGCGTTCCTTGCCCGGTTGGAGGGGCAGAAAGGTCACTTTTGCCCCTCTGTGGATTGGATTTAGGCAATTTGGGCCGCTCTGGAGTAGAAGCGGATTGAGCCAATTCTAGCCATTGGTCCAGTCCAGAACAGGAGCCCCCCAAGTCGTTGCTCCTGAGCATGGGAGTGATGACTTAAGGACTGGTCGTTGCCCCGTAGAGCAAGCATAGAGTCGTCGTTTGGAGACGAGGAGGATTGTCTCGCAGTGCTCGTGGCACTCTGTGTCCGTGATATTCGTGGTCGTGACCTTATTGCCCGGTATTCGGGGAGATTAGGCGTCAGACAGAATTGAAAACGTTGGGTTGCCACGTGTGCCTCGAGCCCCGTGTAGCAGTTAATAGGTAATGATGGCTAGTGGGTAGTCATTATGGCCTACGGGCGCGTGTGTGCACGTGCCCCTCAGTATAAAAGGGGGAAGATTGTCCCATTTTGCACTTTTTCTTTCTGATTTCTCTTCGTCTCTTCTGCGTTCTTGCCCGTCACCGTCTTCAGTGCTTCCGACCACCATCCCAAGCTTCGAGAAATCTCTTTCTTCTACTCAAATCAAGTAAGTTTTCTGATCTGTAGCTTGTTTTACTTCCTTTTGTTGTTAGTGGTAGATTGTATGCGGTTAGGGTTAGCTTTAGGTGATAAAATAGGTGGATTTCTGGCAAGTGTTGGTGGTGGACGGTGGTTGCGCCATTCTTCCGCCTTCAGCACTTCGCCGGAGTATGTAGTACTTTTAGCGAGGAGGGTGGTCCACGGCGTGGTTGTGGTAGTTGTGCATGCGTGACCACCGTGTTTGTTCCTCTTCTGATAGAACGATGAGTTTTCCGGTAGATCGTTCCAAGATTCCGGTGAGGCTTTGCGATTTCTGGCGAAGCTTCGACAGGAAACTGGGCGTGAGTGCGGGCAAGCTCCTCGTTCTGAGTTGAGAGTTCCGTGCATATCCTCGCGGGGAGGTTTTTTCTTTGATGTTAGGGCTTAGGCTGGGGACAGCCCTTTCACTTGACTTAGCAGTGGAAGGGTGGATTTGATTTGCTGTCGAATTCACTGTCTTCTCTACTTTTCAGGTGATCGTAATGGCGACGGGGCCAGGCAGAGAGATCATTCTAGACACGTCCGAGGAGGAAACTGGCTCTGAGGAAAACAGTAGCTTGACTGCTCCGAGCTCTGCGGCTTTGCAGCCTCAAGTTAGTCCAGCAATGTCGGGGAGGAAGAAGAGGTTCGGGATGATATGGAGGAGGATGACATCGAAGGGTTCTCCGCAAAGGAGTGGGAGGTGGCCGAACCTTCCGAGCATATTTCTACGTTCGCAAAGTCTTTGGCGGACGTCTTTACGGAGGTAGGACCAGAGGGGGAGTGGAAGGTGCACTTCCCTACTTTGAACGAGCGGGTCTGCTCAGATTTCGGGGACCGTTTTACGATGTACGAGTATGCCTTCAAAGAGCTGGGACTGAGGCTGCCTTTCACTAATTTCCAGTGGTCGGTGTTCGAGCATCTGAAGTTGACGCCCTCTCAACTTCACCCTAATTCGCTGGCCTTCATCCGGGCTTTTGAATTGGTGTGCGAGCATCTCTCTCTAGGGACTACTCTCCCTCTGTTCTTCGCTGTTTTCCATCTTCAAAGGCAGCTGACGGGGAAGAAGTACGAATGGGTTTCTTTGAAGCAGCCCAGAAAACTATTTAAGCCGTTTTCGGAGTCGATCCGGACTTTCAAGGAGCGGTACTTTGTCGTTGAACCCGTGTCTGAGGTGGCCCAGGACAGCACACACGTCTGGGAAATCGAGGTTGACGAGGATGGAAATGAGCTTCTCAACGAGGAGGGGAAATATATTAGGCAGAGGCTCTACAGGTTCCCCATCCGCTGGGCACCCGACCATTTCTCCACGAAGCCCAGCGCTTATGTCTTTCAGCCGAGTGATCTGCGCGGGCAGGATGCTGTGGCGTACGAGAGGCTGGTGAACTGGGTTAATTCCTTCAGTCTTGCAAGCTACTGGACGAGCAAGGGTATCCCTTTTCTTGGAAGGCATGGATCGCCCGAGCAAGAGGGCGCTGGTGGCCCAAGATGCTTCTGCCCTGGTCAGGATGTTGAAGATGGCTGCTGTCTACGCCGAAGGGGACTCTACACTTGAGTCCGAACTCAATGCTGCCCGGGCTTCTGAGGCGGCCCTCAAGGAGGAAGTTAAGAGTGCCCGGGAGGCTCGGAAGAAGGCCGAAGAGGAGACGGCCAGGTTGAAAGAGGATGTCTCCAAGCTGGCGGCAGAGAAAAAGGCTGCCGAGGAGCTGAACAAAGAGTTGATGGCAGCCAGCGCCCTGGGTGCCGACGAACCGGATGATATAAAAGAGTTGAAGACTAGGTCTGAGCTGGTTGCCCGCATCGTGCTGGCCGAAGATGACGGTATCGCCGTGGCAGAGGAGTCTTTTCAAAGCGCTGTGGCTCAATTGCGGGTGGTGAACCTTGGGCTTGAGATCTCTGCCGAGGGTACTCACTATCTTGCGCGCGTTGAGGATGGTCGCATTGTCTTGCCCGTAGGCCTTGTTCTAGATACCCCCGAGGTTCAGCCTGAGGACCAGCCCGAGGAGGATCAGAGACCTGAGCCGGTGTCAACCGAGCATGCGGATGAATGAGGAGTGTTGTTATTTTGATGTTGTTGTATCTTTCCAGCCTGCGCACCGTTGAATTATTTGTAATTTTATTTTTGGGGGCATGGCCCCGTTTTATGTAATAGTGCACAATCGTGGCCTTTGTGGCCACCTGTTATGCTAATTATATTTCTGGCTTCTTCACGTGCATGATTTTACTTGCGTTTATTTTTGCTAAGTGTTGTATGCATGCTTGCTGTGAATGTATGTCTGCCCGTGTTTGGGAGCTTTTGACCTGTACGAATATTTATGGGGGATTGCTCGTTATAGATGTGTTCGACAGTGTGGGGAACTGGTCGAATGGCCGGGGAATATCCTGGTTGGGGAGCGGAGCCCAGGTCGCGTTTGAGGCCTAAGTTCGCGGCGTGAACGTCCCATCGCGAGCTGGGGTTCTGCCAATCATGGTGCTTTGACGACGGCGGTGCTCGATCGAGGATCGTTGTCGAGCAACTACCCATCTCGTTACTGAGCGGGGTTGTGCTTTAATCGTATGCAACGCTTGTACCTAGACGCGCATAGTGGTCGATAGTTGACGTTCGTCGTTGCGACGAGTCGAACCGAGGATCTAGCTGTAGTATTGTTTTAGCTTTTCGGCGTTCCATGGTCGAGCGAGTTCCTCCCCAGTGAGATGTTCTAGGTAGTAGGCCCCATTTTCCATTTTTGCCCGGATGCGATAGGGTCCCTCCCAATTGGCTGCTAGCTTGCCTTCGCGAGAGTCTTTGTGGTTTCTTCTTAGGACAAGGCTTCCCACATCGAACTCTCGTCGTATCACTTTGGCGTTGTGCCTGATGGTGATCTTTTGTTTCAGTGAGGCCTCGCGGAGAGCTGCCCCGGTTCTGATTTCCTCGACGAGGTCGAGCTCTTCCCTTAAAGATTCGTCGTTCATCTCCTCGTCTAGGGGCGACTCTGTCTGTCTAGAGGGCACGTGAACTTCGACGGGAATTACAGCCTCGGTTCCGTATGCCAAACGGAAAGGTGTTTCCCCGGTCGTTGAATGGGGAGTTGTACGGTAAGCCCAGAGCACGCTGTGTAGCTCCTTGACCCACGCCTTCTTTGTTTCGTCTAGCCTTCGCTTGAGGCCTCGAAGGATGACTCGGTTAACTGCCTCAGCCTGCCCATTTGTTTGGGGGTGTTCGACGGATGCGAAGTGTTGCTTCGTGCCCAGTTGGGTGACGAAGTCCTGAAACTTCCTGTCCGTGAACTGTGTCCCGTTGTCCGTTACTATTGCTTGGGGAATACCGAAACGCGCAAGGATTTTTCGTTTGTAGAAACGCAGGATGTTGAGGGCAGTTATTTTGGCTAGAGATTCTGCTTCTATCCACTTTGTGAAATAATCCACACCCACTATGAGGTACTTGTTCTGACTTGATCCTACCACGAAGGGTCCTAGGATATCTAGGCCCCACCAGGCGAATGGCCACGGGGAGGACATAGTCTTGTGCTCGTTAGGCGGGGCTAGGTGCATGTCCCCGTGCCGTTGGCATTTATCGCACTTCTTTACGTGCTCTTTTGCGTCGTTTTGCATAGTTGGCCAGTAGTATCCTGCTCGGAAGGCCTTTCGAGCAAGGGACCTTCCGCCGAGATGTTGGGCGTTGATTCCTTCGTGGATTTCGCGCAGGATGTGCGTGACCATTTCTTCCTCGACACATTTGAGCAGTGGAATGGATAATCCTCGTCTGTATAGTTTGTCTTCGACCAGGACATAAGAGCAAGCCCTTCGCCTGACTATGCCGGTCTCCTTTGGGTCGGACGGGAGTTCGTCCTTGGCGAGGTAGTTGTAGACTGGGGTCATCCAGTAGTTGTTGTCGCCGATCACCTGCACGTCGAGTGTCGGGGGGCCTTCTCGATGCTGGGTCGAGGAAGTACTTCTTGTATGACAGATTTGTTTCCGCCTTTCTTCTTCGTGCTGGCCAATTTGGACATCACGTCCGCTCGTACGTTATGTTCGTTGGGAACGTGTTTCACTTCTAGTGTTGTGAACTTCACCATTTCCTTTTTTACCAGGGCCATGTATTCGGTCAGGTTGTCATTTTTGGCTTAGTATTCATCTCGGACCTGGAGGGCCACGAGTTGTGAATCCATGCAAATGACGACTTCTTCTGCTCCCAGGTCCTCGGCAAGGCGTATCCCAGCGAGGAAGGCTTCGTATTCAGCCTGGTTATTGGAAGTTGGGAAAGACAGTGTGAATGACACCTCGACGATGGTCCCTTCGTTACTCTCCATTATAATTCCCGCGCCACTACCTGCCGAGCTTGAGGCACCGTCGACGAAGATGGTCCACTTACGTGTCTCGCTCGCGGGGGCTCGCGAAAGTCATCTCCGCGAAAAAATCGGCAAGAGCTTGGGCCTTAAGGGCTTTTCTGCCTTCGTACCGGATGTTAAATTCGGACAGTTTTAGCGATGATTTAAGCATTCGTCCGGCCATATCTGGTCGTCCAAGCAGCTGCTTTATGGGCTGATCTGTTCGAACCACGATCGTGTGGGCCAGGAAGTAGTGCCTTAATCTCCTGGCAGCGTTGATGAGGACCAATGCTACCTTCTCTATCTGTTGGTATTGTAACTCTGGTCCTTGTAGCACCTTGCTCGTGAAATATATGGGCTTCTGCCCGTCAGGTGTCTCGCGGATGAGAGAGCGCTCACTACTTCGGCTGCTACGGCCATGTACAGGTATAGCGTTTCACCATTGTCCAGGCGAGAGAGAACCGGTGGCTCTGAGAGTGCTCGTTTTAGATGGAGAAGGGCCTTGTCGCACTCCTCGGTCCATTCGAATGCGGCCTCTTTGCGGAGGAGCTTGAAGAATGGTAGGGCGTGCTGGGCGGACTTGGCCACGAAACGAGATAGTGATGCGAGCATCCCGTTGAGGGACTGGATGGATTTTTTGGATTTGTGCGTAGGAAACTCGGAGAATGCCCGGCATTTGTCGGGATTGGCTTCGATTCCTCGTTTCGTTAAGTAGAAGCCGAGGAATTTGCCTGCCCGGACACCGAACGTGCACTTCTCCGGGTTAAAACACATTTTGTATTTCCTGGCCTGTTCGAAGACCTTTCGCAAGTGGGCGGTATGATCGGTTTCCTCGTGGAACTTTACGATCATGTCGTCCATGTATACTTCGAGCATGTCGCCTATTTCTCCCCGAAATACTTTATTCATCATTCGTTGGTATGTCGCTCCGGCGTTCTTCAGGCCGAAGGGCATTACGTTGTAGTAATAATTCTCTGATTCGGTCATGAAGGCCGTATATTTTTTGTCGGTCATTGCCATTGGGATTTGATTGTAGCCCGAGTAGGCGTCCATGAACGATAAAAGTTTAAAACCAGCGGAATTATCAACAAGTTTATCAATATTGGGGAGGGGGTAGGCATCCTTCGGGCATGCCTTGTTGAGATCGGTATAATCAACGCACATACGCCATGTTCCATTAGATTTTTTGACCAACGTTGGACAGCCAAGTGGTGTACTTGGCTTCCGAAATAAATTTGGCCTCGAGGAGGTCCTTTACAGCTTTTTCAGCAGCCTCCGTTTTCTCCGAAGACTGCTTTCTCCTACGTTGTGCTACGGCCTTAATGGTCGGGTCAATGGTCAGCTGGTGACATGCAGTGGACAGGTCTAAACCGGGCATCTCTGCGGCGCTCAAAGCGAAGAGGTCGGCATTCTCCCGGAGGCATGCTTTGAGCTGCTTCCTCGCGATGTCAGGTAGGTCTGCTCCATTCTTCACTCCCCGTTGATGGGTCTTCGCCGAACAGAACTAGCTCAAAGTTGCCATCCGGGATCGGGCGCATCGGGTAGGAGCTGCTACTGGGTGCTGTAGATGGGCCGGGTGAAGCTGCTCGTTCCTCTTGTTGGTCGTCGGGGAAGCGACTGTTGAGGTCGATAGACTCGACCTGGGGCAGAGGCTTGGCTTCTTCAGAGCTGCTTGGCAGTGCTGGCTTGCTCGACACCTTTGGCTTGGGCGCAACGGCGTTGAGCCCCTTCGTAGCTGCTTCGAAACACCGTCGGGTAGCTTCTATATCACCGTGGAGGGTGGCGACCATCCCTTTTAAAGTGTAATACTTCATCTTCAGGTGGACGGTCGAGGGCACTGCTACCAACTCGGCCAGAGTTGGCCTTCCGAAAATGCATTGGTAAAGTGACGGGCAGTCGATTACCAGAAACTGCACCTTGATGGATCTGGCCGTTTCTGCTGATCCGAAGGTCACGATCAGCTCGATGTGACCCCACGGCTTTGTTACAGACCCGTTGAATCCCTGCAAGTCGGATCCCGCGTAGGGAGTAAGGTGAGATTCGTCCAACTGAAGTGTTGAGATCAGCTGGGAGTACATGATGTCGACCGAGATGCCCTGGTCGACGAGTATTCTGCGAACGTCGAAGTTTGCCATCCGGGCTCTGACGAGCAGAGGTATGCTAGAGTTCGGGGACCCGCCGAGGAGTTCCTCCTTGTAAAAGGAGATTGGGACGGAGCCCTTCTGGGCCTGATCAAGCGTCGTCACTTTGTTGGAGCTGGTTTTGATCAGGTGGTCGAACTTCCGTTTCACGGAGCCCACAGTGACTTTGTTGAATCCCCCGCCCAAAATGACCATGGCGGAACGAAAAGTCTCCCACGGGCTATGGGCCGCGAAATAAGCAGGGGCGTTGAGTCCGTCTGGGACGTAGAAGTCCTCTGGCCGCGATATGGGATTTTCCACCTGTACGTTGGTGTCATCCGAGGAGGGTACTTCTCCCTCGACCTTCTTGGAATCCTGGGCGTCTTGCCGAGGAGTGTCTTTCTTCTTTGTGAACTGTTTCAGGTGCCTGTCCCTGATCAGTATCTCTATGGCATCCTTCAGATGGATGCAGTCCTCCATAGTATAGTTGTGACTTTTGTGGAAGCGGCAGTACTTCGACTTATCCACGTTTGGTTTGTTCGGCAGCTATTTGGGGAAACGGACCCCGGCTTGTTTGAACTCCGAATTGGCACATTCGATCAAAATCTTCTCCCTGGAAACGGTCAGGGGAGTGTAATCATGGAAATGCCCGGAGGGCCCTTTGCTGTCACGGGAGTCGCGGGGACGGTCCTCGTGTCTTCGTTCACCCCGACGAGATGTCGAGGCTTCTTCTCCTTTGGCGGCCCGGGCCTTCTCCTGGCGGCGAGACGCTCGGACGTTGCAGGCCGCAATCTTCTCCTCGTACTGGATGTGAGATTGGGCTTTGAGGAGGAGAGCGTCTAAATTCCTCGGTGGGGAGAGGTCGATGGCTTTAGCGAAGTTGGAGTCCGGGAGGACCCCTTGTTCGAGCAGGAACTTCTTCAATTTATCTGTCGTCGGGACCTGCACCGCTTCCTTGTTGAACGTCTCGATGTATGCTCGGAGAGGTTCGTCCTTACTCTGGATTATGGCTCCGAGGGAGGCCTCAGTTTTGGGGTAGCGGGGAGATGCTGTGAAGTGCCGCGAGAACATCCTGCCGAGCTATTTCCACGAGGTAATGGACTCCTCGGGCAGTTATTTATACCACATCATTGCTCCTTTTGGAAGTGTGGTCGGGAACAGTCTGCATTTGATGGCGCCCCGTACGCTGCGGTAGTCTAAGAGGGCATCGATATTCTCGATGTGCTCGTTTGGGTCAGTGGTCCCGTCGTACGTGCCAAGTGACGGGGGTTTCTCCAAGCCTTTTGGGAGGCGGGTGGCCAGGATCGCCTGGGACAATGGGCCGCGAGGCTCGTCATCGTCACTGGAACTGGTGTATGATGGTGACCGGATGGGCTGCTCGCGTCGGCGGTTCCTTCGTGGAGAAGGTGAGCGGTTCCTTCGAGGAGAAGGTGAGTGGTTCCTTCGCGGGGAAGGTGAGCGTGTCCGTCCTTTGGACTTGATTGGAGATTCCTCGTTCCTTCGAGTCCTTTTGTGGTCATGAGCGGGCTGGTCACGCGGGGAGATCTGGTCGTGCTTTCGGGCTACGCGAGGATCGTGCCCTTGGCGCAGTCTTCAGTCGATTTCTCTCCGTGGCTGCGGCCTTCTAGATCGTCGTTGGTTCTTCCGCGTAGGAGGGGGTCATGGACTGCGAGACTCTTCCAGTGCCCCGATCCTCTCGTTTTGCTGCAGGATCAGGGTGTTGGTTTTGTTGAGGGCCTCCAGGAGGGCTGCCACGGTCGGGTCGGCGCTGGACGGAACAGGAACGGGCTGGAGGTCGAGAGACGGTTGATCGTTATGGCGATCAGCATGAGTTGGGGAAGGAGAAGCGGGGGCTCCATCCCTCAGGAAACGGGCATCCCGGAGGAGAGATGATTGGCCGTCAATGTCAGATTTGTTGGTGGGGAGGATGGTGGAGTGAAGAGCATCCTGGGTGCGATCTTGGGAGGCCATGATCGTGATGATGTTCGAAAGTTGTTTTGATCTTCGGTTAAAGAAAGAAGGGGAGAACAAAGATTCTCATAGACGGCGCCACTGATCGTGAAGGCTGGATCAGATCCTGTAGAATCAGGCCGCCAAGTGCGTCAGGGATGCTGGTTGTATGGAGAGGAGGAGGGGGTGTACCTGCAAGGCACTCCGACGCTCAAGTAAGTAAAGGTCAGAGAAAAAGGGGCAAGTACAAAGAGTGAATTTTGGCAGGGTGCTCGAGACTAGCCGTTATGTCGGGCATAAATGCAGTTACGGGCACCTGTCCTTTGTTGTTCGGGCAGTGAGGAAGCCGTGCATAACGGGCAGTAATTCCGGGGAGGAACTTTGCGTTCCTTGCCCGGTTGGAGGGGCAGAAAGGTCACTTTTGCCCCTCTGTGGATTGGACTTAGGCAATTTGGGCCGCTCTAGAGTAGAAGCAGATTGGGCCAATTCTAGCCATTAGTCTAGTCCATAACAGGTGTGAAACCAAAACAAAGGCTGATTAACGATGTTGTTGCTGCAATTGAATGTTGCTATGTTTTCACGGAGAGTTTCACCCGTGTACGTTCTCGCGGTAACCCTGAGGTGGTTCTCACTGTTGCAGGTGTTGCGGGTGGTCACTGTGGGCGTCAGAAATGGAGCAAAAACGATAATGGGTGTTGGATCTAAGATGTTTTTAGTGAGTGAGGGTAGAGAGTATTCCGTTGAGAATCATTCTCCTCAATGTGAGGGTGAGCTCCCTCTTTTCTTTCCTCTTAGTGTTGTGCAAATTGAAAGCGTTGAAGAAAGTTGGAGCTGATAAACAGGAAGATGGAGTTATAGGGTTTCAGAGAGAATGGGTTTAGACATATTAATTCACTTATTTATCTAATTAATTTATATACCTATTTTATTTAAACAATATTAATTTAATAAATTTATATCTATTAATTCACTTACTTACCTAATTAACACTTAATAAAATATGTTGTGTTTTATTAATGTGTTTAAGATTAATAACTAGAGTTGTTAAAATAAATAATTTTTTTGGCCAATTAAAATTTACACCCATTTTAACTTTAACGGGAGTAATAAGATTTATCTATAATAATGATTTTAATTTATTATAATAATATTTTTAATTTACACCCTTTTTTTAAAAATAGGATGTCTATTGTCACGTGTTAATAATTAAAATGACATTTTATTTACAAATTTGCCACCGGATTACTTATTTACACCTGTTTTCTATATAATGGGTGTAAATTTTAAAATTATATTCGTCACTTTTCACTAGTGGGAAGATGGAGATGATAACCAAACCAAGATGAATCTGTTTCTAAGATCTGGTTATGGTGTATGGAACTGGAGCTTTCCAATTTTCCTCAATCCAATCTTTCTTCAACTTGATTACTAAAGTGAAAATGAAATTAAGATTAAATTATTTTAATCTAATATACTTATTATGCGTCTGTCAGTGCACTAGTATATAAAATTTAGATTCTCTTTTTAAACTATCATAATTCTATAAAAACTAATTTTTTAAAATTTTATTTTTAAGTAGAACCCCGTATATTAATATTAATAAAACAAAAGAAACAAGAGTTAGAGAATATAAAAAAAAAATTGTTTGAAGTTGGTTTCTGATATGGTTAGCAGTCAATTGGTTTATTTGGCTGATTAGAAACTAAATTTTATTCAAGGGAGTTCATAGAGGTGTGTTAAGGTTCTAGGATTCCTCTATCTCGTTTAGTCGTGTTAAGGATAACTGATTCTTAAAACCTTGTTTTTGCTAGACTTCATTTCATTACAACCCTTATATTCATATTAATACATTCCCTTTTTTATTTTATTTTTTTACAAAATGTGCAATCTTAACAAGCGACTAGAACAGAAAAGAAAAGATAAAACAAAAGAGAAAACCGCAATGAAAGGGAAACCAAAATCACCTAAATAACATAACCTGATTGAACAAAACTGGGCCTTAATTAGGAGCTTCACAAGACTTTATTGCAGTCCAAGGAATTTACCAATTACCATGAACGATTGGGAGTAGCTACCTTCACTATGCCAAACAAGACATTAGACAGCGCTTTTTTAGGCCTTAGACACGCTTAAAAGGGCTGCCTAAGGTTGCGCTGTCGTAGGTAAAGACAGCGCTTTTGATTTATAAAAAAGCGCTCTCTAAAGTATACATTAGACAGCACTTTTTCCGTAAAAAACGCTCTCTAAAGTGGGCCTTTAGACAGCGCCTTTTCAAAAGCGCTGTCTAATATATACGTATAAAATTTTAATGAATTTTTTTATATACCTTTAGATAACGCTTTTTCTTCAAGAAAAAGCGCTGTCTAAAGGTCCCCTTTAGACAGCGCTTTTTAAAGTGCTGTCTAATGTATGCCTATAATTTTAGTTATCAATTTTCTATACCTTTAGAGGGCGCTTTTTAGGAAAAGCGCTTTCTTTTGTGAACTATAGACAGCGCTTTTTCTAGAAAGCGCTGTCTTTTCTCTACGTATAATTTTAATGATTTTTTTTTTAAAAATCCCATTTTAACCATTTTTTTATGCAGAAACTTGTATAATTCAAGCCATTTCAATAAACCTGTATATTTCATATTTCCATTAACAATTTCTAGTATGGTTCATTAACCATTTCCACTAATCTCATAAATCACATAAACCACATAAACCATTTCCATTATAATTCAAGTTATTTACATTAACTATTTACAAAACTATACAATTACAAACCAAAAACACATAAAGGGCATAAACCATTCACAAAACTATACAATCCCATAAAATAAATCATTCACAAAACTATACATTCACATAATCCCATAATCCTATACCTTATATAGGATTTTTTTTTTCAATAAGGTATTCGCACAATTCCTCCTTAATTTCTTGCAATTTATCCTTCGTGTAATGAGAACACGCGTATTCATCAAAGTACTACATAACAAAACAAAATATGCATGATTTAGTTAAAAATAATAAATTATATGACATATCCGATAAATATTAAAATAAATCCTAAGTTATAAATCCATGCATACCGTAATAGGAATCTCTAATCGATCCATTTGAAGGATTTCTCTCATAAACCTCAAAACGAAATACCCGCAGTCTATGCCATTACGCTGACGAGGGCACTACACATAGACAAACAAATAAGAATTAATATATAGTTGTTTTGTGTTATCAAGTAGTATCACTAATAAGCAACATTGTGAAAATTAATATACCTCCACTTTGACCCATGTAACGTTGGTTGCTTTAGCTCGTGCTACTCGTGATTCTCTTTGTGCTCGGTATACGAGTATTGCTCTATAAAAGAAAAAAGAAAATTTAGAACAATCTCACAGAAATAATTAAATATACAAATACACACGAATATTTCGAACAATCTCACTTACGTATCAACCACATCCTTCATATCCTGATATGTTGACCAATCAGTATCCAATGAATTCAGATAATATACCACTTCTCTTGTAGGATTAATGGCAACCAAAAACCAGTGTCCACTGTAAAATATAACAAAAGTTTAGATGGATAATTTCTACGCAAAAGATACAAATTAAAGATTTGAATGAAATTAAAATGAAAATCTTACCCGTTTCCAGTATTATACGGTAAAAGAAACAAACTTTCTGTCTTGCTGGCCATAAATCTCTCAGTTAAGTGGTCTCTTACTGAAAGTTCATTCATACTAATTGTCGGTGCATTGACAAGGGTGCAAGAGAAGCAACGGAATCTGTTTGACAATTCCGTCCCTCGCATCAATTTTTCATACAAGCACCTTAAATAAAAACATAATAAACATTACACTATTTTCATTGAAATGTGTAAATAAATTGTTCAACTAAATAAATAATAGATTGATCGGAGTACCAGGTGTATGAATGCATAACACCGATGCCTAATTCAATATGCTTGAAAATCTGCTCCATGTCCTCTCTTCCGATTATCTCGGAATGATGAAAACCAAAAACACCTTCGTCCATGTCTATTTGACGAATATCACCATCCATCAAATCTGACATTGCCATAAGTGTTTCTAGACACGACCGAAAGCGAGGAGGAGGTCTTTTTGCCTGCACGGTCCTAGTAAGAGCTTTTTTCTTGCTGGCCTGTTGTGAAGCTTGAGCAGGAACCTAACAATCATATAAGTTAGGTAAAGTAGAAAATCATGAAACTTTTGAATTCGGATAATAGAATAACACTTAAAATGTACCTCTCTTTGTGATGCAACATACTCTTTTTTCCGCAAAACCCCTTTATTCTTAGCTGCGGGTTTTGTAGGAGTCTAACATTACCATGTAAAAAAAATGTAAGTAATGGTTCAGAATGATTTTCATAATCGTTCAGATTTGACATTTGAATACTAAGAGATTCGTAATGGTTTTCAACATACCTCATCACCTATGAAAATGAGGTCTAACGGCCATGCAACAAACGAACCTATTGCATCTCGCAGCAATGTAACCTCTGAAACCGAGTCAAGTATGGGTAGTACCGCATCCGTATCTAAAGCGATATCAACCGACACTTTCAGATGTCCATGAGGGAGCGGTTGATGGTGAAGTAACTCTCCCACATGGTTATGCACTTTTCCCTTGCCAACCATGCGATAAGTCGGTAACGACAAATACAGCTGGCAAGATGAAATGCCCTGAAGCAATAATAAATATGTAACTGTTAATGTGTATAAAGGTCAATTAAAATAAATGTGTTAATTTAATTAAAATAAATATGTGCTAATTACCTCGAGAATTTTATTTTGACAATTGATACTAGCTTTGTCACTAGTATCTTTCAAACCGGAACCGCGCTTTTCCGCCTCATATCTCTCTTTATCCTTTTGCAATTCACGGACTTGCGCCTTTAGTTCCTCCAATGATTGCATGACTTCTCGGTTGCTGGGATTTTTTCTCTTTGGATACAAGGAAGATGGAGTCACACCAAATCCTTTATCTCTCACCCGGTCGGAATACTCAGGAACATTTAGTACTCGACTAAGAATGCTCCTGCAATCCTCCTCGCCTGTGGTTAAGGATTTAGATAGAGTCTCCTGAAATTCATTGGCATATCGAAAATTATTAGTGGGATTACAAATTAATTATATTTTAATAAAATTTCGATTAACTTAAAGACATAATGTTATACTTACACATTCGTCATAAACATGTTGAACATCTTCCCTAACAACTCCATCCTTACCCACACGAGCTTCCTTCCACAAAACATGTCCCGGAAGTGATGATTCTTCATTTTTCGTCTCTTCTAACTACACATTTAGTTCAATAATAAATTCATCAAGTATAAAACAATAATACAATTAATAAAATCATAGCATTAATATATACTTACCAATTTTTGCTGTAACCGTGCATATCCCAAACGCCATTTTCTGTATGGATACGCGGGTTTTGATGCTCTTTGGCGATTAATGGCACTCAAATCCTGGATAAACAAGTTTAAGTCATATCAGAACAAACTAATGCAACAAGTATATAATACAATTAATAGACATGACAAGATAACATTACATTGAATTCTTCGGTTTTCCGTTTGGCTACAAACGTGCTCCATTCTTCGGGTTCAATCACGTTCGCATACAACTGTGGAGTTCTGCTTCAACAAAAATTTTATCCGCATCCCTAAGATATTTGTTTGATAATAAGGCTCGGAACCCTCTGAGTCTCTTTCCGGCCAACTGAAGACAATATTTTTTCCGGCTTTCATCAATATTAAAGGACCTCTACAAAAAAACATACACATATAAACATAAAGTGTGTTAGTATAAGTAAATTAAAGGTTTATCTTATCTTATAAACATATAAACATAAAGTGTGTTAGTATAAGTAAATTAAAGTACCTGTATCTCAGTCCATATCTTATCTTTACCAACTTTCAACTTTGGACTTCTCCAATTATCACTGGTAATTGGAATATGCTGACGGACAAGTGAACTAATGTATGAAGACAACATTGAATCGTTAGGCTCAATTAGTTGGTTCTCATCACTCCAATGTACATCAAACTTGATCCCTTTATCTCTAGCACGAATGATTGACTTCATAATAGTTATTCCACGTTTTATTTCACTTTCTACATTCGAAGGTTCATTCTGAGCTTCATTTTCATCATGTGTCTCGTGTGTGTCATCCTGGTTACTAGCCATTTGACCTGTAAGAAAGAAAAAAACAAAAACTAAATGACAGAAAAACTAAATTCATATAAAAGAGCAACAATCTCAAGTTAAAGAAACTAAATTCAGCTTACACATGCATATTTCTATAAATCCATATCCATAAAAGAAAACCAAAACATCATATATCACAAAAACAATAGCCAATACAAATCACAATTATAAGATCAAACAAAAGGAACATAAGTTACAAGTCACCAAATTAGAAGCCAAGATGATTAATGCAAATTAAAAACGAGACTACCAAAAAAATACATCCTAAAAAATTCTATTCTAAGCAAAAAATCAAAAATTGAAAAGATAATATACAAAAGCACACTAAAAAATATTTTTGAGAATTTTTAATAAATAAAAATAATGTAAACTAATTAATCTAAATAATGATTAACAATCCTTAAAAACAAAGGTTAAATTTTAAATAAAATAATGTTAGAAATAAATAAATTTTAAATATTTAAGAAATAAAAACATTGGTTAATAACCTATCATAATCTAAATAAACAAACTAATTAACATAACTTAATCCTAAAAAATAATGTCTTATATATGGTAAAAAACAAAACAAAACAAATATAAAACAAAACAAAACAATATTTTGTACTAATATCAAATAAAACAAGTTCTGTACAAAACAATCTCTAGACTTTAACTAATATCCATTAATATTCTGTACTAATATAAAACAAAACAAGTTCTGAGTATAATACTATGTAACAACAAAAGAGATTTCAAGAAACATACTGTGTAATATCATGTAATAACAAAAATAAAACTTCTCATGAACACTAAATCGTAAACAACAACAGTGGTTACTAACATAGCTACTTAGCTGCAACACAGTCGAAACGGTTCACAATCGAATACGCAATACACATGAACAAAACTTCTCATAAAACACCAAATCGTAAACAACAACAGAAATGGAACATAAATATAATGTACAACAGCAACAGAACGACAACAACAACAACAGAACGACGACAATGCTGACTGCAAGAATGAACGGCAACAACAACAACGACGGCAAGAACAATGTATGAAGCACGAACAACAACAACAACGTACCTCTTCTTTTCGTTTTCGTCTTCTCCTTCACGAATGCAAGAATGAACAGTGACGGCAACGGTGACGACAACGGTATCAGAACGACGGCAACGGTGACGACAAAGTTTCAGAACGACGACAATGAAAACAAGGGTTTTAAAAAGCATGCAAGATGATTGAACGCAAGGGTTTCAGCAGAAAGAAACGGTTGAGAGCAGAAAATGAAAAGAAGTTTCTGAAAATGATATGAAATGTGTTTTATATTTTAATTCATAACTGACCTTAGACGACGCTTTTCAAAAAGCGCTTTCTTAAGTGCTACCTATAAGAGCGCTTTCCTTAAAAGCGCTTTCTAAAGTGAGGAGAATTTAAGACCTATAGCAGCGCTTTCTGAAAGCGCATTCTAAGGTAAAACCTATAAGAGCGCTTTTTTAAAGCGCTTTCTAAGGTAAAACCTATAGCAGCGCTTTTCAAAAAGCACTATCTAAGGTGGCTTCTATTTAGGGCATTTAACAGCGCTTTTAAAAAGCGCTTTCTAAAGTCTGTCTTTTACAGTGCTTTTTTTTAGCGAAATTTTTTAAAGACCTATAGCAGCGCTTTGTCCAAAAAGCGCTGTCTTTGGTGCTATGTGAAAAGCCAATTTTGGCGTAGTGCTTTGCCGCAAAAGTATTGTTTCCCCTCCTTCCTCTTCCTCCCACCCTTCTTCGTCCATTTCTTCTCCCTTGATACTCATTATTATCATGGTGATATGCTTGGTTCTTAGACCATGATATGTCACTCTTTCTCCTTCTGTTATATCGTCCCCTATTTATGTTCCCGCCATTTCTTGCTTGATACTTGTCATGGAGCTCACCGCCATAATGCTCCTTTGAAATCCACCTTTGAGGATCATTCTCTTCCCAAGAGTTTCTTTCATTATTTTCATGCTTGTTTGATCCCCATCCCTCAGCACCATAGATTGGTTCCTGAGGCTTTGTTTCTTCTTCCACTTCGTCCCCCCATCCAGTAGGTGTGAGTTTCCAACCATGATTGAGAGGATTGTCCACAATCTCAGTCTCCTCCTGGCTCTTTTCCATCATAATACGTATGGCCTCTACTTCTCTATCCAGATCCAGATAGAGTTCAGGATCCACACTCGCATCCCAATCTACCTCATCGATGTAAATGTCCGGATCAGGCAATGGAATGTCGCAGGGATAGCCGTTGATCTCAGCCCAAAACCTGTTCTTTGCACCGTGAAAAACCTGTTTGACGGCAGAGTCTTCCCACTTCATCACATCGGAATGTGATTCCATTTACCTTTTGCCTTCTAAAAACCTTCGCCAGGGAACTTGACCTACCGTAACACAAAAATTCTTTTCCCATAAAGGTACTGTTGAAAACCTGTAATCTGTGAATCCAAAAGAAATAAACAGAATCAAAAGAAAAAAAAAAAAGGAAAACAAAAAAGACATTTTACCCAAAGGTGGTTTTCTGATATAAGATGAGGATCTCCGGTTATCCACTTGACGATTACTGATCCCTTGGTGTTTTCTCCAACTAGCCATTTCAATAAGCAAGAGAGAACGAACACGATGAGTTTGAAACAAAGACAGAAGTAGTTCTCTGAGGTTTATTTAGATTTGTATAGCTCCGGTATTTATAGGAAGATGTAGTTAATTTTGTTTTTTGTTTTAGGAAATCTTATTACTTTTTGGTACTAAATAGAAACTGTTTTTAATTTATAAGATTTCCTAAAATCAGATTCTTAGATTTGTAAAATAATGAATGTATTTATGAGGTTTTAAAAACAAATACATGTATATGAAATCTCTTTATGTTTATTCTATATCAATCATTTTACCATAAAAAAAATTCCATGTCAATAATGGCATCGCATCACATGTTGACTGTTTATGAAATTCAGATATTTTTAAGATTTAATTTCTCGGTAATTAATTCATGTGTAATTCATATATCTGATAAATTTATCTATAAAATGATGTAAATTTTATCGATAAATTAATCTTTAATGTACTAGTGTGTTACCTTGGATCAAAACATCACTCATTCACAGTTAAATTTTACCAATGTAACTGTTTGTGTAAAATTAAAAAAAAAAAAAAATCTGACTTTAGTAATATTGTTCTTTCATAAAACAAGGAAAAAAAATAGAATGTACACTAAAAATGTAAGAAGTTTTACACCGTTAATTAATAATGTATGTCTGATCAAATCAAATTTTTACTTTTAAATATTAATAGAACATAATAAATAAATAAAAATTAGATCAATTATTGTTTTTAAAATATAATATACTAGGCATAAATCATAATGAATTCGTTTTCATCAAAGTCACTTCTACTTTTCTTTACATAAACTTTATATTTATATAAATATTTATTTTGTATGTATCAACTGCAAACTCTAAGGCTCTGTTTACTAAGTTACATTTTCGAATTTATAGCTTATGGCATATAGTTTATAAACTCATATGGTAATTTAGATTTATTTAGTAATATACGGTTTAGAAATGGCATAGAGTTAGGAGGGTGATTCAACTTCACTATTCAAATTCAAATTCAGATTTTCTGCTTTTCGTCTTCTCCATGGGAGATCTGTCTGAATTGCACAGAGTTAGGAGGAAAGTTTTTAATGGTGAAAGGTTTCAAGCGTAACGTTGGAATATTTTCCAGTCGAAGGTTGTACCGGTGGGAGTCAAAGGAGTCGGAAGTGGATCGATTTACTTCTCAAAATTTCTTAAGGATTATAAGGCTGCGGATATCTTTGAAATCTCTAAGAAGTATGGAGATCTCTTTGAAGTAGTTATTCATCCTAAGAGGAACAAGTTTGGAAAACGTTTCGGTTTGGAGAGATTTAGCGGAGTAACGGGTACCAGACTACTTGCTGTTACGTTGGATAACGTCTTCATTGGGAAGAAGAAACTTTATGTGAATGTCCCAAGGTTTGAAAGGAGTGCAGGTGTTGCTTCCGACCATCAGGGTGGCAAACATAAAATGTCGATAGACAGGACAAACGACGTTTTTGGCAGACATCGTTCGAGGAAACCGAATATCAGTGGTAGTTTTGTTGGAGGGAGGTCTTTTGCCGAGGTAGCAGGTAGTAAAGAATAAGCAAGTTTTGTTTTCCCGGAGAAGAAGATATGTGCTTGTTTAGAGTATACCACGAAAGATGAGGACGGTGAAAGGTTTAAGAAAGCTTACGTAGGGTTTGTGGTGGTTCCAGGATCGTCTTATAACATTCAAACTCACTTTGAGATGGAGGGTTATTTTTCATTTAAAGTGACTCCACTGGGAGCTAATATTTGCTGTTGGAAAAAATGGAAGAAAGGGAGTTTAGTGACCTCATAAGAGAAGGAAAGTCTTGGTGGAAACAGTGGTTTTCGGAAATCCTTCAATGGAGCGAAGGTGATGTAAATAAAGAGAGAGTAACTTGGCTAAGGTGTTTCAAAATTCCCTGCGACGATGGAACCATTCATTCTTTGATTTCTTGGCTAAAATGGTAGGTACTTTGGTCTGCTTAGATGATAATAATATGAAGATGGAAAGTATAAATGTTGCTCGATTTTTGGTTCGGACAAGGTGTGCCATGGCACTTAATGAAATATTTCGGATTAAAATTAACAGGGAAACGTTCACAATTAAAATGTCATAGGATTCCCATGCACCTATGCGAATAAACGTTAAGAATCGGGGCGATTCCAGTAGGGAGGAAGTTGTCAGCTCTGGTGAAGATGAAGTATGGAGTTTTCCACCTTCAGACGGAGAGGAGAGTGAAGAGACGATGCCAGAATGTGCTTTCGGTAGTCACTTCCCTGAGAAAGAAATGTTTCCTATTATCAAGGAGGGGGAAATCTTGGAAGAAGGAAACTAGATCTTCGTTCGCAACAAGGTTGGAAGAAAGGTAACTAGAAAAAACCTAGACGTAGCTTCAGAGGCTATTGTAATGAATGCTGCTAAGGGTGACTTGAATTAGTTTTAAATGCTAAGTTAGTTGGTAGTGTGGATTAGAAAACAGGTGGGTATAGCACTTCGAATACTCAACCGGGCCTCAAGCCGTCAGACGTGGTTCCCAATGTTAAAGGTAAGGATGACTTGGCAGCTCTAGGAGCTTTTAGTCACGAAGTGGAAAATCTTAAAAGAAAGTAATCCTTTTTAGAAAATATGGTGTTAAGTAAGATGGGGATGGAAAGTGGGCATGTGTGTATTAGGCCCAGCACAGAAGTGGGTGTTGCGAATCTCATATCCAAGTCTGTTAGTGAATCCTCCTCTCCTTCTAGAAGGAAATCCTCGAAAAAAAACCTCCAGCTTCTGCCTAATCCTATTCCTATCGCTGTTTCGTCAAGTTCATCTTTAGGAGGGGGGTCCTCTTTGAGGCATGATAAGGAGGTTCAATTTTTGGGAGGGGAAAACTTATGTTGCAGTTCTACTCATGACACCGACATTAGGCAAGGCAATACTAGATTTTGGGATAATATTGAATCAAATGTAGAAAATAATGTTTGGAAAGTTATCTCGAGGTTGGGAGTCGTTACCAGGAAAAAGGGAAAGGATTATCAGAAAAAAATTGAGGAGATGGAGGTTAGGGATAAAAAGAGATCGAAGGTTCTCAAGGTGAATTCGATCAAGGTCTAATGATTATTGGATCCATGAATATAAGAGGGGGTGGGAATAGTACAAAGACAAGAAGAATCGGTAGATTGATTGATTCGGGTAAAGTGGACGTCTCCTTTATTCAAGAAACTAAATTGAAAATGGTTCAGGCTTCTTTGGCTAAGAGTTTCTGGCCTCACCATAACGTTGGATGGTCTTTCTCAGGATTTTCTGGTTTTTTCAGGAGGATTGCTATCAATTTGGAAGAAAGGTATTTTCGATGTTCTTTTTTCTTTTAAGGGAAAAGGATACCTTGGATTAAAAGTTAGTTGGAAGGGAAATCTTTATTATCTTGTGAATGTGTATTCGCCCTGTTGTTTAGATAAGAAGCAGAAGTTGTGGAATAGAATTCTTGAGCTGAAGAAATTGTTTGCTGATGGAGAGTGGTGTTTAGGAGGGGATTTTAATTCTGTGGTTAAAAACAATGAAGGGAAAAGGAGTGTCCATGCTTATATGAACTTAAAGATGATGCAGTTTTTAGAGTTTATTGAAGAGTCCAACCTTATTGATCTTCCCTTTAAGGGAAATTCCTTTACTTGGTTTAGCTGAGACGACAAATCTATGAGTCGCTTAGATCAGTTCCTCTTGTCGGATTCTTTGATAACGAAGTAGGGTGTTGTTGGTCAATCTATCGAAGCAAGAGACATTTTCGACAATTATTATATCTGGTTAATGATCAACAAAGATGATTGGGGCCCTAAACCTTTCAGACTTCTCGATTATTGGTTCGATAACAATGAGTTTCGGGTTTTGTTGAGAAGGCTTGTCATAATGCAAAGGTGGTGGGGACGAGTGATTATGTTTTAAAGGAGAAATTCAAGATTCTTAAGGAGAGCCTTAGAAAGTGGAACTGCGAGGTTTTCGGTAAAATATCAATGGACGTGGAGGATAACAAGACAGAGATCAACTTGGTTGATGCTTTACTTAGTGGTTGTAAGGAAGAAGGGGTGGGAAGGTTGGTAGAGACCAGAAGTAAGGCAGTGAGTGAGCTGTGGAGGAACCTTAATCAACAAGAACATATTTTGATCCAAAATCCTGAATCAGGTGGAGTCGCGAGGGCGACATCATTAGTGCTTATTTTCATAAAGTTATGAAAAACAGTCGGAGACGAAATTATTTAGGTGCTGTTATGGGCAACCAAGGCTTATATGAATCTATTAAGGATATCAAGGAAGAGATCAGACGCCACTTTTTTGCAAAGTTTTCATAAGATGAAGAGCACAAGCCTACTTTGGATGGAATTGAGTTTAGCATGCTGTCTAGTTCTGAGCAGTCAGGGTTAGAAGCAGAGTTTTTCGATTCGGATATTAAGGAAGTTGTGTGGAGTTGCGAAGGCTCGAGATGTCCAGTTCCTAACGGTTTTAATTTTGTGTTCATCAGAAGGTTTTGGTACGTTTTAAAGGATGAAATTTCTCGATTCATCAATGAGTTTCATGGAAAGGCGAAGGTATCTAAAGCTTTCGCTTCTACATTTCTGACTTTAGTTCCCAATATTAATTCTCCTAAGGGTTTGGATGATTATAGACACATTTGCTTGGTGGTTATTCTTTATAAAATTTTGAGTAAGATTTTGTCTAAGAGATTGAAGGCTGTGTTGGGTTCTTTAATTTCAAAGAGTCAGACGGCTTTCATTCCTGGCAGGCATTTAATGGATGGGGTGTCGGTGGCTAACAAAATGGTGGATTTCACAACTTGTGAGAAGAAAGGCTGTCTTTTATTTAAGGTCAACTTCGAGAAAGCTTACGACAATGTTAATTGGAACTTTCTTCGGTATATGCTAAGGAGGATGGGATTCGGTTGTTGCTGGATGAGGTGGATGCAGGCTCTGGTTTTTTCGAGCTATATGTCAGTTATGGTCAATGGTAGCCCGACGAATGACTTTGTGGTGGAGAAAGGCTTAAGGCAAAGAGACCTAATTTCTCCTTTTCTCTTCGTAATTGTCGTCAAAGGCTTATCTGAGATGGTTAGAAAAGCTTCTAAGCTTCGTGAATTCAAAGGTTTCTTCTTCTACGGAAGTGCGAAGTTGATATTTTGCAGTTCGCGGACGACACGCTTCTTATTGGTGAAGGAAGCTAGGAGAACATTTAGGCAATCAAATCTATTTTGCGTGGTTTCGAGATTGTTTCGGGTCTTGGGGTGAACTTTCATAAAAGTCAAGTTTTTGGGATTAACACTAATTTGAATTTTCAGCAGGCAGGCGCAAATTTTCTTTCGTGTAGAGTAGAAGACAAATTGTTCACTTTTCTAGGTATTCCTATCGGGGCGAATCCTAGAAGAATAGCGACTTCGAAACCTTTGGTGAACAAAGTGAGAGCTAGATTGTCTAGCTGGAAGGGCAAAAATTTGTCGTTCGGAGGTAGGTTAACTTTGGTGAAATCTGTTCTTGGAAGCCTCTCGATATTTATGCTCTCTTTCTACAAAGCTACAATATCGGTGTGGAAAGAGATTAACAACATAAGGAACAATTTTATTTGGAGCGGCTCATACGCTATTAGGAAGGTTTATTGGGAGGCTTGGGAGGATGTATGTAAACCTTTCAACGAGGGAGGATTAAGAGTGAAGAAAATCGAAGAAGTTAATGCGGCATTAATGATGAAATGGAAGTGAAGGATGTTATCTGAAGGGAAACTCTTTGGTTGAAAGTTTTGTCGGCTCGTTACGGAGCTATTTCGTTTGTGGTGAAGGAAGGAAGATGGAATTACAAATCAAAGCGTTGTTCCAGCTGGTGGAAGAACCTGTTTCAGATTGAAAAGGTTGTTGCAGGTATTGTTTCTGATTTTAGTTTTATGAACTATTGCAAACTCAGATTGGGCGATGGTAATGATTTGTTGTTTTGGTCTGATAAATGGGCTGCGAATGTCTTTTTGAGGGAATTATTTTCGACTGCATTTGAGGCAAGTTTGTTGAAAGAAGCTTATGTTAAAAGTATGGGAGTGTGGCAGGGTCGTAAATAGAGCTGGAGTGAGTTTGGGCTGGCAGCGCAAACAGGCGATGGCAGAGCGGAATGTTTTGCAGGATATTACCCCGGTGTAGGGAACTGCGGACGATGTAAGTTGGTTGCCAGACGCGGAGGGTTGGTACACGGTGAAATCTACTACCTGTATTCTTGAAAAAGGTAGACTGATAAATGTTGTGGAACATGATTTTAAGTCATCTTTAGATCTACTGTACACACTAATTCTCCTTATAGAGTGCGGGCTTTTCTTTGGAGGTGTTTTTTTAATCGAATTCTGACGAAGGACTTAATACAGCGAAGAGGAATTATCAGCTCTGTTCATGACCTTCCCTGTGCTATGTGCTTCCAAGTAGATTAAGATCTTCAACATTTAGTTTACGGTATTAAAGTGGCAAAGGGCATATGGAACAATGTTGTAGCTTGAACTGGGTCTGTTTGGCAACCGGAGGAGATCATTTGGAAAAGTTTCTTGAGTTGGACAAATAAGGAGTGTTTTAAAAGTACAAAGAAATGGAACTCAGGGATAATTTGGTTGGCAGTGGTGTGGAACATATGGAAGGCTAGAAACTATATTTTTTTTAACGGGGATGCTTGTAGGCTTCATATCTTTTATGGGATATAAAGCTTATGATGTGGAAATGGTCTTTGATTAGGGAAAATTCTTAATCCAACTGTAATTTCTTTGATTTTTGTCAGGCTCCGTTGGTTTGCTTGTCTTAATCTTTAGTTGGTTAGTATTTTCCTTGTTCATTAGTGTTTATCTTTCGCTTAGTCGTGCTTCTCTTATAGGCAGCCTCTTCTTGTATCAAGGGTTCGAGTACCCCTAGTACTCATTTAATCATTATCCTTGCTTAAAAAAAAACAGTCTTTACATCATGAGCTTATAACTTATTTTATTAGCTTATAGCTTATTTTTCAAACGCTATTTCAAAATGTGTTTTATCTTATAGCTTATCATCTTTTCTTCCAATTTTATCATTATTATTTTAGCAAAACCCCTCTTTTATCCTTTATAATTTATTTTAATTTAAAATAAAATAAATATGTATTAAATATATTTTATGTCATTTTACATTTATAAGTTAGTTGAACCGTTAATTTTACCAACCACTTAATTAGCTTATAAACTATTAGTCACCAACCATCAGTTATAAGGTATAAACTATCAGTCATCAACCATCAGCCATCAACCATAAGCTATAAAATATCTTATCAGTCAACCGCTATTTTTACCTAACAGAACCTAAATCCTTAGAAACTTTATCTTGTGTTATAATCATACAAATGATTGGTTTATCTACATTCAATATTTATTACACTACTACAAACAAAATATTACATGATAATTCTTTTACGGATGGTGATAAGCACTTAAAAAAAATTGGTTAAGTCATGCTGGTACGTGTTGGAGGAGCTTTAAGTCACGACTCACGCGTGACTACATTAGGAAGTTTAAGATTGGTCTTGAGCGTCCATGGGTGAGATATAATTTTCTCTCGAAGAAGGTTTGGAAAAAGTTTGCAAAGGGTCGTCGTTCTGAGACATTCCTGATTAGTACTAGTCTTATTTATCTTGATAATTTTATGCTAATGATTTATAGATACTAATCATATTTTCACTATGTTTATAACAGACTAAAAAGTAAGCAGGAATACAAAATAAAGCGAAAAACATTTACTCCCATAGATTGTCTCGTGGGGGTTACAGGAAACTAAAGAAAAAATGATGGATGAAAAAAACAACAAATGGGAGATGAGGACTCGATTAGTCGTGATCGCAACCCATCTCCACCATCATGGCATGAGAAGTGGAAGAGGGCTCGACTAAGACTAAATGGAGAGTACACCTCAGATGCATCAAGAGTAGTTGCTGAGAAAATTGTAAGTATGATTTGTTGTGTGTATGTTATGTGTTATTTAAATACTGTGGTAATTACAATATTAATATTATCTTGCATATATTTTGTGTAGGATATGTTGGTTGAGGAGGCCCGTGGAGGCTCATTTGTTCCAGAACCGCGACATGATATACTAGTAGAAACTATTGGAATAGATGAGCATGGTGGGCGCGTTCGTGGTGTTGGAGAAGGCGTCTGCCTGAGATTATACTTTGGTCCAACCAAAAAAAGCGCTGAAAACACCGAATTACAAGCACAAAAGGAAAAGCTTGCAGCTGTTGATAAGGAGTTAGAAGAACAGAGGAAGATGTTAGAAGCTGAGCGGGAAAGTCGGAAGAAAGACATAGAAAAGTTAGAAGAGTTATATGTGGTATGTGTTTTATCTTAAATGCTAGAGTTTTATCTAAAATGTATGATATATTGTGTTTTATCTGAAAAGTTAGAAAAGATAGAAATGTGTTTATTATGTATTGTGTTCAAAGTGGATATTATGTTGCAGAGAATAAATGGATCCTTCTAGCAACGTACGGATGAAAATGATGATAATGTTGATGATCAAGTTCCCCAAACAAATGTTGTACGTGGTGCTAGCACCAAAGGAAGTAATTGTTTAACCGCCCCCCGCTCATGAGGACAATGCGATATTGGATCCTTTCGCAAATGAAATCACCATGTTATACATGTTGGTTGCGGAAAGCGATGACCCGATTCCTCTTCAGCTAGAACATTGTCCAACGGTAGAAATCTTATATTGTCCTCCTAGTGACATACGAGATTTTTTATCAGGATATAAATGGCTAGACATGGGATATTGCAAGTTTTGTGCACGTAAGTGTATAATTGAATATGCATGTCATTATATATGGTGCATTATCATTTTTGCATTTCCTCACTTATATTATGAATTTTGTTTAACCATTTAGGTACATTCACCGTGTTTGTATAGAGTTAAATAAATCAAATATTTATGGAATCTTGGATCCATTTAGTATTCGATGGACAAATAATGATCCAAAAGGGATTGACTCTTACATTTTAGAACGGTTAAGTCAAGGGAAAAAAGAAATTTACTTAGCACCATTTCTCAAATCGTAAGTAATTTTGAAACTGTTATTTATCTATTATAGTTAGTTTTATTTTAGAAAATACTAATTATATATATATATATATATATATATATATATATATATATATATATATATATATATATATATATATATGCTCATGTTTATTCATTGATCATTGGAAATTGATCATCATATCGCTTAAGACGAATACGATAACGACATTGTGTTCCTTACATTATCCACTCCAACCTAAAATGAAGGAAATTATTAATGAGTATGTTTATGTTTATATGAAACTTTTTAGTATTATTTTCTTTGACTTTGTAATTGGTTTAATGTGTAATATGTTTAAATAATTTTCAATGTACAGTGTTGTGCATCGACACAATATGTTGAACAATAGTAGGAAAAAAACCAACATTTCTCTTGCCTCGTGTAAGTGGCCATATTACTTGTGACATTCATTTATATATATAGTTACATGCATATGTAGTCGTTATAACATTCATGAAATTAATGTTCATTTTTGTAGACGAGGAAACAATCAAAGGGATACAAGTGTGGGTATTATGTAATGAAACACATGTTAAATATTGTCTTCGCCGACATTGTTGAAATGGGATCAGGTATATATTATATATGTAATTAATTGTTTACAATAACATATTATTGTTTAAGTTGGCTATGATTATCATATATGTGTGATATTCACATTTTTGCACTTTTTTATGAAGACGCTTAACGACGATACAACATTCTCATGCGAAGACTTTGTAGACATTCATAAACGTTAGGCATGTTAAATATGTAATTCAATGTTTTAGAAAGATTAGATTTGATTTAAAAAGAACATATTTGATTTAGAAAGATTAGATTAGCAATTTTTGGGCTTTTATAGTTTGGGCTTTAGCTTGAGATGCAAGTTAACCTAAATCTATAAATAGGGAGGAACCCTTATCATTGTAATAATCAAGTTTGATAATCCCGGTTTTTCAGTTGCAAAGTGATAATAAAATTCCACAATTATGGGCAAAGAGTTACTCTGCAGTTCATACTCATCTTCTTTAAACGTGTTTTTGTTTTTGTTCATTGTCATTACATAACAATCTTGAGATCAAGATTAAGTAGGAATTCTCCATAGGTTGTGATTGAATTCCAACATCTAGTATTAGAGCTTCGATTTTGATTCAAGGGAAGAACAACTGTGATGGCGATGAATCACCCGAACGGTCACTTTCCAGCAAATCTTCCAATTCTCAAGAAAGATAATTATGAGAATTGGTGCAAGAAGATTATGGTGGTTTTCTGTTACCGAGATCTTTAGGATCTTGTGAAGGAGGGATTATCACCGCTTGCAGAAACTGTGACAGATCAGGAGAAAGTTGCATATAAAGAACTAAAGAAGAAAGATTATAAAGCTCTCTTTATAATCCATCAATGTATTGATCCAAATAACTTTGAAAAGGTTAGTGATGTAAAATTAGCAAAAGAAGCTTGGGAGCTTCTTGGAAAATCGTTTGGAGGCGCAAAGAAGGTGAAAGAGATGAGGTTACAAACTAAGAAAAGGACTTATGAATTGCTTCAGATGGAAGACAATGAAAGTATAACAGATTTCTTCACCAGAGTTACAAAGTTGGTGAATCAAATCAAGGTATGTGGAGAAGTTTTGACATAAAGATCGGTTATGTCAAAGATCTTGAGTTCATTGGCTCCAAAATTCGACCACATGGTTGTAGCCATAGAAGAGTCGAAAGACTTTTCAGTATTAACGAAGGAAGAGCTTCAAGGGACGCTTGAGTCTCATGAACAAAGGATGGCTGAAAGAGCTGCAGGAAAGTCGAAGAGTGATACGGCTTTGCAGGCACAGTCAGAAAAAGAAAGGAAAGGCAAAGGAAGCTGGAATGGCAACAAAGGTAGAGGAGGCTACACCAATTCGACTGGTCAAAATCAGCATGAAGGAAACTGGTCGAATCAGAGAAAACCCCGTAACCAAGGCAACCAAAGAAGTGGTGTTGCAGGTATAGGAATAGGTGGTGGTCGAAAGCCTAACAAAAGTCACATTAAGTGTTTCAATTGTCAGAAGTATGGTCATTATTTTAGTGATTGTCCAGAAAAGACGAAGAATCAAGAAACTGATGCAAAGCTGGCGAAACATGAAGAAGAAGAGATGTTGCTGATAGTCACAATAAGAGACAAAGAGAGATTCCTGGACCAGTGGTACTTAGAATCAGGATGCTCATCACACATTACTGGAAGGAAAGATTGGTTTGTCAACATGAAGCCATCGTCGAAGAATACGGTGAAGTTTGCAAATGACAACACTCTAGCAGCTGAAGGCGTTGGTGATGTTCAGATTGTGAGGAAGGATGGCAAGAAATCAATAATTTCCAATGGGCTATACATACCAGGCATGAAAAGTAACTAGCTCAGTATAGGACAGCTTTTTGAAAAGAACTACAAGGTAGTTGTAGAAGACAAGATGATGATTGTTCTCGACGTAGGTGGTAGGTTGATCTTAGAGGCTTCAATGTCTCAGAATAGGACCTTCAAGATTGAACTCAATGTGATGGAGCACAAGTGCCTAGCAACTGCAACCAGCATAGATGAGTGGTTATGGAATTTTTGACTAGGCCATATAAACTTCAATGACATCAGAGAGCTTGAGAGGAGAAATATGGCTTCAGGATTACCTAAAATCGACATTCCAAGTGAAGGTTGTGGAGAGTGTGTTCAGTCCAAACAACAATAGAATAACTTCAACAAGGATGCAGGAAGGAAGTCGAAGGCAATTATGGAAGTCATATACTCTGATGTATGTGGTCCAATCCAGGTGGATTCGATTGCATGCAACAGATACTTTGTCATGTTCATAGATGATTATAGTCGAAAGTTGTGGACTTACCTCATCAAGAAGAAAAGTGATGTGATCGAGGTATTTTCCAGATTCAAATCTATGGTCGAAAGACAGAGTGGTTGAAAGCTGAAAGTTCTGAGGACTGATGGTGTTGGAGAGTATGTGTTGAAAAAGTTTGATGCATTATATGAAAAAGAAGGGATTGTGCATGAGGTGGTGCCACCCTACACTCCACCGTAAAATGGAATTGCAGAAAGAAAGGACGGAACCATCATGAACATGGTGAGAAGTATGTTAAATAGAAAGCATCTACCCAAAGAATTATGGGGAGAAGCAGTTTCGATAGCAACATACATATTAAACAGATGTCCGACGAATAGCTTGAAGAAATCACACCAGAAGAATGTTGGTCTGGTGTCAAGCCTATCCTCAGTCACTTGAAGGTGTTTGGATCTATAGCCCATAGACACGTTCTAGATCAATTGAGAAGGAAGCTTGATGACATGTGGAATTAGGTGATCTTGATAGGATATCATTCGACTAGAGGTTACAAGTTGTTCGACCCAGTGAATAAGCATGTAGTGATCAGCAGGGACGTGATCATAGATAAGCTTAAATAATGGGTTAGACTGAGAATATTAAAAAGGATTCAGTGAGAACCTTTTGTGAAGAACCAGCCACTAAAGTCGAAAGACAAGTTTGACAAGAAGAAGTCATAGGTGAAGCAGGCCCAAGCAGACCTCGATGAACAAGACATATTCCTACAAGGTTGCAAGAATGTGTGATTACATCAGATGATGTGGTCGATGAAGAGGGTGAGTTGGTACATTATTCTTTCTATGCAGATGTCGAACCCAATACTACAAAACGCGTAAACAACAACGCCAGGTTCACCACGAAAGAAATATACACCGTTGTAATAAATTAAATTTTCGCGCCAGTCAGTAGCTGGATATAAGAACAGTGATTTAATGACGGTTCTCTTTAAAAACCGTGGTAATAAATGATGTTTGACAAGCTTTGATTCTCAGCAACATTATTTTTTCCTTTTTTTTAGAGTACATTAAGCGTGTGTCACTTACGTCCTTTAAATAAAAAATAAAATGTATATTATTTTACAACGGTTAGTTTAAACGACCGTTGTTATATGCTTGTGTCACTTATGTGAATTATTAAAAAAATAAAATTTTAAATGATTTTACAACGGTGGAGAAAGTCAACCGTTGTTAGAGGAAGATGAAAAATGAATGAGGAAGATGAAGAATCAGCAATGATTTTTTGAATTAAAGAAATAATAATGACTTTCAACTAAAACGATTAGATTTTCAATGTAAAGAGAAGATGAAGAATCAGAGAAATCATTATAAATAAGTTATTCCTCTTATTACCATCACACAAGCAGCATCATTGAAGAGAATTAAACAAAATGAATTCCAACAATGCAGTTCAAGAAGTCCAACAAACTGTAGATTTTCAAGAAGAAGTTGTCTAAGAAGTTCAATAAATTGCACGTGTGGTTAAAGATGCAGATGTTCAAGAAGTTGCCAAGGTCGTAGATGTCCAAGAAGAAGTCCAGGTCGCAGAGGCTTCGGAGGTCCAACCAGTTTTATGGCCCGAACAAGCTGTACAGACCCAATAGGCGGTCTCCTTGCAAGAATTACGAGCTTGGAGGAGAAGAAGCAGATCAAGAAGAAAGAGAAGAAGGGCAACTATTTTCGATTCAGATTATGAGGACGAAGCACCGTTTGGTTGGAGTAATTTTGTGTCAGCTAGGGCATTTAGATTTGATATTTAAAAGTTAAAAGTTCTCTGTTATCTTCAATATTTAAGATTTTATTTTTGTTATTTTAAATATAAACTTGCATTTTGTTGGAGTTTGCTAATTTATATGAAACTTGCATTTTGTTGTCTTATTCTTATTAAAAATATTTACTTATGTGGTAAACTCATTAATTAACCTTGAATATATCAACTTGAATGAAAACTTTATCACGTATGTGGTAAACTCATCACATAAACTTAAATGAAAAATATATGAACCCAAGTCACCACGGTTCTACCAAAACCGTGGTGATATTTCTAAACTCGGGCACTTACTTTATATTATATTTTTTTATTAAAAATTGTATATAGTATAATAACGATTGTAAGGATAACAGATATGATAGGCGCTCCTTTCTTTTTAATATATCACTACGATTATTATTTGTATTCGTCTTTAAATAGTTTGTTATTCTTTTAAAATATAAATTATAATTACGGTTGTAGTTAACAACCGTAACGAAAAGTGATAGTTTTTAATATATAAACGAAACATTATGTGACCTACTTCATATCTGTCGTTTCTCTCTAAAGAAAACCCCAACACAACCCTCTCCTCTCATGAATCCTAACTAAAATCTGACGGGAGCAACGTCCGGCGCAAACTCCTACGGCGACAAGATGGTATTTTCTCCTGCTCTCTTCTTTCTAAAATTATTGTTTTAGGTTTTGGTTTTAGGATACTGTGGAAAACATTATGTTTATGATGTTTTAGGGTTTAGTTTGATTTTTGTTGTGTTTCCTTGTAGATGCATGGTGATGATGGTGGTAGTAACCGTATACTATGGTGAAATTTCATATGGTTTTTGAAGCAATGAAGAAAAATATAAGAAGTATGAAGTTGTTGTATAAACTTCATCCACCTTATATTTCTTCTTCATGGCATCAAAAACTAGATGAACATGATATATATCTTGATTTGCTACAGTTCCACGATTATTTTCAATAAGAGGTACGTTATTGACTCAATGTATGTTGGTTTTTTACAGTCCCACTTGTGGTTTTGTTGCTTAAATAATGTATGTTTTTTTATTGTGTTGCATGTTGTTTTGTTGTATGTAGTTGTTGTTGACAAATGTTCTTAAAACAAGAACAAAACATTGTTTAGTCACAAGATAGAGGCTTCTTGTGACTTAGCAATGTTTTGTTCTTTAAATTCTTATGCAGGTTGAGAAGTTTAGTTTATTATATACTATGTATATTGTTTGTTTCACTTACCTTTTAATGAAAATGCAATCATTTATATTGACATAGAAACTTATATTCTGAAAAATTAAGATGTATTTGAAAACCAACCTATATCAATCAATGTTTTCCGAATCGCATATGTTTCATTCAACACATTTTATGTTCCTTAACACATAATATATGGTCTAATGGTCTGTTAGCTTCAATTCATCGATATAATTTACAATCGTGTTGATAAGCGACAATGCTGAGGTAAATTATAATAAAAGATATCGATGAGTAGAGAGAATCAAACCATTGAATCGTATATTATATGTTAAAGAACATAAAATGTGCTGAATGAGACGGATGCAATTCGAAAAAAAATTGGTGTGTTTAAGTTGGTTTTCAAGAATATTTTAATTTTCAGATTATATATTTCTTTTCCAATTTGAATGGTTGTATTTCTTTAAATAGGTGTATGGTAAACCAAGCAATATACATTTGTATATAATAAACTAAGGGTACTTTCCATGACGATTGTCTACAACAACTATCATCTAATGTAATTAATTTCTTGCTGGGTTTCGAACCCAGTACCCCATATATCACAACAGTTGTTAAGAATAACCGTTATGATATTACGCGCGCTTTTCAGAATACAACAACGGTCCCAGGGCCGTGATTATAAGTAGCGTATTTACCACAACACTCTACATAACAACGCCTTGATCTACGTTATTACATGTATTTTTCAACTGTTGTTAAATGGGTTTTACGTAGTAGTGACCAGTCAATGCAGCTGAGGCATTGAAAGATTCAAAGTGGGTGAAAGCAATGAATGAGGAATTAAACTCCATCGAAGTCAACAACACTTGCTCACTTGTCGAATTACCACAAAGCAAGAAGGCAATAGAGGTGAAATGGGTTTACAAGGTGAAAGTGAATCCTAAAGGAGAGGTAACTCGACACAAGGCGAGACTTGTAGCGAAAGGATTTCTTTAGAAATAAGGAATATACTTCGACAAAGTGTTTGCACCTGTTGCTAGGATCGAAACAATCAGATTGGTTATTGGTCTAGCAAATATGAACAATTGACACACATGTAATATGGATGTGAAATGTGCATTCCTTAATGGCCCCTTATGTAGCGAGCGATTTTGGACGCGGTTCTTAAGCGCCTGTCGCTCTCTGCGGTTTGAGCTTAAAACTACAGGTCGATTCATTTTTTATCCTATTGTGAGCTGAATAAGGAAGGGAAATAGATGTCTCCAATTAACCCTGCTTTGCATACTGAGTTTAAACAGCGGTCTGTTAGGTTACGAATGCTATCAATGTGGGGGGGCCTTTGTACTGGTTATTTGTATTTCGCCAATACAGGTTTTCTTTCTTTCTAGGACTTTCTAGCGGGGAACAAAGATTAGGATGTTAGGACTGGTGCTTTTGAAATACTTCTTTTAATTGATGGAGATATGGGATTTGGGTTTTTTGTTGATTGCGCTCGCTAAGATCTTTTCTTTCGAACTTATGCCTACGTATTCCCGTTTACCGAAACAGGGAAATCAGAGCGTTCGTAGTTCCTCCTATTCTATGGGAGGAAATTGGTTTTTGGTGTCTTGTTCAAAGCCCAAGACGTGAAGCGAAAAGGTGATTTGTATCTTGTTCAAAGCCCAAGATGTGAAGCTGAAAGGTCTATTTGTGTCTTGTTTAAAGCCCAAGACGTGAAGCTGAAAGACCTCGGCTTTAGAGAGAATTTGTCATCTCTAAAGAGGGGGAAGGAGAATTACTTTAACTGGGATACGCGGATCCGAGCAATGCCATAATTTCCGAAGAAAGGGTTTTAACCTGAAGGAGAAGACATTAACTCAGTGTAGAGCAATGCCATCTTTCCTTAGGAATTTCTCATGCTAAAAGAGGGACAGTGGCATGGATATAGATGATCTAGAGGCTTGCCGCTTACAGCGATTAGATGAAAGGAAAGGAGTTATTGATGTTTGTGTACTGCGAACGAGGCACAACTTTGATGCTAAAAGGTCGATTGGATCAACCAATGGTTTTCTTATACAAAGCCTAAGAGGAGGCTAATTTCCGCTAGGAAAATCATTATACAAAGCCTAAGAGGAGGCTATTTTGTGTCTCGTACAAAGCCCGAGAGAGAGGCTAAAAGGTTTTTGACCCAGTGGGGCATATCGTTATACAAAGCCTAAGAGGAGGCTAACAAAGAGTTGACTCAGTTGGAGAATCTTTTTATACTCAGTAAGAGAGTGTTTTTGTATCTCGTACAAAGCCCGAGAGAGAGGCGAAAAGGTTGTTTTGACTCCACTGGGGAGAATTTTGGTATCTCGTACGAAGCCCGAGATGGAGGCTATTGTAACTGTTTCAGTTGAGTGACAGATCCAATATACTGATTTAAAAGAGAAAATCAGTTTTTATATGAGCAACACTGTACTCAGGGATTTGATTTGAGGAACAGGGATATTTCCTTCTCTTTGAGGAAACGGGAAATCCAAAGGGTATCGAGACTATCCGAGTCTGCGGGTTTCCTTCCTATTTAACGAAGGGTGCTTGAGAATGTCTTTGAGACTCAAGGAAGTTAGACTGTCCAAGTCTAGAGTTTTATCTTTTGTACTATGCTTCGAGAAACAGTAGTAGACTCTATGAAAGGACCGTTCTATGAGGATGACTAGGCTCTGTTCCTATACCTCTAGGAGGTCGTCGGGACAATTTGTACGAAGCCCAAGAGGAGGCTGGAAACTTTTAAGAAGCCGACGGGTCGTTGTACGAAGCCCAAGAGGAGGCTATCATTCCCGAAGGAAGAGATCATTATACGAGGCCTAAGAGGAGGCTGTGAATACTTCTGAGAAGCCGTAGGGTCCTTGTACGAAGCCCAAGAGGAGGCTAGGTTGCTTTTAGGAAGCCGCAGGGTCCTTGTACAATGCCCAAGAGGAGGCCGATGCTTTTAAGAAGCCTGTGGGTCCCAAACCAAAGAAAAGTCCAAGAAAAACTCTTTTAAAGATAAAACCACTGGTAAACGTGCGAGGTTTACTATCCAGCAACTTTAACTCTGAAAGAGGGTTAAATGACCAGTTCTGAGGTTTGAAGAAATTCAAGAGAAGTTTCACCGAGAATAATTCATCTCCGGGGAATAGAATTTCTTGACGATTCCTAAGGAGGACAGCCGAAGAGAAGACTGTATCTGGTGCTCCTATTGGGGGTCTAGGCGTCTATTTCTACGAATAAATGAAACGGCGTCACCTAGTTCTAGACGTAGTTGCCGGGGAAACTCGAAATATCTATACTATTATTACACAGTAGATATGAGTTTATGAAAGGAGACTTACAGTGAGCAGCCCCACAATACAGTTTATAATATGAAAGCAGTAAACGAAAGCGATAACCACTTACTCGGTTGGAGTGCTTCCATGCTGTTTGGTTAGTTGTTCAACAAAGAAAGATTAAAATCAACAGTATATTCAAAATCAAAGGAGAAAGTGCTTTGAAAAAGAAAGATTTGGGGCTTACAGCTCAAGGAGAGGCCCAGGGTTTTATCAGTGAGCGCACTGTTCGACTTTGTACAGCGGGACTTATACAAGTGACTGGGGCCCAAAATGATTTTCTGTACAAAGGGATGGGTCTTACACTCTCTCAAGAGGCCCAGAAAAGGTTTAAAGAAAAGAGAGGGGCTTATAACACGAGGGTAGGCCCAGATGGTTTTTATTTTTAAACGGGCGTTGATCGCTCCGTTCACTTGTACAGAGGGACTTATACAATGAGTGAGGCCCAAAAAGTTTTGTACAAGGGGGGATGGGTCTTACACTCTCTCAAGAGGCCCAAAGAGTTTTGAAGAAAAATAAATGGGTCTTACTACTCGAGGGTAGGCCCAGATGATTTTTGAAAAGGCGACGATCGCGCCGTTTGTTTTTTTTACGGTATCGGGACTTATACAATAAGTGAGGCCCAAAGATGATTTGGTCAAAAAAAGGATTGGGTCTTACCCTCTACTAGAGGCCCAAAGTGTTTTGAAAATGATTTATGAGGGTTGAATTAATCCAAAACCCTAATTTGTTTTCAAAATGTATTTAATTGAATAAAAATTCAATTAAAATGATCAAAAATTGTTTAACACATGGAAAACAAATTGTGATCTTGGATTAATGCTTCAAAAATTAAGTATTGACCTACAAAATAATTAGAAAGCATTAAAAGTTGCAAAATCAATGTAGAAAAAATATTTAAAATGCCAAAAACAATCAAAATATTAATTCTTTACAAAAATATCAATTATATGAAATAAATAATATTTTTGGGATTTTTTGATAAAATAAAATATTTTAACATTTTTGTGAATTATTAAAAAAAGAATCAACTCAAAATCATTAAAACTCAGAGAGAAATTAATTTTTGAATCAATTAAACAAAAATCACAAAATTCAAATATTCAAATTATTCAAAAATGGCGCCAAGAACAGCTGAAGAACACGCGCGTGTTCTTGGTTTCTCAGATTTGCATTTTCTATCCAATCTCCATGAATACGTAATCATATCATGCAATCCACATATCATTATGCTCGTCTCAACCTCACGATCATGTCTATGTACTTTAATTTCATTTAAATTAAACATACAACAAGAAATCACGAAGAGACCTCAAGAACCCTAATTTCTGCATGAAGGCTAGGATTTTTGATACACGATTCGAACAATGCAATTAATTGAGGGAAAACATTCCATGCATGATTATGAACATATGGCCAAATTATTGTGCGAGGAAATATGCATAGATTGAGAGATGCCCAAGTTTAGGCTTACCTCCAAGTCGTGACAGCAAGAGCAGATGTGATTTTGAGTTGGAGGTGTTACAGACAAGTTGTGTTGATCTGAACAGCTTCCCTACACCCTATGGATTGTGTTTGAACACTTGGATTGAATTGAAATGGACTGGATCATTTTGTGGTACCTCAGCTGCACCTTGTTTGAAAATTTGAGCAACCAGCTGGTGATTTCATGAAATTGATGTTTTAGAAGTTATGTGAGTGTTGGATCAGCTCATATGTGATGTATGTGAGGTGTGTGAGTGATTGGTTTGTGCAAAATTGCTCTCAAACTCAAAACCCGATAGCTACCTTGCTAAGAAAGGCATTTTTGCCAAGAGAAAGAGATTTTGAGGAAAGCATCTGTTAGATGGCTTTGGTGTACTTAAACTGACCACAATTGAGCTCTATTTATAGTAGAGCAAGTTTGTTTTGCAAGGAATAGTGCATGGCAGCTGGTAAGTAGGTTTCCTCAATGTTGGCCAATGGAAATGAAAGTCTCCTCTAGCCATTGACTAGAGGTTAGGGCACAGAGCTTTGGTCCCCTTGGTCTTGGATAAGTCTTGACTGATTTCAGATGAGAATGGCTCAGTCCATGCCACCTTGATGGTTCCATTGAATGCCTCATTCCAAATTTGAAGTCTTGTCCCTATTTTGGCCATTCTAGGTTAAACATGTTATTCCTTGTTCCTTGGATCTTGGAGGCTTGGCTCAGTGATTGTCCCCTTTGGATTCAATCCTCTGAGGTGTCCAAGTGGATTGGAGCAATTGCAATTGGCTGATTTTGGCAAATCGAGCCAAAATGCAAATTCTGCCTTGCCTTGACAGATTTCAGCAAGGCAACTTGCCAATGTTGTATCTCATGATGTAGGTTGAATTTGGCAATGTTCTTGGCCATTTTGGAAAGCCCTAACATGATACAACAACTGTTTGAACAAGTTTGGTTTTGATCTCTTTTGATTCCAAGTGAAAAATCCCCCTACATTTGGCAAAAAGTGAAGGCAAATCTGACTTAGTGAAAATTTCACTAAGTGTTGGAAAAAGTGACTTTTTCACTTTTCAGCCACTTTGATCACTCCATAACTCAAAATCCTTAATGAATTGGAATGACTTGTAGTTGAAGTTTTTGTAGGTGATAGTGAGGGCTACAAATCCATCTTTGGATGAGAAAAAATGGCCTTGTGGTTTAGGAGTTATGGTCCTCCAAAGTTGGTACCTTTGCCACTTTATTTTTAACTTAGAAAAATTTCTAAGTTTTATGGTTACCCCTTTTACAAGTTATCTCACTTTTCTTGATTTTTCTTGATGAATGATGATTCAAATCATACATTAACATCATTTTAGGGTTAAAAATCCATTTTGGTGAAAAATCTCAAAAAGTCAAAGTTGACTTTTGTGCACAGTTGACTTTTTATCAGATGAATTCCAAACTGTGCAATTCTTCAGGAAATCATGTCCTTGACCTAAATCAAACTTGATGGACATGTTCCATGGGTGTCATAGGGTATATTCAATCATGTATTAGGGTTTGGGAGCATGTCCTGGTCAAAAGTCAAAGTTACAGTTGACTTTTCCCTTAAAACCCTAATTGTGGTGCAGATGAAAATGAGACTTGTTGCTCAAGCTTCTTGGATCAATCCATTGTTCCAAATGGATCAATATGGTGTATTAGAGACCCTCAAATCATCTCTTGAGGTCTTGGCTCATGGTTTGTCCCAAAAGTCAACTTAGGGGTGAATTAGGTCAAGAAACCCTAATTCCTGATTTTTTATGAATGCATCCCCTGAGGCAAAATTGACTTGATGCATGGGTTCATGAGGTTCCATGAAGCATATTAGGTTATGTTTTGGATCATTGCCTGGTGCCCAGATGAAAATTTCCATCTGGAGGCCCTAGTCGACCAAAACCCAAATTTGGTGACACTGTCGATCTTGAGACTTGATCCACCTAGAAGGGAGCAGCCTTGTGCTTAATCCTTGAAGTAGGAGTCCTTTTGATCCTTTGTGGATGTTTGAGAGGTTAGACAAGTTGAAGATCATGTCATTCCTTGATTGATCCTTTGTCTAAGCACTCAGAGAGGGCTTGAAACCCTAATTTTGATTGTATTGGATGCTCACCCATCTTTGGGGAGACTGATGAAGCATGATGGTTCATCCACATTGTGATGATGATTTTCACAATGATGGGAAAGTTTAGTGGTCAAAATTTGGGGTATTACAGATGCCCCTATTTAATCTTCTTGGACCCGAAGGTATGAATGACGAAGGGATTCGAGCATTCGGGGTGCAAGAGGATTAAATATCGGAATATCCGAAATTTTGATGGTGGTTATGAATGGTAGCTTATGCATTCATCTCCTTTAGCTAAGCGATGATGCTTAGAAAAGATAAACTTCCCCTCGATCCTGGTTTTCTACCAAGGAACTGGTCTCAGTCTCTGATTTAAACTTCCCCTCGATCCTGTTTTCCTACCAAGGAACTGGTCTTAGTTTCTGATGTAAACTTCCCCTCGATCCTGGTTTCCTACCAAGAACTGGTCTTAGTTTCTGATTTAAACTTCCCCTCGATCCTGGTTTCCTACCAAGAACTGGTCTTAGTTTCTTTTGTCAATAAACTTTCTTGACAAGGGACGCTATTCATAGCGGCTTTCCTCAAACTTCTCGCCGAATTTTCCTGGGGAGATGCCATTTGAGTGGAAAAAGTTTTGATGCCAGACTTGCTGGGGAACCTATTCGTCTGAGTTATAGAGGTACACAAACTTCTCTGTTGTGGAGACGCCATTTGTTTCTACTGGAGAAAGCGAGTCTCTTGAGAGACTGTTTTCATTTGGGGTTACATCATACTTTTCTCGGGATCTTCCCGGAGAAATGCCATATGATGGGGTCCAATTTTGAGGTGCCAATGACCTTCTAATCAGTGGTTTTTCGGAGCAAAACTAGCGTGCTGCCGAATCTCTGATCACTAGGCTTTCTCTGTGGATTTTCCTTAATCCGGGAAAGCAAGGATATCATCTTCAATGGCGAAGAGTGATGTTTATTGAGAGTTTTCTCTGGCTTTTCAGAGGTTCAAGTTATCAAAGTGGCCAAGTGCCGACTCTGATCTAAAGATACACTGGTGGCGAGATTGTGCAGACGCAACACTTCCTGACGAGGAAAGAACTGGCAAACTCGATTGAGAAAACTGTTTATCACTAGGGGACAAGACCGACTCAAGTGATAGTGATGCAATATGAAATGCGAACGTAAATAAAATGCATGAAGTACGTATGTATATGCTGACAAAACTGACGCGACATACAGACTAAGAGATGAACACAATTGGATACTCGGCCATCGCGGGGCGAAGAAGTATCGTTGATTCAAAATAGAAATTCTACCTTGCTTAGGAGAGATAGTCCCGTTGGGAGCTATGTTTATCGGGCTTAAGAGATGAGAACTCGGCCGAGGATGTCAGACGAAACAAGGTCTCTGACACAGTTGATCCCTTCATTCAGGCATACTGGCTTAGAAGGAGTACTTTGATTCTGCACTTTGAAGTTCGCTTACTTCGGGAGAAGCGATCGATGTTCTTCTGATGTTCAACAGTCAAAAGAAATTGCCATCTTTATTTTAAAAGCAGAAAAAGTTTTAACAAGTAAATTCATTTTTGTTTTATTTCAAGAATCTCTGATTAAGTTTAAACAACGTCGTTCTGTAAAGCTAAAATAAGTAAAGAATTACAAACAAAAGCACAAGGGCTCAAATTTTATTGATAAGATGGAGATCAGCCAAACGCGTGATTCCAAAGAGTATATACAAAGTTAGAAAATGGTAATTTACAGGGAAAAGGGCTACGTTGAAACATAACGACCACTATCCTTCTACCAACTTTGAATTCGGGGCATCCTGAGCTTCTGTCGAAGATGACCTTTGACTGGAGATTTCCTCCGATAGATGATGTAACTACTGTTGAGGGACTTGCCTTTGTTGAACATAGTTACTTGCCATTATCCCTAACTTTTGCCTGGATTGTACTATGAGATTTCCAATCCATCGGGATGATTCTTTTTTTTTCATGTCTCTAACTTTTGCCTGGACCGCCCTTTCGGGTTTTCAATCCACCGAGACGTTTTTTTTTTTAGTTTTTTTTAGGCGAAGTATTTCTTGACTACATCAACATTCGTGGGGTAGGCAAATTCCTCTCCGTCCATGGTTGCAAGTCTCAAGGCGCCGCCTGAGAAAGCTTTCGTGACCACATAGGGGCCATCATAATTTGGGGTCCATTTGCCCCGAGAGTCAGTGAGAAATGATTGTATCTTCTTGAGCACGAGGTCTCCTTTCCTGAAAACACGAGGTCGGACCTTTTTGTCGAACGCCCTCTTCATTCTCTGTTGATACAACTGACCGTGGCATAGTGCCGTGATTCTCTTTTCTTCGATCAGGTTCAGTTCGACGTGTCGACTTTGACACCATTCAGCTTCGGTGAGCTTAGCTTCCATCAATACCCTGATTGACGGGATCTCTACTTCTATGGGGAGAACTGCCTCCATGCCATATACTAGAGAGAAAGGGGTAGCCCCTGTTGAAGTGCGGACAGATGTTCGATAACCGTGAAGAGCAAAGGGTAGCATCTCGTGCCAATCTTTATAGGTTACAACCATCTTCTGAACGATCTTCTTGATGTTCTTGTTAACCGCTTCTACCGCTCCGTTCATCTTGGGTCGGTAGGGAGATGAGTTATGGTGTTCGATCTTGAACTCTGCGCATAACTCCTTCATCATCTTATTGTTCAAGTTAGATCCATTATCAGTAATGATCTCGCTTGGAACACCATAACGGCAGATGATATTGTTTTTGATAAATCGGACCACCACTTGTCGGGTTTCATTGGCGAATGACGCTGCTTCGACCCACTTGGTGAAATAGTCAATGGCTACCAGGATGAACCGATGTCCGTTTGAAGCCTTGGGCTCAATCATTCCAATCATATCGATTCCCCATATGGAAAAAGGCCACGGGGAAGAAAGAACTTTGAGATGTGATGGCGGTACATGAATTTTGTCGGAGTATATCTGACACTTGTGACACCTCCTCATGTACTTGTAGCAGTCAGATTCCATGGTCAACCAATAATACCCGGCCCTGAGAATTTTTCTCGCCATTGTGTGTCCATTGGCATGAGTGCCAAAGGATCCTTCATGAATTTGTTTCATAAGCATGTCTGCTTCTGGTCTGTTGACGCATCGGAGCAAGACCATGTCAAAATTTCTCTTATAGAGAGTGTCACCGCTCAGGAAGAAGTTTCCAGCCAATCTTCTGAGGGTTTTCCTGTCTTTTCTGAGTGCCCCAGATGGGTACTCTTGTTTCTGAAGGAAGCATTTGATATCGTGATACCAAGGTCTGTCGTCTATGACTGCTTCAATCGCGAAGATGTAAGCGGGCCGTTCAAGGCGCATGATGTCGATCTTAGGTATGTCATTCCATCGACCTACGCTAATCATGGAAGAGAGAGTGGCTAAAGCATCAATTATGTGATTCTCATCACGAGGGATGTGATGAAAGTCAACTCTGTCGAAGAAGGGTAACAACCTTCTTGCATAGTCTTTGTAAGGAATTAATCCTGATTGGTATGTGTTCCAATCTCCTTTGATCTGATTGATAACCAAGGCTGAATCGCCGTATACGTCCAAATTTTTGATCCTTAAATCCATTGCTTCTTCGAGACCCATAATACAAGCTTCGTATTCGGCCTCGTTGTTCGTACATTTGAACGTAAGTTTGGCAGTGAAAGGAATGTGGATACCCTGAGGGGTAACAATGATTGCCCCAATTCTGTTTCCATAATGATTGACTGCTCCGTCAAAGATAAGTCCCCACTGGGAACCTGGTTCTGGCCCTTCACTGGGTAGCGGTTCATCGCAATCTTTCATCTTTAGATACATGACATCTTCGTCTGGGAAGTCAAACCCGATTGATTCTTGATCGTCAATCGGTTGATGAGCCAAATGATCGGCTAAAATACTTCCCTTAACGACTTTCTGAGCGTGGTACTCTATGTCATATTCTGATAGTAACATCTGCCAACGGGCAATCCTTCCCGTGAGAGCAAGTTTTTCGAAAACTTACTTGATTGGATCCATTTCGGAGACCAACCAAGTAGTATGACGAATCATGTACTGGCGAAGACGTTTGGCTGCCCAAGCCAAAGCGCAACAAGTTTTCTCAAGCATCGTGTACCGAGTTTCGCAGTCGGTGAATTTCTTGCTTAGATAGTAAATGGCAGACTCTTTCCTTTTAGTTTCGTCTTGTTGGCCAAGTACACATCCCATTGAGTCCTCTAGGACTGTGAGGTAAATGATTAGTGGTCTTCCTTCCACTGGAGGTGATAGAATCGGAGGATTCAACAAATATTCCTTAATACTGTCGAAGGCAGTTTGGCAGTCTTCTGACCAAACGCAATCCTGGTTCTTTTTGAGTAATTTGAAAATCGGCGCGCACGTCACGGTCATAAGCAATATGAATCTGGAGATGTAGTTCAAACGTCCCAGGAATCCTCTGACTTGTTTTTCAGTTTTCGGAGAAGGCATTTCTTGAATGGGCTTGACCTTGTCAGGATCAACTTCAATTCCTTTCTGGCTGATGATGAACCCTAGTAATTTCCCTGAACGGACACCGAAGGTGCACTTGTTGGGATTCAAGCGGAGCTTGAATTTTCTTAGACGTTCGAACAATTTTGACAGATGTTCAACGTGCTCATCCTCTGTTCTTGATTTTGCAATCAAATCATCGACATATACCTCGATTTCTTTGTGTATCATGTCATGAAACAGAGTAGTCATGGCCCTTTGATAGGTTGCCCCGGCATTCTTCAAACCGAACGGCATTACCTTGTAACAAAAGGTGCCCCATGGGGTAATGAACGAAGTTTTCTCCATGTCTTTCGGCACCATTTTGATCTGATTATAGCCCGAGAATCCATCCATGAAGGAGAATACTTTGAACTTTGCTGTGCTGTCAACCAGCATGTCAATGTGTGGTAAAGGAAAGTCGTCCTTTGGACTTGCCTTGTTTAGATCTCTGTAATCAACACACATTCTGACCTTTCCATCCTTTTTAGGAACGGGTACGATGTTGGCTAACCATTGAGGATATTCAGATGTAGCGAGGAAACCCGCATCGATCTGTTTCTGTACTTCCTCTTTGATTTTGATGGCCATGTCCGGGTGAGTCCGTCTCAACCTTTGCTTTACTGGCGGACATTCCGATCTTAACGGTAAGTGATGTTCCACGATGCTGGTATCCAACCCTGGCATATCCTGATAGGACCAAGCGAACACATCGGGGAATTCTTTGAGAAGCTTTATCAAACCCTCTCTGGCAGTTGGACTGGGCAATGCTCCGATCCTGATTTCTTTTCTCTCTTTTTCTGAACCCAAGTTTACCGTTTCCAACGGTTCTTTGTGAGGTTCAATGGACCTTTCCTCTTGTCTGAGTAGTCGGGAGATCTCTTCTGGAATTTCGTTGTCATTTTCTTCTTCAGCCTCGAATACCGGGAACTCAAAGTTGGAAGAAGGCATCGGATCGTATGTTTCAACGGGGTATAAAACAAGCAATCTGCATGACGTGATGATTCGTGTTTAGAAGAGATAGAGAAAATGCAAGTGTGTGCAGTGTTTTGATTTTACTGCTTGTTTTTATTATTGAATGTTTTTTAGGATTACCATTTTCTGAAAAAGCAAAAAGAGAAAACAGCAATTAATGCGGAAATTACAGAACGATGTCATTTTATTAATGAACAAGTCGACTCTTGAAACTACAGCCCTATAAAACAAAACTCTGTCGCTTTGGGCAAAGCGAAGAGGGAAATTTACAAAAAGCGAGCCCTATCAAAATATCCGTTTCACCTGGGCAGGGTGAAAGGTTTAAAGATGGCAATTACTTTGACTGATGAACGACCTTCGAAACCTCGACAGCAACCCACTGGCGGCGAACTCCTCGGTGAATCACAAAGTCTGGCACCTTCCTTGATTCGTCTTCAGAAATGACGCTGATTTCTGGTGGAGCAGGATCATTGGAATCTGTCTCCCAGGCAGAATTGTCGTAGGAGAATTCCTCAGTTGTATTTTGCATAGCATTTGTGCTCTCAGCTGTATCTCCCCATCCAGTTGGCTGGATATCTTCGAGCCTGATACGAGAGCTTTTAGGAGCAGTGTACTTGACCATAAAGTCGTATTTTCCACTTGGTTGTCCCAAAGTGTCCCAAACTTCTTTGGAACTGGAGAAGTCATCCCTCTCGATGACGTTGACCTCAGGAAAAGCATAGTTGATGAATTCTAGTCCTGCAAACGTTGCGAATTCATCTTCATGTTGAGTAGTTTCCGAATGACCTGAGTGTTGATCCCATGACATGGTGGGGACACAGGTATTCTGTTCAATGATGCTCAGCTGAGTTTCATTACTCGGCTGACTTTCTTGCCCCAGGTTTCCTGGGTAAGGCTGCCACATTGGCAGACCATCCATCGGGCCATAGTAATTGTGATCAAAGTTGTCTTTCATCAGAGTGTCTTCCTCTAATGAATTTGGCGGAGCACGGCATCCTTTCGGATCACAATATCCGTAGATCATTTCGACATCTGATCTTGGTATAAATCTCGGACTTTCTGTAAGAAAGCAAAAAGGCATAGGCACCTCTTCCTGAGACATATAGCCGTCCTTGTTAAGGTAGGACTTCCATTCTTCATCTGTGTCAGAGGGATCTTCCTCATTGATAGCATGAACTGCTTGAGACACTGGGTGGAGAAAACCTCCACTGTGGAAGAAGTTTTGAAGGGGATGAAGACTTTCATCATTGGCGGCTGTCTGGGTACAGGTTGCAGAAAAACCAAGACCCTTCTTTGTTTTATTGTCAATAGGAATGACAAGCCGTCCCCATCCTGTCGTATCGGTACTCTCGACCACTTTGATAGCATCTTTGTATGAAGAAATTGAAGTTCCTTCTTCGGATTGATCATTCTTACTCACCGATAGTGCTTGGAACTGAGTTCCAATAACCTCCTCGGGTTCCACACAAGTAGATGATGATAGGTTACTCACAATCAAGGCTTGTTCCCCACAAACCGTGACAAGTTGATCGTTCGTGACGAACTTTAGCTTTTGGTGGAGGGTTGAAGTAACCGCTCCAGCCTGATGTATCCAAGGTCTTCCTAATAAACAACTGTATGTTGCCCGGATGTCCATGACCTGGAAAGTGATTTGGAAAGCGTGAGGACCAATAGTTATGGGAAGATCAACTTCGCCGATAACTGTTTTTCTGGATCCGTCGAATGCTTTGACGACGACCTCGCTGACTCTCATCGGAGGGCCCTTGAATGATAATTGCGTCAAGGTGGACTTTGGCATAACATTCAGAGCTGACCCTGTGTCTACCAGTACGTTGGCTAAAGCATCGCCCTGGCAGTTAACTGTAATGTTGAGCGCCATGTTATGACGGCGACCCTCTTCGGGTAATTCCTCATCACTAAATCCCAAATTGTTGCAGGAAGTGATGTTAGAGACAATGATATCGAACAGTCTGATTGTTACATCCTGTTCCACAAAGGCTTGCTCCAAGACTTTCTGTAGAGCCTCTATGTGTGCTTTTGAACTGAGTAACAGTGATAATACTGATATCTTTGAAGGAGTCTGTAACAGTTGATCAACAATGTTATATTCACTCCTTTGGATGAGCTTTAACATCTCATCTTTGTCTTTTGAAAAGTCGGGATTACCAGATTGACTGACTGGTGGATCAGGAATTTCCGCCTGAAGTTCCTTTTCTTTGCTGGATTCTCCAACCCCTCGGTTGAAGATTCGACCGCTCCGTGTTACACGACTGATGTCTGCAATATTCACGACGGAGGGTAATGGAATTTCCTTTCCATTCTCGATTATTGTTGCACCGTATTTGTAAGGGATTGCCTTAGCTGATTCATACGGTAGTGGTCCTGGTAGATAGATGACTATGGGAACCTTCTGATTTTTCTGACCATCATAAGTAACCTTGATCCGTTCCCGGTTGGGAACTCTAGATTCGTCAAGTAGAGGGACGATGGCAAAAACATCCCTGATCTGGTGATGACCAGAGATCGTGACAACATCCTCAACTTGATCGGCAAGGTAGTTTGGCGACCAAATGATGGGTCCTGACCCTGGATATGGATGAATTTCTCCATGATCGATCTGACCCTGAAGAGCTGCTCTCACAAGGTAACACCCTTGGTTACTTTCCGAACAGACGCTACAACTGTCATAGTTGTGTGGTGGCACCTGGCCACGCCCACTTTGAATACAATGTAACCTCACTAGGTTACCTTCCATTAATCGGACATCCTGACTTTGACGACGAGCAGGATTCCTGTTATTGATACTAATCTGCTGAGTATCTTCATCCATATAGATTGGCATCCACCAGTGATTTAACAAGTGCTGAAGTGCCTCCTGGACAAGGGTACAACCTCGATCGTTTTCGCAACCCACTTTACAATTTTGATAATCGTGTGATATTAAGAATCCGAGTCGGACCTGCTCAGCATGTAACTCTACCAGATTGGTATTCATCACGCGGATGTCAAAGATCTGAACCATGTTGATTTGATAGGAGTTCCTATCATGGTAGTCTTGGATCCATCCAAGATCCATCTGACGCTGGAGGGCCTCTTGTATGAAAGAGCATCCCTGTTTGTTTACCGAGCAAATCAGACAGGAACTGTAATCGTGCCGCGGCAGATTATGATACTGGCTTTGCCTTGAATGCATCGCCACCAAGTTGACATTCATCGCACGGATGTCGTGGTTTTGAATGACGTTGGAATTCGTAGAGACCATGTTAACTCCACGAACTCGGTGCTCTTGGATCCATCCGAGATCCATTTATTCCTGTAGAGCTGATTGCACTACCAAACATCCTTGGTTATCTTTAGAGCAGATATCACACTGGTGATAATTATGAGGTGGCACATGGCCATATCCATTATGTCTACAATGCATCTTGACCAGATTGGTCCCCAATAAGAGTACATCGTGAATTTGATAGACATTGTTAGTCTCTTTCTCAATCAGATTGACTGCAGCTTTCTCATGTTGAGGCAGCGGGTTCGTAAGAACATTAGGATTCGTATCTTTGAAAGATAAGAGCCCGCTCCTAACAAGCTTTTGCACGTTGGATTTTAAATTGAGGCAAGTCTCAATGTTATGCCCTGAACCTCCTTGATGATAAGGGCATGTTTGATCCACCTTAAACCAAAAAGGCGGATTTTCCGGAACTGAAAGGGGAGACTTAGTCTGGATGTGCCCCTTGGCTAGCAGTAACGGAAACAGTTCTGCGTACGTCACGGGTATAGGATCAAATCCTGGTGGCCGTGTTGTACGGTTGTTGTTATATGGAGGACGAGCCTGCTGAAGAGACTGTTGTGTCCTTTGTTGGTCAGGTTGGCTCTGCGCAACCTGAGGTTGATACATAGGAACAGGCGCGGGGCCGATAGCAGGAGTAACAGCTGCTACTGGCTGATAACGTCGCCTTTGCTTTCCGAGAGAGATATTCCCAATATCTTGCTCTTTTTTCTTAGGGAGAACACTACCGTATTTTTAGTACCGCTCGTTGATCCAGTGTCTTTTACCAAACGTCCTTCTCGGACGGCTTCCTCAAGACGTACACCCATGCCGACCATTTCGGTGAAATCACTGGGTGCACTGGCAACCATTCGGTCATAGTAAAATGAGCTTAAGGTCTTTAAGAAGATTTTTGTCATCTCTTTTTCCTCAAGAGGTGGACAAATTTGAGCGGCAATTTCACGCCACCTTTGAGCATACTCCTTAAAGGTTTCCTTTTCCTTTTGCGACATTGATCTGAGTTGATCTCTGTTGGGTGCCATGTCCAAATTGTACTTGTATTGTTGGACGAAGGCAGTACCAAGATCTCTGAATGTACTGATCGTAGTACGGTTTAAACCCATGTACCATTTGAGTGCAGCACCGGTTAAACTATCCTGGAAGTAGTGAATCAGCAGGTCCTGATTCTCCGTCTGAGCTGACATCCGCCGAGCGTACATCACCAGATGGCTCTGAGGGCAAGAGTTACCCTTGTATTTTTCAAAGTCGGGCACTTGGAACTTGTGCGGGACTTTCACATTTGGGACCAAGCAGAGGTCTGCGGCGTCCTTTCCAAATAGATCCTGACCGCGAATGGCTTGCAGCTCCTTCTGCATTTCCAGGAACTGCTCCTGGAATTCATCCATTCTGTCAAACATAGTTTCCTTCTTACCAGAAGGTGTTGGTGGAATCTGTCCTTCCGGGACAGTGTGCACCACAGGGGGTGGTACCGTGACTACGGCAGTAAGTCTTGGTTCCTCCCAAAGTTTGTAACCTTCAGGAGTCTTGAGTATGCCCCTGGCATCTTCGCTTTCCCGAAGTTTGTAACCTTCGGGCCCAGCGGCTTCTGTTGCGATTCCCTGATCTTCAGTGATCGGCGGAACATATCCTTCCGGGATATAGTTAGCAGGCATGCCCCAAGGACGATCTTTCGGCATCTGATACCTAGGATAATACTTTTCTATGATGGGCGTTGAGGTGATCTCTGAGATCACAGTTCTTTGTAGCTGAGCTTCTGCCATGGCTTGCATGCCGTTACGAAGCTTTCTCATATCCTCTCTCAGAGCGTCGATCTCTTCTTTCAACTCTCTGTTTTCTTCCTCAAGATCATCCATCTTTTTCTGACGATTGGCCCGAGTATTATACGAATGAGACAGTTTGACTCTAGAATCGAGACACAAACGTGAGATTCGTAGGGAAGAAGAATACGCGATGTGAGAATGATGAATGCAATGATTATATTAATTGTTTTTAGGTTTAATTAAAATAAACATCGACAATTAGATTGTAAATATCAAACAGTGGGGAATCCCCTTTTTATTGAATTCCAAAGGATTACAGAAATGGAAATACAGTAGATTACAAAGTGCAGAAACAGAAACCTAAACTAATGGGTCCCGCGTCCTCTCTGAGGAGAAACCGGGTGCTGATTCTGATATCTTCCGTTTCTTCGACCAGGGCTCTTGGGTCGTTGTCGGGTTGTCATTCCTTTGCCAAGTGAAAGGAGCGAGCAAATTCCTTTGGTCATCTTGATTCTCTACAGCATGCTGCTCCAAAATTTCAATCAGAGCATCTTTCTCTTTCAGTAATTGCTGTATTTGGATACACTCTACGTCGAGGGTGCGGTACTTGTTCTTCCAAGATCTTCTTTCCTTTTGAACTTTGTTGAGAGTAACCTGAAGCCTTTCAGTTTCCGTCATGAAGTACATGACAATTTCCCTTGGCGGAAGAATTCCGTAACGAGGATAAGGCATCTTTAGCTTAAGAGCTCTAGTTTGTACCCAATGGAGATAAGGCTCCACCGAGACACAGTCCGGTTTTCCCAGAGACTCTCGTCCTTTCTTATGAACATGTTTCCAAGCTTGCACTATTTCCATCTTTAGTGCTCTGTCACTTTCTCCTTCTTTGAAGAAAAGACCTTCCAGATGAACACCCAGTGGGATGTGTCTCATCGTGTATCCAAATTGACGAAAAACCAATATCGGATGATAGTTGATTCCTCCTTTAGTTCCTATGAGGGGTACGCTGGGGAAGTTTCCACAACGGTCAGTGATTCTGATTCCCTCATAAATCCTATTACACCAATCTATATCAGAGTTGGTGAGAGACATGATCTTCTGCGACCAACGTAAGACACTCTTGCAATCCCAAAAAGCGGCAGACTTGGGCAAGTGAGAGATAAACCATTTATAGAGCAAAGGTACACAACATGTGATCTCCCCTCCGCTGTACAAATTTCCCAAGTGTACAGAATGATACGCATCTGCGAGCAAAGTCGGCACAGGGTTTCCAATGAGAAAAACCTTAATAGCGTTGATATCGACGAAGTTATTGATGTTGGGAAACAAAAATAATCCGTAGGTGAGCAAGATAAAGATGCTTTCAAAAGCAGTCTCGTTCCCTATACTAGCGAAGTATAAAGCCTTTTTTGTCAAGAACTGGGCTGGCAAACCTTGGATGCCACCCTTAGTGGTCATGTGAGTCCTGACCTCAGACTCGTCTAAATGAATTGCTATTGCAATGATCTGATTCTTTGGAATTTCTTCCAGTCCAGAAAATGGAGCTCGATCAGTGATATATAAATCAGTCAGATGAGAATACTCCTCCAGCGTTGGTGCTAGCTGGTAATCCGGGAATGTGAAACAGTGATAAACTGGATCGTAGAACTGAATGAGCGCATCCATGATTCCCTCAATCACATGGACTCTTAACAGTGGTAGCAAACCACCGTGCTTGGCTCTGAAAGCCTCTGGGTTAACGATCATCCTCGCTAACTTTCTCAAATCCCCTAGTTTTGGAACCTTGAAGGTATACTGGTGAGTTCTCCTTCTACCGAAATCCATTAATGCAATCTTTTTCTCTGATATTTGCAATCACAGTCTTAGTTTAATTTGAAAAACAGAGAGACTAGAAGAGAAATTTTTTGAATGTTTTAATGTTTTATTAAATGAATGCATGAATGCAGCACACAAAAACATAGAAAAAAACATGGGGTCAAAGGGTCGTTGTCATGAAGTCAAGGCTCTACCCATCCCCAAAGGTTTATACTAGGGTGATTTTTGTACCTGTACTCATTATCATCAGCTCCTCCCAGGAAAGCAAAACAACAAGCGGATCGCCAGCGAGTTGTGTGCAATCTTAGAGTAAGTGCTATTCACCGAGAATAGATCACCAGCCTCAAATGAGGGTAGTATCGCGTAACAGCTATTTCCGATAGCTTCCGCACTACGAAAAAGGTTGGCTTTTCTAGGTGTATACTCAATCTCACCACACGCGGCATCACACGCATTCCCAGTAGTAGAAAAATAAACACATATAGCAATTAGGAAAAGCAGTATATATATTTGTCCTAATCATCCTAGACTTATAAAGCTATGAATCTTAAGTTCCTGGCAGAAATGGGTTCCCCGGCGGAAGCCCCAATCTGTGGTTCCCTGCCTAAGAGATGGACCAGCATAGGTCAATCTTTCTCTTCGGTAGAATTCCCATTTTCCGTAGAAAACGGGGATGATGCCCTAAGGCAGAAAAGGAGACCCCCCAGCAGAGTCGCCATTTTACAAGGAAAACAGACAGAAAAAAAACAAGGGCCCCACGGTGGGCGCCACTTTTCTGTTGGCGGCCACCGCCATGAAAATGACTTACCCAAGGTTTAAATAGTAGGAAAGAAAGAATGGCCCCACGGTGGGCGCCACTTTTCTGTAGCGAGCGATTTTGGACGCGGTTCTTAAGTGCTGGTCGCTCTCTGCGGTTTGAGCTTAAAACTACAGGTCGATTCATTTTTTATCCTATTGTGAGCTGAATAAGGAAGGGAAATAGATGTCTCCAATTAACCCTGCTTTGCATACTGAGTTTAAACAGCGGTCTGTTAGGTTACGAATGCTATCAATGTGGGGGGGCCTTTGTACTGGTTATTCGTATTTCGCCAATACAGGTTTTCTTTCTTTCTAGGACTTTCTAGCGGGGAACAAAGATTAGGATGTTAGGACTGGTGCTTTTGAAATACTGCTTTTAATTGATGGAGATATGGGATTTGGGTTTTTTGTTGATTGCGCTCGCTAAGATCTTTTCTTTCGATCTTATGCCTACGTATTCCCGTTTACCGAAACAGGGAAATCAGAGCGTTCGTAGTTCCTCCTATTCTATGGGAGGAAATTGGTTTTTGGTGTCTTGCTCAAAGCCCAAGACGTGAAGCGAAAAGGTGATTTGTATCTTGTTCAAAGCCCAAGATGTGAAGCTGAAAGGTCTATTTGTGTCTTGTTTAAAGCCCACGACGTGAAGCTGAAAGACCTCGGCTTTAGAGAGAATTTGTCATCTCTAAAGAGGGGGAAGGAGAATTACTTTAACTGGGATACGCGGATCCGAGCAATGCCATAATTTCCGAAGAAAGGGTTTTAACCTGAAGGAGAAGACTTTAACTCAGTGTAGAGCAATGCCATCTTTCCTTAGGAATTTCTCATGCTAAAAGAGGGATAGTGGCATGGATATAGATGATCTAGAGGCTTGCCGCTTACAGCGATTAGATGAAAGGAAAGGAGTTGTTGATGTTTGTGTACTGCGAACGAGGCACAACTTTGATGCTAAAAGGTCGATTGGATCAACCAGTGGTTTTCTTATACAAAGCCTAAGAGGAGGCTAATTTCCGCTAGGAAAATCATTATACAAAGCCTAAGAGGAGGCTATTTTGTGTCTCGTACAAAGCCCGAGAGAGAGGCTAAAAGGTTTTTGACCCAGTGGGGCATATCGTTATACAAAGCCTAAGAGGAGGCTAACAAAGAGTTGACTCAGTTGGAGAATCTTTTTATACTCAGTAAGAGAGTGTTTTTGTCTCTCGTACAAAGCCCGAGAGAGAGGCGAAAAGGTTGTTTTGACTCCACTAGGGAGAATTTTGGTATCTCGTACGAAGCCCGAGATGGAGGCTATTGTAACTGTTTCAGTTGAGTGACAGATCCAATATACTGATTTAAAAGAGAAAATCAGTTCTTATATGAGCAACACTGTACTCAGGGATTTGATTTGAGGAACAGGGATATTTCCTTCTCTTTGAGGAAACGGGAAATCCAAAGGGTATCGAGACTATCCGAGTCTGCGGGTTTCCTTCCTATTTAACGAAGGGTGCTTGAGAATGTCTTTGAGACTCAAGGAAGTTAGACTGTCTAAGTCTAGAGTTTTATCTTTTGTACTATGCTTCGAGAAACAGTAGTAGACTCTATGAAAGGACCGTTCTATGAGGATGACTAGGTTCTGTTCCTATACCTCTAGGAGGTCGTCGGGACAATTTGTACGAAGCCCAAGAGGAGGCTGGAAACTTTTAAGAAGCCGACGGGTCCTTGTACGAAGCCCAAGAGGAGGCTATCATTCCCGAAGGAAGAGATCATTATACGAAGCCTAAGAGGAGGCTGTGAATACTTCTGAGAAGCCGTAGGGTCCTTGTACGAAGCCCAAGAGGAGGCTAGGTTGCTTTTAGGAAGCCGGAGGGTCCTTGTACAATGCCCAAGAGGAGGCCGATGCTTTTAAGAAGCCTGTGGGTCCCAAACCAAAGAAAAGTCCAAGAAAAACTCTTTTAAAGATAAAACCACTGGTAAACGTGCGAGGTTTACTATCCAGCAACTTTAACTCTGAAAGAGGGTTAAATGACCAGTTCTGAGGTTTGAAGAAATTCAAGAGAAGTTTCACCGAGAATAATTCATCTCTGGGGAATAGAATTTCTTGACGATTCCTAAGGAGGACAGCCGAAGAGAAGACTGTATCTGGTGCTCCTATTGGGGGTCTAGGCGTCTATTTCTACGAATAAATGAAACGGCGTCACCTAGTTCTAGACGTAGTTGCCGGGGAAACTCGAAATATCTATACTATTATTACACAGTAGATATGAGTTTATGAAAGGAGACTTACAGTGAGCAGCCCCACAATACAGTTTATAATATGAAAGCAGTAAACGAAAGCGATAACCATTTACTCGGTTGGAGTGCTTCCATGCTGTTTGGTTAGTTGTTGAACAAAGAAAGATTAAAAACAACAGTATATTCAAAATCAAAGGAGAAAGTGCTTTGAAAAAGAAAGATTTGGGGCTTACAGCTCAAGGAGAGGCCCAGGGTTTTATCAGTGAGCGCACTGTTCGACTTTGTACAGCGGGACTTATACAAGTGACTGGGGTCCAAAATGATTTTCTGTACAAAGGGATGGGTCTTACACTCTCTCAAGAGGCCCAAAAAAGGTTTAAAGAAAAGAGAGGGGCTTATAACACGAGGGTAGGCCCAGATGGTTTTTATTTTTAAACGGGCGACGATCGCGCCGTTCACTTGTACAGAGGGACTTATACAATGAGTAAGGCCCAAAAAGTTTTGTACAAGGGGGGATGGGTCTTACACTCTCTCAAGAGGCCTAAAGAGTTTTGAAGAAAAATAAATGGGTCTTACTACTCGAGGGTAGGCCCAGATGATTTTTGAAAAGGCGACGATCGCGCCGTTTGTTTTTTTTTACGGTATCGGGACTTATACAATAATTGAGGCCCAAAGATGATTTGGTCAAAAAAAGGATTGTGTCTTACACTCTAATAGAGGCCCAAAGTGTTTTGAAAATGATTTATGAGGGTTGAATTAATCCAAAACCCTAATTTGTTTTCAAAATGTATTTAATTGAATAAAAATTCAATTAAAATGATCAAAAATTGTTTAACACATGGAAAACAAATTGTGATCTTGGATTAATGCTTCAAAAATTAAGTATTGACCTACAAAATAATTAGAAAGCATTAAAAGTTGCAAAATCAATGTAGAAAAAATATTTAAAATGCCAAAAACAATCAAAATATTAATTCTTTACAAAAATATCAATTATATGAAATAAATAATATTTTTGGGATTTTTTGATAAAATAAAATATTTTAACATTTTTGTGAATTATTAAAAAAAGAATCAACTCAAAATCATTAAAACTCAGAGAGAAATTAATTTTTGAATCAATTAAACAAAAATCACAAAATTCAAATATTCAAATTATTCAAAAATGGCGCCAAGAACAGCTGAAGAACACGCACGTGTTCTTGGTTTCTCAGATTTGCGTTTTCTATCCAATCTCCATGAATACGTAATCATATCATGCAATCCACATATCATTATGCTCGTCTCAACCTCACGATCATGTCTATGTACTTTAATTTCATTTAAATTAAACATACAACAAGAAATCACGAAGAGACCTCAAGAACCCTAATTTCTGCATGAAGGCTAGGATTTTTGATACACGATTCAAACAATGCAATTAATTAAGGGAAAACATTCCATGCATGATTATGAACATATGGCCAAATTATTGTGCGAGGAAATATGCATAGATTGAGAGATGCCCAAGTTTAGGCTTACCTCCAAGTCGTGACAGCAAGAGCAGATGTGATTTTGAGTTGGAGGTGTTACAGACAAGTTGTGATGATCTGAACAGCTTCCCTACACCCTATGGATTGTGTTTGAACACTTGGATTGAATTGAAATGGACTGGATCATTTTGTGGTACCTCAACTGCACCTTGTTTGAAAATTTGAGCAATCAGCTGGTGATTTCATGAAATTGATGTTTCAGAAGTTATGTGAGTGTTGGATCAGCTCATATGTGATGTATGTGAGGTGTGTGAGTGATTGGTTTGTGCAGAATTGCTCTCAAACTCAAAACCCGATAGCTACCTTGCTAAGAAAGGCATTTTTGCCAAGAGAAAGAGATTTTGAGGAAAGCATCTGTTAGATGGCTTTGGTGTACTTAAACTGACCACAATTGAGCTCTATTTATAGTAGAGCAAATTTGTTTTGCAAGGAATAGTGCATGGCAGCTGGTAAGTAGGTTTCCTCAATGTTGGCCAATGGAAATGAAAGTCTCCTCTAGCCATTGACTAGAGGTTAGGGCACAGAGCTTTGGTCCCCTTGGTCTTGGATAAGTCTTGACTGATTTCAGATGAGAATGGCTCAGTCCATGCCACCTTGATGGTTCCATTGAATGCCTCATTCCAAATTTGAAGTCTTGTCCCTATTTTGGCCATTCTAGGTTCAACATGCTATTCCTTGTTCCTTGGACCTTGGAGGCTTGGCTCAGTGGTTGTCCCCTTTGGATTCAATCCTCTGAGGTGTCCAAGTGGATTGGAGCAATTGAAATTGGCTGATTTTGGCAAATCGAGCCAAAATGCAAATTCTGCCTTGCTTTGACAGATTTCAGCAAGGCAACTTGCCAATGTTGTATCTCATGATGTAGGTTGAATTTGGCAATGTTCTTGGCCATTTTGGAAAGCCCTTACATGATACAACAACTGTTTGAACAAGTTTGGTTTTGATCTCTTTTGATTCCAAGTGAAAAATCCCCCTACATTTGGCAAAAAGTGAAGGCAAATCTGACTTAGTGAAAATTTCACTAAGTGTTGGAAAAAGTGACATTTTCACTTTTCAGCCACTTTGATCACTCCATAACTCAAAATCCTTAATGAATTGGAATGACTTGTAGTTGAAGTTTTTGTAGGTGATAGTGAGGGCTACAAATCCATCTTTGGATGAGAAAAAATGGCCTTGTGGTTTAGGAGTTATGGTCCTCCAAAGTTGATACCTTTGCCACTTTATTTTTAACTTAGAAAAATTTCTAAGTTTTATGGTTACCCCTTTTACAAGTTATCTCACTTTTCTTGATTTTTCTTGATGAATGATGATTCAAATCATACATTAACATCATTTTAGGGTTAAAAATCCATTTTGGTGAAAAATCTCAAAAAGTCAAAGTTGACTTTTGTGCACAGTTGACTTTTTATCAGATGAATTCCAAACTGTGCAATTCTTCAGGAAATCATGTCCTTGACCTAAATCAAACTTGATGGACATGTTCCATGGGTGTCATAGGGTATATTCAATCATGTATTAGGGTTTGGGAGCATGTCCTGGTCAAAAGTCAAAGTTACAGTTGACTTTTCCCTTAAAACCCTAATTGTGGTGCAGATGAAAATGAGACTTGTTGCTCAAGCTTCTTGGATCAATCCATTGTTCCAAATGGATCAATATGGTGTATTAGAGACCCTTAAATCATCTCTTGAGGTCTTGGCTCATGGTTTGTCCCAAAAGTCAACTTAGGGGTGAATTAGGTCAAGAAACCCTAATTCCTGATTTTTGATGAATGCATCCCCTGAGGCAAAATTGACTTGATGCATGGGTTCATGAGGTTACATGAAGCATATTAGGTTATGTTTTGGATCATTGCCTTGTGCCCAGATGAAAATTTCCATCTGGAGGCCCTGGTCGACCAAAACCCTAATTTGGTGACACTGTCGATCTTGAGACTTGATCCACCTAGAAGGGAGCAGCCTTGTGCTTAATCCTTGAAGTGGGAGTCCTTTTGATCCTTTGTGGATGTTTGAGAGGTTAGACAAGTTGAAGATCATGTCATTCCTTGATTGATCCTTTGTCTAAGCACTCAGAGAGGGCTTGAAACCCTAATTTTGATTGTATTGGATGCTCACCCATCTTTGGGGAGACTGATGAAGCATGATGGTTCATCCACATTGTGATGATGATTTTCACAATGATGGGAAACTTTAGTGGTAAAAATTTGGGGTATTACACCTTAGAGAAGAAGTTTATGTAGCACAACCAACTGAGTATGTGAAACGAGCAGAAGAAAGAAAGGTGTACAGGCTGCATAAAGCCCTATATGGACTTAAGCAAGCTCCAAGAGCTTGGAATAAGAAAATCGACAGCTTTCTAAGGGAGAAAGAATATGTGAAGTGCACAACTAAACATGGTGTATATGTAAGAAGAAGCAAGAGTGAATTTCTTATACTATGTCTCTATGTCGATAACTTGCTGATAACAGAAAGTCACAAGAAGGAGATCGAAGATTTCAAACATGACCTAAGTGAGGAGTTTAAAAAGTCAGACTTGGGAAATCTCTCATATTTCCTTGGCATCAAATTCTACAAGACAGGTAGAGGTTTGATGATGCACTAAAGAAGATATGCAGGCAAAACACTCAAGATATTTGAGATGCAAGATTGCAACCCAACTTCGACTCCAACTGAGAGTAGATTACAACTATTGAAAGATTTAGATGAAGATTATGTCGACCCAACCCAATATAGAAGACTTATTAGGTCACTTCGATACATTTGTCACACAAGGCCTGACTTGGCATACAATGTGGGTATGGTAAGTAGATTTATGTAGAAGCCAAAGGTATCACACCTAGCAGCGACGAAGAGGATACTTAGGTATATGAAAGGAACACTCGACTATGGCATTTTGTTTCCTACAACTGATGAAGGAAAAGAATGCAAGCTAGTGGGATACACTGACTAAAGTTAGTGTAGTGATGCTGAGGATAGAAAATCCACAGTTGGCTATGTGTTTATGTTAGGTGTGCACCAGTTGCTTGGAGTTCGAGAAAGGAGCCAGTAGTGGCATTGTCATCATGCGAAGCAGAATATGTAGCTATTTATCTTTGTGCATGTCAAGCAACATGGATGGTGAACTTGGTCAAAGAGATTACAGGGAAGAGTCATAGAGCAATTACCATGAAGATCGACAGCATGTCAGCTATCAACTTGGCGAAGAATCCAATAGCACATGGTCGAAGCAAGCACATCGAAATGAGGTTCCATTATCTTCTAGAGTAGGTAGAAGAAGAGAAGATGAACTTGGAACACTACAGAAATGAGAATCATATTGCAGACATCATGACGAAGGGAATGCCAGTCGAAGTATTCAAGAAGCTAAGGTCTATGATGAATGTAGATAGTTTAGACACAATGAATTAGGTCGTGTGTTAAATATGTAATTCATTGTTTTAGAAGGATTAGATAGGATTTAAGACGATCATATTTGATTTAGAAAGATAGGTTATATATTTTTGGGATTTTATAGTTTGGGCTTTAGCTTGAGATGCAAGTTAACCTAAATCAATAAATAGGGAGGAACCATAATCATTGTAATAATCAAGTTTGATAATCACGGTTTTGCAGTTGCAAAGTGATAATAAAATTCCACAGTTGTGGGCAGAGAGTTACTGTGCAGTTCATACTCATCTTCTTTAAACGTGTTGTTGTTTTTGTTCATTGTCATTAAATAACAATCTTGAGATCAAGATTAAATAGGAATTTTCCATAAGTTGTGGTTGAATTCCAACAGCGCATAATTTGTAATATATATATATATATATATATATATATATATATATATATATATATATATATATATATATATATATATATATATATTTGATGTACATTTTAGTTTGAGTATTGTAAATAACATTTTTTTATTTGATGAAATAAATAAGTATTTGAGTTTGAGTTCAATTGTTATTTCTGTTTTGACACAGATTAAAAAATACAGGTTGTAAATTTTTTCTGTTCTGTCACAAAAAATACAAGTTAAAAAATGAAAAAACTTCAAAATAAAGAAATATATTTTTTAAAAAATCATATAATTTAACGATGGTTGTTATATATGATAGTGGTTGTATAGTGAAGGTTATCCAGAATAATATATATACCAAAAATGCGCTGCCGAGAATCAAACCTAGGATCTTAAATATATTACAACGGCTAGATAAAGCAACCGTGGTAATATGTCACGCACTTTCAGGTTTTCTACAACGGTCATATGACCGTGATTGTAAGTAACTCATATACAACCACACGATACGTATCAACAGTCGGTCTTGCGTGATAATATATATTTTCCAACCGTTGTTGTATATGTTTTCCGTAGTAGTGAATGATACATGCCTGCTAGTAAAATGAGAATCAAAACAAATTTATATAGGAATAAAATTGATTAAGCCCCTCTGTTAAAGTAAAAAACTGACGTACAAACATAACTTATTATCTTAGTTATTGAATAAAACCGAGAGGTATGTTGTGCTTGCTATTTAGTTTACAAAATAAAAATATGTCATTGCTAGAGATCGAACCATTGACCTTTTGCATATTTTCACTTTTCATGTCACCCTTCGTTACCTTGACATCGTAACCGAGGTGAAATCCATTTCGCGTCCAACATTGCATGTGTTATTTGTAGTAGTGAATCCTACAAATACAGAGCTATCCTCATTGTACTTTTCAAAAACTACAATTGGCACCCACCGTCAGGCCCCTGTAAAACCAACATTGACCACACTCATTACCATTTACTAACTACCTCAGTCACCTTGTTAAGCATGATGGCAGAACAAGACGGAGATTCCATTGTCAATGCCATTGTAGGTGGATTCGTCGGTGGTGGAGAATCCAACTAATTTTCTCGGTGGTACGCAAACAAATGTTGATAACGTGTGTTGGGTTGTGCATAGTCTAAAATTGATGATGGCGCATGATTGTGAGATTTGAATTAATCATAGTTTTTGTGAAACGAATAAATATGCAGATGTGTTGGAAAATAGGGGAGTTTTGAGAAAATTTTATGTTGAGTATTTACTATTCTTATCCTATTTGACTGTTTTTCTAAACTTTGCATGTTACTAGGCTTAAGATGATAGTCTTTTCTTTTTTGGACTTTTGCTTTCTTTTTTTTAATTAAAAAAATCTTAAATTAGTCATTAGTTTTAGAAAATTTTACCTCATTCCCTTATAATTACACCTATACTCCTACACTATATATTTTTGGACCAAAATACCCTCATAAATAGTTATAATTTTAGAAATTCTCCTTTCCATTTTCATTTTCATCTAAAGTCTTCCGAGAGACCCTTTTTGATATTGTATACCGGAACACATATCACAAGTCTTCCTGTTCATAAAGTGTATACCGGAACTCCTATCACAAGTCTTCCAGTTCATAAAGTGCATACCAGAGGTGTTAGAATAAGTCTTCTAGTTCTGTTTTCGTACAGGAAGTCATTGCAGAAGTCTTCCGGTATTCTAGTTTTTTGCGTTTATTTACCGGAAGTGTTAATGCAAGTCTCCCGATTCGTTTATGTGAAAATTCATACCGGAACTCTTATTTGAAGTGTTCCGGTTCATTTTTTTACTTTTTTTAATTTTATGTTTTTATTTTGGCAGTGGTGTGCACACGAGGAAGGGACGGTAAGATCCCTGATCGCGATCTAGGACGAGGTGAATCATCGAGAATGGCTGAGGAAGAGCATATTGGTGCATCTCCATCAGCAACACAGCTTGTTCGATATCCAGGAGGACCGTACGATACCTCTCTTTTGGTTAAGTACAAATATCATATTGCTAGACATATATGGTTCGGTGAGGTAAGTAAACGACAATTATTTGATATTGAATAAAATATAAATTTTTAATGTTGTATTTTCTAATATATTTACTTTTAATTGTTTTCAAGAGAGAGGTCCGAACAAAGAGTTGAAGGTAGCAGGACAAGGGTTTAAGCTGACTCAGAGGATTCCACTGAAGCTTCCTAGAGAGATGGAGGATTGGGTATCTAGGTCTAGTCTATCTTCACTCCAGAGAACCAGTTTGCGGAGAGATGGCATCTAGAGACATCTTCATTTCACATGTCGTTTGGTGAGATGACGATTACTCTGGATGACGTCTCTTGTCTGCTTCACTTGCCCATCAGGGGAGTCTTATGGAGCCTTCAAGATATCAGTGAAGGGATTGCTATTGAGTGGGTTGTTGATATCATAGGAGTGTCACAGAGAGTGGCACAACGACAAGTCTATGACTGCAGGGGTTCTTACTATAAGTTGGAGTGGTTATACGATCGATTCGTAGATCATAAAGCTGCTTCTAGATGGGCATATCCGACTAGAGCTTATTTGTTGATGTTAGTGGGTTCCACGATTTCTGCAGACAAGACCTTTACGCTTGTCAAGGCACGATACCTCTCACTATTTATGGACTTGGAGGGCTTATCAGGATACAGTTGGGAAGCATATGGGTTGGTTACCCTTTATAGATATCTCGAAGATGCTTCCATGTTCAGTTGTAAGCAGCTCGGTGGTTATCCGAATCTCCTACAGGTATTTATTTTAATTTAGTTTATTTTGTTTTAATTAATTTTATTTAGTATATTAATTTGATTTATCTAGTTTATTATGTTATAATTAATTATTTTAAATTAACTAATATTATTAATTTTGTAATTGTGCTAGACTCATGAGTATTTTCCAACACTTGGAAGAAAAAGGAGAGAATTGGATACCAGCTAATAATGTTGGTCTCCCTCGAGCGATGATATGGTTCTATAGGCAAGGTGTTCTAAAGGTGGATAACTTGCGACCTATTCTGGACGAGCTGACACCTATCAATGTCATATGGCGCCCATTCGAGAATCATAGAGTATGGCGTCAGTTTGATGAGTTATGTCTATCAGGGGGTGTCTGAGGTGGGGTGACACTATTGTTACATACTTGCCTGACAGATGTATGCGTTAGTTTGGATACAGGTAATATGTTCCACCTCCACCTCTTGATTATACGATGGCTGGTGATATTGATGTTGAGTGGATTAGTTACCATCAGAGTGTTGGGGATGTGATTCGTCCGACAGCACTGGCCACCACCCTATCTAAGACAGATGATGGATATCTTCAGTGGTATTATTGTGTTTCGCATCCTCGTCTGATACCGCCCCATCGTGATGCGCCAAGAGAGGTACCAGTTCCTGTTTATGAAGCAGGACCATCTAATCCTAGTTGGGCTCGTATTTCTTCATTGATTCATCGTTATCTTCAACAGGCTGGTGCTGAAGAGGATGATCCATAGTTTGCTGAGTTGTTCGAAGCTTTACGTATTTCTCGTTCACATTGACTTATATTTATGTTTATTTTTATGTGTTAACATTTAGACTTATTGACTTATGTTTATGTTTATGTATTAACTTTTAGACTCACTTGACCTAGTTGGGATATGTTTATGTGTTAACTTGTAGACTCATGTTTAGTTTTTAATCAAGTTATGTGTTATTGAAATTAAAAATGACTAACATAATTCATGATTCATGTTTTGAAATTGAAAAGGAATAACATAATTCATGATTCGTGTTTTGAAATTAAAAATGAATAACATAATTCATGATTTGTGTTTTGAAATAAAAAAATGAATAACATAATTTATAATTCATAATGCGTTGGTAATATAGGCGTAAGCGGTTGCCAATGTTGTAGACGTCCTGTAAATCATAGCATCCAAGATGTTGCTTCTGGAGAACGAAACTTCTTCCAATCTACTGTCACTGGTGGCAATGGAAATCCTTCTTTCATGTCTACATGAATAAAAAAATAATCAAAATGTTAAGTAAAAATAACTAAGAAATTAGGTTAGTCACATTAACTAAAAATAACTAAGTAAAAATAACTAAGTACCTGAACCCAATGATTTGCGTTTACAAAACCAATGCAGTAAAAGGATACATTTGGTGAAAATGAAGTTGTCATAAGGAAGAAAGTCAAGCATTCAAATCCTAAACATACGAGTACAACATTATAACGATTCGCTAGCAAGTAACCCATATCTGGTAGAGTCAACCATTTCTGTGGTGGTTGAGGACCAAATGCCTCTATCATCAAATATTCTTTCACTTTTGCTAACCGATCAGCAAATAAATTGGCATACAAACTTGATCTTTCATTATGTATTATTTCCAACCCCAAATCTTGACGAACCATTGGCCAACCATCTTCACCATATCCATGCAATGAAGCAATGAATCTAAATGCACAATTACCATCTGATACAACATTAACTACGTCATTAATATATGACCTGATGTGATTTGAAACTGGAAGATGAACTGCTTAGATGACTGTGAAGATTGTGATAATTTCAACTTCTTCGAAGCTTGTGATGGTTGAGATTTCTTCTGTGAAGATTGTGATAATTTCAACTTCTTCGAAGTCTGTGATGGTTGAGATTGCCTCTGTGAACATTGAGATGCTTGATCAACATACTCATGATACGAAGGGTCCCTATAAACATCATAACCTACTGGTTTTTTTCATTTCTTCTTGACTCCCCCTTTGGTTTTTATTTTCTCTGGTGGTGGACACAAAGAAGTCATTGTGGGGAAGTCAAGTTCAAAAACCCTACTTTTTAATGCCCTTTTCCCAATAACGTCTAGTGACCCAAACATTTTCCATAACTCATCTATTGCACTACTCATATCCACCTTTGATCCTTCATCTACGTCTTCCTCCAACTTAACTTCCATACTTAGTTTCCTCTAATGAAAATGCACAACATCTATTAGTATAGGTATACCACCAATTATATATCCTATTAACTCACAAGCACAAGGTAATCCATAGGTTGTTCTAAGAGTACAACGACATATTTCCTTGTTAGTTCCAACATAATTAACTCGTGTTAACTCTTCAGCAATGCGCCTTAATGTGTAACGCCCCAAATTTTGTAAGAATATTTAATTAATTTATTTAAATATTATGTTCGTGAATTTCGGTGATTTGTGTGGATGTCGGTGATTTTATGAAGTTTTGGATTATCTAATTAAATAATAGCATATGTTATGGAATATGATGTATTATTATTTAAATTAAATAATATTAGAGGAATTAAGGGCGAAGTGGACATTTGAGGAGAATTAGTGGGGATAAGATGGGAAGAACACATTTAGGGGTATTTTAAGAGAGAATAGTGAAAGGAACTCATTATTCGTATTTTTCTTGAGGAAGAGGAAAAGGTGCTCTGAAGAACAAGTGAGAGGGAGGCTAGGGCATAGAAGATTTCTGGCGAAACTTCGAGAGAAGATCGAAAGAAGCAAAACTTTAAGGTATGGGGAGTATCGCTTTACAATATTTGTGATATAAAGATTAGGTGTTGTGGGTAATTGGGGTTTTGTGGGAAAACCTAGGAATTGAGGTTAGGGATGATGAATTGTGATGATTTACTATGTGATGATTGTTGTTATTGATGTATACATGATAGTTATAGGTTATAATAGCATAATCTGTGATGATTTGAGGAAAAATCTGGGTTTTGGAGTGTGGAATCGCAGAAGGGGAAATGTTGTTATCGCAGGGTTTTTCTGCAGAATTCGCAGAGCCCGCTTAGCGCGGTCTAGCGCGGTCTGAAGAAATTTTGCCTCTTCGAGGCAGTGAGTAGCGCGCTTAGCGCGGGTGGGGCGCGCTTAGCGCGACCTGGAACTGAAAATATTATTTTTTTATTGAATTAAAATTCATGAAAAATATCTGTCTTGTGTTATATTGATGTTGTGATGTTGCGGTGAATTTCTGTTATGTGTTGACGTGTTATATGTGATGAAAATGGTGTTTTGATGATTATATGATGATGTGACGTTATTGATGCTTATTAGATGTTTGTATGTGATGTTTGATGACAAAATGGTGATGTGAAGTACCATGAGTATATTGACGATTATGAGATGACGATTCATGATGCTTTGATGATTAAATGACGATGTGGATAACATGATATTTGATGAATGATGATGCACTTAATAACTTTTGTTGATGATGATGATTATGACGTTGTACATCATGCATTCATAGCATTTAGAATTCGGTCTATTGATGATGATAGGACTTCGGTCCAATGACGCTTTAGGACTTCGGTCCAGTGGTGGTTTCAATCCCATTGTGCGGATTGGAGTATTTTGTGACGTGCTCCGTTGTGGAGGGTTGATGGCCTAGTGTCCATTATTATGACGATTTGGTACCACATGCATTTTATGACGTTGCATTTCATCCTTGGTGGCATTGCATAATTGCATATGAGTGATATTGGTGATGTGATGTTTTATGTGATGTTTTATATGATGTTTAGGGTGAGAAGCTGTAGTATGTGATGAAAACAACTATTGCCTGTTGATGTCTTTTCTTTATATAATTTATATTGAATTGTGATTACTCACCCTGCCTGTTTGAATGTTGCCTCCACGTGGGTAATGTGCAGGTGATCAGGTTTAGTTGTGGACGTTTTCGAGGACTTGAAGTTTATTTGCATTGGTCGATTTAGAGGGGCTTGCTCTGATAGTGTAACATCGGGTTGGGGTCCTTTGAGTCGAACTATGTTGTTTCTTTATTCTGGTGTTATTTGATGATGTGGTTTTATTTAAATTATTATGACGTTTGTTGAAAACCGTTTTAATTGGAAGTTTTGAATTTCGCTACCATGTGAAGGCTTTTAATTTAATTTTGATGGAAGTCCCTTGGTGTATAGGGCAATTGTGTTATTTTGAGTTTATTGAGAAATGTGTACCCTTTGAGGTGATTATTACTCTGATATTTTGGGTATTTTGCCGTGTTTATTCGTGGGGTAGAAAAGGGTGTTACATTAGTGGTATCAGAGCAGGTCGGTCCGTCCGGCCAGGTTTTTACTTGATGTCTGTCCCTGTCAGTCGACGAGTGTGTGTACACTATCGATGTTTTAGTTCTTCTAATCTTGTTGGTGGTGTACAGTATAGCTGGAAGAAATGATCTTGCAATTGCTGATGCGTTGGAATTGGTTGCTAATGTTGTGGCGCAGCTGAATCCAAATGGGGGAGCTCATGATGAGTTTTGAGCTTTGGGTAAGTTTTAGAGAAATAATCCACCGACTTTTGTGGGTACGCATGATCCAGCAAGTGCACACAAGTGGCTGAAGGCGATCGAGAAGATTTTCTGAGTGATGGGGTAGTCTGATGAGCAACAGGTTCAGTTCGGAACGCATATGCTGGAAGAAGAGGCTGAGAACTGGTGGGATAATACCCGTCAGAGACTCACAGATGTTGGTACTGTGATAACTTGGGCTGTGTTTAAGCAGGAGTTTCTGGGCAAGTATTTCCTAGACGATGCTCGTGGCAAGAGAGAAGTGGAATTCCTTGAGCTGAAGCAAGGAGATATGACTGTGGCAGAGTATGCCGCAAAGTTTGAGAAATTGGTGAAATTTTGTCCGCACTACAATCGTGTTGATGCGGAGATGTCTAAGTGTCTCAAGTTTGAGAATGGGCTGAGACCAGAGATTAAGCAGGGTATTGGGTATCAGCAGATCCGTAGGTATGCTGAGTTAGTTGACAAGAGCATAATCTACGATGAGGATAACCCTCGATCTGCTCACTACAAGCAGTTGAGTGAGAAGAAAGGGCAGTATAGGGGTAAGCCTTATACTACTTCAGCTGACAAAGGGAAGCAGAAGGCTTCAGATGGGAAAAAAACAAGTAGGGGAGCAGCTCCCGCTTCCGGAAAGTGTCATAAGTGTGGCGAGCAAGGTCACCGTATTGATGTGTGCACCAATAATGTGATGAGGTGCTATAGATGCGGTAAGAAGGGTCATCGAGCTACTGATTGCAAAGATGAAGGTCCAACCTGTTTCAATTATGGTGAGAAGGTCATATCAGTACTCAATGCCATAAGCCGAAGAAGACTGCGACCAATGCCCAGACCAGTGGCAGGGTGTTTGCTTTGAGTGGTGACGAAGTGCCAGAGAAGGACAACCTGATTCGAGGTACTTGTTTTATTAATAATATCGAGTTGGTTGCTATTATTGATACCGGTGCTACTCATTCTTTTATCTCGCTTGAATGTGCTAATAGATTGGGTTTGAAGTTATCTGATATGAATGGTAATATGGTAATAGAAACTCCAGCTAATGGATCTGTTACTACTACCCTTGTGTGTTTAAGATGTCCTGTGATGATTTTTAAGAAGAGCTTTGTGATGGATTTGGTGTGCTTACCCTTGCACCAAATTGATGTGATCTTTGGAATGAACTGGTTGGATTTCAACCGTGTTCATATCAATTGTTATACCAAGACTGTAGAGTTTCTCGAGTTTGATGATAGTGGGGAGTTGATGTTCTTGTCTGCTAAGCAAGTAGACGAGCAGATGGAAGATGAAGCGTTGGTGTTTACAATGTTTGCATAATTGCAAATTGATCGTGAAGCTGCTAGTGTGAAGTTTCTGGTTGTCTGTGAATTCCCAGAAGTGTTTCCAGATGACATCAATGATTTGCCTCCAAAGTGTGAGGTAGAGTTTGCAGTGGACTTAATACCAGGTACGAGTCCAGTGTCGATGGCTCCTTATCAGATGTCAGCCTCTGAGCTAAGTGAATTGAAGAAACAACTGGAAGAATTTCTTTAGAAGATGTTTGTTCGGCCAAGTGTTTCTCCGTGGGGTGCTCCGGTGTTGTTAGTGAAGAAGAAAGATGGAAGTATGAGGTTGTGTGTTGATTATCGGCAGCTGAATAAGGTGACTATCAAGAATAAGTATCCGCTACCGAGAATCGAAGATTTGATTGATCAGCTAGTAGGTGCCTGTGTGTTCAGCAAGATAGATTTGAGGCTGGGTTATCATCATATCTGAGTTAAGCCTGATGATATTCCGAAGACGGCTTTCAGAACGAGATACGGACACTATGAATACACTGTGATGTCGTTTGGTGTATCTAATGCACCTGGTGTGTTCATGGAGTACATGTGATGCAGTGTTTTCGCAAGTATACGAATCGCGTCAGAGTAATATAAAAGATTATCGATCCCACAGAGACCAAACATCAATCTATCTGTTTCTATTATTACGATGTTTATCTAAGGCAAATCAATCGGGAGTTCGTGAGTGGACAGTAAAAGCAGAGTAAAGTACGAAGATATAAAATTCAATAAACAACAGGCTTGAATGTAATTCACACAGTCAGATAATATTCCAAATGCTTGTAAATACAACTACTTATGGGGTAATGTTTTCTACTTATGAAAAAACTAATTTAACCGGAACGGTCGCTTTCGCGTATTCAGAACCGAGTTTATCCCTTAATCGAACCCTCTTATTGTCACTTATAAAAAGGCGCGCATTGTGTTAAAGTAATAAACCTATTTTTAAGAAATATAGTTTCTTAACTCAGTTGAAAAGTATTTTGACTTGGAACTTTTAACAAAAAGAGGTTCATGCGAACCAGACCTTAAACCCATAAACGCGTCCGAAAATAGTTTTAAAATTGTTTTTCTAAAGTATTAAAAACTCCTACTTAACTGGACAAAGCGCTTTCGCTTCCTTTGAGCAGTTAAGACTAACCAAGTTTAACCAAAGGTTGGACGGCTTTCGATCTTACCCAATAGAAATAAAGTGCAAAAAACTTGTGCTAAAAATCAGAATAACCCCTAAGCATTTCTATCCACACATTGTATGGAATATTACTTTAACTATGATCCTTACATTCTAACCTTTAAGATTTAGCCGGACATGGAAATGTAAATAGACATGTTGAAATAGATCATGTTAAAGTAAATTCTTAAAAAGGTTTTGAAAGTAAAGTGAGTGCGAGAAAATAAAGAAAGTAAAGCGAGTGCGAGAAAATAAAGAAAGTAAAGCGAGTGCGAGAAATAAAGAAAGTAAAGCGAGTGCGAGAAATAAAGAAAGTAAAGCGAGTGCGAGAAATAAAGAAAGTAAATGCTGAACTTGTAAATGAAACCTGCTCCAAATCGGAGGCTTTAAATCTGGTACAACTGGAAATAAATTACTGGAAATGAAAATGGCGGCAGGATTAACTTCTACCAGAGTGCTCCAAACTCGATTACAGACTCGATCAAACAGTGTGATAACTCCCCAATGTGAGAAGTTTATCACTTTACAATACTGGAAATATATGGCTTGAGTTCTGAAACTAAGCTTAGATGAAGAAAAAGGATTCAGAACTCGTCTATTTATAGCCTAGGAAAATAACATGGAAGGACAAAAGTGCCCCCCAACTTCTTTTGGGAGGGAAGTCAAACGACCAAGGTGGCGCCCGCCACCCCCTCATGGCGCCCGCCATGTGAACCAAAGGAGAAATAAGCGGAGATCATGGCAGTTGACAACAGTTGACTCGTATCCAAGTCATGGCCTACCTTATGGCGCCCGCCATGGTAGATGTCATGTGTACAATTTCCTCAAAAGTTAGTTTTCTTGCTCGTTTTTTCTTCATTTCTTCACGAGGAGCTCTGGAAATACAAAGAACCTGAAAATAAAACAAAACACAAGCATAACACAAGAAAATAGCAATAAAATCCTAAGAAACATGTGCAATCCGAGTCAAATACGTAGTGTGTTTCAGTGTTATCAAATTCTCCCACACTTAGACTTTGCTTGTCCTCAAGCAAAACACTTTATAGCTCATGACCGAAAAAGGTGGTATCAACGAATGATTTGGGCTAAAAGGGCTTCTAAGTTCAAACTAGGATGAAGTGATAGGTACTAACCAAGTCAACCAAGGATATCATAATGACACTTTTCCACAGACACGGACATAAACTTCGTTCCTATACAAACCAATCCACACTACCCCACTGTACCTAGGCATACCTTTTGCATCTCTTTTGGGTCCTCTTCATTTCGGTGCAATCACATTAAGCCCGTTATCCGTACATACTCATAGTAAAGTGACCGGTTAGTGATTCTGATCTCAAGCATGGGGCTCTGGTACACAAACTGGTGTAACCCCTTTTCATTGACCCAATTGTAGTTGTGGGGGATCGGATCGTAACCCGCCATACCAAGTCCAGCACCAGATACCTCTGAACCAACCAACAATGGGAAAATTTTATTCTCCTTTATTATTATTATTATTATTATTTTTGCAAATTTTTACAACTTTTTGGGTTAAATGACCTTGTGAGGGTTACCTATACCCAAGTTGCATTTTTATGAAGCACAGCATACAGATCATTCACTTATATTCATCGGTCCCTTACGTAGAGCATGCTTAGGCCGGAGCCGACTGCTAAGATAAACTACTAAGGACCTACTCTAAAAAGATAATTAAGGCCATGGTATATGGGGTATCAGGGTCGATTCCTATAATCACGAAGCCTATGGTGTTAAAACGATACAAATGTTTCAAAAAAATTTTCCCAAGTCATTCGCATCCTAACTCAAACCTGTCTCAAAGCCCAAATTTTCAGAACAATACACTTTCTTTTGTCAATATTTTTTTGGTAAGGCTAAGGAAACGGGGAAATAGGGATACACTACACAGATGACTCGTCAAACACATGCATATTCTAAAAACAAACTAAAAACAAGATAAATAAACTAGAAAGCAATAAAAAAGTAAAAGGAAAGAAAATGCAAGTAAAATAGATAAAGTCTCCTCCCACACTTAAATCGAACATTGTCCCCAATGTTTCGAAATAAGATAGGGAAAGAGTAACCTGGAAGTCCTATGGCATGCTACTGGTACTATCGCCACCGTGCGGTGAGCGCCTAGGGTGACGAGATATGCTGCGGCGACGATCGCTCTGAGAAGCTGCAAACTCGTCAAATCTGGTGGTCAAAACAGCCTGAGATTGCATGATACTTTGAATGGAGCGGTCTGTCTGCTGTTGTGACTCTTGCATGAATCTCATGTTGTCGGTCAGTTACTGCTGGATGGCAGCAAGCAAGCCATCACACCTTTCTTCTCTGGCCAACTGGTCGCGCTACATCTGCTCAGTAATATAGAAACCAGGAGTTGTACCTGTAGAAGGGTGAGAAGAAGATGGTGCAGTGGGTGCAGGTAGCACGTCCTTTTTGTTCTAATACATGCATATTTTTGTTTGGTCTAAAAATAAAAATACAAATAATAAATAAGTAAATAAATTAATAAAATAAATTGAGGGAATAATAAACATAAAAATGCATATATATATATATATATATATATATATATATATAAAACCAAAGTACATCATGAACAACATGGAAGCCAAATGCGAGAATGTAAAACACGTATATATATATATATATAAATATATGTATATATATATATATATATATATATATATATATATATATATATATATATATATAAGTCTGAAAAATGGAAATAAGTAAATAAAATGGTAAAGAAGATAATGAGAGTTGTGTCATCATGGAGCCGGATGCTCCTCGGTCTGGTCAGAATAACGGGTAGGTGCCATGGGGCGCTGATAAAGGACTAAATAGCGCTGTCTCTGTGTGTCATCTCTGAAAGCGACGTGCATGTCGTCGAAGGTCTATATATATATATATATATATATATATATATATATATATATATATATATATATATATATATATATATATATATATAAGTCTGAAAAATGGAAATAAGTAAATAAAATGGTAAAGAAGATAATGAGAGTTGTGTCATCATGGAGCCGGATGCTCCTCGGTCTGGTCAGAATAACGGGTAGGTGCCATGGGGCGCTGATAAAGGACTAAATAGCGCTGTCTCTGTGTGTCATCTCTGAAAGCGACGTGCATGTCGTCGAAGGTCTACGTCTTGAAAAAAAAGGTTAGAGAATGGGACCTGAAAACATAAACATTTTAAAAGGTCAGTCTATACAAACAAACAAATAAAAACAAAATGTAAGACATGAAAAGTAATAAACATAAAAGAAAAAAAATAAAGAAAAATAAAGAAAACTGTGGGTTGCCTCCCATGCAGCGCTTGTTTAACGTCGTTAGCTCGACGAGTAGAACTCGTGTAGCTGAAGTAGGTAGTGGTGGATCGATCAGAGTGTGGCTGGAGTAGTCAATGGGAATGTCACCTCCTTCGTAGTGCTTTAACCTCTGCCCATTTACAATGAATGTACTACAAGAATGGTTCTTGATCTCAATTGCTCCGGATTTTAGGACTTTGGAAACTTCGAAAGGACCTGTCCATCTTGAACGAAGCTTGCCAGGAAAAAGTCGCAACCTGGAATTAAAGAGGAGAACAGGATCTCCTATATTGAAATCTTTCGTTATAATTCTTTTATCATGCCAAGCTTTGGTTCTTTCTTTATATATTATGGCATTTTCATAGGCAGGCTGGCGGAGTTCTTCTAGTTTATGAATGTCAAGGATGCGCTTTTCACCAGCAGTCAAATAATCTAAGTTTAAGGTTTTATGGCCCAATAGGCCTTGTGTTCTAACTCAAAGGGTAGGTGACAGGACTTTCCATAGACCAATTGGTAAGGAGTTGTTCCAATAGGGGTCTTAATGGCAGTTCTGTAGGCCTATAGTGCTTCTTGTAGCTTCTGAGACCAATTTTTTCTAGTTATTGAAACAGTTTTCTATAAGATTTGTGTAATCTCCCTATTAGATACCTCTACTTGGCCGCTAGTCTGTGGATGGTAAGGTGTTGCTACTCTATGCTTAACTCCATATTTGCTTAAAAGTTTATCAAAAATCCTTGATATGAAGTGCGATCCACCATCGCTTATAACAAGACGGGGTACTCCGAATCTAGGGAATATATAATTCCTAAACAGCTTAATCACTACTCGTGTTTCGTTTGTCGGTGAGGCTATGGCTTCAATCCATTTAGACACGTAGTCAACAGCTACTAAGATATATTTATTTCCTAATGAGGATGGAAATGGTCCCATAAAATCGATACCCCAAACATCGAAAAGTTCTACTTCCTGAATGTTCCTTAAAGGCATTTCGTCACGTCTGGAGATGTTCCCAGTGCGCTGGCAGCGGTCACATTTGACTATATAAGCATGAACATCACGCCACATTGTGGGCCAGAAAAGGCCAGCTTGAAGAATTTTAGCGTGTGTCTTTGAGGTGCTAGCATGTCCTCCGTAGGGTGCAGAGTGACAGTATTCTATGATATTTCTTACCTCTTCTTCTGGAACGCATCGACAAAAAATATCGTCTGTACCTCTTTTGAAAAGAAGCGGCTCGTCCCAATAAAACTGTCTTACATCGTTAAAGAACTTCTTTTTCTGTTGATAGTTCAGGTCAGGAGGTACGATATCAGCGGCTAGGTAATTAAGAAAATCAGCGTACCAAGGTACGCCACTTACCGCCAAAGATTTTTTAGGGTTCTTATAAGGATCTAGGTTATTTTCTTCAATGGTTTCTATCTTAGCTATTAACCTGTCATAGGAAAAATCATCATTTATAGGCACTAAATCTGGTTTCAGGTACTCAAGTCTAGAAAGGTGATCAGCAACTACATTTTATGTGCCTTTCTTGTCTCGAATATCTAGATCAAACTCCTGTAATAAAAGGATCCATCGAAGTAACCTAGGTTTGGCATCTTTCTTGCTTAATAGGTAACGAATAGCAGCGTGGTCTGTGTAAACTATAATTTTAGCTCCTACCAGATAAGATCGAAATTTGTCCATAGCAAAAACCACGGCAAGGAGTTCTTTTTCAGTGGTTGCGTACTTAAGCTGAGCAGCATCTAGGGTTCTACTAGCATAATAAATTACATATAATTTCTTATCCTTTCTTTGACCTAGAACAGCTCCTACAGCGTAATCGCTAGCATCGCACATGATTTCGAAAGGTTCGGCCCAATCTGGGGGTTGCATAATGGGTGCTGAAATTAGCGCTTGTTTCAAAAGGTTAAATGCTTCAATACATTTTTCATCAAAATTAAATTCGACATCTTTCATCAGGAGGCCAGTTAAAGGTTTGGTTATTTTAGAGAAATCCTTGATAAAATGCCGGTAGAAACCAGCATGTCCAAGAAAACTTCGGACTTCTCTAATGGCCTTAGAGGGTATTAGGTTTTCTATTACCTCTATCTTGGCTCTATCTACTTCAATACCCCTTTCAGATACTATGTGTCCTAAAACTATACCTTCGGTAACCCTAAAGTGACATTTCTCCCAGTTTAGCACCAGGTTTACATCCACGCATCTTTTCAGGATTTTCTCAAGGTTAACGAGACAGTTTTTGAAATCAAATCCGCATACCGAGAAATCATCCATGAATACTTCCATAATTCCATCAAGGTAATCCGCAAAGATTGACATCATACAACGCTGGAAGGTAGCTGGATCATTACAGAGGCTGAAAGGCATCCGTCTATTGGCAAAGGTTCCATAAGGCATGTGAAAGTTGTTTTTTCTTGATCTTCTTGGTGAATAGGAATTTGGAAGAATCCCGAATATCCATCCAGATAACAAAAATAGGAGTGTCTGGCTAAACGTTCCAGCATTACGTCTATAAATGGTAAAGGGAAATGATCCTTCCTAGTTGCTTTGTTTAATTTTCTGTAATCTATGCACATACGCCATCCTCCTTCTATCCGTTTTGCTACATGTTCGCCTTTCTCGTTTTGCACGACTGTGATGCCTCCCTTTTTAGGTACTACATGCACAGGGCTCACCCACTTACTATCTAAGATTTGATAAATTATACCTGTTTCCAGTAACTTAAGAACTTCCTTCTTAACAACATCACTCATTATAGGGTTTATCCTTCTCTGATGTTCTCTGGAGGGTTTCGAATCTTCCTCAAGTAAAATCCGGTGCATACACACGGATGGACTTATACCTTTCAGGTCAGAGATATTATATCCTAAGGCTGAGGGATATTTCCGCCAAATATATAAGAGCTGGTCTGTTTCTTCTTGGTTTAAGGTAGCACTGACTATAACTGGACGATTCATTTCCTCGTCCAAAAACTCATATCTTTGATTCTTGGGTAGTTCTTTAAGTTCTAAAGTTGGTTTCATGGGGCATGGTATTGGATCGGGGGTAAGGGATAAACATTCGTGAAGGTTATCATCAATTTAGGGTTCCATAAATCCATCATCTTCGCTTATTAGGGTTGAAGGTAGTTTGATTGTTTCTATGGGTTCTTCTTGATCTAGTTCCCTAATGCATTCATCAATGATGTCTATGGCATAACATGCGTCTCCTAATACTGGTGCCATAAGAAATTTCGTCAAAATGAATTCTATCTTTTCATCACCTACCTCAAAAGTCAACTTTCCTCTCTTGACATGTATTATGGCTCCTGCGGTTGATAAGAATGGCCTACCTAGGAGGATTGGGATGTCATCATCTTCTTTAATGTCCATGACAACGAAATCAGTAGGGATAAACAACTGACCGATCCTAACTGGGACGTCTTCTAATATGCCTACTGGATATTTGACGGATCTATCGGCTAATTGAAGAGACATCTTAGTAGGTTGCAGTTCTCCTATTTTTAACCTTTCACAAACTGCTAGAGGCATTAAGCTCACTCTAGCTCCTAAGTCCAAGAAAGCTTTATCGATGACATGACTCCCCAAAATACAAGGTATGGAGAAATTTCCAGGATCTTTCTCCTTTTTGGCAAGTTTATTCTCGGAAATGGAATTGCATTCCAAAGGTTTTGGATCGTCAAGTCTACGTTTATTGGTAAGGATGTCTTTGAGGAACTTTTCATAAGATGGTATATGGGTGATGGCTTCTGTGAAAAGGGATCTCCACATGAAGTTTCTCTATGACTTTAATGAATTTCTGGTATTGGTTATTGATCTTGGTTTGTTTAAGTCTTTGAGGATAGGGTATTGGAGGTTTGTATGGCGGGGGTGGTTCATAAGTTTTATCTATAGCTTCTCCCTTATCTTGATTTTTCTGTTTTTCGGATTCCACTGGTTCCTCTACTTCGTCCGTAGGTACAATGCTTTTCTTAGAAGTTTTGGGTTTGCCCAATGTCGGGTTAAACGGTTCATCGTAAGCGGTCCCACTTCGTAAGGTAATTGCATTGGCTTGTCCTCGGGGGGTTTTGTTGAGGTTGTCCAGGAATTTGTCCTCCAGGTGTGGTTTCGGGAGCTTGTTTGAGAGCTACCTGAGAGATCTGGGTTTCAAGCATCTTATTGCGGGTGACTATTTGGTCTACCTTGGTTCCTAAATGGGTAATCATTTCATTTACATGAATGTTTTGGTTTAGGAATTCTTTGTTTTGCTGGGTTTGAGCCAAAATGAAAATTTCCATGATTTTCTCAAGGTTCGGCTTGGGCGGCACAACTTGCATAGGTTGGTTTTGTCTCTGGCCTTGAAAACCGGGTGGTCTCGGAGGTGTAGGGTTTTGGATAGGGTTATTGTTTTTGTAGGAAAAGTTTGGGTGATTTCTCCATCCAGGGTTATAAGTGTTTGAAAATGGGTTCCCTTGGGCATAGTTGACCTGGTCTGATTTAGTTTTATTCAACAGATTGCATTCCGCTGATTGGTGTCTTTTGGTTCCACATAATTCGCATTCCAACGAGACTGCTGCTGCAGTAGCTGGGTTTGCGTACATATGTTCGACCTTAAGGGCCAAAGCGTCCATTTTGGCTTGCATCATGTCTATAGAACTGATCTCATGTATTCCTCCTTGGGCTTCTTTCTTCTCCACTGTTGCTCGTTCTGTTCCCCATTGACAATGGTTTTGAGCCATATCTTCGATGAGAGCGCAAGCTTCAGGGTAAGGTTTATTCATCAGAGCGCCACCAGGGGCAGCATCGATGGTCATCTTAGTATTATAATGAAGTCCATTATAGAAGGTATGAATGATTAGCCATGATTCCTGGCCATGATGTGGACATATTCTCAATAGGTCTTTATATCTCTCCCAAGCTTCAAAGAGTGATTCACCTTGTTTTCGAGCGAATCTGGTTATTTGGTTTCGAAAAATAGCAGTTTTACTTGGGGGAAAATATCTAGCAAGGAATACTCTCCTAAGGTCTTCCCAAGTTGTTATAGAATTGGCTGGAAGGGAATCTAACCATGTAAGGGCTTTGTCTCTGAGGGAGAAAGGAAATAGTCTTAGACGAATCGCCTCAGGAGTAGCACCATTGGTTTTAAAAGTGTCAGCTAATTGGATGAAGACTTTTAGATGTTGATTTGGGTTCTCAGAAGGGAGACCCACGAATTGGTTTTGCTGTACTAATTGTAATAGGGAGGGTTTCAGTTCGAAATTGTTAGCAGGAATAGTAGGATTTACTATACTAGAACTGGGTTCGTCATCGGATGGTTGAGCGAAATCCTTAAGGGGTCTTTGTTTACGGTCTTCGGCCATAGTTTCCTTAATTCTACGAAGTGAGAGATGTGTGCGAGCGTAACGTTCAGGTTCTGCTAAAGGATCTATAAGACTATCGGTACTGCGAGTTCTTCACATTGACCAGTGGGTAAAGCCTTAGTCTAGACGGTGTAACGACAGGGTGCGAAATTTGACGTAATTGGTCCCCGACAACGGCGCCAAAAACTTGATGTGGTGTTTTCGCAAGTATACGAATCGCGTCAGAGTAATATAAATGATTATCGACCCCACGGAGACCAAACGTCAATCTATCAGTTTCTATTATTACGATGTTTATCTAAGGCAAATCAATCGGGAGTTCGTGAGTGCACAGTAAAAGCAGAGTAAAGTACAAAAATATAAAATTCAATAAACAACAGGCTTGAATGTAATTCACACAGTCAGATAATATTCCAGATGCTTGTAAATAGAACTACTTATGGGGTAATGTTTTCTACTTATGAAAAGAACTACTTTAACGGGAACTGTCGCTTTCGCGTATTCAGAACCGAGTTTATCCCTTAATCGAACCCTCTTATTGTCACTTATAAAAAGGCGCGCATTGCGTTAAAGTAATAAACCTATTTTTAAGAAATATAGTTTCTTGACTCAGTTGAAAAGTATTTTGACTTGGAACTTTTAACAAAAAGAGGTTCATGCGAACCGGACTTTAAATCTATAAACGCGTCCGAAAATAGTTTTAAAATCGTTTTTCTAAAGTATTAAAAACTCCTACTTAACTGGACAAAGCGCTTTCGCTTCCTTTGGACAGTTAAGACTAACCAAGTTTAACCAAAGGTTGGACGGCTTTCGATCTTACCCAACAGAAATAAAGTGCAGAAAACTTGTGCTAAAAATCAGAATAACCCCTAAGCATTTCTATCGACACATTGTATGGAATATTACTTTAACTATGATCCTTACATTCTAACCTTTAAGATTTAGCCGGACATGGAAATGTAAATAGACATGTTGAAATAGATCATGTTAAAGTAAATTCTTAAAAAGGTTTTGAAAGTAAAGCGAGTGCGAGAAAATAAAGAAAGTAAAGCGAGTACGAGAAAATAAAGAAAGTAAAGCGAGTGCGATAAATAAAGAAAGTAAAGCGGGTGCGAGAAATAAAGAAAGTAAAGAGAGTGCGAGAAATAAAGAAAGTAAAGCGAGTGCGAGAAATAAAGAAAGTAAAGAGAGTGCGAGAAATAAAGAAAGTAAATGCTGAACTTGTAAATGAAACCTGCTCCAAATCGGAGGCTTTAAATCTGGTACAATTGGAAATAAATGACTGGAAATGAAAATGGTGGCAGGATTAACTTCTACCAGAGTGCTCCAAACTCGATTACAGACTCGATCAAACAGTGTGATAACTCCCCGATGTGAGAAGTTTATCACTTTACAATACTGGAAATATATGGCTTGAGTTCTGAAACTAAGCTTGGATGAAGAAAAAGGATTTAGAACTCGTCTATTTATAGCCTAGGAAAATAACATGGAAGGACAAAAGTGCCCCCCAACTTCTTTTGGGAGGGAAGTCAAACGATAAAGGTGGCACCCGCCACCCCCTCATGGCGCCCGCCATGTGAACCAAAGGAGAAAGAAGTGGAGATCGTGGCAGTTTACAGCAGTTGACTCCTATCCAAGTCATGGCCTACCCTATGGCGCCTGCCATGGTAGATGCCATGTGTACAATTTCCTCAAAAGCTGGTTTTCTTGCTCGTTTTTTCTTCATTTCTTCACGAGGAGCTCTGGAAATACAATGAACCTGAAAACAAAACAAAACACAAGCATAACACAAGAAAATAGCAATAAAATCCTAAGAAACATGTGCAATCCGAGTCAAATACGTAGTGTGTTTCAGTGTTATCAACATGAATCGGATTTTCCATGAGTATTTGGATAAGTTTGTGGTGGTGTTTATCGATGATATCTTGATATATTCTAGATCCGAAGAAGAGCATGCTGAGCATTTGAGGACTGTGTTGCAAGTGTTGAAAGAGAAGAAGTTGTATGCAAAGCTGTCGAAGTGTGAATTCTGGTTGAAGGAAGTGAGTTTCCTTGGCCATGTGATTTCAAGTGGTGGTGTTGCTGTTGATCCTTCTAAGATTGATGTCGTGTTACATGAATCGCAAGTTTATTGAAGGCTTTTCTAAGTTGGCATTACCTTTGACTCAGTTGACTCGAAAAGGTCAAGCGTTTGTGTGGGATGTAGCTTGTGAAGAGAGTTTTGTGGAATTGAAGAAGAGATTGACTACTGCTCCAGTGTTGATTTTGCCTAATCTGAGCGAATCTTTTGTGGTGTATTGTGATGCGTCGAAGATGGGCCTTGGTGGAGTATTGATGCAGAATGGACAAGTCGTTGCCTATGCTTCGAGACAATTGCGAGTTCATGAGAGGAAGTATCCTACCCATGACTTGGAATTGGCCGCTGTGGTGTTTGTGTTGAAGATTTGGAGACATTATTTGTTTGGCTCTAAATTTGAAGTGTTTAGTGATCATAAGAGTCTGAAGTACTTGTTTGATCAGAAGGAATTGAATATGAGGCAGAGGAGGTGGTTAGAGCTGTTGAAGGATTTTGATTTTGATTTTGATTTGAGTTATCATCCGGGCAAAGCAAATGTAGTGGCTGATGCATTGAGCAGAAAGTCATTTCATATGTCGATGCTTATGGTGAAAGAGTTGGAATTAATTGAGCAATTCATAGATTTGAGTTTGGTGTGTGAAGCGACTCCTGATAGTGTGAATTTGGGAATGTTGAAGTTGACTAGTAGTATTCTGGAAGAAATTAGAGTGGGACAACAATCTAATTTAAAGTTGGTTGACCAATTGACTTTAATCAACCAAGGTAACGGAGGAGATTTCCGAATTGACGAGAATGGTGTAATGATGTTCAGGGACAGGGTGTGTGTCTCAGATGTCCCAGATATTAAGAAGAGCATTCTTGAAGAAGGACATCGAAGTAGGTTGAGCATTTATCCCGGTGCTACGAAGATGTACTAGGATCTGAAAAAGTTATTTTGGTGGCCATGTATGAGGAAGGATGTTGCAGAGTTTATTTATGCGTGTTTGACTTGCCAGAAGTCGAAAGTCAAGCATTAGAAGCCTTTAGGTATGATGCAGCCATTGAGGATTCCAAAATGGAAATGGGATAGTATTTCCATGGATTTTGTGGTGGGATTGCCGAAGACTGCTAAGGGAAATGATTCAATTTGGGTGCTCGTGGATAGATTAACTAAGTTGGCTTATTTCTTACTGATGAAGATTAATCATTCCATGCAGAAGTTAGCCGAGATGTACATTGAGGAGATTGTGAAGTTACATGGGGTACCTTCGAGTATTGTGTCGGATAGAGATCCGAGGTTTACATCGAGATTTTGGAAGAGTTTGCAAGATGCTTTGGGTACTAAGTTGAGGATGAGTTCTGCCTACCATCCGCAGATGGACGGTCAGACTGAAAGGACTATCCAATCTTTAGAAGATTTGCTGAGGGCTTATGTGTTGGATAATAGAGGATCGTGGGATAGCCATTTCCCATTGATTGAGTTCATGTACAATAATAGTTTTCATGCTAGTATTGGAATGGCGCCTTATGAAGCTTTGTATGGGAGAAGGTGTAGGACTCCGCTGTGTTGGTATGAGTTGGGCGAGAGTGTTGTACTCGGACCTGAAATTGTGCAAGAGACGACCGAGAAGATTAAGAAGATCCAAGAAAGAATGAAAGCTTCGCAGAGTCGTCAGAAGAGTTGCCATGATAAGAGGAGGAAAGCACTTGAATTCCAAGAGGGAGATCACGTGTTTCTGAGAGTGACGCCAGTGACTGGTATGGGTCAAGCTTTGAAGTCTAGGAAGCTCACTCCACGTTTTGTTGGTCCATATCAGATATCGCAGAGGATAGGAGAGACAGCCTATCGAATTGCCTTACCACCGTCACTTGCGAATTTGCATGACGTGTTCCATGTGTCTCAATTGAAGAAGTACATTTTGGATCTGTCGCATGTGATTCAGATGGATGATGTACAAGTGAAGGATAATCTGACTGTGGAAACATTGTCGGTGCGTGTTGATGGTCGAGAGACAAAGAAACTGCGGGGTAAAGACATAACTTTGGTGAAGGTGTTGTGGGGTGGACCAGCTGGTGAAAGTTGGACTTGGGAACGTGAAGATCAGATGAGGGAGTCGTATCCGACCCTATTCCTTTGAGGTAATTTTCGAGGGCGAAAATTCTTTAAGTGGGGGAGAGTTGTAATGCCCCAAATTTCGTAAGAATATTTAATTAATTAATTTAAATATTATGTTTGTGAATTTCGGTGATTTGTGTGGATGTCGGTAATTTTATGAAGTTTTGGGTTATTTAATTAAATAATAGCATATGTTATGGAATATGATGTATTATTATTTAAATTAAATAATATTAGAGGAATTAAGGGCGAAGTGGACATTTGAGGAGAATTAATGGGGGTAAGATGGGAAGAGCACATTTAGGGGTATTTTAAGAGAGAATAGTGAAAGGAACTCATTATTCGTATTTTTCTTGAGGAAGAGGAAAATGTGCTCTGAAGAACAAGTGAGAGGGAGGCTAGGGCATAGAAGATTTCCGGCGAAACTTCAAGAGAAGATCGAAAGAAGCAAAACTCTAAGGTATGGGGAGTATCGCTTTACAATATTTGTGATATAAAGATTAGGTGTTGTGGGTAATTGGGGTTTTGTGGGAAAACCTAGGAATTGAGGTTAGGGATGATGAATTGTGATGATTTACTATGTGATGATTGTTGTTATTGATGTATACATGAGAGTTATAGGTTATAATAGCATAATCTGTGATGATTTGAGGAAAAATCTGGGTTTTGGAGTGTGGAATCGCAGAAGGGGAAGTGTTGTTATCGCAGGGTTTTTCTGCAGAATTCGCAGAGCCTGCTTAGCGCGGTCTGAAGAAATTTCGCCTCTTCGAGGCAGTGAGTAGCGCGCTTAGCGTGACCTGGAACTGAAAATATTAATTTTTTATTGAATTAAAATTCATGAAAAATATATGTCTTGTGTTATATTGATGTTGTGATGTTTCGGTGAATTTCTGTTATGTGTTGATGTGTAATATGTGATGAAAATGGTGTTTTGATGATTATATGATGATGTGACGTTATTGATGCTTATTAGGTGTTTGTATGTGATGTTTGATGACAAAATGGTGATGTGAAGTACCATGAGTATATTGACGATTATGAGATGACGATTTATAATGCTTTGATGATTAAATGACGACGTGGATAACATGATATTTGATGAATGATGATGCACTTAATAACTTTTGTTGATGATGATGATTATGACTTTGTGCATCATGAATTCATAGCATTTAGACTTCGGTCTATTGATGATGATAGGACTTCGGTCCAGTGACGATTTAGGACTTCGGTCAAGTGGTGGCTTCAATCCCATTGTGCGGATTGGAGTATTTTGTGGCGTGCTCCCTTGTGGAGGGTTGATGACCTAGTGTCCATTATTATGACGATTTGGTACCACATGCATTTTATGACGTTGTATTTCATCCTTGGTGGCATTGCATAATTGCATATGAGTGATATTGGTGATGTGATGTTTTATTTGATGTTTTATATGATGTTTAGTGTGAAAAGTTGTAGTATGTTATGAAAACAACTGTTGCTTGTTGATGTCTTTTCTTTATATGATTTATATTGAATTGGGATTACACACCCTGCCTGTTTGAATGTTGCCTCCACGTGGGTAACGTGCAGGTGATCAGGTTTAGCCGTGGACGTTTTCAAGGACTTGAAGTTTATTTGCTTTGGTCGATTTAGAGGGTCTTGCTCTGATAGTGTAACATCGGGTTGGGGTCCTTTGACTCGAACTATGTTGTTTCTTTATTCTGGTGTTATTTGATGATGTGGTTTTATTTGAATTATTATGACGTTTATTGAAAATCGTTTTAATTGGGAGTTTTGAATTCCAGTGCCATGTGAAGGCTTTTAATTTAATTTTGATGGAAGTCCCTTGGTGTATAGGGCAATTGTGTTATTTTGAGTTTATTGAGAAATGTGCACCCTTTGAGGTGATTATTACTCTGATATTTTGTGTATTTTGTCGTGTTTATTCGTGGGGTAGAAAAGGGTGTTACACAATGCAGCTCGAGACACTGAACCACGTAAATTATTGTAAAATGGACTTACGTAGGCGTGCTCAACTTCATAAAAACTCTTTTGAATGGAAGCTCTAATGTTGACCAGTTGTAACTTTAAGTTGTCATTCATAGCCTCCCAACATTTGACCCTGTCACCAATATTGTTCCCCAACATCTGCTTTAACTTCCAGTGAGCAGACTCAACCCTAAAAATAATACATATTAAAAATACTTTAAAAAATACAAAAAAAAAATATACAATTTAGAAATACTAAAAATAAATACATACCGATTAGTCGTGGTGTTACCCAAATGTAGCATTCGATTAATCCATGCTCCAACAAATCTTTGTCTATGTGGTGTCAACCATGTGTCCTTCACATAATCAATAAATTCTTTACAATCAACGCACGTCTGCTCAAGTTGGTTCAACCATTGAGCATACTCAATCTCATCACTAGCTCATACAACTTAAGTCCATAATTTGTCAATTTTCTCTTGCATGTCACTGGCCACATATTGTTTTCGTTTTGCACCAACATTTTTGTTAATATGAAATCGACATAGCAAATTGATCGACCTTGGAAACACAGTTTCAATGGCTTTCATCAAAATAAGATCTCTATCTATCAAAATCACTTGTGGACACAAATATTTATTCACAAATAATTGTTTAAGCATATCTAACACCCAACAAAATGTCTCAGTCTTCTCAGACTCAATATACGCAAATGCGACAGCGAAAGTCAACTCGGTTGATGTCATGCCAACAATTTCAAACAGAGGTTGCCTATATTATTTGTCTTGTAAGTGTTGTCCATAACTAACACAATAGGAAACATATTCAACAACTTAATTGAATCTGGATGAGCCCAAAATATATCTCTAATAACTTCATAGTCATCTCTTTTTCTACTCCAATAAACATAACCTGCACCCTCAATAAGCTTAAACAAATGTTGTATCTCACTTCTGGGACCTCTTATCTCTTTTTCTCACACTCTTCTGCTTGTATATTTGCGTGATCCGAGTGACATTCTCTAGATCTTGCCCTTGTAAGGAAAGCAATATATGTCTAGGTGGAACCTTTCTCTTTGTCAAATCAACAACATGTTGCTTCTGATCTGCTGTCAACCTACCAACAAAGGAGTGACCTTCTAATCTATCAGGTAAATCATGGTTATGAACTCCACATTTTACATCAACCTTCCATCCAGACCCATCTTTCGCCGGAGTCGACCTGATTTTAAATGGACATCCACATTTTTTCGTTGCACTTAGGGTACCACTATCAGTATCCTTGTGTTTCCCACCTTTATCACAACCAAATATAAATTTGTTACTTCTTCCTCTCTTGCCTATTTCAATATCTGAACGAGTGATGATAACCGTTACTTTATTTCGAATTTCGATCTCTTTAATCCATCTTATCACCTCTTCTCGTGTACCAACTTTTTTAGTAGTTGAAAAAACATCAAACATATCTACACATATCTGGTCTTTATCGCATATTTACGGAGGAATTTTCGTACCTACAGAATAAAAAAACAATTAAAAAAATTACATTTACGAAAAGAGTTCCGGTACACAAATTTAACAAACCTAAACTCTTAGGAAAAGTGTTCCGGTAAACAATATGACCAAACCGGAAGACATGACAGAAAGTGTTCCGAAAGAGTCATAATTAGGTCTCAGAACCAGATGTCTTTTTATACACACATCCGGTACATGTTTGGTAATGAACCGGAACTCTTAGCCAAAGTTTTCCGAAGTGAAAAAATACGTACCGGGAGTCATTTCACAAGTGTTCTGAAACGATGTTGATGGTGTGAATTTTTTGGAACTCTGACACAGTCTGACAGGAACAGTAAAAAGTAAAAAAATAAAATAATAAAAGATAAATAGTGATAAAATTAGCATTTTTTTAAAAATGTAGGGGTATGGGTATAATTGTAGGGTTCTGGGATAAAAATTTCTTATTTTTAATTTTTTTAGCCCCATTTTCCGATTCAATCTTTAACTATAGATAAAAAAAATCTAATCAACCACATGTTTAGCACAAACAAAAATACACCTTTAGAATTAACCTTTTTTTTCTTCCAATTTGGTCAAGATCACTTCTATATTTCTTGTGCATAAACTTGTTTTAAAAATTTAGTTTGCTATATTGTAGTTATGCTTTATAGAAAATATTGTAGCTATGCTTTACTTTATGCATAATCTCTTTAATGGAGTTATGCTAAACACGTTGTCTGGATAAGTGGTATTAGTTTTAATTAAAATTTGACCTTTAATTTTAAATAGTTTTTATGCATGTTTAATATTGTTGTTGTTAGCTTACCATAATTGAAACTTTGTTCTAATTATAGGAGTTTAGCGAAAAAACATCATTCTCTATAGAAGATATAGATGAAATCCGATCAATTTGAGCTAGTGTCTTATTATCTTGTCATGAATTTCAACAACAGTAGTTTTTCTTTTGTTATAAGTTGAATTTGTACAGATAGAGGTTTTTCCACGTGAAAAACTTTAACTTTTGTATTATGTGTTGATGACAACAATGTAAAATTGTACAATTGATTTTTCCACAATGTAAATTTGTAATTATGTATAATTTGTTTCTGATTTGGTATTCTGTGTTAATTTGGAATTCTGTAACAATTTTATAGTTTCTGAATGTGTAAAAAAAGATATAGGTCTGCCAGTAAAATGAGAATCAAAACAAATTTGGTATTTTGTGTTAATTTAGTATTCTGCAGTAATTTTATAGTTTTTGCATGTGTACAAAATGTTACAGTCCTGCCAGTAAAATGAGAATCAAAAGAAACTTATATAGCAATAAATTTGATTAAGCCTCTCGGTTAAAGTTAAAAACTGGCGTACAAACATAACTTATCATTTCAGTTATTGAATAAAATCGAGAGATCTGTTGCACGCGCTAGTTCGTTTTGAAAATAAAAATATGTTGTTCTTAAGGATCGAACAATTGAACCTTTTGCGTTTTAACCTTGGCTTTATTAAAACTGAGGGGTAAAGTTCCCACTTTTTGTGCCACCCTTTATTACCTTGGCATTGTAACCGATGTGAAATCCATTTCGTGTCTGACATTACATATGTTATTTGTAGTAGTTAATCCTACAAAATACAGAGCTACCCTTGCTGTACTTTTCAAAAAGTACAATTGACGTCCACCGTAAAATCCCGATAAAATTAACATTGACCACACTCATTATCATTTACAAACAACCTGAGCCACCTTCTTAAGCCTGATGGGAGAAGGAGACGGAGATTCCACCGTCTACACCATTGTAGGTGGATTTGCTTGTGGTGGAGAATCCAGCTAATTCCCCCGGTTGTATGCAATCAGATTTTGACGACATGTATTGGGTTGTGTCATAGTCTAAAGTTGACGATGACGCTTGATTGTGAGATTTGAATTAAACCTAGGCTTTTTGAAGCGAATAAATGTACGGATGCATTAGAAAATATGGGAGTTCAGAAAATTTTATGCTGAATATTTACTATACTTATCCTATTTGAATGATTTTTTTTTTTAATGTTGCATCTTACTAAGCTTAACACGATACTCTTTTCTTTATGGACTTTTGCCTCTTGTATCCCAATAAAAAAAAAATCTTAAATTAGTTATTGTTTTTAATTTTTAGCCCCATTTTCCGATTCAGTCTTTAACTATAGATAAAATTTTATTTTTTCTATTCAACTACATGTTTAGCACAAACAAAAATACACCTGTAGATTAAACCTTTTTTTCTTCCAAATTGGTCAAGATCACTTCTGTACTTTTTGTACATAAACTTGTTTTTTTTTAATTTAATTTTTTTTATAAGCAACAAATTCTTATTAACGGTATACTAGGAGTACACCAATCAGAATATAAGAGTCTTATAAATACATAAGATATATACTATTACAACCAACAATTCCACAACCTTACATTGGAAAGGCCTTAGGTCATATAATCTAGAGGGGATTTAAACCAATTGAAGAAACTACGATTAATAAAAGATGAATTACTACAACCCAACCATTTCCAAGAAGTATGTATGACTCGCATCAAAATATCTTCGAGCTTACCGACCAAACCGTTGAAGATGATTTGGTTTTGAGTCCACCATATAGCCCAACAAGTCACCATCCATATAAATGAAGCCGAAAAGTTGGATGAATATTTAACAACCTTCAAGAACCACTCTATGAAGTGGGCATATACATTGTTAGACTTGATCCAAGGAATATTCACCCACTCCGCAATTTTACGCCACACTAAAACAGTATGAGGACACCTACAAAAATGTGGTTGATATCTTCTGAAGCATTAAAACAAAAGACACACTCTATGTCGTGAGGATGGGAGATTATTCCTCTGGCCTCCAAATTCACTCTAGTTGAAAGCCTATCCCAAATCAACCTCTAGGCGAAGATTCGAACTTTCAGAGGAATTTTGGTTTGCCATGAAATTTCTAAAACATCCTTGGGAGCAATCTCTAGCTTAGGGACATCAACAATATCAACCAAAGAATTGTAACATGATTTAATTTTAAATACACCAGAGCTGCCTCCTTTCCATACAAAACGATCCTTGACATCACGTTGCGGCAAAATGTCCATCAACAAGATTTGCAAGGCATGGAATTCAGGCGTAACCTCTACAAGAAGGTTGTGCGACAGCAATTCGAAGCGCCAATTCCAAGAATTATTCAACCAATAACCAATTTCTGAAACTGCATCTTGTTTACAAGAAGAGTGGATGTAAAGATTAGGGAATAGAGAGCACAAGGCTACCTGACCAAGCCAACCGTTTAACCAAAATGCAATATATGACTCGTCGTCGTACAAACACGAAATCTGGTGTAGAAAAAACCAGGAGAGGTAGATTCAGAAATCTTCATCATATCTTTCCACCAGAAAGATTCGTCCTTGCGTGGCTTCAAACGAATTTTCATCAGAATTTGCAAAAAGAAACAGCTGTAACGGGAAAGTAACAGAGGACGCCAAATGGGGGTTGATTCCATGATACAACACCAAAGCCATTTCGTTAGAAGGGCGATATTGAAAGATGATAGATATCTAATTCATAAACCTCCACAACTCTTAGGGAGACACACAACTTTCCAGCTAATCTAAGCAATTATGCGTTTCTCGAAGGAACCCGACCATAGAAAGTTCTGTTGGATAGCCTTCAACTAATTCAAGATCTTGGAAGGTACTTTGAAGAAGGACAAAAATGCACTGGCTGGTTAGAAATAACAAAGTTTATCAAAATAACTCTTCCACCTATCGAGAGAGATTTACCGCACCATGCCAACAATTTTGATTTGAAGTTGTTAACCACTGGATTCCAAAAAGATAGGCTCAGGTGATTGCCTCATACTTCCATTCCAAGGAATCTCAACGGGAATGCTCCCACTTTACATGTTAAGAAATGAGCTGCAACCCTTAAGTAGGATGAGTCGAGACTTATATCATACACACTACTTTTCTAAAAGTTGATTCGTAAACCTGACAGGAGTTCAACACCTCTTAACAATGCCTTTATTTCCCATAAATCTTCCCAGGAGCCTTCTCACAATAGTATAGTATCATCGGCGAACTGAACTAGATTCACGTGATTGTCTTCGTCAATTCTGAAGCCTTTCAGCAAACCCATAGTAGAATCGTGCCTTAACATAACTGCAATTGCCTCAGCTATAACAAAAAACAAGAAAGGGGATAGAGGATTCCCTTGTCTTAGTCCACGGGTGGCCTTAAAATCCAATGTCGTACCACCATTTACGATCACAGACAGGGAGCAGTCAAGTGTACTTTCACGAATCCAGCTAATCCATTTATGACAGAAAGTCATGGCTCTTAGAATCTCTTCCAAAAATGACCAATCTACACAGTCATACGCTTGCTGGAAGTCGACCTTGAATGCCAAACACTTTTTCTTCTTCCTTCTAGCTGTTGCGGTGAAAATCGGATAACAAATTATTAATTAATTTGCATCATATTTCTTTTACAACCGACTTTAATTTATCCAAAGGAAAGGTTCAAGATCGTTAGAAAAACCTAAAGGGGAAAGATCTAAGGTTCGGGGGTTGGTTACGCCTAGGGAAGGTATTAGCACCCTAAACGTCCGTAGTACTCTACGGGAACCTCTTGTTAATGTTATCTTATGTTTGCTAAAGGTTCTATGCTAAAGGTTGAAACCCTAGGGGTTAATATCTAAGTATACTTGATAAGGCATTGCACCTTACGTCTACGTATCCTCGGGAGTAGAATCAGAGTATACGTAGTTCTACTTCTACTGAGTTGTTGACTGTGGTCAATATTCAGAGGGGAAATGAGTACAAGCTCATTGTAGAGTTTAAGAACTCTCTAATTCTAGTTGTAATGGACCTATGTTATGTTTTAGTCAGTAGGGGAAGTGATAATTCATTAGGATGAATATAACTAAGAGTTTAAGAACTCTCTCCTAAAGCTAGTTATAATTTCTATGGCTCTGATGAGGGCAAGAAATAAGGTTTCTCCTAAGAGGTTACTTAGGTTAAGGTGGGAGGTCATGACTTTAGGAGTCAACCAAGTTCATCTTCCTTTGGAAGAGGGGAAAGATAGCAAATGTAAGTTACTAACAAGATAGTGAATTAATGTAAACATGATGACATAAAAGGCATGAATAAAGCTCAAGATATCAAGCAAGATTAGAATCATGCAATTTAGACAATGATCAAATATGATAAGCAAGAATAGCATGGCAAGATGAATATGGAAATACAATAAAGACTTAATAAGAATTTATAAACCAAACATGCATAAAGGTCTTTAAAATAATATTTTTGTCATTTTCTTTTTTCAAAGGTAGAAAGTAGATTTAATTAGAGAAATATCGCAAAAAGAATGGGAGAAAAAGGATTAAAGATGCATAAGTTATAGTGTTTTGAAAATTAAGATAATAACTTGAAAAATAAAATGAAACCAACAAGGGGTTAAAAATAAAGGAAAGGGCGTCTCTGGGGATTGAACCCAGGACCCTTCATGTGCAGTCTAAAACCAAGGCCACTGAACCAAGGCACGCGCCTTGAACAAACAATGGCAACACACACATATATGTAAAACAAGCAGAAAACAGGAAAATAAAACAAAAAGGACTGGGCAGAGGATCAAATCCCAGTCCTATAGGCGAAATGGCAAAGGCAAGGCATATGTTCTGCCACTGGGTTGGCCGTTACATCCATTAACAAAACAAGTGGAGAATGTCCACTGCACCTTCCAATGAACTGAATGCCTTTCTTCTGAACTGACCAAAGCCCTCCAAAACAAGTCTCTCGAAGAACTCAGAATCTCTTTGAGTGTTTTTTTGTGAGAAAATCTTTATGATGAACTGAACCTAAGCCTCTTTATATAGGCAATGATATTGGGCCCTGGTCAAGTGAATTCCAACCTTCAAATGTTGGAGGCTAGGGTTTACATGAGCTGTTGAACCTTGAGGAGACATACGCTCCCTCCTTCTGACCACATACAGGTATCACAGGATTGAATAACCAAAATGAGTATTGCTTCCTTGGTTCTCTTTTGTTGCAAACGAAACAAGTATGGGAAGGGAAAGATGAAAGGGACAACATGCTGCGTGTTTACAGATTGCGCAGAAGAGTGATGAGAGAGGAAAGCTTCAACATTGCTTTTGCTGAATCTAATCCTTGGAAGCTCAATGAGGAAAAGAGTTTTGGGATCAACCATTTGAAGGTTTCGCACCAAGGTTGATGAATTTGTAAAGAATTGAGTTCAATTGAAATTGCTTGAATTCATCTTCATTCCTTTTGCAAATCTGAGTATACGACAAGGAGAACGAAGACGTTGGCTTAATCTCATCTCTCCAATGCCACATGTTGAACTCTCATTGGATAATGGCCAAGTTTGAAAAGTCAAACGAAATGAGTTGGATCCTCATTGGTTGATAGCAAGTGTGATTCTTCCAATTGTGCACCAAAGGAAATCCACGATGGACCAATCAACATAATAATGGAAATGGAGAAAATTCTTCCTCTTAATTTTGAATTAATAATATGATTGATAATAACAATAATAAACTAATTAATATTCTAAATTAAAATTAGTTAGAAAAATAAACTAAATGAATAATTACTCTAATTAACTAAATATTAGAAATGAATTAAGACTAATTTAAATTACTAAAAATAAGACAACTTAAATATAAATGAAATAAAAATAGGCCATATTGAAATTAAATTAAATTAAAGACAGATGAAGATGTCAAAATAAATATTAAGTTAAATAAATAAAACATCAACTAGCAAAAAAAAATGGGGGTAAAATTTGGGGTGCAACAGTTGCCCCTATTTAAATATCTTCACCTGATGACATGAGAGATGAAGATCCTTATGTAATCAACAGTAAAAGATATTTAAATACAGATAACCAAAAATTTTACCCTCAGATGCACACATATGCAATGCAGCAAACATGATGCCAAGAAGATGCAAGAAAATGCAGACACAACGAGACACCAAGGGGTAAACAGGAAGCAAAAGGACCAAAGAGCTTCACCGGGGAAACACGAAGGTTAATATCCATGAGAAACACCTCACTAGGGATACAAGCTAACCAACAAAAGAGACCCACCGGGGAGACTCCAAAGAAAACACTAGGGAAAAGACCACAGACAATCTTCACTGGGGAACGATCCGGGGAGATTGACTATTGGGGACAAAGCAAAACCCACATTCTTCCTGGGCATGAAACCAGAAAGAAGAACCTGATCACTAGGGATCAGTCAAAAGGACAGACAACCAAGCAAAGACTTCCTGGGGATCTTATACTAAAGAGTTCAAAATGGGATCTTCAAGAAAAGCCAGGAAGACAGAGACAAACCCTGCGCACCAATTAGGAGTCTTAAGGGTTGAAGAGAATTGTTCCAAAAAGCTTAGCTTAAAGCAAGTTTTCAAAAATCCACGGTAAGGGTTCGATGTCCGACACGATTCGAACAAGAACGGTTTTAAAACGAGAAGACAGTGCTTGACACGATTCAAACAAAGTCCAAGTTCAAGTTTGACACGATTCAAATGAGAACAGTTTTAAAACAAGCAGACGATGCTTGACATGCTTCAAACAAAGTCTAAGTTCAGGTTTGACACGATTCAAACAAGAACAAGTTTTAAAACACGAGACGATGCTTGCCACGATTCAAACAAAGTCCAAGTTCAGGTTTGACACGATTCAAACAAGAACAAGTTTTAAAACACAAGACAATGCTTGACACGATTCAAACAATGTCCAAGTTCAAGTTTAACACGATTCAAACGAGAACAATTTTAAAACAAGCAGACGATGCTTGACACGATTCAAACAAAGTCCAAGTTCAGGTTTGACACGATTCAAACAAGAATAAGTTTTAAAACAAGAGGCAATGTCCTACACGATTCGAACAAAGACCCTGTTCAGGTTTGACATGATTCAAACAAGAACAAGTTTTAAAACAAGCAGACGATGCTTGACACGATTCAAACAAAGTCTAAGTTCAAGTTTGACACGATTCAAACAAGAACACACAATACAATGCTTGACACGATTCAAACAAAGTCCAAGTTCAAGTTTGACACGATTCAAACAAGAACAAGTTTTAAAACAAGAGGCAATGTACGACACGATTCGAACAAAGACTCTGTTCATGTCCGACACGATTCGAACAAGAACGGTTTTCAAACAAGAGGACAATGATTGACACGATTCAAACAAAGTCCAAGTTCAAGTTTGACACAATTTAAACGAGAACAGTTTTACAAATCTTTAATGTTAAACTTCTCGGGGAACAGCAAAAGGTTTAAAGATTCCAATCTGGCGCGCAAAGGTTAAGACCGAACAAGCACGACACAAGGCAAACCGGGAATGTCTTTACTTCACTGGGGAAATAAAGACAGGCACCAACAAAAGACCACAAGCAAAACAGAGCACAAGGATGCAAAGATGCCAGGGTATGATGCATATTGTAACGCCCCGATTCCAATTACTCCCATTTTGTTGAGTCTTTTATTTTAATTGGGTGATAAATTATTTTAATTGTGGATTTGGTATGTTAAATGTTATTTTATCGTTTTGAGAGTTTTCGGGGAAATTATAGTGGAGAGTATTTTAGACTTTTCTCAATTAATGATAAATTAGAAATTAAGTGGAATTAGAATCGGTGAGAAAAATGAATTAATTGATTGTTTGGAAAATGAGAGAAAGAAATAGAAAAGAAAGAAATAGAAAGAAAAGAGATAGAAAAGAAAAATAGTAAGAAAAGGGAATTAGAGAAAAGAAGAAGAGAAAGAAAGAGGAGGAAGAGAAAAGAAGAGGAAAAGAGGAAAACTAGGAAAATTCATCAAGATCAATCACATAGCAAGTTGGAATCCGGGTAAGGGTGTGAAATGTTGTTATCTTAGCAATGTGTATGATTATGTATGATTGTATTGTTGATTTTGTTGATTTTCATGAGTTTTGGAACTAAACCCATTTGTGTAGAAATGGTAGAAATCGATGTTTTCGCGGATAGAAATCGATATAAATTGTGTTGTATGATCTATATGTGTGTATGAACCACTGCTAGTAATTTTTTTGCTGTTGGAAATGAATTGGGGAAGAAAATGGGAAAAATTGGAGGTGTGGAACAGTGTTCACACAGCAGAATTTTTCTGCTTCTGGTGCTGAGCGCCGGGCGAAAGGTCCTGAGCGCCGGGCGATACATCCTTTTCGCCGGGCGGTTCGAGAGGCGCAGAGGTGCCAAGCTTCTGCCTCTTTGAATTATTTTGGGGATTTGGTGTCGCCTGTGCTTCGCCGGGCGAAGCAGAGGTGAAGCACGTTTCGCCGGGCGGTGAGCATGCTTCGCCGGGCGGTTGTTCTGTTTTTGAAAATAATTTCTTTTTTTTTTACAAAATTCATAATTTTTGAACCGTAACTTCGATTTAGGCGTTCTTTATATCGTTGGAAAGCTATTGAGATGTACTTTATGATTATAATGGTGTGGAAACTGTTGGCCGGTTTTATTATGTCGGAAAGTCGGGAATAGTGCTATTTAGCGACTTTTACCGTTTTGATGGTTTATTTGAACGTGAATCATACAATAGTGCATTGATGTGAATGTATATAGATTGTATGTGATTGTATGAGATGAATGCATGAATATACTGTGAATATGTATGCATTTCAAGAATGTTTTGTGTCATTTTGCATGTGAGGCATCATGAAATACATTCTTGTGTTGAGCGATTCTAATGAGAATCCGTGGTAACATCGTGTGCCTAGGTGAGGTGTGAGCGATGGTTACGAACGATTGTGTGCCTATGCGAGGTGTGAGCAATCGGATTGTGTGCCTAGGTGAGGTGTGAGCAATCAGATCGTGTGCCCGCATGTGGGGTGTGAGCGATCGGGTCGTGTGCCCAGGTGGGGTGTGAGCGATCCATAAACATTGTGTGCCCATGTGGGGTGTGAGCAATGGGTGAACATCGTAGGCCCGACGGGGAGTTACTTTGGTAACGAGCGATGGTTCCAGCAGAAGTTCCTGAGTGAACTTGAGATGATTGAGTCGGTACCGCATTGCATTTGCATAGAGTCGTGAGTCGGTCTCTATGATTTGCATTTATCATCTTTATAATGATGTGTTGTTGAGTAAACATAATTGTGTATGTTTATGTGGAATGATTGGGAATTGTGAAATTATGCATGATGAATATACTTAGTTGATATATATATACATTGTGATGTATACGGGTGAGTTTGGGTGAATTGTGGTGAGAATGTGGAAAATGGGTATTTTTTATGCTAAGATATATATATATATATATAATTCTAGGCATTGTTATTATGATAATATTTCTCACCCTTATGCTGTTTTATAATGCTCTATGAGGCATTGCAGAGTAGGTATGCTGGAGGTCTTGTTGTGGAGCGTGTCTTCATTCTTTTGGTCGGTTGGCTCTGATATGTAGCACCGGGTAGCTAGGATGCATATGATTCTTTTGTGATACATTTGTATATGTATCTTGCTGATGAATGTTTATGTAAACATGTATATATGATGTTGGTGGAGAATATTTGATGATTCATGTATATATGTATATATGTATATATGTTTGAATGTGGTTCAATGTTTAGATTTTCCGCTTTTATTCTAAATATTGAAATGTGGGTGTAAGGACAAAGTTCCTCTGTTGCAAAGTTACCCCACTGTTGCATATCAATGTGATGAGCAGGTGTTGTATGTTTTAATTTCATAATTGATGTGACATACCTCTTTTATACCATGTTTATAATTATACTCTGACGAAATTTTTAATATGTGCCTAAATGATTATGTGATTATTTGGGGGTATAGAAAGGGGGTGTTACATTAAGTGGTATCAGAGCCAGAGTTGAGTCAGTCGTGTTTGTCTTGTTGTCGTATTGTTTGAATTGTTGTTTAACTTTGTTGTTATTTTTGGGAATGATTAGAATATGGCTGGTAGAAACGACAATGCGATGGATGCTGCTTTGGAAGCAATGGCTAGGGCGGTGCAAGGTGCGCCGAATGTGAATGCTAACGACGAGTTCAGAAAGAATCAACCACCGGTTTTCAAAGGAAGATTTGATCCCGATGGTGCTCAACTTTGGTTGAAAGAGATTGAAAGGATCTTCAGAGTCATGGACTGTGAGGAAGAGAATAAGGTGAGGCTTGGGTCTCACACGCTGAAGGAGGAAGCCGACGATTGGTGGGTCGGTATGCGTCAAATTCTTGAGGTGGATGATGAAGAGGTAACTTGGGATTTATTTCGTACTGAGTTTTTAAGGAAGTATTACCCTGAAAGTGTGAAAGGGAAGAAGGAGAAAGAGTTCCTTGAATTAAAACAAGGTAGTATGTCTGTGGTGGACTATACTGCTAAGTTCGTGGAGTTGGTTCAATTCCATCCTCACTATGCTGCAATCACTGCTGAGTTCTCAAAGTGTATTAAATATGAGAATGGTTTGCGTCCTGAGATTAAACAGGCTGTGGGATATCAAAGGATAAGAAGGTTTTCGGATTTGACGGAATGTTGTAGAATCTTCGAGGAAGATAGCAGGGCTCGTTCTACACATTACAAAAGTTTGAATGAGAGGAGGGGAAAACAACAAGTTAGAAGTGGACCTTATGTGACACCTGTTGATAAGGGAAAGCATAGGGGAAATTTTGAGAAGAGATCTGGAGGAGGAGGTTCGGGTCCCATTAAGTGTTATAAGTGTGGGGAAATAGGTCATAAATCATTTGAGTGTGGGAAGCCAGTGGTGAAATGTTCTAATTGTGGAGGTACTGGGCATGCTGCTACAGATTGTAGAAGGAATATGGTGAAGTGCTATAATTGTGGAGAAGTTGGTCACATTAGTACTAAGTGTACTAAACCGAAACAAGCTCAAGCGGGCGGAAAGGTGTTTGCATTGGCAGGGACTCAAACTACTAGTGCAGACCGTTTGATTAAAGGTACATGCTTTATTAATAGTACACCTTTAGTTGCTATTATTGATACGGGAGCGACTCATTCGTTTGTTTCGTCTGAGTGCGCGAAGCGTTTGAATCTTGTGTTGTCTGTGATGGATGGTAAGATGGTTATTGATACTCCAGCAATGGGGTCAGTAACTACTTCTTTGGTTTGTGTGAGTTGTCCTTTGACCATTTATGGTAAAGACTTCGAGATGGATTTAGTGTGTTTGTCGTTGGAAGGTTTAGACGTAATCTTGGGTATGAACTGGTTGCGATTTAATCGAGTTTATATAGATTGCTATCACAAGTTAGTGAGGTTTCCTTCTTTGGAAGATAATGAAGATGAGAGTGTCCTATCCACTAAAGAATTGAAGAAACTTTTAGCGGACGAAGCTCAATTGTTCGGTTTGTTTGCATCATTGTCTGTGGATAGTCAAGTGTCCCTTGATATGTTTCCAGTTGTTTGTGATTTTCCTGAGGTGTTTCCTGAGGACATTAAGGATATACCGCCGGAAAGAGAAGTTGAGTTTTCTATTGATCTAGTTCCGGGTACTAGACCGGTTTCGATGGCGCCGTATCGTATGTCGGCATCGGAGTTAGTAGAATTGAAGAAGCAATTGAATGACTTGTTGGACAAGAAATTTGTAAGACCAAGTGTTTCTCCTTGGGGTGCTCCGGTATTGTTGGTAAAGAAAAAGGATGGAAGTATGCGGTTGTGCATTGATTATCGACAATTGAACAAGGTGACAATTAAGAACAAGTATCCGCTTCCAAGGATCGATGATTTGATGGACCAATTGGTTGGTGCGCGTGTTTTTAGCAAGATTGATTTGAGATCGGGATATCACCAGATTCGTGTGAAAGAGGAGGATATTCAAAAGACGGCCTTTAGGACACGGTATGGCCATTACGAATATTCCGTGATGCCATTCGGGGTTTCTAACGCGCCGGGTGTGTTTATGGAATACATGAATCGTATTTTTCATGAACAGTTGGATCGTTTTGTGGTTGTGTTCATCGATGATATTTTGATTTACTCTAAGTCTCAGGAGGAGCATGAAGAGCATTTGAGAATTGTGTTACAAATTTTGAAAGAGAAACGATTGTATGCTAAGTTATCAAAATGTGAGTTTTGGTTATCGGAAGTAAGTTTTCTTGGACATGTTATTTCCGGTAGTGGTATTAGTGTTGATCCATCCAAGATTGATGCAGTGATGCAATGGGAGGCTCCTAGATCGGTTACGGAGATTCGAAGCTTCTTGGGCTTGGCGGGTTATTATCGGAGGTTTATTGAGGGATTTTCAAAGTTGGCACTTCCGTTAACGCAATTAACTTGTAAGGAAAAGACTTTCGTTTGGGATATTCATTGTGAAGAGAGTTTCAATGAGTTAAAAAGGAGGTTGACAACGGCTCCGATCTTGATTTTGCCAAATCCTACAGAACCATTTGTTGTGTATTGTGATGCTTCATTGATTGGTTTAGGTGGTGTTTTGATGCAAGATGGAAAAGTTGTGGCGTATGCTTCAAGACAATTGAGAGTACATGAAAAGAATTATCCTACGCATGACTTGGAGTTGGCGGCCGTGGTGTTTGTTTTGAAAATTTGGAGACACTATCTTTATGATGCAAGATTTGAAGTTTTTAGTGATCACAAGAGCTTGAAATATTTATTTGATCAAAAAGAATTGAACATGAGACAAAGAAGGTGGTTAGAGCTTTTGAAGGATTATGATTTTGGTTTGAATTACCATCCGGGTAAGGCAAACGTGGTGGCCGATGCTTTGAGTCGGAAGTCGTTACATATGTCCGCATTGATGGCGAGAGAATGGGAACTTTTGGAGAATTTTAGAGACTTGAGTTTAATTTGTGAAATGACGCCGAGAAGTGTGAAACTTGGTATGCTACATGTTACGAATGACTTTCTTGCAACCGTGTGTGAAAAGTAAAAGTTGGATTTGAAATTCGTTGATTTGATGATGAATGAGAATGAGGATTTCAAGGTTGATAATTCTGGAGTTTTGAGATTCCGTGGTCGTATTTGTATTCCCGATGATGCGGAGTTGAAAAAGATGATATTGGAAGAAGGACACCGAAGTAACTTAAGTATTCATCTAGGAGCGAATAAAATGTATCAAGATTTGAAGAAACTCTTTTGGTGGTCCGGGTTAAAGAGAGATGTGGCTCAATTTGTATATGCGTGCTTAACTTGTCAAAAGTCGAAGGTAGAACATCAAAAGCCTAGTGGATTGATGCAACCGTTGGACATTCCGGAGTGGAAATGGGATAGTATATCGATGGATTTTGTTACGGGATTGCCGAATACGCAAAGAGGTCATAATGCTATTTGGGTCATTGTTGATAGGCTTACTAAATCTGCTCATTTCATTCCAATTGATATTAGTTATCCTTTGGAGAGATTAGCCGAGATTTATGTTCTTGTGGTTGTGAAGCTACATGGAGTTCCTAAGAGTATTGTATCGGATAGAGATCCTAGATTCACATCGAGGTTTTGGGAGAGTTTACAAAAGGCTTTGGGTTCTAAGCTAAGATTGAGTTCGGCTTATCATCCGCAAACGGATGGTCAAACCGAGAGGACAATTCAATCGTTGGAGGATTTGTTGCGTGCTTGTGTGCTCGAGCAAGGTGGTGCTTGTGATAGTTATTTGGCGTTGATTGAATTCACTTACAATAATAGTTTTCATTCAAGTATAGGTATGGCACCATTTGAGGCTTTATATGGTCGGAGATGTCGAACACCTTTGTGTTGGCATGAAACAGGTGAGAGGACGGTAGTTGGACCGGAGATGGTACAACAAACGACGGAGAAAGTGAAGTTTATTCGTGAAAAGATGAAAGCTTCTCAAAGTAGACAAAAGAGTTATCATGACAAGAGGAGAAAAGATCTTGAGTTTCAAGAGGGCGACCATGTGTTTTTGAGAGTTACGCCGATTACGGGTGTGGGTCGTGCTTTGAAATCGAAGAAGTTGACTTCTCGTTTTATTGGTCCGTATCAGATTTCTGCACGAGTTAGTGCTGTGGCTTACCGTGTGGCGTTGCCTCCGAATCTTTCCAATTTGCATGATGTATTCCATGTTTCGCAACTTCGGAAGTATGTTCCGGATCCGTCACATGTTATTCCTATGGACGAGATTGAAGTGAGAGATAACCTTACGATTGAAGCTTTACCGATTAGGATTCTGGATCGTGAAGTTAAGAAGCTAAGAGGCAAGGATATTGCGCTTATGAAAGTAGCGTGGGGAGGCGCTGCGGAAGGCGATATGACTTGGGAACTAGAGAGTAGGATGCGAAAGTCGTATCCGGAGTTGTTTGAATCAGGTAATATTTTCGAGGACGAAAATTTCTAAAGTGGGGGAGAGTTGTAACGCCCCGATTCCAATTACTCCCATTTTGTTGAGTCTTTTATTTTAATTGGGTGATAAATTATTTTAATTGTGAATTTGGTATGTTAAATGTTATTTTATCGTTTTGAGAGTTTTCGGGGAAATTATAGTAGAGAGTATTTTAGACTTTTCTCAATTAATGATAAATTAGAAATTAAGTGGAATTAGAATCGGTGAGAAAAATGAATTAATTGATTGTTTGGAAAATGAGAGAAAGAAATAGAAAAGAAAGAAATAGAAAGAAAAGAGATAGAAAAGAAAAATAGTAAGAAAAGGGAATTAGAGAAAAGAAGAAGAGAAAGAAAGAGGAGGAAGAGAAAAGAAGAGGAAAAGAGGAAAACTAGGAAAATTCATCAAGATCAATCATATAGCAAGTTGGAATCCGGGTAAGGGTGTGAAATGTTGTTATCTTAGCAATGTGTATGATTATGTATGATTGTATTGTTGATTTTGTTGATTTTCATGAGTTTTGGAACTAAACCCATTTGTGTAGAAATGGTAGAAATTGATGTTTTCGCGGATAGAAATCGATATAAATTGTGTTGTATGATCTATATGTGTGTATGAACCACTGCTAGTAATTGTTTTGCTGTTGGAAATGAATTGGGGAAGAAAATGGGAAAAATTGGAGGTGTGGAACAGTGTTCACGCAGCAGAATTTTTCTGCTTCTGGTGCTGAGCGCCGGGCGATGCATCCTTTTCGCCGGGCGGTTCGAGAGGCGCAGAGGTGCCAAGCTTCTGCCTCTTTGAATTATTTTGGGGATTTGGTGTCGCCTGTGCTTCGTCGGGCGAAGCAGAGGCGAAGCACGTTTCGCCGGGCGGTGAGCATGCTTCGCCGGGCGGTTGTTCTGTTTTTGAAAAATAATTTCTTTTTTTTTTACAAAATTCATAATTTTCGAACCGTAACTTCGATTTAGGCGTTCTTTATATCGTTGGAAAGCTATTGAGATGTACTTTATGATTATGATGGTGTGGAAACTGTTGGCCGGTTTTATTATGTCGGAAAGTCGGGAATAGTGCTATTTAGCGACTTTTACCGTTTTGATGGTGTATTTGAACGTGAATCATACAATAGTGCATTGATGTGAATGTATATAGATTGTATGTGATTGTATGAGATGAATGCATGAATATACTGTGAATATGTATGCATTTCAAGAATGTTTTGTGTCATTTTGCATATGAGGCATCATGAAATACATTCTTGTGTTGAACGATTCTAATGAGAATCCGTGGTAACATCGTGTGCCTAGGTGAGGTGTGAGCGATGGTTACGAACGATTGTGTGCCTATGTGAGGTGTGAGCAATCGGATTGTGTGCCTAGGTGAGGTGTGAGCAATCGGATTGTGTGCCCGCATGTGGGGTGTGAGCGATCGGGTCGTGTGCCCAGGTGGGGTGTGAGCGATCCATAAACATTGTGTGCCCATGTGGGGTGTGAGCAATGGGTGAACATCGTAGGCCCGACGGGGAGTTACTTTGGTAACGAGCGATGGTTCCAGCAGAAGTTCCTGAGTGAACTTGAGATGATTGAGTCGGTACCCGCATTGCATTTGCATAGAGTCGTGAGTCGGTCTCTATGATTTGCATTTATCATCTTTATAATGATGTGTTGTTGAGTAAACATAATTGTGTATGTTTATGTGGAATGATTGGGAATTGTGAAATTATGCATGATGAATATACTTAGTTGATATATATATACATTGTGATGTATACGGGTGAGTTTGGGTGAATTGTGGTGAGAATGTGGAAAATGGGTATTTTTTATGCTAAGATATATATATATATATATATAATTCTAGGCATTGTTATTATGATAATATTTCTCACCCTTATGCTGTTTTATAATGCTCTATGAGGCATTGCAGAGTAGGTATGCTGGAGGTCTTGTTGTGGAGCGTGTCTTCATTCTTTTGGTCGGTTGGCTCTGATATGTAGCACCGGGTAGCTAGGATGCATATGATTCTTTTGTGATACATTTGTATATGTATCTTGCTGATGAATGTTTATGTAAACATGTATATATGATGTTGGTGGAGAATATTTGATGATTCATGTATATATGTATATATGTATATATGTTTGAATGTGGTTCAATGTTTAGATTTTCCGCTTTTATTCTAAATATTGAAATGTGGGTGTAAGGACAAAGTTCCTCTGTTGCAAAGTTACCCCACTGTTGCATATCAATGTGATGAGCAGGTGTTGTATGTTTTAATTTCATAATTGATGTGACATACCTCTTTTATACCATGTTTATAATTATACTCTGACGAAATTTTTAATATGTGCCTAAATGATTATGTGATTATTTGGGGGTATAGAAAGGGGGTGTTACACATATGCTTAGCTATATGCTAGAAACGATGCGAACAACGCAAAACAGGAAAGAAGAAAGGATAACACAAGCCAACACCCTGAAACCCAAACATCAAGGATAACCGGGCAATCTTCTTTTCACTGGAGATGGGAAATCCAAGCCAAAGATACAGTACTACTAACTCTTCCTATACCAACTTGATTCCATAAAACATCTTGATACTAGAGTAAAACTTAGTTTATCTTTGTGTTTTCTTAGAAATTGCAATATTTCCGTTTTCAAAAATCAAGTGAAAATGACAAAGTTTTGCAAAAAAAAAGATGATAGTGCATTAAACAAGTAGATGGATCAATAGATGATATTTATTAAAAAATGGTGACTTGCCAAATAGCAGAGTCCCATGAAATATTACAAATGCAACAAAATGGCAATTTGGCAAAGGTTACATTGTATTCAATGACCAATAACCCTAACGACTAAGGACTCTAGTTGTAGCGAAAACTTGAGCTTCCTTGAGGATCCCAAGATACCAGTTAAGTGTCATTGTCTCAAGCATAATACTTCCGCACTGAATCAGCATTCACAGGATGCGCAAGCTGTTCACCGTCCATAGTTGTAAGAAATAGAGACCCTTCTGAAAACACTGTTTTGACTACGAAAGGACCTTCATAATTGGGTGCCCATTTCCCATGAGCGTCTCTTTGCGACGACAGAATCTTCTTAAGTACCAATTCACCTACTCGAAATTCCCGAATGCGGACCTTTTTATCAAATGATCTTTTCATCTTCTTCTGGTACAACTGACCATGGCACATGGCTGTCAAGCACTTCTCGTCAATTAGATTCAGCTGATCATATCTTTCTTGAACCCATTCAGCTTCATCAAGCTTTGGTTCCAACAGTATCCTCAAAGAAGGTATTTCCACCTCTATAGGGAGGACAACATCCAGTCCATACACCAACGAAAAAGGAGTTACCCCCGTTGAGGTTCTGACTGACGTTCTATATCCATGTAGTGCATATGGCAACATCTCATGCCAATCCTTGTATGTTTTGACCATTTTCTGAAGAATTTTCTTGATATTCTTGTTTGCAGCTTCGACCGCCCCGTTCATCTTCGGACGGTACGGTGAAGAGTTATGGTGTTCAATCTTGAAGTTATCACACAATTCCTTCATGGTTTTGTTATTCAAATTGGTTCCGTTGTCAGTTATGATTCTGCTCGGAATCCCATAACGACAAATGATATTGTTCTTAATGAAACGAGCAACTACTTGCTTAGTCACGTTCGCATAAGAGGTGGCTTCCACCCACTTGGTAAAGTAATCTATAGCCACCAAAATGAAGCGATGCCCATTAGACGCTTTAGGCTCAATTGCCCCAATCATATCGATGCCCCACATAGAGAACGGCCAGGGCGATGATAGTACATTCAACAGAGTAGGAGGAACATGCAGTTTGTCCGCATAAATCTGACATTTATGGAATTTTCTAGCGTACTGGATGCAATCATTCTCCATAGTCAACCAATAGTATCCAGCCCTCAAAATCTTCCTAACCATGGCATGTCCGTTGGCATGGGTGCCAAAAGCTCCTTCATGGATATCATGGATCAGCATGTCTGCTTCTCTCTTATCGACACATCTTAACAAAACCATATCATGATTCCTTTTGTACAGTACACCATTACTGATGAAGAACTTGGCTGATAATCTTCGCAGAGTCTTCTTATCAAGAACGGAGGCGTTGGCCGGATATTCTTGATTCTTTAGAAAGTTCAAAATGTCATGGAACCAAGGTTTGCCGTATGATTCTTCTTCAATGGACTGGCAGTAGGCAGGCTCAGTCATCCTTTCAATACTGATTACCGGATATTCCTTGACAAATCTAACTTGCCACATCGAAGCCAGTGTTGCTAAAGCATCAGCCACATGGTTTTTAGTACGTGGCACATGGCGAAATGTTATCTCATCAAAACACTTAATCAACTCTAAAGCATATGCCTGATAAGGGATAACCTTCTCATCTTTTGTCTCCCACTCGCCTCTGATTTGATAAATAACCAGAGCAGAGTCACCCATAACTTCAAGAAAACAGATTCCAAGATCGATTGCAGCTTCCAGACCCAGAATGCACGCTTCATATTCCACAATATTATTCGTGCACCCAAAATCCAACCTGGCTGTAAACGGGGTGTAGCCACCTTCAGGATTAATTATAACAACACCTACTTCATGCCCCTTGTAATTGGACAAACCGTCGAACATCATCTTTCACCTATACTCACCCTGGGATCTTCTTCAGAGCTTGATTCTTCGCAATCTTTTACTGCCATAATATCCTCGTCAGGGAAATCAAACTTGAGTGGTTCATAGTCTTCAACTGGTTGATCGGCAAGATACTCTGAAAGAAGACTCCCTTTAATGGCCTTTTGAGTGACATACTGAATGTCATATTCAGATAATAACATATGCCAGCGGGCAAGTCTACCCGTTTGAGCAGGTTTCTCAAAAATGTACTTTATCGGATCCATCTTGGAAATCAACAAGGTAGTATGACAAATCAGGTACTGTCTTAGACGTTTGGCGGCCCAAGCCAGAGCGCAACAAGTCTTTTCAAGTAGTGAGTAATGACTTTCACTATCTGCAAACTTCTTACTCAGATAATAAATCGCGTGTTCTTTACGGCCAGTCTCGTCATGCTGTCCCAAAACACAGCCCATAGACTCTTCCAAAACAGTCAAACACATAAAGAGAGGTCTTTCGGGAACTGGAGGAATTAGAATAGGAGGTTCTTGGAGGTAACTCTTGAGTTTCTCGAAAGCTTGTTGAAAGTCAGCATTCCACTCTACTGGCTGATCCTTACGGAGTAATTTGAAAATTGGCGCACATATTGGAGTCATGTTGGAGATGAACCTGGAGATATAATTCAAACGACCCAAAAATCCTCTGACTTGAGACTCAGTTTGCGGAGCTGGCATTTCTTGAATAGCTCGCACTTTATCTGGATCTACTTCAATGCCCTTCTGGCTAACAATGAAACCCAATAACTTCCCTGACCTGACTCCAAAATTACATTTTGCAGGGTTTAACCTCAACTGATACTTTCGAAGTATCTTAAATAATTTTAACAAATGGTATACATGTTCCTCCTCACTCTGTGATTTGGCCATCATGTCGTCCACGTACACTTCAATCTCCTTGTGGATCATATCATGGAACAGGGTCATCATAGCTCTCTGGTAAGTTGCCCCGGCATTCTTCAATCCAAAAGGCATAACTTTGTAACAATAAGTACCCCATGGGGTGATGAAAGTAGTCTTGTCCATATCAGCTGGATCCATTCTAATCTGATTGTAGCCTGAAAAACCATCCATAAATGAAAACATTGTGAAACGAGTCGTGTTGTCTACCAGCGTGTCGATATGCGGTAGGGGAAAATCATCCTTGGGACTGGCTTTGATAAGGTCCCTATAATCCACGCACATTCGTACCTTTCCATTCTTCTTCATAACTGGAACAATATTAGCTACCCACTCTGGGTACTTGGAAACTGCTAAAAATCTGGCATCCAACTGTCTCTTAACTTCATCTCGAATTTTGAGGGCCATGTCAGGATGACTTCTGCGAAGCTTTTGTTTAACTGGCGGGCATTCAGGTTTGAGAGGTAACTTGTGGACCACAATATCTGTATTTAAGCCTGGGATGTCTTGGTAGGACCAAGCAAACACGTCCACATACTCTTCAAGGAGTGAAATCAACCGCTGCCTAATTTCTGGCTTCAACGATGCACCAATCTTAACCTCTTTCTTCTCTTCCCTAGTGCCAAGATTGATGACATCCACCTGCTCCTCATGAGGCTGGAGATCCGTGTACTGGTAATCACATATATCTGCTAGGTCCTCGGGTACCTCATAATCTTCCTCCTCCTCAGGTTGGTAGACAGGGGAGTCGAAGTCAATGGTAAGAGTAAGGTCATTGAATGCAATGGGTTTCTGATTCATTCTGCATGGTAGAATGACTTATATTATTAAAATGCACAACAATTCAAGAATATGCGAGAATGAAGATATTTTTGTCTGAAAAGATTGCCATTTTTTAGAAACAGAATGCAATAAAGTAAAGACAACGAGAATTTTAGCAAAAAGTCATTTCATTGATTAAAATATTGAAAACGGAGGCCCGTACAAAACAATCCACTAGCTTTGGGCAAGACTAGGGAAGTGAAAACAACAAATCAAAACAAGTTACTCTGGTTCTGGGTACAAAGTTTGGATCTCAACAGACTCCCAATTGCCTAATGCACCTTCTTGGCGAAAAACCAAACGATCAATATCTTCCTCTTCTTCAGCACTTCCAATGATTGCGTGGACCTGATGTCCACCTCTGACAAATGTCTCCTGCACAGTCTTTATCTTCATTCCTCTTCCTCTTGTACCTGAAGCAGCCTCATCTTCTGGAGTTGGTCTGTAACCCAACCCTTGGTGTCGGATCCTCTTCTCAACCTCAATAACTTCGCCCCAACCTGCGGGCACGCCTTCTTGAAGGGCAGACTGGATACTCTTATACGAAGCAAAGGATGGATATTCTGGTACCACTGGCTTCTCATCGTCAATCATAACTACATTAGCTATTTCCAAGGCTTGGAAAGAAGTCTCCAACGCATCCTCATCAACCTCAATATAACGGAAGGATGACAGGTTACTAATCATCAAGTCTTCTTCCCCATGCACGATGACCAAATTGTCATCGACCACAAACTTCATCTTCTGATGTAGGGTTGAAGTAACAACGCCAGCCTCATGGATCCAGGGTCTTCCAAGCAGACAGCTATAGGCAGGATTAATATCCAAAACTTGAAACAGAACATTGAATTCCTGAGGGCCAATCAAAACCGGTAGCTCAATTTCCCCATCACAGATCTTCGTGAACCATCAAAAGCTTTGACAATTAACGATGTGGGTCTCATGATCCCTCCTTTGTATGCTAGCTTATCAAGAGCCCTCTTCGGTAAAACATTCAGGGAGGATCCTGTGTCTACAAGAACTCTAGCCAATGTGTCCTCCTGACACTTCATTGATATGTGCAGAGCAAGATTGTGTTTTCGACCTGATTGGGTCAGTTCTTCATCACTGAAGCTGAGCGTATTGCATGGAGTAATGCTAGCGATAACATGATCAAATTGTCCGGCGGTAATATCCTGAGCTACATGAGCCTGAGCCAATACTTTCTGCAGTGCTGATCGGTGGACTGGTGAATTAATCCACGACCCTGTAGTCACTTCTTTTTATTATTCTGAGAAATTCTTCGTCATCTTCTTTGGAGATCACTTCTTTACCTTCGTCATTAACGGATACGTGCACATCACCTTCTTTACCAGACACTTCTTTGTTCATAGGGGTATAAATCCTCCCACTCCTTGTCATTCTTCCCGCTCCTACTATACTGGACACATTCTTCTCATCAGCCCCCACCTCCTTCCTTGGGACTGGTTCTTCTATAACGACCCCCACCTCTTTCCTTGGGATCGTTTCCTCCTTCTTCTTTCCACCTATAATGTCTTCGTAGATCCACGGTAATGCTTTGGTTCCTCTGAACCTAAATGGGACTGGTCTTGGGAAATTATTTCGCCCGACATGATTAACAGGAGAAACATCTTCAAGTTTGTTGAGTCTTGGAATTGTTTGTTTAAACACTGGACTTACAGTACTTGCCCCTGGATTGTTGAACACAGGGACTACTGATATGTATTCCTCTTCGTCAAACACTGGCACTTGCTTTGGCAAATTGAACACTGGTTTAATCACTGCTACTCTACTTTCTTTTCTGAAAACCTGTAAGAAACCTTCATTAATCAATTGCTGAATATCATCTTGAACTAATTGTCACCCTTCACCACTACCATCACACTCTACACAACCATCATGGAAAACTTTAACCAAACCGGCGCTGAACAGCTTGGCATGAAACGTTCTCAGGGGAGTTTTGATCTTCGCTGCATCTGAGACCAACACTTCATCATTCTCGTCTTCGATAGCATTAGTTGACCCATGCGTTGGCAAGGGGTTACTCTTCACATTTGGCTGGTTATTAGCAAAAGACAGAATGTTCTTCTCCATCAAACTTTTCACTAGATTCTTTAATGCCAAACATCCTTCTAAATCATGGCCCACCCCTCCTTGATGGAAAGCACAGGTTGCGTTAGGATTGAAGAACTGCAGAGACTTCTCAGATGGTGGCCCCAACGGCCTGGTAACAATTAATCCCTGCTCCACCAGAGAAGGATACAATGCTGTATATGTCATCGATATGGGTGGAAATTTTGGTGTTACCGCCTGTCTTCTTTGAGGGGTATTTTGATGTGGCGCTGGCCGCCTCGGCTACTGGTAATTCTGATTTTGACTCTTCGGCCACTACTGCTGATTCGGTGGCTTGGGAACAGGAACCTGTTGCATCATCTGATGATTAAAAGTGGGCGTAACGGATGCCACGTATGGTTATTGTGCAAACTGCATAGGGTAAATTGGTTGTTGAGGAAGACTAGGAGCTGGTTGTTGTTGAAAGAGAGATCGTTTCCATCTGGGACTCTGACTCTTTGACATAACAGCATTAGTCTCACCTTCTTTCTTTTTATGAAAATTACCCGAAGACTTCTTGACACTGCCACTAGTGGAACTATTAGGTGAACTGGCTACTTTTCCACTCTTCAAACCTGCTTCTACTTTCACACCGATGGCAATAATATCAGAAAAGTTGGCACCAATATTACTGATCATCTTCTCATAAAATTTAGGCTTAACGGTGTCCACAAACCAATCAGCTAATTCTTTTTCTGTCAATGGCGGTTCAACCTGCGAGGCTGTCTCCCTCCATCTTTGAGCGTACTCTTTGAATGACTCGGTGTTCTTTTGAGTCATAGTTAGCAGTTGTCTACGATCCGGAGCTAAGTCCAAATTATACTTATAATGTTTCACAAAGGCGTCCATTACGTCCTGAAAACACTTGATCTGGGACTAATCCAATCCTAGATACCATTTTGCAGCAGCACCCTTCAGGCTATCTTGGAAACAGTGTATCATTAGCTTATTGTTGTCCATGTACGCAGCCATTCTCCGGAGGTACATGACCAAATGCGCTTTGGGGCACGTAGCACCGGAATACAATTCAAAACCTGGCATCTTGAACTTCGGTGGAATTACCAGATCTGTAACTAAACACATGTCCTTGAGGTCAGTACTGAAGGCATTGCTTCCCTCCATAGCTTTCAACTTCCTCTGCATAACCTCCACACTTGCTCTCAGCTTCTCATTACGATCATCCTCTTCCACAGATATGTTGTCATTATCAAAATGATGCTGATTCTGAAAAACAGGTTGGAACTGGGTCTGCACCACAGGCGGAGCATAAGTTGGAATGGCTTGTTGATTCTCACTAAACAACGGCACTGCTTGTTGCGTAGATTGAGGAGCCGTGGCTCGTATAAACTCAAATGGCATCCCTAGAGTAGGGTTCACAATAGGTATAACTGGTGGCTCTACAGTTGTAGTAACGACCTCTGAGACTACAGTGACCTGCGTATCCATCTTTGCTCGTATAACACTCAAAGCTTCCATGATCTGGCCCATTCCTACTCTCAATTCACTGAGCTCGTCGTTAACCTGATCCAAATTTTCGCAATTCTCAGACATTCTTCCTCTTCAAGCCTGTGCCCGGATGTTGTAATGATGTAGAGAATTCAGGGTGACGATTCTGGAGAAGACAAAACGACGATGAGACACGGAAGAATGCACATGCACATGCAAAGATGCAAATGAGGATGCACATGCAAATGCAAGCTAAACTATCAAGAAACCCAAGAAATTTTGCAAATAATATAGATAATAGATTCTTGATAAAATAAACTTCTTCATTCAAGAGTCAAGTGAACATTACATCAGGAGCAGTGCATCCCATACTCCAAGTACATAAGTAGAAATACATCAAAGTGAAAAGATAGATAACAATAGTAATACTAAGGATTAATCCTACTGGTTGATGATCCTTCTCCTCCATTGATTACTCTCATTATTTTGATGATACGCTCCTTTGTTTCCTCCTTTGCGAGAACCAATTCTCCTAACTCCTCCATCATCTTCTGCTTTGTCTTTGTAGGTGATTCATGGTAAGGATGTGGCTTCATCAATACACGAGCTATGTCACGAGACCATTGCAAATGAGCCTCTATGACTGGGCATTCGGCCTTCCATAATTGTCTGTTAATTTGGCGCCAAGCGCGCTCCAATCGCATCTTTATTTCAAAACCTCCTCTTTCATCATAAAACATCATCTGCATGTCTTCGTCATCTGGAATTCCTTCCTTCAGATGACCCAACTGACGGGGTGCAAGGACAGGGTTGTAATTGATACAACCGTTTCTTCCCATGAGAGGCACGTTGGGGTAATCCTCACAGCTATGGATTATGATGATTCCTTCTTCGGTTGAATCATACCACTCGATGTTGGTGTGGTTCAACTCCATCAGCTTTTTGGACCAAATCTTACAGTCTTTGACCTCCCAGAAAGTCGGAGTCTTTGGCAGATAAGAAACGAACCACTTGTAAAAGAGGGCCACGCAGCAAACAATTGGCCCACAGCCTCTTGTGTATCTGGTCTGTACGGAATGGTAAACATCAGCTAGCAGTGTTGGGACTGGATTGTTGACTGCAAAAAGTTGGATGGCTTGGGTATCCACGAAATTCTTGGCATTCGGGAACAGAAACAATCCATATATCATCAGAGCTAGAGTTGATTCAAACAAAGCTTCGCTTCCTCTATTTTTGAAGTATAGAGCCTTTTCCTTTAAGAACTGGGTAGGCAATCCACGCTGTCCTCCCTTGTTAGTCAGGTTGGCTTGGATGTCAGATAGTCTGATTCTGGTTACTCTGGCGATGTCTCTGGCAGAAGGCATTTCTTCAATCCCAAAAAAGATAGGAGCTTCTCTGACTGGAATTCCTATCATGGCTGAGAACTCCTCCAAGGTTGGCACCAACTGGAATTCAGGGAACACGAAACAGCGGTACGCCGGATGATACAGCTGGACCAAAACTTCAAGAGGCCCTACAGTTACTGGTGTCTTCATCAGTGGAATGATGCATCCATATCTGTCAGTGAAGGATGAATGATCTTTAATCATTTCTCATAACCACAACAGACGCTCCACCACCGGTAATTCGAAGAAATAAGGCCAGACTATCTTCCCTGTAGCATCCATTTCTACAAAATCTGCAAAATAAGATTAGTAACTTGATAGCTTAGCAGGAATGCAAAATGCAATGCAAAGTTTCATGGAATTCAGACGTTCGCAAAATATCGAGAGATATCAAAAGACCTCATTTTCATTAAATAAAAAGTGAATTACAATAGTTGATACACTCCCAAAAGCCCTAAACATAAAGCTAAATAAAAGCTAGAAAGTCCTAAGGAAATTCTCTTGCGTTGAGTCTTCTGATTTCTTTCTCCATCTGATCTCTTTCTGCGACGAGGCTGTCAAGAATGGATTTCCAAGCAGGAGGCTGAGTGCTTGAGGGACTTGGATCTTCTTAGGCCTTTCTCTTCTTACAGGAGAGTAACTCTTCATTCTTGGTCTGCAATTGCTCCTGGAGTTCCAGATTCTCTTCAACGACCACTTGATACTTGAGCTTCCAGGCTTCTTCTGACCTTTGGGCTTGTCTTAGAGAAATCTCCAGCTCTTCTTCTTTTGACATGAAGTACAAAACAGGCTCTTTCTTCAAAGTAATTGGCTCTTGTCTTTTGTAGGGCATCTTTAGCTCTATAGCTCTTCTTCTAACCCATTGGAGGTAGGGTGTAACACCCCATTTTCTACTCGGTAATTATATTAAAATCAGGGTTATAAAAATTTTCAACTTTAAAACGGGATATCACTTTTCAGCTTTATTATCAATCACATAACAGTTAGTCATGAAAGATACATAGCAATTCAAGGGACCATAAACCAACAATAAACTTCAACTTTATTCAACTTAGCAAATGCAACGCAGCGGATTCATAAACAAATTAGTAGCATCTTTATTCAACATAAGACAACTTCAAATTAAACAACCAAGTATTCTTCAGCAATTTCATTAAAAATTCAGCATGTAGACAAATAAATAAAAGACATGCGTCATTCCCCCCGAGTGCTACGTATTAGAGCGACAACCACCGACTAGAACAAAGGTAACCGACTACTCCTCTTGATTACTTGCACGTTGCCAACATAGGGACAACATTCAAACAGAAGGGGTGAGTTATCGAATATTATAAACGGAGTATGATAAATAATACATAGGTACGAATCATACAAATATTCACCACTTCACACCAACAACCAACCAACAAAAAAATCAACAACAACTTAAGAAAATGCAACTTTAATGCGACTCGACAATGTTATGCATGTGGTACCATCGGAGTAAAACTCCCAACTTAAAATTGCCAGTTTATCGAGGCATCAATGCATAAGCCTTCAACTTTCAACTTTCAACTTGTGCCAATCCTGGCCAACGTGGTGTGAGCAACGGCTCCGACATAAAATGCAATGTATGCTTTATGACATGCACAACTCATCAACATAGACGACTCAACAACATCCACAACATAATCAACTTAAAACCACATAACAACTTTTACGACATAAACAACTTATATCAACGTTGGCTTATCAAGCCTACAACTTACAATTCGTCCGTAAACCGGAACAATATTACAACTCAGTTGTACCTACAATTCAACTTTTTTCGACATAATTTCAACAAAAAAATTCAACAAAAGTCACCTACTAAATTACCCGACTTACCCCGACAATTTTTGTTAAATTCTGGGCAACTAAGTTTTCCGCCTAAACCGGCTAAACCGACTAAAACTGCACTGTTTTTAACTTCTGTTATTAATACCCGTGTATTATAAAATTCTGTTTCTGTTACTATTGCCATTAAAACGAATTCCAAGCTCCTGTCACGAATTTCACTAAGTTCAATTTCTGTTCACACTGCTACTACTACATTTCCAATTTTCTGTCAAAATTACCACTGCTACTTAATTAGATTTCTGTCGAAAACCTGTTAAGTTTCTGCTACATGAATTATTAGTGAACATATTATCTTTCTGCTATAAAAACTATTGCCAACATCTTGATTTAATGAAGTATGGTTTAGTAATACATTATATTAAAACAAAAGAAAGTGGTTATCAGTAATTGAATTAATTGGAAAGCATGTTATTACAGTGTAAAGATTAAAGTGGGTCCCCCTCCCCCATGGGTGGCTTACGCCATCCTTCATGGGCAAAACCATGGCTTGCACCATGCCTTCTGGCTCCCGCCACATGTGTTCTCTTTTTCTTTGGGTGGCCTGCGCCACCCCTATGTGTGTGGTGGGTGGCCTGCGCCACCCCTAGAATACAGTTTTCGTCCCAAATCATTTCGTAGAAAATTTTCAAATTCACTACAACATTCATAAAATTATCCAGCAACAATTTTCACAACAATCGACAAATTAACATTTTCACATAATTAATCAATATAACCGCATCAACAACATATCGTCAAAATCAACTTAAATCAACATCAACATCAGCCAGATTATCCACAACCATACAAAGATCAACAACAACTTATCGGAAAATCAATTGGAAAAATAGTCATATAATCCCCAACCCTTATATCATTCATCATAACCCGGTTATAATAGTCGAACCCACCCTTACCTTGGATTGAAGGCAGCTCGACAATCGGTCGGATTCCGGGAATTTGGCACTGTAGCAGTTTCTCTCGCAACTTCTCCTTTCACGTTCTTCCTCTTCTTCGCTAACTGATACTCCAAAGCCTCACTAATCTTTCTATTTCTTTTATTTTATTAAAATAATAATATTCTAATATAATATCTAATGGGCCTAAAACATACACCCCTTAATTTACTAATTCCGACACGAATCCAAGCCCACGAAACCAACACACTCCAACCACGATAATATTACTACTACTATTATTCCACGACTATAATATATTTCTAATATTATTTCTACGACTTACCAACTTAAAAATTCTGACTTAACGACTTAATTCACCGCAACACCAAAATCAACCGAATAATTCACAAACAATTAATTAAATACTCAATTAAATAAATATTTAAATATTTGGGCGTTACAACTCTCCCCCACTTAGGATATTTTCGTCCTCGAAAATTTACCTGATTCAAACAGCTCGGGATAGGAGTCTCGCATCTTGCTCTCCAATTCCCACGTCATGCTTTCTCCAGTAGCTCCCAACCAGACAACCTTCACCAACATGATCTCTTTCCCTCGCAAAGTCTTCATTTAACGATCCGCGATTTGCACAGGCTTCGTCTCCACCGTGAGATTATCCCGTACTTGTACATCATCCATATTAACCACATGAGACGGAGCTGAAATGTATTTCCGAAGCTGCGACACATGAAACACATCATGCAGATAAGCAACTTTCCCAACTCTGTCCAAAATCTGATACGGAGCAATAAAACGAGGAGTGAGCTTCTTAGACTTCAAAGCTCTCCCAACACCGGTCACACGCGTGACTCTCAAAAACACATGATCACCCGCTTGGAATTCCAAATCCTTCTTCCGCTTGTCATGGTAACTTTTCTGTCTACTTTGAGAAGCTTTCATCTTCTCTCGAATCAACTTCACTTTCTCGGTAGTTTCTCGAACTAATTCTGGTCCAAGTACTACACTTTCACCAGATTCATGCCAACACAATGGAGTTCTACACCTCCGACCATACAGCGCTTCAAAAGGTGCCATTCCGATACTAGAATGGTGACTATTATTATAAGTGAACTCGATCAATGGAAGATAAGTATCCCACGAACCTCCCTGCTCAAGAACACAAGCTCTCAACAAATCCTCCAACGACTGAATAGTTCTCTCAGTTTGACCATCTGTTTGAGGATGATACGCCGAACTCAACCTCAGCTTAGAACCCAACGCTTCCTGTAGACTCTTCCAAAACTCCGACGTAAACCTCAGATCTATATCCGACACGATACACAAAGGAACACCATGCAACTTCACAATCACTCAGATATAAATCTCTGCCAACTTCGTAATTGGATATGTGATGTTAATAGGTATAAAATGAGCCGACTTCGTCAGCCTATCAACAATCACCCAAATTGAATCATGTCCTCTCGAAGTAATAGGCAGCCCTGTCACAAAGTCCATAGAAATGTTATCCCATTTCCATTCTGGAATTTCTAACGGTTGCATCAACCCAGCAGGTTTCTGATGCTCAACTTTTGACTTCTGACAAGTCAAACATGCATACACAAATCGTGCCACATCTTTTTTCATTCCGGACCACCAAAATATCTTCTTCAAGTCTTGATACATTTTAGTAGCTCCCGGATGAATACTCAGATTACTTCTATGACCCTCCTCAAGAATCTTCTTTTTCATATCTGCATCGTCAGGAATACAAATTCGATCATGCAGTCTCAACACACCTCGTGCATCAATCTTAAAGTCACTGTTATCTGATTGGCCACAATTATTCATGATGTCCACTAGTTTCACATCCCGCTTCTGAGCCTCTCGAATACTGTCCAGAAAATCATTGTTAATCTTCAGCATACCCAGCATAACACTCTGCGGTGTCACTTTGCAAACCAAACTCATATCTCGAAACTGCTCAATTAATTCCAATTCCTTAATCATCATTGCTGACATATGCAAGGTCTTTCGGCTTAAAGCATCAACCACAACATTAGCTTTGCCCGGATGATAATTCAAACCGAAATCATAATCTTTCAGCAATTCTAACCACCTTCGTTGTCTCATATTCAACTATTTCTGATCAAACAGATACTTTAAGCTCTTATGATCACTATAAACTTCAAATCTAGAGCCATAGAGATAATGCCTCCAAATCTTCAGCACAAAAACCACTGCAGCAAGTTCCAAATCGTGCGTAGGATAATTCCTTTCATGAGTTCTCAACTGTCAAGACGCATAAGCAATTACTTTATTATTCTGCATAAGCACACCTCCTAAACCCATCAACGAAGCATCACAATAAACCACAAATGGTTCTCCTGGATTCGGTAATGTCAAAACTGGAGCCGACGTCAACCTCTTCTTCAATTCTGTAAAACTCTCTTCGCACTGAACATCCCACACAAAAGCTTTACTTTTACAAGTTAATCTAGTTAACAGAAGTGCCAACTTAGAAAACCCTTCAATAAACCTTCTATAATAACCAGGTAGTCCCAGAAAACTTCTAATCTCAGTAGCCGACCTTGGAGTTTCCCATTGCAACACAGCATCTACTTTAGAAGGATCCACGGCAATACCACTACCTAAAATCACATGACCAAGAAAACTAACTTCTTTCAACCAGAACTCGCACTTGGACAGCTTCGCATACAACTTCTTATCTTTCAAGACTTCCAACACTGTTCTCAAATGTTCCTTATGCTCTTCTTTTGACTTAGAGTAAATCAGAATATCATCAATGAATACAACCACAAAACGATTCAGATAAGTATGGAAAATGCGGTTCATGTATTCCATGAATACTCCCGACGCATTAGTAACACCGAAAGGCATCACTGAATACTCATAATGTCCATACAGTGTTCTGAACGCCGTCTTCTGAATATCCTCATCTTTCACTCTAATCTGATGATAACCCGATCTCAAATCAATCTTGCTAAACACATGAGCACCCACTAACTGATCCATCAAATCATCTATCCGCGGAAGTGGATACTTGTTCTTGATTGTTACTTTATTCAGTTGTCTATAATCAACACAAAGTCTCATACTTCCATCTTTCTTCTTTACTAACAACACCGGAGCTCCCCACGGCGATACACTTGGTCTTATAAACTTCTTCTCAAGTAACTCTTCCAACTACTTCTTTAATTCAGACAACTCGGATGCCGACATTCTGTATGGTGCCATCGAAACAGTTCTAGTACCAGGTACAAGGTCAATTGCAAATTCAACCTCTCTCTCTGGCGGTACATCAGGAATTTCATCAGGGAAAACTTGAGGAAATTCATTCACCACTTGCAATTCTTCAATCTTAGCTTTGCTCTCAATAGACATCGTTGCCATCAACGAAAACATCTGAGCTTCTTCTTTCATCAATTGTTGTAACTCCCTGACAGACAACAACCCAACTCCTTCCTCTTCAGGAGTAGAAAACCTCACCGACTTACGATAACAATTTATATGAACATAGTTCTAACCAGTTCATACCCAGGATTACATCCATTCCGGTCAACGGCAAACAAACCAAATCAACATAAAAGTCTTTATCGAAGGTCGATAAAGGACATCTTAAACACACTAGAGAAGTAGTCACCGATCCCTTAGCTGGAATCTCGACGATTAATTCTCCATTCATAGCAGATAACTTAAGACCCAATCTTTGAACACAATCAGCAGAAACAAAACAATGTGTAGCACCAGTATCAATAATAGTAATTAAAGGAGTACTATTAATGAAACATGTACCTATGATAAGTCTGTCCTCATTAGCTGCCTGAGTTCCTGCTAACGCGAACACTTTTCCGGTCTGAGCTTTCTTTGGCTTCTGACACTGATTACCAATATGCCCCTCTTCACCACAATTAAAACAGATCATCTCCTTGTGCTTGCAATCAGATATTGCATGTCCAATCTTACCACATCGGAAACACCTCTTCGCCTCAGCAGTACACACAGTACTCTTATGTCCAGATTTTCCACACTTGAAACAAGTTATGCCAGCAGGAGCATCTCCCCTACTAGTCTTCTTGCCCTCAGTCGCTCTCTGTTTACCTTTTCCAGCTGGAGCATCATAAGGCTTGCCACGGTTCTGCTGTTGCTTGCCTCTTCTATCACTAACAATCTTGTAGTGAGCATTGTTGTCCTCTTCATAAATTCTGCAACTATCGACCAAATCAGAAAAGACACGAATCTTCTGATACCCAACAGCTTTCTTAATTTCAGAGCACAACCCGCTCTCAAATTTGATGCATTTAGAAAACTCATCATCATCCCCGGTATAGTACGGGTAAAACTTAGCCAGCTCAACAAACTTCGCAGCATAATCAGTAACCGACATAGTTCCTTGCTTCAGCTCAAGAAACTCAATCTGCTTCTTACCACGGACATCCTCTGGATAATACTTCCTCAGAAATTCCCTTCGGAACACCTCCCAAGTGATAACTTCACCTGTATTCTCCAACCTCTAACGAGTCTCTAGCCACCAGTCATCAAGTTCGACTGCTAGCATATGAGTCCCATAACGAACCTTCTGCGCTGGAGTGCAGTCCATCACACGGAAGATCCTCTCAATCTTTTTCAACCAATCCAATGCTCCATCAGGATCATACTTGCCCTTGAAGATAGGCGGATTCTCCCGCTGAAAAGTCGCCAGACTACGAGATCCATCATTCTCGCCAGCGTTCGGTAAATTCTGCACAGCCTGAGCCATTGCTTGCATTGAAGCAGCCATTGCAGCATCGTTCCTTCCAGCCATCTCAACTTATCACTACAACACAAACCAAAGTTAGAACCAAATAACAATACTCAATTGTTAAACAACTACGACTCGACACTTGGCCGGACGGACCGACCTGCTCTGATACCACTAATGTAACACCCCATTTTCTACTCGGTAATTATATTAAAATCAGAGTTATAAAAATTTTCAACTTTAAAATGGGATATCACTTTTCAACTTTATTATCAATCACATAACAGTTAGTCATGAAAGATACATAGCAATTCAAGGGAACATAAACCAACAATAAACTTCAACTTTATTCAACTTAGCAAATGCAACGCAGCGGATTCATAACCAAATTAGTAGCATCTTTATTCAACATAAGACAACTTCAAATTAAACAACCAAGTATTCTTCAGCAATTTCATTAAAAATTCAGCATGTAGACAAATAAATAAAAGACATGCGTCATTCCCCCCAAGTGCTACGTATCAGAGCGACAACCACCGACTCGAACTAAGGTAACCGGCTACTCCTCTTGATTACCTGCACGTTGCCAACATAGGGACACCATTCAAACAGAAGGGGTGAGTTATCGAATATTATAAATGGAGTATGATAAATAATACATAGGTACGAATCATACAAATATTCACCACTTCACACCAACAACCAACCCACAAAAAAATAAACAACAACTTAAGAAAATGCAACTTTAATATGACTCGACAATGTTATGCATGTGGTACCATCGGAGTAAAACTCCCAACTTAAAATTTCCAGTTTATCGAGGCATCAAGGCATAAGCCCTAAACTTTCAACTTTCAACTTGTGCCAATCCAGGCCAACGTGGTGTGAGCAACGGCTCCGACATAAAATGTAATGTATGTTTTATGACATGCACAAGTCATCAACATAGACGACTCAACAACATCCACAACATAATCAACTTAAAACCACATAACAACTTTTACGACATAAACAACTTATATCAACGTTGGCTTATCAAGCCTACAACTTACAATTCGTCCGTAAACCGGAACAATATTACAACTCAGCTGTACCTGCAATTCGACTTTTTCAACATAATTTCAACAAAACAATTCAACAAAAGTCACCTACTAAATTACCCGACATACCCCGACAATTTTCGTTAAATTCCGGGCAAGTAAGTTGTCCGCCTAAACCGGCTAAACCGACTAAAACTGCACTGTTTTTAACTTCTGTTATTAATACCCGTGTATTATAAAATTTTGTTTCTGCTACTATTGCCATTAAAACGAATTCCAAGCTTCTGACACGAATTTCACTAAGTTCAATTTCTGTTCACACTGCTACTACTACATTTCTAATTTTCTGTCAAAATTACCACTGCTACTTAATTAGATTTCTGTCGAAAACCTGTTAAGTTTCTGCTACATGAATTATTAGTGAACATATTATCTTTCTGCTATAAAAACTATTGCCAACATCTTGATTTAATGAAGTATGGTTTAGTAATACATTATATTAAAACAAAAGAAAGTGGTTATCAGTAATTGAATTAATTGGAAAGCATGTTATTACAGTGTAAAGATTAAAGTGGGTCCCCCTCCCCCATGGGTGCCTTGCGCCATCCTTCATGGGCAAAACCATGGCTTACACCATGCCTTCTGGCTCCCGCCACATGTGTTCTCTTTTTCTTTGGGTGGCCTGCGCCACCCCTATGTGTGTGGTGGGTGGCCTGCGCCACCCCTAAAATACAGTTTTCGTCCCAAATCATTTCGCAGAAAATTTTCAAATTCACTACAACATTCATAAAATTATCCAGCAACAATTTTCACAACAATCGACAAATTAACATTTTCACATAATTAATCAATATAACCGCATCAACAACATATCGTCAAAATCAACTTAAATCAACATCAACATCAGCCAGATTATCCACAACCATACAAAGATCAACAACAACTTATCGGAAAATCAATTGGAAAAATAGTCATATAATCCCCAACCCTTATATCATTCATCATAACCCGGTTATAATAGTCAAACCCACCCTTACCTTGGATTGAAGGCAGCTCGACAATCGGTCGGATTTCGGGAATTTGACACTGTAGCAGTTTCTCTCGCAACTTCTCCTTTCACGTTCTTCCTCTTCTTCGCTAACTGATACTCCAAAGCCTCACTAATCTTTCTATTTCTTTTATTTTATTAAAATAATAATATTCTAATATAATATCTAATGGGCCTAAAACATACACCCCTTAATTTACTAATTCCGACACGAATCCAAGCCCACGAAACCAACACACTCCAACCACGATAATATTACTACTACTATTATTCCACGACTATAATATTATTTCTAATATTATTTCTACGACTTACCAACTTAAAAATTCTGACTTAACGACTTAATTCACCGCAACACCAAAATCAACCGAATAATTCACAAACAATTAATTAAATACTCAATTAAATAAATATTTAAATATTTGGGCGTTACAACTCTCCCCCACTTAGGATATTTTCGTCCTCGAAACTTTACCTGATTCAAACAGCTCGGGATAGGAGTCTCGCATCTTGCTCTCCAATTCCCACGTCATGCTTTCTCCAGTAGCTCCCAACCAGACAACCTTCACCAACATGATCTCTTTCCCTCGCAAAGTCTTCATTTAACGATCCGCGATTTGCACAGGCTTCGTCTCCACCGTGAGATTATCCCGTACTTGTACATCATCCATATTAACCACATGAGATGGATCTGAAATGTATTTCCGAAGCTGCGACACATGAAACACATCATGCAGATAAGCAACTTTCCCAACTCTGTCCAAAATCTGATACGGACCAATAAAACGAGGAGTGAGCTTCTTAGACTTCAAAGCTCTCCCAACACCGGTCACAGGCGTGACTCTCAAAAACACATGATCACCCGCTTGGAATTCCAAATCCTTCTTCCGCTTGTCATGGTAACTTTTCTGTCTACTTTGAGAAGCTTTCATCTTCTCTCGAATCAACTTCACTTTCTCGGTAGTTTCTCGAACTAATTCTGGTCCAAGTACTACACTTTCACCAGATTCATGCCAACACAATGGAGTTCTACACCTCCGACCATACAGCGCTTCAAAAGGTGCCATTCCGATACTAGAATGGTGACTATTATTATAAGTGAACTCGATCAATGGAAGATAAGTATCCCACGAACCTCCCTGCTCAAGAACACAAGCTCTCAACAAATCCTCCAACGACTGAATAGTTCTCTCAGTTTGACCATCTGTTTGAGGATGATACGCCGAACTCAACCTCAGCTTAGAACCCAACGCTTCCTGTAGACTCTTCCAAAACTCCGACGTAAACCTCAGATCTCTATCCGACACGATACACAAAGGAACACCATGCAACTTCACAATCACTCAGATATAAATCTCTGCCAACTTCGTAATTGGATATGTGATGTTAATAGGTATAAAATGAGCCGACTTCGTCAGCCTATCAACAATCACCCAAATTGAATCATGTCCTCTCGAAGTAATAGGCAGCCCTGTCACAAAGTCCATAGAAATTCTATCCCATTTCCATTCTGGAATTTCTAACGGTTGCATCAACCCAGCAGGTTTCTGATGCTCAACTTTTGACTTCTGACAAGTCAAACATGCATACACAAATCGTGCCACATCTTTTTTCATTCCGGACCACCAAAATATCTTCTTCAAGTCTTGATACATTTTAGTAGCTCCCGGATGAATACTCAGATTACTTCTATGACCCTCCTCAAGAATCTTCTTTTTCATATCTGCATCGTCAGGAATACAAATTCGATCATGCAGTCTCAACACACCTCGTGCATCAATCTTAAAGTCACTGTTATCTGATTGGCCACAATTATTCATGATGTCCACTAGTTTCACATCCCGCTTCTGAGCCTCTCGAATACTGTCCAGAAAATCATTGTTAATCTTCAGCATACCCAGCATAACACTCTGCGGTGTCACTTTGCAAACCAAACTCATATCTCGAAACTGCTCAATTAATTCCAATTCCTTAATCATCATTGCTGACATATGCAAGGTCTTTCGGCTTAAAGCATCAACCACAACATTAGCTTTGCCCGGATGATAATTCAAACCGAAATCATAATCTTTCAGCAATTCTAACCACCTTCGTTGTCTCATATTCAACTCTTTCTGATCAAACAGATACTTTAAGCTCTTATGATCACTATAAACTTCAAATCTAGAGCCATAGAGATAATGCCTCCAAATCTTCAGCACAAAAACCACTGCAGCAAGTTCCAAATCGTGCGTAGGATAATTCCTTTCATGAGTTCTCAACTGTCAAGACGCATAAGCAATTACTTTATTATTCTGCATAAGCACACCTCCTAAACCCATCAACGAAGCATCACAATAAACCACAAACGGTTCTCCTGGATTCGGTAATGTCAAAACCGGAGCCGACGTCAACCTCTTCTTCAATTCTGTAAAACTCTCTTCGCACTGAACATCCCACACAAAAGCTTTACTTTTACAAGTTAATCTAGTTAACGGAAGTGCCAACTTAGAAAACCCTTCAATAAACCTTCTATAATAACCAGGTAGTCCCAGAAAACTTCTAATCTCAGTAGCCGACCTTGGAGTTTCCCATTGCAACACAGCATCTACTTTAGAAGGATCCACGGCAATACCACTACCTGAAATCACATGACCAAGAAAACTAACTTCTTTCAACCAGAACTCGCACTTGGACAGCTTCGCATACAACTTCTTGTCTTTCAAGACTTCCAACACTGTTCTCAAATGTTCCTTATGCTCTTCTTTTGACTTAGAGTAAATCAGAATATCATCAATGAATACAACCACAAAACGATTCAGATAAGTATGGAAAATGCGGTTCATGTATTCCATGAATACTCCCGACGCATTAGTAACACCGAAAGGCATCACTGAATACTCATAATGTCCATACAGTGTTCTGAACGCCGTCTTCTGAATATCCTCATCTTTCACTCTAATCTGATGATAACCCGATCTCAAATCAATCTTGCTAAACACATGAGCACCCACTAACTGATCCATCAAATCATCTATCCGCGGAAGTGGATACTTGTTCTTGATTGTTACTTTATTCAGTTGTCTATAATCAACACAAAGTCTCATACTTCCATCTTTCTTCTTTACTAACAACACCGGAGCTCCCCACGGCGATACACTTGGTCTTATAAACTTCTTCTCAAGTAACTCTTCCAACTACTTCTTTAATTCAGACAACTCGGATGCCGACATTCTGTATGGTGCCATCGAAACAGTTCTAGTACCAGGTACAAGGTCAATTGCAAATTCAACCTCTCTCTCTGGCGGTACATCAGGAATTTCATCAGGGAAAACTTGAGGAAATTCATTCACCACTTGCAATTCTTCAATCTTAGCTTTGCTCTCAATAGACATCGTTGCCATCAACGAAAACATCTGAGCTTCTTCTTTCATCAATTGCTGTAACTCCCTGACAGACAACAACCCAACTCCTTCCTCTTCAGGAGTAGAAAACCTCACCGACTTACGATAACAATTTATATGAACATAGTTATACTCTAACCAGTTCATACCCAGGATTACATCCATTCCGGTCAACGGCAAACAAACCAAATCAACATAAAAGTCTTTATCGAAGGTCGATAAAGGACATCTTAAACACACTAGAGAAGTAGTCACCGATCCCTTAGCTGGAATCTCGACGATTAATTCTCCATTCATAGCAGATAACTTAAGACCCAATCTTTGAACACAATCAGCAGAAACAAAACAATGTGTAGCACCAGTATCAATAATAGTAATTAAAGGAGTACTATTAATGAAACATGTACCTATGATAAGTCTGTCCTCATTAGCTGCCTGAGTTCCTGCTAACGCGAACACTTTTCCGGTCTGAGCTTTCTTTGGCTTCTGACACTGATTACCAATATGCCCCTCTTCACCACAATTAAAACAGATCATCTCCTTGTGCTTGCAATCAGATATTGCATGTCCAATCTTACCACATCGGAAACACCTCTTCGCCTCAGCAGTACACACAGTACTCTTATGTCCAGATTTTCCACACTTGAAACAAGTTATGCCAGCAGGAGCATCTCCCCTACTAGTCTTCTTGCCCTCAGTCGCTCTCTGTTTACCTTTTCCAGCTGGAGCATCATAAGGCTTGCCACGGTTCTGCTGTTGCTTGCCTCTTCTATCACTAACAATCTTGTAGTGAGCATTGTTGTCCTCTTCATAAATTCTGCAACTATCGACCAAATCAGAAAAGACACGAATCTTCTGATACCCAACAGCTTTCTTAATTTCAGAGCACAACCCGCTCTCAAATTTGATGCATTTAGAAAACTCATCATCATCCCCGGTATAGTACGGGTAAAACTTAGCCAGCTCAACAAACTTCGCAGCATAATCAGTAACCGACATAGTTCCTTGCTTCAGCTCAAGAAACTCAATCTGCTTCTTACCACGGACATCCTCTGGATAATACTTCCTCAGAAATTCCCTTCGGAACACCTCCCAAGTGATAACTTCACCTGTATTCTCCAACCTCTAACGAGTCTCTAGCCACCAGTCATCAAGTTCGACTGCTAGCATATGAGTCCCATAACGAACCTTCTGCGCTGGAGTGCAGTCCATCACACGGAAGATCCTCTCAATCTTTTTCAACCAATCCAATGCTCCATCAGGATCATACTTGCCCTTGAAGATAGGCGGATTCTCCCGCTGAAAAGTCGCCAGACTACGAGATCCATCATTCTCGCCAGCGTTCGGTAAATTCTGCACAGCCTGAGCCATTGCTTGCATTGAAGCAGCCATTGCAGCATCGTTCCTTCCAGCCATCTCAACTTATCACTACAACACAAACCAAAGTTAGAACCAAATAACAATACTCAATTGTTAAACAACTACGACTCGACACTTGGCCGGACGGACCGACCTGCTCTGATACCACTAATGTAACACCCCATTTTCTACTCGGTAATTATATTAAAATCAGAGTTATAAAAATTTTCAACTTTAAAATGGGATATCACTTTTCAACTTTATTATCAATCACATAACAGTTAGTCATGAAAGATACATAGCAATTCAAGGGAACATAAACCAACAATAAACTTCAACTTTATTCAACTTAGCAAATGCAACGTAGCGGATTCATAACCAAATTAGTAGCATCTTTATTCAACATAAGACAACTTCAAATTAAACAACCAAGTATTCTTCAGCAATTTCATTAAAAATTCAGCATGTAGACAAATAAATAAAAGACATGCGTCATTCCCCCCAAGTGCTACGTATCAGAGCGACAACCACCGACTCGAACTAAGGTAACCGGCTACTCCTCTTGATTACCTGCACGTTGCCAACATAGAGACACCATTCAAACAGAAGGGGTGAGTTATCGAATATTATAAACGGAGTATGATAAATAATACATAGGTACGAATCATACAAATATTCACCACTTCACACCAACAACCAACCCACAAAAAAATAAACAACAACTTAAGAAAATGCAACTTTAATACGACTCGACAATGTTATGCATGTGGTACCATCGGAGTAAAACTCCCAACTTAAAATTTCCAGTTTATCGAGGCATCAAGGCATAAGCCCTCAACTTTCAACTTTCAACTTGTGCCAATCCAGGCCAACGTGGTGTGAGCAACGGCTCCGACATAAAATGTAATGTATGTTTTATGACATGCACAAGTCATCAACATAGACGACTCAACAACATCCACAACATAATCAACTTAAAACCACATAACAACTTTTACGACATAAACAACTTATATCAACGTTGGCTTATCAAGCCTACAACTTACAATTCGTCCGTAAACCGGAACAATATTACAACTCAGCTGTACCTGCAATTCGACTTTTTCAACATAATTTCAACAAAACAATTCAACAAAAGTCACCTACTAAATTACCCGACATACCCCGACAATTTTCGTTAAATTCCGGGCAAGTAAGTTGTCCGCCTAAACCGGCTAAACCGACTAAAACTGCACTGTTTTTAACTTCTGTTATTAATACCCGTGTATTATAAAATTCTGTTTCTGCTACTATTGCCATTAAAACGAATTCCAAGCTTCTGACACGAATTTCACTAAGTTCAATTTCTGTTCACACTGCTACTACTACATTTCCAATTTTCTGTCAAAATTACCACTGCTACTTAATTAGATTTCTGTCGAAAACCTGTTAAGTTTCTGCTACATGAATTATTAGTGAACATATTATCTTTCTGCTATAAAAACTATTGCCAACATCTTGATTTAATGAAGTATGGTTTAGTAATACATTATATTAAAACAAAAGAAAGTGGTTATCAGTAATTGAATTAATTGGAAAGCATGTTATTACAGTGTAAAGATTAAAGTGGGTCCCCCTCCCCCATGGGTGCCTTGCGCCATGCCTTGTGGCTCCCGCCACATGTGTTCTCTTTTTCTTTGGGTGGCCTGCGCCACCCCTAAAATATAGATTTCATCCCAATTCATTTCCCAGAAAATTTCCAAATCCACTACAACATTCATAAAATCATCCAGCAACAATTTTCACAACAATCGACAAATTAACATTTTCATATAATTAATCGATATAACCGCATCAACAACACATCGTCAAAATCAACTTAAATCAACATCAGCCAGATTATCCACAACCATACAAAGATCAACAACAACTTATCGGAAAATCAATTGGAAAAACAGTCGTATAATCCCCAACCCTTATATCATTCATCATAACCCGGTTATAATAGTCGAACCCACCCTTACCTTGGATTGAAGGCAGCTCGACAATCGGTCGGATTCCGGGAATTTTGCACCGGTAGCGGTTTCTCTCGCAACTTCTCCTCTCACGTTCTTCCTCTTCTTCTCTAACTGATACTCCAAAGCCTCACTAATCTTTCTATTTCTTTTATTTTATTAAAATAATAATATTCTAATATAATATCTAATGGGCCTAAAACATACACCCCTTAATTTACTAATTCCGACACGAATCCAAGCCCACGAAACCAACACACTCCAACCACGATAATATTACTACTACTATTATTCCACGACTATAATATTATTTCTAATATTATTTCTACGACTTACCAACTTAAAAATTCCGACTTAACGACTTAATTCACCGCAACACCAAAATCAACCGAATAATTCACAAACAATTAATTAAATACTCAATTAAATAAATAATTAAATATTTGGGCGTTACATAGGGCTCCAAGGACACACAGTTAGGTCTTCCTAAAGAACTTCTTCCTCTTTTGCGCTTGCTACCCCAAGCGTTCAAGATCAACTCTTTCTGTTCTTCGTTCTTGTCATATGTTTCAAAGTAAATACTTTCCACATGAGCACTAAGAGGTTTGTCTTCCAAAGGATACCCTAATTGGCGTCGCGCCAATACAGGGTTGTAACTGATACCACATTTGATGCCAAGAAGAGGCACGTTACCATAGTTTCCACAGCTGTCTATACTCAGGATCCCATCATACACCCTATGATACCAGTCAATATCTGCATGGGAGAGTGCCATAACTTTCTGAGACCACCATCCTTTCTTGGAATCCCAGAATGCGACTGCCTTCGGTAGATGGGAAATAAACCATCTATACAGTATAAGGATACAACAGGTAATCTGTCCATTTCTATGAGCGTTTCTTGTATGGACTGAGTGATAGGCTTCAGCAAGCAAGGTAGGTACGGGATTTTGTTTCAAGAAGATTTTGATTGCATTTCGATCCACAAAATTGTCTATGTTTGGAAACAAGAAAAGTCCATAGATAAGCAATGCAAATACATCTTCAAAGGCATCCCTGTTGGAGTTCTTAGCAAAGTAACGAGCCTTTCCAATCAAGAACTTAGCAGTTAACTCCAAAATTCCTCCCTTAGAGGTTAAATTAGTTTTGATGTCAACTAACTCCAGATGAGTCTTCTCAACTATTTCTTCCTCTTTTGGATCCACCTCGAAGATAGAGAACGGGGACTCATCCTTGATAGGCAAACCAACTATCTGAGAGTATTCCTCAAGGGTGGGTAAGAGCTGATAGTCGGGAAAGGTGAAACAATGATACTTTGGATCATAAAACTGAAGCAGAGTTAAGAGAAGTCCTTCATCAATAATCTTCCTTAACAAAACCCACAACTTTCCATATCTGCTTAGGAATCCTTCAGGGTCTGTTAACAAATCTCCCAATTTCCTTAGGTCATCCAATTTGGGACTCTTGAAAGTGTATTTGATGGTGTTTCTTCTTGAGCTATCCATGATATTCCTCTGATATAAGAAAAGAAGTCAGAGTTCCATGAAACAGATACAACATGAATGCTTATGCTATATGGATGCAACAAACACACATAGAGCACAAATAAACAAAGGCAAAAAGGGGATAGGTTAAGCATGGAGCCAAAGGTTCACCCTTCCCATTGGTATGTTCTATTGGTTTTCACCTGCTGAACGGGGTTCTAAGAAGTTCCCAGAGTCTACAATCCATCTTTCGGATTTTAAGGATTTCCCAGATCACTTGGTAATCAATAAAATTCTCAAGAGGATCTCGTCTGAGTGTAGTATCGTGTGACAACCAATTCAGAAATAGACTCCATCATGGTCTCCGTACTACATCCTAAAAGGCTTAGTGGGGTTTGGTAACTACGGTTCTCAATATCCCGGGCTCCTAGGTTGAGAGTAACACACTTTCACGAACGAATTCGTTCAACATAACTAGACTCTCGAGAGGGCCTCAACTGAGTGATGGTGTTATCAATTCAACCTTTCAGGATTCTACTCTCTCAAAGCCTCCTTGAATACCATCGTCCTATAATAAGTGTATGCTCAAATCCGAGTATAGGATTTATCTTACTCATAGATATCATGTCAACCCAAATTAAACAGAAAAAGTCAAGCAAGAACAGATATACAAATATATAAGCAAGTATGACATACACAAGCATATACAAGTAAATAAGCAAACATGAATAACATAAAAACAAGATTGGCTTAACCCTCTTAGGAAAGGACCAGCAATAGGTCTAACTGTCCCCAGTGAAGTCGCCATTTCTGTTGCGGTGAAAATCGGATAACAAATTATTAATTAATTTGCATCATATTTCTTTTACAACCGACTTTAATTTATCCAAAGGAAAGGTTCAAGATCGTTAGAAAAACCTAAAGGGGAAAGATCTAAGGTTCGGGGGTTGGTTACTCCTAGGGAAGGTATTAGCACCCTTAACGTCCGTAGTACTCTACGGGAACCTCTTGTTAATGTTATCTTATGTTTGCTAAAGGTTCTACGCTAAAGGTTGAAACCCTAGGGGTTAATATCTAAGTATACTCGATAAGGCATCGCACCTTACGCCTACGTATCCTCGGGAGTAGAATCAGAGTATGCGTAGTTCTACTTCTACTGAACTGTTGACTGTGGTCAATATTCAGAGGGGAAATGAGTACAAGCTCGTTATAGAGTTTAAGAACTCTCTAAATCTAGTTGTAATGGACCTATGTTATGTTTTAGTCAGTAGGGGAAGTGATAATTCATTAGGATGAATATCACTAAGAGTTTAAGAACTCTCTCCAAAATCTGGTTATAATTTCTATGGCTCTAATGAGGCCAAGAAATAAGGTTTCTCCTAAGAGGTTACTTAGGTTAAGGTGGGAGGTCATGACTTTAGGAGTCAACCAAGTTCATCTTCCTTTGGAATAGGGGAAAGATAGCAAATGTAAGTTACTAACAAGATAGTGAATTAATGTAAACATGATGACATAAAAGGCATGAATAAAGCTCAAGATATCAAGCAAGATTAGAATCATGCAATTTAGACAATGATCAAATATGATAAGCAAGAATAGCATGGCAAGATGAATATGGAAATGCAATAAAGACTTAATAAGCATTTATAAACCAAACATGCATAAAGGTCTTTAAAATAATATTTTTGTCATTTTCTTTTTTCAAAGGTAGAAAGTAGATTTAATTAGAGAAATATGGCAAAAAGAATGGGAGAAAAAGGATTAAAGATGCATAAGTTATAGTATTTTGAAAATTAAGATAATAACTTGAAAAATAAAATGAAACCAACAAGGGGTTAAAAATAAAGGAAATGGCGTCTCTGGGGATTGAACCCAGGACCCTTCATGTGCAGTCTAAAACCAAGGCCACTGAACCAAGGCACGCGCCTTGAACAAACAATGGCAACACACACATATATGTAAAACAAGCAGAAAACAGGAAAATAAAACAAAAAGGACTGGGCAGAGGATCGAACCCCACTCCTATAGGCGAAATGGCAAAGGCAAGGCATATGTTCTGCCACTGGGGTGGCCGTTACATCCATTAACAAAACAAGTGGAGAATGTCCACTGCACCTTCCAATGAACTGAATGCCTTTCTTTTGAACTGACCAAAGCCCTCCAAAACAAGTCTCTCGAAGAACTCAGAATCTCTTTGAGTGTTTTTTGTGAGAAAATCTTTATGATGAACTGAACCTAAGCCTCTTTATATAGGCAATGATATTGGGCCCGGGTCAAGTGAATTCCATCCTTCAAATGTTGGAGGCTAGGGTTTACATGAGCTGTTGAACCTTGAGGAGACATACGCTCTCTCCTTCTGACCACATACAGGTATCACAGGATTGAATAACCAAAATGAGTATTGCTTCCTTGGTTCTCTTTTGTTGCAAACGAAACAAGTATGGGAAGGGAAAGATGAAAGGGACAACATGCTGCGTGTTTACAAATTGCGTAGAAGAGTGATGAGAGAGGAAAGCTTCAACATTGCTTTTGCTGAATCTAATCCTTGGAAGCTCAATGACGAAAAGAGTTTTGGGATCAACCATTTGAAGGTTTCGCGCCAAGGTTGATGAATTTGAAAAGAATTGAGTTCAATTGAAATTGCTTGAATTCATCTTCATTCCTTTTGCAAATCTGAGTATACGACAAGGAGAACGAAGACGTTGGCTTATTCTCATCTCTCCAATGCCACATGTTGATCTCTCATTGGATAATGGCCAAGTTTGAAAAGTCAAACGAAATGAGTTGGATCCTCATTGGTTGATAGCAAGTGTGATTCTTCCAATTGTTCACCAAAGGAAATCCACGATGGACCAATCAACATAATAATGGAAATGGAGAAAATTCTTCCTCTTAATTTTGAATTAATAATATGATTGATAATAACAATAATAAACTAATTAATATTCTAAATTAAAATTAGTTAGAAAAATAAACTAAATGAATAATTACTCTAATTAACTAAATATTAGAAATAAATTAAGACTAATTTAAATTACTAAAAATAAGACAACTTAAATATAAATGAAATAAAAATAGGCCATATTGAAATTAAATTAAATTAAAGACAGATGAAGATGTCAAAATAAATATTAAGTTAAATAAATAAAACATCAACTAGCAAAAAAACTGGGGGTAAAATTTGGGGTGCAACACTAACTATATCAAGTAATTCATTCATAAGCAACACTCCGTCGAGCATTTGTCTACCGGGAACAAAAGCAATCAGAGACTTGGATATAAGCTTGTCCATAACACCACTCATCCTTGAAGCCATGCTATTTGCTATTATTTTATGTATGCTGCTAATCAAACCAATTGGCCTAAAGTCCACCAGCTTTTGAGGATTTTCTACTTTCAGGATAAGAGCTATAAACGAGGATGTCAATGCCTTTGGTAAGAAAACATGCTTGTGGAAGTGATTTATTACCTTAGAGACATCATAGCCAACAGTACTCCAATTACGTTTCAGAAAACAGAGGTTAAATCTGTTTGGACCAGGACTTTTCGAACTTTCCTCTCCAGATATTGCTTCCCAAATTTCCTATTGAGAGAATGGAGCCACGAACATCATGTTGTCTTCATTGAATACCTTCTGAAGTTCTGTCATGTTCAAATGCAAACCTTTGCCTGGGATCCGTTGGAATTTAGATACAAAGAATTCCCTAACTGTTGTTTTAATATATGCCACTCCTTCTATGTATACATCACCTGCTTGTAGCATTGGGATATTATTCCTTCGCGTTCAACTTCTAAGCAGAGCGTGGAAAAAGCGGGAATTCGAGTCTCCATCACTTATCCATTTTGATTTAGCCTTCTGCTTAATGATACTTTCCTTACTCTTGAGGTTGCTCCATATCTTTTCTATTTCTTTTCCCCTCTGCATTAGTTCTTCTTCTGAAGCTGGACAGGGCATACACTCCATGTTATCTTCAATGTCTTTTAATGAGTTTGTGCCAGATTTTATGTTCAAATCAATCCACCCATGTATATTCTTATTCCACCATTTGAGTTTGTCTCTCAACCTTCTAAATTTCTCAACTAAGACGAACGAAGGACTGCCTACCACTTCTACTGAATTCCATGTAGAATGTACAAAATCAAAGAAATCTGGATTTTTAAACTAGCAAGAGAATACCTTAAAGGGTTTCGGACCCCAATTGTCATTATTATAGTCTTCAGCCAAATAGAACGATTGTCTGATATATCTCGAGGTCCTGCAAACTGAGCCACAACTTTCCACAGAAAAATTAAACCATCAGATATAAGAAAACGATCGAGACGAAACTTACAGCATCCATTGTCCTATCTAGGGGTGGCAATTGGATCCATTAAGACAAAATCCATCAAATCCATCCACCACATAAAAAGTAAGTTAATGGATTGGATTAAATCCATCCATTTATATACATGGATTGGTTCAATCCATCCAACATATTTTAAATATCCAATGGATTATTTTTATCTCCGTTAGATTTATTTTTTAAAATAGAATTTATTTTTTTTCAAAAAAAAAAACCGAATTTTTTTCCTAAAAATATCAAAATTTTTTTTTCGGAATTAAAAAACCAATTTTTTTTCGAAAAAAAAAATGATTTTTTTTTCGAAAAAAATGATTTTTTTCTGAAAAAAATGATTTTTTTTCCGAAAAAAACAAAAATTTCCCGAAAAAAATCGATTTTTTTCTCGGAAAAAAAACCAATTTTTTTTCCCAAAAAAAACCAATTTTTTTCCGAAAAAACCGATTTTTTTTTTAAAATTAAAATATCGATTTTTTGGAAAATACAAAAAAGTTGAATTTTTCCAAAAAAAAACCGATTTTTTTTTTCGAAAAAAAAACTGATTTTTTTAAAAAATAAAAAAAATACGTTTTTTTTTCAAAATAAAAAAAAAATTGGATGGATGGATATCCATCCATTAAAAATATGTTAATGGATGGATTGAATGAATTTTATTATTAATGGATGGATTGAATTTGATAATTTTAAGAAAATTTGAGTGGATTGTTAATGGAGTAATGAATTGTTTTGATTCATCCATTAACAATCCAATCCATATCCATGCAATCCATTCATTTTGTCACCCTAGTCCTATCTAGTTTGTTCTATTAATCAACAATGTAATTAATATCTATATATTGTCAATGAATCGTAAACTCCAAATCTTTAAAAATGTTTGACTTTTATAATAATTACACAAATGATTGGTTTAACTACATTCAAGGATTTATTAATCATTGATTTTAGTTTGTAAATAAAAATCATTTCAATCCAATATAATACGTCTGTCCGTGCACTAGTATATAAAATTTAGGAGATATGATCCTCTCTATTTTCTATCTCCATTTCCTCTCTCTATTATTATAGTTTTCAAATATTTGTGTAAATATATCATTAAAGCCATCTAATGTCACACTACTATTGTATTTATGTTTCCCAAACTAAACTATGATAATAGAAGAAATGGAGATGGTAAAAAATGGGGAGAATATTGTCTCAAAATTTAGGTTCTCTTTTTAAACTGTCATAATTTTATAAAAATTAATTTTTATAATTTTATTTTTAAGTAGGACCCCATATATTAATATTAATAAAATAAAAGAAACAAGAGAATATACAAAAATAGTTAGAAGTTGGCTTCTGATATGGCAGGCAGTCAATTGGTCCATTTCACTTAATAGAAACTAAATTTTATTCAAGGAAGTTCATAGAGATGTGAGTGAAATTGTTTTTATTTTTTATTTTTTGATAAATCACTCTCTTGAGGTGTGTATGGTTCATAAATCAATTCAAATTGATTCATATAAGTTGTTTGGTTTAGTTCTTAGAACTATATTTATAAAACTGATTTGGTTTTTCAAAAACAGTTTATATTTGTATTGATTTGATTCAAACCCGGTTTCTGTTAAAAATTGGTTTTTTTATCTGGACCATTTTTAAAACCGATTTCCCTAAAATCAATCATACGAATTTTTTTTGCTTTGTCAATTTTTTTTTTGCTTTAACCAAATTTTTCAATAAGTAGAACTACGCAATCTAACAATGCATAGTTCCACAAATCTTATTAACCAAACCTCATTATAGTTTCTATTTGATAAATTAAATTTTTTTTAGAAAAAAACATGTTTACAAAAATAGAAGAAAAAAACATGTCTTCAAAACAATTCTTATAATTAAATACAATTATTGTTTTTTATTTTTCATTACCGTATATAATCCTATTATGAGAAGAATAATAATTCATATTAATCAAGTACCTAACAAATAAAATTGAAAATGTGTAAACAACATAGAGATATGATTTTTGAAAATGAATATAATAAAAACATGATTTTATTGAAAATCTAAAATCTATTAGAGACACACATTTCATTCCCTGTTCACATCACTTCAACTAAATTGATAAGTGTTTTATAGTGGACTCAAAACTGAAATAGTTAATAGAACACTAAAGTAAGAACCAGTATATAATCGGTTTTAGCACATGCTAAATTGGTTTATTTTTAATTTAAAAATATGGATTGGATCAATTTTCAATACAAATTGTTTGGGTATTTTAAATTGGTGCACTGAAATATGTGAACAGGTGTTAATAAACCGGTTTAATAGGATTCCTCTATCTCGTGTTAAAGATAACTGATTCTTAAATCCTTGTTTTTGCTAGAATTCATTTGATTGCTAGCTCTTTGTAATGTAATCTATTTTTTGTATTTGAGTTGAGTAACCCTTATACTTATATTAATACACACTCATATTAATATATTTTTATACAAAATCTGCAATCTTAACAATCGACCAAAAAAAAACCAAAAGGAAAAGCAAAAGTGAAAACCGCAATGAAAGGGAAACCAAAAACACCTAAATAACAAAACCTATATCCTAGGCTACTTGAACGAAACCGGGCCTTTAGAAGCTTCACAAAACCTTATTGCAGTCCAAGGAATTTACCATGAACGATTGGGTGTAGCTACCTTTGTCGCATAAGTATTGTTTCTCCTACTTCCTCCTCCCCCTCTTCCTCTTCCTCCATTTCTTCTTCCTCGATACTCATTATTATCATGGTGATAATGATATGGTTGGTTCTTAGACCATGCTTTGTTATTCTCTCTCCTTCTGTTATATCCTCCCTTATTAATGTTCCCGCCATTACTTGCTTGGTTCTTGTTATGTAGCTCACCACCATACTGCTCCTTTGGAATCCACCTTTGAGAATTATTCTCTTCCCATGAGTTTCTTTCATTATTTTCATGGTTCTTTGATCCCCATCCCTCAGCAGCATAGCTTGGTTCCAGATGCTTTGTTACCTCTTCGTCATCATCCCCCCATCCAGTAGGTGTGAGTTTCCATCCATGACTGAGAGGATTGTCCACAATCTCACTCTCCTGCTGGCTCTTTTCCATCATAATACGTATGGCCTCTACTTCTCTATCCAGATCCAGATAGAGTTCTGGATCCACACTCGCATCCCAATCTACCTCATCGATGTACATGTCCGGATCAGGCAATGGAATGTCGCAGGGATAGCCGTTGATCTCAGCCCAAAACCTGTCATTTACATCGTGAAAAGCCTGTTTGACAGCAGAGTCTTCCCACTTCATCACATCGGAATGCGATTCCATATACCTCTTGCCTTCTAAAAACCTTCGCCATGGAACTTGACCTACCGTAGCACAAAACTTCTTTTCCCATAAAGGTACTGTTGAAAACCTGTTAGAAGACATTATTTTAAACCCAAACGCAAGGCCCAACAGCCCAAATGGTTCAAAGATTATCAATTTTATTAATTAGAGTTATTTAATATCTTTAATTTTATTAGTCTTTTTGTTGTTTTGGGTTACCCAAGTGGCTTAGGCCCAATATCAGAATAGAAACCCTAAGTATTTAAGTTGTTGTTAGAGACTTGAAATGATATGAAAAAAATTGAAAGTTGTCTTTATGTTTTTTCTTCCTTTGCAACTTAGATCTGTAGAGTAATTAGTAGTAGATACTATCATTGGTGCTTTCATTCTGCACTCATGGCTCCCCCAAAACCCCAAACCTCTTCCCGTGAAATAGTTGAAGAAGCTATTCAAACAACCCAGCTGCTTCTCAACAATGCAATGCAAGAAAATCAGATGCAATTGGATGAGCGTTTAAACATGGTTGCTGCAGATTGGGAACAACAAATCGGTCAACTTCATACTCGTATGGATAATGCATTGAATCTTGCTGACAGCAGACATGAATCTATCATGTCTATTCTTACAAAAATCTCCACTCAAAAGGACCCTCCTCACCAAACCGCTACTGTTCATGCAGCGGGGTCCACCTCAGGTATCACTCATGAACCCTCATCTACTGCTGCTGTTCATACAGCATCTCAGTATATTCCCCACACACACAGCCCAGCTCACACACCCATTAGAAATTCTGTTTCTTTTTCCACCACTATTCCACAATCTGTTGCTACAACAGCCACTCGCATAACTGCTGCACAACCACCGCCACCACCTTATCCACCATATATCCCATCTCCTACCCCTTTTACACCCACACAAAACTATAATACCCCTTTTATTCCCCATGTTCTTTACCCATACATGCCCCAAATTACCCCATTACCCCCATTTAGAACCCCAAAATTGGAACTTGCAATGTTTGATGGATCTGACCCCTTGGAATGGTTGTTTCAAGCTGAACAGTTTTTTCAATTTTACCAACTCCCACCAGAAAATAGATTGTCATTAATATTTTTTTATATGAAGGGTGAAGCTTTAGGTTGGTTTAAGTGGATGCATCAAAGCCAATTATTAACTGATTGGTTTTCTTTCACAAAAGCCCTAGAACTACGATTTTGGCCTTCTACCTATGACAATCACCAAGCTGAACTGTTCAAATTAAAGCAAACTGGTACTGTTGTTGAATATCAAGCGCAGTTTGAGAAGTTGGGAAACCAAGTGTTTGGTTTACCACAAGAGGCAATTTTAAATTGTTTTATTTCTGGATTAAACAAAGACATCAGAAATGAAATGGCCATTCATAGACCAGTTTCCATCTCACAAGCCATTGGCCTTGCCAAACTTATTGAATCTAAACTCAAGGACACCAAACCCAAATTTTCAAAACCATTTTCCAACTCTTACCCCAAATACACCCCCAACACAACTCCAACCCCAACCATCAAAACACCAAACAATACCACACTACAACCTCCACAAACAACAGCCTCTTCAACCATCCCTACAAAATTACCTATCAAACGCCTCTCACACTCACAGCTGCAAGAACGTAGGGCTCAAGGGCTTTGCTTTAATTGTGATGAGAAATTCACAGTTGGTCACAAATGTTCTGCCAACAGATTTCTTTTATTCATGGCTGATGATGAGGGACCAGAACAACAGATTGCTGTTGAGGACAGTAATGAGTTAGAAGCGGAGATAGACCTAAATGACACATATTTTCAATTATCACCGCAAGCGCTTACCGGTCAAATTTCACCTCAAACACTTAAATTCAAAGGGATTATTGGAGGATTATCAGTTATGGTTTTAGTGGACACAGGTAGCACTCATAATATTATGCAACCTCGCATTGCCCAACACTTAAATCTCAAAACTAAACCCACCCATCAGTTTTCAGTAATGGTTGGAAATGGTTCCCATTTACAATGTGAGGGAATCTGCAATAATGTCCACATTCTTCTCCAAGACAAACCCTTCAACTTATCTTTTTATCTCTTGCCAATCGAAGGTGCTGACATTGTTCTTGGCATGGCTTGGTTGAGAACTCTTGGCCCAATACAAGCAGATTTTTCTATTCCATCTATTACCTTCCAACACCAAAGTACACCCCTTACTCTTAAAGGAGACCCAACCACCAACCCAATTCACACTACATTCAACCAATTCAAACACCTTCTCCATACTGACTCCATTGCCTCCCTACACCTCATGACTTTTATTCCACTTGACCCTCCTTCATCTGTAGGTGCAATCCAATCCTCTAATTCCACCATCTTACCTAAAAACCTCCACCCAGCCATCTTAAAAATTCTCAAATCTTTTTCCCAAATTTTTCAACCACCTTGTGGTCTTCCCCCACCTAGACCTCATGACCATCACATTCCCTTGTTACCCAATACCCCTCCTATCAATGTTAAACCTTACAGGTACCCTCACAGCCAAAAGACTGCCATGACTACAATTATTCAAGAGATGTTACACGATGGCATTATCATCCCTAGCAACAGCCCTTTTTCTTCCCCTGTCCTACTTGTTAAAAAAAAAGATGGGACTTGGCGTTTTTGCGTAGACTATCGCGCTCTCAACGCTGTAACCATTAAGGACCGATTTCCTATACCCACCATTGATGAGCTTTTAGATGAGCTTGGGTCAGCTAGAATTTTTACCAAGATAGATCTACGATCTGGTTACCATCAGATCCGCGTTGCATCGGAAGATACTCATAAGACGGCTTTTCGCACTTTCGACGGTCACTACGAGTTTCTCGTAATGCCCTTCGGGCTCACTAACGCCCCCTCTACTTTTCAGTCCGCTATGAATGATCTGCTAAGACCATACTTACGCAAGTTTGTATTGGTTTTTTTTGATGATATACTCATTTTTAGTTCTACTTTTAATGATCATTTAGTTCACTTGCAGGTGGTATTTGACCTTTTATTGTCTCATTGTTTTGTTGCAAAATTATCAAAATGTGTCTTTGCAGTTGAAAGAGTTGCCTATCTAGGACATTTTATTGCTGCTGGTTGTGTTGAACCACATCCGGAAAAGATTCAGGCAGTGTTGGACTGGCCTGAACCTCGTTCACTCACGGCCCTCAGAGGATTTTTGGGTCTCACCGGATTTTATCGCAGATTTGTCAAGAATTACGCCACTCTCGCCGCTCCTCTCACCGATCTTTTGCGTTCCACTAAGTTTTCTTGGAGTACACAGGCTAGTTCATCCTTTACAGAGCTCAAAAAGAAAATGACAACTTTGCCGGTGCTAACATTGTCGGACTTTAACAAACAATTCAACTTAGACACTGATGCATCCGGAGTGGCAATAGGCACTGTGTTATCTCAGGAAGGACACCCCATAGCCTTCTTCAGCAAGAAAATGACTCCAAGAATGCAATCCGCTTCTGTTTACGTCCGGGAAATGTTTGCGATCACAGAATCCATTAAGAAGTGGCACCAATATTTGGTAGGGCAGAATTTCAACATCTACACAGACTAGAAAAGTTTGAGAAACTTGTTGTTACAAAAGATTCAAACGCCCGAACAGCAAAAATGGGCTTCAAAACTGCAAGGATCTAATTTTGAAATCTTTTACAAACCTGGTCGTTCAAATCTGGTAGCAGATGCCCTCAGCCGCAAATACAGTGACTCTCCTCTGCTGTTTTCCTTGTCCTCGCCAATACCGACTCTCATTCAGAGACTCCAGAAGTATTACACAAAACAAACAGCAGGTCAACAGTTAGTTTCAGACAAAACACACAACTCAGAAGATCAAAGTGATTATAAGTTCGTAAATGACTTGCTCTATTTCAATAACAAGTTGTTTATACCTGATCTGCCTGACCTTCGTAAGGCACTGATTTTCGAATTTCATGGCACACCTACTGCTGGACACTCGGGAGTTAAACCAACTGTTGCACGGGTAGCAACCTCTTTTGCTTGGCCTGGTCTCTACAAAGATGTTAAAAGCTTTGTTAAACATTGCACAATCTGTCAACAAAACAAAAATCAAACACAGAAAAAGAAAGGCCTACTTCAACCTTTGCCAACTCCGACTCAAGTCTGGGAGGACATTACAATGGACTTCATCACACATCTTCCCAACTCGTTCGGTCACACTGTTATTTGGGTAGTCTGTGATCGCCTGTCAAAATACGCCCATTTCATAGCCCTTCCAACCAAATTTTCAGCACAGGACCTCGCAGCTCGCTTTTCTGTTGAAATATTCCGACTTCACGGAGTCCCTAAGTCAATAATTTCTGACCGCGATCCGCTGTTCCTTAGCCACTTCTGGAAGGAGTTTTTTAAACTGCATGGTACAATTCTTAAGTTCAGTTCAGCGTATCATCCCGAAACAGATGGTCAATCAGAAGTGGTCAACAGAGGCTTGGAAACATACCTTCGCTGTTATACGAGCGACCAACCGCGCCGTTGGTACAAATTTCTCCATTTGGCAGAGTTTTGGTACAACACCTCCTTCCACTCATCGATCCGCATGACACCTTTCCGAGCTCTTTATGGCAGATCTCCCCCTTCCATCCATGACTTCATCTCCGGGTCTAGCTCAAACTCATCACTAGTGGATACCTTGCATGAAAGAGATCAAATACTTTCTGAGTTAAAAGACAACCTAGACAAAAGCAAGGCGAAAATGGAAGAGCAAGCAAACAAGAAACGTATCGCCTTTACCTTTCAAGTGGGTGATCTGGTACTCCTTCGCCTTCAACCTTACAGACAAAGCACTGTTTTTCGTAGATCTTCTCAGAAACTCTCAAAACGTTTCTTTGGTCCCTTCAAGGTTAAAAAACGGATCGGTGAGGTCGCCTATGAGATAGATCTCCCTCCTTCTTCACGCATCCATCTTGTTGTTCATGTCTCACAGCTGAGACCATACTTTTCTTCTCCTCATGCAACGGATTTCACGAAGTTCTTTAAAGATGAAGGCAAAAACGAGACGAAATCACCAACACAGAACACAGCGCATGCAAATGTTACTTTGGAAAAATCAGAGGTCGTTTTGAAGGAGAAGGATGTTCGTCTGAAAAAAAACAAGCTGGGTGTAGAAGACAAAGCTTTGAGTTCGCATGCACTTGACATTGGGTTGCAAGACAAGACGGTTAAGTGTTTAGACCAGCAGATGAATGCTTTTTGTTTGAGAGAAAATGAACAGGTTGAGTGTTTAGACCAGCAACTGAAAGATTTTTATTTGAGAGAAAATGAACTCTCAAAGTCTGAGAAAAATCTAAGTGAAAGCACAATAAAAGACTTACACCACGCAAGCCCACTTCTTAACTCTCCTAACACACGTACTTCCTTCCCAACAGGTGTCTCATCTCGACCGCACACCCCTCACCACGTGTCTTCATCTTCTCCCTCCACCCAACACAGTCGGTCCCACGCGTCTCCCATTTCTTCACCCGTGATACCAGCTGGCCTCCACCATCCATACATTTTGAATTCTCCAATAAATAATAGTCACTTACCTAACCCAAAGCCTTTCACTTCTCCATCGGTACACACAAACCATACACACTTTCCCAACCACTCTGACAAAACCATTTCCACCTTACCTTTTTTCCAAAACCATGTGCTACCCCATCCCTTGAGCTCCACGCCAACCACCTTTCACTCTCCTCATTATTCAGTCTCTCTCTCTTCACCAGCCAGCCTCATCAGCCGTACACGTGGCACTGCTACAGTGAACCTTGAGGACAAGGTTCTTAAGGGGACCGGGAGTATTGTTAGAAGACATTATTTTAAACCCAAACGCAAGGCCCAACAGCCCAAATGGTTCAAAGATTATCAATTTTATTAATTAGAGTTATTTAATATCTTTAATTTTATTAGTCTTTTTGTTGTTTTGGGTTACCCAAGTGGCTTAGGCCCAATATCAGAATAGAAACCCTAAATATTTAAGTTGTTGTTAGAGACTTGAAATGATATGAAAAAAATTGAAAGTTGTCTTTATGTTTTTTCTTCCTTTGCAACTTAGATCTGTAGAGTAATTAGTAGTAGATACTATCAAAACCTATTATCTGTGAACCGAAACAATTAAACAGAATAAAAAAGAAAGAACAAAACCAAACGAAAGAAAGAAAGGGAAAATAGAAATACACTTTACCCAAAGGTGGTTTTCCGTAATAAGATGAAGATCTCCGCTGATTCACTTGATGCTTACCGATCCCTTGGTTTTTTCTCCAGCTAGCCATTTCAATAAGCAACAGAGAACACGATGATGAGATGAGTTTGACAGTTGACACAAAGACTTAACAAGTTCTCTGGGGTTTATTTAGATTTGTATAGCCCCAGTATATATAGGAACATCTTCTTACTTTTGCCTTTTTTTTTTTTTGGAAATCTTATTACTTTTTGGTACTAATTAGGAAACTGTTTTTTTTTTTTTGACAAATAGGAAACTGTTTTTTAAATTAATAAGATTTCCTAAATCGATTCTTGTATTTGTAAAGTACTGAATGAATTTATGAGATTTTAAAACAAATGCATGTATATGAAATATCTTTATGTTTATTCTATATCAATCAATTAATCCCATCGCTTCACATACTTTCTTTATAAATTATTGATATTTTTAAGATTTAACCTGTCAATAATAATTTGATAAAAAAACTTTCAGTAATTAATTCATGGCCAATTGTTATTACTGGTAAATTTATTTGTAAGAAGATCATATTGTAAAATTTTGGGTATCGAATTTATCAATTATTTATAAGTATTTAATTTTTATTAAATAATACTCGTATAATGTTTGGTAATTTTCAAAGTTGTTTATGATTGAAGTGTTAACATGCAATGCGATCTATTTCGATTAAAAATTACACTCTCATTACTGTTAAAACTTGACAAATTTTAGGATGTAATTGTCAATTTGAAATTAAAAAATTGACTATTTTGATGGATGGTTTCATTTGTGAGATTTATTTCTCTATGGACTCTTCTTTTCTATTAAAATGTTGTGAAGGGTTATATGAGACGTCTTTGAGTATTGGTCAGCAATTCTTAAAATGTTGTTGTAGTAAAAGGTTTGGTTAGCGTGTCTGCAACTTGAACACTATTAAAGACATGCTGAATTTTCAGTTTCTTTGCAATAACCCATTCATGCACAATGTGGGTGTCCAATTCAATGTGCTTGATTCTAACATGGAGGATTGTATTATGTGAGAGCAGCACAACACACAAGTTATCACACAAGAGTATAGGAGGAAGGAAGGAATGGATAGTTCAACAAGTAGTCACTGCTACAAAATTTCCTTTCGTAACACCAATTTCATAACGACCATAGAGATTACCGTACCAATACTTTATTTCTAGACTTTTTTTTTTGTATTTATTAGAGGACGTGTCACAACTGTCAAATGAAGCAACCGTGGTGAAAAGGTACACGGGATGAAATGATTCGAATCCGAGCACCTACAATTAGCCATTTATCGTGATAAAAATGCTATTTACCTTGTATATATCACCACAATTTTTATTAACAACCGTGATTAAAGGTTATACTTTATTTATATATAAGTGGAGTCATCTATCGCTTCAGTACATTACAAACGTCTCTCTCAAAACAAAACCCTAACAACTCTTTCACTCGTCTCTCTAAAAAAAAAACCCTAACAACTCTCTCACTCTTTTTTTTTTCAGAAAGCAATGATTCCAATAACATCAAACAGCTGCACAAGGGGTGCAGCAACCCAATACAAAGACAACACTATCCCTAATTAATACTTGCCATAGGAACAACATACCACTCATAGAATGGGTATTTAAAAGAGACCACAAAGGAGGTTAACCATCTCCAACTAAAAAATTTGATGGAATTTAACAAATCGATAACCAGAACAGCCTTGTTGTCAAATATAAGTCTATTCCTACGATACCACAATATCTATAAAGTAGCCGCCCAAACCACCAAAACATAACTCTTCCCGTCGACTTTCAAAACTTCTCTGTCAAACTCCATCAACGACTCTAAACAGCTCGTATTACACACATACTTGATACCGAGCCATCTAACCACACCCTTCCAGACCTCGACCGCTACCGGACAGTCAAAGAAGACGTGATTAACATTCTCCACCTGAAAACCGCAGCAAGAACACTTCATATTTCCATCCTGAACCCAAATCTTTCTCTTCCCCAAATGATATTTAACAGTCATCCTTTCCCTTATAACCCTCCACAAGAAAATGCCAACTTTTGAGGGAGCCTTTAATTTCCATATTTTCCTGATGCCTTCTAGAGTGTCTTCGTTCACTCTTTTAATAAGTTTAAAACTATGCAGACATTTGTAACACGAGCTAACAGAGAATTCGCTAGAAGGACTCGTATCGTTACCTTGACCTGGATCCCAAGTAATGATGTCTTCAGATGTGCTACTAGGAATAACATCAGCAAGTAAATCCAACAACTCTTTCCTTTCCGTTTCCATAACAGACTCGTTGGAGAAGAGACTAAACCTAGGATCCCACCTCCACCCTCCTTCGTACTAGTTTCCAAACTCTTGCACAGAACCCTTCGAATCTCTCGCGAACAGAAACAAATTAGGGAAGCAAACCTTTAAGGGAGTATCTACAATCCACCTGTTATGCCAGAAGGACAATTTATTCCCTTTCCCGAGCGTGCACGACAAAGACTCAACAAAATAGTTTCTATTAGCCTCCTTGTCGTACCTTATCCCCTCCAAATCCCTCCACCAAATGGAGTCTCTAACTTCGCTCTTTTCCCGGTCATAGCAGTTCAAGCGAAGAGCCAAATTATTCCCATATCTACATTGTAACAACTTCTTCCAAACAATATCTTCTTCAACCAACAGCCGTCACTTCCATTTAAGGAGAAGAGCTGCATTAAAGCTAGCAAGATTCTTCACACCAAGCCCTCCAGCTCAAATGGCAAACAGATAGTGTCTCAGCCAACCCAGTGGATTTTTTTCTTAGAATCACTACTCCCCCACAAAAACCTACTCTGTATTCTCTGGAGGGCCTTCAGAACCTTAACCAGAGCCTTATAAAAAGATAAAGCGTACAACGGCAGCGCATTGATAACAGATTTTAACAAAACAAGTCTTCCACCCACTGACAAGTTTCTACCCTTCCAGTCCCCTAATCTACTCTTAACTTTATCAATCAAAGGATTCCAAGAGTTAAACCTCCTTGGACTCTTGCCTACAAAGACTCCCAGGACAGAAAAAGGAACTTTCAGTATATCACAGTGCAGAAAAATAGAAGCTCCTGTCAAAAAATATTCACTCAGATTAACACCTCCAATTTTGCTTTTCAAGAAATTCACTTTTAAACCTGTGAGAAGTTCAAACCCACGTAACCAAAGGTTATCCCAAGTAGCTTCTCCCACCAACAAGGAGTCGTCAGCAAATTGAGCTAAACTAATCTTCATCCCCAGAGACACTTTGAAACCTTCATATAACCGTAACAGCTAGGCTTTCTTGAACAAAGCATTCAATACTTCCATAACCAAAATGGACAAGAAATGAGACAAAGGGTCTCCTTGACGCAACCCTTTTCTAATTGCGAAATCCTTGGACGGACTCCCGTTAACAATAACAGACATAAAACCTCTACAAACAAGATATTGGATCCAAGAAACCCACTTCTGGCCAAAATTCATCTTTCTCAACAGACCAATAAGGAATTCCCAGGACACGCAATCGTAAGCACGCTCAAAATCCAACTTTAGCATCATGCACCTCCTGTTACCCCTCTTCACAAAATCCATCACCTCGTTGGCAACAATGACCCCATCAAAGATACACCTACCCTGCATAAACGCAATTTGTTCCGGCGAAACCAAGCAACCAACCACTATTTTCATTCTACCAGCCAACAACTTAGAAAGGATCTTCTGATAACTGTTAACAAGGCAAATTGGTCTGTAACTTCTAAGATGTTGAGGGTTCTTTTCCTTAGCCACCAAGGTAATGAAGGAAGACACGGCTGCCTTAGATAACACCGGTTTAGCCTGAAAATCATGAACAAACCTATATACATCTTCTTTCATAATATCCCAACACTTCTGGAAGAATGCAAACGAGAAACCGTCAGGACCCGGGCTCTTGTCACCGTTGCACCCCCACACTGCTTCCCTTATCTTCTCTTTAGAAAATTCTGCCTCAATTTCCTCTTTCACCTCATCCGTTAGCTTCTTGAGACCCAAGTCCTCAATGAAAGGACGAGAAGAATTGGTCTCCACATAATTGTCTTCGAAGAATTTTCTAACTTCTTGCTTAACTCCATTAACATCTTCCACCACTCCGTTCTCCGTTTTCACAAACCAAATATTATTCCTTCTACGTCTCTTCTTAACCACTTGATGAAAAACTTCAAATTGCAATCTCCTTCCTTCGTCCAACTCTCACGAGCCTTATACCTCAGAAGGTCCTCTTTCATGTACATGTTGTTCCAGACTTTCTAAGTCGCTTTATCTCTTTTACCCGCCATTTCTTCGAAACTAGTGAAACCTATACTGCTAACAACTTTGTCGAGATCGTTTAAGTCAGTAAATGCTTCCTCTATTTTGATATCGATCCACCCATAAACATCTCTGCTCCACTTTTTGAGCCCCTCTTTCAGCTTCATCAACTTTGTTCTAAGCACGAAATCTCCCCTCCCCCTTACAACTCCTTCCTCCCAGCTAGCCTTGACAAAAGGGATAAACTCAGGTTGTTTCAACCAGCTATTATTGAAACGGAAAGGTTTAGGCCCCCAATTATGGTCGTTGGCAATCAACCACACAGGACAATGATCCGATATCTCTCTTTCCCCAATCTTCTGCCCTCTGATACACCAGTCTTCCACTAAACTTTCAGACAATAGAAACTTATCAATCCTACTCATTGAATTACCTTTCCTGTTAAACCAAGTAAAAAGTCCTCCTTCGCAAGGGATGTCTACACCCTCAACATCCTTGATGAAACTTCTAAACTCCTCCATTTCTTTCCTTCTTCCAGTCTTCCCAATGCCTTTTCTTTCTTCCTTGAAAGCTACCGCAATAAAATCCCCTCCTATCACCCAGTCACCACCGCCAAAATATTTTTTGACTCTAACCAAGTTTGACCAAAGAATTCTCTTCTTAGCAATGAAACACGAAGAATAAATGTTGACGAAAAACAGGACTCTACCTTTCCACTCCACATTAAGACCAATGTAACCTTCACCTCTGAAGCTGCAAATGAGATCAAAGAATCCCTTCTTCCACAGTATAACCATCCCACCTGCATTACCTACAGCTCTAGAAAAAGACCATTCCACCTCGTCATTACCCCAGATAGAGTGGGCCATCGGACCGTCGATACTTTCCCTCTTTGTTTCTTGGATGAAACAAATATCTACTCCTCTAGTTTGAATCAGCCTCGCAACTCTTTTTCTCTTTACAGAGCTGCTACACCCTCTTACATTAAGTGTCATCACATTCATTAGAGACCAATCGTGTTAAACACCCTCTTACCGTGTCCGTCTTCGTCTCTTTTCTCCAACTCCCTAACTTTGATCTCTAAATCATTTCCCCCTTTGCTCTCTTTTACTCCCAAGGTAAGCAACATTTCCCTAACCTTGTTAGAGACTTTACTATCAATCTTCTCCCAAAATCTCATGTTTCCTTTCATCACTTCTGAGTCTGTGACAGACAGACACCTAGACTCCTGCCCCTTATCGCCACTATCTCCTTTAAGGCCCCTAAACCTCCCTACGTCTCTTTGTAAAGAGGAGTCTTGGAAATCTTCAATAGGGTCTTCTGAAACTTCTACCGATTTTACCCCCTAGGGTCTCTCCTCGTAAAACGTTTGACTTCTGAAGGGAGGGCAAAAGCAAGCCCAACAGAACCATCCGACCCAACCCCATAAGGTTCAGTTATCAAATCCTTTTTCCTAGAATGGACTATAGAAGACCCACCTTTACCAACCTCAGAATCAGACCTTTGGGCCTTAGATATAACATGGGCCTTTACCAAACCTTCAAAAGTCACCCCTTTTGAAAGATTCTTCGAAGGAGAGGAAGAAGCACTTTTTGACTTTTCTCTACTGGCCTTGAAAACACCTTTTTTACCTACCTTAATTAATGAAGATGTAGACAGAACAATCCTTTCCTGCTCTAAGTCATCAGAACTGTTCAAACTCCTGCTTTTATGAACCTCGAGCCCTTCATTGCGATCACCGAGGATTCTGACAGGTCCGCTAAAAGAGTTCCCAAAAAAGCCAGGATTTGCCTTTCCACTCCCTTTCTCGAAACTAGGTCGATCCGAAGCTGCTACTAGACTATCCCTATTGTCGTCATCTTCTCCCTCTTCGCCATCTCTCCCTCTTCCTCCGTCACCCTCCCCTGAGCTCCACCACCTAGAGCAATCCTTGTCTAACGAATCAAAAGATTCCTCAGAGTCGGCCTCAGATTTTTTCGAGACTTGTTTAGTTAATGGAAGACTTCTGAAACCATTAGTCTCCTCCATCATTTTGACTCTAAAAACATGTCCTCCTATGGAGACATTCAAAACTTCGTCTATTATTTCCCCGCACGTAGTTCTGATCATCACACCAGCCACATCTAGTCTGGTAAAATTCCTTGAGTCTTCCTCGCAACTTACATATTTCCCTACCTTAGAAACCAGGAACTCGAAAAAGTTTACAGACCAAGCATGACTTGGTACACCATAAACTTTAACCCACGTTAATCTTTCAGGATCTACATCCCTGCACTCCCATTTCTTAACCTCCAAGAACCACTGGTCTAACCATGACTTAGCACTCGTTAACAGCTCTTCCACTTTCCCAACGTCATCTTCTTCCAACAGGCATAGGTTGGCTCCCATAGGGGTAACCTTAATCCCGAAATACCCTTCTGAGTGAAAGAATCTCTGTATATGGTAAGTCATTCCAAGTTCCACCACTTTACCTACATAAGCTCTTCTAAATCTTTCCATAACCTCATACACAATAACACCTCCCATCCCTTTACTCTTTTCTCCCTTTTTGACCGTTTCTGCATACGTCGTATTAAAACCAAAAGAGTTGTCCCGTTCTTTGTAAGGAACTTGGTTAGGGCTACAATCCCTCCTGGTGCGTTCCTCATCATTTCTGTTGGCCTTGAAATTTTTCACTCTCTCCTTCTCTTCACTACCAAACTTAGCAAACCTAGGGACGTTTGCATGTAGTTTACGACCTTCAATGAAAATACTATCAAGTTTCATGCCCATTTTTCTGACATCTGAAACTTCAAAGAAGCGAACAAAACCATATCTCCTCCCTCTCTTATCCCTCTTCGTAGGAATGAAAACTTCATCAACTGCTCCATATTCAACGAAGATCTTCTACAAATCTGTCGCCCTCATGCTATCTGGGAATTCCGTTATAAAGAATGTCGTAAGTCATTGGGGAGGTTGCCTTTACCTCTCCCGACATCGTCCCACTTTCTTCCACCCTTCTGTTTATGCTTCACCTTCGTCCACCCTCTATCACCCATCTAGATAAAAAGACACCGAGTTGCTAAGGCCCCTTGTCCTAAGACAAGGAGTTTAAGCCAAAAACAACGCCGACCACATATTTAAATTGCGTTAACCATCTAAATTATTATCAATTTTTGGTATTAAATTATATGTCAAAATTTGTTTTTTCAGGGAATTTTTGGAAAGTTAATAGGAAATATAATATATGCATGGTCAATTCACTTAAAGGGAGTTGTTTATGTAACCTCATTCATGCCACTCCAAATTGTTATTTCTGTTGTCTTAACAACTCTCTCACTCTTCTCTCTCATATGGAAACCTCAAAACGAAACCATAACAACAAATCTTATCCAATGGATATTTACAAGTTCGTTTTCTCTATAGTTTTTTTTTTTCAAAATCTATTTCAATAGCTTGTTTCATTATGTTTGAACTTCTTTCTTCTTTCGACATGTAGGTATGGATGCTTCTTTCAATAAAGAGAACGAAGATAAATTTAGCCTTACAAACTTGTGTCAAAGATCCAGAATGACATCCATTCAAATTCTACACAAATTTCCTGATCTAAATTTATATTCATCCTTATTTCATTAACAACACACCTTTGTGAGACATGTATGATATGTTTCTGAAGCATTTTATGATTTGATATGTTTGTTGTATCATTTTTGTTGTTTATGGTTTGTTGTTGATGAATGTTTGTTTAACAGATGAGTTTATTATATATTATGTGGTTTAAGTGTTTTTCCAATCTCTTACTGAATATATAATTTTCTAAACTATATTATAAAATTATGATATGATAAATAAAATTGTATTATAAAATAAGTACACGTTCAATTCTTGACAAGAATTCTTCACATTGTTAACTGCATGTTATTCTTTGACTGTTAGAACTTGCTTTAATGATCCTAGATCTTCCACCATCCCTCTCTCCACCTATAATTTTGTATACAAAGTAAATAATATTTGACAAAAACAATTAGAGGTGAAGTCAAAGGTGGTTGAAGAACTAGGATCATTAAACGGAATTCTTACTGTCAAAGAAAAAAATACAGATAAGGTGTTGAAGATCGCTTGTCAAGAATTGAACATAAACTTATTCTTCTAATATAACTTAATTTGTCATATTATAATTTTCTAGTGTAGATTGGAAGTTTATATGTTTAGTGAGCATTGGTAAAATAAGCATTCCACATAATTTTTAATAAACTCGGGTCTATATTTAATCACGGTTGTTTAGAACAACTGTGATTAAATATGTTGCATTAAATAATATAACAACGGTTGGTTAAAGTAACCGTTGTGGTAGGTAGTGTGCTACATGGATACAATCACGGTTGCACGACCGTGGTGGAAATTATCATACCTAAAATCACACTTTACAACACAACGGTTGGACCCGCGTGGTGGTATCCCTTTTCCAACCGTTGTGATATGTGTTTTCCATAGTAGTGAGTGATTATATCCACACTAGTTCTGATGTAGTGTGAATAAGTGCATGATACTCGACTTCAGTGCTAGAATGTTCATCTAATGGTTGTTTCTTAGAGCTCCATGACACGAGATTGAACCCAAAGAAGATGTAGGAACTAGAGGTAGAATGACAACACCATGGTCACCACGCTTATTCCCTACACCGTTGTGACATCTCTAAATTAAGGCGCTATCATAATATTATTTTATTTTTATTAAAAATTATTTGTATATAACAACGGTTGTCTGCTTAACCGTTGTGATAACCTCAAGCTTTCATGGGTTCGAACCTCAGGGCCCTCATATATGTTATTCCTTTAATGTTAAGTGGTGCCTTTTCTTTTTTAATTATTTTTAAATAAAAAACTTAAAAGTTTATGACGACGGTTCAAGAGTTACACCGTTGTTAAGTTGCGCCTTTTCATTTTTATTTATTTTTAAATAAAAAACTTTAAAGTTTTTAACTACGGTTGATGTTTTCAACCGTTGTGATATATTTTGTTTTTTATTTAAAATTTTTAATTGTTAATACTCTGGCTCTTTTTTATGAAGTTTCACCATGTAACTAAAATATCACTACAGCTGCTTTTATTGGCTGTTGTGGTAGCGTGATAATATTATACACTCCTAGTTAGCTTGTCTCTTCAGTATCCTTTTTTCCATTGCAAATAGAAACTAGACGAAACAATACACGATTTCAACCCAAACCCTAATGTTCATTACTGTGAAACATTACATGATTTCATCCAAAGCACCATCGTTCCTACTTCACTATGTATTTGCCATTGTCGTCATCATCGTCAACCAAGTTGACAAGACCTTCACGATCAACCAAGTTGTTACCACAAGGAAGGAAAACAACACCATCACCAACACCAACACCATCACCGTCGTCACCACAAGGAAGGAAGACAACATCATCACCAACATCATTTACTTAGTTATCACGTTTAGGGTACGTAAAATATTTTTGCCCATGCATCTACAGTAAACTTCATTTGCCATTGTCGTGGTTGTTGTAGTTTTATTTTGTGGTTGATGTTTATGTTCTTGTCTTTTATGTTGTTGTTGTTGTGTTTGAACTTAGATGTCAGCCTTGTTGAGTTCTTCATTAGAAACCACTGAAGAAACTCAAACAAATGAGATGTTAAACAATGATACTCAAACAACTGAAATTCAAACAAAAAGATCACAATGAGGCATCACAATGATGCCCTAATTCACATTTATCCAGAACGCATCAGGTGAAAAAATTCCTATCCAGTTTGATTCGTTGTACAGAGTAGTGGATTGTCAACACTACTCTACTTTTAAGAGTTATGTTTCGTTCCTTGCATGTAGAAAGGTAAGTATATTGATTAATGATTGGAAATAAGTTGATAATAAGGTCAAAGAAAGCATATGGGCTGATGTTAAGGTATTACAGACTATAATTTTCATATATCACCGATATCAATATCTATAATTTCTAATACATACTTATATATTGATTTAAATGTAGTTGAATTTTGAATTTACCGACGATGACTCAAATTTGAAAAAAAAGTGGATATCATATGCTGGTACTCATTGGAGGGGATTTAAGGCACAGCTCACGGCTGACTACATTAGGAGGCCTAAGAGCGGTCTTGCTCATCCATGAATTCGATATAGTTTTATATCGAAGAATCAATGGAAAAGGTTTGCAAAGATACGTCGTTATGAGGAATTTAAGGTAGGTACTATTCTCATGTAACCGATTATGTAATGCTAATGAATTATAGATACTAATCATATATTTTTTTCACTATGATCATAACAGGTTAAAAGCGAAGTCGGAATACTCAATAAGGCCAAGAACGTGTACCCCCATAGATTGTCTCGTGGGGGTTATAGGAATCTTGAGAAAAAATCATGCTTAAAAGACAATCAGAAACCGGAGATGATCGCATCCCATCTCCACCTTCGAGACATGAGAAATGGAAGAGGGCTCGATTAAGACTAGATGGAGAGTACACCTGTGAGGCTTCAAGAGTAGTTGCCGAAAAAATTGTAAGTATGATTTGTGGTGCTCATGTTATTTTTTGTTTAAATGCGTTGGTGACAATATATGTAAGTTTCTAATGTCGTGTAGGATTAGTTGGTTGAGGCAGCCCGTGAAGGCACATTTATTCTGCAAGCACGACATGACATATTGGTAGAAGCTATCGAAACAAATGAGCATGGTGGGCGTGTCCGTGCTGTTGGAGAAGGTGTTGGCTTGAGGTAATTCTTTGGGTCTCAAAGAAAAAGTACCGAAAGCCCGAAGATTATTGCACAAAGACAAAAGATTGAAAGTTTTGAGAAGCAATTAGAAGAACAACGGAGAATATTAGAAGAGGAGAAGGAAAAAAGGGAGAAAGATATGGAAAGGTTCCAAGAGATGTTTTCGGTATGTACTTTACTTGTGATGTTAATGTTTTATCGGAAATGTATGATATATATTGTGCTTGTTTTTGTTTTATGTTTTAATTGAATATTATGATGTAGAGATTAAGTGAAAACTTGGAACAACGAACAAATTAAGATCACCGTAATGTTGATGGTGATGATGATGAACGAACTCCTAGTAGAAATGTTGTACGTCATGCTTCTACAAAAGGAAGTAATTGTTCAGGCCATCCACCCCCTGCTGGTAACCGCAATGATATAATGGACCCTAATCCAAATGAAATCACAATGTTATACTTGAAAGTTGCAGTGATAAATGAAGCATAACCTCTCCCGCTAGAACATTGTCCACGTATGGGTTTATTCTATTATAATCCTGATGATGTAAGGGATTTTCTTGGTGGGTATAAGTGGCTGGACATCGGGATATTGCAAGTTTGGTGCACGTAAGTATATATAGTTGAATATACATGTCATTATAGATCATTATCATTTATAGAACATCACCCCTAATTTATTCATTTTCTTTAACCATTTAGGTACATTCACCGTCTTTGTATAAAGTTGAATAAATCGAGTACTTACGAAATCTTGGATCCACTTTTTATTCGTTGGACTTTTAATGAACCAAAAGCTATCCGAGAGTACTTGATAACACAGTTAAGTGAGGGAGGAAAAGAATGTAACTTAGCACCATTCCTCTGCACGTAAGTATTTTTGGAATTGATGTTCATTCTATATTTAGTTTTGTTTTAGCTAATACCATTAACCTATATATATAAATATATATATATATATATATATATATATATATATATATATATATATATATATATATATATATATATATATATATATATATATATGCTCTTGTTTATTCAGTGGTCATTGACAATTGATCATCATATCATTACGTACGAATACGATAACTTTTCTGTGTTCCTTGCATGATCCACTGCATAACAAAATGAAAGATATGATTAATTCATAAGTGTATGCTTAATTCATTTTCTTTGACATTGTAATTAGTTTATCATGTAATATGTTTAATTTAAATTCAATGTACAGTGTTGTGGAGCAAGTGAATATGATGAACAATGTTAGAAGAAAGCCCAGATGGATCTGTCCTAAAGTAAGTGGCACGATTATGTTTCTTTCATTTACATTCATTGTGGTTGTATTCATGTGATTTTTGCTTAAATTTGTAGACAAAGAAACAACTCAGGAATTATGAGTGTGGTTATTATATCATGAAACACATGCTAAATATTGTCCTTGCCGGCATTGTTGATTCATGGGATAAGGTATACATGTCATAAAATGTTTACATATATTAACAGATAAGTTGACTATTGAATTATTATCATACATGTTATTGCCTCTTTCTTATGTAGATGCTTCTTATGTAGATGTTTAACGACGAAACCCCATTCCCCATTGAGGACTTCGTAGATCTTCGTAAACGTTGGGCATATATCCACAATGTTCTTAAGGGTCTTGCTGATTGATGATGTCAATGTCTTTTTTCTGTGGAGATTATGTGAATAACACTTTTCTGTATTGATGACATGAATATAGTGTTTGGTGTAAATATGGTTATAATAGTTACAATACTTACAGAATGTATACCTTATCTGTTAGCTGTATTTTATGGTTATAATATAGTTACAATACTTACAAATGAATGTTATCTTATCTGTTATGGTTAAAATGGTTACAGGTTAAAAAATGGGATGAATTTGAATTGTAGAGAAATGCATATTTAAAATGGTTATAGGTTCAATAATGGGATGAATTTGAATTGCTGAGAAATGCATATTTAAAACAGAGGAAATTTTGACTGCGATTACAAATCCAAGCCGTCATTGTATATTTGTGTCCGCAGAATATATAACGACGAGTATAAAATATAACCGTAATAATATCTCGCGCGCTGCACAGAAAAAATAAATATCAAAATGGCGTAGCTGGGATAGGGCGCGCTGCAGAATATATAACGTCGTTGTATATTTATCACAACGGTTCGTTTTATTAACCGTTGTGATAGGGCACACTGTTTCAAGGTAAGTATAACGGTTAATAACCCGTGATTATAAGACTCCATTTACAACGACACTCTACATAACAACGCCTGCGCCAGTGTCATTATATACCTTTCCCAACCGTTATTAATTGGTATTTACATAGTAGTGACTACACACCTGGAGAGAAATCTTGTGTGATTAGTCAGCACGTACAAGATGAAAGCCATGAGTGATGGTACCACTAAGATGTCATAATATGCATTTGACAACATCCCAGTGTGATTGAGATGGTAAGGCCATCGCTTGACAAACCTTATTTACACTAAATGCAACTTCACCCCTGATGAGGGTATCATTACTGCAAAACACCAACAAGAGACCTATATTGATGAGGATTTGAAATAGAGGTTGAGTCATGTTTACTTAGTTTGCATATACTTAGCATAAGAGTAGTTACACCATTGACATTGGACATGTTTGATCTATTCAATAAGTCACGAATGTACTTTTTTTAAGTGAGAAGCAAACTTCTATTGGGAAGATGCTTGACTTAAATGCCTAGAAAATATTTAGGTTGACCAAGTTCCTTTAGTGAAAATGTGGCATGAAGGGACTCAATCAATTTATGAATTAGATTGGAGGAGGAGCCAATGAGTAGGATGTCATCCACATAAACCAAGACATGTATAATAATGCCTTGATATGAGTAAATGAAGAGGGAGTAATTACATTTGCTATGTAGAAAGCCAAATTTAAGGACAGTTTGGGTCAGCTTTTCATACCAGACTCGAGGGGCTTTTTTGAGGTCATACAAGGCTTTGTTGAGTTTGCATACAAGTGTTGAATAATGTTGTTCAAAACTAGGTGGCTGAGTCGTGAAGACTTCCTCTTGAAAAGAACCATTCAGGAAAGCATTGTTGATATCAATTTGTTGTAACTCCCAGTTGTATATCAAGGCAAGAGTGAGAATAACTCTTATTGTGGTAGGTTATTACTGGGGAAAATATCTCATTGAAATCAAATCCAAACTGTTGGTGATAGCCCTTAATTACAAGTCTGACTTTGTATTTGTTTACTGAGCCATCAAGGTTCTCTTTAAATTTGAAAATTCACTTGCACCCTTTAGGTTTTCTATGAGGTGGGCAATTGGTTAGAGTCCAAGTTTGATTTTCCAGGAGAGCTTCTTATTCATCTTCCATTACCTTGAACCATTCATGATGTGAAAATGTCTGCTTGACTGATTGAAGTTTTATATGGGCAAGTAAGGCTTTTGGATTGGAGTGATGTGTTTTAAAAACTTGTTGATTCCAGATGAGGTAGTTGTTATCTTGAAGTTTGATTGAAAACTTTGGACCGAAATGATGAGATAAGTTTGAATAATTAATCTCATTAAGAATTTACTTGAATGATTAATCTCATTAGAATGCATTGCACTTCTTTAAATAAGGGTTGCATGGTGATGCATGAGTGTAAATGAACTTCATAGAAATGGATTCAATTTGCATGGTTCTTTTTTTTGTAAGCAAGATGTATTATAAGAGAGTACTAGGGGTACTCTAACCCTTGATACAAGAAGAAACCTTGAAAGCGATACGAGGAAGGAAAAATTTCAAACCAACTGAATACTATTGCAGACAGTACAAAGGTTCTTGACAAAAACTAAAGAAATTACAGTTGGGATAAGGATTATTTCTTAGAAGAGACCACTTTCAAGCCATTAATTTAATTTCCCACAACAAGTATGAAATCACACAAAAACCTCCTTTAAAAAGGATAGCATTTCTAGATTTCCAAAAGGACTAAATGACCGCCATCCAAACAAACCCGACTTTGCCCTTCTTGATACTTTTAAACCTACCCAAGCTAGTCCAACTCAAATAATTCTTCCACAAAATATCCTCAGTACACCTTTCTATGCCAAGCCATTTGCCCACAAGATCCCAAACAACATTTGCTACCCCACAACTCTACGAAATAAATTATGGCATGTTTGTTTCAGCTTTAAAAAAATGGATTTTTTCTTTGTATTTTCAGAAATAGATTTTACAAAATCGTTTTTCAAAATATTACGAATTTTTCTATATTTGTTTTTTTTAAATGAAAGAGTAATTTTAACATCGTATAACATAAACATACATTATTGAAGATCAAAAGATAGTCGAAATCGTAATTTTTTCAAAAAGTTATATATCAAAAATGATTTTTATGAAAATATATTTGAAATAGCTTCAAAATTAAATGATTTTTTGAAATTTTGATATCCAAAAAAAGTTTCAATAAAATGATGAAATATCTAAAATAGTATTTTAAGAATAACTATTCAAACCAAATTTTCTTTTGAAGCTTTTATTGAATGTTTCTTTATAAAAAATTTTACACAAAATTATGGGGCCGTTTGCTTTGGCTTTTTTTAAAAATGATTTTTATAGTGTAACAAAATTTTGTGGAAAAAATTTTTACAAAGAAACTTTTCATAAAAGCTTCAAATGAAAATTTGGTTTGAATAGTTATTCTTAAAATGTTATTTTAGGTATTTCATCATTTTAGCGGAACTTTTTTTTGATATCAAAATTTCAAAAAATCACCTAATTTTGAAGCTATTTAAAATAGCTTTTCATAAAAATCATTTTTGAAATACAACTTTTTGAAAAAATTGTGATTTTGACTATATTTTGATCTTCAATGATGTATATTTATGTTATAGAATGTCAAAATTAGTCTTTTAATTTATAAAAAACAAATTTAGAAAAACTTGTAATATTTTGAAAAACATTTTTCTAGAATCCATTTTCAAAAATACAAAGAAAAAATCCATTTTTTTAAAGATAAAACAAACTGGCCCTATGTTACACTATAAAAATCATTTTTAACAAAATCCAAAACAAACGGACCATATATTATCATGCACACATGAAAATCACATCACTAAGGCAAATATCACATCACTAAGCAAAATTAGCGACGTGGGTGATACACGTCGCAGGAGCACCTGTGACAACTTTTGTCACATGAATATCATGTCACTAAATTGTGACATGGTTTGAACGTCACAACATGCAAAATTATGTGGACTAGGTTCCCACGTGAAAAGCACGTCACTAAATTGTGATAAGCTTTTCACGTCACAACTTATAAATCCTTGATAATGTCTTCCCTACTTATTTCACTTATAAGTCTGTTAGTTATGTTGTTGTTGTTGTTGTTTTCATTGCTAGGTTTGTTGACTTTGAGGTAATTTCTAACTCAATTGGTATCTTTGATGATGGTCTCTTAAATAGGTATGAGCTTGTTGTCATAAATTATCTTGTTTCTAGCCATCCAAAGCAGGTCTAAAATGTTGATAGTTATGGATATGGAATAGTCATCCATTTAGTGATGTTGTTGAATATCCAGTATTGTATATTGTGATTGTACATGACTACAACATTTTTCCTCTTTGACAACAATTGAAAATTGTTGTCAGAACTTTGAAAACGTTGCCTAAAAGAATATGGGATGTTTTTCAGTCGTCTTCTTTGCACGCATTGCCTATTGTTTAAGATAACGTTTTTTTATCACTCTTTGGACACATTTTCGTAAAACGTCACCTATATTATAGGAAAAGGGGACGCTTTTATGAGGCATGTTATGCAATATTTTCAAAATGTTTCTATAACTTGCAACAATTACAAAACGTCCCCTAAAAGTGGTAGAGTGAGAACATCCTGTGCGACGGTTTTCAAATGTTGTCATATCTAGCAGCAATTACAAATTGTTCCCTAAAAGTGCAATAGTGAGAAATCTTGTTTCACCATATTTTTCATAAAATAAACAATTCAAACAAAAATTGCACAAAACATAAATAGCATGTACCACAAAAGCCGTGTTAATAAAATCTTCATACATTAACTCAAATACACATAATAGACACAAAATGTCTAACATTACTTAATACTATAAGTTTAATACTTAGAAGTATAACTCTAGCAAAATGACAATTTTAATGCTTAAATACTAGCCTAAAATAACATCATCCAACTCATTTAAAGTTTTTAAACTCATCATTATCTTCGTCATCCTTTTCAACACCTACATCATCCTCTTGAAGTTTACCACCTATGTCCTCTTGGAGTTTATCACCTATTTCGTCCACTTGAAGTTCAACATGTACGTCATCCCCATCACTTGCACAATCCTCTTGAAATTTATCACTTACATCGTTGTCCTCTTCATTATCTTCATTGATACCTTGTGTGGCATGATGATGATACAAGCTCCGCCATCAACTAGAACCTTGTGTATGCCCACATTCTCAACTTTAGCTCTTATAAACAAGGGGTTTAGATGTTGTTGCATCAATATATCAGGAAATTTAAATATGAGCTTGTCTATGTCTATGGAGTAGTCTTTAATCACATAATAATACAAGGGTTTGTGCTTCAACAACTCTTTGGTCAACTTATTATCTTCTTCTTCTGTCACCTCGGTGACCCATATCATATTTAATCAATAAAACTAATATCATGTTACAAACGATGTCTAGCTCAGACTCTGAGCCAAAATCAAAGTTGTCAGTAGTCATGTCTTCATCTTGGTTTAGCGTGCAATTTTTGCCGGTGACGCGACCACCTTATCGCCATGGGTTTCTCCTCACCACATTGGTAGGAGCGGGGTGCTACCTTCTGATTTCTCATTTATCCCTTGAAGCTGGAAGGGAAAGGGAAGCTATCTAAAACTAACCTTGCACGCGAATGCTTAACTGAACAAACGCTTAAGAGATTGAGGGGTTCGGGGCCAGGTTATACAATGGGGAGTTGTCAATTACCCATCCTATATGTGGTTATCCATAAGTTATTAGCAATTATCCTTACTGCTTTCTACTTACTGGTGTTTATCTGTTGTGGGTTGGGAAAGTTTCTCCTTTGGGAATGTTTGAGAGAGAGTTTTTGTTGATTTCAGGTTTTTCGATGTTTTTTATGAGTGAAGATACTAGACCTAAAGTTTGATGTGTGGTGTGAAGGTACTGGACCTAATGTTTTTGATTGGTGTGTGAAGGTACTGGACCTAAATATTTTGATTCGTGTGTGAAGGTACTGGACCTAAAGTTTTTGATTGGTGTGCTCGCTAAGATTTCGCAATCTTATGCCTACGTATTCTCGTTAAAGAAAAACAGGGAAATCAGAGCAATTGTATTTCCTCCTATTCTATGGGAGGAAAAGAGATGATGTTTTGGTGTCTTGTTCAAAGCCCAAGATTGAAGCTAAATGAGTATTTGGGTCTTGTTCAAAGCCCAAGATTGAAGCTAAAAGGTTTGACTGAGAGAGAATTTGTCATCTCTAAAGGGAGACATCTCGTTTGTTTATCACAGTTGTTGGGTGATTGATTATAAAGGAGGGTTACTTTAACTGGGATATGTGAATCCAGCAATGCCATAATTTCGTTTATAGGAGATTTGTCCTGAAGGAGAAAAATTTAACTCGGTGTTAAGCAATGCCATTTTTCCTTAGGAATTTTCATGCTAAGAGAGGGACAGTGGCGTGGATGTAAATAATCCAGAGCTTGCCGCTTACAGCTGTTAGATGAAAGATGGGGATTTATCAGGATAAAAGATGGACTACAGCTTGGATATTTGAATCAACAAGTGTGTCACTTAAAACAATTATTTGGGATTAGGGCTTGTTTTGAGTATTGGTTTTGATATATGATATACAGAGAAGTGTCTTCCTGCAGAGAGTTTTTGATTTCCTCTGATGGGATGGTGGTTTTTGTATGTACCTTGATCAATGCCCAAGGTTGAAGCTAAGAGATTAATTAACTCCACTGGGGAAATCCTTATACAAAGCCTAAGAGGAGGCTAGAAAAGACTGACTCAACAAGAGAGTGTTTATCTGTCTTGTACAAAGCCCAAGATTGATGCTAAAAAAGAGACTGACTCTTTGGGGGATATCATTATACAAAGCCTAAGAGGAGACTAAAGGTTGACTTTTTTGGGGGGGAATATTTTATCTGTCTTGTATAAAGCCCAAGATTAAGGCTAAAAGAGGTTTTGACTCTGCTTAGGTGGATTAATTCACAAAGCCTAAAAGAAGGCTGGGAGGAATTGACTCTGCTGGGGAGGTATTTACACAGAGCTTAAGAGGAATTTGACTTTGCTGGAGAAAGTTTATATATATGTCTTGTACAAAGCCCAAGATTGAGGCTAAAAGGAGAAATTGACTCTACTGGTGAGAAGTTTTATCTGTCTTGTACAAAGCCCAAGATTGTGGCTAAAAGTAGTTGACTGACTCAGCGGAGGATATTTTAGGTGTCTTGTACAAAGCCCAAGATTGAGGCTGAAAGGGGCGACTCAACAAGAGAGTGGAGAAAAAATCTTTATACAAAGCCTAAGAGGAGGCTAGAAAAGGCTTGACTCAACAAGAGAGTGCTGGAAAAGTGATGGTCTCAACAAGAGATTGCTCTTGAGGCTAAGAGGAGGCTGACTTCTGCTGAGGATTATTGAGATCCAGAGGCAGGTCCAAAATGGGGAATTAACTCTTGCTGAGGGTTACAAAAGAGTTGAGGTATCAGATTCCTTGAGGTTCTGATTTGGGATAGTGTTATATTGATGATAAGCTGACCCTAGCTGGGGAAATTTAGGATAAAAGACTGAGTTTTAGAACCCATGGGTTTTAACTCTACTAGAGATTGATTAAATGACCAGGGTTTCTCCTGTGCTTGTAGGGAACTTGAGAATGTCTTTGAGATCCAAGAGGAGATTAGACTGTCGAAGTCTACTGGCATGGAAGAGTTTATCTTTGTGTGATGCCCAAGAGGGGGCTAGTATTTTAAGGGATGAGAATCAACCCTAAAATTGGTCTGATGTTTTGACACTTTGGAAAGAAAGCTCTAGCAAAGGATGACTAAGTTATGTCTTATACCTTTAAGAGGTGTTCAGGGTCCTTGTATTAAGCCCAAGAGAAGGCATGAGAACTTCTAAGAAGCCGGAGGGTCCTTGTACAAAGCCCAAGAGGAGGCGGGGATGCTTTTAGGCGGCCTGTGGGTCCAAACTTAAGAAAAGTTCTAGAAAATTTTCACCGGGAATAATCTTTTCTTTAGTGAACAGTTCTAGGGTTTGAAGAAATTCAAGAGAGGTTTCACCGGGAATTAATCCTCTCTGGGGAAATGAACTTCTTTGACAATTTTCTAATAGTGACAGTCTAAGAAAAGTTTCACCGGGAATAATGCATTTCTCTTTGTTCCATATTGTATAAGCCCAAGAGAAGGCAAGACTGTATCCGAAATTCCTATGGGGAACTAGTTTTGACTGTGTTGAAAGAGTAACCACTAGCTTTATCTAGTTCTAGACCTAGTTGCCGGAGAAGACTCTAAGCAGATAATATACATGCATATATATACAGGTGAAATATATATTGTATGTAAAAGAGAAGGTAGGAGGACTTACAGGTGAGCAAGCTTCCAGTACAAACAAATATATATATATATATATATATGCAAGTATGTAAAAGAAAGTTGATAAAAGTAACAGGCGAGCAAGCTTCCATTGTAACAGCTGTATGGTTAGTTGTTCAAGAAATTAAAGAAAATTTTGATGAAAACTATGAATTTGAACCTAAATCAAAAAGGGAAGTTGTTTTTGAAAAGAATATTGGGGCTTATACTCAAGGAGAGGCCCAGATATAATAGTGGTCGCACCGTTGATCTGGAAATTGTATTGGGACTTATACAACGACTGAGGCCCAAAAAGGTTTTATGTAAAAAGGGATGGGTCTTACAACTCAAGGAGAGACCCAAAGATTTGAAAAAGAGAAAAGAAATGGTACTTACAACACAAGGGTAGGCCCGGATGATTTTGTTTTGAAATGGCGATCGCCCCGAGATTTTGAAAACACAGTGGGACTTATACAATGACTTAGGGCCAAATTATTTATGTACAATAAGAATTGGGTCTTACACTCTACTAGAGGCCCAAAAGTTTACATTTATACAAGAGATGGGGCTTACAACTCAAGGAGAAGCCCAGATAAAAAATAACGATCGCACCGTTATTTTGAGAATCGTATCGGGACTTGTACAATGACTGAGGCCCAAAAAAGTTTATATACAAAATGGGTTGAGTTATACACTCTATTAGAGGTCCATGAGTGTTTTGAAAAAATATTTGTGAGGGTGAAAATAATCAAAACACTAATTTGATTTTTAAATGGATTTTAATTGAAAAAAAATTCCATTAAAATGATCCAAAATATCAAACATGTGTGAAAAATAAGTTGTGATCTTGGATTAATGTTTGAAAAATCATGTTTCATTCATAGAATGATTTGAAAATTATTTGAATTTTGCAAAATCAAGAGAAAGAAATATTTTCAAATGTTTAAAAACAAATAAAACATAATTCTTTGAAAAACTACTAAATATATGAAATAAATAATATTTTTATGAAATTTTTATGGAATAAAATATTTTAACATTTTTGGGAATTTTCAAAAAAAGAACCAATCAAAAGTGATTAAAATTGAGAGAGAAATTAATTTTGGAATTAATTAACAAAAACCATAAAAATAGCAAAATATGGCAAAGTGGAAAAAATGGTCTGGGTGGGTGTTGAACCCACGACCATCAAGCCAAACACACATGCGTGCTACCACTGGGGTGGTGATACATCCGTGTATCAAAACCAACCCATTAATACATAAGGGGTGCCATGTTCTAGGCCTAGCCAAGGCGCCATGGCTTGGCCCTTGCCCAAGGCAAGGCCTAGTTTTGGCAATTTGCGTGAAGGCTCTAACTTTCTCATTTCTTCATGGATTGGGACAAAATTTAGGTGCATCTGACCTGGAATTTCGTGAGGAATCCAGTGGTGCCCTTGGAATTTTCAGAAAATGTCTCCATTTTAAAATCCGATAGTAATTTCAAAATAGGCCTAGATTTGCATGTTCTATGCTATCTCATGGTACAGGAAATAATAGTATGATGAATTGGTTCAAACACAACATATATGATATGTATAATAGGTCCATGATCAATGGACCTCAAAGCAATGCATGATTTAAAGAGTTTAAGTTATGATGCACTTACCTCTTGGAGCTTCTTGTGCTATCTGCCAAGTTCCTTGTGCCAGAAGTAATTCAATGCTTTGAACACTCTTAATTGATCCCTTAGAAGCTTTTAGGATGATCAGAACCAGCTGGAATCCTCAGGAACAAGTATGGGCCTTTTCTTGCATAAAGGGCAAAAGTGACAAACATAGCAACTCTCTCAAATGGTGTTCCAGATGATGGAAACCAATTGGGATAGTTTGAGGATGATATTTGGAGTGTGTTTGAGGCTTGGTTTGGTTTTGGAAGTGATTGAATCAAGACATGGCTTGAAAAATGCAGAAAAATCCAATTTTGAGGTTTTGGAGGTTGATTTTCTGATTTTGGTGTTTCAGATCACAAGTGAGTGTCTGAACAGCTTAGATATGACATATTAGATGTGTTTGGATCATGAGCTGTGCTGGAATTGCTCTCTAACTCAAAAACTCATAGATGACTTGCCAAAGAAGGCATTTTGGCCTAAAGAGAGAGATTTTGAGGAAAGCATCAGTTATAGTGCTTTGGTGTACTCAAACTGAGCACAAATGAGCTCTATTTATGGTGCAACAAGTTTATTTTGCAAGCAATAGTGAATGGCAGCTGGTACAGGTCTTTGGAATATGTTGATCCAAGGGAATCTTTAGTCTCCTCTAGCCATTGACTTGAGGTTAGGGCACAGACCTATGGTTCTTTGATTCAGTGCTAAATCTTGACTCATTCAGTTAGGAATGTGTCAGTTCATGCCACCTTGATGCATTAATTAAATGCTTGGAAACAAAATTGGAGTCTTTTGCACTTTTTTGCCTTTTTAGGTTTGTTATGGCTATGTGTAGATTCTTGGACTTGGGAGGCTTGTGGATAAGATCATTCCCCTTTGATTTTATCCTCTGATGTGTCAAAATGGATGACAAGGCTTGGAGTTGTCCAAATTTTCCAAATCGAGCAAAATGCCAAAATCTGCCTTGTACAAGACAGTTGGAAATGGTGATTTTGAGGGAATCATATCTCATTGCTCAGGTTGAGTTATGGGAGGCTCTTGTGCTTTTTAGGAAGCCCTCATATGATACAATACATGTGTGATCATAGTTTGTTTTGAAACTATTTGAATCCAACTGAAAAATCCTCATGAACATTGATGTCCAAGGCTGGTAACTTAGGCAGATTTTCACTAAGTGTTGGAAAAGTGCCATTTTCTTCATTTTTGTCATTTTGATTAGTCCATAACTTAAAATCCATGAAGAATTGGAGTTTGATGTAGTTGAAGCTTTTGTAGAGTGTAGGAAGATCTACAAATCAGGCTTTGGATTACTCAAAATGGTTGCTTGGATAAGAAGTTATGGTCCTTGGAAGTTGGTACCAAAACCATTTTTGTTCCATAACTTAGAAAAATTTTGGTTTCTCATGGTTGCCCCTTTTGCAAGAAACCTCACTTTTCATGATTTTTCTTAATGAATGATTATCAATACCATACATTAACATTGCTTTTGACTTAGGGGGACCATATTTGTGAAAAATTCCAAAAAGTCAAACTTGATTTTGTGCACAGTTGACTTTTTATCGAATGAAATCCAAACTGTGCGATCCTTTATGAAATCAAGTCCTTGACCTAAATCAAACCTAATGGATGGATTCTATAGGTGTTATGGGGTGTATTGAATCATGTCCCAAGGTTTGGGAGCATGTCCTGGTCAAAAGTCAAAGTTACAGTTGACTATTTTCTTCAAAACCCTAATTGTGGTCCAGATGAAATTGAAACTTATGAATCAAGCTTCATGGATCAATTCATTGTTGCAATTGTATCAATGTATTGTATTTGAGGCCCTCAAATCATGTCTTGTGGTCTTGGCTCATGCTTTACCTCAAAAGTCAACTTAGGGGTGAATTAGGTCAAGAAACCCTAATTACTGATTTTTGGTAAATGCATCCCCTGAGGCTAAATTGACTTGATGATTGGCTCCATGAGGTCCCTTGGAGTATATTAGGTTGTGCTTTGAAGTATTGCCTCATGCCCAGATGAAAATTCCCATCTGGGGGCCTTGGTCGACCAAAACCCTAATTTGGTTGGAATGTTGCAACCTTGTGCTTGATTCTTGACGTGGGAGTCCTCTTGATCTCTTATGGGTGTTTTAAGAGGTTAGACGAGTTGAAGATCATGTCATTTCTTGATTGATCTTTTTTCTAAGTGTTTTGGGAGGGCTTGAAACCCTAATTCTTTATTGTAGTGAATGCTCAATAATCCTTGAGAAAATTGATGAGGCATGAAGGTATATCCCTATTGTGGTGATGATTTGCACAACGATGGGAAATTTTGGTGGTCAAAATTTGGGGTATGACAGATGCCCCTATTTAATCTTCTTGGACCCAAAGGTGTGAATGGCGAAGGTATTCGGACATTCAGGGTACAAGACGATTAAATATCGGAATACCCGAAATTTTGATGGTTGTTATGAATGGCAGTCTGCTCATCCATCTTCTTTTACTAAGCAATGATACTTAGAAAAGGTAAAACTTCCCTTCGATCCTGGTCTTCAACCAGGGAACTGGTCTCAATTTTTGATATAAACTTCCCCTCGATCCCGACCTTCAGCCAAGGAACTGGTCTCAGTTTCTGCAATAAACTTCCCCTTGGTCATGGTCTTCAGCCAAGGAACTGGTCTCAGTTTCTGATATAAACTTCCCCTTGATCCTGGTCTTTATCCAAGGAACTGGTCTCAGTTTCTAAAATAAACTTACCCTCGGTCCTGGTCTTCAGCCAAGGAACTGGTCTCAGTTTCTTCTTGTCGAGTTTCTTCCTTGACAAGGGACGCTATGTGTAGCGGTCTTTATCAAACTTCTCGCCGAATTTTTCTTGGGAGATGCCATTTGATGGGAAAAAGTTTTGATGTCAAACTTGCTGGGGAAACCCATTCGTCTGAGCTATAGAGGTGTACAAACTTCTCTGTTGGAGATGCCATTTGTTAACTCTACTGGGGAAAACGAGTCTCTTGATAGACTGCCTTTTGCTTGGGGATACTACATTATACTTTTCTTCGAGATCTTCTCGGAGAAATGTCATGTGATGTAATCCGATTTTGAGGTGCTGATGACTTCATTAACATTGACTTTCTGGAGAGAAAAACCAATGTGTTTTCTGAGAGTCTTTAGTTGCGAGGCTTTCTCTGGGGATTTTCCTTAATCCGGGAAAGCAAAGATATAATTTTCAATGGTAAAGAGTGACATTTCTCGAATGTCTTCTTGCCTTTCAGATGTTCAAGTTGTCAAAGTGATAGAGGACCGTCTCCACTCCAGAAATAAACTGGGGGAGAGACTGCTCATACGCTGCATTTCCTAACGAGGAAAGGACTGACAACTCGATTGAGAGGATTATTATCACTTGAAAATAAGACTGACTAGAGTGATAGTGATACAATATGAATATGAATGTGAATCAATTATGCATGATGTATGTATGTTTATGCTGACAAAACTGACACGACATACTGACTAATAAATGAACACGACTGGATACTCGGCCATGGTGGGGGATGAAAAGTATCACCGATTTAAAATAGCAATCCTTTCCTGCTTAGGAGAGACGGTCCCTGTAGGGAGGAAGAATTGTCAATCAGTCTTAAGAGGTAAGAACTCTGTCGGGGATGTCAGATGAAACATGGTCTCTGACACAGTTGATCCTTCATTCAGGCGTACTAGCACTACAACAAAAGTAAGTTATAACATCGTACCTTAGACAACGCTTTAATACAAAAGCGCTGCTATAAGTTAAAAACAAGGAAACTATTCATTTGAAAAAAAAAGCGCAAAAAAATATAAGACCTTAGACAGCGCTTTGGTCAAAAGCGCTTTATAAGGTCTTATAAATTTTTAAAAAAAATTTAATGGAAAATATTAGACAGCACTTTAGTTAAAAGCGCTTTCTAAGGTCTTATAAATTTAAAAAAAATATAAGACCTTAGACAGCGCTTCGGTAAAAAGCGCTTTCTAAAGTTTTATTAATTTAAAAAAAAAAATTAAAGGAAAATATTAGACAGCGCTTTCCTTAAAAGCGCTTTCTAAGGTTTTAAAAATAAAAAAAAAATAAAATCAAAAGCGCTGTCTAAGGCCAACCTTAGAAAGGGCTTTTAAAAGCGCTGTCTAAGGTCCACCTTAGAAAGCGCTTTAATGAAAAGCGCTGTCTAAGGTCTAATTAAATTAAAAGATATGAATAGTCAGTATTCATTTTCATATTTCCGCTCTTTCTTCTCCCCTGCATGCGAACTGAGCTCAAAACCCTTGCGAACTCAAACCTTCACCGTCAACCGTCCTCCAACGTGCCGTCGTTCGTTGTTGCCGTCGTTGCATAGCCGTCCGTCCGTTGCCGTCGTTGTATTGCCGTCCGTTGCGAACTCATTGCCGTCGTTCGTTTCTGCTCTTTGTAACTGATACATTTCGTTCTTGCATTGCCGTTGTTACCGTCGTTAAAGGTACGTCGTTGTTGTGAAGAATAGGGTTTTGTTGCTTTACATTGTTGTTGTAGGGTTTTGTTGCTTTACAATGTTGTAGTGAATGAGTATGTTTGATGAGTTTTGTTAATGAAGTTATGTTGGACTGTTTTATTAATGAAGTTTTGTAGTGAATGAGTATGTTTGAAGTTTTGTTAATGAAGTTTTGTAGTGAATGAGTATGTTTGATGAGTTTGTTAATGAGTTTTGTTAATGAAGTTTTGTTAATGAAGTTTTGTAGTGAATGTGTATGTTTGATGAGTTTGTTAATGAGTTTTGTTAATGAAGTTTTGTTAATGAAGTTTTGTAGTGAATGTGTATGTTTGATGAGTATGTTTGATGAGTTTTGTTAATGAAGTTATTGTTTAGGTCAAAATTAGTTGGACTGTTGTTGGAATTTGAATTGTTAACATGCTAGTTTAGGTTAGTTTTAGTGAGCTAACTCCAAGTATTTTTGTTTGGTAAGATTCAAGGTGTTTTGATGAGAAATAACTAAGAGTAGCCATGCCACATAGAAAGGGAGCCATTATAGCTAAAGAACCAATGTTGGTGGCACCACTCCTAGTTTTATGGACTACACTCATATTTGTTTTTACTCCAATGTAGAATAGGAACAACGTGTAACCAAATATTGAAACTAGTCCTACAACTTTAAGGTCTATTTTAAAACATATTTTATATTAAGACTTATAAATAGTTTAGTTTAGTTTTATTTTTTCCACCTCTTAAATCTTCTAAAAAACTCTTAAAATTGATGGAAATGTCCTCTGAATTTTAGAATTCAAAGCTTGTTTTTGAAGCCTCAAAATTCTAGAATTTGAGATGGTTGAGTTAATAAACAAATATAATGAACATAAACATTTCACTAAAACATAAGAAATTCAACCAGTTACATATCAAACACTATCAAACTTGTTCATTTCTTGATTAATATGGTTGAATTAACGTTATTTTGTTGACCTTAATAAGTAGGAAAACCATGGATAAAAAATGGATGGATGCCGATCGATTATCCAAAGAGTACGAGAATGGGGTATTGGATTTCTTTAAGTTTGCTGTTCAACACGCTGACGCTGAAGAGCTCAATCGAATAAAATGTCCTTGCTTGGGTTGTTGTTATGTGGGTAGGGTTGACGCAGATGGATTGAAATCGCATTTACTGATGAATGGAATTGATCGAAGTTATAAGTGTTGGATACATCATGGTGAGAAAATTAACGAGAATGTTGAACCGACGGGGAAAAGTAATACGACCTATGCTTCAGATGACAAAGACACGGAAACATACGATTGTGATCGAGTCGAAGAGATTGCAGAAGCAGTTGTAGAAGATCTTCATGATTGTCCCAAAATGTTTGAGAGGTTGGTAAGCGATGCAGAGAAACCGCTCTATCAAGGTTGCACTAAATTCACAAGACTGTCTGCGGTATTGAAGTTGTACAACTTAAAGGCGGGCAATGGATGGTCGGATAAAAGTTTCACAGAGTTGTTGGCCCTTTTGAGAGAAATGCTACCGGAGGATAATGTTCTTCCCAATCGAACCTATGAGGCCAAAAAAATGTTGTGCTCTATTGGCATGAGCTATGATAAGATACATGCTTGTCCAAATGATTGCGTTTTGTTTCGAAACGAATATGCATCGTTAACTGAGTGCCCTAAATGCGGGTTGTCTCGATATAAGAAAAAATTGTCTCCATCCAAGGTCTTATGGTATTTTCCTATAATACCGAGATTTAGGCGCATGTTTCGTAGTGAAACCGATGCAAGACACCTGACTTGGCATGCAGATGAAAGAATTATTGATGGAAAGTTGCGACATCCGGCTGATTCACCACAGTGGTCGAAAATTGGACATCCGGCTGATTTACCGTTTAATACTGGGTTAGATTTTCATTCTAAATTCATCTATTATAGTTTTTTTGTATTTTGACGTCGTGTAGAAAGTTTCCATCTAACACTTGTTTAATCTTACAGTGGACATTGGTTATTGGTCGCAATTAATCCTAGCAGAGCAATGGTGTATTACCTGGATTCGTTAGGAAATGATTGGACAACATACCCGGATTTGAAGAAGTGTATTGACACGTAAGTGAGATTGTTCTAAATATGAATGTGTATATTTATTTGTTTTTTTATTTATTTATGTGAATTGTTCTAAATATTCACTTATATTTTATTAGCGCTATACAAGCTTTCCTAGCACTACGAGATAGCCATCTACCACAGCGGAGAGTCAACCCCATTATTACATGGAATTATGTGAAGGTATATTAATTATCACATGTTTTATTATATTAGTGATGCTACTTGATAAAACTTAGGATTTATCCATATTTTCTTTTCATTTGTAGTGTCCTCGGCAACGCAATCAAATAGATTGCAGCTATTTCATGTTGAGGTTTATGAGAGACACTCTTTTGTTGGATCGAATAGAGATTCCATCCGATGTATGTATTTCTAACTTATGAGTTATTTTAATATTAACACATATCTCTCATGTCTAATGAAATAGTTAAAACTAAATCAAACTATGTTATATTATTATGTAGTACTTTGAAGAATGCAAGTGTGCTCATTACTCAATTTCTCAATTGGATGAAATTAAAGAGGATTGGTGTCAATACATTATGGAGCTCGGAATTTTACAAGGTATAATATTGTACTCTTACTTTAATTGATGAGAATTTAAATATGTGTAACTTTGTTTATGTATTCTTTTAATTGAATTACAATCTTTGTGTTTTCAGGACCTATAATGTAGATTTGAAGCAATGCTTTGGTTGGATGCAAAAGTACTAGTATAAGTAATATGTGCATTTGTAGAAAAAATGTAATGATTTGTAATTATAAATAAGTGTATATATAATTTTGGTTTGTAATTTTAAATATATATATTGGTTTGAATTGCCAATTGTTTTGGATATATAATTTTGGTGTAAATTGGTACATTTAAATAGGATAAATTGGATTGATTTGAATCTCCAAATTGTGGTATTTTTCTGAAAAAAATTGCTGGTTGAAAAACAGGTAAATTCTGGTTGAAAAAACCTAATAAAAATTGTGGTTTAAAAAAATTTATATAAAATTTTTCGTATACCTTAGACAGCGCTTTTGGTGAAAGCGCTGTCTAAGGTGGGGATTAGAAAGCGCTTTTGACAAAAGCGCTGTCTAAGGTGGACCTTAGAAAGCGCTTTTACCAAAAGCGCTGTCTAAGGTATACCTAAAAAAGTTCAAAAAGGTTGACCTTAGACAGGGCTTTTGGAGAAAGCGCTGTCTAAGGTATACCGAAAAAATGTCAAAAAAGGTAGGGCTTAGACAGCGCTTTTGCTGAAAGCGCTGTCTAAGGTATACCAAAAAAATGTCAAAAAAGGTAAGGCTTAGAAAGCGCTTTTCCCAAAAGCGCTGTCTAAGGTATACCTTATAATGTCAAAAAGCGTTGTCTAAAGGTACCATAGACACGCTTTTCATTAAATATACCCCCCTTTAGACAGCGCTTTTGGTATTACCCAAAGCGCTGTCTAAACCTATAGCAGCGCAGGTTTAGACAGCGCTTAAAAGCGCTGTCTAAGGGCAAAAAAAGTGCTGTCTAAGGTCTTATCTGTTGTAGTGTAGTTTAAAAGGAGTACTTTGATTCTGCACTTTAAGGTTCAATCACCTCTGGAGAAGCTATCGATGTTCTTTTTGAAGTTCACAGTCAAAAGGAATTGCCATCTTTATTTTAAAGGCAGAAAAAATTTTGACAAGTAAATTCATTTTTGTTTTATTTCATGAATCGTTGACCATGTTAAAAACATCATTCTGTAAAGTTAAAACAAATAAGAATGGCAAACAAAAGCACTAGGGCTCAAATTTTATTGATAGGATATAAAGTTAGAAAATGGTAATCTAAGGGAAAATGGCTACAATGAAACATAACGACTGTTATCCTTCTCCCAACTTTGAATTTTGGACATCCTGGGCTTCTGTCGAAGATGACCTTAACTGGAAGTTCTCTTGATGGATGGCATTACTGCTGAGGATTTAACCTCGTCGGACGTAGTTACTTGCCATTAATCCCTAACTTTTGCCTCGATTGTACTTTGAGATTTCCAATCCACCGGGATTTTTTTTGCTTATGTCTCTAATTTTTTCCTGGACCGCCCTTTCGGGTTTTCAATCCACCGAGACATTTTTTATTTTATTTTGGCGAAGTATTTCTTGACTACATCAACATTTGTGGGGTAGGCAAATTCCTCTCCATCCATGGTTGCGAGTCTCAAGGCGCCTCCTAAGAAGGCTTTCTTGACTACATAAGGGCCATCATAGTTCGGAGTCCATTTGCCCTTGGAATTAGTGAGGAATGATTGTATCTTCTTGAGCATGAGGTCTCCTTTCCTGAAGACACGAGGTCGGACCTTTTTGTCGAATGCTTTCTTCATTCTTTGCTGATATAACTGACCATGGCATAGAGCTGTCATTCTCTTTTCCTCGATCAGATTCAGTTTATCGTGTCGACTTTGACACCATTCAGCTTCTGTTAGTTTGGCTTCCATCAATACCCGGATTGATGGGATCTCTACTTCTATGGGGAGCACTGCCTCCATGCCATATACTAGAGAGAAAGGGGTTGCCCCTGTTGAAGTGCGGGCAGATGTGCGATACCCATGAAGAGAAAAGGGTAGCATTTCGTGCCAGTCTTTGTAGGTTACAACCATTTTTTGAACAATCTTCTTGATGTTCTTGTTAGCTGCTTCTACTGCTCCATTCATCTTAGGTCGGTAGGGAGATGAGTTATGGTGTTCAATCTTGAACTCATCACATAATTCTTTCATCATCTTATTGTTCAAGTTAGATCCATTGTCAGTAATGATCTGGCTTGGAACACCATAACGGCAGATGAGATTGTTTTTTATAAATCGGACCATCACTTGTCGGGTTACATTGGTGTATGACGCTGCTTCGACCCATTTGGTAAAGTAGTCAATGGCTACCAGGATGAACCGATGTCCGTTCGAAGCCTCGGGTTCAATTATGCCAATCATGTCGATTCCCCATATGGAAAAAGGCCATGGGGAAGAAAGAGATTTGAGATGTGTTGGTGGTACATGGATTTTGTCTGTGTATATTTGACACTTGTGACACTTCCTCATGTACTTGTAGCAATCAGATTCCATTGTCAACCAATAGTACCCTGCTCTCAGAATTTTTCTCGCCATTGTGTGTCCATTGGCATAAGTACCAAAGGATCCTTCATGAATTTCCTTCATCAGCATGTTTACTTCTTGTATGTCTATGCATCGAAGCAGGACCATGTCAAAGTTTCTCTTATAGAGTGTATCACCGCTCAGGAAGAAATTGCCTGCCAACCTTCTGAGGGTTTTCCTATCTTTTCTTGATGCCCCAGGTGGGTACTCTTATTTCTAAAGGAAGCATTTGATATCGTAATACCAAGGTTTGTCATCTATGACTGCTTCGATTATGAAGATGTAGGCGGGCCTTTCAAGGCGCATTATGTCGATCTTAGGTATGTCATTCCATTGGCCTATACTAATCAGGGAAGAGAGAGTGGCTAGTGCATCATCCATGTGATTCTCTTCACGAGGGATGTGATGAAACTCGATTCTGTTGAAGAATGGTAACAATCTTCTCGCGTAGAATCAGTCCTGATTGGTATGTGTTCCAATCTCCTTTGATCTGATTGATAACTAAGGCTGAGTCTCCGTACACATCTAAGTTCTTAATCCTCAAATCAATTGCTTCTTCGAGACCCATGATACAAGCTTTGTATTCGGCCTCGTTGTTTGTACACTTGAATGTCAGTCTGGCAGTGAAAGGAATGTGGTACCCTGAGGTGTTATGATGATTGCTCAATTCCGTTTCCGTAGATATTGACAGCTCCGTCAAAGATTAGTCCCCATTGGGAACCTGGTTCTGGCCCTTCATTGGGTAGCGGTTCATCGCAATCTCTCATTTTCAAATACATGACCTCTTTGTCTGGGAAGTTGAATCCGACTAATTCCTGATTGTCAATCGGTTGATGAGCCAAATGATTGGCTAAAATACTTCCTTTGACGGCTTTTTGAGCATGGTATTCTATGTCATATTCTGATAACAACATCTGCCAACGGGCGATCCATCCCGTGAGAGCAGGTTTTTCAAAGACGTACTTGATCGGATCCATTTTAGAGATTAACCAAGTAGTATGACAAATCATGTACTGGCGGAGACGTTTGGCTGCCCAAGCCAGAGCACAACAAGTTTTCTCAAGCATAGTGTACCGAATTTCACAGTCGGTAAACTTCTTGCTCAAATAGTAGATGGCAGACTCTTTTCTTTTTGTTTCTTCTTGTTGGCCAAGTACACAACCCATAGAGTCTTCCAAGACTGTTAGGTAAATGATCAGCGGTCTTCCCTCCACTGGAGGTGATAAAATCGGTGGATTCAACAGGTATTCCTTGATAATGTCGAAGGCTGTTTGGCAGTCTTCCGTCTATACACAACTTTGATTCTTTTTGAGTAGTTTGAAGATTGGCGCGCATGTCGTGGTCATGAGGGATATATATCTGGAAATGTAATTCAGACGTCCCAAAAATCCTCTAACTTGTTTTTCAGTCTTTGGAGAAGGCATTTCTTGAATGGCCTTAACCTTGTCATGATCAACCTCAATACCTTTCTGGCTGACGATGAACCCTAAAAGTTTCCCTGAGCGGACACCGAAAGTTCATTTTTTGGGATTCAAGCGGAGTTTGTATTTTCTCAAACGCTCAAATAACTTTGACAGGTGGGTCACATGCTCCTCTTCTGTTTTAGATTTGGAAATCATATCATCGACATACACTTCAATTTCTTTGTGCATCATGTCACGAAACAGAGTAGTCATGGCCCTTTGATAGGTTGCCCCGGCGTTCTTCAAACTGAACGGCATTACCTTGTAACAAAAGGTACCCCATGGGGTGATGAACGAAGTTTTCTCCTTGTCTTTCGACGCCATTTTGATTTGATTATAGCCCGAGAGTCCATCTATGAAGGAGAAGACTTTGAACTTTGTTGTACTGTCTACCAGCATGTCAATGTGGGGTAAGGGAAAGTCATCCTTTGGACTGGCTTTGTTCAGATCCCTCTAGTCTACACACATTCTGACTTTTCCGTCCTTTTTCGAAACTGGTACTATGTTGGCTAGCCATTGAGGATATTCTGAGGTGGTGAGGAAACCCGCGTCAATCTGTGTTTGCACTTCCTCTTTGATTTTGATGGCCATGTCTGGATGAGTCCTTCTCAACCTTTGTTTTATCGGCAGACATTCTTATCAGAATGGTATATGATGTTCCACGATGCTGGTATCCAACCCTGGCATGTCCTGATAGGACCAAGCAAATACATCAGGAAATTCTTTGAGAAGTTTTATCAAACCTTTTCTGACAGTCAAACTGAGCAGTGCCCTAATCTTGACTTCTTTCCTCTCTTCTTCTGAGCCCAAGTTGATTGTTTCCAACGACTCTTTATGAGGTTCAATGGACCTTTCCTCTCGTCTGAGTAATCAGGAGATCTCCTCTAGAATGTCTTCATCTTCTTCTTCTTTAGCTTCAAATACCGGGAATTCAAAGTTGGGAGAAGGAATTGGATCGTATGTTTCAACCGGGTCTAAAACAACCAATCTGCATGACGCGATGATTGTTTTTTAGAAAAGATAAAGAGAAATGCAAGAGTGTGTGCAATGTATTTTTTGAAAAATGCTTGTTTTTATTGTTTTGAGTTGCTTTTAGGATTACCAATTTCTGAAAAAATGAAAAGTGAAAACAACAATAAATGCGGAAATTACATAACGACGTTTATTTATTTATGATTTTGTCGATTCTTGAAACTACAGCCCTATAAAACATATCTCTGTCACTTTGGACGAAGCGAAGAGGGACATTTATAGAAAGGTGAGCCCTATAAAAACATCTGTTTCACCTGGGCAGGGTGAAAGGTTAAAACAAAGATGGCAATTACTTAGACTTATGAACGACTTTCGGGACATCGACAGCAACCCATTGGCGGCGAACTCCTCGGTGAATCAAAAATTCTGGTACCTTCTTGCTTGGTTTGTCTTCAGAAATGATGCTGATTTCTGTCGAAGCAGGATCGTTGGAGTCTTCCTCCCAGGCAGAGTTGTCGTAGATGAACTCTTCTTTTGTATCTTGCACAGTGTTTTCATTCTTAGATGGATTTTCCCATCCAGTTGGCTGAATGTCTTCGAGCCTGATACGAGAGCTTTCAGGAGCGGTGTACTTGACCAAGAAGTCGTGCTTGCCACTTGGCTATCCTAAGGTGTCCCATACTTCGGTGGGATTGGAGGAATCATCCTTCTCGATGATGTTGACCTCAGGAAAAGCATAGTTGATGAACTCTAGTCATGCAATCTTTGTAGATTCATCGTTGTGTTGGATATCTTCAAAATTTTTTGAGTAATGATCCCATGAATTGGTGGGGACGCAGGTAATATTTTCAATGATGCTCAACTGATATGCATCGTTTGGCTGATTCTTTTGCCCCAAGTCTTCTGGGTACGGCTGCCAGATAGGCAAGTCATCCATTGGGTCATAGTCATAGTCGAAGTTGTCTTTCATCGGAGTGTCCTCCTCCAATGAGTTAAGTGGAGCACGACATCCTTCCGGATCACAATCTCCATACATCATCTTGATGTCTGATCTTGGTATATATCTCAGACTCTGCGTGGGAAAGCAAAATGGTGTATGCATTTCTTCCTGAGACATATAATTGTCCTCGTTGAGATTGTACTTCCACTCTTCATCTGTATCAGAAGAGTCACCCTCGTTGATGGTATGTACTTCTTGAGACACTGGGTGAAGGAAACCTCCACTATGGAAGAAGTCCTGAATGGGATGAAAACTTTCATTTTCAGTAGTCCAGGTACAGGCTGAAGAGAAACCAAGACCTTTCCTCATCTTGTTATCAGTAGGAATGACAAGCTATCCCCATCCTTTTACGTCGTTACTTTTGATTACTTCGAGAGCATCTTTGTATAAGGAAATCGATGTCCCTCCTTCTGATTGATTCTCATTGCTTACCGAGAGTACTTGAAACTAAGTTCCAACAACCACTTCTAGTTCTACACAGGATGATGATGGTGAAGTGTCAAAGTGACTGCCCTAGCCACGTGTATCCAAGGTTTTCCTAATAAACAGATGTAGGCTGCCCGGATGTCCATGACCTAGAAAGTGACTTGGAAAGTGTGAGGACCGATAGTTATAGGAAGGTCGACTTCGCCGATAACTATTTTTCTAGATTTGTCAAACGCTTTGATGATGACCTCGCTGCCTCTCATCGGAGCTCCTTGAAATGATAGTCGCATCAGAATAGATTTTCGCATAACATTCAGAGTTGATCCTATATCGACCAGTACGCTGGCTAAAGCATCGTCCTGGCAGTTGACTGTAATGTTAAGCGCCATGTTGTGATTCTTGCCTTCTTCAGGCAGTTCTTCATCACTGAATCCCAAGTTGTTGCAGGAAGTGATGTTGGAGATGATGTTATCAAATTGTGTTATTGTCACATCTTTTTCCACAAAGGCTTGCTCTAAGACTTTCTGTAGAGCTTCCCTGTGAGCTTCGGAACTGAGCAAGAGAGATAGCACAGAGATTCTTGATGGAGTTTGCAACAGTTGGTATACAATGTTGTACTCGCTCTTCTGGATGAGCTTTATCATCTCATCCTTGTTCTTTGAAAGGTCAGGATTACAGGATTGCCCAGCCGGTTGATTGGGAACTTCTGTTTGAGGTTCCTTTTCTTTGGCGGGTTCTCCAACACCTCGTTTGAAGATCTGGCCGCTCTGTGTTACTCGACTGATGTCGGCAATGTTTACGACGGAGGATAATGGAGTTTCCTTTCCGTTCTTGATTGTTGTTGCATCGTACTTGTAAGGGATAGCCTTATCTGATTTGTACGGTATTGGTCCTGGCAGATAGATAATCACATGAGCCTTTTGATTTTTCTGACCATCGTAGGAAGCCTCAATTGGTTCAACTCAAAAGGAAGCATGTCGAGAAGGGTTCAACTACTGTGTAAGGTACGTAATGTGGTCCCTTGTGTCAATTTAGGGTTATGTGGTCCCTTGTATCAGTTTAGGGTTTTGAGGTCCCTTTTGTTGTTTTGTGGTCATTTGTTTATGATTTGTAAGTATTGGGTTTTGCAATGTTTTGTTGTTTTCATGGTAGTGCTTGTGGTCACTGATCTGTAAGTATTGGGTTTTGATGTTTTGTAATGTTATTTATATAGTGTGGGACCCTAAAGTGCTTAATGGTTGTTTGACCATAGTAATGTGTTTTTTTTTGTCAGGCCAACTAAGAATAATAAGGTCAGGTTGAGAATCCATCATAGGGGACCGTTGGTTGATTTTCCTGTTAAATGGTACGTGAATGGGTTAGTGACTGAGATGAATTTGACCTTCAAATATCCACTTTGTACATACTGTAATTTGTTTGGCATATATTTAACTATTTAGTGAATTTTCAATGTTGTGGCACGAAAGCACCTTTTATGGAAACTTACTCTCACATTGTGTTTCCAACCAATGGATCACAATTGTGGCATGTGGCTGATGTGGGTAAAGTGGAACCACCTGTTATGAGGAGAGCAATTGGAAGGCCAAAAAACATAGAAACAAGACCAATGATGAGCCAAGAAATCCTCACATTCTCCAAAGGAAGTTCTCAACTGTGACATGTGCCAAGTGTGGTGCAATGGAGCATAACAAAAGAAGCTGCAAGGGAAAAAGGGCTGCAGATAGGGCTATCCCAAAGGGTGGGAACAAACCAAAAAAGGCTAAGAAGGTTAAGGCTACCCCAAAGGAAAAACAGCCTGAGATTGGTCAAGGTTCACAAGCACCTCAACCAACTCAAGAGTAGTCTCCTATAGGTTTTAGCTGTCATTTTGATGTAGGTTATTTTGATGTAATGCAACTAATATATAAGTACTTGGTGTTATTTTATTTTGGAGTATTGGTGTAATATTGTCAAGCACTATATCAGTATTAGTTGTTTTTGGCATTTTTGTATTTTGTTGGTTTGAATTGATGTAATGCAGACAAGTTAATGGTTTGATCAATATATAAGTATTGGAAGTAATTTGGTGTTTTGGAATATTATTGTAGCCTGTTAAATTACAATGTATTGCAGACAGTTAAATAGATTTGTGTACATTGCAGCCTATTATTTGGTTAGTATTATGCTGCTGTCATATATTTGGTTTGTGTAATGCTGCTGTCAGAATGCATACATTAGAAGGTTCGTGTTTTGGAATACTATTTGGTTTGGTTTGTGTTAACATTACAAGGTCCTATTGCAGTCTGTGTTATATTAAAGGTTTGTGTTAACATTACAAGGTCCTATTGCAGCCTGTGTTAACATTAGAAGTACAAGTACACCATTATAGACAGTCAACATGCATACATTGCAGACTGTCAAAATGCATATACTATATTGCAGCCTGTGTTATATTACAGGTCCTAGAATCAAATATTCAACAATTAAAGATGTCAAATATTCCACATTACAAGTACAACATTAAGGGTCCTACATTAAACTGCATAAATTACAACATTACAACATTGCATTTCATTTCAACAATTACAACATTACATCTCAACCAACCAAAACACTCAACATTGCATTTCATTTCATTTCAACAATCAACAAACATTACATCTCAAAATACTCAACATTGCATTTCATTTCATCTCAACATTGCTGTTGTCAAATAATCAACATTACATTTCTACCTAATCTACTTCATCATTGTTGTTCCAACAAAGGCAAAAAAACAACAAATAACAACATCCAGTTAATCTTCAATTGTTTCTTCATGATCTTCATCTTCATCTTCAATTCCTCCTCCTTTGATTTGTGTGTGTTAAAAATATCCTTCTCCTCATTCAACTTCGTTAACAGTGAAGATATTATCTGTTTTTCCCTAGGATTCATTTCCTCATCCAACCAAGCAAAGTGAGAGCATTCTTTGTATCCTTGTACCTTATACATCCCACATCCATAGAAACAACGACCCGGGTTCGCATCCGTCCATGCCGTCATCAACGGAGCATCAAGTCCACACTTGCAGACATGCCTTGAACGAATTGATGACCTACTTCCATGGCTACATCTGGATTCGGAATCATGAGGCATAGTAAGGAAGACAACTGTTCTGGTTTGTTGGAAAGTGAAGAAGAAGATGATGAACTGAGAAGAAAGAGGAACAAGAGGAACATGTGCATCTGCTGAGAAGAAAGATGAACATAAATCCCTAATTTATAAACAATCTTAATAACATAATATTTAATATTAGTGACATGTCAAAAAAAATTAGTGACAATTTAAATTTAAATGACATGTAATATAATTATACAAGCCACATCACCAAATTTAAAGCCAGATCATCATATTTTCAAGGGGGACGAACAAAATGCAAGGCACACCAAACTAAAGGGACCAAAAACACAGGTTTTGTAATAAGGGGATCAAAAGTTTTAAAACCCCAAACTAGGGGGACCCAAAGTGCATTTAAACCTTTTTTTTTTGCTTTAATAAAAAAGAAACTTCAACAAAAAGATTGCAAATATCATACAGTAAAGGGTGGAGACCCTGTTTTATTGAATTCGAAAGATTGCGAAAATGGAAAATACAATATTTTACAAAGTGATGTAAAAGGAAATGTCTAAGTTCATGGGTCCTGAGTCCTCTCTAAGGAGAACTCAGATGCTGGTTCTGGTATTTTCCTTTTCTTTGACCGGGGCTCTTCAGCCGTTGTCGGGTTGTCATTCCTTTGCCAAGTGAAAGGAGCGAGCAAATTTCTTCGGTCTTCCTGACTTTCTACAACATGTTGCTCTAATATCCTAATCAGAGCATCCTTTTCTTTTAACAGTTTATGAATTTTGGTACACTCCACATTGAGAATTCGGTATTTATTTTTCCAAGATCTTTTCTCCCGTTGTGCTTTGTTGAGAGCGACTTGGAGTTTTTCCGTATCAGACATAAAATAAAGGATAGATTCCTTTAACGGAAGAACTTCTTGACGAGGGTAAGGCATCCTCAGCTTGAGAGCACTAGTTTGTACCCAGTGGAGATAAGGTTCCACGGAGATACCGTCCGGTTTTCCTAGAGACTCTCTTCCTTTCCTCTGAACAAGTTACCAGGCATGCACTATTTCCTTCTTTAGTGCTCTGTCATTTTCTCCTTCCTTGAAGAAAAGACCTTCCAGATGAACATTACGCGGTATATGCTTCATTGGGTATCCGAGTTGACGGCGAACTAAAATGGATGATAGTTGATTCCTCCTTTAGTTCCTATGAGGGGTGTATTAGGGAAATTTCTGCATCGGTTGATGATTTTTATCCCCTCATAAATCCTATTGTACCAATCTATGTCAGAATTAGTAAGAGACATGATTCTCTATGACCAACGTAGAGCACTCTTACGGTCCCAAAAAGCAGCAGACTTGGGTAAATGGAAGGTGAACCATTTGTAAAGCAAGGGTACACAGCATGTGATAATTCCTCCGTTGTATAGATTCCTTAAGTGTATAGAATGATAAGCATCTGTGAGTAAGGTTGGTACAGGGTTTCCAATCAGAAATATCTTAATGGCATTGGTATCGATGAAGTTATCAATGTTGGGAAAAAGGAACAACCGGTATGTGAGTATAACAAAGATATCCTCGAAAGCAGTAACGTTTCCTACACTGGAAAAGTATAGGGCTTTCTCTACCAAAAACTTGGCCAGTAAACCTTGGATTCCTTCCTTAGTGGTCATGTAAGTCCTGACTTCTGACTCATCCAAATGGATTTCTCTTGCAATGGTTTAATCTTTTGGAATTTCTTCCAGTCCAGAAAACGGAGCTTGGTCAGTGATGGGTAAATCAGTCAGGTGAGAGTACTCTTCCGACGTTGGTGCCAGTTGATAATTCGGGAATGTGAAACAGTGATAAAACAGATCGTAGAACTGAATTAACGTAGACAGGATTCCTTCAACTACATGGACCCTTAACAGAGACAACAATCCTCCATGCTTAGCTCTGAAAGCATCAGGGTTAGTGATCATCCTTGCCAGCCTTCTTAAATCCTCTAGTTTTGGAGCCTTGAAGGTGTACTTATGCGTTTTTCTTCTACCGAAATCCATAACGTAATCTTTCTCTCTGATATTTGTAATTATTGTTTTAGTTTAATTTTGAAAAAGAAAGAGAAGAGAAAAGAGAAGACTTTTTCTTTGTTTAAGAGTCTTTTAAATGAATGCATGAATGCAACACATAAAAACATTGAAAAAACATGGGTTCAAGAGTTCAATGTCACGAGCATGGAGTCATGGCTCTACCCATCCCCAAAGATTGTATTCTGCTCAATTTTTGTACCTGTAGAACAGGTCAAAGGTTCCCAAAATCATTGACCCCCCTAGGGATAACAACAGCTAGTTGGTTCACCTGAGCGGGTTGTAATATCCTAGGGTAATCTCAATTTGGGTGTAGTATCGCATATCAACTATTTCCGATAGTCACCGCACTACCAAATGTCCACATGGTTAATGTCTACTAAATCCTCACTTTCACGAATACCACATTGGGACAATCTGCTTTCACGACGATTCTCGTTCAACACTGAATCCCCAAAGGGTATCTCCACTGATTTGATGGTCTACCAGGATTTCTTATTCAGGACTCACTCCCTATAAGACCACCCGTCTATGCCATTACTTATCTTAGGGTTCTCTCATACTTTCCACATGCGACATCACTCGCATTCCCATTGACAGAAAAATAAACACGGATATCAAGTAAGAAAAGCAGTATATAATATATATAGTATGTAGAAAATTTCTAACAAACTAGACCTCTTAGGAATTCTAATCCTAGTTTGAGACTCCCCAGCAGAGTCGCCATTTTACTGTAGCGTGCGATTTTTGTCGGTGATGCGACCACCTTATCGCCATGGGTTTCTCCTCATCGCAATGGTAGGAGTGAGGTGATACTTTCTGATTTCTTATTTATCCCGTGAAGCTGGAAGGGAAAGGGAAGCTATGTAAAACTAACCTTGCACGCGAATGCTTAGCTGAACAAACGCTTAAGAGATTGGGGGTCCGGGGTCAAGTTATACAATGGGGAGTTCTCAATTACCCATCCTTTATGTCGTTATCCATAGGTTGTTAGCAATTATCTTTACTGCTTTCTACTTACTAGTGTTTGTCTGTTGTGGGTTGGGAAAGTTTCTCCTTTGGGAATGTTTGAGAGAGAGTTTTTGTTGATTTTGGGTTTTCTGATGTTTTTGATGAGTGAAGGTACTGAACCTAAAGTTTGATGTGTGGTGTGAAGGTACTGGACCTAATGTTTTTGATTGGTGTGTGAAGGTACTGGACCTGAAGTTTTTGATTGGTGTGTGAAGGTACTGGACCTGAAGTTTTTTATTGGTGTGCTCGCTAAGATTTCGCAATCTTATGCCTACGTATTCCCGTTAAAGAAACACAGGAAAATCATAGTAATCGTAGTTCCTCCTATTCTAAGGGAGAAAAAGAGATGATGTTTTGGTGTCTTGTTCAAAGCCCAAGATTGAAGCTAAATGAGTATTTGTGTCTTGTTCAAACCCAAGATTGAAGCTAAAAGGTTTAACTGAGAGAGAATTTGTCATCTCTAAAGGGAGACATCTCGTCTGTTTATCACAGTTGTTGGGTGATTGATTATAAAGGAGGGTTACTTTAACTGGGATATGTGAATCCAGTAATGCCATAATTTCCTTTATAGGAGATTTGTCCTGAAGGAGAAAACTTTAACTCGGTGTTGAGCAATGCCATTTTTCCTTAGGAATTTTCATGCTAAGAGAGGGACAGTGGCGTGGAAGTAAATAATCCAGAGGCTTGCCGCTTACAACTATTATATGAAAGATGTAGATTTACCAGGATAAGAGATGGACTATAGGTTGGATATTTGAATCAACAAGTGTGCCACTTATAGCAATTATCTGGGATTAGGGATTGTTTTGAGTGTTGGTTCTGATATATGATATACATAAAAGTGTCTTCGTGCAGAGAGTTTTTGATTTCCTCTGAGGGGATGGTGGTTTTTGTATGTGCCTTGATTAAAGCCCAAGGTTGAAAATATCATAGTACTATTTTTTATAGAGAGAAGCTCTCCCTTCTCTCTAATTCCAAAGCTCATGTTTCATCTTTTCATCTTCTCTTCTGCTAAGCGAACGACTCATCTCCACCATGTATCAAGTTCACTAACATCCTAACATTCTTTCTCATAGTGGTTTCTTTGGAGGTTTCTATCTGATTGGTTTTCAAGGGTTTGGTTTAAAGTCCTAATCTTAGGATTAGGGACCTTCCTCCCTTTGAACCGTTTTCAGTTGCCATATCCTGTGTAGCCTGTTAGGGATCTTGACCTATTATCTGGACATTCTGTTTTGGTTTGTTTACCTAGTAACTGAGTGAATCTTGGTTCGCATCTTTTGGCTTCAATGGAAGAAACTTGTCAAGGATGGAAACATTTGGGTGTGAGAAATAGATTTGGTTCTGCAACTTTATCTCTAAGTTTTGATGATATCAAATGAGTATTTGTGTATGAAAAATTTTGTACAACTAATGTTTGTTATTTGTGAGAATTTAACAAACAGGTTATGCTTCCGTAAATTGGCGCGAACATAATGCTTAAAGGAAAATACTCCGCCTACACTCTTGAAAAGCATAACTCATTTCAAGATAATATAGGAATCACAAGACTCTAATACAAAAGGAAAAAGAGAACGAGTTCTGAAGATCTGAAGACATAGGTTTTGATTAAACAAAGTCCAGATGCTGAAGACTTAAGCTCTCTGATTAAGGTTCTGAAGACTTAAATCAAGTCTCTACTCATGCTTCAACCAAATACTATCAGAAGCCTCTGAAGATATGAAGACAACGCAGCAAGCAAACAAGGTTCTGAAGACTAAGTGCTGAAGACTCTAAAGACGCTGCTCTGAAGATTCGAAGACTTGAAAATCTCAAGAACCAAGCGATGTTTTCCCTTTTTACTCATGCTCTTAAAAAGCCTCTGAAGTTGAGAAGCCAAGAAGACAAAGCTACATGGTACAGCTGTACCTCAATACAAAGCGAAAATATCTTGGTAATAGTGAAACGGTACAATCAAAGATATTCTGACAAAAATAGGACGCGCAGCACGCAAAAGTTTTTATATGTCCTCACGCTTCTAGCCGCCAGCCTAGTTAAGCTATCATGATTACACTTCAATGGCTCTTTCTACACGGCTATAAAAAGAAGCAAAAGACTTGAAGAAAGATACACACGAACGTTACTACAATACTCTTTCCGTCTGAAATCTTTCTTAAGTCATTTCGGTCAAAACTTGTTTACATTATCAGCTTGTATAGAAGCACTTGTCTGTAAACGAAACTTATTCAAACTTAGGTTTGTGTTCCTTGAGAAAGACCGTGTGGTTGTATTTCTTGAGAAGTCTAGGACGCGTAGTCTTAGAGGTTGGTCCTTGAGTAAGACTTGTGAGGTTGTATTACTTGAGAAGTCTAAAACTTGAGAGTTTTAGAGGTTGTGTTAGTCACCAGCATTTTGGCTAGTGCATTGTACTGATTTGATTGAATAGTGGATTAAGACCTCGTTGAGAGAGGCAAAATCACCTTGGCGGGTGGACTAGATTAACTTGAGTGTTTCTCAAGTGAACTAGTATAAACATAACGTGTTTATCTCTGTTCTCAACATAGGTCATTATTGTCAAAAGAAAGAGTCTTATAAAATGAGTTTATTTTAAAGAAACGGTTTTTACTTTGAAAAACCAATTCAAACCCCCCTTTCTTGCATTTTTCACACCTTCAATTGGCATCAGAGCTCCGGTTCTAAGGTGATAAAAAGATTGAATTTTTATCAAGCACTTAACAGTATTCAGTACCGATCCAAGTGTGAAAAACAATGACTACACCAACTCCTGAAACAAGTGTTATTGTGAATGAAAGAGATTCTTATACTGCAAAACCTCCTATCTTTGATGGAGAAAAATTTGACTATTGGAAAGATAGAATTGAAAGTTATTTTTTGTCGTTTAACTTAGATCTATGGGATCTGGTAGTTGATTGCTACAGTCACCCTGTAGATTCTGCAGGAAAAAAGATTGATAGAAGTGCATTTATAGATGCACAGAAGAAAACTTACAAAAATCATCACAGAGCAAGAACAATTCTGTTAAACGCCATTTCTTATACAGAATATGAGAAAATCACAAACAAAGAAACTACAAAGTCTATCTTTGACTCTCTTAGTATGACTCACGAAGGCAATGCTCAAGTCAAGGAGACGAAGGCTCTTGCACTAATTCAAAAATATGAGGTCTTCAAAATGGAAGATGATGAATATGTGGAAACCATGTTCTCAAGATTTCAAATGCTTGTTGCAGGACTCAAAGTTCTGGACAAAGGTTATTCTACTGCTGCTCATGTCAAGAAAATTATCAGAAGTCTACCTGTCAAATGGAGACCAATGGTGACTGCCCTGAAACTAGCAAAGGATCTGAATAGTATAAGTCTTGAGGAACTAATCAGTTCTTTAAGAAGTCATGAAATAGAGCTCCAAGAAGATAAACCTCAAAAGAAAAGCAAATCCATTACTCTAAAAGCTAAATCCATTACTCTAAAAGCTAAATCTGAAAAGAAAAAGGTGTATCAAGCATAGGAGGAAGTGGAAGAATCTGAAGAAGAATCAGATGAAGATGACATATCTCTCATATCAAGAAAAATTAGTCAACTCTGGAAATACAGAAGAAATAAGTTCAGAGGACCAAGAAGAAGATCTGAGTCTAAATATGGTCAAAGGAGAACTTATGGAAGAGACATTACGTGCTTTGAATGCAAGGAACCTGGACATATAAAAAATGACTGTCCAAAGGTTAAGAAAGATGAAAGACCCAAGAAAACTAAAAAGAGTCTTATGGCAACTTGGGATGATTCACAGTCCAAAGATGATTTTGATGGAGAACGTGCTAACATAGCATTCATGGCCAAAACCACTGACGCTCTATCAGAAGGAGAACATTCAGATTCTGACGACGAAATCGAGGTAATTTCTTCCTTATCTCGCTCTGAACTTGAAATAAGATTATATGAACTTATGGAAAGATATCAAACTCTTCGAAGAAAACACAAAACTCTGAAAAAGACTCTTGTGGTTCCTTCGGAAGATCTTACTAAAAGAAAATAAACCATCTTTGAATAAAATTAAAAACTACTTTCTCTAGAAAATTCAAATACTGCACTAAAAAGTAAAGTTTCTAGGTTAGAAGAAGAAATCACCTCTAACATAACCAATACTAATGAAGTAGCCAAGTATGATAGAGCTTTCCAACACTTTCTCGCTAAGAGCATAGACAGAAGCAAAATGGATTCAATAATCTATAGAGTCAGCAGAAATGGTAACAGAGGTTTGGGATATTCAGGACCATCACATCCATATTATGAGACCAAGAGTATCAAGATAATACCTCTGTCCAAACATTTTGTGCCCTCTGGCACTATCTTGAAATGTTCTGAACAAAAAGGTTCAAAATCTATCACTACACAACCGCAGACACTAAAGAAAACTCCCAAACTTAAACACTATGCACAAATTCCACACTATTATTCCAATATAAGGAAGTCCAAAGGTGTCAGAACCTCTAGAAAGGCTAATGTGAAAGGACCCACAAAATGGGTACCTAAGAATAAGATAATTTATGTTGCGGACATCCTTAATGGAGCCATTGAAACACCAGTCATGGTACCTGGACCGTGGATGCTCGCGACACATGAAGGGAGAAAGACATATGTTCCAAGATCTGAAACTTAAGCCTGGAGGTGTCGTCGGTTTCGGAGGAAATCAAAAAGGAAGAATTATTGGCTCCGGAACTGTTGGAAATGGTAAGCTTCCTTCTATTAATAATGTTTTGTTAGTTGAAGGTCAAATGCATAATCTATTGTTAATTAGTCAACTTAGTGACAATGGTTATGACGTTATTTTTAATCAAACATCCTGTAAAGCTGTAAGTCAAAAGGATGAATCTGTACTGTTCAACGGAAAGAGGAAGAACAATACGTACAAAATTAAATTATCAGATTTAAAACATCAAAATGTAAAATTTCTTCTTTCTGTAAATGAAGAGCAATGGGTCTAGCACAGACGTCTTGGTCATGTTAGCTTGAGAAGAATTTCTCAGCTGAACAAGCTTGGACTTGTCAGAGGCTTACCAAATCTGAAGTACTCTTTAGATGCTCTTTGTGAAGCATGTCAGAAAGGAAAGTTTTCAAAAACCTCTTTCAAAGCAAAGAATAGTGCTTCCACCTCCAGATTGTTAGAACTTCTTCACATTGATCTTTTTGGACCAGTGAAAACTACTTCTATCAATGGTAAGAAATACGGACTAGTCATTGTTGATGATTACAGTCGTTGGACATGGGTGAAATTCTTAAAACACAAGGATAAGTCACACTCTGTGTTTGCCTCCTTTTGCACTCAAGTGCAAAATGAGAAAAATTGCAAAATCATCAAAGTCAGAAGTGATCATGGTGGAGAATTTGAAAACAAAGACTTTGAGAACCCTTTTGATTCACATGGGATATCCCATGATTTTGCCTGTCCTAGGACTCCACAACAAAATGGAGTTGTAGAAATAAAGAACAGAACTTTACAAGAAATGGCTCGCACCATGATCCAAGAAATTGACATGGCTAAACAATTTTGGGCAGAATCAATTAACACAGCATGTTATATTCAAAATAGAATCTCTATTAGACCTATCTTGAATAAAACTCCCTATGAATTGTGGAAGAATAAGATTCCCAATATTTCTTACTTTCATCCGTTTGGATGTACTTGTTTTATGCTTAATACTAAAGAGAATCTTGGCAAGTTTGACTCCAAAGCACAGAAGTGTCTGCTGTTAGGATACTCTGAATGCTCAAAAGGCTATAGAGTTTATAAAACAGAATCACGGATAGTGGAAGAATCAATTCATGTTAGATTCGATGACAAGCCTGACTCTGAAAAGTCAGAGCTAGTTGAAAAACTTGCAGATTTAGAAATTAGCTTCTCAGAACCTAAAGATAAGGAAGATGAAGTCAAAGACCAGCAAGATCCTACCACTGATGTAACCCCTAATACTCCACATCAAAAGAAAAGAAGAATGTCTACTTCTCATCCTGAGGAACTAATTCTGGGTAGCAAGGATGCTCCAATCAGAACCAGATCAACCTTCAGACTATCAGAAGAAACACTCTTGGGACTGGTGTCATTAATTGAACCAGCTACAGTTAAAGAAGCTCTTATGGACAAGGACTGGGTTCTGGCTATGGAAGAAGAACTGAATCAATTCTTAAAGAATGATGTTTAGGATCTAGTTCCAAAACCTAAGAATGTTCATGTTATTGGAACCAAGTGGGTATTCAGGAACAAGCTAAATGAGAAGGGAGAAGTTGTCAGAAACAAGGCACGACTTATTGCTCAAGGATACAGTCATCAAGAAGGATTTGATTACAACGAAACCGTTGCTCCAATCGCCAGACTTGAAGCAACACGGTTACTAATTTCATTTTCAGTAAATCATAACATCACCCTATATCCAATGGATGTTAAGAGTGCATTCTTAAATGGTTATATATCAGAAGAAGTCTATGTCAAACAACCTCCTGGTTTTGAAAATTCAGAAAAAATCAGATTTTGTTTTTAAACTCAAAAAGTCACTTTATGGTTTAAAACAAGCTCCCAGAGCTTGGTACGATAGATTGAGTAAATTTCTTTTAGAAAACGAATTCACCAGAGGAAAGGTTGACACAACTCTCTTCTGTAAAACATATAAGAATGATATTCTTATAGTTCAAACCTACGTTGATGATATCATTTTTGATTCTGCTAACCCCTCTTTATGTGAAGAATTTTCAAAGTTAATGTAGGCAGAATTTGAAATGAGTCTGATGGGTGAGTTAAAGTTCTTCCTGGGAATTCAAATCGATCAGAAACCAGAAGCCACTTACATACATCATAGTAAGTACACGAAGAAACTTTTGAAGAAATTCAACATGATGGATTGTAATACAACTAAAACACCAATGCATCCAACATGTATAATGGGAAAAGAAGAAACAGGAGTTAAGCTTTGTCAGAAGCTCTATCGTGGTATGATAGGTTCTCTCTTATATCTAACTGCTTCCAGACCTGATATATTATTCAGTGTGCATTTATTTGCTAGATTCCAATCAGATCCAAGAGAATCTCATTTAACTGCTGTTAAACGAATTCTAAGGTATCTGAAAGGAACAACTAACCTTGGCTTGATGTATGAGAAAACATCAGAGTACACTCTTTCTAGTTATTGTGATGCAGACTATGTTGGAGATAAATTAGAAAGAAAGAGCACATCTGAAAACTGTCAGTTCCTAGGGAACAATCTAATCTCATGGTCATGTAAGAGGCAATCTACAATTGCTCTCTCTACAGCAGAAGCTGAATACATCTCCTCCTCTCTATGTAGTACACAAATGCTTTGGATGAAAAATCAGCTGGAAGACTATCAGATATATGAGAGTAACATTCATATCTTTTGTGATAATACTGCTGCTATTTGTTTAAGTAAAAATCCAATTTTAAATTCTAGGGCTAAACACATTGAAATAAAACACCATTTTATCAGAGACTATGTTCAGAAGGGAACCTTATGCTTAAATTTTATTGATACAGACCATCAATGGGCTGATATTTTTACAAAACCCTTAGCTGAAGATAGATTTCAAATTATTTTAAAACATTTGAAAATGGAGTACTGTTCAGAATGATATTATTTCAGAACCTAATGTGTTTAGTCAGAGGAAATAAGTATTTTTAAATCATCAGAATCACTTTTGTAAGACATGTCTCAGTTCTGATAAATTTTCTTCTAAGTCAGTTCTGACGTGTCATTAGAAAATAATTTTTGCATGTGATTAGATTATATCTAAATCACTATATTTATTCAAATCAAACAAACAGTAAATTTCTTGGGATTGACTCAAAACTTCATCACATTTATTTACTTATCCCCTGTACGGTGTCTATCTCTTTAAAGTTTCAAAAACCATTCCTATTCCCACTCTCACTCAAACGGAAACCCTAAAAATCCTAATCACTTTTCCTTCTCAATCTCCTTCAAACCAACTCAAATCCTGTTCTCCTCCTCTCCAATCTTAAGTGTCATTAGGATGAACACCATTCAACACGAAACTGCTAGCTTCGAGTTTGAAACTCCCTCTCAAAAGCTATCATCTTCATCCGTCGCACAGACTACAACCTCCACAACCACCACGACAATCGCTTCAAATCCATTATCTCTTCCCACAATCGATGCAGACCATGTAACATAGATAAATTCCTCTGTTACTTGTGTCGTGCATGCAAATGAACTAATCATTATGAAAGAGTTGGATGTCAACTTCGACAATCTTCACGATAATGGGTTTAACCTAATTTATCAACTAAAAACTCAAGGATGGAAAAATTACTTTGACAGGCTTAGAGGTCCAACCTTTGATGACCTAGTAAAGAAATTCTGGAGACACGCTGAAATAGACGATCTTCATGTTGTATCCTTTGTTATGGATCAAAAGATCATTATCACTGAAAAATCTATCTCAGACCTACTAGGGTTACAGTTCTTGGAAGGAAAAAGAGTTTATGGAAAAACTGAAATATCTGACCCTGTCATCAACAAAGCAATTTTCAAAAATTGTCAACCTGGGACTATAGAGTACAAAAGCAAGAATCTGCATGACAATCTGAGAATCTGGCATACAAGTATTCTTGGATGTATCAATCCAAGACCTCCAAAGAGTGCTGCAGATTTCTTCAACACAAATCAAAAGTACATGCTGTACTACTTGCACAAGAATGAGAAAATGTGTCTTCCATCCATTCTATTCTACTACCTGAGAGATATGGTGCGCAAGACGAGAACAACAACTTCACCAGATAGGAAGATTGTAAACTACATTCCATTTGGAAGACTTCTCTCTAATATCCTAGTTGAATGCGGCCTAGTGGAGTATCTAGTCAAGGAAGCTAAGTACACAGATTATCTGACTGGCAAAGTAGGAGAAGCTTTCAATGCTGTGAACCTTAAGCATATGAAAATGATTACAAGTGTTGATGTGAAACCTATATCTGTCCCTCAAGACACGGTGATCGAAAACAGACGTCCAGTAACGAACTACCCCTACTATCGCAAAGAAGATAATCCCACAGCAATTGCTTCATTTGTGGCTATAATGAGAGAAGAAGGGCATGACATGCCAAATCAAGAGTTGAAGATGTCGTTCCTAAATCTAAATACATCACGAGGAGTAAGAGGAAGCAAAATGAAGAGGATGTTGAGCCTAAGAAGAAGAAAAAGGATGAAACTGAAACCTCCAAAACTTCTAGACTGGAATCTCTTCTTCTTGAGAAAATCAATAAATTGGCTATCAATTCTTCTGGGTCCATGAATGTCACTGAGACTGTCACTGCACCATCATCATCTCAAACCACCATTCCTACCTCCAATCCACAGGTGAAGTTTAAACCACCATCTTTTTCAATTCCTCCTCCAACTACCACTATCTAATATTTACCCAACTCATCAATCAGTACCCCTATCTTGTCTGAAGCTATTCCCACCTACACCTCAACAATAATCTCGTCAACCATTCAGCCAAATGAACAAAGTTCCATAAACCTAATCTCTGAACCTCAAACCCTTAGCATTGAGTCTATCTTTGAGGATACAATCTCTGAATCTCTAGAGATTGTCACCCCTGAATCTCTCATAGGCTCAGACACTATAGAAGTCTCATCTCCTGCTGATCAACAAATAAATGAACATGCTCCTACTGAGACTGTTTCATCTCAGCAAGCACCGCCTGAAACAAATTCTGCCAAGCCTGACCTTGCTTTGGTCATCTATACTGAACCACCTCCAACATCTTTTGAAGAATGCACAAGTCAATTTTATGACAAGGCATTAAGGAAGTTTGCGAACCTAAGAGCAGAATTTAGCACAAGTATCAAGCCTATGGAACTTAAAAGCTCTTATCAAAGCTTCCAGAAACGGTTGGATACTGAACTTGCAAGAATTGTAAGCTTCTCAGATGCAACCATCACTGGTGGAATTCAACGGGCAAAGGAAAGAGCAGAAGCTGAAGAGCGGATCTGGATACTTAAGTTCTTGGCTGTAAAACAGAAAGAAGTTGAAGAAAAGGCTGCTGAGGAAGCAAGACTTCTTGCAGAAAAGGCTGCTGAAGAAGCCATAATAACACAAGAGGCTGAAGCCATGGAAAAGGCCAAGAAAGATGTTGTAGTTGTTTCTGATCCTGCTGTAAAGCGTTTGGAAAACGCAATTGGATAAATCAGAGAAGAACAACGGAAGTTCAGAGAAAACTTCGAGGAACAAAAGACTGTCAATGCTAATCTTCAGGGCATGCTTCAGAATATATGGGACAAGATGTCCTCTGGAAGCGCCTAATCTTTAAAACTTTAGATCTTTGTTTTTCACCCTTTCACCTTTTCACCACTATTCTTTTTTATCAATGACAAAAATGGGGAGAAGTAATATGAATGTGATATTTTGGTATTTTGATTCCATAGTCAATCTCTGAAAAACAACGATGTTTACATGCTAACAGATAAACTGCTATTTCTATCAGAGTGTTTTTCTTTTTCAGGAATTCTGATCCAAATCAAGAATTCATTAAGAAAATCAGAACTCTGCTGAAAAGAGAATCAAGACTAAGATCTCATGACTTATTAAAGTCAGGGGGAGCCCAAGCACAGAAATTCATCAAGTCTAACACTCAGGGGGAGTACTTTATACAAAGGATAAGCTATCTTTAGAATCTGATATTTTCCCTGCATTATATATATCAAAATTGTGTCATCAAAATACATAGTTTTGTCATCATAAAAAAGGGGGAGATTGTGAGAACAAGATTTGGTTCTGCAACTTTATCTCTAAGTTTTGATGATATCAAATGAGTATTTGTGTATGAACAATTTTGTACAACTAATGTTTGTTATTTGTGAGAATTTAACAAACAGGTTATGCTTCCGTAAATTGGCGCGAACACAATGCTTAAAGGAAAATACTCTGCCTACACTCTTGAAAAGCATAACTCATTTCAAGATAATATGGGAATCACAAGACTCTGATACAAAAGGAAAAAGAGAACGAGTTCTGAAGATCTGAAGACATAGGCTCAAATTGGACGAAGTCCAGATGCTGAAGACTTAAGCTCTCTGATCAAGGTTCTGAAGACCTAAATCAAGTCTCTACTCATGCTTCAACCAAATACTATCAAAAGCCTCTGAAGATATGAAGACAACGCACCAAGTGAACAAGGTTCTGAAGATCAAGTGCTGAAGACTCTGAAGACGCTGCTCTGAAGATTCGAAGCCTTGAAAATCTCAAGAACCAAGCGATGTTTCCCCTTCTTATTCATGCTCGTAAAAAGCCTCTGAAGTTGAGAAGCCAAGAAGACAAAGCTATATAGTACAAATGTACCTCAATACAAAGCAAAAATATCTTGGTAACAGTGCAACGGTACAATCAAAGATATTCTGACAAAAACAGGACGCACAACACGCAAAAGTTTTTATCTTTCCTCACGCTTCTAGCCGCCAGCCTAGTTAAGCTATCATGATTACACTTCAATGGCTCTTTCTACACAGCTATAAAAAGAAGCAAAAGACTTGAAGAAAGATACACACGAACGCTACTGCAATACTCTTTCCGTCTGAAATCTTTCTTAAGTCATTCCGGTCAAAACTTGTTTACATTACCAGCTTGTATAGAAGCACTTGTCTGTAAATGAAACTTATTCAAACTTAGGTTTGTGTTCTTTGAGAAAGACCATGTGGTTGTATTTCTTGAGAAGTCTAGGATGGGTAGTCTTAGAGGTTGTTCCTTGAGTAAGACCTGTGAGGTTGTATTACTTGAGAAGACTAAAACTTGAGAGTTTTAGAGGTTGTTTTAGTCACCAGCATTTTGGCTAGTGCATTGTACTGATTTGATTGAATAGTGGATTAAGACCTCTATGAGAGAGGCAAAATCACCTTGGTGGGTGGACTAGATTAACTTGAGTGTTTCTCAAGTGAACTACTATAAACATAACGTGTTTATCTCTTTGTTCTCAACATAGGTCATTATTGTTAAAAGAAAGAGTCTTATAAAAGGAGTTTATTTTAAAGAAATGATTTTTATTTAGAAAAACCAATTCAAACCCCCATTTCTTGCGTTTTTCACACCTTCAGTGGGTGCGAGGAACAGACACAATGTCGTTACGGCTAGGAGATCAGTTTGGAAGGCCCGGGCTGGTAAGGAGATTGCCCTTGAATGAATGGAAATGTCCTCTTTCTTCTTTTCTCAGTTTCCTGAATCGTATATGATTCCAAACTAATGTTTAGCATTTTTAAAGATTATGGCATAGTCATTGAGGTTTACATTCTTGGAAAGAGAGATAAGTGGGGGAAACGTTTTGGTTTCGTTCGATTTAAAAAGATAACAGATGAATATCTTTTGGCCATTAAACTGGACAACATTGTCATTAATGGCATTAAGATATTCGTCAATATCCCCAGATTTGCGAGAGGCAATAATGTAGATCTTGACAAAGAGAAGAAATCACTGGGTATGGAAAAACAATTCATAGCAGATAACACTAAGGATGGCTTCAAGAATATCCGTAACGCTGGTCTTTCATACGCAGAAGCTACAAGATCAGATGGATATGGTTTTAATAGAAACAAAGTCGCCAACAAGCAGGTTCTAATGAGGGATAAACCCAGTTTTGCTCATTTGAGTTTTCTGGTAAACAATGAAGAAATGGAACGGTTCCAACAAGCTTTTGTCGGGGTCGTGGAAAAACCAGGAACAACGTATGAAATCCAGGAAGCCCTGCATGTTGAAGGATATTTCAAAATAAAAGCCACACCTATGGGGGCTAATCTCTATTTATTAGAAGAAGAAGAGATTGGGGAAATAAAAAAAATGGTCCGGGATGATGAGGATTGGGTAGCTAGATGGTTCTCTGATATACATCCTTGGTCCCCAGAGGATGTGGATAAGGAAAGATTAACATGGGTTTGTTGCTTTGGATTACCTTGCCATATCTGGAGCGAAAAGTTTTACAAATTTTTGGTGGGTTGTGTCGGAGAATTTGTTAAACCGGATGAGGAGACCCAGAAACATTTAAGGTTAGATGTTGTGTAGTTTTTGGTACGTACGAAATTCGCAATGAATTTAAATGAGGTTATCAACATTGATGTAAACGATAAAAGATATATTATCAAGATGGTAGAAGATGCACATGGTTTAGGCATTGAGAAAACAAAGAAAATTAACCAAGAGTTTAAAGAAGATAACTCTGAAGTCGTGTCTTCAAGTACAGAAGTGGGTGAGTCTGAGCTAGGAGATGGAAATGATACACCATGGAATACTTTTCATACTATAACACGTAATGAAGATGCTAATGAGGTAGAGGGTGGGTCCATAGCAGGTGGCTTTTTCAAAGCATTTGACTTCCCAAGGGCTGATGGGGTGGGGCCCAAGAAAGGTATGACAGTAACAAATGATGGCGACGTGGTGATTGAAGCAGGACATGAGATAAGAAAAGTAAACGATGGTGATGGGGTAAGGGGAAAAGATACCCTTTTTGGCGAAAAATCCTATGTTAATGAAACACGTGATGTGACTGATGACTTGGGGGTGAATTTTTCTGAACAACTTAGTCCCCCCTGCAAAAGTAAAAGTATCACCATTCTGTCACATGAAGCAGGGAGAGACAATACGGATACTGGTGAAAAGCATTTCTTCATGGGTAGAAACGGTAAGAATGGTGGGACATCTGAACCGTGTACTAAGAAACAGGTGAGGACACAAGGGCGTGTAAGTAACAATGATGAACCGGTGGTGAATATGCAAGGAAGTATTGGGCATAACTCTTCAAGCCCAGTTGCAGCTTTACAGCAGAGACGGAAAAAAAAGTTTATCGAAGAAATTTATAATATAATAAAAATCCCGTTTGCGCCTTCTTACTATGCCACACTGCTTCACTCAGAGAGATTTTTTCAACAAAACATACATTCATCCACTCCTATAGTGAAGAAAGGATGTGGTGAAGGAGAGTCTCTACAGGGGGATTCTATATTTGAATTTTCAGGTACATCTAGTTCTGGGAATGGATTCATTGATGACAAAATTGTGAACCGAAGTAACTCGAGAATTAAAAAAAAACTTGGAGACATTCCGGTTAGGATTTGGGAATCCATCAAGATGTTAGGTATAGAAGCTGACGAAGACGAAGAGGCTTTCGAAGTTGTTATCCGGAAAATGGAAGTGGCAGACAGGGTTCGTTCTAAAGGCAAGTTGGAGACAGCTAAAAGTGTGCTATGAACTTTGTTTCATATAATATAAGAGGGTGCGGTAGTTCAATTAAAAGAAGGAAACTCAGAACTTTACTTCACAAAGTGGGAGCAGACATTTGCTATCTTCAAGAGACGAAATGCATTTTAATGATAGATGCATTAGTTCATAGTATCTGGGGCGACTCTAATTGTGACTGGCCAGCTGTAAACTCTGAAGGCCTTGCTGGGGGCATTCTAACTGTGTGGAGGAAAGGGGTAATTACCCCTATTTGTAGCTACAAAGGCAAAGGGTACATTGGGCTGCAGGCTGTATGGAAAGGTAGAACATGTTTCTTCTTCAACATTTACTCTCCATGTGCATTATCTGAGAAGAAAGTTTTGTGGAGCAATTTGTTGAGGCTGAAATCAGAACTGGGTTTTGGTGAATGGACATTTGGCGGAGATTTCAATGCGATTAAGTGCGTAGGGGAAAAAATTGGTAGAGGTGTTCAGCATAGAAGAAGCATGGAGGCGTTCGGTAACTTCATAGGTTTATCAGGATGTATTGACCTTCCCGTAATAGGTAACAAATTCACTTGGCATAATTCTTCAGGCAATGCTTGTAGTAGGTTGGATAGATTTATCATATCTCTGGGGCTTCTTAATGATTGGAATATGGTAGTCCAAAGAGTAGGAGATAGGGACATCACCGATCACCGGCCAGTATGGATATCAGCTAGGAATATCAATCGGGGTCCGAAACCTTTTAAGGTCCTAAATTGCTGGTTAGAACACCCTAGTTTTGTCGAGTTTGTGAAAAAAGAATGGGAGTCATTTGAGGTTCAAGGGAATGCTTTGTTTATCCTTTCCAAAAAGCTTCAATTATTGAGGAATAGGCTCCGGTGGTGGAATATTAACGTCTTCGGCTGGATTGATAATAAGATAGCAGGGGAGGTAGGAATAATCAATGGAGTAGAAGAGGTAATAGGTCAGAATGATTCAGACATTTCTGCTGTTACTTTAGATAGCAGGACCAAGGCGATGGATGATCTGTGGAAGCATCTAAGGATTAAAGAGTGCTTCTTGAAACATAAGGCGTGTTCTAAATGGTGCGTCGAAGGCGATCAAAACACAAAGTTCTACCATGCCTTGATCAAACATAGAAACAATCTTAATATCATTCACTATGTGTATGATGGTAATAGGGTAGTGGAGGATATGGCTAGAATTAAGGAGAGGGTGGCGGCCTATTTCGAGAATATATTAACATCAGATCATCATCCTTTTCCTCCCATTGGTAGAGGTGATTTCAAAAAAGTAATGCCTGCAGATAACAAGTTTATAGAGAGTAGATTTGAGGAAGATGAAATCAAGGATACGGTTTTTATGTGTGCATGAGATCGGAGATCGGAGCCCGGGACCGGATGGGTTTAGTTTTCAATTTTTCAAACACTGTTGGAATATAGTTGGTAAAGAATTCATAGATTGTATACAAGAAATGTATGAAGGTGGAGTCTTACCAAAGGTAATTACCTCTTCGTTCCTTGTTCTAATTCTTAAAGTGGAGGCTCCTTCAAACCTTGACGAGTATAGGCCAATTTGTTTGATTGGAAGTATATACAAGGTTTTCGCAAAACTGTTGGCAAATAGAATCAAAAAGGTCATTGGTAACTTAATTTCTAAATCTCAAATGGCTTTTATTGAAGGGAGGCATATTTTGGATGGAGTTCTAGTGCTAAACAAAATAGTTGATTACATTAAGAGACGTAAAGCTAGTAGTATGCTAAATCTTATGATTGTGCGGATTGGAGATATCTTAGCTATATCATGCAAGGTATGGGTTTTGGCGAAAGATGGATGAGCTGGATAGAGGGTGGAGTGATGAATAGTTATAATTTGGCATTAGTAAACGGCAACCCAACTAGAGATTTTAAGATGACCAGAAGACTCAGAAAAGGGGATCCTCTTTCCCCTTTCCTTTTCATTATAGCAACTGAACGTTTGGCGATACTTATGAATAGAGCAGTAGAGGAGGGGATTTTCAAAGAACTCAAGATCGGCCAACATGCTTCGTTCAGTTTATTACAATATGCGGATGATACGGTTATCATTGGTGAAGGATCCTGGAGAAATTTGTGGGCAATCAAAATGATTCTTAAGGCCTTTCAATTGGTGTCAGGTTTAGAAATTAATTTCAGCAAGAGTTATTTTTATGGTTTTGGCCTTGAAGATGTATTTATAAAGGCGGCTGAGAATTTTTTGGCTTGCAAGATTGACACCACTCCTTTCAAATTCCTTGGAATTTCAGTAGGAGGTAATCACAATTTGGTCTCCTTTTGGAAGCCAATTATCGAGAAATTTCACTCGAGATTGGCTTCGTGGAAGGGAAGGTTCATGTCCTTTAGAGGTAGACTAATGCTCATCAAGTCGGTTCTTTCTAACTTACCCATCCATTACTTGTCTTTCTATAAAATTCCATCAAAGGTTTGTAGGATGCTATCGGCAATTCAAAGGAGATTCTTTTGGCACGGAACTACCCGTAATTCCGGAATTTCTTGGATAAATTGGAAATCTATTTGTATGCCTACAGAAGTTGGGGGTCTTGGCATTAAAGATATTAAGATATTCAATGCTGCTCTGATGGCAAAATGGCTATGGAAACTTCTCAGCCTCAAAGAAGGTTTATGGTTTAATGTTCTTAAAGGAAGATATGACAATTTTGGTCATTCTCTAAGTGTTGGCAGCATCCCTAAATATAAAGTCCCTTCTTCCCTATGGTGGCGAGATTTGTTCAAAATCTCTCACTATTTCAGTCCTACCTCTTTTGTTGAATTGTGCAGGTACAAACTCGGAAATGGCGGTAATGCGTATTTTTGGGATTCAGTGTGGTTGGGCCAGCATACCTTAAGAATGGAGTTCCCAGAATTATGGCAGGTGTCCGGTTTTAAGGAGAACACAATTTCTGAATTCGAAACCTGGAAGCAAGGTGCGTGGACTTGGAATTCTAACGTCATTTTGCAACAACGCTGTCCAATTTTGTTGCAGCAGGGTCAGAAGCTTCTTGAATTATTGGATGTTGTTCATCTTTCTCCATAGGCGGTGGATACTCTGGTTTGGCCGATTGGTATAGAATACCAGTATTCGGTAAAATTGGGATACATTTTGTTACAATAGCAGCAGTCTGGTGTTGTTATGGAACCTGCTTTTCAAGCTGCCTTAAGATTGATTTGGTTGGCTAAGGCACCGTAGAAAACAGCGATTTGCAGGTGGATAATTTTACTCAACAGGTTACCAACTCGCGACAATTTAATCACACACCGAATTATCACAGATGTTACTAGTGTTGTTTGTCCAATTTGCAGTCTGGAAACTGAGACGGTCATCCATCTTTTCTTGCGTTGTAACAAATGCAGAGTAGTTTGGAAGGCGGTGGAGGTGTGGCCTGACATTGAAGTCGCTTCAAGTAGCAATATGTTGGAGCATCTCCAAAATTGGATCAATATTATGTTGGCAAGAAAGGTTAGCATTTAAAACGCAGTCGGATTGTGGCTTACTATTCTTTGGGTTTTGTGGAGTATTGGGAATGGTATGATGTTTAAGAACAAAAGTTGGGATGAGGAAGAGGCCTTGCATATGATCATTATGTTATCATGGTGGTGGATTGGCATATATTTTAATAATTTTTATACATGTAACTATTATAAATGGGTGAAAAATCCATGTGATTTTTTGTAGACTCTAGCTTGGAAGGTATTAGTTGATGTTTGTAAATTGGTTGGGATACCCCTTTGTATCCCTTTCTATGATAATCTTTGCTTATGAAAAAAAAAAACCCAAGGTTGAAGCTAAGAGATTGATTGACTCCACTAAGGAAGTCCATATACAAAGTCTAAGAAGAGGCTAGAAAAGACTGATTCAACAAGAGATTGTTTATCTGTCTTGTACAAAGCCCAAGATTAAGGCTAAAAATGAGACTGACTCTTTGGGGGATATCATTATACAAAGCCTAATAGGAGACTAAAGGTTGACTTTTTTGGGGGGGATATTTTATCTGTCTTATACAAAGCCCAAGATTGAGGCTAAAAGGGGTTTTGACTCTGCTTAGGTGGATTAATTCACAAAGCCTAAAAGAAGGCTGGGAGGAATTGACTCCGCTGAGGAGGTATTTACACAGAGCTTAAGAGGAATTTGACTTTACTGGAGAAAGTTTCTATATATGTCTTGTACAAAGCCCAAGATTGAGGCTAAAAGGGGAAACTGACTATACTGGTGAGAGGTTTTATATGTCTTGTACAATGCCCAAGATTGTGGCTAAAAGTAGTTGACTGACTCAGCGGAGGATATTTTAGGTGTCTTGTACAAATCCCATGATTGAGGCTGAAAAGGGAGACTCAACAAGAGAGTGGGGGAAAAATCTTTATACAAAGCCTAAGAGGAGGCTAGAAAAGGCTTGACTCAACAAGAGAGTGCTGGAAAAGTGATGGTCTCAACAAGAGACTGCTCTTGAGGCTAACTCTGCCGAGGAAAGTCATTATACAAAGCCTACGAGGAGGCTGAGTTCTGCTGAGGATTATTGAGTGTAGCGCGATTTTTGTGGTTTCGAATCACTATCACTTTGGTACTACAGTTCGATTTATTTTTTAACTTGTTGAACTGATTAAGGAAGGGAAATAGATGTCTCGAATTAACCCTGCTTGCATACTAAGGTTAAAACAGTCAAAACTGTTGGTTTACAGATGCTATCAAAAGGGGGGTTTGTCTTTAGGGTTATTTGCTTAAAAATAATGTCTAGACTATTGGCTAGGTTTCTGGTAAGGTGTTAGGTCTAATGCTTTTGAGGGATGTATGAAGGTACTGGATTTTGGGTTTTTTTGTTAGTATGCTCGCTAAGAGTTTTGCAATCTTATGCCTACATATTCCCGTTGAAGGAAACAGGGAAATCAGAGCAATCGTAATTCCTCCTATTCTATGGGAGGAAAGGGATTGTTTTGGTGTCTTGTTCAAAGCCCAAGACAAGAAGCTAAATGTGGTTTGTATCTTGTTCAAAGCCCAAGATGTGAAGCTAAAGGGTTTTGGATGAGAGAGAATTTTTCATACCAAAAGAGGAGTTGTTGATGTTTGTTTGCTGTGAGCAAGGCACAAATTTGATGTTAAAAGGTTAATTGACTCAACCGGGGTTTCTTTATACAAAGCCTAAGAGGAGGCGGGAAATTTGATTTTTCTGGGGAAAAGGTTCTTTTTGTCTTGTACAAAGCCCAAGATTGAGGCTAGAAGGGATTTTGACTCTGTTGGGGAGAATGTATCTTGTATAAAGCCCAAGATGGAGGCTGAAAGGGTTTGACTCAACAAGAGAGGACTTTTATCTGTCCTGTATAAAGCCCAAGACGGAGGCTAAAAAGGTTGACTCGACAAGAGAGTCTTGAACAGGTGATTGACTTACACTACAAGAAAATTTGTCAGTACCCAGGGCCAAAAACCCTCGGTAACAAGAAAAAGCCGTGGGTAAAAGTAAATTACCGAGGGCTTACCAACGACTACGGGGCCCTCGGTAATTCGCTCCTCGGTAACGTCTACTGACGGCTATATAAACCCACGATGTTATCCACGGCTAAACCATGAATAGTTTGCGGGTAGTAGGTGATTAAACATCAAGTTTTTTGTCTTATATTATCCACGACTAAGCCGTCAGTAAATTTACCGAGGGCTAAGCCTTCGATAAGTAACTTAATTTTTAGTATAAATTTACTGACGGTTAAGCCGTCTGTAGTATTGTAATTTTTTTAAAACAAATATACCAATATTTGATCGATAGATCTTTTTTTTTTTTAATATTTTTCTTGTTTGCTCGGGTATGTATAACCATTCAACAAAATTTGTGAATATTTTTTCCCAAATAGTATCTCATTTAAATTCCAGAAAAACAATTCTTTAAATTTGCAAATAGTATCTCATTTAAATTCCAGAAGACTATATTATATACTATAGTGCTCTAGCAAAGTTACTGCAACAACAGAAAACCATTTCTTTACTATTTTCAATGCTGAATTCAAAGGAAGAACTATACATTATGTACAAGAAATCATCAACGGAAAACAATTTAAATAATTTTGTAAAAGCAAAATAAAAAAAATGCACAATTTACAGCAAATATGAATCTACTAAGAATAAAAACATCATAAACTACACAAATGCATTGAGATTACGAATTCCAGAATCCATAATTCAAATTTAAATGCAAAACAGAAGAACAAGAACAACATGTATAACCATTCAACAAACAAATCTCAGCTCAAATGAAATTGGTTGGTCTCAGCTCAAATGAAGTGCTCAATAGTGGCATTATTGGGAAATCTTCCTGTGCTGGAACATGATTAATTCCAACCACATGCCACATCACAATGTCCTTGTTCTCAATCTCTCTATTCCTGCAATTTCAATTAAACAATTTAAATTAATTACTATTACTAAGATCATTTAATAGCAAATTCCAAAGTAAAGAAAAATCCATACTGTTTAGTCCAAACAGCCAAAGTATCATCTCCACGACTATGATCAACATAAAGTCCACCAGCCCATTTCTCAGTTCTATTGTATGGTGTCACCCAAACATTATAGTTTGTAAAAGCACCACGTATTTGTGGTTAATCATCTTCTGTTAACAGTGGATGAGCTGGAATTGCTGGAATCAAACGATAACCGACTTCATTTCCAACTGCAGTTATAATGTTTGGATTAACCACAACAAGGTCACCAGGTGCAAGTCCAATTGTGATTTTGGCATCTGATCCGGTCTTAGCAGTTTGAGTTTCAGTCGTCCAATAACTCTTTCTCTTTGAACTTCCATCTGTGATTCTTACAGTCTTCAAACTTGTTTTCTCAAATGAGTTGTGTGTACCATCAATATCAAAATCAAGATAGTACATATAGAAATGGTCATGGTAAATTCCAACACTGTTTGCTGATGCCAGTTTACCATGTATATCTTCCTTAATCTCATCCTTGTGTTTAATATTTGTTCCCTTAATTTCAAGTATACCAGATAACGCTATCTGTATAAATACATGAAAATTGAAAAATTAATTAATCAGAATAGCTTTAGTGAAATAAGGTATGCTAAAAAACTATACACTTACCGCAGGCTTGATGGAACCACTTGTTTTGAACTCCCAATCCAAAACATTATCGTAGTTTCCAACGGTGACTACGGTTCTTACGATCAAGTTCACTTCCATTCTAGATTCTTCTATCTGTAAAAATTTAAAGCAATAACTCGTTACTATTATTATATTAATTAATTAAATTAGTTTATTGTGGTAACTTAGTAAAGATTCTTACGGATTCATTAGGAATTCCAGTTTCAGTGTGACGCCACATGATATTCCCATATTGTTCAAATACACATATTGTATTCTTCAATAAGATCGGGGTACCATCAGCTGAGTGAATGTATGTATCAATGAACTGAGCTTGTGGTGGACAATCACGGTTAGGTATCAAAGACACCGTTGAGAGACCAAATCCAAACTCTCCAGAATCAAAGAAGGTCTTAAAGTAAAACTCTTCGGTTGGATCTTGATAAGGCACAAAAAGTTCAGAAATGTAGCCTTTGTATAGAACACGACGAGACTTGTGCTTTTCGAGAAATGTAGCCTTTGTACTGATGGTATTTTTGTTTTCCTGTAGATATTTACAAACGCAGACAATGCACATGCAACAATAACAATAACTATCAATAACAATATCAAAGACATGAACAAAACAAAGATTGATAATCATAACAAGAAATCGACTTGTTAAATTAGAAAGGAAAGTTATAAAATTAGGGTTTTGAAAAGAAAAAGAAAAAAAATAGAGTCAGAGAAGTGAACTTACCGATTTGTGAAGAGTTAGGACAGAAAACAGAGTCTGAGAAGAATCACAAGCGGCTGAGAGAAGTTTGGAGGATGAGAGAAGTTTGAAGAACGGAAGCTGAGAGAGAAGTTTGGAGAATGAGGGTTTGAAGTCTTAATACTGTTTTGACTATAAGAAATAAGAATGCATCTATGGAGAATGAGGGTTTGAAGTCTTAATACTGTTTTGACTCTAATTTTTGGTACTTTGTATATATGTCTAATATAAATATATTTGACATTCATTTTTTTTATATAGTAATTATTTCCAATTAAAATAGAACATTCTAGCCAATAATATACTAATAATAATGAACAGTATTAGTATATACTAATTATAATAAAGACTATTAGTATATCCAGACCTATTTGTAATATGTAACACTAATAATTTATTTAAACTTTATAATAGAAACTGTTTTTATAATTAGAATAAAAAATTATATTATTAGAATATCCAAACTTATTGGTTTTAAATAATTTTAAGTAATTTTGTGTACCTTTTAAAAATATTATTAGTTTTTTTAATTTATATTAAAAAAATTATTGGTTAATAGTATATATTTTAAGTGGTTTCAAAATAAGTGTTTAAATTTCTTATCCATAAAAATAGTTTTTTAAATTAATAATTTTGATTTTTTTCTTTTAGTTTTTTAAATTAATAATTTTAGTATTCATTTTAATATAAATTTGTGACAGTTTTTTTTATAAGTATATAAAACTTTACCGAGGGTTCAACCATGGGTAATTACCGACGGTGCAAAACCGTGGATGTTTTCCATGGCTAAGCCGTGGGTATTGTTTCAAAAAAATATATTTAATATTGTCTCAGGTACTCACGAATTACCGACGGATAGACCGTCTATACCAAGAAAATTACCGACGACTACATGACCGTGGGTAATGATCCGTGGGTATATACAACTTTTCTTGTAGTGTTAACAATAGAGTCTTTTATACTCAACAAGAGAGTGTTTTGCTGTCTCGTACGAAGCCCGAGATAGAGGCTAAAAGGGGATCGACTCAACAAGAGAGTCCTTTATACTCAACAAGAGAGTGTTTTATATGTCTTGTACAAAGCTCAAGATGGAGGCTAAAAGTGGTTGACTCAACAAGAGAGTCTTTTATACTCAACAAGAGAGTGTTTTATATGTCTTGTACAAAGCCCAAGACGGAGGCTAAAAGTGGTTGACTCAACATGAGAGTCTTTAATACTCAACAAGAGAGTGTTTTATATGTCTTGTACAAAGCCCAATACGGAGGCTAAAAGTGGTTGACTCAACAACAGAGTCTTTTATACTCAACAAGAGAGTGTTTTATACTCAACAAGAGAGTGTTTTATATGTCTTGTACAAAGTCCAAGATGGAGGCTAAAAGTTGTTGACTCAACAAGAGAGTGTTTTATACTCAACAAGAGAATGTTTTATATGTCTTGTACAAAGCCTAAGACGGAGGCTAAAAGAGTTTGACTCAACAAGAGAGTCTGAAGAGGTTAGCTCCACCAGGGAGAATCATTTGTACAAAGCCCAAAAGGAGGCTAACTTACTGCTGAGGATTATTTAGATCCTGAAGCGGGTCCAAGCGCGGGGGGGGGGGGGGGGGGAACTCTCATGAGAGAGACCGAGTTTCTGCTGGAGATTGATCAAGAGTGATCGGTGTTTTTTCCTATGTTTGAAAGGAACTTGAGAATGTCTTTGAGACTCAAGAGGTTTATACTGTCCAAGTCTACTGTTTTATCTTTGGTATGATGCCCCAGAGGAGGAACGGGCATATAAGGGATGAGTATCAACCCGAAAATGGCCGGAGTTTTGACGGTGGAAAGACTGCTCTAGCAAAGGATGACTAAGTTCTGTCTTATACCTTTAAGAGGTCGTCAAGGTCCTAGTATGAAGCCCAAGAGAAGGCATGAGAACCTCTAAGAAGCCGAAGGGTCCTTGTACAATGCCCAAGAGGAGGCGGGGGATGCTTTTAGGAAGCCTGTGGGTCCCCAAACCAAGAGAAGTTCAAGAAATGCAATTCACAGAGAAGAGATCATTCCAGGAAAGTTCGAGAATTTGGAAGAAACTCAAGAGAAATACTGCCTTTCTCTTTGTTCCATATTGTTTAATCCCATGAGAAGGGAAGACTGTATCTGGAATCCTACGGGGGATCTAGTTTTGTTTGTATTTAAGAGTAACCAACAAGGCTTTACCTAGTGCTAGACGTAGTTGCCGGGGAAAACTCTAAATAACTATACTAGTATTACACAGTGGATATGTGACAAGTATATAAAAGGATGTGAAAGAAAACTTACAGTGAAGCAGCCCCACAATACAGTTATATACAGATGAAAGCGGTAAATGAAAGCGGATAAACACTTACCCGTTGTATAGCTTCTATGCTGTTTTGTTAGTTGTTCAACAAAGAAAGTTTTGATAACAACATATATTTGAATTCAGAATTAAAGGAGAAAGTGCTTTGAAAAGATTACTGGGGCTTACAGCTCAAGGAGAGGCCCAAGTTTTAACGATGATCACACCGTTGTTTTGAAAGCCGTACAGAGGGACTTATACAATATGTGAGGCCCAAGATTGTTTCTATGTACAAGGGGGTTGGGTCTTACACTCTATTAGAGGCCCAAAGAAATTTAAAGAAAATAAATGGGGCTTATAACACGAGGGTAGGCCCAGATGATTTGATTTTTGAACTGGCGATTGCGCCGAGATTTTTCTTTTAACGCAGAGGGACTTATACAATATCTGAGGCCCAAAATTGTTTAGGTTAAAAGGGGATTGAGTCTTACACTCTATTAGAGGCCCAAAGAGCTTGAAAATGAATAAAGATGGGTCTTATAGCTCAAGGAGAAGCCCAGTTGATTTTTGTTAAAAAGGCGACGATCGTGCCGAACTTTTTGACGGTATCGGGACTTATACAATACACTGAGGCCCAAAAAGTGGTTTATTTACAAAGGGGATGAGTCTTACACTCTAATAGAGGCCCATTTGTGTTTGAAAATGATTGATGAGGGTGGAATCCATCAAAACCCTAATTTTATCATTTTAAAAGTAAATTCTCAAAGAAAATCAATAAAAAATGACAAAACACCAAATAAGATTGAATAAACAACTTGTGATTTTTGGTTAAGGTTTGAAAAATGAGGTTTTAATCACAAGGTGAATTAAAACTCATTTGGTTGTGATTTTCAAGATGAATATTCACTTTAAAATGTTTAAAAATAATTAAAAATGAATTTATTCATAAAAATACCAACTATATTAAATAAATAATATAAATTTGATTTTTTTTTCTGGAATAAAATATTTCAACATTTTTGTGATTTTTTATAAAAAGAACCAATAAAAAATAATTAAAATTGAGGGAGTTATTAATTTTTCAAATCATTAAAAATAATAAGAAAAATAATAAAATATGAAAAAGTGGTAAAAAATAGGATCTGGGGCGAGGGGGATTCGAACCCCAGACCTCTTGTGTGCAGTACGCGTGTCCTACCACTGGGGTGGTGATACATCCGTGTATCAAACCCCAGCCACAAATATACAAGGCTTGCCTTGTTTTTGGCATGGCCAACGCAAGGCAAGGCAAGGTTTTGGCCAAAAACGTGAAGCTTGTAACTTTCTTATTTCTCCATGGATTAGGACAAAATTTAGGTCTATCCTCCCTAGAATTTCACAAGGAATCCAATGGTGGTGGTGGTTTTTTCAGATGAGGTCCCCATTTTAAAACCCGATAGTGGTTTTGAAATAGGCCTCCATTTGCATTTTCTGTGCTACCTCATGGTACAGGCATGAATCACATGATGAATTGGTCCAAACACAACATATATAACATGTAGAAGATGTGCATGATCAGTGGACTTCAAAGCAATGCATGTTTTAAAGAGTTCAAGTTAAGATGCTTTCTCTATAGGAGCTTTTTGGGCAATCTGTCAAGTGATTTGTTCCATAAATGATTTGATGCTTTGGACACCCTCAAATGATCCCTTGGAAGCTTTTAGGATGATTGGAAACAACTGGAAACCTCAAAAATGGAAACTGGCCCTTTCTTGCAAAAGGGGCAAAAGTGACCAAAATAGCAACTCTCTCAAATGGTGTTCCAGATATGGGGAACCATTTGGGACAGTTCAAGGATGATATTTGGAGTGTGTTTGAGGCTTTATCTGGTTTTGAAAGTGACTGAATCAAAACATGGCTTGAAAAATGCAAAAAGTCCTATTTTGAGGTTTTGAGAAAGGACTTTGTGATTTTGGGGTTACAGGTCACTTGTGAGAGTTTGGATAACTTACATATGACATATTGGATGTGTTTGGATCATGAGCTGTGATGGAATTGCTCTCTAACTCAAAAACTCAGAGTTACCTTGCTAAAGAAGACATTTATGCCTAGAGAAAGAGATTTTGAGGAAAGCAAGTGTTGTAGTGCTTTGGTGTACTCAAACTGAGCACAAATGAGCTCTATTTATAGTATAGCAAGTTTGTTTTAGCTGCGATAGTGAATGGCAACTGCTGCAGACCTTTGGCCAATTGGAGCATTTTGGAATCTCAAGTCTCCTCTAGCCATTGACTAGAGGTTAGAGCACAGGCCAATTGTCCCTTGGTTCAGAGATCATCCTTGACTCATTCAGTTAGAAACGACTCAGTTCATGCCACCTTGGTGCATCCATTGAATGCCCCAAAACAAAATTGGAGTCTTGTCCCCTCTTTTGGGTTTTTTAGGTTTGGCATGCTATTTTTAGTTCCAAAGACTTGGGAGGCTTATAGATCAGTGTTTGTCCCTCCTTGGTCTCCCCCTGAGGTGTTCAAGTGGATAAACTTGTTTGTCATTTGCACAAATTGCTCAAATCGAGCAAAATGCACAAATCTGCCTAGTTATGACAGTTGTAGCAAGGCATATTGCCACTGTCATAACTCTTAGCTCAAATGGAATTTCATGGGATTCTTGGCCATTTTGGAAAGCTCTCATATGATACAACATATGTGTGATCATATTTTGTCTTGACACATTTTGGATCCAAGTGAAAAATGCCCCTACATTTTGGAAAAAGTGAAACAGATTCTAAATTAGTGAAAATTTCACTAAATGTTGGAAAAAGTGACATTTCATGTTTTCAGCCATTTTGATCCAACCATAACTCAAAATCCATGATGAATTGGAATAAGGTGTAGTTGACACTTTTAAAGTATGCCATGAGAGCTACAAATCTATCTTTGGATTAACCCAAATGGTTGCTTGGACCTCAAGTTATGATCCTTGGAAGTTGGTACCCAAGCCACTTTGTTCCATAACTTAGAAAATTTCTAAGTTTTTTTATGGTTATCCCTTTTACAAGTTATCCCACTTTTCTTGATTTTTCTTGATGAATGATGATTCCAATTACACATTAACATCATTTTAGGGTTATGGAACCATAATTGATCAAAAAATAAAAAATTCAAACTTTGACTTTTGGGCACAGTTGACTTTTTATCAGATGAATTCCAAACTGTGCGATCCTCTATGAAATCAAGTCCTTGACCTAAATCAAACTTTATGGATTGATTTCATAGGTGTTATAGGGTGTATTGAATCATGTCCCATGGTTTGGGAGCATGTCCTGGTCAACAGTAAAAGGCACAGTTGACTTTTTCTGTGAAACTCTAACTGTGGCTCTGATGCACTTGAAACTTGTGAATCAAGCTTCTTGGATTAATCCATTGTTGAAAATGGATCAATGTGGTTTATTAGAGACCCTAAAACCATGTCTTGAGGTCTTGGCTCATGTTTTGTCCCAAAAGTCAACTTAGGGGTGAATTAGGTCAAGAAACCCTAATTCCTGATTTTTAGGTGAATGCATCCCCTGAGGCTAAATTGGTTTGATGATTGGGTTTATGATGTCCCTTAGAGTATTTTGGGTTGTATTTTGAAGCATTGGCTCATGCCCAGAGGAAAATTTCCATATGGAGGCCTTGGTCGACCAAAACCCTAATTGTTGACACTGGCGATCTTGAGGCTTGATCCACTTGGAATGTTGCAGCCTTATGCTTGATTATTGATGTGGGAGTCCTCTTGATCCTTTATGGGTGTTTGAGAGGTTAGACAAGTTGAAGATCATGTCATTCCTTGATTGATCCTTTGTCTAAGGCTCTGAGAGGGCTTGAAACCCTAAGTCTTGGTTGTAGTGAATGCTCAACCATCTTTGAGGAGATAGATGAGGCATGATGGTTCATCCATATTGTGGTGAAAATTTGCACAATGATGGGAAATATTAGTGGTCAAAATTTGGGGTATGACATTGAGATCTAGAGGCAGGTCCGAAATGGGGAATCAACTCTTGCTGAGGGTTACAGAAGAGTTAAGGTATCAGATTCCTTGAGGTTCTGATTTGGGATAGTGTTATACGGATGATAAGCTGACCCTAGCTGGGGAAATTTAGGATAAAAGACTGAGTTTTAGAACCCATGGGTTTTAACTCTACTGGAGATTGATTAAATGACCAGGGTTTCTCCTGTGCTTGTAGGGAACTTGAGAATGTCTTTAAGATCCAAGAGGAGATTAGACTGTCCAAGTCTACTGGCATGGAAGAGTTTATCTTTGTATGATGCCCAAGAGGATGCTGGTATTTTAAGGAAGAGAATCAACCCTAATATTGGTCTGATGTTTTTACACTTTGGAAAGACTGCTCTAGCAAAGGATGACTAAGTTCTGTCTTATACCTTTAAAAGGTCTTCAGGGTCCTTGTATTAAGCCCAAGAAAAGGCATGAGAACTTCTAAGAAGCCGAAGGGTCCTTGTACAAAGCCCAAGAGGAGGCGGGGATGCTTTTAGGAAGCTTGTGGGTCCAAACTTAAGAAAAGTTCAAGAAAAGTTTCACCGGGAATAATCTTTTCTTTAGTGAACAGTTCTAGGGTTTGAAGAAATTCAAGAGAGGTTTCACCGGGTATTAATCCTCTCTGGGGAAATGAACTTCTTTGACAATTTTCTAATAGTGACAGTCTGAGAAAAATTTCACTGGGAATAATGTCTTTCTCTTTGTTCCATATTGTATAAGCCCAAGAGAAGGCAAAACTATATCGGGAATTCCTATGGGGAACTAGTTTTGATTGTGTTGAAAGAGTGACCACTGGCTTTATCTAGTTCTAGACCTAATTGTCGGGGAAAATTCTAAGTAGATAATATACAGGCATATATATATAGGTGAAATATATACTGTATGTAAAAGAGAAGGTAGGAGGACTTACAGGTGAGCAAGCTTCCAGCACAAACAAATATATATATATATATATATATGCAAGTATGTAAAAGAAAGCTGATAAAACTTACAGGCGAGCAAGCTTCCATTGTAACACCTGTATGGTTAGTTGTTCAAGAAATTAAAGAAAGTTTTGATGAAAACTATGAATTTGAACCTATATCAAAAAGGGAAGTTGTTTTTGAAAAGAAGATTGAGGCTTATACTCAAGGAGAGGCCTAAATATAATATTGATCACACCGTTGATCTGGAAATTGTATCGGGACTTAGACAACGACTGAGGCCCAAAAAGGTTTTCTGTACAAAGGGGTGTGTCTTAAAACTTAAGGAGAGGTCCAAAGGTTTGAAAAAGAGAAAAGAAATGGGACTTACAATGCAAGGGTAGGCTCAGATGATTTTTTTTTGAAATGGCGATCGCGCCGAGATTTTGAAAACACAGTGGGACTTATACAATTACTGAGGCCCAAATTATTTATGTACAACAAGGATTGGGTCTTACACTCTACTAGAGGCCCAAAAGTTTATTTTTATACAAGAGATGGGGCTTACAACTCAAGGAGAAGCCCAGATGAAAAATAACGATTGCACCGTTATTTTGAGAATCATATCGGGACTTATACAATGACTGAGGCCCAAAAAAGTTTATGTACAAAAGGGGTTGGGTCTTACACTCTATTAGAGGCCCATGAGTGTTTTGAAAAAAGATTTGTGAGAGTTAAAATAATCAAAACCCTAATTTGATTTTTAAATGGATTTTAATTGAATAAAAATTCCATTAAAATGATCAAAATTATCAAACATGTGTGAAAAAGAAGATGTGATCTTGGATTAATGTTTGAAAAATCATGTTTCATTCATATAATGATTTGAAAATTACTTGAATTTTGCAAAATCAAAAGAAATAAATATTTTCAAAGGTTTAAAAACAAATAAAACATAATTCTTTGCAAAAATACTAAATATATGAAATAAATAATATTTTTGTGAAATTTTTATGGAATAAAATATTTTAACATTTTTGGGAATTTTCAAAAAAAGAACCAATAAAAAATGATTAAAATTGAGAGAGAAATTAATTTTGGAATTAATTAACAAAAACCCTAAAAAAAAAGCAAAAATAGCAAAATATGGCAAAGTGGAAAAAATGGTCTGGGTGGGTGTTGAACCCACGACCATCAAGCCAAACACACATGCGCGCTACCACTGGGGTGGTGATACATCCGTGTATCAAAACCAACCCATTAATACATAAGGGGTGCCAAGTTCTAGGCCTGGCCAAGGCGCCATGGCCTGGCCCTTGCCCAAGGCAAGGCCTAGTTTTGGCAATTTGCGTGAAGGCTCTAACTTTCTCATTTCTCCATGGATTGGGACAAAATTTAGGTGCATCTGACCTGGAATTTCATGAGGAATCCAATGGTGCCCTTGGAATTTTCAAAAAATGTCTCCATTTTAAAATCCGATAGTGATTTCAAAATAGGCCTAGATTTGCATGTTCTATGCTATCTCATGGTACATGCAATAATAACATGATAAATTGGTTCAAACCCAACACATATAATATGTATGACAGGTCCATAATCAATGGACCTCAAAGCAATGCATGATTTAAAGAGTTCAAGTTGTGATGCACTTACCTCTTGAAGCTTCTTGTGCTATCTGCCAAGTTCCTTGTGCCAGAAGTAATTCAATGCTTTGAACACTCTTAATTGATCCCTATTTAATCTTTTTCGACCCGAAGGTGTGAATGGCGAAGGTATTCGGGCATTCGGGGTGCAAGAGGATTAAATATCGGAATACCTAAAATTTTGATGGTGGTTATGAATGGCAGTTGGCCCATCCATCTTCTTTTGCTAAGAAATGATGCTTAGAAAAGGTAAAACTTCCCCTCGATCCTGGCCTTCAGCCAGGGAACTGGTCTTAGTTTCTGAAATAAACTTCCCCTCGATCCTGGTTTCCTACTAAGGAACTGGTCTTAGTTTCTGAAATAAACTTCCCCCCGATCCTGGTTTCCTACCAAGGAACTGGTCTCAGTTTCTTTAGTCAATCAACTTTCTTGACAAGGGACGGTATTCGTACCGGTTTTCCTTAAACTTCTCGCCAAATTTTCTTAGGGAGATGCCATTTGATAGAAAAATTTGATGTCAGATTTGCTGGGGAACCCAGTCTTCTGAGATGTAGAGGTGTACAAACTTGTGTGTTGGAGACACCATTTGTCGACTCTACTGGGGAAAGCAGGTCTCTTGAGAGTCTTCTAACGATTGGGGGTGTTACATCATACTTTTCTCGGGATCTTCTCGGAGAAATGCCAAATGATGTGATCCAATTTTGAGGTGCTGATGACCTTTTTGTCAGCGGATTTTTCGGAGAAAAACTGCTGTATTGCTGAATCTCTGATTAAGAGGCTTTCTCTGGGGATTTTCCTTAATATGGGAAAGCGAAGATATCATCTTCAATAGCGAAGAGTGATGTTTGTCGCAGGTCTTCTTGTTTTTCAGAGGTTCAAGTTATCAAAGTGGTCAAGGGACCAACTTTTATCCAGAAATAAACTGGAGGAGAGATCGTTTAGATGGTTCACTTCCTGACGAGGAAAGAACTGACAACTCGATTGAGAGGATTTTTATCACTTGGGGATAAGACTGACTAGAGTGATAGTGATGCAATATGAATGTGAATGTAAATCAATAATGCATGATGTATGTATGTATATGCTGGCGAAACTGACACGACATACAGACTAGTAGATGAACACGACTAGATACTCAGCCACCGCGGGGAATGAAGAGGTACCGCTGGGTTCAAAATAGCAATTCGGCCTTGCTTAGGAGAGATAGTCCCCGTGGGGAACACCGTTGGTCAGGCTTATGAGATAAGAACTCTGTCGGGGGTGTTAGATGAAACACGGTCTCTGACACAGTTGATCCTTCATTTAGGTGTACTAATTAAGAAGGAGTACTTTGATTCTGCACTTTGAGGTTCGATTACTTCTGGAGAAGCGATCGATGTTCTTTCGATGTTCAACAGTCAAAAGAAATTGCCATCTTTATTTTAAAAGCAGAAAAATTTTGACAAGTAAATTCATTTTTGTTTTATTTCAAGAACCGTTAATCATGTTAAAACGTCGTTCTGTAAAGCTAAAACAAATAAGAATTGCAAACAAAAGCACAAGGGCTCAAATTTTATAGATAGGATGGAAATCAGCCAAGCGCGTGATTCCATAGAGTATTTACAAAGTCTAGAAAATGGTAATTTAAGGGAAAATGGCTACATTGAAACATAATGACCGTTATCCTTCTACCAACTTTGAATTCTGGATATCCTGAGCTTCTGTCGAAGATGACCTTGACTGGAGTTTTTCTCAGATGGTGTAACTGCTACTGAGGGACTTGCCCCTTTGTTGGACATAGTTACTTGCCATTATCCCTAACTTTTTCCTGGATTGTACTCTGAGATTTCCAATCCACCGGGATGATTTTTTATTATGCCTCTAATCTTTGCCTGGAGCGCCCTTTCGGGTTTTCAATCCACCGAGATGTTTTTTTTTTATTTAGGCGAAGTATTTCTTGACTACGTCAACATTTGTGGGGTAGGCAAATTCCTTTCCATCCATGGTTGCGAGTCTCAAGGCGCCGCCTGAGAAGGATTTCTTGACCACATAGGGGTCGTCATAATTAGGAGTCCACTTGCCCTGGGAATCTGTGAGAAATGATTCTATCTTTTTGAGCATAAGGTCTCCTTTCCTGAAGACGCGGGGTCGGACCTTTTTGTCAAACGCCTTCTTCATTCTTTGCTGATATAACTGACCATGGCATAAATCCGTTATTCGCTTTTCTTCGATCAGATTCAGTTCGTCGTGCCAACTTTGACACCATTCAGCCTCTGTTAGCTTAGCTTCCATCAATACCCGGATTGATGGGATCTCTACCTCTATGGGGAGCACTGCTTCTATGCCATATATTAGAGAGAAAGGGGTTGCCCCTGAAGTGCAGACAGATGTACGATAACCGTGAAGAGCAAAGGGTAGCATCTCGTGCCAGTCTTTGTAGGTTACAACCATCTTTTGAACAATCTTCTTGATGTTCTTGTTAGCCGCTTCTACCACTCCGTTCATCTTAGATTTGTAGAGAGATGAGTTATGGTGTTCAATCTTGAACTCAGCGCACAACTCTTTCATCATCTTGTTGTTCAAGTTAGATCCATTATCCGTAATGATCTGGCGTGGAACACCATAACGGCAGATGAAATTGTTTTTGATAAAACGGACCACCACTTGTCGGGTTACATTGGCGTATGATACTACTTCGACCCACTTGGTGAAGTAGTCAATGGCTCCCAGGATGAACTGATGTCCGTTCAATGCCTTGGGTTCGATCATGCCAATCATGTCGATTCCCCATATAGAAAAAGGCCATGGGGAAGAGAGAACTTTGAGATGCGTTGGCGGTACATGGATTTTATATGAGTATATCTGACACTTATAACACCTCCTCGTGTACTTGTAGCAATCAGATTCCATGGTCAACCAGTAGTACCATGCTCTCAGAATTTTATCGCCATTGTGTGTCCGTTGGCATGAGTACCAAAGGATCCTTCATGTATTTCTTTTATCAGTATGTCTGCCTCTGGTCTGTCTACGCATCGGAGCAAGACCATGTCAAAATTCCGCTTATAGAGTGTATCACCATTCAGGAAGAAACTAACTGCCAGCCTTCTGAGGGTCTTTCTATCCTTTCTGGATGCCCCAGGTGGGTACTATTGTTTCTTAAGGAAACATTTGATGTCGTGGTACCAAGGTTTGTCGCCTATGACTGCTTCAATCGTGAAGATGTAAGCGGGCCGTTCAAGGCGCATTATGTCAATCTTAGGTAAGTCGTTCCATTGACCTACACTAATCATGGAGGAGAGAGTGGCTAATGCATCAGCCATGTGATTCTCCTCACGAGGGATATGATGAAACTCGTTTCTATTGAAGAATGGTAACAACCTTCTTGCATAGTCTTTGTAAGGAATCAATCCTGATTGGTATGTGTTCCAATCTCCTTTGATCTGATTGATAACCAGGGCTGAGTCGCCATATACATCCAAGTTTTTGATCCTTAAGTCGATCGCTTCTTCGAGACCCATGTTACAAGCTTCGTATTCGGCCTCGTTGTTTGTACACTTGAATGTCAATCTGGCAGTGAAAGGAATGTGGGTACCTTGAGGTGTCATGATGATTGCCGCAATCCCGTTTCCATAATGGTTGGCAACTCCGTCAAAAATTAGTCCCCATTGGGAACCTGGTTCTGGCCCTTCACTGGGTAGCGGTTCATCGCAATCTTTCATCTTTAAGTACATGACATCTTCGTCTGGGAAGTCAAACCCGACTGATTCTTGATCGTCAATAGGTTGATGAGCCAAATGATCAGCTAATACACTACCTTTAACAACTTTCTGAGCGTGGTACTCGATGTCGTATTCTAATAACAACATCTACCAACGGGAAATCCTTTCCGTGAGAGAAGGCTTTTCAAAGACGTACTTGATCGGATCCATTTCGGAGATTAACCAAGTAGTGTGGCAAATCATGTACTAGAGAAGACGTTTGGCTGCCCAAGCCAGATCACAACAAGTTTTCTCAATCATAGTGTACCGAGTCTCGCAGTCGGTGAATTTCTTGCTCAAATAATAGATGGCAGACTCTTTCCTTTTGGTTTCATCTTGTTGGCCAAGTACACAACCCATTGAGTCTTTCGAGACTGTTAAGAAGATAATAAACGGTCTTCCCTCTACTGGAGGTGATAGAATCGGCAGGTTCGACAGGTATTCTTTGATACCGTCGAAGGCGGTTTGGCAGTCTTCTGTTGAAACGCAGTCCTGATTCTTTTTGAGTAATTTGAAAATTGGCGCGCATGTCGCGGTCATGAGGAATATAAATCTGGAAATGTAGTTCAAACGTCCCAGGAACCCCCTTACTTGTTTTTCAGTATTTGGAGAAGGCATTTCTTGAATGGCCTTGACCTTGTTAGGATCAACTTCAATTCCTTTTTGGCTGACGATGAACCCTAAGAGTTTCCCTGAACGGATGCCGAAGGTGCACTTGTTGGGATTCAGGCGGAGTTTATACTTCCTCAACTGCTCGAATAGTTTTGACAGGTGGGTCACATGTTCCTCTTCTGTTTTAGATTTGGCAATCATGTCATCGACATATACCTCGATTTCCTTGTGTATCATGTCATGAAAAAGAGTAGACATGGCCCTTTGATAGGTTTCCCCGGCGTTCTTCAAACCGAATGGCATTACCTTGTAACAAAAAGTGCCCCATGGGGTAATGAATGAAGTTTGCTCCATGTCTTTCGGCGCCATTTTTATCTGATTATAGCCCGAGAATCCATCCATGATGGAGAACACTTTGAACTTTGTTGTACTGTCAACCAACATGTCAATGTGTGGTAAAGGAAAGTCATCCTTCAGACTTGCCTTGTTTAGATCTCTGTAATCCACACACATTCTGACCTTTCCGTCCTTTTTCGGAACAGGTACTATGTTGGCTAGCCATTGAGGATATTCTGATGTGGCGAGGAAACCTGTGTCAATCTGTTTCTGTACTTCCTCTTTGATTTTGATGGCCATATCCGGATGAGTCCGTCTCAACCTTTGATTTACAGGCGGACACTCTGATCTTAATGGTAGATGATGTTCCACGATGTTGGTATCCAATCCTGGAATATCCTGATAGGACCAAGCGAATACATCGGGAAAGTCTTTGAGAAGCTTTGTCAAACTTTCTATGACAGTTGAACTGAGTAGTGCCCCAATCTTGATTTCCTTTCTCTCTTCCTCTGAGCCCAAGTTGACTGTTTCTAATGGCTCCTTATGAGGTTTAATGGACCTTTCCTCTTGCCTGAGTAGTCGGGAGATCTCTTCTAAAATTTCTTCGTCATCTTCTTTTTCAGCCCCAAATACTGAGAATTCAAAGTTGGGAGAAGGCATTGGATCATATGTTTCAACGAGGTTTAAAACAAGCAATCTGCATGACGTTATGATTGTTTTTTAGAAGAGATAGAGAAAATGCAAGAGTGTGTGCAATGTATTTTCTGAAAACTGCTTGTTTTTATTTGTTGTTTTTTAGGATTACCATTTTCTGAAAAAGCGAAAAGAGAAAACAACAATTAATGCGGAAATTACAGAACGACGTTTATTTATTTATGAACTTGTCGATTCTTGAAACTACAGCCCTATAAAACAAAACTCTATCACTTTGGGCAAAGCGAAGAGGTATATTTACAGAAAGTGATCCCTATCAAAACATCTGTTTCACCTGGGCAGGGTGAAAGGTTAAGATAAAGATGGCAATTACTTAGACTTATGGACAATCTTCGGAACATCGACTGCAACCCATTGGCGGCGAACTCCTCGTTGAATCACAAAGTTTGGTACCTTCCTTGATTTGTCTTCAGAAATAACACTGATTTCTGGTGGAGCAGGATCGTTGGAATCTGTCTCCCAGACAGAGTTGTCGTAGGAGGATTCCTCAGTTGTATTTTGCATAGCATTTGTGCTCTCAGGTATATCTCTCCATCCAGTTGGTTGGATGTCTTTGAGCCTGATACGAGAGCTTTCGGGAGCGGTGTACTTGACCATGAAGTCGTACTTTCCACTCGGTTGTCCTAAGGTGTCCCACACTTCTTTGGAACTGGAGGAGTCATCTCTCTCGATGACGCTGACCTCGGGGAAAGTATAGTTAATGAATTCTAGTCCTGCAAACTTTAAAAATTCATCGTCGTGCTGGATATTTTCAGAATGCCCTGAGTGTTGATCCCTTGACATGGTGGGGACGCTGATATTCTTTTCAATGATACTCAGCTGATATGTATCATTCGGCTGACTCTCTTGCCCAGAGTCTCCTGGGTATGGCTGCCACATAGGAAGGCCATCAATCGGGCCATAATAGTCATGGTCAAAGTTGTATTTCATCGGAGTGTCCTCCTCTAATGAGTTTGGCGGAGCACGACATCCTTTCGGATCACAATCTCCGTATATCATTTCGACATCTAACCTTGGTATAAATCTCAGACTTTGTGCGGGATAGCAAAATGGCGTAGGCACCTCTTCCTGAGACATATAACCGTCCTCGTTAAGATAGTACTTCCATTCCTCATCTGTATCGGAGGAATCTCCCTCGTTGATGGTATGTACTTCTTGAGACATTGGGTGAAGGAAACCTCCACTGTGGAAGAAGTTCTTAATGGGATGAAAACTTTCAGCTTTAGTAGTCTGGGTACAGGTTGAGGAAAAGCCAAGACCTTTCTTTGTCCTCTTATCCGTAGGAATGGCGAGTTGTCCCCGTCCTTTTGCGTTGTTACTCTTGATTACTTTGAGAGCATCTTTGTACGAGGAAATCGATGTTCCTTTCTCTAGTTGATTCTCATTGCTCACTGAAAGTGCCTGGAACTGAGTTCCAACAACCTCCTCGGGTTCTTACACAAGTGGACAATGATAGGTTACTCACGATCAAGGCTTGTTCTCCACAGACCGTGACGAGTTGGTCGTTCTTGACAAACTTCAGCTTCTAGTGAAGTGTCAAAGTGACTGCCCCAGCCTGGTGTATCCAAGGTCTTCCCAACAAACAATTGTATGTTGCTCGGATGTCCATGACCTGGAAAGTGACTAGGAAAGTATGAGGACCGATAGTTATGGGAAGGTAGACTTCGCCGATAACTGTTTTTATGGACCCGTCAAATGCTTTGACGACGACCTCACTGCCTCTCATCGGAGATCCTTTGAATGATAGTCGCATTAGAGTGGACTTCGGCATAACATTGAGAGCCGATCTGGTATCTACCAGTACGCTGGCTAAAGCATCGTCCTGGAAGTTAACTGTGATATTGAGCGCCATGATGTGACTTTTGCCTTCTTCTGGCAATTCCTCATCACTAAACCCCAAGTTGTTGTAGGAAGTGATGTTAGAGACGATGCTATCGAACTGTCGTATCGACACATCCTGTTCCACAAAGGCCTACTCTAAGACTTTCTGTAGAGCTTCCCTGTGAGCTTCAGAGCTGAGTAAAAGTGATAGCACTGAGATCTTTGAAGGAGTTTGTAACAGCTGATCAACAATGTTGTATTCACTCCTTTGGATGACCTTCAGCATCTCATCATCGGTTTTTGAAAGGTCGGGATCACTGGATTGACCGACTGGTGGATTAGGAACTTCCGTTTGAGGTTCCTTTTCTCTGTTAGGTTCTCCAACTCCTCGGTTGAAGATTCGACTGCTCCGTGTTACTCGACTGATGTCTGCAATATTCACGATGGAGGGTAATGGGATTTCCTTTCCATTCTCAATTGTTGTTGAACCGTATTTGTATGGGATAGCCTTAGTTGATTCACACGGTAGCGGTCCCGATAGATAGATAACTATAGGAGCCTTCTGATTTTTCTAACCATTGTAAGTCATTTCAATCAGTTCCTGGTTAAGAACTTTTGATTCATCAAGTAGAGGGATGATGGTACAAACATCTTTGGTCCTTTCATGATCAGAGATTACGACAACATCCTTAATCTGATCAGCAAAATAGTCTGGCATCCAGTTGATTGATCCAGAACTTGGACACGGTTGAATCTCTTTGTGGTCCAACTGGCTTTGAAGGGCTGCTCGCACGAGGTAACATCCTTGATTATTTTTCGAGCAGACTCTACAGCGCTCGTAATTATGTGGTGGCACCTGGCCACGTCCGCTTTGAATGTAGTGTAACCTCACTAGATTTGTTTCCATTGATCGAACACCCTGACTTTGATGCCTAGTAGGGTTCCCATTAACCACACTGATTTGTTGTGTGTATTCATCCATATAGATCGGAAGCCCCCAGTGGTTTAACAAGTGTTGCAAATTTATTTGCACGAGAGTGCACCCTTGGTTACTCTCACTGCATACTGTTCAATTCTGATAATTATGCGAATTCAGCTGGACTTGTGTAGCGTGTAACTCCACCAAGCTAGTATTTATCAAGTGAATATCAAAGATTTGGATCATATTCAATTGATAATGATTTCCATCACAGTAATCCTGAATCCATCCAAGATCCATCTGACGCTGGAGGGCCTCTTGTACAAAAGAGCATCCCTGTTTGTTTACCGAGCAAGTCAGACAGGAATTGTAATCATGTCGTGGCAGATTATGATGTTGGCTTTGCCTTGAGTGCATTGCCACCAAGTTGACATTCATTGCATGGATGTCGTGGTTCTGAATGACGTTGGAATTCATATAAGTCATGTTGACCTTACGAATTCAGTGATCTTGGATCCATCCAAGATCCAATTGTTCCTGTAGAGCTGATTGCACCACAGAACATCCTTCATTGTTCTTAGAGCAGATATCACACTAGTGATAGTTATGAGGTGGCACATGGCTGTATCCACTTTGTCTACAATGCATCTTGACCAAGTTGGCCCTCAATAAGAGTACATCATGAATTTGATAGCTGTTACTGGAATCTCCCTCTATCAAATTTACCACAGCTTTCTCGTGTTGAGGCAGCGGGTTCGTGAGAACATTCGGATTCGTGTCTTTGAAATATAAGACCTCGCCCTTAACAAGCTTTTGCACATTAGATTTGAAACTGAGATAGTTTTCTATTTTATGCCCGGGTCCTTCTTGGTGGTAAGGGCAAGTCTGATCCGCTTTGAACCAAAAAGGCAGATTCTCCGATACTGTAAGAGGTTCCCTGGTTTGGACATGCCCCTTGACCAGTAGTAATGGAAACAGTTCTACGTACAACATTGGTATATGATCAAACCATGGAGGTCGAGTTGTTCGGTTGTTGTTATATGGAGGACGAGCCTGCTGAAGAGGTTGTTGTGTCCTTTGCTGATATTTTTGTTGATTCGGTTGGCTCTGAGTAACCTGAGGTTGATATGTAGGAACAGGCACAGGGTTGATAGCAGGAGTTACAGCTGCTACTGGTTGGTATCATCGCCTTTGCTTTCTGAGAGAGATATTCCCAATATCCTGCTCTTTTTTCTTAGGGAGAGCACTACCGTATCGTTTTGTACTACTTGATGATCCAGCGTCTTTAACTAAACGTCCTTCTCGGACTGCTTCCTCAAGACGAACTCCCATGCCAACCATCTCGGTGAAGTCACTGGGCGCACTGGCGACCATTCTGTCGTAGTAAAATGAGCTCAAGGTTTTCAAGAAGATCTTTGCCATCTCCTTTTCTTCAAGAGATGGACAAATCTGGGCGGCAATTTCACGCCATCTCTGAGCGTAATCCTTGAAGGTTTCCTTGTCCTTTTGTGATATCTATCTGAGTTGATCTCTGTCCGGTGCCATGTCCAGGTTATACTTAAACTGCTGAACGAAATCAGCGCCAAGATCTCTGAAAGTGCCGATCTTAGTGCGGTTTAAACCCATGTACCACTTAAGTGCGGCACCGGTTAAACTATCCTGAAAGTAGTGAATCAGTAGCTCTTGGTTCTTTGTCTGAGTTGACATTCGCCGATCATACATCACTAAATGACTTTGAGGGCAAGATTTGCCCTTGTACTTTTCAAATTCGGGCACTTTGAATTTGTGCGGAATTTTCACACTTAGGACCAAACAAAGATCTGCGGCGTCCTTTCCAAATAGATCCTGACCGCGGAGGGCTTGCAGATCTTTCTGCATCTCCAGGAACTGTTCCTGGAACTCGTTCATTTTGTCGAACATATTTTCGTTTCTACCAGAAGGTATCTGTGGAATCTGTCCTTCTGGGGCAGTGTGTACCACGAGTGGTGGTATAGTCATCATGGCAGTGACTCTTAGTGCCTCCCTCTCCCAAAGATTATAACCTTTAGGAGTTGCTGTCATGAACCGGGCATCTTCGCTTTCCCGAAGTTTGTAACCTTCAGGCCCAACGGCTCCTGCTACGGTTCCCTGATCCTCAGTGATCGGCGGAACATATCCTTCCGGGATATAGTTAATAGGCATGCCCTAGGGACGATCTTTCGGCATTTTGTACCTAGGATCATACATTTCCAGTATAGGCGTTGATGTGATCTCTGAGATCATAGTCCGTTGTATCTAAGCTGCTGCCAGAGCTTGCATATCATTGTGAAGCTTTCACAGATCCTATTTCAGAGTGTTGATCTCTTCCCTCAACTCTCTGTTCTCTTCCTCGAGATCATCCATCTTTTTCTGTCGATTGGCCCGAGTATTGTACGAATGAGACAGTTTTGACTCTAGAATCGAGACGCAAACATGAGATTCGTAGGTAAGAAGAATGCGTTACGTGCGAATGATGAATGATATGTAATGATTATATTAATTGTATATATTTTTTTGTTTATTCAAAGTAAACTTCGACAATTGGATTGCAAATATCAAACAGTGGGGAAACCCCGTTTTATTGAATTCAAAGATTGCGGAAATGGAAATACAGTAATTTACATAGTGCTGCAAAAGGAAAGGTCTAAACTTATGGGTCCTGAGTCCTCTCTGAAGCGAGCTCAGGTGCGGGTTCTGGTACTTTCCTTTTCTTTGACCGGGGCTCTTGGGCCGTTGTCGGGTTGTCATTCCTTTGCCAAGTGAAAGGAGCGAGCAAATTCCTCTGGTCATCCTGATTTTCTACAGCATGTTGCTCTAAAATCTCGATCAGAGCATCTTTTTCTCTTAACAGCTGTTGTATTTTATTGCACTCCACATTGAGAATACGGTACTTGTTCCTCCAAGACCTCTTCTCCTATTGAACTTTGTTGAGAGTAACCTGAAGTTTTTCTGTATCAGACATAAAATAAAGGACAAGGTCCCTTAATGGAAGAACTTCCTGACGAGGGTAAGGTATCCTCAGCTTGAGAGCTCTAGTTTGTACCCAGTGGAGATAAGGCTCCACCGAGACGCAATATGGTTTTCCTAGAGACTCTCTTCCTTTCCGGTGAACGTGTTTCAAGGCATGCACTATTTCTGTCTTTAGTGCCCTGTCATTTTCTCCTTCCTTGAAGAAAAGACCTTCCAGATGAGCATTTCGCGGGACATGCCTCATCGGGTATCCGAATTGACGACGAACTAAAACTAGATGATAGTTGATTCCTCCTTTAGTTCCTATAAGGGGTACATTTGGAAAATTTCAACAATGGTCAATGATTTTGATCCCGTCATAGATTCGATTGTACTAATCATTGTCAGAGTTAGTAAGAGACATAATTCTCTGCGATCAACGTAAAGTACTTTTTTGATCCCAAAATGCAGCAGACTTGGGTAAGTGGGAAATGAACCATTTGTACAGCAGGGGTACACAACATGTAATCATTCCTCCACTATACAAATTCCTTAAGTGTACCGAATGATAAGCATCTGCGAGCAAGGTTGGTACAGGGTTTCCAATCAGAAAAATCTTAATGGCGTTGATATCTACAAAGTTATCGATGTTGGGAAACAAAAATAACCCGTAGGTAAGCAAAACAAAGATGCTTTCGAAAGCGGCCACGTTCCCTATACTAGCAAAGTAAAGGGATTTCTTTATTAAGAACTGGGCTGGCAAACCCAGGATTCCACCCTTAGTGGTCATGTGAGTTCTGAATTCTGACTCGTCTGAATAGATTGCTCTTGCAATGGTTTGTTACTTTGGAATTTCTTCCAGTCCAGAAAAGGGAGCTTGGTCAGTGATGGGTAAATTAGTCAGGTGAGAGTACTCCTCCAGTGTAGGTGCCAGTTGATAATCTGGGAATGTGAAACAGTGATAGACCGGATCGTAGAACTGGATTAGTGTGGACAGGATTCCTTCGATTTCATGGACCTTTAATAGAGATAGCAGTCATCCGTACTTGCCACTGAAAGCCTCAGGGTTGGTGATCATCCTCTCCATACCTCTTAAATCCTCTAGTTTTGGAACCTTGAAGGTGTACTTGTGAGTTTTCCTTCTACCGAAATCCATAGCGCAATCTCTTTATCTGACATTTGCAATCATTGTCTTAGTTTAATTTGAAAAAGGAGAGACTAGAAGAGAAGATTTTTTAATGTTTTTTAATTAAATGAATGCATGAATGTAGCACACAAAAACATAGAAAAAACATGGGGTCAAAGGGTCGGTGTCATGAAGTCAAGGCTCTACCCATCCCCAAAGGTTTATATTGGTGATTTTTGTACCTGTCCTCAAAATCACTGACCTCTCTTAGGATGACGGCAGCAAGCGGATCACCAAGCGAGCTGGTTCATCTTAGAGTAATCTGAAATGAGGATAGTATCGTGTGACAACTATTTCCGATAGCTTCTGCACTACAAAATGGTTTTAGTCTACTAAAATCCTCATCTTCTCGGATAACCCAATGGAACAATCTGCTTTCAACAACCGAAGTCGTATAGGCATTGAATCCGCAGAGGGCATCTCCACTGATTTGATGGTCGACCGGGACCTCTTATCTGGGATTCACTCCCCGTAAGATTATCCGTATAATGCCATCACTTATCTTAGGTGTATACTCAATCTTTCCAGAGGCGGCATCACACGCATTCCCATTAGCAGAAAAGTAAACACATATATTAATTAGGAAAAGCAGTATATATATATATATATATATATATATATATATATATATATATATATTTATCCTAACATCCTGAACTCTAGTCCTATGATCCTATACAGACAATGACTCCCCAGTAGAGTCGTCATTTCTGTGGTATTTGGTGAATTTAAGGCCTTCACCCTAAAAGAGGCTAGAAAGAATGCCTCCCATTGTGGTCGCCATTTTTCTGTAGCGCGATTTTTGTGGTTTCGAATCACTATAACTTTGGTACTACAGTTCGATTCATTTTTTATCCTGTTGAGCTGATTAAGGAAGGGAAATAGATGTCTCCAATTAACCCTGCTTGCATACTGAGGTTAAAACAGTCAAAACTGTTGGTTTACATATGCTATCAAAAGGGGGTTTGTCTTTAAGGTTATTTGCTTAAAAACAGTGTCTAGACTATTGGCTAGGTTTCTGGTAAGGTGTTAGGTCTGATGCTTTTGAGGGATGTATGAAGGTACTGGATTTTGGGTTTTTTTGGTTAGTATGCTCGCTAAGATTTTTGCAATCTTATGCCTACGTATTCCTATTTAACGAAATAGGGAAATCAGAGCGATCGTAGGTCTTCCTATTCTATGGGGGGAAATGGATTGTTTTGGTGTCTGGTTCAAAGCCCAAGACATGAAGCTAAAGGTGGTTTGTATCTTGTTCAAAGCCCAAGATGTGAAGCTAAATGGTTTTGGATGAGAGAGAATTTATCATCTCTAAAGAGGAGTTGTTGATGTTTGTATGCTGTGAGCAAGGCACAAATTTGATGCTGAAAGGTTAATTGAGTCAATCGAGGTTTCTTTATACAAAGCCTAAGAGGAGGTGGGAAATTTGATTTTTCCGGGGAAAGGTTCTTTTTGTCTTGTACAAAGCCCAAGATTGAGGCTAGAAGGGATTTTGACTCTGTTGGGGAGAATGTATCTTGTATAAAGCCCAAGATGGAGGCTGAAAGGGTTTGACTCAACAAGAGAGTACTTTTATCTGTCCTGTATAAAGCCCAAGATGGAGGATAAAAAGGTTGACTCGACAAAAGAGTCTTGAACAGGTGATTGACTCAACAAGAGAGTCTGAAGGTTGTTTGACTCAACAAGAGAGTCTTTTATACTCAACAAGAGAGTGTTTTGCTGTCTCGTACGAAGCCCGAGATAGAGGCTAAAAGGGGATCGACTCAACAAAAGAGTCTTTTATTCTCAACAAGAGAGTGTTTTATATGTCTTGTACAAAGCCTAAGACGGAGGCTAAAAGTGGTTGACTCAACAAGAGAGTCTTTTATACTCAACAAGAGAGTGTTTTATATGTCTTGTACAAAGCCCAATACGGAGGCTAAAAGTGATTGACTCAACAAGATAATATTTAATACTCAACAAGAGAGTGTTTTATACTCAACAAGAGAGTGTTTTATATGTCTTGTACAAAGCCCAAGACGGAGGCTAAAAGAGTTTGACTCAACAAGAGAGTCTGAAAATGATTAGCTCCGCTAGGGAGAATCATTTGTACATAGCCCGAGAGGAGGCTAACTTACTGCTAAGGATTATTTAGATCCTGAAGCGGGTTCAAGCGGGGGAGGGGGGAAACTCTCATGAGAGAGACCGGGTTTCTGCTGGAGATTGATCCTGAGTGATCGGTGTTTTTTCCTATGTTTGAAAGGAACTTGAGAATGTCTTTGAGACTCAAGAGGTTTAGACTGTCCAAGTCTACTATTTTATCTTTTGTCTGATGCCCTAGAGGAGGCACGGGCATATAAGGGATGAGTATCAACCCGAAAATGGCCGGAGTTTTGACGCTGGAAAGACTGCTCTAGCAAAGGATGACTAAGTTCTGTCTTATACCTTTAAGAGGTCGTCAGGGTCCTTGTATGAAGCCCAAGAGAAGGCATAAGAACTTCTAAGAAGTCGAAGGGTCCTTGTACAACGCCCAAGAGGAGGTGGGGATGCTTTTAGGAAGCCCGTGGGTCCCCAAACCAAGAGAAGTTCAAGAAATTCAATTCATTGAGAAGAGATCATTCCAGGAAAGTTCGAGAATTTTGAAGAAAGTCAAGAGATGCCATTCACGGAGAAAAGATCATCTCTGGGGAGTTAGAGTTTCTTTGACAATTTCTAAGGGTGACAGTCTGAGAAAAGGTTCACCAAGAATAATTCCTTTCTCTTTGTTCCATATTGTTTAACCCCAAGAGAAGGGAAGACTGTATCTGAAATCCTACGGGGGATCTAGTTTTGTTTGTATTTAAGAGTGACCAATAAGGCTTTACCTAGTGATAGACGTAGTTGCCGGGGAAAACTCTAAATAACTATACTAGTATTACACAGTGGATATGTGACAAGTATATAAAAGGATGTGAAAGAAGACTTACAGTGAAGCAGCCCCACAATACAGTTATATACAGATGAAAGCGGTAAATGAAAGCGGATAAACACTTAGCCGTTGTAGAGCTTCCATGCTGTTTTGTTAGTTGTTCAACAAAGAAAGTTTTGATAACAACATATATTTGAACTCAGAATCAAAGGAGAAAGTGCTTTGAAAATATTGTTGGGGCTTACAGCTCAAGGAGAGGCCCAAGTTTTAACGATGATCGCACCGTTGTTTTGAAAACCGTACAGAGGGACTTATACAATATGTGAGGCCCAAGATTGTTTCTATGTACAAGGGGGTTGAGTCTTACACTCTATTAGAGGCCCAAAGAAATTTAAAGAAAAGAAATGGGGCTTATAACACGAGGGTAGGCCCAGATGATTTAATTTTTGAACTGGCGATTGCGCCGAGATTTTTCTTTTAACGCAGAGGGACTTATACAATATCTGAGGCCCAAAATTGTTTAGGTTAAAAGGGGATTATGTCTTACACTCTATTAGAGGTCCAAAGAGCTTGAAAATGAATAAAGATGGGTCTTATAGCTCAAGGAGAAGCCTAGTTGATTTTTATTAAAAAGGCGACGATCGTGCCGAACTTTTTGACGGTATCGGGACTTATACAATACACTGAGGCCCAAAAAGTGGTGAATTTGCAAAGGGGATAGGTATTACACTCTAATAGAGGCCCATGAGTGTTTGAAAATGATTGATGAGGGTGGAATCAATCAAAACTCTAATTTTATCATTTTAAAAGTAAATTCTCAAAGAAAATCAATAAAAAATGACAAAACACCAAATAAGCTTGAATAAACAACTTGTGATTTTTGGTTAAGATTTGAAAAATGAGGTTTTAATCACAAGGTGAATTAAAACTCATTTGGTTTTGATTTTCAAGATGAATATTCACTTTTAAAATGTTTAAAAACAATTAAAAATGAATTTATTCATAAAAATACCAACTATATTAAATAAATAATATAAATTTGATTTTTTTGTGGAATAAAATATTTCAACATTTTTGTGATTTTTTGCAAAAAGAACCAATAAAAAATAAATAAAATTGAGGGAGTTATTAATTTTTCAAATCATAAAAATAATAAGAAAAATAATAAAATATGAAAAAGTGGTAAAAAAGAGGATCTGGGGCGAGGGGGATTCGAACCCCAGATCTCTTGTGCGCAGTGCACGCGCCCTACCACTTGGGTGGTGATACATCCGTGTATCAAACCCCAGCCACAAATATACAAGGCTTGCCTTGTTTTTGGCCTGGCCAAGGCAAGGCAAAGCAAGGTTTTAGCCAAAAACGTGAAGCTTGTAACTTTCTCATTTCTCCCTGGATTGGGACAAAATTTAGGTCTATCCTGCCTAGAATTTCACAAGGAATCCAATGGTGGTGGTGGTTTTTTCAGATGAGGTCCCCATTTTAAAACCCGATAGTGGTTTTGAAATAGGCCTCCATTTGCATTTTTTGTGCTACCTCATGGTACAGGCATGGATCACATGATGAATTGGTCCAAACACAACATATATAACATGTAGAAGATGTGCATGATCAGTGGACTTCAAAGCAATGCATGTTTTAAAGAGTTCAAGTTGAGATGCTTACCTCTTTAGGAGCTTTTTGGGTAATCTGTCAAGTGCTTTATTCCATAAATGATTTGATGCTTTGGCCACCCTCAAATGATCCCTTGGAAGCTTTTAGGATGATTGGAAACAGCTGGAAACCTCAGAGATGGAAACTGGCCCTTTTTTTCAAAAGGGGCAAAAGTGACCAAAATAGCAACTCTCTCAAATGGTGTTCCAGATGTGGGGAACCATTTGGGACAGTTCAAGGATGATATTTGGAGTATGTTTGAGGCTTTATCTGGTTTTGAAAGTGACTGAATCAAGACATGGCTTGAAAAATGCAAAAAAAGTCCTATTTTGAGGTTTTGAGAAGGGACTTTGTGATTTTGGTGTTACAGGTCACTTGTGAGAGTTTGGATAGCTTACATATTGTAGCGAGTGATTTTGGACATGGTTCTTAAGCGCGGTCGCTCTCTGGAGTCAGTTTACTACAGGTCGATTCATTTTTTATCCTATTAAAGCTGATGAAGGAAGGGAAATAGATGTCTCCAATTAACCCTGCTTGCATACTGAGTTTAAACAGCGGTCTGTTAGGTTACGGATGCGATCAATGTGGTGGGGGCCTTTCTTGTGTTATTTTGACAGAATGACGAGTTTCTGGCGGGGAACAAGGATTAGGATGTTTGGACTGATGCTTTTTGATAGATACATGAGAGTATGGGATTTTGGGTTTTTGTTTAGTGTGCTCGCTAAGATTTTTTCTTTCAATCTTATGCCTACGTATTCCCGTTTATCGAAACAAGGAAATCAGAGCGTTCGTAGTTCCTCCTATTCTATGGGAGGAAATGGGTGTTTTTGGTGTCTTGTTCAAAGCCCAAGACGTGAAGCGAAAGGTGATTTGTATCTTGTTCAAAGCCCAAGATGTGAAGCTGAAGGGTTTATTTGTATCTTGTTCAAAGCCTAAGATATGAAGCTAAAGGTTTGACTTTAGAGATAATTGGTCATCTCTAAAGAGGGGTTTGTATGTCACAACTGTTTATAAAGGAGAATTACTTTAACTAGGATTTTTGAATCCGGCAATGCCATAATTTCCTTTATAGGGGATTTCCAACCTGAAGGAGAAGACTTTAACTCAGTGTAGAGCAATGCCATCTTTCCTTAGGAATTTCTCATGCTAAAAGAGGGACAGTGGCATCGATGTAAATAATCCAGAGGCTTGCCGCTTATAGCGATTAGATGAAGGGGAAAGAGTTATTGATGTTTGTGTACTGTGAACGAGGCACAGTTTTGATGCTAAAAGATTGATTGGATCAACCAGTGGTTTTCTTATACAAAGCCTAAGAGGAGGCAAGTGGCCCAACAAGAAGGTGTTTTTATGTGTCTCGTACGAAGCCCGAGAGAGAGGCTAAAGGTTTGACTCAATAAGAGAGTCTTTCATACTCCACAAGAGAGTGTTTTTGTATCTCGTACGAAGCCCGAGATAGAGGCTAAAAGAGGTTGACTCGACGATGGAGTCTTTTGGTATCTCGTATAAAGCCCGAGATGAAGGCTATTTGACTCAACAAGAGAGTTTTTTGTATCTCGTACGAAGCCCGAGATAGAGGCTAAAATTTGTTTGGCTTAATAAGAACCTTTTTATATCTCGTATAAAGCCCGAGATGGAGGCTAAACGTTGTTTGACTCCGCTGGGGAGAATCATTGTACAAAGCCCAAGAGGAGGCTGTGGTGACTGTTTCAGTTGAGTGACAGGTCCAGTATACTGATTTTGAAAGAGAAAATCAGTTCTTATATGAGCAACATTGTACTCAAGGATTTGATTCAAGGATCCGGGTTATTCCTGTTCTTCAAGGAAGCGGGAAATCCGAAGGGTATTGAGACTGTCCGAGTCTACGGGTTTTCTTCCTATTCAACGAAGGGGTCACTTGAGAATGTCTTTGAGACTCAAGGAAATTAGACTGTCTAAGTCTAGAGTTTCATCTTTTGTACTATGCTTTGAGAAACAGTAGTAGACTCTTTGAAAGGACTGTTCTATAGAGATGATTAAGTTCTGTTCCTATACCTTTAGGAGGTCGTCGGGACAATTTGTACGTAGCCTAAGAGGAGGCTGGAAACTTTTAAGAAGCCGATCAGTCCTTGTACGAAGACCAAGAGGAGGCTATCATTCCCGAAGGAAGAGATCATTATACGAAGCCTAAGACGAGGCTGTGTGTAATACCCCAAATTTTGACCACTAAGATTTCCCATCATTGTGAAAATCATCATCACAATATGGATGAACCATCATGCTTCATCAGTCTCCCCAAAGATGGGTGAGCATCCACTACAAGCAAAATTAGGGTTTCAAGCCCTCTCTGAGTGCTTAGACAAAGGATCAATCAAGAAATGACATGATCTTCAACTTGTCTAATCTCTTAAACATCCACAATGGATCAAAAAGGACTCCCACTTCAAGGATTAAGCACAAGGTTGCTCCCTTCTAGGTGGATCAAGTCTCAAGATCGACATTGTCACCAAATTAGGGTTTTGGTCAACCAGGGCCTCCAGATGGAAATTTTCATCTGGGCACAAGCCATTGATCCAAAACATAACCTAATATACTTCATGGAACCTCATGAACCCATGCATCAAGTCAATTTTGCCTCAGGGGATGCATTCATCAAAAATCAGGAATTAAGGTTTCTTGACCTAATTCACCCCTAAGTTGACTTTTGGGAAAAACCATGAGCCAAGACCTCAAGAGATGATTTGAGGGTCTCTAATATACCATATTGATCCATTTGGGATAATGGATTGATCCAAGAAGCTTGAGCAACAAGTTTCATTTTCATCTGCACCACAATTAGGGTTTTAAGAGAAAAGTCAACTGTAACTTTGACTTTTGACCAAGACATGCTCCCAAACCCTAATACATGATTGAATATACCCTATGACACCCATGGAACATGTCCATCAAGTTTGATTTAGGTCAAGGACATGATTTCCCGAAGAATTGCACAGTTTGGAATTCATCTGATAAAAAGTCAACTGTGCACAAAAGTCAACTTTGACTTTTTGAGATTTTTCACCAAAATGGATTTTTAACCCTAAAATGATGTTAATGTATGATTTGAATCATCATTCATCAAGAAAAATCAAGAAAAGTGAGATAACTTGTAAAAGGGGTAACCATAAAACTTAGAAAATTGTCTAAGTTAAAAATAAAGTGGCAAAGGTACCAACTTTGGAGGACCATAACTCCTAAACCACAAGGCCATTTTTTCTCATCCAAAGATGGATTTGTAGCCCTCACTATCACCTACAAAAACTTCAACTACAAGTCATTCCAATTCATTAAGGATTTTGAGTTATGGAGTGATCAAAGTGGCTGAAAAGTGAAAAAGTCACTTTTTCCAACACTTAGTGAAATTTTCACTAAGTCAGATTTGCCTTCACTTTTTGCCAAATGTAGGGGGATTTTTCACTTGGAATCAAAAGAGATCAAAACCAAACTTGTTCAAACAGTTGTTGTATCATGTTAGGGCTTTCCAAAATGGTTAAGAACATTGCCAAATTCAACCTACATCATGAGATACAACATTGGCAAGTTGCCTTGCTGAAATCTGTCAAGGCAAGGCAGAATTTGCATTTTGGCTCGATTTGCCAAAATCAGCCAATTGCAATTGCTCCAATCCACTTGGACACCTCAGAGGATTGAATCCAAAGGAGACAATCACTGAGGCAAGCCTCCAAGGTCCAAGGAACAAGGAATAGCATGTTGAACCTAGAGTTGCCAAAATAGGGACAAGACTTCAAATTTGGAATGAGGCATTCAATGGAACCATCAAGGTGGCATGGACTGAGCCATTCTCATCTAAAATCAGTCAAGACTTATCCAAGACTAATGGGACCAAAGCTCTGTGCCCTAACCTCTAGTCAATGGCTAGAGGAGACTTTCATTTCCATTGGCCAACATTGAGGAAACCTACTTACCAGCTGCCATGCACTATTCCTTGCAAAACAAACTTGCTCTACTATAAATAAAGCTCAATTGTGGTCAGTTTAAGTACACCAAAGCCATCTAACAGATGCTTTCCTCAAAATCTCTTTCTCTTGGCAAAAATGCCTTTCTTAGCAAGGTAGCTATCGGGTTTTGAGTTTGAGAGCAATTCTGCACAAACCAATCACTCACACACCTCACATACATCACATATGAGCTGATCAAACACTCACATAACTTCTGAAACATCAATTTCACAAAATCACTTGCCATCCACACAAGTTTGAAGTGAAGTTGCAGCTGAGATGCCATAAACTGATCCAGTCCATTTCAATTCAATCCAAGTGTTCAAACACACTCCATATGGTGTAGGGAAGCTGTCCAGATCATCACAACTTATCTGTAACACCTCCAACTCAAAATCACATCTGCTCTTGCTATCACGACTTGGAGGTAAGCCTAAACTTGGGCATCTCTCAATCTATGCATATTTCCTCGCACAATAATTTGGCCATATGTTCATAATCATGCATGGAATGTTTTCCCTCAATTAATTGCATTATTTGAATCGTGTATCAAAAATCCTAGCCTTCATGCAGAAATTAGGGTTCTTGAGGTCTCTTCGTGATTTCTTGTTGTATGTTTAATTTAAATGAAATTAAAGTACATAGACATGATCGTGAGGTTGAGGCGAGCATAATGATATGTGGATTGCATGTTATAATTACGTATTCAGTGAGATTGGATGGAAAATGCAAATCTGGGCAAACTGAAAAACGCGCGTGTTCTTGGTGTTGTTCTTGGCGCCATTTTCATATATTTGAATATTTGAATTTTGTGATTTTGTTTAATTGATTCAAAAATTAATTTCTCTCTGAGTTTTAATGATTTTGAGTTGATTCTTTTTTTAATAATTCACAAAAATGTTAAAATATTTTATTTTATCAAAAAATCCCAAAAATATTATTTATTTTGTATAATTGATATTTTTGCAAAGAATTAATATTTTAATTGTTTTTGACATATTAAATATTTTTTCTACATTGATTTTGCAACTTTTAAGGCTTTCTAATTATTTTGTAGGTCAATACTTAATTTTTGAAGCATTAATCCAAGATCACAATTTGTTTTCCATGTGTTAAACAATTTTTGATCATTTTAATTGAATTTTTATTCAATTAAATACATTTTGAAAACAAATTAGGGTTTTGGATTAACTCAACCCTCATAAATCATTTTCAAAACAATTGTGGGCCTCTATTAGAGTGTAAGACCCAATCCTTTTTTTGACCAAATCATCTTTGGGCCTCACTTATTGTATAAGTCCCGATACCGTAAAAAAAAAAACAAACGGCGCAATCGTCGCCTTTTCAAAAATCATCTGGGCCTCTCCTTGAGCTATAAGACCCATTCAAAACTTTTGGGCCTCTATTAGAGTGTAAGACCCAATCCCCCTTTTAACCAAAACATTTTGGGCCTCACTTATTGTATAAGTCCCTCTGCGTTAAAAGAAAACCTCGGCGCGATCGCCATTTTTAAACGAAAAATCATTTGGGCCTACCCTCGTGTTATAAGCCCCTCTCTTTTCTTTAAACCTTTTTTGGGCCTCTTGAGAGAGTGTAAGACCCATCCCTTTGTACAGAAAACCTTTTTGGGCCCCAGTCACTTGTATAAGTCCCTCTGTACAAATTCAAACAGTGCGCTCACTGATAAAACCCTGGGCCTCTCCTTGAGCTGTAAGCCCCAAATCTTTCTTTTTCAAAGCACTTTCTCCTTTGATTTTGAATATACTGTTATTTTTAATCTTTCTTTGTTGAACAACTAACCAAACAGCATGGAAGCACTCCAACCGAGTAAGTGGTTATCGCTTTCATTTACTGCTTTCATATTATAAACTGTATTGTGGGGCTGCTCACTGTAAGTCTCCTTTCATAAACTCATATCTACTGTGTAATAATAGTATAGATATTTCGAGTTTCCCTGGCAACTACGTCTAGAACTAGGTGACGTCGTTTCACTTATTCGTAGAAATAGACGACTAGATCCCCAATAGGAGCACCAGATACAGTCTTCTCTTCGGCTGTCCTCCTTAGGAATCATCAAGAAGCTCTACTCCCCAAGATGAATGTATTCTCCGTGAATGGCATCTTTGAGTTTCTTCCCAATTCTCGAACTTTCCTGACTTGATCTATTCCTTGTGGATAGCTTGCCTTGAATGTCTCGGGGTTTGGGTACCCACTACGGTCATAATCTTGGACCTTAACTAAGGAACCCTCTTTAAAAGCTAAAATTCGCTGGATAGTAAACCTCGCACGTTTACCAGTGGTTTTCATCTTTAAAAGAATTATCTCTCCTAATGGAAAGGAGATGATAGACCCACGGGCTTCTTAAAAGCATCGGCCTCCTCTTGGGCATTATTCAAGGACCCTACGGCTTCTTAGAAATATTCACAGCCTCCTCTTAGGCTTCGTATAATGATCTCTTCCTTCGGGAATGATAGCCTCCTCTTGGGCTTTGTACAAGGACCCGTCGGCTTCTTAAAAGTTTCTAGCCTCCTCTTGGGCTTCGTACAAATTGTCCCGACGACCTCCTAGAGGTATAGGAACAGATCTTAGTCATCCTCATAGAACAATCCTTTCATAGAGTCTACTACTGTTTCTCGAAGCATAGTATAAAAGGTAAAACTCTAGACATGGACAGTCTAACTTCCTTGAGTCTCAAAGACATTCTCAAGCACCCTTCGTTAAATAGGAAGGAAACCCGCAGACTCGGATAGTCTCAATACCCTTTGGATTTCCTGTTTCCTCAAAGAGAAGGAAATATCCCGGATCCTTGGATCAAATCCTTGAGTACAGTGTTACTCATATAAGAACTGATTTTCTCTTTTAAATCAGTATATTGGATCTGTCACTCAACTGAAACAGTTACAATAGCCTCCACCTCGGGCTTCGTACGAGATACCAAAATTCTCCCCAGTGGAGTCAAAACAACCTTTTAGCCTCTCTCTCAGGCTTTGTATGAGACACAAAAGATTCCCTCGTTGAGTCAATGACCCCTTTTTTCGCCTCCATCTCGGGCCTCGTACGAGATATAAATCCCTTAAGCAAAAGTCGAACTCTTTGCTAGCCTCCTCTTAGGCTTTGTATAACGATATGCCCCACTGGGTCAAAAACTTTTAGCCTCTCTCTCGGGCTTTGTACGAGACACAAAACAGCCTCCTCTTAGGCTTCGTATAATGATTTCTTCCTCCGGGAATGATAGCCTCCTCTTAGGCTTTGTATAATGATTTTCCTAGCGGAAATTAGCCTCCTCTTAGGCTTTGTATAAGAAAACCACTGGTTGATCCAATCGACCTTTTAGCATCAAAGTTGTGCTTCGTTCATAGTACACAAACATCAACAACTCCTTTCCCTTCATCTAATCGTTGTAAGCGGCAAGCCTCTGGATCATCTATATCCATGCCACTGGCCCTCTTTTAGCATGAGAAATTCCTAAGGAAAGATGGCATTGCTCTACACTGAGTTAAAGTCTTCTCCTTCAGGTTAAAACCCTTTCTTAGGAAATTATGGCATTGCTAGGATCAGCGTATCCCGGTTAAAGTAATTCTCCTTTACCCCTCTTTAGAGATGACAAATTCTCTCTAAAGTCGAGGTCTTTTAGCTTCACATCTTGGGCTTTGAACAAGATACAAACCACCTTTTGCTTCACGTCTTGGGCTTTGAACAAGACACCAAAACACCATTTCCTCCCATAGAATAGGAGGAACTACGAACGCTCTGATTTCCCTGTTTCGGTAAATGGGAATACGTAGGCATAAGATCGAAAGAAAAGATCTTAGCGAGCGCAATCAACAAAAAACCCAAATCCCATATCTCCATCAATTAAAAGCAGTAATTCAAAAGCATCAGTCCTAACATCCTAATCCTTATTCCCCGCCAGAAACCCTTTGCCTGGAAAAAAGAAAGAAAGAACCGTATTGGCAAAATATAAATAACCAGTACAAAAGCCCCCCACATTGATAGCATCTGTAACCTAACAGACCGCTGTTTAAACTCAGTATGCAAGCAGGGTTAATTGGAGACATCTATTTCCCTTCCTTATTCAGCTCACAATAGGATAAAAAATGAATCGACCTGTAGTTTTAAGCTCAACCGCAGAGAGCGACCAGCGCTTAAGAACCGCGTCCAAAATCGCTCGCTACAGAAAAGTGGCGCCCACCGTGGGGCCTTTCAAAGTTAGATCTAGGCACGGTCTTCCCCATTTTTCACAGAAAAGTGGCGCCCACCGTGGGGCCTTTCAAAGTTAGATCTAGGCACGGTCGTCCCCATTTTTCACAGAAAAGTAGCGCCCACCGTGGTGCCCGTTTCTTTCTTTCTACTTCTCTTGTGTGAAAATTTACACAAATGGCGACTCTGCTGGGGAGTCTCCTTTTCTTCCTTAGGGCATCATCCCCGTTTTCCACGGAAAATGGGAACTCTACCGAAGAGAAAGATTGACCTATGCTGGTCCATCTCTTAGGTAGGGAACCACAGATTGGGGCTTCCGCCGGGGAACCCATTTCTGTCAGGAACTTAAGATTCGTAGCTTTATAAGTCTAGGATGATTAGGACAAATATATATACTGCTTTTCCTAATTGTTATACGTGTTTATTTTTCTGCTATTGGGAATGCGTGTGATGCCGCATGTGGTGAGATTGAGTATACACTTAAGAAAAGCCAACCTTTTTCGTAGTGCGGAAGCTATCGGAAATAGCTGTTACGCGATACTACCCTCATTTGAGGCTGGTGATCTATTCTCGGTGAATGGCACTTACTCTAAGATTGCACATAACTCGCTGGCGATCCGCTTGTTGTCTGCCTTCCTGGGAGGAGCTGATGATAATGAGTACAAGTACAAAAATCACCCTAGTATAAACCTTTGGGGATGGGTAGAGCCTTGACTTCATGACAACGACCCTTTGACCCCATGTTTTTTCTATGTTTTTGTGTGCTGCATTCATGCATCCATTTAATAAAACATTAAAACATTCAAAAAACTTTCTCTTCTAGTCTCTCTGTTTTTCAAATTAAACTAAGACTGTGATTGCAAATATCAGAGAAAAAGATTGCATTAATGGATTTCGGTAGAAGGAGAACTCACCAGTATACCTTCAAGGTTCCAAAACTAGCGGATTTGAGAAAATTAGCGAGGATGATCGTTAACCCAGAGGCTTTCAGAGCCAAGCACGGTGGTTTGCTACCACTGTTAAGAGTCCATGTGATTAAGGGGATCATGGACGCGCTCATTCAGTTCTACGATCCAGTTTATCATTGTTTCACATTCCCGGATTACCAGCTAGCACCAATGCTGGAGGAGTATTCTCATCTGACTGATTTACATATCACAGATCGAGCTCCATTTTCTGGACTGGAAGAAATTCCAAAGAATCAGACTATTGCAAGAGCAATTCATTTGGACGAGTCTGAGGTCAGGACTCACATGATTACTATGGGTGGCATCCAAGGTTTGCCAGCCCAGTTCCTGACAAAGAAAACTCTGTACTTTGCTAGTATAGGGAACGGGACTGCTTTTGAAAGCATCTTTGTCTTGCTCACCTACAGGTTATTTTTGTTTCCCAACATCAATAACTTCGTCGATATCAACGCTATTAAGGTTTTTCTCATTGGAAACCCTGTGCCGACTTTGCTCGCAGATGCGTATCATTCTGTACACTTAAGAAATTTGTACAGCGAAGGGGAGATCACATGCTGTGTACCTTTGCTCTACAAATGGTTTATCTCGCACTTGCCCAAGTCTGCTGCTTTTTGGGATTGCAAGAGCGTCTTACGTTGGTCGCAGAAGATCATGTCTCTCACTAATTCAGATATAGATTGGTGTAATAGGATTTATGAGGGAACCAGAATCATTGATCGTTGTGGAAACTTCCCCAGCGTACCCCTCATAGGAACTAAAGGAGGAATCAACTATCATCCGATATTGGTTCTTCGTCAATTTGGATACCCGATGAGACACATCCCACTGGATGTTCATCTGGAAGGTCTTTTCTTCAAAGAAGGAGAAAACGACAGAGCACTAAAGATGGAAATAGTGCAAGCTTGGAAACATGTTCATAAGAAAGGACGAGAGTCTCTGGGAAAATCGGACTGTGTCTCGGTGGAGCCTTATCTCCATTGGGTACAAACTAGAGCTCTCAAGCTAAAGATGCCTTATCCTCGTTACGAAATTCTTCCGCCGAGGGAAATTGTCATGTACTTCATGACGGAAACTGAAAGGCTTCAGGTTACTCTCAACAAAGTTCAAAAGGAAAGAAGGTCTTGGAAGAACAAGTACCGCACCCTCGACGTAGAGTGTATCCAAATACAGCAACTACTGAAAGAGAAAGATGCTCTGATTGAAATTTTGGAGCAGCACGCTGTAGGGAATCAAGATGACCAAAGGAATTTGCTCACTCCTTTCACTTGGCAAAGGAATGACAACCCGACAACGGCCCAAGCGCCCCGGTCAAAGAAAAGGAAGATACCAGAGTCATCACCCGATTTCTCCTCAGAGAGGACTCATGACCCATTAGTTTAGGTTTCTGTTTCTGCACTTTGTAATCTACTGTATTTCCATTTCTGTAATCCTTTGGAATTTCAATAAAAAGGGGTTTCCCCACTGTTTGATATTTGCAATCTAATTGTCGAAGTTTATTTTAATTAAACCTAAAAACAATTAATATAATCATTGCATTCATCATTCTCACATCGCGTATTCTCCTTACCTACGAATCTCACGTTTGTGTCTCGATTCTAGAGTCAAACTGTCTCATTCGTATAATACTCGGGCCAATCGTCAGAAAAAGATGGATGATCTTGAGGAAGAAAACAGAGAGTTGAAAGAAGAGATCGACACTCTGAGAGAGGATATGAGAAAGCTTCGTAACGACATGCAAGCCATGGCAGAAGCTCAGCTACAAAGAACTGTGATCTCAGAGATCACCTCAACGCCCATCATAGAAAAGTATGATCCTAGGTATCAGATACCGAAAGATCGTCCTTGGGGCATGCTTGTTAACTATATCCCGGAAGGATATGTTCCGCCGATCACTGAAGATCAGGGAATCGCAACAGAAGCCGCTGGGCCTGAAGGTTACAAACTTCGGGAAAGCGAAGATGCCAGGGGCATACTGAAGACTCCTAAAGGTTACAAACTTCGGGAGGCGCCAAGACTTACTGCCGTAGTCACGGTACCACCCCCTGTGGTGCACACTGTCCCGGAAGGACAGATTCCACAGACACCTTCTGGTAAGAAGGAAACTATGTTTGACAGAATGGATGAATTCCAGGAGCAGTTCTTGGAAATGCAGAAAGAGCTGCAAGCCATTCGCAGTTAGGATCTATTTGGAAAGGACGCCGCAGACCTCTGCTTGGTCCCAAATGTGAAAGTCCCGCACAAATTCCAAGTGCCCGACTTTGAAAAATACAAGGGTAACTCTTGCCCTCAAAGCCATCTGGTGATGTACGCTCGGCGGATGTCAGCTCAGACGGAGAATCAGGACCTGCTGATTCACTACTTCCAGGATAGTTTAACCGGTGCCGCACTCAAATGGTACATGGGTTTAAACCGTGCCACGATCAGTACTTTCAGAGATCTTGGCACTGCCTTCGTCCAACAATACAAGTACAATTTGGACATGGCACCCGACAGAGATCAACTCAGATCAATGTCGCAAAAGGAAAAGGAAACCTTTAAGGAGTATGCTCAAAGGTGGCGTGAAATTGCCGCTCAAATTTGTCCACCTCTTAAGGAAAAAGAGATGACAAAGATCTTCTTAAAGACCTTAAGCTCATTTTACTATGGCCGAATGGTCGCCAGCGCACCCAGTGATTTCACCGAAATGGTCGGCATGGGTGTACGTCTTGAGGAAGCCGTCCGAGAAGGACGTTTGGTGAAAGACACTGGATCAACGAGCGGTACTAAAAAATATGGTAGTGCTCTCCCTAAGAAAAAAGAGCAAGATATTGGGAATATCTCTCTCGGAAAGCAAAGGCGACGTTATCAGCCAGTAGCAGCTGTTACTCCTGCTATCGGCCCCGCGCCTGTTCCTATGTATCAACCTCAGGTTGCGCAGAGCCAACCTGACCAACAAAGGACACAACAGCCTCTTCAGCAAGCTCGCCCTCCATATAACAACAACCGTACAATACGGCCATCAGGGTTTGATCCTATACCCATGTTGTACGCATAGCTGTTTCCGTTACTGCTGGCTAAGGGGCACATTCAGACTAAGTCTCCCCTTTCAGTTCCGGAAAATCCGCCTTTTTGGTTTAAAGCGGATCAAACATGTCCTTATCATCAAGGAGGTTCAGGGCATAACATTGAGACTTGCCTCAATTTCAAATCCGACGTGCAAAAGCTTGTTAGGAGCGGGCTCTTATCTTTCAAAGATACGAATCCTAATGTTCTTACGAACCCGCTGCCTCAACACGAGAAAGCTGCAGTCAATCTGATTGAGAAAGAGACTAACAATGTCTATCAAATTCACGATGTACTCTTATTGGGGACCAATCTGGTCAAGATGCATTGTAGACAGAGTGGATATGGCCATGTGCCACCTCATAATTATCACCAGTGTGATATCTGCTCTAAAGATAACCAAGGATGTTCGGTAGTGCAAGCAGCTCTACAGGAACAAATGGATCTTGGATAGATCCAAGAGCACCGAGTTTGTGGAGTTAACATGGTCTCTACGAATTCTAACATCATTCAAAACCACGACATCCGTGTGATGAATGTTAACTTGGTGGCGATGCACTCAAGGCAAAGCCAGTATCATAATCTTCCGCGGCACGATTAGAGCTCCTGTCTGATTTGCTCGGTAAACAAACAGGGATGCTCTTTCATACAAGAGGCCCTCCAGCGTCAGAAGGATCTTGGATGGATCCAAGACTACCATGATAGGAACTCCTATCAAATCAACATGGTTCAGATCTTCGACATTCGCCTGATGAATACCAACCTGGTAGAGTTACATGCTGAGCAGGTCCGACTCGGATTCTTAATATCACACGATTATCAAAACTGTAAAGCAGGTTGCAAAAATGATCGAGGTTATACCCTTGTCCAGGAGGCACTTCAGCACTTGTTAAATCACTGGTGGATGCCAATCTATATGGACGAAGATACTTAGCACATTAGTATCAATAACAGGAATCCTACTCGTCGTCAAAGTCAGGATGTCCGATCAATGGAAGGTAACCTAGTGAGGTTACATTGTATTCAAAGTAGGCGTGGCCAGGTGCCACCACACAACTATGACAGTTGTAGCGTCTGTTCGGAAAGTAACCAAGGGTGTTACCTTGTGAGAGCAGCTCTTCAGGGTCAGATCGATCATGGAGAAATTCATCCATATCCAGGTTCAGGACCCATTATTTGGTCGCCGAACTACCTTGCCGATCAAGTTGAGGATGTTGTCACGATCTCTGGTCATCACCAGATCAGGGATGTTTTTGCCATCGTCCCTCTACTTGACGAATCTAGAGTTCCCAATCGGGAACAGATCGAGATCACTTATGATGGACAGAAAAATCAGAAGGTTCCCATAGTCATCTATCTATCGGGGCCACTACCGTATGAATCAGCTAAGGCGATCCCTTAGAAATACGGTGCAACAATAATCGAGAATGGAAAGGAAATTCCATTACCCTCCGCCGTGAATATTGCAGACGTCAGTCGTGTAACACGGAGTGGTAGAATCTTCAACCGAGGGGTTGGAGAATCTAACAAAGAAAAGGAACTTCAGGCAGAAATTCCTGATCCGCCAGTCGGTCAATCTAGTAATCCCGACTTTTCAAAAGACAAAGATGAGATGCTAAAGCTCATCCAAAGGAGTGAATATAACATTGTTGATCAACTGTTACAGACTCCTTCAAAGATCTCAGTATTATCACTGTACTCAGTTCAGAAGCCCACGGGGAGGCTCTACAGAAAGTCTTGGAGCAAGCCTTTGTGGAACAAGATGTAACAATTAGACAGTTCGATAGTATTGTCTCTGACATCACTTCCTGCAATAATTTGGGATTTAGTAATGAGGAATTACCTGAAGAGGGTCGCCGTCATAACATGGCGCTCAACATTACGGTTAACTGCCAGGGCGATGCTTTAGCCAATGTACTGGTAGACACAGGGTCAGCCCTGAATGTTATGCCGAAGTCCACTTTGATGCAATTATCATTCAAGGGCCCTCCGATGAGAGTCAGCGAGGTCGTCGTCAAAGCATTCGAAGGATCCAGAAAAACAGTTATCGGCGAAGTGGATCTTCCCATAACTATTGGTCCTCACACTTTCCAAATCACTTTCCAGGTCATGGACATCCGGGCAACATACAGTTGTTTATTAGGAAGACCTTGGATACATCAGGCTAGAGCGGTTACTTCGACCCTGCACCAAAAGCTAAAGTTCGTCCAGAACGATCAACTTGTCACGGTTTGTGGGGAACAAGCCTTGCTCGTGAGTAACTTATCATCATTTACTTGTGTGGAACCCGAGGAGGTTATTGGAACTCAGTTCCAAGCACTATCGGTGAGCAAGAACGATCAATCCGAAGAAGGAACTTCAATTTCTTCATACAAAGATGCTATCAAAGCGGTCGAGAGTACCGATACGACAGGATGGGGACGACTTGTCATTCCTATGGACAATAAAACAAAGAAGGGTCTTGGTTTTTCTGCAACCTGTACCCAGACGGCCGCCAACGATGAAAGTCTTCATCCCCTTCAAAACTTCTTCCACAGTGGAGGTTTTCTCCACCCAGTGTCTCAGACAGTTCATGCTATCAATGAGGAAGATCCCTCTGACACAGATGAAGAGTGGAAGTCCTACCTTAACAAGGACGGCTATATGTCTCAGGAAGAGGTGCCTATGCCTTTGTGCTTTCCTACAGAAAGTCCGAGATTTATACCAAGATCAGATGTCGAAATGATCTACAGAGATTGTGATCCGGAAGGATGCCGTGCTCCGCCAAATTCATTAGAGGAAGACACTCCGATGAAAGACAAATTTGATCGCAATTACTATGGCCCGATGGATGGCCTGCCAATGTGGCAGCCTTACCCAGGAAACTTGGGGCAAGAAAGTCAGCCGAGTAATGAAAATCAGCTGAGCATCATTGAACAGAATACCTGTGTCCCCACCATGTCATGGGATCAACACTCAGGTCATTCAGAGACTACTCAACATGAATATGAATTCGCAACATTTGCAGGACTATAATTCATCAACTATGCTTTTCCTGAGGTCAACGTCATCGAGAGGGATGACTTCTCCAGTTCCAAAGAAGTTTGGGACACTTTGGGATAACCAAGTGGAAAATACGACTTTATGGTCAAGTACACTGCTCCCGAAAGCTCTCGTATCAGGCTCGAAGATATCCAGTCAACTGGATGGGGAGATACAGCTGAGAGCACAAATGCTATGTAAAATGCAACAGAGGAATTCTCCTACGACAATTCTGCCTGGGAGACAGATTCCAATGATCTTGCTCCACCAGAAATCAGCGTCATTTCTGAAGACAAATCAAGGAAGGTGCCAGACTTTGTGATTCACCAAGGAGTTCGCCGCCAATGGGTTGCTGTCGAGGTTCCGAAGGTCGTTCATCAGTCAAAGTAATCGCCATCTTTAACCTTTCACCCTGCCCAGGTGAAACGGATACTTTGATAGGGCTCGCTTTTTGTAAATTTCCCTCTTCGCTTTGTCCAGAGCGAGTGAGTTTTGTTTTATAGGGCTGTAGTTTCAAGATTCGACTTGTTCATTAATAAAATAACGTCGTTCTGTAATTTCCGCATTAATTGTTGTTTTCTCTTTTTGCTTTTTCAGAAAATGGTAATCCTAAAAAAAACATTCAATAATAAAAACAAGCAGTAAAATCAAAACACTGCACACACTTGCATTTTCTCTATCTTTTCTAAACACGAATCATCACGTCATGTAGATTGCTTGTTTTATACCCCGTTGAAACATACGATCCGATGCCTTCTCCCAACTTTGAGTTCCCGGTATTCGAGGCTGAAGAAGAAAATGACGACGAAATTCCAGAAGAGATCTCCCGACTACTCAGACAAGAGGAAAGGTCCATTGAACCTCACAAAGAACCGTTGGAAACGGTAAACTTGGGTTCAGAAAAAGAGAGAAAAGAAATCAGGATCGGAGCACTGCTCAGTCCAACTGTCAAAGAAAGTTTGATAAAGTTTCTCAAAGAATTTCTCGATGTATTCGCTTGGTCCTATCAGGATATGCCAGGGTTGGATACCAGCATCGTGGAACATCACTTACCGCTAAGATCGGAATGTCCGCCAGTAAAGCAAAGGTTGAGACGGACTCACCCGGACATGGCCATCAAAATCAAAGAGGAGGTACAGAAACAGATCGACGCGGGTTTCCTCGCTACATCTGAATATCCTCAATGGTTAGCCAACATCGTACCCGTTCCCAAAAAGGATGGAAAGGTCGGAATATGTGTTGATTACAGAGATCTAAACAAGGCAAGTCCAAAGGACGACTTTCCTTTACCGCACATTGACATGCTGGTTGACAGCACAACAAAGTTCAAAGTATTCTCCTTCATGGATGGATTCTCGGGCTATAATCAGATCAAAATGGCGCCGAAAGACATGGAGAAAACTTCGTTCATTACCCCATGGGGTACCTTTTGTTACAAGGTAATGTTGTTTGGTTTGAAGAATGCCGGGGCAACCTATCAAAGGGCCATGACTACTCTGTTTCATGACATGATACATAAGGAAATCGAGGTATATGTCGATGATTTGATTGCAAAATCAAGAACAGAGGAGGAGCACGTTGAACATCTGTCAAAATTGTTCGAACGTCTAAGAAAATTCAAGCTCCGCTTGAATCCCAACAAGCGCACCTTCGGTGTTCGTTCGGGGAAATTACTAGGGTTCATCGTCAGCCAGAAAGGAATTGAAGTTGATCCTGACAAGGTCAAGGCCATTCAAGAAATGCCTTCTCCGAAAACTGAAAAACAAGTCAGAGGATTCCTGGGACGTTTGAACTACATCTCCAGATTCATATTCCTTATGACCGCGACATGTGCGCCGATTTTCAAGTTACTCAAAAAGAACCAGGATTGCGTTTGGTCAGAAGATTGCCAAACCGCCTTCGACAGTATTAAGGAATATCTGTTGAATCCGCCGATCCTATCACCTCCAGTGGAAGGAAGACCACTGATCATTTACCTCACAGTCCTAGAGGACTCAATGGGATGTGTACTTGGCCAACAAGACGAAACTAAAAGGAAAGAGTCTGCCATTTACTATCTAAGCAAGAAATTCACCCACTGCGAGACTCGGTACACAAGGCTTGAGAAAACTTGTTGCGCTTTGGCTTGGGCAGCCAAACGTCTTCGCCAGTACATGATTCGTCATACTACTTGGTTGGTCTCCGAAATGGATCCAATCAAGTACGTTTTCGAAAAACCTGCTCTCACGGGAAGGATTGCCCGTTGGCAGATGTTACTATCAGAATATGACATAGAGTACCACGCTCAGAAAGCCATTAAGGGAAGTATTTTAGCCGATCATTTGGCTCATCAACCGATTGACGATCAAGAATCAATCGGGTTTGACTTCCCAGACGAAGATGTCATGTATCTAAAAATGAAAGATTGCGATGAACCGCTACCCAGTGAAGGGCCAGAACCTGGTTCCCAGTGGGGACTTATCTTTGACGAAGCAGTCAATCATTATGGAAACAGAATTGGGGCAATCATTGTTACCCCTCAGGGTTCCCACATTCCTTTCACTGCCAGACTTACGTTCAAATGTACGAACAACGAGGCCGAATACGAAGCATGTATTATGGTCTCGAAGAAGCGATTGATTTAAGGATCAAAAACTTGGACGTATACGGCAATTCAGCCCTGGTTATCAATCAGATAAAAGGAGATTGGAACACATACCAATCAGGACTGATTCCTTACAAAGACTATGCAAGAAGGTTGCTACCTTTCTTCAACAGAGTTGAGTTTCATCACATCCCTCGTGATGAGAATCACATGGCTGATGCATTAGCCACTATCTCTTCCATGATTAATGTAGGTCAATGGAATGACATACCTAAGATCGACATCATGCGCCTTGAAAGGCCCGCTTACGTCTTCACGATTGAAGCAGTCATAAACGATAAACCTTGGTATCACGATATCAAATGCTTCCTTTAGAGACAAGAGTACCCACCTGGGGCATCCAGGAAAGATAGAAAAACCCTCAGAAGATTGGCTGGAAACTTCTTCCTGAGCGGTGACACTCTCTATAAGAGAAATTTTGACATGGTCTTGCTCCGATGCGTCGACAGACCAGAAGCAGACATGCTTATGAAAGAAATCCATGAAGGATCCTTTGGAACTCATGCCAACGGACATACAATGGCGTGAAAAATTCTAAGAGCAGGGTACTATTGGTTGACAATGGAATCCGACTGCTACAAGTACATGAGGAAATGTCACAAGTGTCAGATATACTCCGACAAAATTCATGTCCTGTCATCACATCTCAAAGTTCTCTCTTCCCTATTGCCATTTTCCATATGGGGAATCGACATGATCGGCATGATTGAACCTAAGGCTTCAAACGGACATCGGTTCATCCTGGTAGCCATTGACTATTTCACCAAATGGGTCGAAGCAGCGTTATTCGCCAATGTAACCCGACAAGTGGTGGTCCGATTTATCAAAAACAATATCATCTTCCGTTATGGTGTTCCAAGCGAGATCATTACTGATAATGGATCTAACTTGAACAATAAGATGATGAAAGAGTTATGCGTTGAGTTCAAGATTGAACACCATAACTCATCTCCCTACCGACCCAAGATGAACGGAGCAGTAGAAGCGGCTAACAAGAACATCAAGAAGGTTGTTCAAAAAATGGTTGTAACCTATAAAGATTGGCACGAGATGCTACCCTTTGCTCTTCACGGTTATCGCACATCTATCTGCACTTCAACAGGGGCTACCCCTTTCTCTCTAGTATATGGCATGGAGGCAGTGCTTCCCATAGAAGTAGAGATCCCGTCAATCAGGGTATTGATGGAAGGTCAGCTCACCGAAGTTGAATGGTGTCAAAGTCTACACGACGAACTGAACCTGATCGAAGAGAAGAGAATCACGGCACTATGCCACGGTCAGTTGTATCAACAGAGAATGAAAAGGGCGTTCGACAAAAAAGTCCGACCTCGTATTTTCAGAAAAGGAGACCTCGTGCTCAAGAAGATACAATCATTTCTCACTGACTCTCGGGGCAAATGGACCCCAAATTATGATGGCCCCTATGTGGTCACGAAAGCTTTCTCAGGCGGCGCCTTGAGACTTGCAACCATGGACGGAGAGGAATTTGCCTACCCCACGAATGTTGATGTAGTCAAGAAATACTTCGCCTAAAACTAAAAAAAAACGTCTCGGTGGATTGAAAACCCGAAAGGGCGGTCCAGGCAAAAGTTAGAGACATGAAAAAAAATCATCCCGATGGATTGGAAATCTCATAGTACAATCCAGGCAAAAATTAGGGATAATGGCAAGTAACTATGTTCAACAAAGGCAAGTCCCTCAGCAGCAGTAGTTAACATCATCTATCGGAGGAAATCTCCAGTCAAAGGTCATCTTCGACGGAAGCTCAGGATGTACCGAACTCAAAGTTGGTAGAAGGATAGTGGTCGTTATGTTTCAACGTAGCCCTTTTCCCTGTAAATTACCATTTTCTAACTTTGTATATACTCTTTGGAATCACGCGTTTGGCTGATCTCCATCTTATCAATAAAATTTGAGCCTTTGTGCTTTTGTTTGTAATTCTTAACTTGCTTTAGCTTTACAGAACGACGTTGTTTAAACTTAATCAGCGATTCTTGAAATAAAACAAAAATGAATTTACTTGTTAAAACTTTTTCTGCTTTTAAATTAAAGATGGCATTTCTTTTGACTGTTGAACATCAGAAGAATATCGATTGCTTCTCCCGAAGTAAGCGAATTTCAAAGTGCAGAATCAAAGTACCCCTTCTAAGCCAGTATGCCTGAATGAAGGGATCAACTGTGTCAGAGACCTTGTTTCGTCTGACATCCTCGGCCGAGTTCTCATCTCCTAAGCCCGATCAACATAGCTCCCCGCGTGGACTATCTCTCCTAAGGAAGGTGGAATTGCTATTTTGAATCAACGGTACTTCTTCACCCCGCGATGGCCGAGTATCCAATTGTGTTCATCCATTAGTCTGTATGTCGCGTCTGTTTTGTCAGCATAAACATACATACTTCATGCAATTTATTTGCGTTCGCATTTCATATTGCATCACTATCACTTGAGTCGGTCTTGTCCCCTAGTGATAAACAGGTTTCTCAATCGAGTTTGTCAGTTCTTTCCTCGTCAGGAAATGTTGCGTCTGCACAATCTCGCCACCAGTGTATCTTTAGATCAGAGTCGGCACTTGGCCACTTTGATAACTTGAACCTCTGAAAGATCAGAGAACCTTCAGCCAGCATCACTCTTTGCCATTGAAGATGATATCCTTGCTTTCCCGGATTAAGGAAAATCCACAGAGAAAGCCTCATAATCAGAGATTCGGAAGCATGCCAGTTTCGCTCTGAAAAGATCGCTGATGAAAAGGTCATCGACACCTCAAAATTGGACCCCATCATATGGCATTTCTCCGGGAAGATCCCGAGAAAAGTATGATGAAAGATCCCAAACTAAAACAGTCTTTCAAGAGACTCGCTTTCCCCAGTAGAATCGACAGATGGCGTCTCCAACAGAGAAGTTTGTACAACTCTACAACTCAGACGATTGGGTTCCCCAGCAAATCTGACATCAAAACTTTTTCCACTCAAATGGCATCTCCCCAGGAAAATTCGGCGAGAAGTTTGAGGAAAGCCGCTATGAATAGCGTCCCTTGTCAAGAAAGTTTATTGACAAAAGAAACTAAGACCAGTTCTTGGTAGGAAACCAGGATCGAGGGGAAATTTAAATCAGAAACTAAGACCAGTCCTTGGTAGGAAACCAGGATCGAGGGGAAGTTTAAATCAGAAACTAAGACCAGTTCTTGGTAGGAAACCAGGATCGAGGGGAAGTTCAAATCAGAAAATAAGACCAGTTCCTTGGTAGGAAACCAAGAACGAGGGGAGGTTTATTTCAAAAGAAAACTGAGACCAGTTCCTTGGCTGAAGACCAGGATCGAGGGGAAGTTTACCTTTTCTAAGCATCATTGCTTAGCTAAAGAAGATGAATGCGTAAGCTGCCATTCATAACCACCATCAAAATTTCGGATATTCCGATATTTAATCCTCTTGCACCCCGAATGCTCGAATCCCTTCGTCATTCACACCTTCGGGTCCAAGAAGATTAAATAGGGGCATCTGTAATACCCCAAATTTTGACCACTAAGATTTCCCATCATTGTGAAAATCATCATCACAATATGGATGAACCATCATGCTTCATCAGTCTCCCCAAAGATGGGTGAGCATCCACTACAAGCAAAATTAGGGTTTCAAGCCCTCTCTGAGTGCTTAGACAAAGGATCAATCAAGAAATGACATGATCTTCAACTTGTCTAATCTCTTAAACATCCACAATGGATCAAAAAGGACTCCCACTTCAAGGATTAAGCACAAGGCTGCTCCCTTCTAGGTGGATCAAGTCTCAAGATCGACAGTGTCACCAAATTAGGGTTTTGGTCAACCAGGGCCTCCAGATGGAAATTTTCATCTGGGCACAAGCCATTGATCCAAAACATAACCTAATATACTTCATGGAACCTCATGAACCCATGCATCAAGTCAATTTTGCCTCAGGGGATGCATTCATCAAAAATCAGGAATTAAGGTTTCTTGACCTAATTCACCCCTAAGTTGACTTTTGGGAAAAACCATGAGCCAAGACCTCAAGAGATGATTTGAGGGTCTCTAATATACCATATTTATCCATTTGGGACAATGGATTGATCCAAGAAGCTTGAGCAACAAGTTTCATTTTCATCTGCACCACAATTAGGGTTTTAAGAGAAAAGTCAACTGTAACTTTGACTTTTGACCAAGACATGCTCCCAAACCCTAATACATGATTGAATATACCCTATGACACCCATGGAACATGTCCATCAAGTTTGATTTAGGTCAAGGACATGATTTCCTGAAGAATTGCACAGTTTGGAATTCATCTGATAAAAAGTCAACTGTGCACAAAAGTCAACTTTGACTTTTTGAGATTTTTCACCAAAATGGATTTTTAACCCTAAAATGATGTTAATGTATGATTTGAATCATCATTCATTAAGAAAAATCAAGAAAAGTGAGATAACTTGTAAAAGGGGTAACCATAAAACTTAGAAAATTGTCTAAGTTAAAAATAAAGTGGCAAAGGTACCAACTTTGGAGGACCATAACTCCTAAACCACAAGGCCATTTTTTCTCATCCAAAGATGGATTTGTATCCCTCACTATCACCTACAAAAACTTCAACTACAAGTCATTCCAATTCATTAAGGATTTTGAGTTATGGAGTGATCAAAGTGGCTGAAAAGTGAAAAAGTCACTTTTTCCAACACTTAGTGAAATTTTCACTAAGTCAGATTTGCCTTCACTTTTTGCCAAATGTAGGGGGATTTTTCACTTGGAATCAAAAGAGATCAAAACCAAACTTGTTCAAACAGTTGTTGTATCATGTTAGGGCTTTCCAAAATGGTTAAGAACATTGCCAAATTCAACCTACATCATGAGATACAACATTGGCAAGTTGCCTTGCTGAAATCTGTCAAGGCAAGGCAGAATTTGCATTTTGGCTCGATTTGCCAAAATCAGCCAATTGCAATTGCTCCAATCCACTTGGACACCTCAGAGGATTGAATCCAAAGGAGACAATCACTGAGGCAAGCCTCCAAGGTCCAAGGAACAAGGAATAGCATGTTGAACCTAGAGTTGCCAAAATAGGGACAAGACTTCAAATTTGGAATGAGGCATTCAATGGAACCATCAAGGTGGCATGGACTGAGCCATTCTCATCTAAAATCAGTCAAGACTTATCCAAGACCAAGGGGACCAAAGCTCTGTGCCCTAACCTCTAGTCAATGGCTAGAGGAGACTTTCATTTCCATTGGCCAACATTGAGGAAACCTACTTACCAGCTGCCATGCACTATTCCTTGCAAAACAAACTTACTCTACTATAAATAAAGCTCAATTGTGGTCAGTTTAAGTACACCAAAGCCATCTAACAGATGCTTTCCTCAAAATCTCTTTCTCTTGGCAAAAATGCCTTTCTTAGCAAGGTAGCTATCGGGTTTTGAGTTTGAGAGCAATTCTGCACAAACCAATCACTCACACACCTCACATACATCACATATGAGCTGATCAAACACTCACATAACTTCTGAAACATCAATTTCACAAAATCACTTGCCATCCACACAAGTTTGAAGTGAAGTTGCAGCTGAGATGCCATAAACTGATCCAGTCCATTTCAATTCAATCCAAGTGTTCAAACACACTCCATATGGTGTAGGGAAGCTGTCCAGATCATCACAACTTGTCTGTAACACCTCCAACTCAAAATCACATCTGCTCTTGCTGTCACGACTTGGAGGTAAGCCTAAACTTGGGCATCTCTCAATCTATGCATATTTCCTCGCACAATAATTTGGCCATATGTTCATAATCATGCATGGAATGTTTTCCCTCAATTAATTGCATTATTTGAATCGTGTATCAAAAATCCTAGCCTTCATGCAGAAATTAGGGTTCTTGAGGTCTCTTCGTGATTTCTTGTTGTATGTTTAATTTAAATGAAATTAAAGTACATAGACATGATCGTGAGGTTGAGGCGAGCATAATGATATGTGGATTGCATGTTATAATTACGTATTCAGTGAGATTGGATGGAAAATGCAAATCTGGGCAAACTGAAAAACGCGCGTGTTCTTGGTGTTGTTCTTGGCGCCATTTTCATATATTTGAATATTTGAATTTTGTGATTTTGTTTAATTGATTCAAAAATTAATTTCTCTCTGAGTTTTAATGATTTTGAGTTGATTCTTTTTTTAATAATTCACAAAAATGTTAAAATATTTTATTTTATCAAAAAATCCCAAAAATATTATTTATTTTGTATAATTGATATTTTTGCAAAGAATTAATATTTTAATTGTTTTTGACATATTAAATATTTTTTCTACATTGATTTTGCAACTTTTAAGGCTTTCTAATTATTTTGTAGGTCAATACTTAATTTTTGAAGCATTAATCCAAGATCACAATTTGTTTTCCATGTGTTAAACAATTTTTGATCATTTTAATTGAATTTTTATTCAATTAAATACATTTTGAAAACAAATTAGGGTTTTGGATTAACTCAACCCTCATAAATCATTTTCAAAACAATTGTGGGCCTCTATTAGAGTGTAAGACCCAATCCTTTTTTTGACCAAATCATCTTTGGGCCTCACTTATTGTATAAGTCCCGATACCGTAAAAAAAAAACAAACGGCGCGATCGTCGCCTTTTCAAAAATCATCTGGGCCTCTCCTTGAGCTATAAGACCCATTCAAAACTTTTGGGCCTCTATTAGAGTGTAAGACCCAATCCCCCTTTTAACCAAAACATTTTGGGCCTCACTTATTGTATAAGTCCCTCTGCGTTAAAAGAAAACCTCGGCGCGATCGTCATTTTTAAACGAAAAATCATTTGGGCCTACCCTCGTATTATAAGCCCCTCTCTTTTCTTTAAACCTTTTTTGGGCCTCTTGAGAGAGTGTAAGACCCATCCCTTTGTACAGAAAACCTTTTTGGGCCCCAGTCACTTGTATAAGTCCCTCTGTACAAATTCAAACAGTGCGCTCACTGATAAAACCCTGGGCCTCTCCTTGAGCTGTAAGCCCCAAATCTTTCTTTTTCAAAGCACTTTCTCCTTTGATTTTGAATATACTGTTGTTTTTAATCTTTCTTTGTTGAACAACTAACCAAACAGCATGGAAGCACTCCAACCGAGTAAGTGGTTATCGCTTTCATTTACTGCTTTCATATTATAAATTGTATTGTGGGGCTGCTCACTGTAAGTCTCCTTTCATAAACTCATATCTACTGTGTAATAATAGTATAGATATTTCGAGTTTCCCCGGCAACTACGTCTAGAACTAGGTGACGCCGTTTCACTTATTCGTAGAAATAAACGACTAGATCCCCAATAGGAGCACCAGATACAGTCTTCTCTTCGGCTGTCCTCCTTAGGAATCGTCAAGAAGCTCTACTCCCCAAGATGAATGTATTCTCCGTGAATGGCATCTTTGAGTTTCTTCCCAATTCTCGAACTTTCCTGACTTGATCTATTCCTTGTGGATAGCTTGCCTTGAATGTCTCGGGGTTTGGGTACCCACTACGGTCATAATCTTGGACCTTAACTAAGGAACCCTCCTTAAAAGCTAAAAGTCGCTGGATAGTAAACCTCGAACGTTTACCAGTGGTTTTCATCTTTAAAAGAGTTATCTCTCCTAATGGAAAGGAGATGATAGACCCACGGGCTTCTTAAAAGCATCGGCCTCCTCTTGGGCATTATTCAAGGACCCTACGACTTCTTAGAAATATTCACAGCCTCCTCTTAGGCTTCGTATAATGATCTCTTCCTTCGGGAATGATAGCCTCCTCTTGGGCTTCGTACAAGGACCCGTCGGCTTCTTAAAAGTTTCCAGCCTCCTCTTGGGCTTCGTACAAATTGTCCCGACGACCTCCTAGAGGTATAGGAACAGAACTTAGTCATCCTCATAGAACAGTCCTTTCATAGAGTCTACTACTGTTTCTCGAAGCATAGTATAAAAGGTAAAACTCTAGACATGGACAATCTAACTTCCTTGAGTCTCAAAGACATTCTCAAGCACCCTTCGTTAAATAGGAAGGAAACCCGCAGACTCGGATAGTCTTAATACCCTTTGGATTTCCCGTTTCCTCAAAGAGAAGGAAATATCTCGGATCCTTGGATCAAATCCTTGAGTACAGTGTTACTCATATAAGAACTGATTTTCTCTTTTAAATCAGTATATTGGATCTGTCACTCAACTGAAACAGTTACAATAGCCTCCACCTCGGGCTTCGTACGAGATACCAAAATTCTCCCCAGTGGAGTCAAAACAACCTTTTAGCCTCTCTCTCAGGCTTTGTATGAGACACAAAAGATTCCCTCGTTGAGTCAATCACCCCTTTTTTTGCCTCCATCTCGGGCCTCGTACGAGATATAAATCCCTTAAGCAAAAGTCGAACTCTTTGTTAGCCTCCTCTTAGGCTTTGTATAACGATATGCCCCACTGGGTCAAAAACTTTTAGCCTCTCTCTCGGGCTTTGTACGAGACACAAAACAGCCTCCTCTTAGGCTTCGTATAATGATCTCTTCCTCCGGGAATGATAGCCTCCTCTTAGGCTTTGTATAATGATTTTCCTAGCGGAAATTAGCCTCCTCTTAGGCTTTGTATAAGAAAACCACTGGTTGATCCAATCGACCTTTTAGCATCAAAGTTGTGCCTCGTTCACAGTACACAAACATCAACAACTCCTTTCCCTTCATCTAATCGCTGTAAGCGGCAAGCCTCTGGATCATCTATATCCATGCCACTGTCCCTCTTTTAGCATGAGAAATTCCTAAGGAAAGATGGCATTGCTCTACACTGAGTTAAAGTCTTCTCCTTCAGGTTAAAACCCTTTCTTAGGAAATTATGGCATTGCTAGGATCCGCGTATCCCGGTTAAAGTAATTCTCCTTTACCCCTCTTTAGAGATGACAAATTCTCTCTAAAGTCGAGGTCTTTTAGCTTCACATCTTGGGCTTTAAACAAGATACAAACCACCTTTCGCTTCACGTCTTGGGCTTTGAAAAAGACACCAAAACACCATTTCCTCCCATAGAATAGGAGGAACTACGAACGCTCTGATTTCCCTGTTTCGGTAAACGGGAATACGTAGGCATAAGATCGAAAGAAAAGATCTTAGCGAGCGCAATCAACAAAAAACCCAAATCCCATATCTCCATCAATTAAAAGCAGTAATTCAAAAGCATCAGTCCTAACATCCTAATCCTTATTCCCCGCCAGAAACCCTTTGCCTGGAAAAAAGAAAGAAAGAACCGTATTGGCGAAATACGAATAACCAGTACAAAAGCCCCCCCACATTGATAGCATCCGTAACCTAACAGACCGCTGTTTAAACTCAGTATGCAAGCAGGGTTAATTGGAGACATCTATTTCCCTTCCTTATTCAGCTCACAATAGGATAAAAAATAAATCGACCTGTAGTTTTAAGCTCAACCGCAGAGAGCGGCCAGCGCTTAAGAACCGCGTCCAAAATCGCTCGCTACACTGTGAATACTTCTAAGAAGCCGACGGGTCCTTGTACTAAGCCCAAGAGGAGGCGAGGGTGCTTTTAGGAATCCTGTGGGTCCTTGTACGATGCCTAAGAGGAGGCCGATGCTTTTAAGAAGCCCGTGGGTCGCTAAACCCCAAAAAATTCAAGGCAACCTATTCACAAGGAATAGATAAAGTCAGGAAAGTTCGAGAATTTGGAAGAAACTCAAAGATCCCATTCACGGAGAATACATTCATCTCTGGGAGTAGAGTTTCTTGACAATTTCTAATGAGGACAGCCGGAGAGAAGACTGTATCTGGTGATCCTATTGGGGATCTAGTTGTTTATTTCTACGAATAAACGAAACAGCGTCACCTAGTTCTAGACGTAGTTGCCGGGGAAGCTCGAAATATCTATACTATTATTACACAGTTGATATGAGTTTATGAAAGAAGACTTACAGTGAAACAGCCCCACAATATAGTTATATGTATATGAAAGCGGTAAATGAAAGCAATAACCACTTACTCGGTTGTAGAGCTTCCATGTTGTTTGGTTAGTTGTTCAACAAAGAAAGATTGAAAACAACAGTATATTCAAAATCAAAGGAGAAAGTGCTTTGAAAAAGAAAGATTTGGGTCTTACAGCTCAAGGAGAGGCCCAGGGTTTTATCAGTGAGCGCACTGTTTGAATTTATACAGAGGGACTTATACAAGTGATTGTACCCCAAAAAAGGTTTTCTGTACAAAGGGATGGGTCTTACACTCTCTCAAGAGGCCAAACAAGTTTAAAGAAAAAGAGTAGGGCTTATAACATGAGGGTAGGCCCAAAGTTTGTTTTTGAAATGGTGATCGCGCCGAGATTTTCTTTTAACGCGAAGGGGCTTATACAATATCTGAGGCCCAAAATGTTTTGGTTAAAAGGGGATTGGGTCTTACACTCTAATAGAGGCCCAAAGGTTTTGAATAGGCCTTATAGCTCGAGGAGAGGCCCAGATGATTTTTTTAAAAGGCGACAATCGCGTCGTTCACTTGTACAGAGGGACTTATACAATAAGTGAGGCCCAAAATGTTTTATGTACAAGGGGGTTGGGTCTTACACTCTATTAGAGGCCCAAAGAGTTTAAAGAAAATAAATGGGTCTTACTACTCGAGGGTAGGCCCAGGTTTGTTTTGAAAAGGCGACGATCGCGCCGTTGGTTTTTGACGGTATCGGGACTTATACAATATACTGAGGCCCAAAAATGATTTGGTCAAAAAAGGATTGGGTCTTACACTATATTAGAGGTCCAAAGAGTTTTGAAAATGATTTATGAGGGTTGAATTAATCCAAAAACCCTAATTTGTTTTCAAAATGTGTTTTAATTGAATAAAAATTCAATTAAAATGATCAAAATTGTTTAACATATGGAAAACAAATTGTGATCTTGGATTAATGCTGCAAAAATTAAGTATTGACCTACAAAATAATTAGAAAGCATTAAAAGTTGCAAAATCAAGGTGGAAAAAATATTTTAAATGTTAAAAACAATTAAAACATTAATTCTTTGCAAAAATATCAATTATACAAAATAAATAATATTTTTCGGATTTTTTGGGAAAATAAAATATTTTAACATTTTTGTGAATTATTAAAAAAAGAATCAACTCAAAATCATTAAAACTTAGAGAGAAATTAATTTTTGAATCAATTAAATAAAATCACAAAATTCAAATATTCAAATTTTGAAAAAATGGCGCCAAGAACACCAAAGAACACGCGCGTGTTCTAGGTTTGCCCAGATTTGCATTTTCTCTCCAATCTCACTGAATACTTGATTATATCATGTAATCCACATACCAATCAACTCGTTTTAACCTCACGATCATGTCTATGATAATTAATTTCATTTAAATTAAACATATAACAATAAATCATGAAAAATCCTCAAGAACCCTAATTTCTGCATGAAGGCTAGGATTTTTGATACACGATTCAAACAATGCAATTAATTGAGGGGAAACATTCCATGCATGATTATGAACATATGGCCAAATTATTGTGCAACAAAAATTGCATGGATCATAGAGTTAGAAGAGCTCATGCTTACCACTTGCAGCTGGTGATCGTGATTTGTGTTGGAGGTGTTACAGCTAGGTTCCAATGATCTGGATAGCTTCCCTAGGTACCATGGAGTGTGTATGGATGCTTGGAATGGATTGAAATGGTTTGGAGTTGAAGATGGTACCTCAACTGCAAAACTGTCAAGAACTTGAGCAATTGGCTGGTGATTTTGTGAAATTTGTGTTCCAGATTTTATGTGAGTGTTTGGATCACTTCTATATGATGTATATGAGGTGTGTGTGTGTGTGTGTGTGATTGGTTTGATTGGAAAAGCTCTCAAACTCAAAACCCGATAGTGACTTGCCTTAGAAGGCAAAATTGGAGTGAAAGAAGAGATTTTGAGGCAAGCATCTGTTTGATGGCTTTGGTGTACTTAAACTGATCACAATTGAGCTCTATTTATAGTAGAGCAAGTTTGTTTTGCAAGGAATAGTGAATGGCAAATGCTGAGTAGGTTTGGCCAATGTTGGCAAATGAAAATCCATGTCTCCTCTAGCCATTGACTAGAGGTTAGGGCATAGGCTGCTAGTTCCCTTGGTCTTGGATAAGTCTTGACTGAATTCAGTTGAGAATGGCTCAGTCCATGCCACCTTGATGCTTCCATTGAATGCTCCAATCCAAAATTGGAGTCTTGTCCCTATTTTGGCAATTCTTGGTTCAACATGCTATTTCTTGTTCCAAAGACTTTTGAGGCTTGGCTCAGTGATTGTCCCCTTTAGATTCAATCCTCAGAGGTGTCCAAGTGGATAGGAGCATTTGGATTTGGCTGATTTTGGTAAATCGACCAAAAGTGCAAAATCTGCCTTGCCTTGGCAGATTTCAGCAAGGCAACTTGCCAATGTCATATCTCATGACTCAAATTGAATTTGGTAATGTTCTTGGCCATTTTGGAAAGCCCTTACATGATACAACAACTGTTTGAACATGTTTGGTTTTGATCTCTTTTGAATCCAAGTGAAAAATCCCCCTACATTTGGCAAAAAGTAGGGTAAAATCTGACTTAGTGAAATTTTCACTAAGTGTTGGAACAAAGTGACTTTTCTTGATTTTGATCACTCCATAACTCAAAATCCATGAGGAATTTGGACATAGGTCAGTATGAAGCTTTTGTAGAGGGCAATGAGATCTACAAATCAAGCTTTGAATGGGGAACAATGGCCTTGTGGTTTAGGAGTTATGGTCCTCCAAAGTTGGCACATTAGTGTCACTTTTTCCATAACTTAGAAATTTTTCTAAGTTTTTATGGTTACCCCTTTTACAAGTTATCCCACTTTCTTTGATTTTTCTTGATGAATGATGATTCAAATCATACATTAACATCATTTTAGGGTTAAAAATCCATTTTGGTGAAAAATCTCAAAAAGTCAAAGTTGACTTTTATGCACAGTTGACTTTTTATCAGATGAATTCCAAACTGTGCCATTCTTCATGAAATCATGTCCTTGACATAAATCACACTTGATGGACATTTTCCATGGGTGTCATAGGGTATATTGAATCATGTATTAGGGTTTGGGAGCATGTCCTGGTCAAAAGTCAAAGTTACAGTTGACTTTCCTCGCGAAACCCTAATTGTGGTGCAGATGAAACTGAAACTTGTTGCTCAAGCTTCTTGGATTAATCCATTGTTCCAAATGGATCAATATAGTTCATTATAGACCCTCAAACCCTCTCTTGAGGTCTTGGCTCTTGATTTTCCCTAAAAGTCGACTTAGGGGTGAATTAGGTCAAGAAACCCTAATTCCTGATTTTTGATGAATGCATCCCCTGAGGAAAAATTGACTTGATGGTTAGGTCCATGAGGTTCCATGGAGTATATTAGGTTATGTTTTGGATCCTTGGCTCATGCCCAGAGGAAAATTTCCCTTTGGAGGCCCTGATCGACCAAAACCCTAATTTGGTGATACTGGCGATCTTGAGGCTTGATCCACCTAGAAGGGAGCAGCTTTGTGCTTAATCCTTGGAGTGGGAGTCCTTTTTGATCCTTTGTGTATGTTTGAGAGGTTTAGATAAGTTGAAGATCATGTCATTCCTTGATTGATCCTTTGTCTAAGGCTCTGAGAGGGCTTGAAACCCTAATTTTGATTGTAGTGGACGCTCACCCATCTTTGGGGAGACTGATGAAATATAATGGTTCCTCCATATTGTGATGATGATTTGCACAGTAATGGGAAATCTTAGTGGTCAAAATTTGGGGTATGACAGATGCCCCTATTTAATCTTCTTGGACCCGAAGGTGTGAATGACGAAGGTATTCGGGCATTCGGGGTGCAAGAGGATTAAATATCGGAATATCCAAAATTTTGATGGCTATGAATGGCAGCTTGCGCATTCATCTTCTTTTGCTAAGTAATGGTGCTTAGAAAAGGTAAACTTCCCCTCGATCCTGGTCTTCAGCCAAGGAACTGGTCTCAGTTTCTTTTGTCAACTTCCCCTCGATTGAAATAAACTTCCCCTCGATCTCGGTTTCCTACCAAGGAACTGGTCTTAGTTTCTTTTGTCAATAAAATTTATTGACAAGGGACGCTATTTGTAGCGGTTTTCCTTCAAACTTCTCGCCGAATTTTCCTGGGGAGATGCCATTTGAGTGGAAAAAGTTTTGATGTCAGACTCGCTGGGGAACCCAGTCGTCTGAGTTGTAGAGTTGCACAAACTTCTCTGTTGGAGACGCCATTTATTTCTACTGGGGGAAAGCAGGTCTCTGGGGAGACTGCTGTCGCTTGGGATCTTACATCATACTTTTCTCGGGAACTCGATTGAGAGGACTCCTATCACTAAGGGACAAGACCGACTAGAGTGATGGTGATGCAATATGAAATGTGAATGTAAATCAATAATGCATGATGTATGTATGTTTATACTGACAAAACTGACGCGACATACAAACTGACGGGTGAACACGACTGGATACTCGGCCATCGCGGGGCGTGTAGAAATATCGTTGTTTCAAGATAGCAATTCCACCTTGCTTAGGAGAGATAGTCCCTGTTGGGAGCTATGTTGGTCGGGCTTAGGAGATAAGAACTCAGCCGAGGTGTGTCAGATGACACAAGGTCTCTGACACAATTGATCCTTCATTCAGGCGTACTGGCATAGAAGGAGTACTTTGATTCTGCACTTTGAAGTTCGCTTACTTCTGGAGAAGCGGTTGATGTTCCTTTGATGTTCAACAGTCAAATGAAATTGCCGAATTTATTTTAAAAGCAGAAAAAGTTTTAACAAGTAAATTCATTTTTGTTTCATTTCAAGAATCGATAATCATGTTAAAACGCCATTCTGTAAAGCTAAAACATATAAGAATTACAAACAAAAGCACAAAGGCTCAAATTTTATTGATAGGATGGAAATCAGCCAAGCGCGTGATTCCAAAGAGTAATTACAAAGTTAGAAAATGGTAATTTACATGGAAAAGGGCTACGTTGAAACATAACGACCACTATCCTTCTACCAACTTTGAATTCTGGGCATCCTGAGCTTCTGTCGAAGATGACCTTGACTGGAGTTTTCTGACAGATGATGTAACTGCTACTGCTTAGGGATTCGCCTCTGTTGAACATAGTTACTTGCCATTATCCCTAATTTTTGCTTGGATTGTACTATGATGTTTCCAATCCACTGGGATGATTTTTTTTATTTTGTCTCTAACTTTTGCCTGGACCACCCTTTCTGGTTTTCAATCCACCGAGACGTTTTTTTTTTTTTTTAGTTTAGGCGAAGTATTTCTTGACTACATCAACATTTGTGGGGTAGGAAAATCCCTCTCCGTCCATGGTTGCAAGTCTCAAGGCGCCGCCTGAGAAAGCTTTCGTGACCACATAGGGGCCATCATAATTCGGAGTCCACTTGCCCCGGGAATCAGTGAGAAATGATTTTATCTTCTTGAGCACGAGGTCTCCTTTCCTGAAGACGCGAGGTCGGACCTTTTTGTCGAACGCCTTCTTCATTCTCTGTTGATACAGCTGACCATGGCATAGTGCCGTGATTCACTTCTCCTCGATCAGATTCAATTCGTCGTGTCGACTTTGACACCATTCAGCTTCTGTAAGCTTAGCTTCCATCAATACTCGGATTGACAGGATCTCTACTTCTATGGGGAGCACTGCTTCCATGCCATTCACTAGAGAGAAAGGGGTAGCCCCTGTTGAAGTGCGGACAGATGTGCTATAACCGTGAAGAGCAAAGGGTAGCATCTCGTGCCAGTCTTTGTAGGTTACAACCATCTTTTGAACGATCTTCTTGATGTTCTTATAGGCCGCTTATACCGCTACATTCATCTTGGGTCGGTAGGGAGATGAGTTATGATGTTCGATCTTGAACTCTATGCACAACTCTTTCATCATCTTATTGTTCAAGTTAGATCCATTATCAGTAATGATCTGGCTCGGAACACCATAACGGCAGATGATATTGTTTTTGATAAATCGGACCACCACTTGTCGGGTTACATTAGTGTACGACGCTGCTTCGACCCACTTGGTGAAGTTGTCAATGGCTACTAGGATGAACCGATGTTGGTTTGAAGCCTTGGGCTCAATCATGCCAATCATGTCGATTCCCCATATCTAGAATGGCCATGGGGAAGAGAGAACTTTGAGATGTGATGGCGGTACATGAATTTTGTCGGAGTATATCTGACACTTGTGACACCTCCTCATGTACTTGTAGCAATCGGATTCCATGGTCAACCAGTAGTACCCTGCTCTTAGAATTTTCTCGCCATTGCGTGTCCATTGGCATGAGTGCCAAAGGATCCTTCATGAATTTCTTTCATCAGTATTTCTGCTTCTGGTCTGTCTACGCATCAGAGCAAGACCATGTCAAAATTTCTCTTATAGAGAGTGTCACTGCTCAGGAAGAAGTTCCCAGCCAATCTTCTGAGGGTTTTTCTATCCTTCCTTAGTGCCCCAGGTGGGTACCCTTGTTTCTGAAGGAAGCATTTGATATCGTGATACCAAGGTTTGTCGTCTATGACTGCTTCAATCGTGAAGATGTAAGCGGGCCTTTCAAGGCGCATTATGTCAATCTTAGGTATGTCATTCCATTGGCCTACACTAATCATGGAAGAGATAGTGGCTAATGCATCAGCCATGTGATTCTCCTCACGAGGGATGTGATGAAACTCGACTCTGTTGAAGAAAGGTAGCAACCTTCTTGCGTAGTCTTTGTAAGGAATCAATCCTGATTGGTATGTGTTCCAATCTCCTTTTATCTGATTGATAACCAAGGCTGAGTCGCCGTATACGTCCAAGTTTTTGATCCTTAAATCAATTGCTTCCTCGAGACCCATGATACAAGCTTCGTATTCGGCCTCGTTATTCGTACACTGGAATGTCAGTCTGGCGGTGAAAGGAATGTGGGTACCCTGAGGGGTAACAATTATTGCCCCAATTCCATTTTCATAATGATTAACTGCTCCGTCAAAGATAAGTCCCCATTGGGAACCTGGTTCTGGCCCTTCACTGGGTAACGGTTCATCGCAATCTTTCATTTTTAGATACATGACATCTTCGTCTGGGAATTCAAACCCGATTGATTATTGATTGTCAATCGGTTGATGAGCCAAATGATCGGCTAAAATACTTCCCTTAACAGCTTTCTGAGCGTGATACTCTATGTCATATTCTGATAACAACATCTGCCAACGGGCAATTCTTCCCGTGAGAGCAGGTTTTCTCGAGCATCGTGTACCGAGTTTCGCAGTCGGTGAATTTCTTGCTCAAATAGTAAATGGCATACTCTTTTCGTTTAGTTTCGTCTTGTTGGCCAAGTGCACATCCCATTGAGTCCTCTAGAACTATGAGGTAAATGATCAGTGGTCTTCCTTCCACTGGAGGTGATAGAATCGGAGGATTCAATAGATATTCCTTGATACTGTCGAAGGCGGTTTGGCAATCTTCTGACCAAACGTAATCCTGGTTCTTTTTGAGTAATTTGAAGATTGGCGCGCATGTCGCGGTCATGAGGAATATGAATCTGGAAATGTAGTTCAAACGTCCCAGGAATCCTCTGACTTGTTTTTCAGTTTTCGGAGAAGGCATTTCTTGAATGGCCTTGACCTTGTCAGGATCAACCTCAATTCCTTTCTGGCTGACGATGAACCCTAGTAGTTTCCCTGAACGGACACCGAAGGTGCACTTGTTGGGATTCAAGCGGAGCTTGAATTTTCTTAAACGTTCAAACAATTTTGACAGATGCTCAACGTGCTCACTCTCTGTTTTTGATTTTCCAATCATATCATCGACATATACCTCGATTTCTCTGTGTATCATGTCATGAAAAAGAGTAGTCAATGCCCTTTGATAGGTTACCCCGGTGTTCTTCAAACCGAACGGCATTACCTTGTAACAAAAGGTGCCCCATGGGGTGATGAACGAAGTTTTCTCCATGTCTTTCAGTGCCATCTTGATTTGGTTATAGCCCGAGAATCCATCCATGAAGGAGAAGACTTTGAACTTTGTTGTACTGTCTACCAGCATGTCAATGCGTGGTAAAGGAAAGTCGTCCATTGGACTAGCCTTGTTCAGATCAATGTAATCGACACACATTCTGACCTTTTCGTCCTTTTTCAGAAGGGGTACGATATTGGCTAACCATTGAGGATATTCTGATGTGGCGAGGAAACCTACGTCGATCTGTTTCTGTACCTCCTCTTTGATTTTGATGGCCATGTCCGGATGAGTGCGTCTCAACCTTTGCTTTACTGGCGGACATTTCGATCTTAATGGTAAGTGATGTTCCACGATGCTGGTATCCAAACCTGGCATATCCTGATAGGACCAAGCGAATACATCGGGAAATTCTCTGAGAAGCATTATCAAACCCTCTCTGGTAGTTGGACTGAGCGGTGCCCCAACCCTGATTTCTTTTCTCTCTTTTTCTGAACCCAAGTTTACCATTTCCAACGGTTCTTTATGAGGTTCAATGGACCTTTCCTCTTGTCTGAGTAGTCGGGAGATCTCTTCTGGAATTTCATTGTCAACTTCTTCTTCGGCCCCAAATACCGGGAACTCAAAATTGGGAGAAGGCATCGGATCGTATGTTTCAATGGGGTTTAAAACAAGCAATCTGCATGACGTGATGATTTGTGTTTAGAAGAGATAGAGAAAATGCAAGTGTGTGCAGTGTATTTTTTTTACTGCTTATTTTTATTATTGAATTGTTTTTTAGGATTACCATTTTCTGAAAAACGAAAAGAGAAAACAGCAGTTAATGCAGAAATTACAGAACGACGTTATTTTATTAATGAGCAAGTCGACTCTTGAAACTACAACCCTATAAAACAAAACTCTATCGCTTTTAGAAAAGCGAAGAGGGAAATTTACAGAAAGCGAGCCCTATCAAAACATCCATTTCACCTAGGCAGGGTGAAAGGTTAAAGATGGCAATTACTTTGACTGGTGAACGGCCTTCGGAACATCGACAGCAACCCATTGGCGGCGAACTCCTCGGTGAAACACAAAGTCTGGTACCTTCCTTGATTTGTCTTCAGAAATAATGCTGATTTCTGGTGGAGCAAGATCATTGGAATCTGTCTCCCATGCAGAATTTTCGTAGGAGGATTCCTCAGTTGTATTTTGCATAGCATTTGTGCTCTCAGCTGTATCTCCCCATCCAGTTGGCTGGATATCTTCGAGCCTGGTACGAGAGCTTTCGGGAGCGGTGTACTTGACCATATAGTCGTATTTTCCACTCGGTTGTCCCAAGGTGTCCCACACTTCTTTGGAACTGGAGGAGTCATCCCTCTCGATGACGTTGACCTCGGGAAAAGCATAGTTGATGAATTCAAGTCCTGCAAATGTTGCGAATTCATCTTCATGTTGAGTAGTTTCTGAATGACCTGAGTGTTGATCCCATGACATGGTGGGGACACAGGTATTCTGTTCAATGACGGTCAGCTGATTTTCATTGTTCGGCTGACTCTCTTGCCCCAAGTTTCTTGGGTAAGGCTGCCACATTGGCAGGCTATCCATCGGGCCATAGTAATTGTGGTCAGAGTTGTCTTTCATCAGAGTGTCCTCCTCTAATGAATTTGGCGGAGCACGACATCCTTCCGGATCACAATCTCCATATATCACTTCGACGTCTGACCTTGGTATAAATCTCGGACTCTGTACGGGATAGCAAAATGGTATATGCACCTCTTCCTGAGACATATAACCGTCCTCGTTAAGGTAGGAATTCCATTCTTCATCTGTGTCAGAGGGATCTTCCTCATTGATAACATGTACTGCTTGAGACACTGGGTGAAGGAAACCTCCACTGTGGAAGAAGTTTTGAAGGGGATGAAGACTTTCGTCGTTGGCAGCTGTCTGGGTACAGGTTGCAGAAAAACCAAGACCCTTCTTTGTTTTATTGTCAATAGGAATGACAAGTTGTCCCCATCCGGTTGTATTGGTACATTCGACCGCTTTGATAACATCATTGTATGAAGAAATGGAAGTTCCTTCTTTGAACTGATTGTTCTTACTCACCGACAGTGCTTGGAACTGAGTTCCAATAACCTCCTCGGGTTCTATACCAGTAGATGATGACAAGTTACTCACAAGCAAGGCTTGTTCCCCACAAATCATGACAAGTTGATCGTTCTTGACGAACTTTAGCTTTTGGTGGAGGGTTGACGTAACCGCTCCAGCCTGGTGTATCCAAGGTCTTCCTAATAAACAACTGTACGTTGCCCAAATGTCCATGATCTGGAAAGTGTGAGGACCAATAGTTATGGGAAGATCAACTTCGCCGATAACCGTTTTTCTGGATCCATCGAATGCTTTGACGACAACCTCGTTGATTCTCATCGGAGGGCCTTTGAATGATAATTACATCAAAGTGGACTTCGGCATAACATTCAGGGCTGACCCTGTGTCTACCTGTACGCTGGCTAAAGCATCGTCCTGGCAGTTAACTGTGATATTGAGCGCCATGTTATGACGGCGACCCTCTTCGGGTAATTCCTCATCACTAAATCCCAAATTGTTACAGGAAGTGATGTTAGAGACAATGCTATCGAACTGTCTGATTGTTACATCCTGTTCCACAAAGGCTTGCTCCAAAACTTTCTGTAGAGCCTCCCTGTGCGTTTCTGAACTGAGTAACAGTGATAATACCGAGATCTTTGAAGGAGTTTGTAACAGTTGATCAACAATGTTGTATTCACTCCTTTGGATGAGCTTCAGCATCTCATCATCATTTTTCGAAAGGTCGGAATTACTGGATTAACCGACTGGTAGATCAGGAGTTTTCGTCTGAAGTTCTTTTTCTTTGTTATGTTCCCCAACCCCTCGGTTGAAGATTCTACCACTCCGTGTTACTCGACTGATGTCTGTAATATTCACGACGGAGGGTAACAAAATTTCTTTTCCATTTTCAATGGTTGTTGCACCGTATTTGTAAGGGATAGCCTTAGTTGATTCATACGGTAATGGTCCCAGAAGATAGATGACTACAGGAGCCCTCTGATTTTTCTGACCATCGTAAGTAATCTCGATCCGTTCCCGTTTGGGAACCTTAGATTCGTCAAGTAGAGGGATGATGGCAAAAACATCCCTGGTCCTATGATGACCAGAGATTGTGACAACATCCTCAACTTGATCGGCAAGGTAGCTTGGCGTCCAGTTGATGGGTCCAGAACCCGGATATAGACGAATCTCTCCGCGATCCACCTGACCCTGAAGAGCTTCTCTCACAAGGTAACACCCTTGGTTACCTTCCGAACAGATGCTACAACGGTCGTAATTCTGTGGTGGCACCTGGCCACGACCACTTTGAATACAATGTAACCTTACTAGGTTAGCTTCCACTTATCAGACATCCTGACTCTGACGCCGAGTAGGATTCCTGTTACTGATACTAATTTACTGAAGTGCCTCCTGGACAAGGGTACAACCTTGATCGTTTTCGCAACCCGCTTTGCAGCTTTGATAGTCATGTGATACCAGGAATCCGAGTCGGACCTGTTCAGCATGTAACTCTACCAGGTTGGTATTCATCACGCGAATGTCAAAGATTTGAACCATATTTATATGATAGGGATTCCTATCATGGTAGTCTTGGATCCATCCAAGATCCATCTGACACTGGAGGGCCTTTTGTATGAAAGAGCATCCCTGTTTGTTTACCGAGCAAGTCAGACAAGAACTGTAATCATGCCGCGGCAGATTATGATACTGGCTTTGCCTTGAGTACATTGCCACCAAGTTGGCATTCATCGCACGGATGTCGTGGTTTTGAATGACATTGGAATTCATGTAAACCATATTAACTCCACGAACTCGGTGCTCTTGGATCCATCCGAGATCCATTTGTTCCTGTAGAGCTGCTTGCACCACAGAACATCCCTGGTTGTCTTTAGAGCAGATATCACACTGGTGATAGTTATGAGGTGGCACATGGCCATATCTACTCTATCTACAATGCATCTTAACCAGATTGGTCTTTAACAAAAGTACATCGTGAATTTGATAGACATTGTTAGTCTCTTTCTCAATCAGATTGACTGCAGCCTTCTCATGTTGAGGCAGCGGGTTCGTAAGAACATTAGGATTTGTATCCTTGAAGGATAAGACCCCGCTCCTAACAAGTTTTTGCACGTCGGATTTGAAATTGAGACAATTCTCAAAGTTATGCCCGGGACCTCCTTGGTGGTAAGGGCAAGTTTGATCCACCTTAAACCAAAAAGGCGGATTTTCCGGTATTGTAAGAGGGGACTTAGTCTGAATGTGCCCCTTGGCTAGCAGTAATGGAAACAGCTCTGCGTACGATACGGGTATAGGATCAAATCCTGGTGGCCGTGTTGTACGGTTGTTGTTGTATTGGGGATGACCCTACTGAAGAGGCTGTTGTGTCCTTTGCTGATCAGGTTGGCTCTACACAACCTGAGGTTGATACGTAGGAATAGGCGCAGGGTTGATAGCAGGAGTCACAACTGCTACTGGTTGATATCGTCGCCTTTGCTTTCCGAGAGAGATATTCCCAATATCTTGCTCTTTTTTCTTAGGGAGAGCACTACCGTATTTTTTAGTACCGCTCGTCGATCCAGTGTCTTTTACCAAACGTCATTCTCGGACGACTTCCTCAAGACGTACGCCCATGCCCACCATCTCGGTGAAATCACGGGGTGCACTGGCAACCATTCGGTCATAGTAAAATGAGCTTAAGGTCTTTAAGAAGATCTTTGTCATCTCTTTTTCCTCAAGAGGCGGACAAATTTGAGCGGCAATTTCACGCCACCTTTGAGCATACTCCTTAAAGGTTTCCTTGTCCTTTTGCGACATTGATCTGAGTTTATCTCTGTCGGGTTCCATGTCCAAATTGTATTTGTATTGTTGGACGAAGGCAGTACCAAGATCTCTGAATGTACTGATCGTAGTACGGTTTAAACCCATGTACCATTTTAATTCGGCACCGGTTAAACTATCCTGAAAGTAGTGAATCAGTAGGTCCTGATTCTCCGTCTAAGCTGACATCCGCCGAGCGTACATCACCAGATGGCTCTGAGAGCAAGACTTACCCTTGTACTTTTCAAAGTCGGGCACTTGGAACTTGTGCGGGACTTTCACATTGGGGACCAAGCAGAGGTCTGCGGCGTCCTTTCCAAATAGATCCTGACCGCGGATGGCTTGCAGTTCTTTCTGCATTTCTAAGAACTGTTCCTGGAATTCATCCATTCTATCGAACATAGTTTCCTTTTTACCAGAAGGTATCGGTGGAATCTGTCCTTCCGGGACAGTGTGCACCACAGGGGGTGGTACCGTGACTACGGCAGCGAATCTTGGTGTTTCTCGAAGTTTGTAACCTTCAGGAGTCTTCAGTATGCCCCTGGCATCTTCGCTTTCCCGAAGTTTGTAACCTTCAGGCCCAGCGGCTTCTGTTGTGATTCCCTGATCTTCAGTGATCAGCGGAACATATCCTTCCGGGATATAGTTAATAGGCATGCCCCAAGGACGATCTTTCGGCATTTGATACCTAGGATCATACTTCTCCACGATGGGGGTTGAGGTGATCTCTGAGATCACAGTTCTTTGTAGCTGACCTTCTGCCATGGCTTGGATGTCGTTACGAAGCTTTCTCATATCCTCTCTCAGAGCGTCGATCTCTTCTTTCAACTCTCTGTTTTCTTCCTCAAGATCATCCACCTTTTTCTGACGATTGGCCCGAGTATTATACGAATGAGACAGTTTGACTCTAGAACCGAGACACAAATGTGAGATTCATAGGGAAGAAGAATATGTGATGTGAGAATGATGAATGCAATGATTATATTAATTGTTTTTTGGTTTAATCAAAATAAACTTTGACAATTAGATTGTAAATATCAAATAGTGGGGAAACCCCTTTTTATTGAATTCAAAGGATTACAAAAATGAAAATACAGTAGATTACAAGGTACAGATATAGAAACCTAAGCTAATGGGTCCCGAGTCCTCTCTGAAGAGAAATCGGGTGCTGACTCTGGTATTTTCCTTTTCTTTGACCAGGGCTCTTGGGCCGTTGTCGGGTTGTCATTCCTTTGCCAGGTGAAAGGAGTGAGCAAATTCCTTTGGTCATCTTGATTCTCTACAGCATGTTGCTCCAAAATTTCAATTAGAGCATTTTTTTTCTTTTAGTAATTGCTGTATTTTGATGCACTCTACGTCGAGGGTGCGGTACTTGTTCTTCCAATACCTTCTCTCCTTTTGAACTTTGTTGAGAGTAACCTGAAGCTTTTCAGTTTCCGTCATGAAGTACATGACAGATTCCCTCGACGGAAGAATTCCGTAACGAGGATAAGGCATTTTTAGCTTGAGAGCTCTAGTTTGTACCCAATGGAGATAAGGCTCCACCGAGACACAATCCAGTTTTCCTAGAGACTCTCGTCCTTTCTTATGAACGTGTTTCCAAGCGTGCACTATTTCCATCTTTAGTGCTCTGTCACTTTCTCCTTCCTTGAAGAAAAGACCTTCCAGATGAACACTCTTTGGGACGTGTCTCATCGGGTATCCAAATTGACGACGAACAAGAATTGGATGGTAATTGATTCCTCCCTTAGTTCCTATGAGGGGTACGTTGGGGAAGTTTCCACAATGATCAATGATTCTGATTCCATCATAGATCCTATTACGCCAATCTATATCAGAGTTGGTAAGAAACATGATTTTCTGCGACCAACGTAAGGCACTCTTACGATCCCAAAAAGCAGCAGACTTGGGCAAGTGGGAGATAAACCATTTATAAAGCAAAGGTACACAGCATGTGATCTCCCCTCCGCTGTACAAATTTCCCAAGTGTACAGAATGATACGCATCTGCGAGCAAAGTCGGCACAGGGTTTCCAATGAGAAAAACCTTAATGGAGTTAATATCGACGAAGTTATTGATGTTGGGAAACAAAAATAACCCGTAGGTGAGCAAGACAAAGATGCTTTCAAAAGCAGTTACGTTTCCTATACTGGAAAAATACAGGGCTTTCTTTGTCAAGAACTGGGCTGGCAAACCTTGGATGCCACCCTTAGTGGTTATGTGAGTCCTGACCTCAGACTCGTCCAAATGAATTGCTTTTGCAATGATCTGATTCTTTGGAATTTCTTCCAGTCCAAAAAATGGAGCTCGGTCTATAATGTGTAGATCAATCAGATGAGAATACTCCTTCGACGTTGGTGCAAGCTGGTAATCCGGGAATGTGAAACAGTGATAAACCGGATCGTAAAATTGAATGAGCGCATCCATGATTCCCTCAATCACATGGACTCTTAACAGTGGTAGCAAACCTCCGTGCTTGGCTCTGAAAGCCTCCTGGTTTGTGATCATCCCCGCTAACCTTCTCAAATCCTCCAGCTTTGGAACCTTGAAGGTATACCTATGGGTTCTCCTTCTACCGAAATCCATTAGTGCAATCCTTTTCTCTGATATTTGCAATCACAGTCTTAGTTTAATTTGAAAAACAGAGAGACTAGAAGAGAAATTTTTTCTTGTTTTAATGTTTTTTAAATGAATGCATGAATGCAACACACAAAAACATAGGAAAAACATGGGGTCAAAAGGTCGTTGTCATGAAGTCCAGGCTCTACCCATCCCCAAAGGTTTATACTAAGGTGATTTTTATACATGTACTCATTATCATCAACTCCTCCCAGGAAAGCAAAACAACAAGCGGATCGCCAGCGAGTTGTAGAGCAATTTTAGAGTAAGTACCATTCACCGAGAATAGATCACCAGCCTCAAATGAGGGTAGTATCGTGTAACAACTATTACCGATAGTTTCCGCACTACAAAATGGTTTGGCTCCTCAGCTTCTCAGACATCACAATCGGCTCATTGTCTAGGTGAGAGAATGGGTTGCATTGGTCAGCCTCTACTGAGGTTGATGGTCGACCTCGTCGCCATCACTTATCTTAAGTGTATACTCAATCTTTCCACATGCGGCATCACACGCATTCCCATTAGCAGAAAAATAAACATGTATAGCAATTAGGAAAAGCAGTATATATATTTGTCCTAAACATTCTAGACCTTTAAAGCTATGAATCCTAAGTTCCTGACAGAAATGGGTTCCCCAGCGGAAGCCCCAATCTGTGGTTTCAAGAGAGAGAAAAGAAAAAAGGTTAGAAGAACCCCACGGTGGGTGCCACTTTTCTGTAGCGAGTGATTTTAGACGCGGTTCTTAAGCGCGGTCGCTCTCTGGAGTAAGTTTACTACAGGTCGATTCATTTTTTATCCTATTAAAGCTGATGAAGGAAGGGAAATAGATGTCTCCAATTAACCCTGCTTGCATACTGAGTTTAAACAGCGGTCTGTTAGGTTACGGATGCGATCAATGTGGTGGGGCCTTTCTTGTGTTATTTTGATAGAATGACGAGTTTCTGGCGGGGAACAAGGATTAGGATGTTTGGACTGATGCTTTTTGATAGATACATGAGAGTATGGGATTTTGGGTTTTTGTTTAGTTGCTCGCTAAGATTTTTTCTTTCAATCTTATGCCTACGTATTCCCGTTTATCGAAACAGGGAAATCAGAGCGTTCGTAGTTCCTCCCATTCTGAAATGGGTGTTTTTGGTGTCTTGTTCAAAGCCCAAGACGTGAAGCGAAAGGTGATTTGTATCTTGTTCAAAGCCCAAGATGTGAAGCTGAAGGGCCTATTTGTATCTTGTTCAAAGCCCAAGATATGAAGCTAAAGGTTTGACTTTAGAGAGAATTGGTCATCTCTAAAGAGGGGTTTGTATGTCACAACTGTTTATAAAGGAGAATTACTTTAATCGGGATTTGTGAATCCGGCAATGCCATAATTTCCTTTATAGGGGATTTCCAACCTGAAGGAGAAGACTTTAACTCAGTGTAGAGCAATGCCATCTTTCCTTGGAATTTCTCATGCTAAAAGAGGGACAGTGGCATGGATGTAAATAATCCAGAGGCTTACCGCTTATAGCGATTAGATGAAGGGGAAAGAGTTGTTGATGTTTGTGTACTGTGAACGAGGCACGATTTTGATGCTAAAAGATTGATTGGATCAACCAGTGGTTTTCTTATACAAAGCCTAAGAGGAGGCTAGTGGCCCAACAAGAGGGTGTTTTTATGTGTCTCGTACGAAGCCCGAGAGAGAGTCTAAAGGTTTGACTCAACAAGAGAGTCTTTCATACTCCAGAAGAGAGTGTTTTAGTATCTCGTACGAAGCCCGAGATAGAGGCTAAAAGAGGTTGACTCGACGATGGATTCTTTTGGTATCTCGTATAAAGCCCGAGATGAAGGCTATTTGACTCAACAAGAGAGTTTTTTGTATCTCGTACGAAGCCCGAGATGGAGGCTAAAATTTGTTTGGCTTAATAAGAACCTTTTTGTATCTCGTATAAAGCCTGAGATGGAGGCTAAACGTTGTTTGACTCCGCTGGGGAGAATCATTGTACAAAGCCCAAGAGGAGGCTGTGGTGACTGTTTCAGTTGAGTGACAGGTCCAGTATACTGATTTTGAAAGAGAAAATCAGTTCTTATATGAGCAACATTGTACTCAAGGATTTGATTCAAGGATCCGGGTTATTCATGTTCTTCAAGGAAGCGGGAAATCCGAAGGGTATTGAGACTATCCGAGTCTATGAGTTTTCTTCATATTTAACGAAGGGGTCACTTGAGAATGTCTTTGAGACTCAAGGAAATTAGACTGTCCAAGTCTAGAGTTTCATCTTTTGTACTATGCTTTGAGAAACAGTAGTAGACTCTTTGAAAGGACTGTTCTATGGAGATGATTAAGTTCTGTTCCTATACCTTTAGGAGGTCGTCGGGACAATTTGTACGAAGCCCAAGAGGAAGCTGGAAACTTTTAAGAAGCCGATCGGTCCTTGTACGAAGCCCAAGAGGAGGCTATCATTCCCGGAGGAAGATATCATTATACGAAGCCTAAGAGGAGCCTGTGAATACTTCTAAGAAGCCGACGGGTCTTTGTACTAAGCCCAAGAGGAGACGAGGGTGCTTTTAGGAAGCCTGTGGGTCCTTGTACGATGCCCAAGAGGAGGTCGATGCTTTTAAGAAGCCCGTGGGTCCCCAAACCCCAAAAAATTCAAGGCAAGCTATTCACAAGGAATAGATCAAGTCAGGAAAGTTCGAGAATTTGGAAGAAACTCAAAGATGCCATTCACGGAGAATACATTCATCTCTAGGAGTAGAGTTTCTTGATAATTCCTAATGAGGACAGTCGAAGAGAAGACTGTATCTGGTTATCCTATTGGGGATCTAGTTGTCTATTTCTACGAATAAACGAAATGGCGTCACCTAGTTCTAGACGTAGTTGCCGGGGAAACTCGAAATATCTATACTATTATTACACAGTTGATATGAGTTTATGAAAGAAGACTTACAATGAAACAGCCCCACAAACAGTTATATGTATATGAAAACGGTAAATGAAAGCAATAACCACTTACTCGGTTGTAGAGCTTCCATGCTGTTTGGTTAGTTGTTCAACAAAGAAAGATTGAAAACAACAGTATATTCAAAATCAAAGGCGAAAGTGCTTTGAAAAAGAAAGATTTGGGGCTTACAGCTCAAGGAGAGGCCCAGGGTTTTATCAGTGAGCGCACTGTTTGAATTTGTACAGAGGGACTTATATAAGTGACTGTAGCCCAAAAAAGGTTTTCTGTACAAAGGGATGGGTCTTACACTCTCTCAAGAGGCCCACAAAGTTTAAAGAAAAAGAGTGGGGCTTATAACACGAGGGTAGGCCCAAAGTATGTTTTTGAAATGGCGATCGCGCCGAGATTTTCTTTTAACGCGAAGGGGCTTATACAATATCTGAGGCCCAAAATGTTTTGGTTAAAAGAGGATTGGGTCATACACTCTAATAGAGGCCCAAAGGTTTTGAATGGGTCTTATAGCTCGAGGAGAGGCCCAGATGATTTTTTTTAAAGGCGACGATCGCGTCGTTCACTTGTACACAGGGACTTATACAATAAGTGAGGCCTAAAATGTTTTATGTACAAGGGGGTTGGGTCTTACACTCTATTAGAGTCCCAAAGAGTTTAAAGAAAAGAAATGGGTCTTACTACTCGAGGGTAGGCCCAAGTTTGTTTTGAAAAGGCGACGATCGCGCCGTTTGTTTTTGACGGTATCAGGACTTATACAATATACTGAGGCCCAAAAATGATTTGGTCAAAAAAGGATTGGGTCTTACACTCTATTAGAGGCCCAAAGAGTTTTGAAAATGATTTATGAGGGTTGAATTAATCCAAAAACCCTAATTTGTTTTCAAAATGTGTTTTAATTGAATAAAAATTCAATTAAAATGATCAAAATTGTTTAACATATGGAAAACAAATTGTGATCTTGGATTAATGCTTCAAAAATTAAGTATTGACCTACAAAATAATTAGAAAGCATTAAAAGTTGCAAAATCAAGGTGGAAAAAATATTTTAAATGTTAAAAACAATTAAAACATTAATTCTTTGCAAAAATATCAATTATACAAAATAAATAATAATTTTGGGATTTTTTGGGAAAATAAAATATTTTAACATTTTTTGTGAATTATTAAAAAAAGAATCAACTCAAAATCATTAAAACTCAGAGAGAAATTAATTTTTGAATCAATTAAATAAAATCACAAAATTCAAATATTCAAATTTTGAAAAAATGGCGCCAAGAACACCCAAGAACACGCGCGTGTTCTGGGTTTGCCCAGATTTGCATTTTCTCTCCAATCTCACTGAATACTTGATTATATCATGTAATCCACATACCAATCAACTCGTTTTAACCTCACGATCATGTCTATGACAATTAATTTCATTTAAATTAAACATATAACAAGAAATCATGAAAAATCCTCAAGAACCCTAATTTCTGCATGAAGGCTAGGATTTTTGATACACGATTCAAACAATGCAATTAATTGAGGGGAAACATTCCATGCATGATTATGAACATATGGCCAAATTATTGTGCAGCAAAAATTGCATGGATCATAGAGTTAGAAGAGCTCATGCTTACCACTTGCAGCTGATGATCGTGATTTGTGTTGGAGGTGTTACAGCTAGGTTCCAATGATCTGGATAGCTTCCCTAGGTACCATGGAGTGTGTATGGATGCTTGGAATGGATTGAAATGGTTTGGAGTTGAAGATGGTACCTCAATTGTAAAACTGTCAAGAACTTGAGCAATTGGCTGGTGATTTTGTGAAATCTGTGTTCCAGATGTTATGTGAGTGTTTGGATCACTTCTATATGATGTATATGAGGTGTGTGTGTGATTGGTTTGATTGGAAAAGCTCTCAAACTCAAAACCCGATAGTGACTTGCATTAGAAGGCAAAATTGGAGTGAAGAAGAGATTTTGAGGAAAGCATCTGTTTGATGGCTTTGGTGTACTTAAACTGATCACAATTGAGCTCTATTTATAGTGGAGCAAGTTTGTTTTGCAAGGAATAGTGAATGGCAACTGCTGAGTAGGTTTGGCCAATGTTGGCAAATGAAAATCCAAGTCTCCTTTAGCCATTGACTAGAGGTTAGGGCACAGGCTGCTGGTTCCCTTGGTCTTGGATAAGTCTTGACTGAATTTAGTTGATAATGGCTCAGTCCATGCCACCTTGATGCTTCCATTGAATGCTCCAATCCAAAATTGGAGTCTTGTCCCTATTTTGGCAATTCTAGGTTCAACATGCTATTTCTTGTTCCAAAGACTTTGGAGGCTTGGCTCAGTGATTGTCCCCTTTAGATTCAATCCTCAGAGGTGTCCAAGTGGATAGGAGCATTTGGATTTGGCTGATTTTGGTAAATCGACCAAAAGTGCAAAATCTGCCTTGCCTTGGCAGATTTCAGCAAGGCAACTTGCCAATGTCATATCTCATGACTCAAATTGAATTTGGTAATGTTCTTGGCCATTTTGGAAAGCCCTTACATGATACAAAAACTATTTGAACATGTTTGGTTTTGATCCCTTTTGAATCCAAGTGAAAAATCCCCCTACATTTGGCAAAAAGTAGGGTAAAATCTGACTTAGTAAAATTTTCACTAAGTGTTGGAACTAAGTGACTTTTCTTGATTTTGATCACTCCATAACTCAAAATCCATGAGGAATTTGGAAATAGGTCAGTATGAAGCTTTTGTAGAGGGCAATGAGATCTACAAATCAAGCTTTGAATGGGGAACAATGGCCTTGTGGTTTAGGAGTTATGGTCCTCCAAAGTTGGCACATTAGTGTCACTTTTTCCATAACTTAAAATTTTTTCGAAGTTTTTATGGTTACCCCCTTTTACAAGTTATCCCACTTTCTTTGATTTTTCTTGATGAATGATGATTCAAATCATACATTAACATCATTTTAGGGTTAAAAATCCATTTTGGTGAAAAATCTCAAAAAGTCAAAGTTGACTTTTGTGCACAGTTGACTTTTTATCAGATGAATTCCAAACTGTGCCATTCTTCATGAAATCATGTCCTTGACCTAAATCAAACTTGATGGACATGTTCCATGGGTGTCATACGGTATATTGAATCATGTCTTAGGGTTTGGGAGCATGTCCTGGTCAAAAGTCAAAGTTACAGTTGACTTTCCTCGCGAAACCCTAATTGTGGTGCAGATGAAACTGAAACTTGTTGCTCAAGCTTCTTGGATTAATCCATTGTTCCAAATGGATCAATATAGTTCATTAGAGACCCTCAAACCCTCTCTTGAGGTCTTGGCTCATGATTTGCCGTAAAAGTCAACTTAGGGGTGAATTAGGTCAAGAAACCCTAATTCCTGATTTTTGATGAATGCATCCCCTGAGGCAAAATTGACTTGATGGTTGGGTCCATGAGGTTCCATGGAGCATATTAGGTTGTGTTTTGGATCGTTGGCTCATGCCCAGAGGAAAATTTCCCTTTGGAGGCCCTGATCGACCAAAACCCTAATTTGGTGATACTAGCGATCTTGAGGCTTGATCCATCTAGAAGGGAGCAGCTTTGTGCTTAATCCTTGGAGTGGGAGTCCTTTTTGATCCTTTGTGTATGTTTGAGAGGTTTAGACAAGTTAAAGATCATGTCATTCCTTGATTGATCCTTTGTCTAAGGCTCTGAGAGGGCTTGAAACCCTAATTTTGATTGTAGTGGACGCTCACCCATCTTTGGGGAGACTGATGAAATATAATGGTTCCCCTATATTGTGATGATGATTTGCACAGTAATGGGAAATCTTAGTGGTCAAAATTTGGGGTATGACACATATGACATATTGGATGTGTTTGGATCATGAGCTGTGATGGAATTGCTCTCTAACTCAAAAACTTAGAGTTACCTTGCTAAAGAAGACATTTTTGCCTAGAGAAAGAGATTTTGAGGAAAGCAAGTGTTGTAGTGCTTTGGTGTACTCAAACTGAGCACAAATGAGCTCTATTTATAGTAGAGCAAGTTTGTTTTGGCTGCGATAGTGAATGGCAACTGCTGCAGACCTTTGGCCAATTGGAGCATTTTGGAATCTCAAGTCTCCTCTAGCCATTGACTAGAGGTTAGAGCACAGGCCTATTGTCCCTTGGTTTAGAGATCATCCTTGACTCATTCAGTTAGAAATGGCTCAGTTCATGCCACCTTGGTGCATCCATTAAATGCCCCAAAACAAAATTGGAGTCTTGTCCCCTCTTTAGGGTTTTTTAGGTTTAGCATGCTATTTTTAGTTCCAAAGACTTGGGAGGCTTATGGATCAGTGGTTGTCCCTCCTTGGTCTCCCCCTGAGGTGTTCAAGTGGATAAACTTGTTTGTCATTTGTACAAATTGCTCAAATCGAGCAAAATGCACAAATCTGCCTAGTTATGACAGTTGCAGCAAGGCATATTGCCACTGTCATAACTCTTAGCTCAAATGGAATTTCATGGGGTTCTTGGCCATTTTGGAAAGCTCTCATAAGATACAACATATGTGTGATCATAGTTTGTTTTGACACTTTTTGGATCCAAGTGAAAAATTCCCCTACATTTTGGAAAAAGTGAAATAGATTCTGACTTAGTGAAAATTTCACTAAGTGTTGGAAAAAGTGACATTTCATGTTTTCACCCATTTTGATCCAACCATAACTCAAAATCCATGATGAATTGGAATGAGGTGTAGTTGACACTTTTAAAGTATGCCATGAGAGCTACAAATCCATCTTTGGATCAGCCCAAGTGGTTGCTTGGATCTCAAGTTATGATCCTTGGAAGTTGGTACCCTAGCCACTTTGTTCCATAACTTAGAAAATTTCTAAGTTTTTTATGGTTACCTCTTTTACAAGTTATCCCACTTTTCTTGATTTTTCTTGATGAATGATGATTCCAATCACACATTAACATCATTTTAGGGTTAGGGAACCATAATTGATCAAAAAATCAAAAATTCAAACTTTGACTTTTGGGCACAGTTGACTTTTTATCAGATGAATTTCAAACTGTGCGATCCTCTATGAAATCATGTCCTTGACCTAAATAAAACTTGATGGATTGATTTCATAGGTGTTATAGGGTGTATTGACTCATGTCCCAAGGTTTGGCAGCATGTCCTGGTCAACAGTCAAAGGCACAGTTGACTTTTTCTGCGAAACCCTAATTGTGGCTCTGATGCACTTGAAACTTGTGAATCAAGCTTCTTGGATTAATCCTTTGTTGAAAATGGATCAATGTGGTTTATTAGAGACCCTCAAACCATGTCTTGAGGTCTTGGCTCATGTTTTGTCCCAAAAGTCAACTTAGGGGTGAATTAGGTCAAGAAACCCTAATTCCTGATTTGAATTGGTGAATGCATCCCCTGAGGCTAAATTGACTTGATGATTGGGTTTATGATGTCCCTTAGAGTATTTTGGGTTGTGCTTTGAAGCATTGGCTCTTGCCCAGAGGAAAATTTCCATATGAAGGCCTTGGTCAACCAAAACCCTAATTTGGTGACACTAGCGATCTTGAGGCTTGATCCACTTGGAATGTTGCAGCCTTGTGCTTGATTCTTGATGTGGGAATCCTCTTGATCCTTTATAGGTGTTTGAGAGGTTAGAAAAGTTGAATATCATGTCATTCCTTGATTGATCCTTTGTCTAAGGCTCTGAGAGGGCTTGAAACCCTAAGTCTTGGTTGTAGTGAATGCTCAACCATCTTTGAGGAGATAGATAAGGCATGATGGTTCATCCATATTGTGGTGAAAATTTGCACAATGATGGGAAATCTTAGTGGTTAAAATTTGGGGTATGACATTGAGATCTAGAGGCGGGTCCAAAATGGGGAATTAACTCTTGCTGAGGGTTACAGAAGAGTTAAGGTATCAGATTCCTTGAGGTTCTGATTTGGGATAGTGTTATATTGATGATAAGCTGACCCTAGCTGGGGAAATTTAGGATAAAAGACTGAGTTTTAGAACCCATGGGTTTTAACTCTACTGGAGATTGATTAAATGACCATGGTTTCTCCTGTGCTTGTAGGGAACTTGAGAATGTCTTTAAGATCCAAGAGGAGATTAGATTGTCCAAGTCTACTGGCATGGAAGAGTTTATCTTTGTATGATGCGTAAGAGGAGGCTGGTATTTTAAGGGAAAAGAATCAACCCTAATATTGGTCTGATGTTTTGACACTTTGGAAAGACTGCTCTAGCAAAGGATAACTAAGTTCTGTCTTATACCTTTAAGAGGTCTTCAGGGTCCTTGTATTAAACCCAAGAGAAGGCATGAGAACTTCTAAGAAGCTGAAGGATCCTTGTACAAAGCCCAAGAGGAGGCAGGGATGCTTTTAGGAAGCCTGTGGGTCCAAACTTAAGAAAAGTTCAAGAAAAGTTTCACCGGGAATAATCTTTTCTTTAGTGAACAGCTCTAGGGTTTGAAGAAATTCAAGAGAGGTTTCACTGGGAATTAATCCTCTCTGGGGAAATGAACTTCTTTGACAATTTTCTAATAGTGATAGTCTGAGAAAAGTTTCACTGGGAATAATGCCTTTCTCTTTGTTCCATATTGTATAAGCCCACGAGAAGGAAAAACTGTATCTGGAATTCCTATGGGGAACTAGTTTTGATTGTGTTGAAAGAGTGACCACTGGCTTTATCTAGTTCTAGACCTAATTGTCGGGGAAAACTCTAAGAAGATAATATACAGGCATATATATACAGGTGAAATATATACTGTATGTAAAAGAGAAGGTAGGAGGACTTACAGGTGAGTAAGCTTCCAACACAAACAAATATATATATATATATATATATATATATATGTGTGTGTGTGTGTGTGTGTGTGTGTGTGCAAGTATGTAAAAGAAAGCTGATAAAACTTACAGGCGAGCAAGCTTCCATTGTAACACCTGTATGGTTAGTTGTTCAAGAAATTAAAGAAAGTTTTAATGACAACTATGAATTTGAACCTATATCAAAAAGGGAAGTTGTTTTTGAAAAGAAGATTGAAGCTTATACTCAAGGAGAGGCCTAAATATAATAGTGATCGCACCGTTGATCTGGAAATTGTATCGAGACTTAGACAATGACTGAGGCCCAAAAAAGGTTTTCTGTACAAAGGGATGGGTCTTACAACTCAAGGAGAGGCCCAAAGGTTTGAAAAAGAGAAAAGAAATGGGACTTACAACGCAAGGGTAGGCCCAGATGATTTTGTTTGAAATGGCGATCGCGCCGAGATTTTGAAAACACAGTGGGACTTATACAATTACTGAGGCCCAAATTATTTATGTACAACAAGTATTGGGTCTTACACTCTACTAGAGGCCCAAAAGTTTATTTTTATACAAGAGATGGGGCTTACAACTCAAGGAGAAGCCCAGATGAAAAATAGCGATCGCACCGTTATTTTGAGAATCGTATCGGGACTTATACAATGACTAAGGCCCAAAAAAGTTTATGTACAAAAGGGGTTGGGTCTTGCACTCTATTAGAGGCCCATGAGTGTTTTGAAAAAAGATTTGTGAGGGTGAAAGTAATCAAAACCCTAATTTGATTTTTAAATGGATTTTAATTGAATAAAAATTCCATTAAAATGATCAAAAATATCAAACATGTGTGAAAAACAAGTTGTGATCTTGGATTAATGTTTGAAAAATCATGTTTCATTCATAGAATGATTTGAAAATTATTTGAATTTTGCAAAATCAAGAGAAAGAAATATTTTCAAATGTTTAAAAACAAATAAAACATAATTCTTTGCAAAAATACTAAATATATGAAATAAATAATATTTTTGTGAAATTTTTATGGAATAAAATATTTTAACATTTTTGGGAATTTTCAAAAAAAGAACTAATAAAAAATGATTAAAATTGAGAGAGAAATTAATTTTGGAATTAATTAAGAAAAACCATAAAAATAGCAAAAATAGCAAAATATGGCAAAGTGTAAAAAATGGTCTGGGTGGGTGTTGAACCCACGACCATCAAGCCAAACACACATGCACTCTACCACTGGGGTGGTGATACATCCGTGTATCAAAACCAGCCCATTAATACATAAGGGGTGCCAAGTTCTAGGCCTAGCCAAGGCGTCATGGCCTGGCCCTTGCCCAAGGCAAGGCCTAGTTTTGGCAATTTGCATGAAGGCTCTAACTTTCTCATTTCTCCATGGATTGGGACAAAATTTAGGTGCATCTGACCTGGAATTTCATGAGGAATCCAATGGTGCCCTTGGAATTTTCAGAAAATGTCTCCATTTTAAAATCCGATAGTGATTTCAAAATAGGCCTAGATTTGCATGTTCTATGCTATCTCATGGTACAGGCAATAATAGCATGATAAATTGGTTCAAACACAACACATATAATATGTATGAGAGGTCAATGATTAATGGACCTCAAAGCAATGCATGATTTAAAGAGTTCAAGTTGTGATGCACTTACCTCTTGAAGCTTCTTGTGCTATCTGCCAAGTTCCTTGTGCCAGAAGTAATTCAATGCTTTGAACACTCTTAATTGATCCCTTAGAAGCTTTTAGGATGATCAGAACCAGCTAGAATCCTCAGGAACAAGTATGAGCATTTTCTTGTAAAAGGGGCAAAAGTGACCAAGATAACAACTCTCTCAAATGGTGTTCCAGATGAGGGAAACAAATTGGGACAGTTTGAGGATGATATTTGGAGTGTGTTTGAGGCTTGGTTTGGTTTTGGAAGTTACTGAATCAAGACATGGCTTGAAAAATGCAGAAAAGTCCAATTTTGAGGTTTTGGAGGTTGATTTTCTGATTTTGGTGTTTCAGGTCACAAGTGAGTGCCTGAACAGCTTAGATATGACATATTGGATGTGTTTGAAATATGAGTTGTGCTGGAATTGCTCTCTAACTCAAAAACTCATAGATGACTTGCCAAAGAAGGCATTTTGGCCTAAAGAGAGAGATTTTGAGGAAAGCATCAGTTGTAGTGCTTTGGTGTACTCAAACTGAGCACAAATGAGCTCCATTTATAGTACAACAAGTTTGTTTTGCAAGCAATAGTGAATGACAGCTGGTACAGGCCTTTGGCCAATTGACTTGAGGTTAGGGCACAGGCCTATGGTTCTTTGATTCAATGCTGAATCATGACTCATTCAGTTAGAAATATGTCAGTCCATGCCACCTTGATGCATCCATTAAATGCTTGGAAACAAAATTGGAGTCTTTTGCATTTTTTATCCTTTTTAGGTTTGTTATGGCTATGTGTAGATTCTTGGACTTGGGAGGCTTAGGGATCAGATCATGGATCAGATCATTCCCCTTTGATTTTATCCTCTGATGTGTCTAAATGGCTGACAAGGCTTGGAGTTGTCCAAATTTGCCAAATCGAGCAAAATGCCAAAATCTGCCTTGTACAAGACAGCTGGAAATAGTGATTTTGAGGGAATCATATCTCCTTGCTCAGGTTGAGTTATGGGAGGCTCTTGTGCTTTTAGAAAGCCCTCATATGATACAATACATGTGTAATCATAGTATGTTTTGAAACTATTTGAATCCAACTAAAAAATCCTCATGAACATTGATGTCCAAGGCTGGTAACCCAGGCAGATTTTCACTAAGTGTTGGAAAAGTGCCATTTTCCTCATTTTTGTCATTTTGATCAGTCCATAACTTAAAATCCATGAAGAATTGGAGTTTGATGTAGTTGAAGCTTTTGTAGAGTGTAGGAAGATCTAAAAATCAGGCTTTGGATCACTCAAAATAGTTGCTTGGATCAGAAGTTCCAGTCCTTGGAAGTTGGTACAAAAACCATTTTTGTTCCATAACTTAGAAAAATTTTGGTTTCTCATGGTTACCCCTTTTGCAAGAAACCTCACTTTTCATGATTTTTCTTAATGAATGATGATCAATACCATACATTAACATTGTTTTTTTACTTAGGGGAACCATATTTGTGAAAAAATCCAAAAAGTCAAACTTAATTTTGTGCACAGTTGACTTTTTATCGGATGAAATCCAAATTGTGCGATCCTTTGTGAAATCAAGTCCTTGACCTAAATAAAACCTAATGTATGGATTCCATAGGTGTTATAGGGTGTATTGAATCATGTCCCAAGATTTGGGAGCATGTCCTGGTCAAAAGTCAAAGGTACAGCTGACTTTTTTCTTCAAAACCCTAATTGTGGTCCAGATGAAATTGAAACTTGTGAATCAAGCTTCTTGGATCAATCCATTGTTGCAAATGGATCAATGTAGTGTATTTGAGGCCCTCGAATCATGTCTTGAGGTCTTGGCTCATGCTTTGCCTCAAAAGTCAACTTAGGGGTGAATTAGGTCAAGAAACCCTAATTCCTGATTTTTGGTAAATGCATCCCCTGAGGCTAAATTTACTTGATGATTGGGTCCATGAGGTCCCTTGGAGTATCTTAGGTTGTGATTTGAAGTATTGGCTTATGACCAGATGAAAATTCCCATCTGGAGGCCTTGATGGACCAAAACCCTAATTTTGTGACACTGGCGATCTTGAGGCTTAATCCACTTGGAATGTTGCAACCTTGTGCTTGATTATTGATGTGGGAGTCCTCTTGATCTCTTATGGGTGTTTTAATAGGTTATAAAAGTTGAAGATCATGTCATTTCTTGATTGATCTTTTGTCTAAGTGTTCAGGGAGGGCTTGAAACCCTAATTCTTGATTGTAGTGAATGCTCAACAATCCTTGAGGAAATTGATGAGGCATGAAGGTATATCCCTATTGTGGTGATGATTTGCACAATGATGGGAAATCTTGGTGGTCAAAATTTGGGGTATGACACTTGGTCATGCATGACCTCTTTCTCCTTAGGTTGAAAAAGGGGAAATAACCTTTGCTTTACATGGCTTAAACTCGACTAGCCTTCATTGGTTATTTGAACGCTACCCCTCTTGGTTGAACCCTCTGCCTCCAAGGCAGCTTACATTTTCCATTGATGTTTCCTCCATTGAGTCCTTATCATTGGATTATTTCCTAGGTAATTTTTTGAAGTATAGGAATACTTCTTAGAGACTTGTGAATTATCTTGGTATGATGATCCCACACCAACTTTGATTGATTTCCACTTTCGTTGATCATTATCAGTTTTCTTTATAGGCCTAGCCCACTTGAATAAGGGAACATTGGATGGTGGGATGTAGGTCATACTTTGTTGTACTCTTTGAAGAATTCCCCTCTTATCGAAGACAAAGCTTCCCTACTTGTCTTGCATAACAACCCTCATTGGTTTGTATGTCTGAGGTCTTATTTTTTCGACCTCCTTTGCAGCTTTCTTGAACCCTCTTACTCTCCCTTGCAAACTTAGTGGACTCGTTATTATCCCCTATAAACTTAGTGAATTTGGGGATTTTCTAACCCCTTGGTAACTTAGTTTGCAATACATAATCAGTTACTACAAAGAAAAAATTTGTCCTATGCAGGTCCACATTGAGGTCATTTTGGGCCAAAATTTGTTCGACCACATTAGTTATGTTTCTTTGTCTTGAAAAATTGTTTTGATGGGCATTTCTAACTACTTGGTCAGCATATTGGTTTCTATGCACCATTATTACCTCATGGCCATTTTGCCTTGTGTTTCCTTCGATTGCACTGGGTTTGGGTGGTTCGACAAGTATCGAATGTTGTGGCATTTATTTGTCGATCACCTGCTGAGTATGAGTTGGAGGATCACCAAAGAAATCTGAAATTCTACCCATTTGTTGTCCCAATTGCTGGTAACTATGGTAAGTGTTATGAATTAAAGGATTGAAAATTGTGCTTATTTATTGGGTCAACATGTTAACCATTTCGTGATTACTCTTCTCCATCTGTTGTCTTACGGACTGGAGAAAGATATTGGTTGAGGATGACATCCCTAGAGGAATATATGCTAACCCTCATAAAGGTTGTGCCATTTGACCAAGGTTGTTGATTGCAGACCATGATGCCAAGCATGGATTAAAATGTGATGCAGTAGCCATTGTATTATTTGCATACATAGATGCATTAGGATGCAGGCTTGCCGTTATTGCAGTTGGAATGCCATAAGGTTGTTCCCTACCACTTAGAGGTAATGTGAAATTCAAGTTAAAAGGAGACCATTGGTATCCTATCATGTTTTGTGTAACCCTAGGGGTAGTGGGCATACTTGTTACTTGTGGTATACATACCACCATTTCTGGTGATATTGTTGTTGTTGTTATCTGACTTATAAAGGTAGGCATTTCTCTAACAGAAGTTGAAGTTCCTACATTGCCAGTCATCGATTCAACTGGTTATTTTGAGTTCAGAGCATTGTTCTGGGGAGGGGGAAGGTTTCTCGTCAGGAGTTGTATTTCATTCTACCCATCATGTACTAAAATATATATGGATCAAATGCACTCAACCTAAATCACTCGTCAAAACCCCCATGTGTCATTCACAACAGAGGTTATATCTAACGCGAAGTCGAGAGATTAACCGTATTATCTCATCGGTGATGTTTCACACATCTCAACAACACGGAGCATTAAGTATCGATACCCACACGAATATTAGACCTAAATCTATGTCTAGAGTTTAGAATCTAACAAATGTTCATCTTAGATCGAGTTCGAACCGTATATGTCTATAGCAATCCAAACCCATTATGTAAAAAATCAAAGATAACCATCGATAAAGAGTTGTAAAAGATATTTTATACAAAGATCCATAAATATACATTCAATCAAGATAAACTTACATACAAAACCCCAACAAATAGAGGGTACAAAGAGAAGAGATAAGAAGAACACAAATCTCATGGTTTGTCAACTCCGATTAAAGTGGATTCGACTCCGGATCCTCAAGATGCACACTCCATGTGTTGTTTCTAAGCTAAATCTACTGAAAAATGAAGGTTTAATGAATTGGGAACATTACCTAAACAAATGTGTTTTTTTACCCCTTTTAATGTGTTTCTTCCCAGACAAATTTGCCCGGCGAAGCAAAGGTTCCCCCCGCGAATTTAGGCTGCTTTTTCTGCAGCTTCTGAAATTTTTGGCTCGCTTCAGGCTCGCCCGGCGAGCTCGGGGCGAGAGTTGACAGTAGAAAAATTTAGCATACTGTTTTCTTCATAAATTTCGAACCGTAACTCCGTTTGAGGCCCGGTATGAAGCGTCAGAAAGCTTATTTAATGCTCTATATAACAATGACTAAATATAAATGCTTGAATATTGAAGGCTCTACAGATTTAAGCAAATTTTTGGTAAAACAAGGTGTTGAATGTAATGTTCCAACATGAAGGAGACATGATGTCCTAACGAATGTCCTGACATCTTAAACTGATACAGCAGGATGTTTCCAAGTCTGGTACAAGAATTAAGGAAGCGATCAGAACATGGATCAAGGAACCAACAACCAGAAGATTGAAGCCCAAGGCAGCGGAAGGCTATAAAAGAAGACCAATACCTAGATAGAAGAGATAGAGGATGACATAGACTTAGGAATCCTATTTTGTAAAGTAGGGTTTAGGTTTTGAGAGTCATAGGTTTCTCTTGTAAGTCCCCCTCTGTATCGATTTGATACATTGTGGTAGACATAGGTACTTGTATAGATTCAGAAACCCGTAGGTAATGAATCGTGTATTGTTCTTGGATGAAGCTTTGAAGTAAATCCAAGTTAACTTGTTAGTCAAGGATGCTTGACTGAACTTTGTATTGAAAAGGGTATCTTTCAATAGAGATGATACAATTATGGTGTAGTAATTGTTAGATAATCACAGTTTGTGATTTAGGGAGTGAGATGGGTTTCTCTTATCTAGGATGGAGTTCTTAGATAAAGTCTTCATTGGGTAGTAATAGGTAAGCGTGGGTGTTTATTGTAAACCTGAGGTTGTTTACATAAAACTATACTACTGATAGTGAATTCTTCTTCCTGGATTGGTATCCCCCAGATGTAGGTGAGTTGCACCGAACTGGGTCATCAAAGTCTGTATTGTTTAGCATTCTGCAATTTACAGTTCAATATTGATTAACATATTGGAATAGATGTCGAAACATCTGTGTTTCTGTAGTTACTGATAGTTTGGATATAAATTTGCAGTTCTGTTATTTGTTTAATAATTATTCAGAACAATGTCTTGACATATGTTAAGACATCTGCTGTTTGCTATGCCAGAATTTCAATTGGTATCAGAGCAGGCATCATGTCTGTTTCTGGATGAGATCTTTGGGAGATACTTTCTGGCATTTTAAACAAGGAGGAGTTTTGGAGATCAGTTCATCAACTCAGACATTCTCAAGGGTATTAATGGATGGGATGGATGTTTTGGATCGAAGGTAACAACCCGGTGGTTGTTCATGTTGCTGAGGAGGTTCTACAACAACTGCAAGAGAAGTGGATAGTTCTCTTATTGGAGTGTCTTGTAAGATGTTCTGACATCTTATTAGGGTAGGTTGAATTTGTTCCTTGGTGGTTCTGCTGCATATGTTTCTGATGGAAGAACTCTGGTATTTATGGGATTTTGGAGTTGTTACTGAAGACAGATGGTGGAAGATCTCAATCGTCCACCTCTATATTTGATGATATCTACATCTTTTTATTCCAAAGTCGGGAGCGATGGACTGGAGATAGTGGTTGGTAGATGTCTGTTATGGTGACTTGGTACTTGGAAGCTTGGTTCTTTGGTGCAGTTTGAAGTCAGTTGAAGAGAAAGGGAGTTGAGATTAGGTTTATCAAGTTCTTGCTCTAGGAATTTGATAAATTATTGTACGGCTAAGTTGTCAAAGATACTTGAGAATTTTCTCAAGTCCACTCATAAAGGCATATCAGTCGTGCATCTGGAGTCTTCTAGTTATTCTTCTGACTAGAAGGTGTTTCTGTGAAACATAAGAAAGTGGAGGTGATTTATTTTCACCATCCAAAAGTGCAAGGAAGGATTCATCTTTCTTAATCCTAAGGGTGGATCCAATCTGAGTAGAGATTTCAGAACTGTTGAGGTAAATAGGGTTCGTTCAGAGAGAATCTTAGTTACTTTAGTCAAGGGTGGCAGCCCTGGTATCTCAACACTTTGTTTGTCAAAGAAGATACTTGCAAAGATTGAATACTTGATAAGTGTTCATGGAGGGATCTGTTGGAGTATGGCTTCAATAGTGAAGCAGGGTTACTGAACAAGGATTTAAGATCAATTACTATTTGTGATATTCACAAGTATTTGATTGATTATCCTTGTATGTGAAGTTCAAGATTGCTGATGTTCAACACGATGTTGAAACATCTCTTCATCTGGGTTTGTGCAGAATCATGGGAGGGGTACTACATAAGCTTTTGGATTTATTTCTCTTGGGTGTTGACCTAAGAATCTACTTCAGTTTGGTGTGGCAAAAGCATCTGATCTCTGGAGAGTTTCCTGGCAAGAAACTGGTCTAGACAATGGTGATGCTGAAGATGAAGAAGAAGACATCATAATTTTGATGAATAGTTCTTGGATCAGTTTATTTCTGATCTAGGAGTATTTGAGTGCAGCAGATGTGTTCCAGTTGTTACTAGAAGCATCTGATGTTTATTTGGAAAGTGTCTTGGCAAGAGACTTGTCTAGAATATGGTGTTGGTGATGGCACAACTTGGGTCCGGTTATTCCTGATCTAGGTATATAGGAGCATGTGATCTTGCTCATCTTGGAAGTCATGGTTAAGTGGCAGTTATCTCTGACCTTCTACAGACTACTCTACTCAAGGAAAGTGGCATTCCTTGGTAAAGCTATGGTGTAGTCTATGACTACTTCTCTTCTGAAGAATCAGACTTGGCACGTTGAGTTCTTTGGAGTTGTGAAGCAGATATTCATCAAGGTGTGAGCTTGAATGGAATACCTGTGATATGATTAAGCAGGATGGAGGTTGTCTACTCAAACTTGGTTGTTGAATCCAGTCCATGAGAGCATGGAACTCTTGTTCTGTAATAGGGATGAGGTTCTTCTAAGTGGCAGAAGGAAGGGCTGAATTCCTCAACTGGATGTTTCATCAGATGTCATGACATCGAGCAGAAACTTCAGGGTCTTAGTTGATGTTGTGGCGCATCATCGTAAGATAAGTTGATCTTCTCAGAAAGAAATGGAATTAACACTTCAAAAATGTCTATCTCATGCAGTTTGCGACAGCTGTGGAAGGAGAAGATGTTACATGTCTAAGGCTAAGTGGATCCAAGATGGCTTGCTATGGAGCAAGTAGTTCATGTAACTTGAAGATTAGGTTTCATTGGTGGATCAGAAAATTATCTGAAACTCTGAAGAAAAGTTAAGGTGAACCAAAAACGGCATTTGGTTAATCTTTATTATGCATTCAAGCAGGGTGCTTGGAACTAATTACTCTTGGGTAGAAGGGTAGCTGGTAGAAGACGTAAGGAGGTTTTGGTTCAGTTCTATCTTGGAGCTTGTGGTAGAAGTTCTAAGCTGAGTATGGAAGATTACCTTCTTTTGGTGGATGTGAGTTTATTTCTCTCTATGGTTATATGGAGTTCTTATTGATCAAGCTGGTGACGCAGTGTTGTTTGAAGATCTTCAGTTGGATTACTATGCAGATAGTAAGTCCAGTGGTGGATCATATTAAGAACCATGTTAGTTGGTGTCTATGATGTGTGAAGGATGTCCTAACTGATGTTAGAACATCTTCTGGGTTAGTTATCCTTGGATTACGATTCTAAGTTCTAAGTGTGGAACTTGACACTCACATCTTGTCTAAGAGGTATTTATCTTGTCGTACAGGAGAATGATGGGTAAAGGACTGTCTTGGAAGTCTTATGTGAATGTGACATGCTAGAAGTGGATCAGTTTGGTGCTTGTGGAGCAAATAGGTTGAGGATTTCTGGAGCATGTGTTTGATGTCCTTCAAGTGTGAAGAACGTCTGGGGGAGCTAGCAAACTAAGGGGCTCTGTATGTCTCTTTGAGGAATGTGAAGTATTCCAGATTCAATTGGGTTTTATCTTAGGGTACAAGGAGATCTATACATGAGAATTCAGGAGGAATTCGTGTGGTGTATGGATGGTTTCTGGACGAGAGGGATCAATGGTGTTTTGGTCTCAATCCAAGAGTTTGTTGGTTATGGTAGAAGGACGCGTTCCTGGCACTCTCACTATATGATCATGAAGATGTCATGGGATATCATGTGGTGATTATGAGGTGGTTCTTGCTGAAAAAGCATCTTTTGAGAAAGATAGGAGGATAACTTCTGTCTGATAAATGTACTGGTGCGGTACATGGATTGCTTGAGGGTCAAGCATTAGGTGAATGCGTTTAGCAGGTGTGTTGAACAGAGGGTGCGCTCTTGAAGACATGAAGATGCATCTTATATTTTCCATTCATTTAGGGTGTTCTTCTGGCAAAGGAGCACTGGCTATCTACGACAGGGGCAGTTAGACTTCTGTTTTGGATATATGGCTGCAGTGGTGCAGATTGTTTATCAAGATTGTTTGTAGCTTCAAACAGTTTGTGATAGATTGCCTCAGGTGAAGTTGATATGTCAGACGAAATGTCGTGACATTGCCTTACTGGTATAAGTTCTGGGTGAACTTATCAGGTTGTTCTGATTCTGTCATTGAGTGTCAATGGATTGAATCAGAAGTGATACACGTATCTTGGGAGTGCTCTGAGAGTCATTGTCTGTTTTTGGGAGAATTTATTTTTGAAGAAGATAAGGTCTTTGAAGAGTCTTTGCTGCTAACTGAGAGATGTTTGAAGAAATGTCTCAACATCTTGGTCAGTTATTCTTGGTTTTCTGATTAAAAGGATTATCCTGTAGACAAAACACGGGAACGATAACTTTTCTAAACAAAGCCTGACAAGGGGTCAGGACAATATGGGCACGGCAAGATTGGCTGTTTTGGAGGGTAAGAAGTGTAGACGTGTTAAGCATGTGTCTTGTTGCAAGTTCATTTTTTGGACGGTCTCTCATAAAGTTGAATCAGTCAAACTTTAGATGGACGAGGCACAGTCATTTATGTTTACCTACCCTAATTTATGTCTCCACATGAATTGCTCTGCAGGAACTTCTATGGACCATAATTTTCAAAAAAAATATGTTTGGGTATTTAAAGGTGGAGTTTGCTTCTGATTTTCAAGGTTAGTATTCTGGGCAATTTCGTTATGGATTTTGTTAAGGTCTGGATTGGTATCATGTGGGTATGGAATTGCGCTGGTTAGTTTTGCCAATTTTTGGCAAAAAAGGGGGAAAAAAGGTATGGATTCATCTCAGTTGTGTGTTAGTTTCTACAACACATACTCATTATTGCAAGCGTTCTGCAGAGGTGTTGGATGAGGTGCTCTGACATCCTTGAGTTCTTCCCTTGTGCCTTGTGATCTGAGTTATGAAGCAGGTTGTGTCTTGTGACCTGAGTTACATACTCTATGGATTCCGTGTTACGTAGGATACAACTGTTTCTTCTTAAGCTCTTTCTGGACCTTCTTATGGGTTCTCTTATGCCCCTTAAGAGGAAGACTTTTCCCTATGTGGCAAGTACTGGTTTGAGGGGGAGTGGGTTATATACTCTTCCTCATGTACACTAACACACGGCTAGGAATTTTAGGGGTAAGAAAGAGTCTCAGAGGTGTTCCAATCATATCTACCAAACGCCGGACTTTCTTTTTCTACCGAAGGAGTTTTAACCAAAAATTAGTCAAAAGGGGGAGATTGAAGGCTTTGCAGATTTGACCAATTTTTTGGTAAAACAAGGTGTTGAATGTAATGTTCCAACATGAAGGAGACATGATGTCCTAATGAATGTCCTGCCATCTTAAATTGATATAGCAGGATGTTTCCAAGTCTGGTCCAAGAATTAAGGAATCAATCAGAACGTGGATCAAGAAACCAGCCAACAGAAGATTGAAGCCCAAGGCAGCGGAAGGCTATAAAAGAAGACCAAGACCTAGGCAGAAATGAGAGAGGACGACATAGACTTAGGAATCCTATTTTGCAAAGTAGGGTTTAGGTTTTGAGAGTCGTTGGTTTCTCTTGTAAGTCTCCCTGTGTATCGATTTGATACATTGTGGTAGACATAAGTACTTGTACAGATTCAGAAACTCGTAGGTAATGAACTGTGTATTGTTCTTGGATGAAGCTTTGAAGCAAATCCAAGTTAACTTATTAGTCAAGGATGCTTGACTGAACTTTGTATTGAAAGGGGTGTCTTTCAATAAGGATGATATAGTTATGGTGTAGTAACTGTTAGATAATCACAGGTTGTGATTTAGGGAGTGAGATGGTTTTCTCTTATCTAGGATGGAATTCTTAGATAAAGTCTTCATTCGGTAGTGATAGGTAAGCGTGGGTGTTTACTGTAAACCTGAGGTTGTTTACATAAAACTATACTACTAATAGTGAATTCTTCTTCCTGGATTGGTATCCCCCAAATGTATGTGAGTTGCACCGAACTGGGTCATCATATTTTGTGTTGTTTATCATTCTGCAATTTACAGTTCAGTATTGATTAACATGTTAGAACAGATGTCGAAACATTTGTGTTTCTGCAGTTACTGATTGTTTGGACATCAGTTTGCAGTTTTGTTCTTAATTCGTTTAATAATTATGCAGAACAATGTCTTGACATGTATTAGGACATCTGATGTCTGTTATGCCAGAATTTCAAATACCTACAAAACTGAGATAAAAATAATCAAACTCAATGATATTTATACGAAAATACTAGTATAAACTAAATATACACTTTTACAAACAAAGTGGGGTTTTATTCAAAAAATTCAATACAAATGAATCGATAAGTGCTGCAAAACTACTACTTAAAACACAACATTTTGGCACTTATCACAGATTGACGGTAGTGCGTGGATTCTAGCTAGGGGTGGCAAAATGGATGGATTTGATGAATATGGATTGGATTGTTAATGGATGGATCAAAACATTCCATTAGTTCATTAACAATCCACTAAAATTTTCTTAAAATTATCCAATCCAATCCATCCGTTAATAATAAAATCCATCTAATCCATCCATTAACATATTTTTAATGGATGGATATCCATCCATCCAATTTTTTTTTTTTATTTTGAAAAAAAAAACGTTTTTTTTATTTTTTTTTTAAATCAGTTTTTTTTTCGGAAAAAAAAGTCGGTTTTTTTTTTGAAAAAATTCAACTTTTTTGTATTTTCCCAAAAATCGATATTTTAATTTTCAAAAAAATCGGTTTTTTTGGGAAAAAAATTGGTTTTTTTTGGAAAAAAATTGGTTTCTTTTTCAAGAAAAAAATTAATTTTTTTCGGAAAAAAAAATATTTTTCAGAAAAAAAATCTTTTTTTTTGGGAAAAAAATTAGTTTTATAATTCCGAAAAAAAAAATCGACTTTTTTAGGAAAAAATTTTGGTTTTTCTTTAGAAAAAAATAAATTTAACGGAGATAAAAATAATTCATTGGATCTTTAAAATATGTTGGATGGATTTAATCCAATCTATTAACTTATTTTTTATGTGGTGGATGAATTGGATGTATTTTTTAATGGATAAATTTGATGAATTTTATCTTAATGGATTCAATTGTCACCCCTAATTCTAGCTCTGATTTGAGTTTATTACCTTCGTGGTCTTAAAATTTACTTCAGACAATTGTGATTAGTTTCAGACTTTTTGGTCCTAAATTATTGTGAATATTATGTACTGAAGTTTGTGAGTAACTTGTTGGTTAATGAAATTTTATCATGATGGCGATCGAGTTTATTAGCAATTCTCAAAATCTAAGCCTAGTGATTGTCAATTCATATATCATACTTTTTTGCGATTTGATTTTGCGTCATAGATAGTTCATTTGATTCACGTATGAATGTTTGTCTCTATTTCAAATTTACTTTAATATTTTTTTATTGAGTCAAACTCTATGTCGCCCGTCTCTTGTACTATTTTTTTTATTTAAAAAAAAACTTCTACTTTTTTACCAACTTGATTTTTGTATAAAATTTAATTTGTACTCCATGTATCAACAATATAATTAATATTTATAATATTGTAAATTAGTTGTAAACTCTCATCATTTAAAACGTTTGGCTTATATAATAATTACACCAATGGCTAGTTCAACTACATTCAATACTTATTAGTTAACTTCATTTAACTAATAAGTTTTTGTTTGTAAATGGAAACCATTCCAATCCAATTATTTATATGTCTGTCAGTGCACTTAATATAAGAGATAAATATTTTAACCTTTCTTTATTCTTTTATATTCAACACTACGGAAAAAGAGGAAAAAAAGGGTGTTTTTTTTGTCCTATAAAAGCGCTGTCTAAGCCTGCGCTGTCGTAGATAAAGACGGCGTTTTTTTATTTATGAAAAAGGGCTCTCTAAAAGGGAACTTTAGACAGCGCTTTTAAAAGCGCTGTCTAAAGTATACGTTTTAAATTTTAAATTTTTTTTTTATAAACTTTAGAAAGCGTTTTTTCCTTCAAAAGCGCTCTCTAAAGGTGCTTTTAGACAGTGCTGTCTAATGTATACGGAAAATAATTTTTTTATATACCTTTGGAGAACGCTTTTACCTAAAAGCGCTCTCTAAAGGGGACTTTAGAGAGCGTTTTTTCCTTAAAAGCGCTCTCTAAAGTATACCTATAATTTTATTGATTTTTTCTACGTATAAAAAATCTCATTTTAGCCTTTTTTTTTTATGCAGAAACCTGCATAGTTTCAAACCTGCATTTCTTATAGAATTTCTTACAACAACAAAATTCTTATACATTTCAAGAAATAGAATTCTTGCAACAACAGAATTCATATACATTTCAATAAAATTAACATTCACAAAACTTACAACAGAATTCACAAAATTTACAAAATTCACAAAATTCTTGCAACAACAGAATTCATATACATTAACAGAATTCACAAACACACAAACCTCTTTGACCAGCGGTACTACGCCCTCATGCATTATTTATACTCACTCCATAAATATATAAAATAAGGTGTCAACATATATATTTAAATATATTATTTGAATAATATTAAATATAATTTAAAATAAATTAAAATATAATTTAATATAATTTAAATATATTACAAATAATTTGATATATTAATATAATTTAAATTATATTTTAAATTATATATTAATATAATTTATATATATTAAATATAATTTAAATAAGTTAAAATGTTTGTATTTAAAACATATATATTTAAATATATTATTTGAATAATTTTAAATATAATTTAAAATAAATTAAAATATAATTTAATATAATTTAAATATATTAAATATAATTTGATATATTAATATAATTTAAAGTATATTTTAAATTAATATATTTTAAATTATATATTAATATAATTTTTATATATTAAATATAATTTAAATAAGTTAAAATGTTTGTATTTAAAACATATATATTTAAATATATTATTTGAATAATTTAAAATATAATTTAAAATAAATTAAAATATAATTTAAATATATTAAATATAATTTGATATATTAATATAATTTAAAGTATATTTTAAATTAATATATTTTAAATTATATATTAATATAATTTTTATATATTAAATATAATTTAAATAAGTTAAAATGTTTATATTTAAAACATATATATTTAAATATATTATTTGAATAATTTAAAATATAATTTAAAATAAATTAAAATATAATTTAATATAATTTAAATATATTAAATATAATTTGATATATTAATATAATTTAAAGTATATTTTAAATTAATACTTTTTAAATTATATATTAATATAATTTATATATATTATATATAATTTAAATAAGTTAAAATATATAATTTAAAATTCCTTTCCCTACCTAAAGGGCGTGGGTTCGACCCCCCCCTTTTGCCATTTTTTATGATTCTTGATGTTTTTCAGTATAATTGTGCTAAACAACAAATACAGCGCTGTCTCTGAAAATGTTTAGAATTGTTTTATAGTTTAATAAGTAAATGACTTTAGAGGACGCTTTTCCTTAGAAAGTGCTTTCTAAAGTGAAAAGAAATTGAGCCCTATTAGAGCGCTTTCTGAAAGCGCTTTCTAAGGTGATACCTATAGCAGCGCTTTTTAAAAGCGTTGTCTAAGGTGACACTCTTTTACATTCTTTTACAGCGCTTTTGAAAAGCGCTTTCTAAAGCCTTTATTTTAAGGCACTTTTTTTTAGTGAAATTTTTTTATTCTTTTTAGCAGCGCTTTTGCATAAAACCGCTGTCTTTTTGGTGCTGTCTAATCATATTTTTGGCGTAGTGCAAATTAATATTAGCACATTCTCTCCTTTGTTTCAAAACATGTGTGGCTTAAGGTTTTTATTGATGGTAAAAGTATAATAATGTTGTTATAAGATATTATATTTTTATTAAATTAATTTTATTAATATATTAGAAGTAGTATATATTTTTATTAACTAAGTTTTATTAATATATTAGAAGTAGTATATATAATATCAATTAAAGAATATAGGATAAAAATAACAATTATTTTGGTTTTCTTTTTAAACTTTCACAATTCTAACAATTAATTTCACATAAATATATATCGGCTAAATAACAAAACCTATATCCTCAGCTACTTTAACAAAACTAAACCTTTAGGAGTTTCATAAGACTTTATTGTGGTCCAAGAAATTTATCAAGAAATTTACAAACTTCACTTTTGTATAAACATTAATGTGTATGTAAAACAACGTTCCAATGATGTTTTTTATCAGCATGTTGATGCAGGTGAATATGTTTTTATGGTGGATGCTCCAGTTTTAACAGTTCTGGAAATCATGTGAAAAAGCCAACATTCCAATAAAAATTAAAGTGTTTGCTTGGAGATTATTTCTAAACAGATTGTCAACTAGAATGAACGTCATGGATCGTGGGATAATCAAGTCAAGATTTGAAGAGGTTTGTGTGATGTGCTTTCATGAAGTCGAGGATTCAAACCACCTGTTCTTTAACTCTTATGTTTCAAAAATGGTGTGGTCAAAGGTGTTTAAATGGATAGGTATTCATTGGATCAATGAAAATAACAATGGGAATCATGCTATGGTTTGGTATATAAGATTGAGTGGAAAATGCAAACCAGAAAATGTTAGTGCAATATGGTTTGTAATATGTTGGAGCATTTGGATTGCGAAAAACGATATCCTATTTAAAGATGAGTTTTGTGCTGTTGAATCTATTTACCAAACTGTTGTAGTTGTATCTTGGAGGTGGATTCTAACTATTTCAAAATATCGCGGAAAATGTAATTTGTATGAGTGGTCTAAGTTCCCATTAGATTTCTTATAGCTCCTTGCTTTTCTTGCTTACTTTGTGGATTGATAAATTCTTGTATTTGTAATGTTGGTTTGGAGTCTTTGAACTCCTTTAATTAAAGTTTGCCTATAAAAAAAAATATTTATTCCAATATTATGGCGCACTACAGGCAATAGTTACTATGCATATAACAAAAGTTTTATGCATGCGTCGTAGACACCGACTGTTATGTACAAACTTGTAGGCATGCGCCAAAGAATTTGACAACATTTCTTATTAGTAATTTTTTAATTTGAAATAAGGTTAATTCAATATTTTTTTAATTATAATTATTTTAGAATTTATTTTGAAAAACGTGATTATTTTTAAAAAAGAAAATCCCGTTGTGAAGGAATGTTCTTCAAACTTAAGAAATAATGAATAAAAATAAAACCAAAAAATTTATATTGTTTTCTTCTTTTTTTATTTGTTTAAAAGTTTATTTGCTTATAAATTAATTTGATATTAATAAATTTAAAAAATAATTATATTTTTTCATAAAAGTTAATTTCACGTAAAAATTGTATAATATTGTCTTACAGTAGTTATTGTTATAAAATCTAAGTTAATTTGATTTATTTATTTATTTTGTTTCACATTAATATTCATTTACTTAATTAAATTTATTATTTTTTGAGGAAAAATATGTGCGAGTTAGAAGTGTTAAGAAACAAGTGTGAAAAGTTCAGCATTGATTAAAAACGTGTAGATTGAGCACTTTATAAGTGAAAGAACCCACACACCTTTCGCCTTAAAGTTTTGGGTAAGTATTGGCGTGTCTCTCACAAAGTATGTTGTTCGTAAAAAAAGAAAGGCCTCAATGAATGTAAATTGGTCCTTCGTGTTGAACCCTCGATTTGATGACCTAACATTTGGTACGTATCAAGAGGCTGGTTTGATCCATCAAATACTTAGTGTGCAAACATGACTTCTGTCTTCAATGAAAGAATTCCATAAAATATGCCTATTCTTGACGAATAATTACGACAAGTAGTGCAAACAAATGAAAGTGTTGTTTGACTATCAAAGTGTTCTTGAAGTGATCAATAACGAGGTAACTACACTTGTAGAAGGTGCAACGGATGAGCAATGGTCTAAGCATAAGGAGGAGAAGATGAAAGATTACAAGACGCTGTTTTTGATCCATCAATGTGTTGATGCGGATAATTTTAATAAAGTTCGTGATGATACATTATCGAAGCAAACATGGTAATGGTGTATGCTTGGGCTGATAAGGCGAAGGGTTGAGGTTACAAACTCACAAAAGACAATTTGAGTTGATTCAAATGGAGGAAATGGAGGTGAAGGGTTGGTGAACTAAGTAAAAGTGCATGGAGAAACATTCACGGAGAAATATGTTGTCGCGAAAATCTTGTGTTATTTGACACCAAGATTTGACAATGTGATGGTTGCGAGTTGAGGGGAATGTTGAGAAAACAAGTGTGAAAAAGTCCTACATTGATTAGGAAAGTAGAGATTGAGCATTTTATAAATGACATAAATCACACACTTATCATCTTAAGGTTTTGCTTGAGTATATGTTGTGTCTCTCACAAGGTCTGTGACCCCAAGATTTGATGACCCAACAATGTTATCAGAAGCTAGTGGTTCGAGTGAGAGACCAACTTCCTTGTAATGAAAGTCCTCTCCATGGTGGTGGGTAGGAGGCATGTCTCGTTGAAAAAGTGTCAACAGCGTTAGAGATATATGTGGATGAAAGAGCTTCCGCTTGAGATGGAGAATTGTTGATAGACTCACACTTGAGGGAAAGTGTTGAGAAAAACAAGTGTGAGTTGGAAGTGTTGAGAAACAAATGTGGGAAAGTCTCACATTAATTAAAAAAGTGAAGATAGGGCAATTTATAAGTGAGAGAACTCACACACCTATCAACTTAAGATTGAGTGAATATGTGGTGTATCTCTTACAAAATGTGTTTTTCATAAAACAGAAAGTTCTAAATGAATGTAAAAATATTCACTCATGTTAAACCACTAAATTGATGGCCTAATAAATTTGCATTAAATTAAGATTTAATATAAATAAAATATTAACATACTCTAAACGTATATCCTAAAAAAAACCAAAATTGTGAAATAAATTAAAATTTGAATGTAAATAAAATTGTGGAATTCAATATGATTTTTTAGAGTTGTACTATTAAAATTAAAATTGGAAGAATTAATTTGAGATGATGCAACACATATTCTAAAAAAAAACCAAAATTAAATTGCACAATTGAAGATACCCTAAACTACTTTAACAAAACTAAGCCTTTTAACTACTTCATACGGAATTTACCATGAACTGGGAGCAGCTACCTCCCCCTCTTCCTCCTCTTCCTCCACCTCCCCTTCTTCCTCTTCCTCTTCCTCCGCCTCCCCCTCCACCTCCCCTTCTTCCTCTTCCTCTTCCTCTTCCTCCACCTCCACCTCTCCCTCTTCCTCTTCCTCCATTTCCTCTTCCACGATTCATCTCGTATTGATTATTACCATTCGGATATGTAGGGTTCATAGACCATGATATGCCATTATCTCTCCTTCTGTTATTTCCTTCCCATGTTCCCCAATTTTCGTTCACACTGTTTCTTGTTTGATACTTGTCATGCAAGTCACCACCATGGTATTCCTTTGGAATCCATCTTTGAGAATCATTTTGTTGGGATAGTTCGGAATCAACATTTGCATTCCAATCTACATCGTCAATATACACGTCATTGGTATCGGGCAATGGAATGTTGCAGGGAAAGCCGTTGTTCTCAGCCCAAAACCTGAATTTTTCATCTTCAAATGCCTCTTTGATAGCATAGTCTTCCCAGTTCATCACATTGGAATGCATATACATATACCTCTTATCTGTAAACCAAAAGAACTAAAAAGAATTAAAAAAAAGAAGAAAACCAAACGAAAGAAAGGGAAAACAAAAGGACACTTTACCCAAAGATGGTTTTCCGTTGGAAGATGAGGATCTCCAGTGACCCACTTGATGATTACTGATTCCTTGGTTTTTTCTCCAATTTTCCATTTCAACAAGCAGAAGAGATTACGATGATGTGGTGAGTTTGACACAAAGAAAGAAGAAATTCTCCTGAGGTTTCTTGTTGCTTCCACAAGATATATCCTTCGATATGTACTTGGCCTGTATTTATAGGGATGTTGTTTTTTCAAATATCTTTATGTTGTTTCTATATTAATCAATTACTCATAATGTATTGTTTTTCTTTAAGTTATTTCTACTTTTTTTTTTTCAAATTATTTTCTTTCTTAAAAAACATAATAATAAAATATTAGTCAAAATGTATTTATTTTTCTTTAAGTTATTTCTACTTTTTTTTCTTTATGTTATTTCTTTATATTTATTATTTGTTTGGAAAATATCTTCATCTATATATATTATAACAATAACGTTGTATCCTTTTAAAAAATATATAATAATACACTAGAAATAATATATTGCTTTTATTCATATTATATTTTTTTCCTTTTTTATATATATTTTTAAAATTATTTACATTTCTATCTCTTTTTCACTTTTAGAGGTATTTTTTATGGAAGCAAGATCTTCATCATTTGACAAATAAGATTTCAAATATTAATTTATTTTTAGATTAATTTTTATCTTATTTTAATATTCATTGCATGGGGGAATTTAATGCTTATTATTTTTTTAGATTTTTAATTAAGTAAGATATTATAGTTTCATTTATTAGTCCTACTTTTTGTTTTCACGACTTACTTAAAAAAACAACCATAATCTTTCTCATACTTTAATAGTTCCTCCTTATGATTGGAATTAGAAATACTAGCAATTAAGTAATAAAATCTTTTACTAGTAAAAAAAATTAATAATTTGCTTTTATTATCATAATAATATTAATAATAATAATAATAATAATAATATTAATATTAATAATAATAATAATAATAATATTAAGTTATATTATTATGAAAACATTTAAGTTTTTTTTTTCAATTATCATTATTTCATACATTTTGAATTTGATTTCCTTCTCTTTTGTTTTATTTTTAAATTTTTTAAGATCATCCTATTTTTATTGTACGAATATATTCTCTTTTTTTATTAAAATAATTATTTTATTACCTAGTATAAATATTTCAAACAATATGCATATCTATTTTGATTATATTCACTAAATATTATATTTGCCTTTTTATAAATTTCTAATTTTATTTGATATAATTTGTTTTGATAAAAATAATTTAATTTATTATATTTTTAAGTTTATAAATATTTTTTTATATAATTTAGCCATATATTTATAAATATTTTATTACTTTTTATCTTCTTTTATATTCAAATTAGTACTAATATATAAAATTTAACTTCTCATATTTAAAATGTCATAATTCTATAAATTTCAAATTTTCATATATTTTAGGTATAATTACCCATAATTCTTTAAGTTATTTGATTGTAACATGTTAACCTTTAAGTTTGTTTCATAATTACTTGGTCTTTTAAGTTAACAAATGTGTGTACCTTTTTTAAATCTTTGACTAAGTCAATTATACAAAATATATAAAGTGGCACCAAACTACATAAAGCAGCATTCTAAAATACATAAAGTAGTATCCAAAATACATAAACTAAGATCATAATTCAACATGTTTGTTAACTTAAAAGATCAAGTTATTAAAAAAAACTTAAGGGTCAATATGTTACAAATAAATAACTAAAAGACCTCAGATATAATTTTGCCTATATTTAATTGTTCTTCTTTTGAAACTTATGTAGGTAAAAATCATTCTTATTTTACTTTTAAATTTTTAAAATTCAATTTAAAATATTGTTTCAGCAAATAGATAACATAACTCAACAATATTTTTTCAATTTTATAATTTTCTTAGGATCCTGTATTAATAAAAAAAAATTAGACAATTTTTAACAAAGTATAAAACACTACATTATTTTAATTTTGTGTTTTAATTTTTTATTTAATTCTTATTTCAAGATGGAGATATCATGAATCTAACAATTTTAGACTAATGCCTGAAATTCACGAGATTTTAAAAAAAAATAAAGTTTATAAAATTTAAAATACGAATAAATATTTAATTAGTGTGATCGTGGAGAGTTCAAACAAGTTAAAGGGAGACTCGAGTTTAATTATTAGTTTTAAAAAATTGTGGGATGAAAATTTTTTTTTTATAAGCAATTGGATTAATAAAGTACTAGGGTTATTCAACTCAAAGGGACAAGAGTTAATACAACATATTTGGGTACAACAAATGAGCTTTACTCCAATCTTAAAATTTGAATAATTTCAACCATTCAAATCTCTTTATAATTCATAAATGTGTTGATCCATATAACTTTGAGAAAGTTGGTGATGTAAACTCAACAAAACAAGCATGAGATATCCTAGAGAAATCGTTTGGAGGCACTGAGAAGGTGAAAGAGGTTAGGTTACAAACTAACAAAAGAACGTATGAATTGCTTTAGATGGAAGAAATTGAAAGTATTGTTGATTTCTCCACTACAGTAACGAGGGTGGTGAATCAAATCAAGATGTGTGGAGAGGTGTTGACATCAAGATCAGTAGTTAGAAAGACCTTGAGGTCATAGACTCCAATTTCGATCATGTGGTAGTAACCATAGAAGAATCGAAGGATTTGTCAAACATGACAAACTAAGAGCTTCAAGAGACACTTGAATCTCATGAACAAAGAATGGATGAAAGATCTGCAAGCAAGACAAAGAGTGATTTAACTTTATAGACACATTCATCAAAAGAAAAGAAATACAATTGAAGATGGAATAGTAACAAAGGTAGAGGAAGTTACAACAATTTGATTGGTAGAGGAAACCAACAAGAAGGCAGTTCATCAAATTAAAGACAACTTTCGAACCAAAGCAAACACATAGGTGGTGTTGTAGGTAGAAGAAGAGGTGATAGAAGAAAATCTGATATAACCCATATTCAGTGTTACAACTATCAGAACTATTGACATTTTGCAAGGAAATGTTGAGGAGGCAAGAAAGAAAATAAAGAAAGTGAAGCGAGACTTACAAAACACGAAGAAAAAAAAGGAGATGTTGTTGATGGTCACAAAGAAAGATGAAGAAAGATTCAAGGACTAATGGTACTTGGACTCAGGTTGCTTATCACACGTGACTATAAGGAAAGATTGGTTTGTCAACATGAGTCCCTCGATAAAGAACAAGGTGAAATTCGTAAATGACAATACCTTAACTGCTAAAGGTATTAATGTTGTTCTTATTATGAGGAAAGATGGCAAAAGGTTAGTAATTTCCAATGTATTATACATATCAGGCATGAAAAACAATTTGCTCGGCATATGGCAGTTGATCAAGAAAAATTACAAAGTAATGATCGAAGATAAGATGATGAGAGTTCTTCACTAAGGTGATACGTTAATCTTGAAGGCAACTATGTCTCAGAACAGAACCTTTAAGATTGAACTCAATGTGATAGAGCACAAGTGTCTAGCAACTGCAGCAAGCAGAGATGAATGATTATGGCATTATAGACTTGCCCATCGCAATTTCGAAGACATCAGAAATTTGAAAAGAAGAAACATGGTTTCAGAATTACCATAATTTGACATTCCAAATGAAGTGTGTGAAGAATATGTTAAAGCAAAGCAGAACAAGAATAGATTCAACAAAGATGCAAGAAGCAAGTCAAGGAAATTCTTAAAGTAATATATTTAGATGTGTGTGGTCCTATCCAGATAGATTTGATTGGAGGTAAAAAAAATACTTTGTTACATTCATAGATTATTTCAGTTGAAAACTATGGACATACCTAATCAAGAAGAAAAGTGATGTGCTTGAGGTGTTCATAAAGTTTAAAACTACGATGGAAAAAAAAGTAGTCGAAAGGTTAAAACTCTAAGGATTGATGATGGTGGAGAATATGTTTCGAAATATTTTGATGCATTATGTGAGAAAGAGGGGATTATGCATGATGTGGTGCCACTCTAAACTCCGCAACATAATGGAACTACAGAGAGGAAGAATAGAACCATCATGAACATGGTGAGGAGTAAATTAAAAGGCTAGAATTTACCTAATGTACTATAGGGTGAGGTTTTACCGACAACAATATAAATCCTGAATATATGTCCGACTAAGAAACTAGAAGGAATCGCACCAGAAAATGTTGGTATGGCGTCAAGCCTAACTTAAGTCATGTGAAGATGTTTCGATCTATAGCACATAGATGTGTGCCTGATTAGTTGAGAAGGAAACTTGATGACAAATCTAGCCAAATGATCCCGATAGGATATTATTCGACTGGTGGATACAAATTGTTCGATACCTTGAATAAGCAAGTAGTGATCAGCAGAGATGTGATCATAGATGAGATGAAGGAGTGAGATTGGAAAAAAATGTCAAGAAAGATTCAATGAGAATCCTATGTGATGAACCATCTATTGAGGTTGACAAATAAGTTTGAGAAGAAGAAATCAGAGGTCAAGATGGCACAAACAAACCTCAAAGAACATGAAACATGCCTGCAAGGTTCCAAGAATGTGTGATTAAATCAGATAATATGGTCAATGATGAAGGATAACTTTTCCATTATGCTTTCTATGCAGATATTGAGTCAGTCAATGTAACAAAGGCATTGAAGGACTCAAAATGAATTCAGGAGACGAATGAAGAATTGAAGTCCATAGAAGTTAACAATACCTGGTCAATAGTAAAACTTCCATAATACAAGTAAAAAATTGATGTGATGTGGGTATATAAAGTGAAATTGAATCCAAAAGGATAAATAACCAGACATAAAGCAAGACTTATAGCCAAAGGATTTCTTTAGAGATAAGGAATCAACTTTGATGAAGTTTTTGCACAATTGCTAGGATCAAAACAATCAGGTTTGTTGTTGATCTAGAAAATGTAATACCCCGTAAATTATTTTCGCTAGAGATACTATTATTTTGAGCAACTGGGTTCCAGTTTACTCTGAGAATGTACGGGATAAAATAATTAGAGTAAACTGACGAACTCAGAACTGATCAGATTAATATTATTTAACTCTGAGGTTTTATTAATTGGTGCATTTGAGATAATTAGGGCAATTAGTAGTATTACAAATTAAGGAGTTTCTCTATATCTTTTCCTTTTCCCTAATTTGGCCAAAGTTAGTAACATTGGAGAGAGAAATAGAGAGAAGGAAGAAGAAAGGAAAGGAAAAGGGAGAAAAGAAGAGAAGAAGAAATTCAAGAATTCAAGAGCAAGAATCATCAACCCATCTTCACCATTTCACCTCAGCTTCTTCATCATCATCTTCTAATCCAGGTGGGTTCTAGATAGAAACTTTATTGTAGAATTTCTTGAGGGTTTTAGAGTTAGGTTAGATTTTGAGGAAAATGGGGTTTTTTGCAAAATCAGAGAATCTAACGGTTAAATTGTGTTATAATTCGCGTAGTATGATCAATATACGTGTGGAATCATTGGTTGATAATTGTTATGATGTTTGTGATTGAATTGAAATGTTAGGGTTTTGTGTAGAAATTATGTAATGTTGTTGGAAATTATGTTTGTGAAGTTTGTGGAATAACCCATGATAGAACCATGATTACATACCTCTTTTGGTTGATTGGTTATGGTTTCAAGAGTGGAATTGTGGTTGGAAGGCTGCTGTTAAAAGGAAAATTTTGATGCATAACACAGAGCGCGCTTAGCGCGGGTATGCCCGCTTAGCGCGGTCTGGAGAATTTTCACCCCTTCCAGGCAGCGAGGAGCGCGCTTAGCGCGGGGTGGGGTGGGGCCCGCTTAGCGCGACCTGGAATAAAAGAAAAACTATTTTCTTTTCAAAAATTCATAACTTTTGACTTGTTTATCCGTTTTAAATGTTCTTGGTACCGATAGAAAGCTGTGGAAATAATCTATAAGATGAAAGTGAAAATTGTCGACTTAATAGCCCGATTAAATAATCGGAGGGAACCCAAAAGTGGTATAGCTTATGTTTGAATTATGACATGTATTTCTAAAGTGAAATTGTGATAAGCTTGCATAATATAGATGTTGAACATGATTGAGAGTAATGCATGTTAAAATATGAAATAGGTAGAGTAAGGAATATTACCATAAACTGTGTTGGAACCTAGTAACGGCTAGGAAAGTGGTGAATAACATAATGACGGCGCTCGTGCATGAGAAGCCGAGGCGTGCGTCTATTACCGAATGGTATGGAAATAATTACACTAGTATGGATCATGTTTTATTGTGGTTATTTTGAGAAAAGACAAAAGAGGTCTTAAGGCGAATGTGGCATTGAGATTGTCGAATACAATCACGTTGGGTATATGATCACATAATCGTAACCATTTATCTTAAGTTGTAGTATCATGAGACTCGGGCTCCTCCTCTAAAACGTATGCACAATTACTTGGCAGGTTTGATTCTCGCGTGTAGTACGAATGGAGCCTATATGGTAAAGAGACTTGTGATGGTTAACAGGCCATGAGAAGTTACGGTTCACGATTGACAGGCCGATGATCCCGAATCCATTTCGTATGCCAAGTAACTACAAGGATCCATGACTCGGGTCGACTTCTAGATGTAGAAGCGGACGGGAAAAGGGGATGCCTTGGTAAGGTTATCTATTAGCGAGATCCTTGAGTTAACAAGCTCAAGACTTATCCCATTGTGATATGGTGTGAGTTAACAGACTCACGAACATGGATCCATATAGTGTGTGTGAGTACTCAAAGTCACTTCCCCTTTTGACTTGAGTTAGGTGTGATAGAACCTTGTAAAGCCGAGATGACCTATAAGATAGGGAACTCACTGAGATTTGATGTATCTTGCCCCACGTTGTTGTTTATTTTACAGGTACTACAGGTTCGGCGAAGGGTAAGGATAAAGTTGTTTGACCTTCCTTACTATCTTAGCCTTTTGGGATGGCAAGACTTCCGTTGTGAAGATTATTTTGAGATCATTATTTGATCTAGTTCTTAGAGTTGGAACATCTTGTATATATAATGCCATAGTTTTTTTGTATTAGGTATTTTGGGCATGTATATGTATAATGTGTTAACTAGGGACTTATGGTATTTCAGTACCACAACGTGAATTCATGTATGATATGGATGTTTTGATGTATTATATTATATATGGGTGTTACAGTTGGTATCAGAGCAGGTCGTATCCTCGACCTAGCCATGAAATAGAATGAGTTTTCTTTCTGTTTCTTATGTGTGGTGTCGCCATTGGTCTTGCGTGTTATATTTATGGTATTGAGCTTGATCAACTTAATCCTATATGTATGACATCCAGGAACATGGCGGACGGGTGCAGAAACAACCGTGGTAGACTGAGAACCACTCCACCTGGGACAAATCCACCCGGCGACGATGGGAATGCCCCTTTGTATCAATTCATGCAACAGATGCAGCAACAACAGAATCAGTTTGTGCAATAAATGGTACAGCAAATGGCAGGAGGTCTGCATCCTCCAGTGGTTGTTCCAGAATTGGCAAGTGGAAGCTATAGGGACTTTATCCATATGAATCCTCCAGAATTTCAGGGAGGGTTATATCCGGTAAAGGCTCACGAATGGATAGCTGGTATGGAAAGGATTTTCTTAATAGTCTAGTGTAGTGAGGAAAATAAGGTGGCTTTTGCTTCTCACTTGTTGAAGGGTCCTGCCATGAGGTGGTGGGAGAGTACCTCAGCCTTGATGACCATTCAAGAGGTACCCAAGGTTTGGGATCAGTTCAAGGTAAATTTTATGGAAAAGTATTTCCCAAGTTCCTTAAGGACTCAGAAGGAATTCGAGTTTCAACAGTTGAGACAGGGTAACTTGACTGTGGTCGCTTATGCAGAGAGGTTTGAGGTGATGGCTGCTTGTATGCTCCGAACGAGAGGTGGAAGATCGATCAGTTTCTTTTTGGGATAAGGGCTGAAATTTCACATAGCGTGTCTGTCGCTCCCGGGATTTTCATCCAGGTACAAACGCGAAAGTGGCGCGGAAACAGAGTCGCCAGCAATGTGTATTTATCCCAAGAGAGGGAAAGGAAACACTGCATAAACCTGAGGGAAGGAAAGAGCACGGTCTCGCGACCAAGATAACTGGGTTCGGGAGTCGGTTACGCGAGGGGAAGGTATTAGCACCCCCACGTGTCCACCTAACTGCTGGGACCCTTAGGACCATTGATGCATGCTAACTTGTAGGACCGAGTTTCCCCCTTAGACTGTTTGTGCGAACTTCGTGAGTCTCACACTACTCTCGCACCCTTTGATCGAGACAACAAGCGTGGATCCCATCGGGTACGATGGACGCGTGGGGGTGCTAATACCTTCCCCTCGCGTAACCGACTCCCGAAGCCAGTTCTCTTGATCGCGAGACCGTGCTCTTTCCTTCCCTTAGGTTTATGCAGTGTTTCCTTTCCCTCTCTTGGGATAAATACACATTGCTGGCGACTCTGTTTCCGCGCCACTTTCGCGTTTGTACCTGGATGAAAATCCCAGGAGCGACAGTGTCTCAGAGGGAGTTCACTAGCTATGCCAAATCGTTAAGGCAGTGCTACATGGCAAAACACAGTTTGAAGAAGGTGCAAGCGGAAGGAGAATTGAGTAGGTTGAATCCAAGTGATCGAGGGAGGGCGAATCCACAATTTAAACCGAGATCACAAGCTTTTAAAGGGAAACAAGTTCAGAGTTCCAGGACTAGTGTGCCTCCGGTATGCCGTACTTGTGGTAAGAATCATCATGGTAGGTGCAGTTTGGAAGGAATAAAGTGTTATCAGTGTAATAAGGTGGGCCATGTGGCGAGGGATTATCCTCAGGGTAGGAATCAGGCACAAGGGAGGAATATCGGCCGAGTATATACCTTGGATGCGAGGAAAGCAAAGGGTGACAACTCTTTGATTGCTGGTACGTGTTTCGTTAACGGAAAACCTTGTTTTGTATTATTTGATTGTGGAGCCACCCACTCTTTTGTATCGATACAATGTGTGAAGAAACCTGGGTTGCAAGCTGTTCTGTTGTCTCCACCCATGGTGGTTACTACTGCCATGGATGAGATAGTGGAAACACCTCTAATGTGTGAAAATTATGTTTTGTCCGTGAATGATAGAGTTTTTCAGATTTACCTTATATGTTTACCGCTTAAGAAAGTTGATGCCGTTTTGGGGATGGATTGGCTTTCTGCTAATTCGGTGTTTATTGGGTGTGAAGAAAAGCTAATCATCATTCCATCTGTCGAGGCTACTCCGAAGGATGTGTTAACAACTATTTTAGAAGGTACAGTGGGAATGATAAATTTCTTGTTTGAGAAGGAGAAATCTGTTTTACTAGTTCTTACTAAGGAGGGGAGTAGTGACCAGCAAGTGCTGAGTATTCCAGTAGTCTGTGAGTTTCCTGAAGTTTTTCCAGGGGACGTTACTTCTCTTCCTCTGGAGAGAGAGGTTGAATTCTCTATTGACCTGGTACCCGGGAACGGCTCCTATATCCGTTTCTCCGTATCGGATGGCACCGCTTGAATTAAGAGAATTAAAGGACCAATTGGAAGACTTAATGGCTAAGCATTTTGTTAGACCTACTGTTTTACCACGGGGAGCTCCAGTTTTGTTGGTAAAGAAGAAAGATGGTGGGATGCGTCTGTGCATCGACTACCGTAAGTTGAACAAAGTCACCATTAAGAACAAGTATCCCTTACCCAGGATAGACGACCTGTTAGATCAATTGAAGGGAGTCTGTGTGTTTTCGAAGATTGATTTACGGTCGGGTTATCATCAGATCCGAGTGAAGAGTTTCGATGTGCCTAAGACTGCATTTATACCCCTTACAGCCATTACGAACTCTTAGTGATGCCTTTCGGTGTGACTAATGCTCCAGCTGTTTTTATGGATTATATGAACCGTATATTTAAAGCTTACTTGGAAAAATTCGTCGTGATCTTTATTGATGACATTCTTATTTATTCTCGTACTCTAAAAGAGCACGGAGAACATCTGAGAATTGTCTTATCGGTGTTGCAAGAGAAGCAACTTTTTGCAAAGTTAAGCAAGTGTGAATTTTGGATGTCGGAAGTTAATTTCCTTAGACATGTTATATCTCAAGGTGGTGTGTCAGTTGATCCGTCAAAGGTAGAAGCAGTGATTAATTGTGAGAGACCAAGGAATGCTTCAGAAGGTAGAAGTTTCTTGGGATTGACAGGGTACTATAGAAGGTTCATCAAGGGTTTTTCTCAATTGGTCTTACCAATTACAAAACTTACTCGAAAAGATTTTGCTTACGAGTGGGATTCGGGTTGTGAACAAAGCTTTATGAAATTGAAGGAAATTTTGACGACTGCTCCAGTCACTACGCCAAAATTGGCTTTTCGCATCACCACAAAGACAGCGCTTTTTGCAAAAAGCACTGCTATAAGTCTTTAAAAAATTTCGCTAAAAAAAAGCGCTGCAAAAGACAACCTTTAGAAAGCTCTTTTTAAAAGCGCTGCTAAATGCCCTAAATTGAAGCCACCTTAGAAAGCGCTTTTTGAAAAGCGCTGCTATAGGTATTACCTTAGAAAGCGCTTTAAAAAAGCGCTGCTATAAGTTAACCTTAGAAAGCGCTTTCAGAAAGCGCTGCTATAGGTCTTAAATTCTCCCCACTTAAGAAAGCGTTTTCTAAGGAACGCGCTCTTAGAGGTAGCACTTAAGAATGCGCTTTTTGAAAAGTGCTCTCTAAGGTCAATTATGAATTAAAATATAAAACACATTTCTAATGATTTTCAGAAACTTCTTTTCATTTTCTTCTCTCGACCGTTTCTTTCTGAAACCCTTGCTTTCGTTCATTCGTGCTTTTGTTCTGAAACCCTTGCCATTGCCATTGCCGTCGTTCTGAAACCCTTGCCATTGCCATTGTCGTTTTTCTGAAACCCTTGCCATTTCCATTACCATCGTCCATTGCCGTCGTGAAGAAAAAGACGAAAAGGAATAAGAGGTACGTTGTTGTTGTTGTTGTTCTTGCTTCTTACATTGTTCTTGTTTCTTACATTGTTCTTGTTTCTTACATTCTTGCCGTCGTTCTGTTGTTGTTGTTGTTGTTGTTGTTGTCGTCGTTCTGTTATAGTTAGGTCGTTCTTGCTGTTGTTGTCGTTCTTGTTGTTGTTGTTGTTTCTGTTAGTTGTTCTTGTTGTTGTGTTATGCTTCTAAATTTGTGTTACGTTATTGCTGTTGTGTTATGCTTCTAAACTTATGTTATGCTTCTGTTAGTTGTTCTTGCTGTTGTTGCGTTCTTACTGATTTTGTTTTTTATTATTTGTTGTGTGGAATTGATATATGCCCTACCAAACGTATTGTTGGTATTATCTTGAAAATGAGAATCAAACTCTCAATTTTCTTATTACCCTATATAAAAAACTAAATCAAACCTATATATCTGCTCAAATGAAATGAAATTAACATGAATAATTAAAAACAAGTTGCTATTAAATGTTGAAAGATATTTTTTGTAAAGAAGATATTTTGATTATTTTAAAAATATTAAATTCTTGTTAGAATGAATGAAATGAATAATGAAGAAAAGCCAGCAAAGGCGGTCTCCTAAAGCAAAGGGTTGATTTAGTTTTTTATATAGGATTGAATTATTCATAAAGCACGTTTGGTAGGTGCATGTTTACTTGTTTAGGCATTGCTTAGATTTGAATCTTGTTAGGTTTAGGACGAATTGCTCTAATGCTTGGTTACTTGTTTAAGTATGCTTGCTCTTGAGTATTTGGTCAAGTACTTGGGATATGTAGGTGTTTACCTCTAATTGTTGCTTGTTTGTGATTACATGTTTCCACTTATCAAGTTATGACTCATAATTGGTCAATTAATAATATTTCATTTTATGATACGTGTACAGGGGGATCTTGGTAATTCTAACCTATCTGGACACTGTATAGGTCTAGAAGTTGTTTACATCTCTACAGGTAATTAGTTGTTCTCTCTCGCCACTGTAATTAGTAGTGCTTTGAATGAACTGATATGATGGGGTTACTAACTTATTGAATTTGCTATATATAGGGGTTACTTGTGATCAAAGTGTGACAGTCGGATCGTTTCCCTACAGGTAAATATTTTTTATTTTTGTTTTTGTTTAGTTTAATTAATATAACTATGGATAAGAAATGGATGTCTTCAAGTCGATTGTCAAAAGAGTACGAGAATGGGGTATCGGAATTCATTAAGTTTGTTGTTGCGCATGCCAAAGACCCCAGTCGAATGATATGTCCTTGCTTGGGTTGCTGTTTTGGGAGTCGGGTTGACGCGGTTCAGTTGGCATCGCATTTAATGAGGAGAGGAATTGATAGAAGCTATACATGTTGGAATTGCATGGTGAGAAGATTAACGGGAATGTTGAACCGGGGGATAATATGACCTATGCTTCAAACGACAATGGCACAGATACATACGATTCTGATCAAGTAGAAGAGATTGCAGAAGCACTTGAAGAAGATCTTAAGGATTGTCCCAAAATGTTGGAGAGGTTGGTAAGCGATGTAGAGAAACCGTTGTATAATGGTTGCACTAAATTCACAAGATTGTCTGCGGTATTAAAGTTGTACAACTTAAAGGCGGGCAATGGATGGTCGGATAAAAGTTTCACAGAGTTATTGGCCCTTATGAAAGATATGCTTCCAGAGGATAATGTACTTCTCAATCGAACATATGAGGCCAAAAAGATGTTGTGCTCTATTGGCATGAGCTATGATAAGATACATGCCTATCCAAACGATTGTGTTTTGTTTTGAAATGAGTATGCATCATTAAATGAGTGTCCTAAATGCGGTGTCTCTCGATATAAGAAAAAGTTGTCTCCAGCAAAATTCTTATGGTATTTTCCTATAATTCCGAAATTTAGACGCATGTTTCGTAGTGAGACCAATTCAAGACACTTGACTTGTGATGCTGATGAAATAATTATGGATGGAAAGTTTTGACATCCGGCAGATTCACCACAGTGGATGAAAATTGATGATGATTATCCTGAATTTGGAAAAGAAGCAAGAAACCTTTGCTTGGCATTATTTACTGATGGAATGAACCCACACGGTCTTCAAAGTATCTCACATAGCACTTGGTCTGTGATCATAATGATTTATAACCTACCTCCATGGCTATGTATGAAGCGTAAGTACATGATGTTATCTATGTTAATTTCTGGGCCTAGACAACCGGGGAATGACATAGACGTATACTTGGCACCCTTAATCGAAGATTTAAAGTTTTTGTGGGAGAACGGTGTGGAGGTTTATGATGGGTATTGCCAAGAAAGTTTCAACTTGAGGGCCATGTTGTTTGGCACAATTAATGATTTTCCGGCATACGGAAATCTATCAGGGTACAACATAAAAGGTCAATGTGCGTGTCCTATTTGTGAAGATAAAACAGATTGGACGCGATTGGAGTTTGGTCAGAAGAGTGTCTTTCTCGGTCATCGTAGATTCTTAAATTCTAATCATCACTATCGTGGGTGGAGAAAAGCATTCAATGGAGAGCCAGAACAAGGTAGAGCTCCAACTATATTGACAGGTGATCAAAATTTTGAAAAGGTGAAAGATGTGAGTACTCAGTTTGGAAAGCCTTTTGCACATACACTTGTCAAGAGTGGGTGGAAGAAGAGGTCAATTTTTTTTGAACTGCCATATTGGAAGTCGTTGTATGTAAGACATTTTCTTGATGTTATGCATATTGAAAAAAATGTATTTGACAGTGTTATTGGTACGTTACTCAATATACAAGGAGAGTCTAAGGATGGCCTTAAAGCAAGAAAGGACTTGATAGCGATGGGGATAAGAACTGAATTAGGACCATTGAAGAAAGGAAAACGAACATATCTACCACCTGCTGCGTATACTCTATCTAGAAAGGAGAAAAAAGTATTGTGTAATTTTCTAAGTGAAGTTAAAGTTCCAGAAGGATACTCTTCAGATATTAGAAGACTTGTGTCTATGAAAGCCCTCAAGTTAAAGAGTTTAAAGACGCATGACTGTTATGTTATAATGGAACATTTTCTACCAATAGGTATACGTTCTATTTTGCCAAAAAAAGTAAGAAGCGCAAAAACTAAATTGTGTTTTTTCTTCAAGTCAATTTGCAGTAAGGTGATCGATCCTGCGATCTTACCAACATTGCAAAAAGAAATAGTTATTACTTTGTGTGATCTTGAAATGTATTTTCCTCCCTCGTTTTTTGACATAATGGTTCATCTAGTTGTTCATCTGGTGAAAGAGACACAATTGTGTGGACCGGCTTATATGAGATGGATGTACCATGCTGAACATTATATTAAAATATTAAAAGGGTATGTGAAAAAATGAAGTCGACCAGAGGGTTGTATTGCCGAACGATACATTGTTGAAGAAGCGATTGAGTTTTGTACTGAATATCTGTCCAATGTACAATCAATTGGACTCCCCAAATCTCATATTGTCGAAAAAAAAGAAGGAAAAAAGTTAATTGGAAATGAAGTTGTGACAGTATCAAGGGTCGAACGAGATCAAGTGCATTTGTATGTTCTGCACAATGAGAATGAGGTTGAGCCATATGCTGAAATGCACAAGGATGTTCTCCGAGGTTTAAATCCGAATAGAAATGAGAATTGGATAGTACGAGAGCACAATCGAAGTTTCATACCTTGGTTTAAGGATCATATTTATTCAAAGTATTATTCAGATCCCGCTTCAATAACAGAAAGGTTGAGATGTTTAGCATATAGTCCAAGTTTGGTTGTGTTTTCTTATAGCACATACGCAATTAATGGATACACATTTTATACAAAAGAACAAGATGATAAAAGTACTATGCAAAATAGTGGTGTCACCGTGGTAGCTGAAGCAATGCACATTTCAAGTGTGAAAGACTTAAACCCCAAATTTACAAATCTGTCATATTTTGGGGTTATCGAGCGCATTTGGGTGTTTGATTATGAGAAGTTTCAGATTCTTATATTTCGTTGCAAGTGGGTTGAAAATAATAATGGCGTACGAATGGATAAGTCAGGATTTTTGCAAGTGGATCTTAATAGGGTGGGGTACAAAGATGGGCCTTTTATTCTAGCCTCTCAAGCTAAATAAGTGTTCTATGTCACTGATCCGACAAGTACAAAATGGTCAATAGTGCTTTTATCTAACAAAGTAATTGATGAAAACATTGGAGATCAAGGTGATATTGATGTTAATATTGAATAATTTATTCGAAATGATCAAGATGAAAATATTATAGTGAATGAATCATATACTAGAAATGATCATAATGAGGGTATTTGGATCAATCCAACCGTCCGTGTTGTTAAGAGACGGGTAGAACATATTCCAACCAAGAAAAGAAAGAGACGTTAGTGAAAAAGGTACTAGTTATAAAATTATAGCTTATATCATTCAATAATATTAATTAGTTGTCATGTTATATATAGCTTATATCATTCAATGGATTATGGAGTATGGATTTTTATATTTGTCATTTAATTTTTGTTTTTTTCTTTCTTACAGGTCAAATGGCTAGTAACCAGGAAGACACACACGAGACACATGATACAAATGAAGCTCAGAATGAAGCTTCGAATGTAGAAAGTGAAATAAAATGAGGAATAACTATTATGAAGTCAATCATCCGTGCTAGAGATAAAGGGATCAAATTTGATGTACATTGGAGTGATGAGAACCAACTAATTGAGCCTAACGGTTCAATGTTGTCTTCATACATTGGTTCACTTGTCCGTCAGCACATTCCAATTACCAGTGATAATTGGAGGAATCCATTGTTGCAAGCTGGCAAAGATAAGATATGGACTGAGGTACAGGTACTTACCAAATATAATTGATGTTATTAGATTTTTGTTGACGCTTAAGTCTTTAATTTACTTATACTAACACACTTTATGTTTATATGTGTATGTTTTTTTGTAGAGGTCCATTAATATTGATGAAAGCCGGAAAAAGTATTGTCTTCAATTGGCCGGAAAGAGACACAGAGAGTTTCGAGCCTTATCATCAAACAAATATCTTAAGGGTGAGGAAAATTTTTTTGTAGAAGCAGAACTTCCATAGTTGTATGCGGACTTGATTACACCGGAAGAATGGGGCACTTTTGTAGCCAAACGGAAAACTGAAAAATTCAATGTAATGTTATCTTGTCATGTCTATTAATTGTATTATATACTTGTTGCATTAGTTTGTTCTGATATGACTTAAACTTGTTTATCCAAGATTTGAGTGCCATTAATCGCCAAAGAGCATCAAAACCCGTGTATCCATACAGAAAAGGGCGTTTGGGATATGCACGGTTACAACAAAAATTGGTAAGTATATATTAATGCTATGATTTTATTAATTGTATTATTGTGTTATAATTGATGAACTTATTATTTAACTAAATGTGTAGTTAGAAGAGACGAAAAGTGAAGAATCATCACTTCCGGAACATGTTTTGTGGAAGGAAGCTCGTGTGGGTAAGGATGGAGTTGTTAGGGAAGATGTTCAGCATGTTTATGACGAATGTGTAAGTATAACATTATGTATTTAAGTTAATCGAAATTTTATTAAAATATAATTAATTTTTAATCCCCACTAATAATTTTCGATATGTCAATGAATTTCAGGAGACTCTATCTAAATCCTTAACCACGGGTGAGGAGGATTGCAGGAGCATTCTTAGTCGAGTACTAAATGTTCCTGGGTATTCCGGTCGAGTGAGAGGTAAAGGATTTGGTGTGACTCCATCTTCCTTGTATAAGCAACCAAAGAGAAAAAATCCCAGCAACCAAGAAGTCATGCAATCATTGGAGGAACTAAAAGCGCAAGGCCGTGATTTGCAAAAGGATAAAGAGAGATATGAGGCGGAAAAACGCGGTTCCGGGTTGAAAGATACTAGTGACAAAGCTAGTATCAATTGTCAAAATAACATTCCCGAGGTAATTAGCACATATTTAGTTTAATTAAATTAACACATTTATTTTAATTGACCTTTATACACATTAACAGTTACATTTTTATTATTGCTTCAGGGCATTTCATCTTGTCAGTTGTATTTGTCGTTACCGACTTATCGCATGGTTGGCAAGGGAAAATGCATAAAAAAGTGGGAGAGTTACTTCACCGTAAACCGCTCCCTCATGGATATCTGAAAGTGTCAGTTGATATCGCTTTAGATACGGATGCGGTACTACCTATGCCTGACTCGGTTTCAGAGGTTATATTGCTGCGAGATGCAATAGGTTCGTTTGTTGCATGGTCGTTAGACCTCATTTCCATAGATGATGAGGTATGTTGAAAACCATTACGAATCTCTTAGTATTCAAATGTCAATTATGAACCATTATGAAAATCATTCTGAACCATTACGTACAGTTTTTTTACATGGTAATGTTAGACTCCTACAAAACTGGCAGCTAAGGATAAAGGGGTTTTGCGGCAAAACGAGTCTGTTTCATCACAAAGAGAGGTACATTTTAAGTGTTATTCTATTATCTAAATTCAAAAGTTTCAAGATTTTCTATTTTACCTAACTTATATGATTGTTAGGTTCTTGCTCAAGCTTCACAACAGGCTGTAGCGAGCGATTTTGGATGCGGTTCTTAAGCGCTGGTCGCTCTCTGCGGTTTGAGCTTTGACTACAGGTCGATTCATTTTTTATCCTATTGTGAGCTGAATAAGGAAGGGAAATAGATGTCTCCAATTAACCCTGCTTTGCATACTGAGTTTAAACAGCGGTCTGTTAGGTTACGGATGCTATCAATGTGGGGGGCCTTTGTACTGGTTATTTGTATTTTTGCCAATACTGTTTTCTTTCTTTTTACCTGGGCAGATGGTTTCTGGCGGGGAACAAGGATTAGGATGTTAGGACTGATGCTTTTGAATTACTGTTTTTGATTGATGGAGATACGGGATTTGGGTTTTTTGTTGATTGCGCTCGCTAAGATCTTTTCTTTCGATCTTATGCCTACCTATTCCCGTTTACCGAAACAGGGAAATCAGAGCGTTCGTAGTTCCTCCTATTCTATGGGAGTAAATGGGTGTTTTGGTGTCTTGTTCAAAGCCTAAGACGTGAAGCGAAAGGTGGTTTGTATCTTGTTCAAAGCCCAAGATGTGAAGCTGAAAGGACCTCGACTTTAGAGAGAATTTGTCATCTCTAAAGAGGGGAGAAGGAGAATTACTTTAACTGGGATACGCGGATCCGAGCAATGCCATAATTTCCGAAGAAAGGGTTTTAACCTGAAGGAGAAGACTTTAACTCAGTGTAGAGCAATGCCATTTTTCCTTAGGAATTTCTCATGCTAAAAGAGGGACAGTGGCATGGATGTAGATGATCCAGAGGCTTGCCGCTTACAGCGATTAGATGAAGGGAAAGGAGTTGTTGATGTTTGTGTACTGTGAACGAGGCACAGCTTTGATGCTAAAAGGTTGATTGGATCAACCAGTGGTTTTATTATACAAAGCCTAAGAGGAGTCTATTTTGTGCTAGGAAAATCATTATACAAAGCCTAAGAGGAGGCTATTTTGTGTCTCGTACAAAGCCCGAGAGAGAGGCTAAAAGGGTTGACTCAACAGGAGAATCTTTTATACTCAACAAGAGGGTGTTTTTGTATCTCGTATGAAGCCCGAGATGAAGGCTAAAAGTTTGACTCAACAAGAGAGTCTTTGTGTGTCTCGTACAAAACCCGAGATGGAGGCGAAAGGTTGGCTGTTTCAGTTGAGTGACAAGTCCAGTATGTTGGTTAAAAGAGAAAATCAGTTCTTATAAAGAGACTGATTAAAAGTAAGGCTATGCTTTGGCGCTTGATCAGAGGATCAGGGTTATTTCCTGTTCTTTAAGGAAGTGGGAAATCCATAGGGGTTTTGAGACTGTCCGAGTCTGCGGGTTTCCTTCCTATTTAACGAAGGGGTCGCTTGAGAATGTCTTTGAGACTCAAGGAAGTTAGACTGTCCAAGTCTAGAGTTTTATCTTTGGTACTATGCTTTGAGAAACAGTAGTAGACTCTACGAAATGATTGTTCTATGAGGATGACTAGGTTCTGTTCCTATACCTCTAGGAGGTCGTCGGGACAATTTGTACGAAGCCCAAGAGGAGGCTGGAAACTTTTAAGAAGCCGACGGGTCCTTGTACGAAGCCCAAGAGGAGGCTATCATTCCCGGAGGAAGAGATCATTATACGAAGCCTAAGAGGAGGCTGTGAATACTTCTAAGAAGCCGTAGGGTCCTTGATTAATGCCCAAGAGGAGGCCGATGCTTTTAAGAAGCCCGTGGGTCTATCATCTCCTTTCCATTAGGAGAGATAACTCTTTTAAAGATAAAAACCACTGGTAAACGTGTGAGGTTTACTATCCAGCGACTTCTAGCTTTTAAAGAGGGTTCCTTAGTTAAGGTCCAAGATTATGACCGTAGTGGGTACCCAAACCCCGAGACATTCAAGGCAAGCTATCCACGAGGAATAGATCAAGTCAGGAAAGTTCGAGAATTTGGAAGAAACTCAAAGATGCCATTCACGGAGAATACATTCATCTTGGGGAGTAGAGCTTCTTGACGATTCCTAAGGAGGACAGCCGAAGAGAAGACTGTATCTGGTGCTCCTATTGGGGATCTAGGCGTCTATTTCTACGAATAAATGAAACGGCGTCACCTAGTTCTAGACGTAGTAGCCGGGGAAACTCGAAATATCTATACTATTATTACGCAGTAGATATGAGTTTATGAAAGGAGACTTACAGTGAGCAGCCCCACAATACAGTTTATAATATGAAAGCAGTAAACGAAAGCGATAACCACTTACTCGGTTGTAGTGCTTCTATGCTGTTTGGTTAGTTGTTCAACAAAGAAAGATTGAAAACAATAGTATATTCAAAATCAAAGGAGAAAGTGCTTTGAAAAAGAAAGATTTGGGGCTTACAACTCAAGGAGAGGCCTAGGGTTTTATCAGTGAGCGCACTGTTTGACTTTGTACAGCGGGACTTATACAAGTGACTGGGGCCCAAAAAGGTTTTCTGTACAAAGGGATGGGTCTTACACTCTCTCAAGAGGCCCAAAGAGTTTTGAAAATGATTTATGAGGGTTGAATTAATCCAAAACCCTAATTTGTTTTCAAAATGTATTTAATTGAATAAAAATTCAATTAAAATGATCAAAAATTGTTTAACACATGGAAAACAAATTGTGATCTTGGATTAATGCTTCAAAAATTAAGTATTGACCTACAAAATAATTAGAAAGCATTCAAAGTTGTAAAATCAATGTAGAAAAAATATTTAAAATGCCAAAAACAATCAAAATATTAATTCTTTGCAAAAATGTCAATTATATGAAATAAATAATATTTTTGGGATTTTTTGATAAAATAAAATATTTTAACATTTTTGTGAATTATTAAAAAAGGAATCAACTCAAAATCATTAAAACTCAGAGAGAAATTAATTTTTGAATCAATTAAATAAAATCACAAAATTCAAATATTTGAATTTCTAAAAATGGCGCCAAGAACAAGCTGAAGAACACGCGCGTGTTCTTCGTTTCTCAGATTTGCATTTTCTATCCAATCTCCACGAATACGTAATCATATCATGCAATCCACATATCATTATGCTCGTCTCAACCTCACGATCATGTCTATGTACTTTAATTTCATTTAAATTAAACATACAACAAGAAATCACGAAGAGACCTCAAGAACCCTAATTTCTACATGAAGGCTAGGATTTTTGATACACGTTTCAAACAATGCAATTAATTGAGGGAAAACATTCCATGCATGATTATGAACATATGGCCAAATTATTGTGCGAGGAAATATGCATAGATTGAGAGATGACCAAGCATGTGCTTACCTCTAGGCCGTGACAGCAAGTTCAAAGTGATTTTTGATTTGGAGGTGTTACAGATGAGTGGTGATGATCTGAACAGCTTCCCTACACCCTATGGATTGTGTTTGGATGGTTGGACTTGATTGAAATTGGCTGGATCATTTTGTGGTACCTCAGCTGCACTTTGGTTAAAACCTTGAGCAACCAGCTGGTGATTTTGTGAAATTGATATTTCAGAAGTAATCTAAGTGTTTGATCAGCTCATATGTGATGTGTGTGAGGTGTGTGAGTGATTGGTTTGATTGGAATTGCTCTCAAACTCAAAACCCGATAGTGACTTGCCTTAGAAGGCAAAATTGGAGTGAAAGAAGAGATTTTGAGGAAAGCATTTGTTTGATGGCTTTGGTGTACTCAAACTGATCACAATTGAGCTCTATTTATAGTGGAGCAAGTTTGTTTTGCAAGGAATAGTGCATGGCAGCTGGTAAGTAGGTTTGGCCAATGTTGTCCAATGAAAATCCAAGTCTCCTCTAGCCATTGACTAGAGGTTAGGGTACAGAGCTTTGGTTCCCTTGGTCTTGGATAAGTCTTGACTGATTTCAGATGAGAATGGCTCATTCCTGCCACCTTGATGGTTCCATTGAATGCCTCATTCCAAATTTGAAGTCTTGTCCCTATTTTGGCCATTCTAGGTTCAACATGCTATTTCTTGTTCCATGGACTTTGGAGGCTTGGCTCAGTGATTGTCCCCTTTAGATTCAATCCTCTGAGGTGTCCAAGTGGATAGGAGCAATTGAATTTGGCTGATTTTGGCAAATCGACCAAAGTTACAAATTCTGCCTTGCCTTGACAGATTTCAGCAAGGCAACTTGGCAATGTTGTATCTCATGGTGTAGGTTGAATTTGGCAATGTTCTTGGCCATTTTGGAAAGCTCTTACATGATACAACAACTGTTTGAACAAGTTTGGTTTTGATCTCTTTTGATTCCAAGTGAAAAATCCCCCTACATTTGGCAAAAAGTGAGGCAAAATCTGACTTAGTGAAAATTTCACTAAGTGTTGGAAAAAGTGACTTTTTCACTTTTCAGCCACTTTGATCACTCCATAACTCAAAATCCTTAATGAATTGGAATGACTTGTAGTTGAAATTTTTGTAGGTGATAATGAGGGCTACAAATCCATATTTGGATGAGAAAAAATGGCCTTGTGGTTTAGGAGTTATGGTCCTTCAAAGTTGGTACCCTTGCCACTTTATTTTTAACTTAGAAAAATTTCTAAGTTTTATGGTTACCCCTTTTACAAGTTATCTCACTTTTCTTGATTTTTCTTGATGAATGATGATTCAAATCATACATTAACATCATTTTAGGGTTAAAAATCCATTTTGGTGAAAAATCTCAAAAAGTCAAAGTTGACTTTTGTGCACAGTTGACTTTTTATCAGATGAATTCCAAACTGTGCAATTCTTCAGGAAATCATGTCCTTGACCTAAATCAAACTTGATGGACATGTTCCATGGGTGTCATAGGGTATATTCAATCATGTATTAGGGTTTGGGAGCATGTCCTAGTCAAAAGTCAAAGTTACAGTTGACTTTTTCCTTAAAACCCTAATTGTGGTGCAGATGAAATTGAGACTTGTTGCTCAAACTTCTTGGATCAATCCATTGTTCCAAATGGATCAATATGGTATATTAGAGACCCTCAAATCATCTCTTGAGGTCTTGGCTCATGGTTTGTCCCAAAAGTCAACTTAGGGGTGAATTAGGTCAAGAAACCCTAATTCCTGATTTTTTATGAATGCATCCCCTGAGGCAAAATTGACTTGATGCATGGGTTCATGAGGTTCCATGAAGTATATTAGGTCATGTTTTGGATCAATGCCTTGTGCCCAGATGAAAATTTCCATCTGGAGGCCCTGGTCGACCAAAACCCTAATTTGGTGACACTGTCGATCTTGAGACTTGATCCACCTAGAAGGGAGCAGCCTTGTGCTTAATCCTTGAAGTGGGAGTCCTTTTTGATCCATTGTGGATGTTTAAGAGATTAGACAAGTTGAAGATCATGTCATTTCTTGATTGATCCTTTGTCTAAGCACTCAAAGAGGGCTTGAAACCCTAATTTTGATTGTATTGGATGCTCACCCATCTTTGGGGAGACTGATGAAGCATGATGGTTCATCCATATTGTGATGATGATTTTCACAATGATGGGGAATCTAAGTGGTCAAAATTTGGGGTATGACACAGGCCAGCAAGAAAAAAGCTCCTAATAGGACCGTGCAGGCAAAAAGAGCTCCTCCTCGCTTTTAGTCGTGTCTTGAAACACTTGTGGCAACATCAGATGTGATGGATGGTGCTATTCGTCAAATAGACATGGACGAAGGTGTTTTTGGTTTTCCTCATTCCGAGATAATAGGAAGAGAGGACATGGAGCAGATTTTCAAGCATCTTGAATTAGGCATTGGTGTTATGCATTCATACATCTGGTACTCCGATCAATCTATTATTTATTTAGTTGAACATTTTATTTACACATTTCAATGAAAATAGTCTAATGTTTATTATGTTTTTATTTAAGGTGCTTGTATGAAAAATTGATGCACGGGACGCAATTGTCAAACAAATTTCGTTTCTTGTCTTGCACCTGTGTCAATGCACCGGCAATTGGTATGAATCCACTTTCAGTAAGAGACCATTTAATTGAGAGATTTATGGCCAGCAAGACAGAAAGTTTGTTTCTTTTACCGTATAATACTGGAAACGGGTAAGATTTTCATTCTAATTTCATTCTAATCTTTGTATCTTTTGCGTAAAAATTATCCATCTAAACTTTTGTTATATTTTACAGTGGACACTGGTTGTTGGTTGCCATTAATCCTACAAAAGAAGTGGTCTATTATCTGAATTCATTGGATCATGATTGGTCAACATATGAGAGTATGAAGGATGTGGTTGATACGTAAGTGAGATTGTTCGAAATATTCGTGTGTATTTGTATATTTAATTATTTCTGTGAGATTGTTCTAAATTTACGTTTTTCTTTTATAGAGCAATACTAGTATACCGAGCACAAAGAGAAGCTCGAGTAGCACGGGCTAAAGCAAACAGCGTTACATGGGTCAAATTGGAGGTATATTAATTTTCACAATGTTGCTTATTAATGATGCTACTTGATAACACAAAACAACTATATATTAATTCTTATTTGTTTGTCTATGTGTAGTGTCCTCGTCAGCGTAATGGCATAGACTGCGGGTATTTCGTTTTGAGGCTCATGAGAGAAATCCTTCAAATGGATCGTTTAGAGATTCCTATCATGGTATGCATGGATTTATAACTTAGGATTTATTTTAATATTTATCGGATATGTCATATAATTTATTATTTTAAACTAAATAATGCATATTTTGTTTTGTTATGTAGTACTTTGATGAATACGCGTGTTCTCATTACACGAAGGATAAATTGCAAGAAATTAAGGAGGAATTGTGCGAATACCTTATTGGAAAAAGAATCATATAAGGTATAGGATTATGGGATTATGTGAATGTATAGTTTTGTGAATGGTTTATTTTATGGGATTGTATAGTTTTGTGAATGGTTTATGTTATTTATGTGATTTTGGATTGTAATTGTATAGTTTTGTGAATGGTTAATGTAAATGACTTGAATTATAATGGAAATGGTTTATGTGGTTTATGTGATTTATGGGATTAGTGGAAATGGTTAATGAATCATACTAGAAATTGTTAATGGAAATGTGAATTATACAGGTTTATTGAAATGGCTTAAATTATACAGGTTTCTGCATAAAAAAACGGTTAAAATGGGATTTTTAAAAAAATTCATTAAAATTTTATACGTATAGAAAAGACAGCGCTTTCTAGAAAAAGCGCTGCCTATAGTTCACAAAAGAAAGCGCTTTTTCTAAAAAGCGCTCTCTAAAGGTATAGAAAAAAATTCATTAAAATTATAGGTATACATTAAAGAGCGCTTTAAAAAGCACTGTCTAAAGGGGGACAAAAGAAAGCGTTTTTTCCTGTAAAAGCGCTCTCTAAAGGTATATAAAAAAATTCATTAAAATTTTATACGTATACATTAGACAGCGCTGTCTAAAGGCCCACTTTAGAGAGCGCTTTTAAAGGAAAAAGCGCTGCTAAAGACCTACTTTAGAAAGCGCTTTTAAAGGTAAAGCGTTGCCTAAAGTAGGCCTTTAGCAGCGCTTTTTCATTAAAAAACGCTGTCTTTACCTACGACAGCGCTACCTTTGGCAACGCTTTTAAGCGCTGTTAAACGCCAAAAAAAGCCCTGTCGTAGCCCTTGTTTGGCATAGTGAGTGTTAATTATTCCTGACCCTAACAACTCTTACGAAGTATTTTGCGATGCTTCTAAGATGGGACTAGGAGGTGTTATGATGCAAGGCGGTTAAGTTGTAGCTTATGTTTCTCGACAATTGAAAGTTCATGAGAAGAATTATGCAACTCATGATTTGGAACTAGCAGCGGTTGTTTTTGCACTGAAGGTGTGGCGTCATTATTTGTATGGTGTACGTTTTGAAATGTTCAGTGACCATAAGGGTTTGAAGTATTTATTTGACCAAAAGGAGTTGAATATGCGACAAAGAAGGTGGATGGAATACTTAAAGGATTATGACTTAGAATTAAAGTATCATCCAGGAAAAGCGAATAAAGTGGCAGATGCATTAAGTCGGAAAATGGTTCATAGCGCCGAATTGATGATATTGGAATATGCCTTGTTGGAAAAGTTCAGAGATCTTAATCTTCATTTTATGTGGACACCGAATGGTGTGATTATGGGAAACTTGAATGTCAATTCTATTCTAAGAGTTGAGATTTAACAAGAGCAAATGTTAGAGGAGAAGTTTCAAGAGATGTTACTTCAACCGGGTTTTACACGAGCAGCAGATGGGATTGTTCTGTTTAACCAAAGAATTTGTGTTCCGAATGATGTGGTATTAAAAAGATAGATTTTAGATGAAGCTCATAAAGGTACTTTTACGATACACCCTGGTTCTTCGAAGATGTATCAGGACTTAAAGAAGGATTATTGGTGGCCAGGAATGAAAAAGGATATCGCGGTGTATGTCTCAGAATGTGCAGTGTGCCAATAGGTGAAGATTGAACACCAAAGACTGGGCGGTCTGTTACAACCTTTAGATATTCCAGTTTGGAAGTGGGATAGTATTTCTATGGATTTTATAGTAGGCTTACCCCGTACACAAGGTGGTTATGATTCTATTTGGGTGATTGTGGATCGACTAACGATATCTGAGCATTTCTTAGTCGTGAAGACTACTCACAAGGCGAGTCATCTTGCAAGGTTGTTTATTGCTGAAATTGTGAGATTGCATGGTGTTCCCTCTAGCATTGTGTCCGATAGAGATCCAAAGTTTAATTCAAGGTTATGGAAGGTTTTTCAACAAGCTATGGGTACGAGGTTGCGTTTGAGCACGTCGAATCATCCTCAGACGGACGGTCAGACTGAGCGAACAATACAAACGATGGAGGACATGTTAAGAGCTTGTGTGCTAGAAAGTAGAGGAAATTGGAAGGAACTTTTACCGTTGATTGAGTTTTCGTATAACAATAGTTACCATGCGAGCATCGGTATGGCTCCTTACGAAGCATTGTATGGGAGAAAATGTAGAACACATTTGTGCTGGGCGGAAGTTAGTCAAGATAGAATTTTGGGACCCGATATTATTCAAGAAACTACAGAAAAGATTCGAATGATCCGTGAGAAAATTAAACAAGCACAAGATCGTCAGAAAAGTTACGCGGATAACTGTAGAAGACCTTTAGAGTTTGAGGAAGGTGACCATGTATTTTTAAAAGTTACTCCGAGATTGAGATTGAAAGGACCATTTAAGTCACGCAAGTTAAGTCCGAGATACGTGGGACCGTATCAGATTTTAGAAAGAATTGGTGAAGTAGCTTACAGATTAGCCTTACCGCCTTCTCTGTCAGAGATGCACGATGTTTTTCATGTATCTCAGCTTCGGAAGTTTATTCCTGACCCTCTTCAACCAGTCTTACCGGAATCAGTGGAAATATAAACAGACTTGACTTTTGAACCTCAACCGATTCGTATCATAGGAAGAGAAACAAAGGTATTAAGGAACAAAGACATTCCTCTTGTGAAGGTGCAATGGGATGTGACGCATCCGGGTGATGCTACTTGGGAACTAGAATCGGAGATGCGAGAAGTTTATCCTCAACTTTTCAGGTAATTGTTTTAAATTCGAGGGCAAATTTCTATTTAAGGGGGGGAGGATATAATACCCCGTAAATTATTTCCGCTAGAGATAATATTATTTTGAGCAACTGGGTTCCAATTTACTCTGAGAATGTACGGGATAAAATAATTAGAGTAAACTGACAAACTCAGAACTGATTAGATTAATATTATTTAACTCTGAGGTTTTATAAATGGGTGCATTTGAGATAATTAGGGCAATTAGTAGTATTACAAATTAAGGAGTTTCTCTATATCTTTTCCTTTTCCCTCATTTGGCCAAAGTTAGTAACATTGGAGAGAGAAATAGAGAGAAGGAAGAAGAAAGGAAAGGAAAAGGGAGAAAAGAAGAGAAGAAGAAATCCAAGAATTCAAGAGCAAGAATCATCAACCCATCTTCACCATTTCACCTCAACTTCTTCATCATCATCTTCTAATCCAGGTGGGTTCTAGATAGAAACTTTATTGTAGAATTTCTTGAGGGTTTTAGAGTTAGGTTAGATTTTGAGGAAAATGAGGTTTTTTGCAAAATCAGAGAATCTAACGGTTAAATTGTGTTATAATTCGCGTAGTATGATCAATATACGTGTGGAATCATTGGTTGATAATTGTTATGATGTTTGTGATTGAATTGAAATGTTTAGGTTTTGTGTAGAAATTATGTAATGTTGTTGGAAATTATGTTTGTGAAGTTTGTGGAATAACCCATGATAGAACCATGATCACATACCTCTTTTGGTTGATTGGGTATGGTTTCAAGAGTGGAATTGTGGTTGGAAGGCTGCTGTTAAAAGGAAAATTTTTCTGCATAACGCAGAGCGCGCTTAGCACGGGTATGCCCGCTTAGCGCGGTCTGGAGAATTTTCACCCCTTCCAGGCAGCGAGGAGCGCGCTTAGCGCGGGGTGGGGCCCGCTTAGCGCGACCTGGAACAAAAGAAAAACTATTTTCTTTTCAAAAATTCATAACTTTTGACTCGTTTATCCGTTTTAAATGTTCTTGGTACCGATAGAAAGCTGTGGAAATAATCTATAAGATGAAAATGAAAATTGTCGACTTAATAGCCCGATTAAATAATCGGAGGGAACCCAAAAGTGGTATAGCTTATGTTTGAATTATTACATGTATTTCTAATGTGAAATTGTGATATGCTTGCCTAATATAGATGTTGAACATGATTCAGAGTAATGCATGTTAAAATATGAAATAGGTAGAGTGAGGAATATTACCATAAACTGTGTTGGAACCTAGTAACGGCTAGGAAAGTGGTGAATAACATAATGACAATGCTCGTGCATGAGAAGCCGAGGCGTGCGTCTATTACCGAATGTTATGGAAATAATTACACTAGTATGGATCATGTTTTATTGTGGTTATTTTGAGAAAAGACAAAAGAGGTCTTAAGGCGAATGTGGCCTTGTGATTATCGAATACAATCGCATTGGGTATATGATCACGTAATCGTAACCATTTATCTTGAGGTGTAGTTTCATGAGACTCAGGCTCCTTCTCTGAAACATATGCACAATTACTTTGCAGGTTTGATTCCAGAGTGTAGTACGAATGAAGCCTATATGGTAAAGAGACTTGTGATGGTTAACAGGCCATGAGAAGTGACGGTTCACGGTTGACAGGCCGATGATCCCGAATCTATTTTGTATGCCAAGTAACTACAAGGATCCATGACTCGGGTCGACTTCTAGACGTAGAAGCGGACTGAAAAAGGGGATGCCTTGGTAAGGTTATCGATTAGCGAGATTCTTGAGTTAACAGGCTCAGGACTTATCCCATTGTGATATGGTGTAAGTTAACAGACTCACGAACATGGATCCATATAGTGTGTGTGAGTACTCAAAGTCACTTCCCTTCCCCTTTTGACTTGAGTTAGGTGTGATCAAACCTTGTAAATCCGAGAGGACCTATAAGATAGGGAACTCACTGAGATTTGATGTATCTCACCCCACGTTGTTGATTATTTTACAGGTACTACAGGTTCGGCGAAGGGTAAGGATAAAGTTGTTTGACCTTCCTTACTATCTTAGCCTTTTGGGATGGAAAGACTTCCGTTGTGAAGATTATTTTGAGATCATTATTTGATCTAATTCTTAGTGTTGGAACATCTTGTATATATGATGCCAAAGTTTTTTTTGTATTAGGTATTTTGGGCATGTATATGTATAATGTGTTAACCAGGGACTTAAGGTATTTCAGTACCACAACGTGAATTCATGTATGATATGGATGCTTTGATGTATTATATTATATATGGGTGTTATAGAAAACATGAATAAATGGTATATGTGTCATATGGATGTGAAATGTACATTATTTAATGGCTCTTTAGATGAAGAAGTTTATGTTACATAACCAGTTGGGTTTGTGAAGCAAGGCCAAGAAAGCAAGGCATACAGGGTGCACAAAGCTCTGTATGGACTCAAACAAGCTCAAAGAGATTAGAATAAGAAGATAGATAATTTCCTAAGGGAGAAGGAATTTTTGAACTACACAACAGAGCATGGAGTAAATGTTAGAATAAGCAAGAATGGACTACTTATATTATGTCTCTATGTCGATGACCTGTTGATAACAGGTAACTGCAAGAAGGAAATCGAAGACTTCAAAAGTGATCTGAGCAAGGAATTCAAAATGTATAACTTAGGAAACATTTCATATTTCCTTGGTATCGAATTCTACAAGAGTTCTAGAGGCTCAATGATGCATCAAAGAAGATATACAAGTGAAATACTCAAAAGATTTGAGATGAAAGACTGCAATGCAACTTCGACACCTGCTGAACCAAGACTGCAATTGTTGAAGGAATTAGATGAGGATAATGTTGATCCAACACAATATAGAAGACTCATTGGATCATTAATGTACCTTTGTCATACAAGGTCTGATCTAGCATACAATGTAGGTATTGTGAGCTTATTCATGTAGAAGCCAAAGATATCACACCTTGCTACTACAAAGAGGATACTAAGGTATATTATAGGGAGTACATAGCTTCCTCTTTCTATGTATGTCAAGCAACATGGATTGTGAATTTTGTCAAAGAAATTATATGGAGGGATCATGGAGCAATGATCATGAAGATGGACAACATGTTTGCTATCAACCTGGCTAAGAATTCGATATCACATGGAAGAAACAAACATATCAAAATGAGGTTCCATTATCTTCGAGAGTAAATAGCTAATGGGTAGTTGAACTTGGAACACTGCAGAATTGAGAATCAGATTGCAGACATCACGATAAAGGTTGTGCTACTCTAAGTATTCAAGAGATTAAGAACAATGATGAAAGTAAATAGCTTATACACAATGAATTAAGTGTTTTGTTAAATATATAATTCTTTGTGTCAAGCATACGTGTGTTTTTTGACAGAGCGAAAAGAGCATGCATTCGACAGATCCGAACAGAGTCTTTATTAATTGTATTCAATAGAAAGTCAAATACAACTTGTCGAAGTATGACCTTGTTGTTGTCAAAGGAGTTAACCTCAATAGAGTTAAAACATAGCATTTGTGTTGAAGCGGTAAAGCGGCAAGCAAAAATTAATTTAGTACCCACTTCTTGTCGTCTCCATGGGGATTAGTTTGAGGGAAAGAGCGTCGTTCGACAATCTCTACATATATAGGCTTGGTTTTAAATGATATATGAGTAAAATGCAAAAAGACAATATATGAACAAGAAAATAAATACACTCTTTAGAGAGGAGAAAACTCGATACGAGTTGTATTTCCTTTTACCCATCAAATATATAATCTACCAAACAGTTGTACACAACCTAAATCACTCATCAATACCCCCACGTATCGCTCACAATAAAAGTTATGTTTAACGCAAAGTTGAGAGAACAACGGCATCGCGTCATCGATGATGTCTCACGTAACTTGACAACACGGAGCATTAAGAATCGATACCCACGGTGAATGTTAGATCTAAATATATCTCTAGAGTTTAGAATCTAAATTCGAAGAGGATATGTCTACCGCAACTCAAATCCAATCATAAAGCGAGTAAAACAAGGATAACACCGATAAAGATTTGTTAAATAGCTCGTATACAATGCCATGATCAACACATATACATAAAATCAGAGTAAACTTACATACAAACCCCACAAATTGAAACTACAAAGGGAAGAAAGGAGAAGAATCAAAATCTCTCGCGGTGTCAATCACGATTAAAGAAGCTTCAATCCCGGATCATCGAGTTGCAACCTCCATTGATGTTATTAAAGCTCTCTAAACTCCAAATATGTGTTTGATGAAGTTGGGGTTAAGAGATTCCAAAAACATAAGCTAAAAAATTCCGAAAAGTGACTTAAATAGGGACTAAAATGACGCGAACCGCACTAAGCGCTCTATGAGGGCACTTAGGGCCATCAACAAATCACAATTCTTATTTTCTTCATACAAGAATCAATCAAGAATCAATCCAATTTTGCACTTATCAACTCTCCCCAACTTAAACTTGTTTGTCCTCAAACAAGAATCAATCAACTCAAAGAAACAAAAGCAATTATCAAGAAATCATGCTCAACAAAATTTTACAAACGGAAAACAAATGTATGGTACAAATATCAAAAGTACATGCAAAACAATGCTTACCACTAAACTACAATGACACCACGATTATGAAATAAAGTCTAAGCACAAAACACATGTCAAAAGTTCTAAAGCAATACAAATGTTCAAGAATGAATCAATCCTAACACTCCTCTTCAGAATAAGGATGAAGAAATATACGGGGTTGCAACCGCGGGACAATTACACTCATTTAAAAACAATGCTAACAACAGTTCAATTCATACATTCAACTAACAATCATAAATGAAATCATGGAAGCAAACAGATCACTAAGGGCTTGAAAGGGTGTAGCTTGGCCAGGTTTTACAATAAATGACCATTTCTTAGGCTATTGAATCGAAGTTGCCACGCAAAAGAAACATTCACTATACATGGTATTTACACATCATAAATTCATTCACCTAATTTTTTTCTCTATTGCTCACCCTTTCCAAACTTCCTTTGCACAATTATTTTTCATTCTCCATTTTTTTTTCTTTTCAAACAAACATCTTTTTCCTTTTTTTTACATTCATATTCACAATTTTCTTATGCTTGTTCAAAATTTTTCAAAATTTTTAGTAACCTACCATTTCCTTTCATTCTCCCCAACTTGAATACCATCAAACCTCAAGTGAACGCTCCTTGCTTTTTATGGCAAGGAAATCAATTAAAAATATTGTTCAAAGGTTTCAAGAAATTCTTTTAGAATCCCACAAAATTCAATGATGAACTTAACTTTTAATTTATGTACACACACCAAGTTCATCACCAAATTAGGATCTAATTTGTTAAGGCTCAAAGGGGTTAACGAATACTCACGACTCACAGGTAAGATACTTTTGGATATGGTTGTGCTCAATATAAACAAATGCCTTGATCATTTCTAATGCTTCCACAAAATCACAATAATCAAAAGACTAAGCATGCATCAAACAAATTAACAAAGTTATCAGTCATCCAAGCATTTAGTAAACAATGGATGTTTCTCACACTGGGCTATGAACTAAAATGATTCACAAATGAACAAAAATTGCAATAGAATGAATAACAAGTAAGTTGCACAGAGCCTAAGGTTCATAAACATATTATGTTAGAAAAACAATAAACACAAACCATAACATTGCAACTTTCTTTAAACGTTTCACACTACCATAACATTTTCTTGTTGAAATAATAAAAATTGAAAAATCACACAATGCATCCTCAAGCTAATCCAAAACAAAACTTGAGAACAAACACAAAAATTTCTAAAACTAACAAAGTCAAATGAAAACTAATAGACATATACTAACAAAATGGTTGAAATTGGATAAGAGAATAAGAGAGTTTTTCCACAAAAAGCAAGGCGCGCTAAGCGCCCTTTGTGCACGATAAGCGCGCACAGGCTTGCTGAGTTTTTCAAGTTCTTTATCTCATTTAATACATCAACCCTCACCTTATTTTAACTATACTACTAAATATAAAACTGTACAAACTCAAAAACTGTTGGGTTGCCTCCCAACAAGCACTTGTTTCACGTCATAAGCTCGACGCCTTATTTACGTACAAGCTCCTCCATGTTGCTTAGTTCATCGGCTACTATCAAATATACCTGCATAACACTTTGAGCAAACGTAAACGAAAAATAAAAATATGCACAAACACAAACACAAACATGGTGGACAACACATATATACGATCAGTGAATAAACGAAACGGAAACAAATATATACAATAACATATGGAAAACAACTATGGACAAGTTTGTACAATGCTTACAAATTAAGAAACTATCGCAATGTGATTCAATATCAAAACCAATCCCCGAAAACGACGTCATTTTTTTGAAGCGGTAAAGCGGCAAGCAAAAGTTAATTTAGTACCCAATTTTGTCGTATCCACAAGGATCAGTTCGAGGAAAAGAGTGTCGTTCGACAATCTCTACATATCTAAGCTTGGTTTTAAATGGTATGAGAGAAAAATTCAAAAAGAAAATATATGAACAAGAAAATAAATACATTCTTTAGAGAGGAGGAAACTTGACACGAGTTGTATTTCCTTCTACCCATCAAATAAACAATCTACCAATCAGTTATACAATATCTAAATCACTCATTAATACCCCCACGTATCGCTCAAAACAAAGGTTATATCTAATGCAAAGTAAAGAGAACAACCGCATCGCCTCATCGATGATGTCTCACGCAACTTGACAACATGGAGCATTAAGAATCGACACCCATGGTGAATGTTAAATCTAAATCTATCTCAAGAGTTCAGAACTTAACAGATGTTCATCCTAGATCTAAATTCGAAGAGGATATGTCTACCGCAACTCAAATCCAAACATAAAGCGAGTAAAACAAGGATAACACCGATAAAGATTTGTAAAATAGCTCGTATACAATGCCATGATCAACACATATACATAAAATCGGAGTAAACTTACATACAAACCCCACAAATTGAAACTACAACGGGAAAAAAGGAGAAGAATAAAAAACTCTCGCACTGTCAATCACGATTAATGAAGCTTCAATCCCGGATCATCGAGTTGCAACCTCCATTGATGTTATTAAAGCTCTCTAAACTCCAAAAATGTGTTTGATGAAGTTGGGGTTAAAAGATTCCAAAAATATAACCTAAAAAATTCTGAAAAGTGACTTAAATATGGGTTGAAATGACGTGAACCGCGGTAAGCGCGCTATGAGGGCGCTTAGCGCCATTAGCAAATTCACAATTCTTATTTTCTTCATAACTTTCGTACTGTAACCCCGATTGACGCACGATCGGAAGCGTTTGAAATCTTATTCAATGCTTTATATGACAATGACAAAATATCCTTGCTTGAATACCTACAAAAATGAGATAAACAAAAAATAGAAAAAATGATATTTATTACAACCACGCTAAGCGCGCTCAGATTGCGCTAAGCGCAATCTCACTTAAAATACCCTTAAACTGCCTTAAAGCGCGGTCCTGCTCGCGCTAAGCGCTGTCAGGAAAACAAAAATACTCCAGCTACTGCCATCTAGTTCCCAGCGCGCTAAAAATTGCGTTAAGCGGGAATTACAGTATTTTGAGTCCAAAATTCTGCATTTGAAGCATCCCTTTTTGCTTAAACGGGTCCATACTTCAACCCTGCATTATTACCTATAAAAATAGATGAAAAACTGTCAAAATTCAACAATATGTACACAAAAACGCATATTACACACTATAATGTAAACAATATATAATATACACAAAAATAGGGGATTATTAACAGAAAACCAACAAATCGAGCCAATAAGTGGCTATTATTCACACTCAAAATCAGTACAATTTAGCACTTATTAATTTGATAGTTAGTTAGTGAAAGATTACTTGGTGCACAACTAATCTCATCTATAAATAGGGAGGTACCCTATCATTCTAAGTGTACATAACAAGAGAAAGTTCGTTAGAATAAATGATGAGAGAAATTCTACAGAATTTGATCCATCTTCTTTCATTTTTCCCAAAATCCCAATTTCTTTTTTTTTCTAATTCATTTTAACAGATTATTTTTTTCTTTTCAAATCATTGTGCGGGGGAATCATCTTACAAACAAGATGTGGTTGAAACACTCAAATGATGAGAGAGGAACGATCAATCTAAAAGATTGATTCTTGTTCATCAAGTTTGATTCGGATTATCTAAAATTGAGGTTAATTTCCAACAATAATGAGATGAGTTTGACACAAAGACAAAATAAGTTGTATGAGGCTTCTTGTTGCTTCCAAAACATATATCATTAGATTTGTACTTGCTCGGTATTTATAGGAACAAGTTTGTTTCTTTTGCAATTATTTTTTGAGACCAAATAGGAAAGTTGATTTTTGGGTTTTGTTAACGAGTGATATTGAGACACTCTTTAAGGATTCCAAATTCAATTTCCAATTCATTAAATAAACACCTTTTAAAAAAAAACTTACTTTTTGAAGAATCTTAAAAGATATATTTGAGGTATTCGTTAAAATTTCCCTGGATTTTTTAATTAATAAGATTTCCAAATTTAGAATCTCAATATTGAAAATCGATAAATGTATTCACGAGACTTTAAAAAGAAATGTATCTTTATGGAACCTCTTGGTGATGTGGATTTATTATTCATTCAAGAGTCTAAGTGTCAAAAAATGGACAGTAAATTGGTGTATAGTTTATAGGGTAATGATGAATGTGAGTGGTCAGCTGTTAATTCTATTGGTCAGTCCGGAGGAATTTTCACAATTTAGAGGAAGGGAGTCATTAACCCGATTTACAGTTTTAGAGGTAATTTTTTTTTGTTATTTATTCTTCTTGGAAAAGAACTAACTGTTATTTAGTTAGCGTCTATGCGAAGTGCAGCCTAGTGGAGAAATGTAGCATATGGTTAGAACTTATTAATTTAAATAGGAATTCTCAGTCAGGAGAATGGTTGGTGGCGGATGACTTTGACGAGATTAAGGCAGCTGACACTACGCCAAAAATGAGTTTTCACAGTGCAACAAAGACAGTGCTTTCTTGCAGAAGCGCTGCTATATGTTTCGCTAAAAACAAAAATAAAAAACGAAAGAAAAAAGCGCTGCTAAATGGGGAACATAAGACAACGCTTTTGAAAAGCGCTGCTAAAACCCTAAGGCAGGTGAATTTTAAAAAGCGTTTTATGAAAAGTGCTGCTAAAGGTGTAAAATAAGACGACGCTTTTGAAAAGCGCTGCTAAAGTGCTTTCGTACAACCCGCTTTAGGCAGCGCTTATGGAAAGCGCTGCTAAAGGCCTTTCATTAATCCCATATAAGAAAGCGCTTTTACCCCAAAAGCGCTGCTAAAGGATTAACATAAGAAAGCGGTTTCTAAAAGCGCTGTTAAAGGTCTTTTAAAATATTAAATTTAAAACAGATTCTGATCTCCCTCAATTTTCATTACGACCGTTTCTATTTTCGCCATAATCTCTCGCGACACTCCCTTCTTCTTCTGCAAACGAAACTCCCTCCATCCTCCGTCGTCCGCCGTTCGTGACTTTATTTCGTTTGAGGCTACCCTCACAGCTACCATCATCCGCCGTTCGTGACTTCAATCTGTGCTACCGTCGTCCGCCGTTTGAGGTTTTTACTCTCTTTTTTTCTGGTTTTCTCTCCAATAATGGAAATGCCTAATATTCTCCATTGTTGATTGTTTCTCTACTGTTTCTGTGATATAAAGTTGTTGTATTATTAGTTGTTGATGTTAGGTTTTAATTTTTTGGTTTGTAGAAGTTTGTTAGTGTTTAATTGAAAATGTGATTAGTTGTTGATATTTGATTTAATTTGATTTAAAATGGTATTAGTTGTATTGTTAGTTGAAAATGATATTAGCTGTATTGTTAGTTGATTTTTGATATTAGTTTTTGATTTAATTGAAAATGATATTAGTTTTTGATATTTGGTTGATTGATTTTTGATTTAATTGAAAATGATATTAGTTGTATTGTTAGTTGATTTTTGATTGCCTATCCGTTTGCGTATCTGTATCGATTTCACTCACAGGTTCATTGTTTATAATTGTGTCTAAAATGACTTTGAACTTAATCCCTCTAAGTTTGTGTTGCTTTATAAGATTTTTAATATAATTGTGTCATTTTATATTGATGTTTTTCTTAATTACAGGTGAAATGGCTAGTAAAGTGGAAAATTCACATGATACTTCAAAAAATGATGGACATGAAACAATTCAAGAAGCGGAAGGAGATATTACGCGAGGAGTAACTATCATGAAGAACATCATTCGTGCTAGAGATAAAGGAATAAAGTATGACGTTTATTAGAATGATACGAACCAACTTGTTGAGCCTAACGGAGCAATGTTGACAAGTTACATTGGTACACTTGTTCGTTTGTATATTCCAATTACTTGTGATAATTGGAGAGATGCATCGTTGAAACCCGCCAAAGAAAAGATATGGAGTGAGATACAGGTACCATATTGATGTTATTTGTTTTTGTTGCCGATTATGTCTTTAAATTACTAATTATGTTATTTGTTTTTGTAGAGGTCTTTTAATATTAGTGATGACCGAAAGAAGTATTGTATTCAATTAGCCGGAAAAAGACACGGAGGAGCATTTCTATCAAACAAGTATCTTAGGGATGCCGAACGAAATTTTATTGAAGCAGAACGTCCAGTGAAGTATGTGGAATTGATTTCACCTGAAGAATGGGCAACTTTTATAGCCAAAAGAAGAACCGAAGCATTCCAGGAGTTAAGTGGCGTAAATCGCCAAAGAGCATCAAAACCCGCGTATCCATACAGGAAGGGGCGTTTGGGATATGCACGCTTACAGCAAAAAATAGTAAGTATATATAAATGCTTTGATTTACTTGTTTCTTTCCCATGTGTTATAATTCATTTTATTATTTGTCTTAATGTGTAGTTAGAAGAAGAGAAAAGTGAAGAAACATGTGTTCCGGAACATGTTTTGTGGAAGGCTGCTCGTGTGGGCAAGGATGGAGTTGTTGCGGAAAATGTTCGACAAGTTTTTGAGCAATGTGTAAGTATAACGTTATGCGTTTTATATCCGACTTATTGACATATATATAATATTTATGCTTTTTAATCCCCGCTAATATTTTTCGATATTCATGCATATGAATTCCAGGAGACTCTGTCTCAGTCCGCAACTCTAGGTGAAGACCAGGATTGCAGGAGCATACGTACTCGAGTGTTAAATGTTCCTGACTATTCCGGTCGTGTGAGGGGTAAGGGTTTTGGGGTCACTCCATCATCCTTTTATAATCGTTCAAAGAGCCAAAATCCTAGCAATAAATAAGTGATGGAAGCCATGGAAGAATTAAGAGCTCAAGTCCGCGAATTACAAAAGGACAAGGAAAAATATATGTCAGAAAGGCGTGGTTCATAGTTTAATGATACTAGTGATAAAGGTAGTATCAATTGTCAACAGAAACTTGCCGAGGTAATTATATATGCTTATTATGAAATTAGTTTCGCACAAATTTTTCAATATATACACATTAAGAAGTGTTAATTCTATATTCAAATGTTTTACTAACTTATATGATTTTAGATTCATGCCCAAGAGTTGCAAATAATAGAAAGTAAGAATAGGCATCTAGAATTAGGCAACACGTCCAACCAAAAAAAGACTCTTGCAAGGACGGGGAAAAAAAAAGCAATTGTATCCCGATTTAGGTCATCTCTTGAAACACTTATAGAAATATCGAATTTGATGGACGGAGGTATTCGTGCAGTACCTATGGAGGAAGGTATTTTTGGTTATTCCTATTTAGAAACAATTTCTAAAGAGGATTTCGATCAAATTTTTAATCATTCTGAATTAGGCATCGGTGTTATGCACACATACATCAGGTATTCCAATTAACTCTCTTTAATTATTTAAACAATTTATTTACTCATTTCAACGAATAATCTAATGTTTATTCTGTTTTTATTTAAGGTTCTTGTATGAGAAATTGGTGCGCCCGCATCAATTGTCAGAAAGATTCGGTTTCTTATCTGCCAATTGTATCAATGCACCGTTAATTACGATGAATCCAACTTCAGTACAATCTCACTTAGTCGAAAGATTTATGGCCAGCATAGATACAGAAAAGTTGTATCTTTTACAATATAATACTGGCAACGGGTTAGATTTGCATTCTTACTTCATTTATTATCATTTTTCGTTTTTTGATGTTGCGTATAAAATTACTATATCGATACTTTTGTTTTATTTTACAGTGGACACTGGTTGTTGGTTGCGATAAATCCGATAAGAGAAATAGTGTATTATGTGGATTCGTTAGATGGTGATGTAGATAAATACCCGAATATGAAGACGACGATTGATACGTAAGTGAAATTGTTCTAAATATTCGTGTGTATTTGTTTATTAATTTATTTAAGTGAGATTGTTTTAAATATTCATTTATATTATGTTAGAGCTATACAAATATTTCGATCACAAAGAGGAGCCCAAGTATCAAAGAGTAAGTCAACCAACATTACATGGATCAGAGTGGAGGTATATTTTCACAATTTTGCTTATAATAGTGATGCTACTTGGTAAAACAAGTTAGACTATATATCCTGATATATATATTATTATTATTTTCACTGTGTAGTGTCCTCGTCAAAAAAATGGTATAGATTGCGGTTATTTCGTTTTGAGGTTTATGAAAGAAATCATTCATTTGGATCAAATAGAGATTCCAATCATGGTATGGATTTATAACTTATGAGTTATTTTAATATTTATCGGATATTTGATATAATTAATTACTTTTAACTAAATCATGCATATTATGTTATATTATGTAGTATTTTGATGAATTCAAGTGTGCTACTTACTCCAAAGTACAATTGGGAGAAATTAAGGAGGATTGGTGTCAATACCTTATTGAGCAAAGAATCATATAAGGTATGGAAGTTGAAAGTTGTTGTATATACTTTGTATAGTTTTGGAAGTTGTTGTATATGGTTATTAGAATGGTTATTTTATTTTGGAAGTGGAATGGTTATTAGAATGGTTATTTGGTGTATGAATAGTTGTTATTAGAATGGTTAATTAATTTGAAAGTTTCTGACCATAAGTTGAATATTAGAATGGTTAATTGATAATAAAGTCTTGTGTATAATTATGAAATATAAGGCCTATATATGGTGATTGAAGTATATAATCATATAGGCCTATTTTGAATAAAGGCTTGTGAATTGAAGTACATAATTATGATAAGTTTTGATAAAAAATTATGTTATACAGGTTTGTTAATATACAGGTCTATTATAAGGTTTTTAAAAAAAAAGTTTTCTTAAAAAAAGGAATTTTAGCAGCGCTTTTGACAAAAAATGCATGCAAAACAAATAATTTTAAAAAACAATTTACGTGTACAAAACTCAGCTCTTTTATTGAAAAAGCGCTGCCAAAAGTGGAACTAAAGAAAACGCTTTAAAAAGCGCTGCCTAAGGGGGGAAAACCATCGCTTTTTCCAAAAAAAAGTGCTGCCTAAAGTTGGAAAATAATACACATTATGCAGCGCTTTAAAAAGCGCTGGCTAAAGGGGAACAAAAGACAGCGCTTTTAGTGGAAAAGCGTTGCCTAAAGGGACCTAAGGCAGCGCTTTTGCAGGAAAAAAAGCGATGTCTTTACCTTTAGCAGCGCCACCTTTGGCAGTGCTTTTAAGCGCTGCTAAAGGCCAAAGGTCTTTTTTGGCATTGTGTGAAGAAAGGAGGGGCAGGGGTTCAGTGAGCTATGTCAAAATGGAGGAATTCACAGCTTTAATAGATCTAATGAATTTAGTGGACTTACCGATAATTGACGATAAATTCACTAGGTTTAAAGCAAATGAAAGCAGCTACAGTAGGCTTGATAGAATGTTGTTATCTGAGAATCTTATTATTGGAGGTAATCATAGGAGAGTTTATTTTTGGAACCCGGTCATTGATAGTCTTACATCTCGCTTGTCGGCTTAGAAGGGTAGGTTATTATCAATAGGCGGGAGGGTTATTTTTGGGAAGTCTGTCTTGTCCAGCCTACCTATTCACTTTTGGTCTGGATTAGTTGAGAAACATGGTTTGGCTTTAACCAGTTGGAAATCAGTGTGTAAACCAAAGGAGTTAGGTGGATTAGGCATTAAAGAAGTGGGTGCATTCAACATTTCTCTTCTATCTAAATGGCTCTGGAGAATTTTAACCAATAAACAAGATTTGTGGAGAGGTCTTTTGGCTGCTAGGTACGACAACTTAATAAATGACTTCCGATCTAAAGAAAATTTTCTGCTCAATCTAAACTTTTTATTTTGTGGCATGATTTGATGGTCGTGGGTGATTCGTGGCATGATGTTGATTCTGCAGGATATTCAGTTGAGGTGTGATGCTCTTGGCAGACTTATTTTTCCTACTGGTTCATGTGGTGATTTTACCGTCAAGTCTTGTTACGATGGCCTAGTGTAGAATACAGGAATGCCCATTATGGATGATGAACACAAAACTGCCTTGGATCTATTATGGGGCTCCAAAATACCATTGAAGATTAAGGTTTTTGCGTGGCGTATGATGTTAGATGGCTTTCTACTATTTCTAATATGTTTTTCTATCACAAACGCCCATGATAAGGTTTGTGTTTTTTGCTTCTGTAGTGTTGAATCTATTAATCATATATTTTGTTCTTGTCCTAGAATCTCTATGGTTTAGAGGAAAATTGTCGCTTGGGTGGAGGTTCCTTGTTTTTTGGAACAAGAATGTCATCTTCACTTATTAGAATTGGTGGCTTCTTTGTTGGGGAAATGTCTCAAGTCTAATGCTGGTCTTACTTGGTTTGCGACATGTTGGTGCATTTTGCGTACAAGGAATCAAATAATTTTCAATGATGAGATTTGTAACCCAAATGTCATAGTTGATAGAATTGTATTGTCTTCTTGGATGTGGTTACCCCTTACGAATAAACATAATCCTGGGTGTTCTTATTATGAGTGGCTCAAATGTCAGTTGTACCTCAAAAAAATATGATCCTTCGCGATGCACGTGGAAAAAAATTTCGAAAGAGTCTCCACCGAACATTATTCATTCCAAGAAGGAATAAAAAAATATCGATAAAAACATTAAAATAAGAAAATGGTCATCGTAATCAAATTCTAGGTTCGGGAGTCGATTACGCAAGGGGAAGGTATTAGCACCCCTCACGTTCGTTGTACAAGTGAAATACTCAAAAGATTTGAGATGAAAGACTGCAATGCAACTTCGACACCTGCTGAACCAAGACTGCAATTGTTGAAGGAATTAGATGAGGATAATGTTGATCCAACACAATATAGAAGACTCATTGGATCATTAATGTACCTTTGTCATACAAGGTCTGATCTAGCATACAATGTAGGTATTGTGAGCTTATTCATGTAGAAGCCAAAGATATCACGCCTTGCTACTACAAAGAGGATACTAAGGTATATTATAGGGAGTACATAGCTTCCTCTTTCTATGCATGTCAAGCAACATGGATTGTGAATTTTGTCAAAGAAATTATATGGAGGGATCTTGGAGCAATGATCATGAAGATGGACAACATGTTGGCTATCAACCTGGCTAAGAATTCGATATCACATGGAAGAAACAAACATATCAAAATGAGGTTCCATTATCTTCGAGAGTAAATAGCTAATGGGTAGTTGAACTTGGAACACTGCAGAATTGAGAATCAGATTGCAGACATCACGATAAAGGTTGTGCTACTCTAAGTGTTCAAGAGATTAAGAACAATGATGAAAGTAAATAGCTTATACACAATGAATTAAGTGTTGTGTTAAATATATAATTCTTTGTGTCAAGCATACGTGTGTTTTTTGACAGAGCGAAAAGAGCATGCATTCGACAGATCCGAACAGAGTCTTTATTAATTGTATTCAATAGAAAGTCAAATACAACTTGTCGAAGTATGACCTTGTTGTTGTCAAAGGAGTTAACCTCAATAGAGTTAAAACATAGCATTTGTGTTGAAGCGGTAAAGCGGCAAGCAAAAATTAATTTAGTACCCACTTTTTGTCGTCTCCATGGGGATTAGTTTGAGGGAAAGAGTGACGTTCGACAATCTCTACATATATAGGCTTGGTTTTAAATGATATATGAGTAAAATGCAAAAAGACAATATATGAACAAGAAAATAAATACACTCTTTAGAGAGGAGAAAACTCGATACGAGTTGTATTTCCTTCTACCCATCAAATATATAATCTACCAAACAGTTGTACACAACCTAAATCACTCATCGATACCCCCACGTATCGCTCACAATAAAAGTTATGCTTAACGCAAAGTTGAGAAAACAACCGCATCGCCTCATCGATGATGTCTCACGTAACTTGACAACACGGAGCATTAAGAATCGATACCCACGGTGAATGTTAGATCTAAATATATCTCTAGAGTTCAGAATCTAAATTCGAAGAGGATATGTCTACCGCAACTCAAATCCAATCATAAAGCGAGTAAAACAAGGATAACACCGATAAATATTTGTTAAATAGCTCGTATACAATGCCATGATCAACACATATACATAAAATCAGAGTAAACTTACATACAAACCCCACAAATTGAAACTACAAAGGGAAGAAAGGAGAAGAATCAAAATCTCTCGCGGTGTCAATCACGATTAAAGAAGCTTCAATCCCGGATCATCGAGTTGCAACCTCCATTGATGTTATTAAAGCTCTCTAAACTCCAAATATGTGTTTGATGAAGTTGGGGTTAAGAGATTCCAAAAACATAAGCTAAAAAATTCCGAAAAGTGACTTAAATAGGGACTAAAATGACGCGAACCGCACTAAGCGCTCTATGAGGGCACTTAGGGCCATCAACAAATCACAATTCTTATTTTCTTCATACATGAATCAATCAAGAATCAATCCAATTTTGCACTTGTCAACTCTCCCCAACTTAAACTTGTTTGTCCTCAAACAAGATTCAATCAACTCAAAGAAACAAAAGCAATTATCAAGAAATCATGCTCAACAAAATTTTACAAACGGAAAACAAATATATGGTACAAATATCAAAAGTACATGCAAAACAATGCTTACCACTAAACTACAATGACACCACGATTATGAAATAAAGTCTAAGCACAAAACACATGTCAAAAGTTCTAAAGCAATACAAATGTTCAAGAATGAATCAATCCTAACACTCCTCTTCAGAATAAGGATGAAGAAATATACGGGGTTGCAACCGCGGGACAATTACACTCATTTAAAAACAATGCTAACAACAGTTCAATTCATACATTCAACTAACAATCATAAATGAAATCATGGAAGCAAACAGATCACTAAGGGCTTGAAAGGGTGTAGCTTGGCCAGGTTTTACAATAAATGACCATTTCTTAGGCTATTGAATCGAAGTTGCCACGCAAAAGAAACATTCACTATACATGGTATTTACACATCATAAATTCATTCACCTAATTTTTTTCTCTATTGCTCACCCTTTCCAAACTTCCTTTGCACAATTATTTTTCATTCTCCATTTTTTTCTTTTCAAACAAACATCTTTTTCCTTTTTTTTACATTCATATTCACAATTTTCTTATGCTTGTTCAAAAGTTTTCAAAATTTTTAGTAACCTACCATTTCCTTTCATTCTCCCCAACTTGAATACCATCAAACCTCAAGTGAACGCTCCTTGCTTTTTATGGCAAGGAAATCAATTTAAAATATTGTTCAAAGGTTTCAAGAAATTCTTTTAGAATCCCACAAAATTCAATGATGAACTTAACTTTTAATTTATGTACACACACCAAGTTCATCACCAAATTAGGATCTAATTTGTTAAGGCTCAAAGGGGTTAACGAATACTCACGACTCACAGGTAAGATACTTTTGGATATGGTTGTGCTCAATATAAACAAATGCCTTGATCATTTCTAATGCTTCCACAAAATCACAATAATCAAAAGACTAAGCATGCATCAAACAAATTAACAAAGTTATCAGTCATCCAAGCATTTAGTAAACAATGGAGGTTTCTCACACTGGGCTATGAACTAAAATGATTCACAAATGAACAAAAATTGCAATAGAATGAATAACATGTAAGTTGCACAGAGCCTAAGGTTCATAAACATATTATGTTAGAAAAGCAATAAACACAAACCATAACATTGCAACTTTCTTTAAACTTTTCACACTACCATAACATTTTCTTGTTGAAATAATAAAAATTGAAAAATCACACAATGCATCCTCAAGCTAATCCAAAACAAAACTTGAGAACAAACACAAAAATTTATAAAACTAACAAAGTCAAATGAAAACTAATAGACATATACTAACAAAATGGTTGAAATTGGATAAGAGAATAAGAGAGTTTTTCCACAAAAAGCAAGGCGCGCTAAGCGCCCTTTGTGCACGATAAGCGCGCACAGGCTTGCTGAGTTTTTCAAGTTCTTTATCTCATTTAATACATCCACCCTCACCTTATTTTAACTATACTACTAAATATAAAACTGTACAAACTCAAAAACTGTTGGGTTGCCTCCCAACAAGCACTTGTTTCACGTCATAAGCTCGACGCCTTATTTACGTACAAGCTCCTCCATGTTGCTTAGTTCATCGACTACTATCAAATATACCTGCATAACACTTTGAGCAAACGTAAACGAAAAATAAAAATATGCACAAACACAAACACAAACATGGTGGACAACACATATATACGATCAGTGAATAAACGAAACGGAAACAAATATATACAATAACATATGGAAAACAACTATGGACAAGTTTGTACAATGCTTAAAAATTAAGAAACTATCGCAATGTGATTCAATATCAAAACCAATCCCCGGAAACGACATCATTTTGTTGAAGCGGTAAAGCGGCAAGCAAAAGTTAATTTAGTACCCAATTTTGTCGTATCCACAAGGATCAGTTCGAGGAAAAGAGTGTCGTTCGACAATCTCTACATATCTAAGCTTGGTTTTAAATGGTATGAGAGAAAAATGCAAAAAGAAAATATATGAAAAAGAAAATAAATACATTCTTTAGAGAGGAGGAAACTTGACACGAGTTGTATTTCCTTCTACCCATCAAATAAACAATCTACCAATCAGTTATACAATACCTAAATCACTCATCAATACCCCCACGTATCGCTCAAAACAAAGGTTATATCTAATGCAAAGTAAAGAGAACAACCGCACCGCCTCATCGATGATGTCTCACGCAACTTGACAACACGGAGCATTAAGAATCGACACCCATGGTGAATGTTAAATCTAAATCTATCTCTAGAGTTCAGAACTTAACAGATGTTCATCCTAGATCTAAATTCGAAGAGGATATGTCTACCGCAACTCAAATCTAAACATAAAGCAAGTAAAACAAGGATAACACCGATAAAGATTTGTAAAATAGCTCGTATACAATGCCATGATCAACACATATACATAAAATCGGAGTAAACTTACATACAAACCCCACAAATTGAAACTACAACGGGAAAAAAGGAGAAGAATAAAAAACTCTCGCACTGTCAATCACGATTAATGAAGCTTCAATCCCGGATCATTGAGTTGCAACCTCCATTGATGCTATTAAAGCTCTCTAAACTCCAAAAATGTGTTTGATGAAGTTGGGGTTAAAAGATTCCAAAAATATAACCTAAAAAATTCTGAAAAGTGACTTAAATATGGGCTGAAATGACGTGAACTGCGGTAAGCGCGCTATGAGGGCGCTTAGCGCCATCAGCAAATTCACAATTCTTATTTTCTTCATAACTTTCATACTGTAACCCCGATTGACGCACGATCGGAAGCGTTTGAAATCTTATTCAATGCTTTATATGACAATGACAAAATATCTTTGCTTGAATACCTACAAAAATAAGATAAACAAAAATTAGAAAAAATGATATTTATTACAACCACGCTAAGCGCACTCAGATTGCGCTAAGCACAATCTCACTTAAAATACCCTTAAACTGCCTTAAAGCGCGGTCCTGCTCGCGCTAAGCGTTGTCAGGAAAACAAAAATACTCCAGCTACTGCCATCTAGTTCCCAGCGCGCTAAAAATTGCGTTAAGCGGGAATTACAGTATTTTGAGTCCAAAATTCTGCATTTGAAGCATCCCTTTTTGCTTAAACGGGTCCATACTTCAACCCTGCATTATTACATATAAAAATAGATGAAAAACTGTCAAAAATCAACAATATGTACACAAAAATGCATATTACACACTATAATGTAAACTATATAAAATATACACAAAAATAGGGGATTATTAACAGAAAACCAACGAATCGAGCCAATAAGTGGCTATTATTCACACTCAAAATCAGTACAATTTAGCACTTATTAATTTGATAGTTAGTTAGTGAAAGCTTACTTGGTGCACAACTTATCTCATCTATAAATAGGGAGGTACCCTATCATTCTAAGTGTACATAACAAGAGAAAGTTCGTTAGAATAAATGATGAGAGAAATTCTACAGAATTTGATCCATCTTCTTTCTTTTTTCCCAAAATCCCAATTTCTTTTTTTTCCTAATTCATTTTAAGAGATTATTTTTTTCTTTTCAAATCATTGTGCGAGGGAATCATCTTTCAAACAAGATGTGGTTGAATCACTCAAATGATGAGAGAGGAACGATCAATCTAAAAGATTGATTCTTGTTCATCAAGTTTGATTCGGATTATCTAAAATTGAGGTTAATTTCCAACAATAATGAGATGAGTTTGACACAAAGACAAAATAAGTTGTATGAGGCTTCTTGTTGCTTCCAAAACATATATCATTAGATTTGTACTTGCTCGGTATTTATAGGAACAAGTTTGTTTCTTTTGCAATTATTTTTTGAGACCAAATAGGAAAGTTGATTTTTGGGTTTTGTTAACGAGTGATATTGAGACACTCTTTAAGGATTCCAAATTCAATTTCCAATTCATTAAATAAACACCTTTTAAAAAAAAACTTACTTTTTGAAGAATCTTAAAAGATATATTTGAGGTATTCGTTAAAATTTCCCTGGATTTTTTAATTAATAAGATTTCCAAATTTAGAATCTCAATATTGAAAATCGATAAATGTATTCATGAGACTTTAAAAAGAAATGTATCTTTATGGAACCTCTTGGTGATGTGGATTTATTATTCATTCAAGAGTTTAAGTGTCAAAAAATGGACAGTAAATTGGTGTATAGTTTATAGGGTAATGATGAATGTGAGTGGTCAGCTGTTAATTCTATTGGTCAGTCCGGAGGAATTTTCACAATTTAGAGGAAGGGAGTCATTAACCCGATTTACAGTTTTAGAGGTAATTTTTTTTTGTTATTTATTCTTCTTGGAAAAGAACTAACTGTTATTTAGTTAGCGTCTATGCGAAGTGCAACCTAGTGGAGAAATGTAGCATATGGTTAGAACTTATTAATTTAAATAGGAATTCTCAGTCAGGAGAATGGTTGGTGGCGGATGACTTTGACGAGATTAAGGCAGCTGACACTACGCCAAAAATGAGTTTTCACAGTGCAACAAAGACAGTGCTTTCTGGCAGAAGCGCGGCTACATGTTTCGCTAAAAACAAAAATAAAAAACGAAAGAAAAAAGCGCTGATAAATGGGGAACATAAGACAGCGCTTTTGAAAAGCGCTGCTAAAACGCTAAGGCAGGTGAATTTTAAAAAGCGTTTTATGAAAAGTGCTGCTAAAGGTGTAAAATAAGGCGGCGCTTTTGAAAAGCGCTGCTAAAGGGCTTTCGTACAACCCGCTTTAGGCAGCGCTTATGGAAAGCGCTGCTAAAGGCCTTTCATTAATCCCATATAAGAAAGCGCTTTTACCCCAAAAGCGCTGTTAAAGTATTAACATAAGAAAGCGATTTCTAAAAGCGCTGCTAAAGGTCTTTTAAAATATTAAAATTAAAACAGATTCTGATCTCCCTCAATTTTCATTACGACCGTTTCTATTTTCGCCATAATCTCTCGCGACACTCCCCTCTTCTTCTGCAAACGAAACTCCCTCCATCCTCCGTTGTCCGCCGTTCGTGACTTTATTTCGTTCGAGGCTACCCTCACAGCTACCATCATCCGCCGTTCGTGACTTCAATCTGTGCTACCGTCGTCCGCCGTTTGAGGTTTTTACTCTCTTTTTTTCTGGTTTTCTCTCCAATAATGGAAATGCCTAATATTCTCCATTGTTGATTGTTTCTCTACTGTTTCTGTGATATAAAGTTGTTGTATTATTAGTTGTTGATGTTAGGTTTTAATTTTTTGGTTTGTAGAAGTTTGTTAGTGTTTAATTGAAAATGTGATTAGTTGTTGATATTTGATTTAATTTGATTTAAAATGGTATTAGTTGTATTGTTAGTTGAAAATGATATTAGCTGTATTGTTAGTTGATTTTTTATATTAGTTTTTGATTTAATTGAAAATGATATTAGTTTTTGATATTTGGTTGATTGATTTTTGATTTAATTGAAAATGATATTAGTTGTATTGTTAGTTGATTTTTGATTTGATTTTTGATTGCCTATCCGTTTGCGTATCTGTATCGATTTCACTCACAGGTTCATTGTTTATAATTGTGTCTAAAATGACTTTGAACTTAATCCCTCTAAGTTTGTGTTGCTTTATAAGTTTTTTAATATAATTGTGTCATTTTATATTGATGTTTTTCTTAATTACAGGTGAAATGGCTAGTAAACTGGAAAATTCACATGATACTTCAAAAAATGATGGACATGAAACAATTCAAGAAGCGGAAGGAGATATTACGCGAGGAGTAACTATCATGAAGAACATCATTCGTGCTAGAGATAAAGGAATAAAGTATGACGTTTATTATAATGATACGAACCAACTTGTTGAGCCTAACGGAGCAATGTTGACAAGTTACATTGGTACACTTGTTCGTTCGTATATTCCAATTACTTGTGATAATTAGAGAGATGCATCGTTGAAACCCGCCAAAGAAAAGATATGGAGTGAGATACAAGTACCATATTGATGTTATTTGTTTTTGTTGCCGATTATGTCTTTAAATTACTAATTATGTTACTTGTTTTTGTAGAGGTCTTTTAATATTAGTGATGACCGAAAGAAGTATTGTATTCAATTAGCCGGAAAAAGACACGGAGGAGAATTTCTATCAAACAAGTATCTTAGGGATGCCGAACGAAATTTTATTGAAGCAGAACGTCCAGTGAAGTATGTGGAATTGATTTCACCTGAAGAATGGGCAACTTTTGTAGCCAAAAGAAGAACCGAAGCATTCCAGGAGTTAAGTGGCGTAAATCGCCAAAGAGCATCAAAACCCGCGTATCCATACAGGAAAGAGCGTTTGGGATATGCACGCTTACAGCAAAAAATAGTAAGTATATATAAATGCTTTGATTTACTTGTTTCTTTCCCATGTGTTATAATTCATTTTATTATTTGTCTTAATGTGTAGTTAGAAGAAGAGAAAAGTGAAGAAACATGTGTTCCGGAACATGTTTTGTGGAAGGCTGCTCGTGTGGGCAAGGATGGAGTTGTTGCGGAAAATGTTCGACAAGTTTTTTAGCAATGTGTAAGTATAACGTTATGCATTTTATATCCCACTTATTGACATATATATAATATTTATGCTTTTTAATCCCCGCTAATATTTTTCGATATTCATGCATATGAATTCCAGGAGACTTTGTCTCAGTCCGCAACTCTAGGTGAAGACCAGGATTGCAGGAGCATACTTACTCGAGTGTTAAATGTTCCTGACTATTCCGGTCGTGTGAGGGGTAAGGGTTTTGGGGTCACTCCATCATCCTTTTATAATCGTTCAAAGAGCCAAAATCCTAGCAATAAATAAGTGATGGAAGCCATGGAAGAATTAAGAGCTCAAGTCCGCGAATTACAAAAGGACAAGGAAAAATATATGTCAGAAAGGCGTGGTTCATAGTTTAATGATACTAGTGACAAAGGTAGTATCAATTGTCAACAGAAACTTGCCGAGGTAATTATATATGCTTATTATGAAATTAGTTTCGCACAAATTTTTCAATATATACACATTAAGAAGTGTTAATTCTATATTCAAATGTTTTACTAACTTATATGATTTTAGATTCATGCCCAAGAGTTGCAAATAAAAGAAAGTCAGAATAGGCATCCAGAATTAGGCAACACGTCCAACCAAAAAAAGACTCTTGCAAGGACGGGGAAAAAAAAAGCAATTGTATCCCGATTTAGGTCATCTCTTGAAACACTTGTAGAAATATCGAATTTGATGGACGGAGGTATTCGTGCAGTACCTTTGGAGGAAGGTATTTTTGGTTATTCCTATTTAGAAACAATTTCTAAAGAGGATTTCGATCAAATTTTGAATCATTCTGAATTAGGCATCGGTGTTATGCACACATACATCAGGTATTCCAATTAAATCTCTTTAATTATTTATACAATTTATTTACTCATTTCAACGAATAATCTAATGTTTATTCTGTTTTTATTTAAGGTTCTTGTATGAGAAATTGGTGCGCCCGCATCAATTGTCAGAAAGATTCGGTTTCTTATCTGCCAATTGTATCAATGCACCGTTAATTACGATGAATCCAACTTCAGTACAATCTCACTTAGTCGAAAGATTTATGGCCAGCATAGATACAGAAAAATTGTATCTTTTACCATATAATACTGGTAACGGGTTAGATTTGCATTCTTACTTCATTTATTATCATTTTTCATTTTTTGATGTTGCGTATAAAATTACTATATCGATACTTTTGTTTTATTTTACAGTGGACACTGGTTGTTGGTTGCGATAAATCCGATAAGAGAAATAGTGTATTATGTGGATTCGTTAGATGGTGATGTAGATAAATACCCGAATATGAAGACGACGATTGATACGTAAGTGAAATTGTTCTAAATATTCGTGTGTATTTGTTTATTAATTTATTTAAGTGAGATTGTTTTAAATATTCATTTATATTATGTTAGAGCTATACAAATAATTCGATCACAAAGAGGAGCCCAAGTATCAAAGAGTAAGTCAACCAACATTACATGGATCAGAGTGGAGGTATATTTTCACAATTTTGCTTATAATAGTGATGCTACTTGGGAAAACAAGTTAGACTATATATCCTGATATATATATTATTATTTTTTTCACTGTGTAGTGTCCTCGTCAAAAAAATGGTATAGATTGCGGTTATTTCGTTTTGAGGTTTATGAAAGAAATCATTCATTTGGATCAAATAGAGATTCCAATCATGGTATGGATTTATAACTTATGAGTTATTTTAATATTTATCGGATATTTGATATAATTAATTACTTTTAACTAAATCATGCATATTATGTTATATTATGTAGTATTTTGATGAATTCAAGTGTGCTACTTACTCCAAAGTACAATTGGAAGAAATTAAGGAGGATTGGTGTCAATACCTTATTGAGCAAATAATCATATAAGGTATGGAAGTTGAAAGTTGTTGTATATACTTTGTATAGTTTTGGAAGTTGTTGTATATGGTTATTAGAATGGTTATTTTATTTTGGAAGTGGAATGGTTATTAGAATGGTTATTTGGTGTATGAATAGTTGTTATTAGAATGGTTAATTAATTTGAAAGTTTCCGACCATAAGTTGAATATTAGAATGGTTAATTGATAATAAAGTCTTGTGTATAATTATGAAATATAAGGCCTATATATGGTGATTGAAGTATATAATCATGTAGGCCTATGTTGAATAAAGGCTTGTGAATTGAAGTACATAATTATGATAAGTTTTGATAAAAAATTATGTTATACAGGTTTGTTAATATACAGGTCTATTATAAGGTTTTTAAAAAAAAAATTCTTAAAAAAGGGAATTTTAGCAGCGCTTTTGACAAAAAATGCATGCAAAACAAATAATTTTAAAAAACAATTTACGTGTACAAAACTCAGCTCTTTTATTGAAAAAGCGCTGCCAAAAGTGGAACTAAAGAAAACGCTTTAAAAAGCGCTGCCTAAGGGGGGAAAACCATCACTTTTTCCAAAAAAAAGTGCTGCCTAAAGTTGGAAAATAATACACATTATGCAGCGCTTTAAAAAGCGCTGGCTAAAGGGGAACAAAAGACAGCGCTTTTAGTGGAAAAGCGCTGCCTAAAGGGACCTAAGGCAGCGCTTTTGCAGGAAAAAAAGCGATGTCTTTACCTTTAGCAGCGCCACCTTTGACAGTGCTTTTAAGCGCTGCTAAAGGCCAAAAAAAGTGCTGCTAAAGGTCTTTTTTGGCATTGTGTGAAGAAAGGAGGGGCAGGGGTTCAGTGAGCTATGTCAAAATGGAGGAATTCACAGCTTTAATAGATCTAATGAATTTAGTGGACTTACCGATAATTGACGATAGATTCACTAGGTTTAAAGCAAATGAAAGCAGCTACAGTAGGCTTGATAGAATGTTGTTATCTGAGAATCTTATTATTGGAGGTAATCATAGGAGAGTTTATTTTTGGAACCCAGTCATTAATAGTCTTACATCTCGCTTGTCGGCTTAGAAGGGTAGGTTATTATCAATAGGCGGGAGGGTTATTTTTGGGAAGTCTGTCTTGTCCAGCCTACCTATTCACTTTTGGTCTGGATTGGTTGAGAAACATGGTTTGGCTTTAACCAGTTGGAAATCAGTGTGTAAACCAAAGGAGTTAGGTGGACTAGGCATTAAAGAAGTGGGTGCATTCAACATTTCTCTTCTATCTAAATGGCTCTGGAGAATTTTAACCAATAAACAAGATTTGTGGAGAGGTCTTTTGGCTGCTAGGTACGACAACTTAATAAATGACTTCCGATCTAAAGAAAATTTTTTGCTCAATCTAAACTTTTTATTTTGTGGCATGATTTGATGGTCGTGGGTGATTCGTGGCATGATGTTGATTCTGCAGGATATTCAGTTGAGGTGTGATGCTCTTGGCAGACTTATTTTGCCTACTGGTTCATGTGGTGATTTTACCGTCAAGTCTTGTTACGATGGCCTAGTGTAGAATACAGGAATGCCCATTATGGATGATGAACACAAAACCGCCTTGGATCTATTATGGGGCTCCAAAATACCATTGAAGATTAAGGTTTTTGCGTGGCGTATGATGTTAGACGGCTTTCCTACTATTTCTAATATGTTTTTCTATCACAAACGCCCATGATAAGGTTTGTGTTTTTTGCTTCTGTAGTGTTGAATCTATTAATCATATATTTTGTTCTTGTCCTAGAATCTCTATGGTTTAGAGGAATATTGTCGCTTGGGTGGAGGTTCCTTGTTTTTTGGAACAAGAATGTCATCTTCACTTATTAGAATTGGTGGCTTCTTTGTTGGGGAAATGTCTCAAGTCTAATGTTGGTCTTATTTGGTTTGCGACATGTTGGTGCATTTTGCGTACAAGGAATCAAATAATTTTCAATGATGAGATTTGTAACCCAAATGTCATAGTTGATAGAATTGTATTGTCTTCTTGGATGTGGTTGCCCCTTACGAATAAACATAATCCTGGGTGTTCTTATTATGAGTGGCTCAAATGTCAGTTGTACCTCAAAAAAATATGATCCTTCGCGATGCACGTGGAAAAAAATTTCGAAAGAGTCTCCACCGAACATTATTCATTCCAAGAAGGAATAAGAAAATATCGATAAAAACATTAAAATAAGAAAATGGTCATCGTAATCAAATTCTAGGTTCGGGAGTCGATTACGCAAGGGGAAGGTATTAGCACCCCTCACGTTCGTTGTACTCAACGGGAACTACTCAGTAAGATTTGCGATTGGATGTTAGCATGTGTTTATTTACTTTCTTCGAATGATAAAAGAACTAAAGATAAAGGAAAGGAAAACCACTAAAGGGAAAAAGGGGTGGTTATCTACAAGGGTGCTCGCCAAGGATTGGGGCCCTTATGCCTATGTATTCTTATTGTGAAATGAGAAATTAGAGCGTCCGTAATTCGGGCTACGGAAAAAGGTTTAGGTAGAAAAGGGAAAAGGTAGCTCGCTAGGATCTCGCAATCCTATGCCAACGTACCACTAGTGTAAAGTGACGAATATAATTTTAAAATTTACACCTATTATACGGAAAACGGGTGTAAATAAGCAATTCGGTGACAAATTTGTAAATAAAATGATATTTTAAGTATTAGCACCTAACAATAGACACCCTATTTTTAAAAAATGAGTGTAAATTAAAAATATTATTATAATAAATTAAAATTATTATTATAGTCAAATCTCTATTACTTCCATTAAAGATAAAACGGATATAAATTTAGATTGACCAAAAAAAATTATTTATTTTAATAACTCTAAATATTAATTTTAAACATATTAATAAAACACAATATATTTTATTAAGTGTTAATTGAATAAATAAATGAATTAATAGGTGTAAATTTATTAAATTAATACTATATACATAAAATAATAAAAAAAAAACACATTACAAATATTGGATGATCAAAACCTTTTTTTCAAAACCCATTTCTCTAAACTCATTCTCTTTGAAACCCCATATAGCTTCATCTTCTTCCTTGCATCGCACAGAACCCAGATTTTCATCATCAAAACACAACTTTTCTTATCTCTCATCATCGCACGACCATTTTTCTCCGAAATCTCAGATTTCCATTGCCCATCTTTCCTCTCATCTCACATCCGAGAAACGTTTGATTTCCCCAATCAGAATACAACTTTTCTCATCTCTAATCATCACACGGTCATTCTCACAGCTCGATGACGACATGTATGGCAAAGAAATCGTACTAATTGGTTTGTCTTTTTTATCTTTTCAATTAGGGTTTAAATTTTTAGATAGAATATCAGGATTTAATTTTTTAGGTAGAACATTAAGGGAAAAAAACTGAAAGGTTCGCGCTTCACAAGCTTTGTCTCTGCTACAGCTGAACGATGTTGTCTTAGCTACTGCTATTGACGTAAAATGCACAGTCCTGAGACCTGGTTTTACACCGTCTAGAGTTAATTCCAGATCCGTCTCACCTTTCTATAGAAAATCAAGCTCTCCTCGTTCAGTTACGCCCATTCCAACAACATCCGGACTTACCTTCTCTAAAAGCATTACTGATATTTGGAAGAAAACAAATAAACTATTGGATCAAGAACTGCTGAAGTTGCGTTCTAAGGTACATATTATGCTACATATCATTACTCGGTTTTAAATTTCTTCCCTTTAATAAATAAGTTCGAGTCTATCAAATAAAAAATATAAAACATGTGGATTGATTACACCACACATGTAAAGTTTTTTTTTACAATTATGGCTTTACCTATTATGGTATACAGAAGAATCTAAAGTAAATCTCATTAGGTTGTGACCCTAAGACAGAGATGTGAGTTGCAAGAATTAGAGCTTAAATAGTCGGAAAAAAAAGACTTAGGAAGCAGTGCCACTGGCGAATGAGGAATCCGCCAAATCGAAGGTTACAAAAGAAGTTATTAAGTCACTTACAGCACAGGTTAATTTACTTATCTTGAAAGATTATTTTGAAGGATGATTTTCATATATTTTGAAAGATAAATGAGATTTTTTATTGACATGTCATATTGTTATTTCAACTCAAAGATCTAGCAGAGAGGCTTCCTCTTAGTGTTTATGATGCCGATGACATGAAACCAGCGCACCTGCCTAATGGTTTCGTCGAGACAAATGACATCCATCACCGAGAATCATACGAGGATCCACACCACTCAAGGGAAGTGTCGATCAGTGGCTCCAGTTTGGCTTCCATTGGACTTGAATCTTCTATGATGAATAGGCTTTATAGAAATTCACCTGGAAGCTATGCAACTAATCTATACCAGCAGAACCAGGGATTTGTGACCCTTAACAAGACAGATGATTACCGAGATGTTAACTTGCTAAATGGAGGTGGCACAAATCCCCGGGTCAACTATCAAAAGCAGGATTAGTATTTGAAGTAAGTGAAAGTAAATGATTACTTGACTTGAATTTTGATGATAAGGGTGTGTTCAAAATGCCATGTTTTAATGTCAATGTTGATATGGAGTCATACATGAAGAATATAGTAGCATTTGAAGAATGTCATATTTCAGGTGGAGATTCAAATTATATTACTCAGTACTAGTGTATCTTAGATTTTCTTATTTATGATAATATATTCTGTTTCAAATCATTATTGTAGCAAATTATTGTTGAATTTCAGGTTTTGTGTCGCTTTGAGGGACCTCCTCCAGCTGGCAACATTTATTGCCTATAATCCTCAAGACAATAACATTTATTACCTTTAATCCTCCGCCAGGTTCTGGTAGTTACAGAACGCCGAAATTATCGAAGGAGATTCAGTTTGCAATGTCTTGGTAACAATAAACCTTCTTCTATCTACATTGTGTATTGTTTATGTATAGATTGCTTAATTTGTAACTCTTCTTTCTTGATCAGTGTTTTCGATGGTTCGCTTGATCTCCTACCCTCACCTTATAGTGAACCAGGTATATACTGTTATTTGATTATCTTCTTGTTATTACTTATGTGCCATCTTTCAATATTGTAAATTGTTTAACAAAAGCATTTAAAGGTTCTCTTTATGTCTTCACACAAATTCTATTTCTCAGAAAGTTTCTGCTTCAAAGGTTCTGGATAATGTCAATATACTGCATAAGAGTAGTAAACCATATTTGCCTCTATGTCTCCATGGATTGAAATGGTTAAACCATTTTAACTTATTGTTTATCTCTTTATTGAAGTTCCTTGGAACAAAAGTGACAAAAAACAAAAGAAATATGTTATCTACAATACATACTTTGCATGAATCTCTACATGGGAATTAAAATTAATACTCATTAATTAATACCAACTTAGAATTTGAACCAGCGAAAATGAAACTTGAAAAATAATTGATATTTAACTTTACATATCATAGGATGATAAAAATAATGAATAACTAATTACAATTTACAACATAGAGGAACATTCCAATATAAAATACATAACAGAAAAGTTAAAGCCTACTAGTCAGGTTGAGGTTGCCAGTGATGAATTTCAGACTCGGAAATTCGTTTCCTGTATTGAGCAATGAAAGTTGTAGCTCTCATATCAATGACAGGATCTGCAACATCCCAACTACCTTTGTCTTCATCACTTGGCCATACTTTGTTATCATAAGCAGCGTGATCATAGTATCCTCCTTCTCTTTGTTTGTTACTGTTAGATTTGAAAATATTGAAAATAGACCATGATGACTTTGATTTCCTTTGATTGTTGTTTCCTCCCATTTTATATGGTAATTGAGAGTTACTAGAAGGTAATTGAGAGTGTTGTGTTCTGCTAGAAGTTTGGAAGCTAGAGGTTCTCAATTTATATGGTAGTAATTAGTGCAAAACAAAACACACTTTTTGTTAAACTGAGACAATGGGATCTGCTTCAAACCACACTGGTGGGTGAGTCCAATATTAATGGTTTAAACAATCGCACATGGAACAGGAAATTATGATTCAATAGAAAAGGTACATTTTCTTGGATCCAATGGTTTCTCGCATGACTTGATTAGTGATGGGATTGCTGTTTATTTTGTTTTTCCCTTCAATGATTTATTTACATTTATACTCGTTCAGAATAAAAAGGTTTGGTTTTGGAGCTGATGAATCATTGTTCCAACGGGGTATAATACTCACTTGAGGTGCCTTCATGGAAGGAGAAGACAAATCTAATGCAAAATTGTTTTGAATATCAGGATCCAGGCTATGACTGTTCTGTAAAGAGAGTTCCTAGTAAGGAAATGTCTGCATAATATTTTGTTGATATATGGGGAATTCCATTGCTAGCTGATGAACGAAGCGATGTGATTCTTCTCAAATTCCTTAGAGCAAGGGATTTCAAGGTGAAGGAAGCTTTCACAATGATCAAACAAACTGTTCTTTGGAGAAAGGTAATTAAAGACATAGTTTTGTGAGATGATAGTTTGTTATTACTTAGCTATTAAACGGGTGTTTGGTTCTGCGGTGAAAATAATTGATTTTGAATGAATTGAGTATGTAAAATTGATTCTAGCTATAAGTTAGTTGAAGATAAAGTGATTCATGTTTAGATAAATTTACGAAGATAAGTTGTTTTCATAAACCTATTTAGGATAGCTTATGATAATAAATTATCAACTATTTTCATAAGTTCTTTCAAATCGTCTTTCTTGTTTATGCGATTAGATAAGCTCAAACAAGTCAACTCAAGCATAACATGATCATATTTTGTTAATAAGTTGTTGTTATTATTTAGTTACTAACTTATTCTATCTCTGATCAAAGAAATTTGGAATTGAAGCACTTCTTCAAGAAGATCTTGGAAGTGATTGGGACAAAGTTGTTTTCACTGATGCTTATGACAAAGAAGGTCATCCTGTTTACTACAATGTTTTTGGTGAGTTTGAGAACAAGGAATTGTATCAAAAAAGTTTCTCTGATGATGAGAAGAGAAACAAGTTTATCCGTTGGAGAATTCAGTCTTTGGAGAAAAGTGTGAGAAAACTCGACTTTGCTCCATCTGGTATCGCAACTATTGTTCAAATTAATGATCTTAAAAATTCTCCTGGATTTGTTAAGAAGGAGCTTAGACAAGCTACTAATCACGCGCTTCAATTGCTTCAAGATAACTATCCCGAATTTGTTGCCAAACACGTTATTAACCATTATTGTGATTTTTTTATAAATATGTTGGAGTTTTACATGTTTAGTGACTAATATCGTTGCTTACTTTGGTGTTTTTTTGTTTCTTTTTGTTTGTGTAGATTTTTATCAATGTTCCTTGGTGGTACCTTGCCTTTTTTAGGATGATTAGTCCTTTCCTGACACAGAGGACAAAGAGCAAATTTGTATTTGCTGGCTCCTCTAAATCTGCTGATACCCTTTTCAAGTAAGTCCTTCCTTCTCCATGTCTTTAAGCCCGTAAAAAGAAAGTTGTTAAAATAATACATATTGGCTATTAAGTAGTTTTGTGCTGCCATGCTTGATATTGTGAAAACTATGTCAAACACCACTTATTCCAACCGACAAGGTTTTAAATTGCCTATAAAGTAGTTTTGTGTTGCTATTCTTGGTATTGTGAAAATTTGATGTCAAACACCACTCATGCCAAGGAGTTAAGTCATGTTGCAATTCTTAGTATTGCAAGAGTTATGATCAAATGCTAATATTGTTGGCTTAGCAGTTGAATCTGAAGGAGCTAAAAATTCACCCTGGTGCCTTGATAATGGTAGGTAACTTGGCCGACTTCCAAATTCCAAAATGTCTCGTATATCTTGCTCTGAAATAAAGTTTCTCAAAATTTTAAAGAATATGAATCCTTTATTCATCCTAAACAGAACACCAATGGGTGTTCTATATACACGAGCGAACCTAAGGCAGATCAAGAAACTAATTAACGAATAATGACTAAATTATATTCTGTTGCTTGTAATGGATGTATCAGAATTTCTTAATTTTACAATATCTTAAGTTGTAACACATCTTAAAGGATAACTACCTTTTGAAGGTATCAAACATCCACAAACACAAGAAAAAGAATAAAGTCATATCCACAACACAAACACATCTGGGTTGTTCCAAGCATCATTATTTTTAATAACATCTTGATTTATTGTGACTCAGGCATTGTAAGGGTCATTGACACAGTCAAAGGCATGCTCGATGTGATTACACCTCTGCCATTTGGTTCCCTGAAAAAAGTCAATCTCTTGCTTCAGGGTTATATGCAAATTCCTTCTTGTTTATTGCTGGTAAGAAATTGTTTTATGGAGTTGTTCCATCTTCTCATCATTAACTTGTAGAAAATAATAGGTGCCTCGTTAAAAAAGTTTTGCCAAACAACTTTTTCTTAGTATCAATACGTGGGTCGGGGTGTTTTTATTATTATTTCTTCTGTTTTATATTATCATGAATCGTGATTATATACTCATGTAAAAGAAAATTTCTTTTCAGGTCCAAGGATGCATATCACCTTACATGTCAACGAATGTATTAACTGCAAGCTAGTTGTTTTTCATGCGTCTAACAAAGAGAACACTATTTTATACTAACATGCCAAAACAGGGTAGTAGCCCATGGATTATAATTTATATAGGCATAATGGTGTTGTTTTTTTTTCCTTTTTATGATTATGCAAATTTGGCTCACTAAATTGTAACGGGTTTTACAATTGATTTGACTAGTCTCCTAACAATATAGATCAAATACAACTTACAAGTTATCAATCTAATTCCGAATTTAAATTTTATTAATATGATTTTGATGTATGATTTTTTAGTATTAGATAATATGATGTTAGGAAATGATATATATATATTGGAATATATTTGTTTTTGTTGTGTTTTTTTGTTTACCGAATGTTTAGCGGTATACAAAAATATTTGATTAAATGCAATATGTTTAAATCAAATTAATTATAATATAATAATGAAAATAAAACAAACATATTTTATTTAAAGAAAATAGAGTGTAAATTTGTCAACATCTATGGTAAAATTGGATGTAATATATCACAAGAAAATAGGGTATAAACTTGCCAATCTTTAGACTAAACAATGCTCATTTTACACATGATTTTTATCAAATGGGAAGTAAATATGTTTAATTTAAATGCAATTATTTAAAATTTTACACCTCTTTTATAAAACAGGGTGTAATATTACATATTTATACACCTATTTTAAACAAAAAAGAGTGTAATATATCATCTATAAATGTATACATGTAAATATTTACACCCAATTTCTATAAAAAAGGGTGTAATATACCATCTATAAATGTATATATGTAAACATTTACACCCGATTTCAACAAAAAAAGGGTGTAATATAACATCTATTTACACCCGTTTTAAAACGGATGTAAATTCGTCAGACATTTCTCACCCGTTGAATTTACACCCTCTAATAACGGGTGTTAAATGTAGAAAAAACGGGTGTAAATTACTCTTTCTGCACTAGTGATATACCCTCATATTGCAATGTGGAAGTCAGAGCAATCGTAGTTCGGGCGACTACGACTAGTGGGTTTGTGTCTTTTATGAACAAGTGTTTAGGTCGCATTCTAACTGCTAAATATTGGCTTGTCTTCTCACTAGGGGAGGCTGAAGCACTAGTTTATATGGGCGTAAGAAGGGACTTAAACAAGGTTCTTTTGAAAAAGTGTTTGAGTTGTGGATCGCATGACGGCGATAACTTAGTGTCTTGAGGAAGTTTCAATCGCACGGGGCGAGAAAAGACAAGTTTGATATGTTGGAATTGTTTTTTTAGGGTTTTAAGAAGATTGTTTTTGGTTTGAATTGCGCTAAAGACTATGGGTAGAGGTGATTATTTCAAGCAAAATAAGTCTAACATCTTGTGTCGAAATAATCAGAGTGAGGGTAGGGAAGCTTCATTCTCACCCCTTCTCCACCACTTAAGGCTAGTGGGACGCAATCCTAATTAATTTTTATTGTATTTTGAAGTTTACTCAAGAAAATGCCACTTGATGTTGGATCAAGGGTTTTATCGCGGGATGAGGTTGAAAAAGGTTTTAAATGGAAATGGGAAAGGTTGATGGCGACGCATGAAGCGATCGACTTACAAAAATGGGATATGGCTTGATATATGGATCAAGAGTGATTGGGTTTTGACTTGACTTTATTCATCGTGCAAGACAAAATATAAACAAGAAAATAAAAATAAAGGAAAGCAATTAAATCGAGTTTAAATTATGTGTGCACTAGCAAAGTGGGCTAGTCTTTTAGACGACCAACTAGAAGTAATAGTTCGAATAAGTCTCATTGTAAGAAAGCCCAAGAGTAAGCTATGAATATTGTGTATGGTGACCATGAGGTTGATGGCGATGCTTAAAAAGAAATCGACTTACAAGTTGTAAAATATGGCTCGATATGAATCGAGATTTATTTTGAAAATTATTTAGGTGATGCTTGAAGTGATATACAAATGAATAAAACATAGGGTTAGATAAGTATTAGGTCCCTAAAAATAACCCAACATTTAAGTTTGGTCCCTAGAAAATTTTTCTTCAAGGTTTGGTCCTCCTAAAGTTTTCCGTTTCTAATTGTAGTCCTTCCCGTTAGTTTTCACTAACGGAGAATGATGTGGCACGCCAAGTGTGCAATAATCCCTTGCCAACTATGTATTCTTATGCCACGTCAGAAATGATTTTCTCCTTTTATCCAACTTAATAAAAGCAACGGTGGATGAAGCACCAATCATTTGCCAACAAAACCTTTTCTCTCTCCGCCTATCCCTCTCCTTGAATACTCTTTTCTCTCTGCAACTAAACAAATGCCTAAACCCTAAAAACCCACCGTCTTCCTCCGTCCAAGGCCGCAGCTACAAGATCTGAGACGAGATGTTCGTACCTTCGCGATGATGACGTTAATGGTGACTCGTTAGGTACTCCGTTTCTCTCTTCTCTTACTTCTGTTTGCGAATTCTTCTACCTTTAATTTGCGAATTTTTCTTCTCCTTTCCGGTTTGGATCCGTTGCAAATCGATTGTGTGTTCTGTTGATGAATGTTGTTGCAGGTTCTTCAATTTGGTGAAAGAATCTTGATGAAGGTTGTTGCGATTTGTGGATGGGGATGAAGATTAATGGAGGGTTTGTTACAGAGGAAGGAAAGAGTTGAAGGATGGTGAGAGCTGAAGAAAAAATGAAGATGATGAATCCTTAAGAAGGTTTTTGATAGAATTGAGGATTGGAGACAACACTATTCTTGCAAAGCACAAACATTAATAGAATTCTTGCATCTTGTAAAGCACAAACACTATTCTTGCAGTTTATTGTTCATGCAGTGGCTTTTTAGCGAGTGGAGATTGAGCTCTCAACCTCCATGATACTGAAACTTACAAAAGCTACTTCATTAACCCTTTCCTTTAGATTCTATTTTTGGTTAAAAGCTAATAACTTCAATTGCATTTGTGTTTGATTCTTACATGTTCTTTTACTGTTTGTTTTTGTTGTCCAGTGAGTTCATGAAGTGCTTTGTGCGCCATTCGAAGGCATTAGTTCTAGAAATTTTAATGAAACTAAAATCCAATGTTCAAAAATGGAAGCATGACATTTAGTAGGTATGAACAACTCTCTCTTCCTATTATCTTTAACTACGGAAATAATTGCCAGATAGCTCATGAAATTGAACATATACTAAGATAGATAGGTTGTGAAGTTGAACATATGCTTTTATGACAGATGTGATAAATCAAATAAGTGTTCTCACGACTTACAATTATTTTGTTTTTATTAATTGAATATATAAACCAAAAATAAACCACTCTTAAGGGTATTTTTATTTGGGAAAGTTTTTTCTGTTGAAAAAATTTCACCTTGTATTACTTTCTGGTTTCAAATAGTTGTATAGAAAATGGCGAAAACAAAAAAAAACTAAGTGAAAATAAAGGGATATCTTTTAGTCTGAGAAACATTTTATACTCTATGCTGAGGCCATCTTACCCCAACGCCGAACATCATTGATTCTCTGTCAATCATGTTGATTGGTTTAGTGTTAGTATAACTCTTGCACCGGGAGTGTTGGAAAAATTATAATGTAATCAAACCCACATTATGAGAATAAGATTTTTACAATTTTGATTCTTCAGCACCCTTCTTAATTGGTACAGTAAAATAATAATGTAATCAAACCCACATTATGAGAAGTGCTATTATTATTGTTGCTGCTGCTTTTGTTTTGCTACTAATCATGTTAATTGGTTGCAGGTAGCATTATTCTTCTGGAAGAGTTATACAGAAAGTAATTAAAAGCAAAGTATTCTTTCAGGTAGATTTCAGTTAAACAGTTACAAATGAGCTATATAGTTCTTTCTAGTTTTGGTATTTAGAAACTATAAATAATTGTTTGTATTTTTATGTAACCTTTAAGGTACTATTTTTGATTGTATATGGATATGGATGAGCGTCCGTATCATTGGATTTATTTAGCTTGATGTCAGCATATTTTGGGACACAATAGAATTTGAATATTGAAACAAGCATGAGTTGAATTCAAAATATATAGTTCGTCCTAGTGATATTAACAAAACTAGGGTGACAATTGATATGAACCCTGTACTACTAGACTAATCCTAGTGGTTTAACCGGGAATATTGTTTTCATATTTAAGTCATTTTTTCATCTAAAGAGCAAATTATGTTGTACCAGTGACAAATATCAACAATTCATGTAAATAATTGTCTGAGAGTTTTTTGAACTTTTTTGTGACAAAGTCGAGAGTTTTTAAACTTCCAATATCTCTTAATTGTGTTACACCTTGTGTAAAATCAATTAAGCAAATACTAACTTGTATCTCAAGTGACTGAGTAAAATCAATTAATTCTATTGGATTGTTTTGATTTGGTGTAGGCAAGAAGCAGGTTGAGGAAGAAGTCAAGAAAGTGAGTGCTAAGAAACAAAAGGTTCTCTGAGGTTATTGCTAAGCAAAAGAAGGAAGTTGTGGTTCAGAAAGATAAGGAGGAAAGTAGTTTCGAGGAAGATTCTATTTTTTAGTGTATAGTTTTTTTTCTTCCTTTTTTGTGTAACTAGTGATTGATGATTGTAAAATCCTCATTTCTTAAGATTTTGCTGTAAATAGAAAAAGGAAAATATTAATTATAATGATTATGGATTTCATAGCTTCTTTAGCAAGTTTGGTTGAGTGTATGGGATTCAAACTAAGAAGTTTCTGTTTAGAAATCTATTCGTTATTGAAAGCTTAATTTGAGAAGCTTTGTAGCTTAATTTTGTAAGGTGAGTGTTCAGTATGAATGGAAAAAGAATATGGAGGTTTTATGAATTAGCTAGAGCTTAGCTATGAATTAGCTACAAAAATGCTGTGTTTAAATTAGCTAGAGATTAGCTAGTAATTAGCTAGAAAGTAGCTGCAAATTAGCTACAATTTTTGGATTCAAATGATATAAATATAAAAAAATTAAAATTGAAACTATTGCCACGTGGCATACATGTCAGCAATTTTTGCCACGTTGGCATTGCCACATGTAAGCCACGTCATCAAAAAATTTCCACATGGCGTGCCACATCATCCTCCGTTAGTGGAAACTAATGGGAGGGACTGCAGTTACAAACGAAAAACTTTAGGAGGACCAAACCTTGAAGAAAATTTTTCTAGGGACCAAACTTGAAAGTTGGGTTATTTTCAAGGACCTAATACTTATTTAACCCTAAAACATATAATCAAGATGAAAGCGATAAAGTTATTACACTTCATGGGAATGAGGATACATTTTGTCGAATGGGGGTGAATGAAAACAATTTTAGAACTTAGAGTTTTTTTTTAGTTTTGGAATCCCTTGATCTTAGCCCAATTTTATTTAGCAAAGTCAACTTGGTCAAAGTTTATTAAATCACTTAATTAGATTAATCCAAATCAATTATCAAAATTATTCGATTAAAAATTAATGTAATGAAATAATTAGGTTAATTAAGATTGATTAATAAATTTAAATGATTGGAATTCTATTAATTGATTAATCATGCTAATTAAAATTAATTATCAAAATTATCCGATTAAATCAAATAATCAAGTTAATTAAAATTGATTAACAAAATTAAATAATTAAACCAAATTCAAAAATTATTTAATTAATTTGATTAAAACAAGTGATAAACAAAGAAATAATTACAAAGTAAATCGAATCACAATGTGCTCCAAAGTCGGTTTGTACATAACGATTACATAAATGAAGTGTCGTACATTTGGGTCATAACGCGGCGAAATGTTCAATTAATGTATTGAAAATTGGGAGGAATAACGATATATAAATGTCGAATTCGCGGATGAAAATTTGATTAAAAAAACAATGAAAATTAAACCATAAATATTTTTACAAAACTATAAATTTATTTACAAAGCTCAAAAGGTGCAAAGAGATCCAATGGGCTTAAATCAAAAGACTTCTAGCCCAACAACCGTCACTACTACGGAAAACTCATTTAACAATGATTGGGAAAGACATATAATCACGCGGGGTCAGGCGTTGTTATGTAGAGTGTGGTTATATATATGATACTTACAATCACGGCCCAGAAACCGTTGTAATAAACTGGAAAACGCGCCCCCTATCACAATGGGTTTTCCAAAAGACCATTGTGATATAAATAATAGTCCTAGGTTTAAATCCTAGCTGCGCCACTTTGAATTTTTTTTTTGGACAGCGCGCAAGATATTATAATGGTTATGATATATAACCGTTGTTACATTTTCTGCAGAATTAACAAATATTATCCTGTTTTTATAATTAATCTCATTTTTTAACCTGTATTATTGTTCACCATATCACAACAGAAAATACAACTCACATTTGTGATAAAGTTTTCATAATAATATTAATTGTATCATATTCATAATATCACATAATTGTATCATATTCAATACACCATAACATCATCACATGAATCTAAGGTAACCAATACATCAACCATTACACCATCAGTCAACATTCAAACCTAATCAACTATAACCTATTTCGTCATTATTGTTACAACAAATGCAATGAACACTACAAATAAAAAAATCCAGGTAATCTTCAACTGTTTCTTCAGGATCTTCACCTTCAACTTCAATTCGTCCTCCTTGGGTTTGTAGGTGTTAACCATCTCCTTCTCCTCATTCAAGTTCTTTACCAGTGAAGAAATTATTTATTTTGCCCCAGGATCCATCTCATCATCCAACCAAGAAAAATGAGAGTATTTTTTATATCCTTGAATCTTATATATCCCACAACCGTAGAAACGACGGCCTAGGTTCGAATCGGTCCATGTCGTCATCAACGGAGCGTCGAGACCACACTTGCATACGTGCCTTGAACGACTTAAGGACTTGCTTCCATGGCTACAACCGGACTCCTGAGACATTTTAATGGAAGGATTTGATGGAAACATGAAGAAACTGGGTGAGAAGAAGACGAACAGTGACTTGGGGGAAAAGAAGACGAAAAACAAATCAAAAGGATTTGATGGTAACTTTAATCTGATGTAATTTTAATTTCATATTTCATAATTTATAAACAATTGTATTAAAATTTATATGTAATTAAAAATCATGACATGGAAATAATAAAGTTCATCTAGTTTATGAAGCTATGAAGAAGAAATACAAGGTGAATAAAGTTTACACAATAGCTTCATACTTCTTGTATTTTTCTTCATAGCTACAAAAACCATATGTATTATAGCCAAAGTATGTGCTTTGTTAAGGCGGTGAAGACGAATCTGAAAAAATGAGAACATTCACCAATTGAGAAAATGAGAACCCATTTTTAATAAGACAAGTAAACGAAATTGAAGCATGAGTTTAATGAACGAACCTCAAGTTAGCGATTGGTGAAGACGAATTTGAAGACGTATCTGAAGGTTGAAGTATGTTTAAAGAGTGACATGGATGTTAGGGTTATGTTATGAGAGAGAAGAGTGAAATATGTTAAGGTTTTCTTTTGAGAGAAACGGCTGTTATATACTGAACGATAGATACTTTCGCTTATATACTAAAAAATATCACTTTTCATCACGGTTAGAAAGAATAACCATGATGCAATTTTTAAATTTTACAACAGTTGTATTGTAAAACTGTGGTTAAATAACTTTCAATTTTTTATTTATTTATAAACCGGTTGTATTATAGTATCGTACTTCGAAGCTGAAGAATCAAATGAACAAAGAGCGTGAAAATTTGAGCTCCAAATGAATGGATATGAAGAGGTTAAAGATTACGCCACCTTTGTCGTCTCTGGCTCGCTTGTTCGCCTAGGGCGTCTGATGAAAGAAATACAAAATAAGTTTTGTTTAAATTCATCAGTAAACCCTTTAATCGCGGTTGGACAACCCAACCGTAGTGGAATTGTAAGTCCTCTAACAACGGTTAGTTTACTTCACCGTTGTAAAATCATTTACAATTTATTTTTTAAATAACGGACTTAAGTGACACACGCTTAATGTAATCTAAAAAACGGAAAAAAAATGTAGTTGTTGGGAATCGAAGTTTGCTACTAATTATCATTTATTACTACAGTGTTTTAAGACACCCATCATTAACTATTTATAAATCCAGCTACTCACTAGGCCCAAAAATTTTAACCTATTACAACGGTGTATATGAATCTGTTGTAAATCTGACATTGTTGTTTTGCGCGTTTTGTAGTAGTGCATGAACCTTAATTTAATTAACATAAAAAAAGATGGTTTGTCAAGTAAGATATCATATTTACAAATTCAGTAATGAAAGAAGAAGAAGAAATAGAAATGAAGCAGAGAGCTAATGCCTCCCTACTGTTACTATGCGTTTTAATTTGTACATTTTAAAATAACTTTAACACACAATTATCTATCAGCCGAACACATAAGCATATGAGACAAAGCAACACAACATGTGATTCTATCCTCATAATCATAGCATAACAACAAGAGACATATCAGCTGATTTACATGTATTCTACCTATTTCAATTATTTATTAGGCTTAAATGCATTTTTGGTCCTCATAGTTTAATTTTTCTAAACAATTGATCCTCTTTAAAAAAACTCAGCTTTTAGGTCCCTTGTTTTGATTTTTTTTGAGAAAATTTTGGTCCCCTCCCAGTTTAGTATATGTGGCGCTCTAAAAAATGACATGACAATGATTATTTTTTATTTTCAATGATATGGCAATGATGACTAGATAATTTATTAATTAATACTTTTTTAAGAGTAAATTAATAATTTTAATTAAGTTATATTTAGAAATTTATTTAGAAATTAATTAACATAGTTTAAAATAAATATTATGCAGATAAGGTCCATATTAATGCAAATCGGTCCAGCCCACATAAATACATTTTGTCATATTTTAATATTCTATATAAACATTCAAACTAAAAATAAGTAAAGCGATGTGGGACATGATTCTCTTCAAATGTTTCATTCTTTTCTTGCTTGTTGCAGCACTCATTCTTCTCTTGCTTGCTTAAATGATGGTGAGCTTAAATGATGAGTCTCATGTGGATAAACATTCAAACTTAAATGATGGCGGTTTTCGATGGTCATAACGGTGCTAAAGCTAGTGAGATGGCGTCGAAACTTTTGATGGAGTATTTTGTTCTGCATACTTATTTTCTTCTTGATGCAATGTACTCTGTTATATCATAGATTTCGACAGGAACATTGCTTCACATGCGAGACCATGTGCATAGATGGTAAGATATTTTAGGTTGGCAATGGCATGAACTGCATTCTGAAAGGTGGTTTTGTAATTGCAGCTATAGTAGAATTTAGTTTCTCACATTTGTATGTCTGTATCTCATCAAAAATTACTTTTACATGTTGCGGAATATATTTTCTGCTAATTTTGATGATTCTTTTCACTTGAAAATTTTGAAGGAAGCATTGTTGAGAGCAATCCATGATATTGATGTAAAGTTTTCTGAGGTAAGGTTGAATTTTAGTTCACTTTTACAAAACTCTGTTTGATACAGTTTTGTATGTGTTCTTTTATTGACATTTTTCAATTGAACTATGAAGGAAGCCTCTAGAAATAACCTTTATTCAGGATCTACAGCGACAGTTGTATTGGTTGCAAATGATAAAGTTTTGGTTGCAAATATTGGAGACTCTAAGGCTTTCTTGTGCTCTGAAATTTTTCAGTCGCCTAAGGAAGCTAAAGGTGAGAAAGATTATGAAATACAGTATAACCAAACTTCCATTATTAAAGATATAAGTTTATCATGTCTTTATTACGATATTGCATAAACATTATATTGTTGCTCCTTCTCTTCGTTCTTCATCTCCATCCTCTTCCACATTTTGAAATTCTTCATCGTCTTCATCATCCATGACAGAGAGTGTTAAGAGCTGAAAATAAGTTGTTTTTGAAGTCCCACATTGGTTATTTACAAAATATTTTAACCTTTATATTATTCACATAAACAATAAGTAACAATTGTTTGTGAATTGGATAAATGTTGTATGGGTTTGGAGTCTAAGACCCAAATAAGTTATTTAAATAGCCTATTTATTATCTACAAAAACTCATTGAACAATAAGCACATTGCGAGAGAAATAGAAGAAAAAGAACACATGACCTCCTTGCAATTTCGACACGGTATTGCAGCAAAACTAGATGAAAACTAACAAGCATCATCATATCATGAAACTCAAGCGAAAATTGATTGATGCAAGTATCAAGAAACTCAAGCGAAAATTGATTGATGCAAGTATCATGAAACAGGCGCGCAATCAAAAGGCACAGAACAGTAGGCATTACACTATCACATTCGAAACACATACATAAGCTATAGAATAATAATACCACAACTAGTAGAGGACCCGTGCGTCCGCACGGGTATGACGAAACTATTAGAGATATTGATAGCTGAATTATATTCAAATACACATTAGAGAAATATTCAAATGCACGTTAATAGAATTATTTATGTATGTTTCAATCACATTTTAAGAATAGGTTGAAAATATGTTATTTATAATACATATATAGTGATTAGAATGATTAAAAACAAACAACTATATTATTTATACAATAGAAGGAAAGAGAAAGAGACATGGACATCTCGAAAAAGTTACATGCAAGAACTAAACCAGATAGTAAAACTTTTGCTTTTACTCTGCTTGCCCTTTTCATTATTGTCTAAGTAAAACACCATTCAAGACTTCTATATTGCAGATACAACCATTCATTGGTAGTTTTTTTTTCTTTTCATTTTTTAGGACAAGATGTTGCATAAAGCATATTTTACATTTGTTTTAACGCATACATGTGCATATATGGTTATGAGTAATTTATAAAATATATGAATCAATGGGTTTTATATTAGAGTCATCTAATAAGCCAGAAAATAAAACAAAAACAGTGGCTATAATATAATTCACATATTGTATATATTTTGTGTGTTTGAATTTACTAAGTAATAGACAAAATAGACAAAATAACAGTCCATAACGAAGAACCGTTCATAGATGTGTAGAACTGAACTGAATTAGATATAGACGAAATAACATAGATTATGCAAGGAAAATTAAAGTTGGTTCTATGATTAGAATTTGTTTAAGAGTCGAAATGGCTTAGTACAACACAATATTTTTAACACTGTGATTGTATGCATAAAAGCATCAGGCAACCATTTGCAACTAACAGAAATGAATATCCTAAAGAAAATTAGTGTATCTTGATTATATAATTAATGTTTCTTGATTATATAATGGGCTATATGCATTAATAATTTAATGAATTTAAAAAGTCATCTTTTTTTATAAATAGAACCAGAGGGAGTATCTATTTAGCTAGCCAAAAGCGAAGGACTCCGAAAGTGATTAACTATATAAAGGTTGATTTTGTAAAACCAAAAGTAATTAACTATATAATGGTTGATTTTGTAAAACCTAAGTGAAGGCTGTTTATAATTACCATTGGCAACAACTAACTACAAAATGATGGGAGCAGTGATAGAACATCCGAAAAAAATTGTCACTTGATGAAGTTAGCCATATGGACTATAAAACTCGTTAAAAAAGGGTTGGATTATGACTAAATCCCACCTTTTATGGACTGCATTGTATATTTTCCTACTTTGTGGCAAATATATGACTTACCATATTATCGAATAACCTATGTTTTCTATAACAGTTAAATTTGCCAAATTTTCAAATGGTTGTACATTACTTAAATTTGCTAATTATTTTGAAAAACATTTCATTTGTTATACAACAGTTAATGATCATTTAACATCTAAGGTAACATGAATTAGCTTGTAGAAGGTTTGTTAATTTGATGTTACAGTACATAATTGTAGGTGATGCTACATATGTCAAATGCTTGGTTGGTTCTCTACATGGTAGGAATGGTCATGGACGTCCACCAATGGCATCAATCTTTGGTCTTGAGCCCATCAAAGGATAACAGCATCATCACACGCTTCTCTGAGCCCATCAAAGGCACTTCCTCGAAGTCATGTGGTTTGTTAATGAGCAGTATGAGGGAAGGTGTTGATTCAACGGTGTGCATGAATAGCACAAGCACAATGAACAGAAGTCAAATTGAGACAACCACTCATGATGAGTAAGTGCCTTCCAGAGCATGTGTGGAGTGCAGGGGATGAGTCACAAACCGCCTGAACAGCAGAAGGAGTGAGTGAAGTGCATTGACTAATGTTCAAATTCCTTAGTCCATCCTCTTCATTTCCTCCTTTCACAGCTCCCCACATCATGTTCTTCACTTTGCTTTGTGCTAAGGAATACATTGCATTGTCTGTTATGTTCTTGCAGAAGTATAGTCCAAGGGATCTCAGGTGAGGGCACCTGTTTGCCAAAGCAATCACACTATCATCTGTAATCAAAGCCAAAATTTTCAAAATTAAAATTTCGCTCGCTCACCATTAGTGTCTGTGTATGTGTTACATAGTAACAAAACTTAATATCGAGGTAAAATACCTGTAATCTTGACACAGCCACATAAATTAACTGTTCTTAGATCAGGACAGCCATATGCTACTCATCACTCCAACATCACTAACCTCATCACACCATCCAAGGTTCAAAGATTGTAGCTGATTGCAGTAGTGTCTAATAGCCTATTGATAATACAAATGAGGGTTATAATTAAAATCCATATCAATTTTAATATGATTGTGAATACAAATAAGTATATGCCATATAAAAATACCACCTAAAGTGCAGTACCAGAAGCTGCTCTAACACATCCCCATAGATTTAGAACTTTCAGTTTTCTATAGAAACCAGCAAGGTAGGCCAAAGCATTGTCACTAAATGCTGAACATGCACTGATGTTTAGTTTTGTAAGATCATGATAACCATGGGCTATAGCATACAGTGATGCATCCGTGAGCTTGAAACTTTTGCTGAGGTCAAGAATCTGCAGGTCATGACAAAAATTTGCAATAGTCCTAACAGCATCATCCTCTAGTTGTGGCTTATCTTGACGAAGGATTAGTGTTTGCAATTTCGCAAACTTTGGAACAAGAGATATGACCAAATTCTTCATGTTCTTGTTACACCTGTAAACATCAAACACATAGTCCTGTTATTACTACCTTCAATGTAAATGGATCACATGAGTTTCTACTTATATTTTCATGTGACAGGGTAAAAAAAGGGTAAAAAAAACGCTTAATACCACTGAACCAAAATGAGTATTTTTCAAGATCACTTTTCTCAGATTTCTAAGCAGAGTAAAACAAAGATGGGGAACAACAATGGATTTGAAAAAATTGAATTCAAAACTGAAACTGGCAAGCTATGATTAACACTATAACTTGAACAAACTTAAGCTTTTCAAATTAGAAGACTTGCAGGTTTATTCCAAAAATATTCACGAGAACCCAACTTCAGAAATTCTAAGGAATTGATAGAATCACTCTTTTATTACAATTTGTTCCTGTGCCTTGGACTGCTTATTAATTGCAAAAATACATTATTTTCCCACAGCAAAAAACCCAACAGAACATTGTTTGCAGTCGATATTGCTAGATTGGACGTCATATCGTTCGAACCCTCATCAAAGTTCAAACCCTGGTACTGAGTTGCATGTTTCTAGTGGTTATTACCACTTTGTTTACAGAACATTTATAAACATGAGCAAGCTAGGTTAGCATAAACAGCTTCATGAAAAGAGTAAAGGTACATGAATAACAGATAAATAATCTAAAAAAACATGAAATCAGAATCAGCAATTCAAGAATCAAATTCAATTCAAAAAAAAAAAAAAATCACTTCAATTCAAGAGAGAACAATATATACCAAGAGAGAGATAAACGAGCAAGACCAAAGGTTGTTCTTTCACTGAAACGCCGCCCACCAATGGCATCAATCTCATCCATGAATATGATGCAAGGCTAAGCAAAATGTTAGAAATAGTAAAAATCAATTTTGAATATGATGCAAGGCTAAGCAAACTATATATCTCAGGGCTACTCGTGCACATCAGAAATGATGCAGAAAAATCAGAAACAATTCCATTCCTAGTTTTAAGTAATCAAAAATAGGTGCCACAAATAAGATATGAATTATTAACTTACTGAAACAACAGCCAGCTGCTGACCATTAAAACCAGCCACTCAACCTGTATACAAAGTGGTAATTGGTTTTACGTTTACATCTCTTGGCAGGCATTAAAAGTAAAGCAAAGCATAAACTTCAAAAATCAAAACATATGCAAACACTCTACATAGAAGAGATAGCAAACTAATAAGAAAATAAAATCCTATGGAAAGGGTTGCTACTTAAATAGAGTGTTAAAGTAATGCAAGTTTGAAATTGAAAAAAGGAAACCGACCCTTTTGGATTAAATCAAAACACATGCAAACACACTCTACATAGAAGAGATAGCAAGTGAACAAATCATTGACAGTTGTAGACAGCCCAAGTGAACAAAGAAGGATCCAATTGCCTGGGGAAATAACTGATACATTGCTTGTTCATTTAGCTGGTTCAATCTCAACTTACCTCCAACAGAGGATCATTGGAACCTTCCGACTCCATAGACAGTTCAAATAGCTTGATCCTCATTAAATCATATATATATATATAAAGCAGGTAGTGTGTATCTTCTCTTCCATATCTATCATCAGATCAACAGTTTGTTAAATTGTAGTACTTAAAATCACCGGGACAATATCAAAGCCAATGTCGCATAAGGTCTTAGACTTATAATTAGAAGTAAATTATAAATCAAAATCATGCTCAACTGCTATTTATAGTGGTCTGCACCAGCACCACACCAACCTGAATGCGGAAATTTTGGTTAGATAGCTCTCACTGAAGCATTACAAACTTAAAAAAAAGGTATGAGACCATTTAAATGAAATACAATGACTTTCTCTCAATCTTCCACATATCAGTTCAAATGTTTGTTAAAATTCTAATACCAGTCACTGCAGATCAATGAATCAAAATGCCAAATCATTGTGTACAAAATGATGGTTCAACAATTTTCAATAGAAAGAGTTTGTCGCGCCTTCATTCCACGTGTCCAGACTAATCAAAATCAGTTATGGGATTATAGATATTTCAACATACCCAATTCTGTTTATGAGTAGAATGGTTGGTTTAGTTGAAGATGTATAGTATCACATTCTCAAGATCATATAGCATATGTGCAGTAACACTTGGATACGCTTTAACCTGTTATCACATAATCCCATGAATGAAGATCTAACACAAATTTGATCACCCAATATAATCTGACTATTTAGTTCAGAATTGATAAATTATGCTTTTTATTAGTGGTTTAACAGGAGGAAAATATGTTTTTTTTTTGCAATGAAAACATCAAGACGAGTGCTTTGAAAAATAGGATCACCTTACTGTTGTAAAGCTCTTTCGAAGACCAATCCATAATAAGTTGATGCATACAATACTGGACGATAAGCATAGATGTGACTTCCTCTCCATACAATTCTGCAAGTCGTTCGAAGAGGGTTCTTCCTAAGCCCTTCTTCTCATCTTCAACACTTTGAATGGGGGGGAGTTGAAGATGATATCTTGCAAGTATATAACTTGTACCCTAAAACAATGAATTCCACTTAATTCATAATAATTAAAGTGACATTTGAAATAATGATATATGTGATGGTGGATAGAACTGATGCATATCATCCACGTCAACACAACATGTGAGAAAAGAGATCCAATACAGTGAGTACCGTAATGTTAAAGCGCAAATAAAAATAATAGTATTATACAAATAACCAGAACCTCCACGTCAGCATAACCAAATTACATCAGTGTTAACTATGAAAACAAAAGCAAATGTACAACTTAATTAAGCACTTATAGTTATAGCATAAGCATTTTTCAATAATTAAGCACCTATGACACTGTTAACGTAATAAAAGAAAAATCTAAATGTTTGGCAAGTATACCTCTTCCATCACTAACTTGACAAATTCACCAATGACACTCATCAATCTTTTATCATCTACGCTACAATCTCGAATTTCTTGAGTAGGGACATCACCAATCAGTTAGCATTCGTGCGTCTTTTAAATCCTTACCTGCAAAATCAGAATAGTATTGTTACTACAAGTTTATGATTATCATATATAATTACAGGCATGATACAAGAAGCATGACGACATTGAAAACTAAAATTGCAATTAAGTTATATCCTGTTAAATAAGTTACTTCTGTTGTGGTACTGATTTCTGCGTAACCACGATAACCAACACTTTCTGCAACATATTCTTCTGAGGCATCCTGCAAGCACAAAATTTATCCGTATATCAGTAATCGAATTAACGAATTAATAAATATGAGCAGAAATATTCATTTACAGAGAAATACGAATTAACGAATTAATAAAGGAATTTGACTTATCTTGGTTGCTTTTGTATTCCTCTTCCACTGGTGTTGTTTTGTACTCTCTAAATCGTGCAAACATTTCCTCTTCTTCTTCATTTTTGCGGTTTCTATAGCATTTACTCCAACTCCTGCAAATAATTGTGCTATGCTCTTCAAATCTGATATAAACCACAGAGAAATAACAAATCCAAGTCGAAACCCTTAAAATTAAAAATACAAAGGATACAAAGACTCACCTTGAATACAAAACCCTAGCCGTCACAAGATCTACTTTCCTTATCCATCGTATCATCTGTGTTTTTGGTGTCTTCGATATATCTGTGGTGTGCTTCGTCTAAACTGCTCAGAGCCACAATACATGTTCTCACACAACAGTACTTTCGTGAATCTTCATATACCCAGCATCCGAGTTCAACGAAGACGAGGGTGAGGGGTGGGGGGCGGCAGCAGCGGAAGGAGAAACGAAGACGAGGGTGAGGGGTGGCAGAAGGAGAAACGAAGACGAGGGTGAGGGGTGGGGGGCGGCAGCAGCGGAAGGAGGAACGAAGACGAGGGTGAGGGGTGGAGGAAGGAGAAACGAAGACGAGGGTGAGGGGTGGGGGGCGGCAGCAGCGGTAAAAGTGTGGGAAGATGGAAATGTGGGACGAGGGTGAAGGGTTGATAGAGAGAGGAGAGAAAATGGGACAGAGAGAGGGAAAAGTGTGGGAAGATGGAAGAGGATTTTGAATTGGAAGAGGAGAGAAAATGGGACAGAGGCGTGACACTTGGCAATATGGGTTGTTTTAATTGGGTGATGAATTATTACTTAGTAAATTACATAAAAGGGCTTTTCATTAGGGTAATTAAAAATTAATGAAAGGGTAATTAAGGCGGTTTGGTAGTATTTTCCATTTATAGGTAGTTAGTTGACAAGTTTGATTCGAATGGTTACCGCAATGTCAAAATTCTTTGTTTACTATCAACCCATTAAAAATAGATTGCATGAATTGTCTTATTTGTCCTTCCACAAAATAATTATTACACTACCTTATGGATAAATTGATAATTAACAAATGTTTTAATTAATTTTCAATCATCTCTCTATTAATATGTCAAGTGTCAATCTTCTTTATTCATTCATTCTCTCACTTCATTCAAATTTCAAATCTTTCTCATATTTCTTTTTCCCACACTTTCTCACTTTTATTTTAATTTTTTTCTTTATTTATTTATTATAACTAAAAATATTAATAATCTAATTTTTAATTTTATTAAAATAACACTATATATTTATCTCACGGGTCACTATCAACACAATATTTATTTTATTTTAATCAACCATTATCTTAATTTAAGAGACAAAATCTTTATTTTTAAATATTTTTTTCTTTTTTATATAATTATTTAATACAATTAAATTTGTATGATTATTATTTATTTTACATTTAAGTAAATTATTTTGAATTTTGCATTTGTATTTAAATATATTTATATCGCATCAAATAATTTTTTTTATCGCACAAGTCATTATCGCATCAAAATTTTCTTTTTTGTCTTTTTTTATCTCACGAGTCTTTTTTTTTTCTTTTTGTATCATTATTTATTGAAATTGTATAATTATTTTTCATTTTACAATTAAATAACTAATTTCAATTATACATCTGTATATAAATACATTTTATATTGTATCAAATGAATTTTTTATTTCACAGATCACTATAAACACAATACATATTTTATTTTAATCGATAATTATTTTAATTTAAAAGATAAAATCCTTATTTTTAAATATTAAATATTCAATTTTTTTTCATCTCACGAGTCTCTTTTTTCTTTATATTTTAATTTAATTGAATTTACATAATCATTATTCACTTTAATATTAATAACTAATTTCAAATTTAAATACGTATATAAATACATTTTATATCATATCAAATTTATATATAAATTTAAATATGTTTTATACCGTATCAAATAACTTATCCGTGCGGGAGAATGTGTATCGTATTAGTTGTTTATAAACATCGGAAAAGATTGAACTCGCAGAACTGCAATATGTGGCAGAACTGAGTTGTGTAGGATGAAAGAGATGTGCTATGCTTACACCAAATAATCCTTACCCCGTATTTACATCGTAATATTTTTAACACATTTTAACTGTGACACTAAGCCCAAGGCAAGAAAAGAATTATAAAAAAAAACAAAGTGCATCAATCCGTATATATATATATATATATATATATATATATATATATATATATATATATATATATATATATATATATATATATATATATATATATATATATACGATGTAGTTGTAAGTTTTTGTGTCAACCTAGCATTTCTCAGGATGAAATTGCGAACCGCATCACCTGATGCGGCTGTAATATTGCAGTTGCGGTTATTGCGGTTGCGGTTATTGCGGTTGCAGTTAGCATCGCATCAGCAACAAACTGCAATTGCGGTGTGAACGGAAATCACACGCAACAACCGCATCACCATCGCAACAAAACAGTAAATAACGCATTATAACAGTGTGTCAACCGCAACGGACTGCATCGAACCGCAACAGTCATTTGTTATTGAATTTAACTCAAATTTACTTTTACTCATTTTATTGTAGAGATGAAGAGAAATTTATCTCTTCGTGTTTTTAGAGATGAAGAGAAATTGAAGAATGATTTTGTTTTTCAATTTAATAGACATGTTTTTTACTTATTGTGTCTGTGTTGATGTTCACTGCAGAAGAAGAAGCATGTTTAACAAATCAAATATTTTAATTATTTTATTAATTTTGAAAGTGTGGTCATGTGGTGTATAATTGGTTTTTGTGAAAAGCTTAATTTAAAATTTGTGGTGCTGATATGGCCACGCACGTCAGTACTTATGCATTATTTTAATAAGAAAATAGAAAAAAATTTCATTTTTAACTAATTTATTTAAATTTAGTTAAAATTTTATGAGAATTAGGGAAATTAAATTTTAGATTAAAAATATAATGGTTTGAAAACAAGTCAAATCAAATAATGTTGAAAATATTTTTTTAACTTGTTAAATTTTAGTTAGCAAACCCTTAAAAATGATTTTAAAAAAACATTTCAAAACTAATACATAAATACAAAATTTTAAAAATTTAAAATTATTCATAAATGTAATATTTTAAAATTTAAAACTAATATAAAATTAAAAACAAATTATTCATAAATACAATAAAATAGCCAAAAAATAAATTAAAACTATTACAAAACTATAAATATAAAAAATATAAATAATTACAATAATTTTAATATTTTTTTATATATAGGACATGTATAAAATTATTTCAAGCCGCAATGCGCAATGCAGCGGCTGCATGGACCGCAACATCCGCAACTTAAAACCATGAGGATGTTGTTGAATTCATCGGAGCATGCCGCTACGTTGATGAAATGTTGTTGGTGTTTAGCCTCAAATCCAACTGAGTTTCTGTTGTTGAAGGTTGTTGCTGCAGATCGGTGGTGACTGGTGATTAAGGGAGGTTGCAGCGGCGAGCGGAAACAGAACCGTGGTGTAGGTCTTGGGTTGTTAAATTTGGTGGTGATGGTGGTTATGTGGAAGGAGGCGGGTGGAGCTTATGGTGGTGATTGTAAGTTGTTTACAAGGGTGATAGAAGAATAATTGTAGCGAGGATGAGTGAAATCCAAACGGAGAAGAATGAGGCCGGTTTGAAATTAAGTAAATCGATGATGTATGAGATCACGAGGCTGACGATGAGTGTAGCGGCAACAGTGGAGGAGGAACAAGGCGGAGGGAAGTGAAACAAGGTGGAGGTTTTGTAGAGTGTGGAGGGATGATTTATGGTGCATGAGGGAGAAAGTCTGAGAAGAAGAGGAAAGAAAGTTCCTCCATGTTTTTGCGTTCGTTCCTCAACTTTTTTTTTTTTTCTTTTTTCGAGAGAGAGGGAATAGCAGATGTTTATCCCCTACCTTTTGGCCGTTACACAGCTGGCAGTTTCATCAAATGGTCCCCTTTTTTGGTTTTAATAGTTTAGCTTTAAATTTTCTTTTTTTAAAATAATTTTACCAACACATAAATGACAAAAGTCTCATCACTATTGGTTAAGGTGACAAAGTTTCAAAAACTAATTAATTATAGATGGACAAGTGTCATCTGAAAAAGTGCGAGAGTATTTATTATTTTTCTGATTTTATTAATAGAACAAATAAAAAGTAAAATCTTAATTAATAATTGGTCAAAAAGAAAAAGTTAGGATAATGCATGTGAGCTTTTGAATTCGACTATAAAATTCAGATTAAATCAAAGAAGCACGCCTATTTTTAAATGTCAAAATTCTCCCTTCTAGAAGCTTTAATTAATTTAAATAAGATTAAATTAATTAAAATAACTAAAATTCACAACTTTCTAAACGCACATGATAAAATTAAAATTAAGACATGGAAAATTTTATTTTATTATTCTGAATATTTTGCCGAAAAGAAAAAAATAAAACGGTTGAAAATGAATAAAAAACGGGCGCCAAAGTGCATTAAAAAATAAATTGATTGCACTAAAATGATCAGCACGAAATAAACGTATTGGAAAAATATAACGTTTGGTCAGATTTTGAAAGAAATCTGGACTGTTAAAAAGGCTCAGACTGATCAAAATGTGGGTAAAAATTCATTAAAAAATGAGACGAGCGCGCCAGGTTAAACTACGTGAACTGTTGACCAATATGGCTAACGTATGCAAGCTTAATTTTGAAACTCCTCATCCACTGATTTTACGCATGATTGAGAAACAATTTAAACAATCTGTTTGTATATCCAAGAATTCAGTCTAGCTAATCACTTTAGAAATTATTCATGATGAAGGACGTGATATGCTATGCAGGCGATGAAAACTGAAAATAAAGTCAGATAAATGAAAATTTTAGAAATGTATGACAAATTTGGGATATGACAGATGCCCCTATCTAATTGTCTTGAACTCGAGAAAATAAACTGCTGCATGGGGTTCATTTTTAGGGTAAAAGTCATTTAGATACAAGAAGATCCCGAAATTTATTTTGCATGAAAGTAAAATGCAATGCAAGGATGAAATGCAGTGAGATAGAAATGGTAAAGCATAACTGAAACAAAATACATGAGATTATATGCATCGCATAAAGCAGTACCTTATAGATTAAGGCTCTTCAGGGATATTCATAACAGTATCTCTACAAAGGGGAAAATGAGATTCCTTATATCATACAAAGCCGTACCTTGGGTTAAGGCTCTTTGGGGATAATAAAGCAGTATCTCAAAACGCAAAATCTGTTGGGGGAAACAGTTTAGACAAGACTCATTTTGGAGGAAATGAGCTAGCAAAACTCTGCAGGGGAAAAACTCAAAAGTGAATTTTTAGGATAACCACTGCCTGGGGAGCAATAAAAGTGAAGATGCTGTGGATTATCACTATCAACCCACTACTAAAAAAGCTGTTTTTAGTGACCAAATTAGTGACTGATAAATTTCGGTCACTCTAGTGACCGAATTAGCAACCAAAATTTTACATCTTGTTAGGAAAATTTCAAAAGTCACTAAATCGGTCACAAAATAAAATTAGCGACCAAATTAACGACTGAGATTTAGTGACCATAATTGTCGGTCTCAAATAATTGTTTTTTATATAAATTAATTCATAAAAAAAATTTGTGACCGAAATTTCGGTCACTAATAATTTTTTGTTTTTTATTATTAATAAGTTACTTCCCTCTCAATTTTTTCCTTTTTTTTATTTTCATTTTTTGTCAAATTTTCTCAATTATATTATTTTAACAAATAAAACATATTTATAGAAAATAATTAACTCAATAAAATTTATTAATTTAAATAAAATATAATTTTAATGATAATTCGTGTAAAAAAATTTAAATAATATTTGAAATTTCTATTTCATTAATATTATATACATTTTAAATGTTAATTTAATAACTAAAATGAAGTGGCCTAGTTGTCACATAGAAACCTCTTAAAGGAAAGTGCATTAGTTCAATTCCCACTTGAGCCAAAACTTTTGTTTTATTTTAAGTTTTTAAACAACTGAAAATTGTCACAAAAATCGGTCACTAATTCCAGTTGCTAAAATTGGTCACTAATTTCAGTCACTAAAGGTTAGCGACTAGCACTTTTCCAACTGAAATTTGATAGTCGCATTATTGGTCGCTAAACGTTATAGTGACCAATTTTTAAGCTTTTTCGGTCTCTAATTCGATCACTAAACACATATTTTTTAGTAGTGACTGTAAAGCTGGAGAATGATTTAATGGGGAAAAGAAATTCCATGAGCACTCGCGGGGTATTAGCTCTTTTCAGATAAATACTGCCGACTTTTAAGGAGGATTGCCCAGGATGCTTGTTGATTGATCGTGGATCTTGTTATGTTATGTTTGGTATGATACTCCACTTTGGGTTGAAATGCCATGCATTGCATGATGCATGGAGGTACATATGACAACACAACAACACAACTGTTGGAGATTCCGATGCATGAATGAATGCAAATGATTGATATGATTGTGTTTGATGTTATAGTGTTTTAGAGGAGATGTTATGCATGTGACAATGCAAATGATAGAGTATGCTTAGTGATAGGTCTCCCTTTTTTAGGGTGAGATACTTTTATGTACCACTAGGAATTGGATTTAGGAATTGCCAAGTGAAATTGGACTTTTACTTTGATTGCCAATAAAGACTGGACTCTAGGTTTTATGAGAATGCCAACGAAGTGAACTTTGGTAATTGCCAATGAAGATTGGGCTTTGGATGTTACCACACAAAGTCGGACTTTGGGGATTATGAAGGTGCCAACAAGGTGGACTTTTGGTGGTTGCCAATGAAGATTGGACTTTAAGGTTGAACTTCTCGATGAGAACTAGATTGAAGGATAGATTATCAAATGGGAATTGGTGTTTAAGCTTTATTTGTCAGACAGGAACTGAATTTTGGATAGTCTACCAGACAAGATCTGTTGAGAAAAGGTATTTGCGAGACATGAATTGGACTTTGGAATGGTTTTCCAAACAAGAAATGGACTTTGAAATGGTTTTCTAGACGGGAACTAGACTTTGAAATAATTTTCCAGACGGGATCTGGAATTTGTAATGGTTTTTCAGACGAGAATTGGACTTTTAAATGATTTGCCAGATAGGAACTGGACTTTGAAGTCAAATCTTGTGTTACAAGGTTTTTTGAAATGCGGGGTTAGGCCCAATGAATGACATGATATGCATGGCTCTACGCATGAGCGAAGCGACATGACTAATGCATGAAGATAATTTATGCAATGATATGAAGGTTTCCAAAGGTCCCCCTGTAGAGGGTAATGGATAAAAGGATTCTTTTGCAGCAAGGGCTTCTTGTCTATTAGACGACAAAATGTTATTTGATGGGGGTGATAGTATGATTCCCCGACACTCGTCTTGAACTCGAAACTTGCTTGACAAAGTTTGCTTAAGTAGACTAAAGGTATTGAAAGGATTTGCCCCTCTATAACTCATATTTCCCCAGTCTGGATCTTTGAAGATGTTCTCCTTGAAAGGAAATTTGGAAGCAGTTGTACCATGAGATGACCTCGAGATGGCTTTCCCCAGAATTTCGAGTTACGAAAGGATTAGTCCTTGATTAGCTAACTCTTATAGTGGTTAGGCTTCAGTTTACTCTTGAGGTAGCTTGCCCCGGAATGGGCGTTGAAGCGACTTAACTCATGTCAATTGAGAATTGGAGAGACTTTTCCTTAGTCAACAGAACTTCTAGGTGATCTGTCCTTGATTGGTAGAGTCTTGAGATGATTATCTCTGATCTACTGATTCTTGAATGATTTTCTGCATAATCAACTGATGCTTGGGGACTTGCTTTATACTGACAAATTCCTTGGTCAACATAATCATTGGATAACAATGCACCTGATCCATAGGACCACGAGGTGTTCTTGATTTTAGTCAGACTGCTGAATGATCAAGTCTTCTTTGATTGTTCCTTATTGGAATTTTCTTGATGTCAAGTACTGACTTGCAATTAAAATTGTCCATTCAGACATGGTAATTTTAATGCGATGCTCATGCAAGTTTTGAAAAATAAATCATTATTGGAATTATGTGATAGTTTGTGAAAAATAGACCTTTAGTCCAAACGCAATGTTGATTTAGCTAATGTGAAAGATATAGCAAGAAAATGACACCAACACGGATGATTAACAAATCTGTAGGAGTCAGTTTACGCAACATTGCTGTAGTATGCTTTCAGAATAAACCCCGCCTCAATTAGGTCTTTTGAGGGTTGTAACGTGGTTTGGTTCATGGTTTGAGAAACAAAGGATATAAGGCTCAAATTTGATTTGTACTCACCTATTCTTCGTGATGAACTCGAGTCCTACGTTCAGTTAAATTGACACACACATTCTTCTCAAAAAAGAACTCAGCGGTGTGACAGTAAAGATGAGGATCCAAGATTCTCTTGAAATGGCAGTCACCATATTTTCCTTTTGTTAGGGATATCAGTGACCTTTTTATTTTTAACATGGTGGTCACTGAATCTTGCTTTTTCTTGCTTGAGGATTTGAGGACCTCTTTTGCTTTTGATTTTTTCTTTTGATCCCTAATTTTTTCCTGAACCGCTTTTGTTTTTTCAAGTCCACTGAGATTTCCCTAATTTTTGCTTAAGTCGCCTCTTTGGGTGTTCGACTAAGCTGACTTTTTTTTCTTTGTTTTTGGAAAGGCTTGTGATTGCTGAGTCATTGGTTATTGAAGAACCACTGTCTTAACTTTTGAATTTTGCATGGTTCCTTCGACACGTCAGGACGTGTGCGAAGAATAACATATGACTGATCCTCATACGGGATGTTTCATCTTTTAATTCGAATGTGTAGTTAGATTAACTAAACAACTACCCATGCCCCTGGTTAAGCGTAACTATTTTTTAGATCCGAAAGAAACTCTTACTTTTAGGCTCGAAGTGGTTGACTAGGGATTAACTCCTTATCTCTCCAGTGTTTGGGGATTTGAAACAATGCATGTACATCATCAGCAGGATTTTATCTTGAAGCATACCATTAGCAATTATGAGTATTCAGTTTTCATCATCCTCCCTCCAATCTTTGCTAAAACAGCAGTTGGATAAAGAAAATGGACGCGAGGTATATGGCCGTATATTTTTTATTTTTTGATATAAGTGAAGAAAAATGAGCGAATGCGACATGATTAATTTAGACAAATTAAATGAATAAAGAAAACAAACAAAATACACATTCAAATATATTTTTAAATTATTAATACATTAAAAAGTTGTAACAAATAACATGTCAAATGTTGGAATTAACCCCAATCTTAGAGATAATTTGAATCAATCTTGATTGATCGATAATCAATATTTCTGATTGATCATATCGTTCCTCTGTTCCTCTCTTCACTCATGTGATTCAACCACTCATTGGTTTTAAGATGATTCCCGTGCACATTGATTTGAGAAGAAAAAATTTATGTGAAAGCAAATTGGAAAGAAAAGAGAAATGAAGATTTTGGGAGAGTAGAAAAGAAGATGGACGAAAATTCTACAGAGTTTTTCTCTGTGTTAATTCTTATCAAAATTCTCTTATTTGATTACATGATAATTGTAGGGTAATTCCTCATTTATAATGAGATTATTTGCACACAAAGTAATTCTAAAAATAACTAACTAACTTAAACATCAACAAACTGTATTCGAATACAGTAAATATAAATTGTGTTTAACTTTGTCGAACGCATAATATTCCGACTCTATCAAACTTACAACTATGTTTAACATAAAGATTACATATTTAACCTAAAACTGAAAGAAAAATATTAAAATATTTAACTAGTTGAAAAGAAGAATCCATAGACAAATAGATCTCACTAATGAAACCATCCATCAAAATATATACCACTTCAACGCCGGTTCATCAAAAACTAATTTATGAATAGAATTTACATCATGTTACAAATAAATTTAACAGTACTAAGAATTGCACATGAGTTAATTACTGAGAGATTTTTTTTATAAGCCAAGTATATATATCAAAAGTAAAGTGTACCACCAATCAAAATTAAAGCGACCAATATAATATCAGTTATAAAAAATCTAATGGATATTTATGTCATTCATAAAATGAACAATTCAACAACCCGCTATTTAGAATTAGAATCCACCATTAAGTGTAAAATTTTATCCGAGTAACACACAATTCTGGTTCGCAAACCTCACCCTTGAACATAATGTTATTTCTAGAAGTCGATATTACCCAACAAACCACCATCCAAAAATTAGAAGTCAAATTACTTTTGATTCTTCCTTGAAATTTAAGGTCCAAAATAAAAAGTGGGAAGAAATGGAATTACCTTGGATTAAACTCGTCCCCATCCATTTACACACCTTGCTCCAAATAGCTTTACTCCAATGGCAAGTCAAGAACAAATGCTCCGCGTCTTCGCCAAATTAAAAGCAAAATTACTGAGAGATTAAATATTTAAAATATCAAAATGCACTACAACAAAAGTAAGTTATAACATCGCACCTTAGACAGCGCTTTAATACAAAAGCGCTGCTATAAGTTAAAAACAAGGAATCTATTCATTTAAAAAAATAAAAGCGCAAAAAATATAAGACCTTAGACAGCGCTTTGGTCAAAAGCGCTTTCTAAGATCGTATAAATTTAAAAAAATATAAGACTTTAGACAGCGCTTTCGTAAAAAGCGCTTTCTAAAGTTTTATTAATTTAAAAAAAAATTAAAGGAAAATATTAGACAGCGCTTTCATTAAAAGCGCTGTCTAAGGTCTTAAAAATTAAAAAAAAAAAAAAATCGAAAGCGCTGTCTAAGGCCAACTTTAGAAAGCGTTTTGAAAAGCGCTGTCTAAGATCCACCTTAGAAAGCGCTTTTATGACAAGCGCTGTCTAAGGTCTAATTAAATTAAAATATATGAATAGTCAGTATTCATTTTCATATTTCCGCTCTTTCTTCTCCCCTGCTAGCGAACAGAGCTCAAAACCCTTGCGAACGAAAAACCTTCACCGTCAACCGTCCTCCACCGTGTCGTCGTTCGTTGTTGCCGTCGTTGCATTGTCGTCCGTCCGTTTCTGCTCACTGTCGTCGTTTTCGTTTCTGCTCATTGCCGTCGTCGTTCGTTTCTCTTTCTGCTCTTTGATACATTTCGTTCTTGCATTGCCGTTGTTACCGTCGTTAAAGGTACGTCGTTGTTGTGAAGAATAGGGTTTTGTTGCTTTACATTGTTGTTGTAGGGTTTTGTTGCTTTACAATGTTGTAGTGAATGATTATGTTTGATGAGTTTTGTTAATGAAGTTATGTTGGACTGTTTTATTAATGAAGTTTTGTAGTGAATGAGTATGTTTGAAGTTTTGTTAATGAAGTTTTGTAGTGAATGAGTATGTTTGATAAAATCTTCTAAAAAACTCTAAAAAACTCTTAAAATTGATGGAGTTTTGTTAAAATTGATGGAAATAGTTTAGTTTAGTTTTATTTTTTCCACCTCTTAAATCTTCTAAAAAACTCTTAAAATTGATGGAAATGTCCTCTGAATTTTAGAATTCAAAGCTTGTTTTTGAAGCCTCAAAATTCTAGAATTTGAGATGGTTGAGTTAATAAACAAATATAATGAACATAAACATTTCACTAAAACATAAGAAATTCAACCAGTTACATATCAAACACTATCAAACTTGTTCATTTCTTGATTAATATGGTTGAATTAATGTTATTTTGTTGACCTTAATAAGTAGGAAAACCATGGATAAAAAATGGATGGATGTCGATCGATTGTCCAAAGAGTACGAGAATGGGGTATTGGATTTCGTTAAGTTTGCTGTTCAACACGCTGACGCTGAAGAGCTCAATCGAATAAAATGTCCTTGCTTGGGTTGTTGTTATGTGGGTAGGGTTGATGCAGATGGATTGAAATCGCATTTACTGATGAATGGAATTGATCGAAGTTATAAGTGTTGGATACATCATGGGGAGAAAATTAACGAGAATGTTGAACCGACGGGGAAAAGTAATACGACCTATGCTTCAGATGACAAAGACACGGAAACATACGATTCTGATCGAGTCGAAGAGATTGCAGAAGCAGTTGTAGAAGATCTTCATGATTGTCCTGAAATGTTTGAGAGGTTGGTAAGCGATGCAGAGAAACCGCTCTATCAAGGTTGCACTAAATTCACAAGACTGTCTGCGGTATTGAAGTTGTACAACTTAAAGGCGGGCAATGGATGGTCGGATAAAAGTTTCACAGAGTTGTTGGCCCTTTTGAGAGAAATGCTACCGGAGGATAATGTTCTTCCCAATCGAACCTATGAGGCCAAAAAAATGTTGTGTTCTATTGGCATGAGCTATGATAAGATACATGCTTGTCCAAACGATTGCGTTTTGTTTCGAAACGAATATGCATCGTTAACTGAGTGCCCTAAATGCGGTTTGTCTCGATATAAGAAAAAATTGTCTCCAACCAAGGTCTTATGGTATTTTCCTATAATACCGAGATTTAGGCGCTTGTTTCGTAGTGAAACCGATGCAAGACACCTGACTTGGCATGCAGATGAAAGAATTATTGATGGAAAGTTGCGACATCCGGCTGATTCACCACAGTGGTCGAAAATTGATAATGATTATCCTGACTTTGGAGAAGAAGCAAGAAACCTTCGCTTGGCATTATCTACTGATGGAATGAACCCGCATGGTCTTCAAAGTATCTCACATACCACATGGCCTGTGATTCTTATGATTTATAACCTACCTCCGTCGCTATGCATGAAGCGTAAGTACATGATGTTATCTATGTTAATCTCTGGGCCTAAACAACCAGGGAATGACATAGACGTATACTTGACACCTTTGATCGAAGATTTAAAGATATTGTGGGAGAACGGTGTGGAGGTTTATGATGGATATAGGAAAGAAAGTTTCAATTTGAGGGCGATGTTGTTTGGCACAATTAATGATTTTCCAGCTTACGGGAATCTATCAGGGTACAGCATAAAAGGTGAAAAAGCGTGTCCTATTTATGAAGATAAAACAGTTTCGAAGCGATTGGAGTTTGGTCATAAGAATGTCTTTCTCGGTCATCGTAGATTCTTAAATGCCAAACATAACTACCGTGGGTGGAGACAAGAATTTAATGGAGACATCGAACAAGGTAGAGCTCCACCTATGTTGTCAGGTGACCAAGTTTTTAAAAAGGTGAAAGATATGCATACTGAGTTTGGCAAACCTTTTGCACATAAGGTTGTCAAAGGTGGGTGGAAAAAGAGGTCGATATTTTTTGAATTGCCATATTGGAAGTCTTTGTATGTGAGACATTTTCTCGATGTTATGCATATTGAGAAAAATGTATTTGAAAGTGTTATTGGTACGTTACTCAATATAAAAGGAAAGACTAAGGATGGCCTTAAAGCAAGAAAAGACTTGGAAGCGATGGGGATTAGACCTGAATTAGCACCCGTGAAGAAAGGAAGACGAACATATCTACCACCTGCTGTTTTTACTCTGTCTAGAAAGGAGAAGAAAATATTGTGTAAGTTTCTGAGTGGAGTTAAAGTTCCAGAAGGATACTCTTCAGATGTCAGAAGACTTGTGTCTATGAAAGACCTCACGTTGAAGAGTTTAAAGACACACGACTGCCATGTTATAATGGAACACTTTCTACCAATAGGTATACGTTCTATTTTGCCAGTGAAAGTAAGAAGCGCCATAACTAATTTGTGTTTTTTCTTTAGGTCAATTTGTTGTAAGGTAATCGATCCCGATATCTTACCAACACTACAAAAAGAGATAGTTATTACCTTGTGTGAGCTTGAAATGTATTTTCCTCCCTCTTTTTTTGACATAATGGTACATCTAGTTGTTCATCTTGTGAAAGAGACACAGTTGTGTGGACCAGCTTATATGAGATGGATGTACCCTGCTGAACGTTATATGAAAATATTAAAAGGGTACGTGAAAACCCGAAGTCGACCAGAGGGGTGTATTGTTGAACGATACATTGTTGAAGAAGCGGATGAGTTTTGTACTGAATATTTGTCCAATGTTCAGTCGATTGGACTCCCCAAAGCTCATATTTTTGAAAAAAAGGATGGTAAAAAATTAATTGGAAATAAAATTGTGACAGTATCAAGGGATGAACGGGATCAAGTGCATTTGTATGTTCTGCACAATGATAATGAGGTTGAGCCATATGTTGAGATGCACAAGGATGTACTCCGAAGGTTAAATCAGAACAGAAATGAAAATTGGATAGTACGAGAGCACAATCAAAGTTTCATACAATGGTTAAAGGATCATATTTATTCGAAGCGCTCTTCAGATCCTGCTTCAGTAACAGAAAGGTTGAGATGTTTGGCATATGGTCCAAGTTTGCATGTGTATTCTCATAGCGCATACGCAATTAATGGATACACATTTTATACCAAAGACCAAGACGATAAAAGTACTATGCAAAATAGTGGTGTCACCGTCCTAGCTGAAGCAATGCACATATCAAGTATGAAGGACTTAAACCCCAAATATGCAAATCTGTCATATTTTGGAGTTATTGAGCACATTTGGGTGTTTGATTACGAGAAGTTTCAGATTCCAATCTTTGGTTGCAACTGGGTAAATAGTAGTGGCATACGAATGGATAAGTCTGGATTTTTGCAAGTGGATCTTAATAGGGTGGGGTACAAAGATGAGCCTTTTATTCTAGCATCTCAAGCTAGACAAGTGTTCTATGTCACTGACCCGACGACTACGAAATGGTCTATAGTGCTTCTATTTAACAAAGTGGTTGATGATAGCGGTGTAGATCAATGTGATATTGATGTTGAGAATGAGTCATGCATTAGACGGAATGAGTTGAATACAAATGATCAAGATGAGGATCTTATAGCGGATGAGTCATATATCAGAAATGACCATAACGAGGGAATTTGGATTCATTCATCCGTCCGCATTGCTAAGACACACGTAATTCATATTCCAACCAAGAAAAGAAAGAGATGTTAGTGAAAGAGGTAAAATTTGTTATATACTTGATTTCTTTATTATATTTGTTATATATTATGTCATATTTGTTATATATTAGTGAAAGAGCATTTTATTTTCATTTTTTACATGGTAATGTTATTTAGACTCCAACAAGATCCAAAACAAAGGATATAGCTGTTAATCTTACACTTGTTTAATCTTACAGTGGACATTGGTTGTTGGTCGCAATTAACCACAGCGGAGAGTCAACCCCGTTATTACATGGAATTATGTGAAGGTATATTAATTATCACATGTTTTATTATATTAGTGATGCTACTTGATAAAACTTAGGATTTATCCATATTTTCTTTTAATTGAATTACAATCTTTGTGTTTTCAGGACCTATAATGTAGATTTGAAGCAATGCTTTGGTTGGATGCAAAAGTATTAGTATAAGTAATATGTGCATTTGTAGAAAAAATGTAATGATTTGTAATTATAAATAGGTGTATATATAATTTTGGTTTGTAATTTTAAATATATATATTGGTTTGAATTGCCAATTGTTTTGCATATATAATTTTGGTGTAAATTGCCAATGGTTTGAATTGCCAATTTCTGAAAAAAATTGCTGGTTGAAAAACAGGTAAAATTCTGGTTGAAAAAACCTGGTAAAAATTGTGGTTTAAAAAAATTTATATAAAATTTTTCGTATACCTTAGACAGCGTTTTTGGAGAAAGTGCTGTCTAAGGTAGGGCTTAGACAGCGCTTCTAACAAAAGCGCTGTCTAGCGCTGTCTAAGGTATACCTAGAAAAATTCAAAAAGGTGGACCTTAGACAGCGCTTTCACTAAAAGCGCTGTCTAAGGTATACTTTATAATGTCAAAAAGCGCTGTCTAAAGGTACCATAGACAGCGCTTTTCATTAAATATACCCCACTTTAGACAGCGCTTTTGGTATTACCCAAAGCGCTGTCTAAACCTATAGCAGCGCAGGTTTATACAGCGCTTAAAAGCGCTGTCTAAGGGCAAAAAAAGCGCTGTCTAAGATCTTTTTTGTGGTAGTGATGTCCTCCTAAAGAAAGTCAAAATGTGAAACGATGCCATTATTTGATGGATATAGAATCAACATAAAGAGGTTTCATATGCATGCATTTGTGTTTAAAATCATAGAAATACATTCATTACTTTTCAAATCTAAGAATTGGTTTTAGGAAATGTTATTAATTAAAAAAAAAACAGTTTCCTCGTTAGTCTCAAAAAGTAATTATGAAATAAAGAAACAAAAAGAAAAAGTAATAACATGTTCCTATAAATACTAGGGCAGTTCAAATGTAAGGATATATCTTGTGGAAGCAACAAACAACCTCGCATAACTTCTTGTGGCTTTTTGTCAAACTCTTCTCATCATCGTTTCCTCTGTTTCTTATTGAAATGGCTAATTGGAGCCGAAACCAAGGGATCCGTGATCGTCAAGTTGGTCACCGGAGATCCTCATCTTATAACAGAAAATCACCTTTGTGTAAGTGTCCTTTTGTTTTCTCTTGCTTTTTTTCCTTTGGTTTTGTTCTTTCTTTTTGATTCTGTTTAATACTTTTGGGTCACAGATAATAGGTATTCAACAGTACCTTTATGGGAAAAAAAAATTTATGCTACGGTAGGTAAAGTTCCATGGCGAAAGCTATTAGAATCGCATTCCAATGTGATGAAGTGGGAAGACTCTGCTGTGAAACAGGCTTTTTACGATGCAAAATTCAGATTTTTGGCTGAGAACAACGGCTATCGCTGGGACATTCCGTTGCCTGATCCAGACATGCACATCGACGAAGTAGATTGGGATGCGAGTGTTGATCCTGAACTTTATCTGGACTTGGAGAGAGAAGAAGAGGCCAGACGTATCATGATGGAAAAGAGCCAGCAGGAGACGGAGATTGTCGACAATCCTCTCGGTCATGGATGGGAAATCACACCTACTGGATGGGAGGATGAAGAAGAAGTAAAAAAACCTCGGGAACCAATTTTTGCTGCCGAGGGATGGATATTTAACAACCATGAAAATAATGAAACCAACTCTTGGGAACAAAATGATTCTCAAAGTTGTATTCCAAAGGAGCAGTATGGTGATGAGCTGCATGGCAAGTATGAAGCAAGAAGTGGCAGGAACATAAATTGGGGAGGATATAACAGAAGGAGAGAGAATAACATATGATTGTATCAGCATGGTAATAATCGAGGAAGAAGAAATGGAGGAAGAGGACGAAGAGGAAGGAGGAGAAACGATACTTTTCCCAGTCGTTCAGGGTAAATTCCTTAGGCTGCAAGAAAGTCTTATAACGTTGCTGAAGGCTCATTTGTTCAACTAGCTGAGGATATAGGTTTTGCTACTTAGGTGTTATATAATAATGAGGAATTCATTTTTAGAATTAAGTTATTTTATCTCCGTCTTTTTTCTTTGTTGGAAACCATTACAGCAAACAATAGGAAATATCATCATCAACGTGAATTCTATCTCTATTACGTTGTTCTTCTTCTATAAAATAGATCTTATGTTTGAGTTTCACTCTCTTTTTTTTTTCTTAATAAATGTGAAATATTGAATTTTGGTTTATAAATTGGAACAGACTAGTATCATATTCTTAATGATAGGGGTGGATTTATAATTATTAAAAGGGGACAACTTGATAGGGAGTTTTATTAATAAATATTAGTTTGAAATATTTAAATTATAATTTTAATATATTAATTTAGATTAATTATTATAGTATTCTAGAATATTATAATAATTAATAAAACTCCCTATCACAACTTCTCTACCCACCCCAAAAATTGGGTAATGTACATTCTACCAATTAAGTAATGCCATGTCATTTTATTGTATTTACTTTTTATTTAATAGTTTAAATTTTGTAGATTTCCAATGCATCTCCCATACAAATTATTTTATGGGTAACTCTACCCAACTATTTAAGGTGGGTAAATAAGAATTCACCTTATTAAAAATATTATTCTTAGATTGAATTTTTTATATTTGTAATGATATGCCATCTGTACATGTTCCAATATATTAAAGACAAATCGATTGGGTATAGTTATCAAAATTTATTGATTTATTTGGTCAATTATTACTGATAAATTTATTGGCAAGAAGATCCTATAATAAAAATTAAGATATTATACTTTTGACCAATCTTATATTAGCCTTTAATTTTATTATATTTATTAAGTAATGTAATTTTTTATTGTTTTCAAAACATCTTATTGTATTTTATCGGTGGAAAAGTGGAAAAGGGGGCCTAAAGTCCATGAAGAAAACAATTACAACCATATCATCTTAGGGGTAACGATCCCCAAAACATATACTAAAAATAAATGCCTAATGTCTAATGTCACTAGGACAAACATTAAAATAAACACAACCATTATCCCTGTTACACACAAAATTGGCTAAAGCATCCGCACATTGATTTGCTTCCCAATAATTCAATTTTATTAACCGTCAAATTTTGTCAACAAGATCTCTCCCTCTAACACAATCACTGCTACTGGATGTTATGAATTTCACCAACATCATCGAGTCCACATATAACTCTACACAATGCAAGTTCATCCTTCTCGCATACATAAGATCTTTAACCACTTCTCAAAACTCCGCTAAATAAGCATTCTCAGGGGCAACAAATTTAGCAAAACCATGTATCCATTATTTGTCGCTTCCTCTAATAATACCTTCACACCCTTTTATGACCATCTTCTCGACACGTACCATCCGTATTCTGTTGGACTTAAACCCAAAACTTGAAGAATTTCAACCCAATTTTGATGAGCAAGATTCAATCAACCACTCGAATTTCTCTTTTATTCTTCACTTTTCACTCGAGTGAATCAATCACACCTTGATTGCAAGAATAATTTTGTGCAGCAATTGTTAATGAAAGAAGAAAGAGAATTGAATAAGAAAGAAGATTAAGAAGATGATTGAGGAAGATAATGAATGGGTGAAGAAATGGTTTTCTGAAATTCGTCCTTGGAGTCAGTCAGATGTGGATAGTGAGAGGATGTCGTGGATCAAAATTTTTGGATTACCTTGTCATGTATGGGGAGACAAGTTTTTTAAATTTTTAGTTGGAACTGTTGGTGTTTATGTTAGAGCGGATGTTGAAACCCAAAGACATGAAAAATTTGATGTGGCCAGGATTCTTATAAGAACAAAGTGTGAATCTTGAGAAACTGTCCTTACAGAAATCAAAAGCTTGGAATGGTAAACGTTCATTTGTGGAGATCACTAAAAGGAATACGACACAAAAGGCGTAGGAGAGGATATACATGGATGACAAACCAAACTTTGCTCATCTCAAGTTTGATGTTACAGATGAGGAGTTAGAACAGTTTCAACAAGCTTTTGTAGGTTCAATGGAGATTCCGGGTCAATCATATAAGGTACATGAGGCTTTGCATATAAAGGGATATTTCAAAATCAAAGCCACCCCCTATGGGGGCGAATCTGGTGTTATTAGAAGAGGAGGTTACTGGTGATATTAAGAAGATGATTGAGGAAGATAATGAATGGGTGAAGAAATGATTTTCTGAAATTCGTCCTTGGAGTCAGTCAGATGTGGATAGTGAGAGGATGTCGTGGATTAAAATTTTCGGATTACCTTGTCATGTATGGGGAGACAAGTTTTTTAAATTTTTAGTTGGAACTGTTGGTGTTTATGTTAGAGCGGATGTTGAAACCCAAAGACCTGAAAAATTTGATGTGGCCAGGATTCTTATAAGAACAAAGTGTGCAATGAACTTAAATGAAGTTGTTAATATTGAGGTTAATGAGCAGATTTTTCGTATTAAGTTGGTTGAAGAAGCCCCTTCTTGGTGCCCAAAGAAGAACAGTAGATCCTTCAGTGATAGTTGTGATGATAGTTCAGAAGTTAATTCATCCGGTAGTGAAGTGGAAGAGTCATTGCAAGAAACATGTGAGCCAACGGTCATTATCCCTGAGTCAAATGGGGGGACGAATGAAGTGGAGGAGAAGATGGACGGTATTGACCAGTCGAAGGAGAATAATAGCATAGTAGAGTCTAGGGATATGGGTTGCTGCTTTGTATCGTCTGATATACGTTCAGTGAAAAGAGTGGGTGTTCAGAAAAAGCATGTTGTTGTAGGGCCCTCGCATGAAGAAATTCCATCAACTGATAGCTGTCATACTGATAAAGAAGTATTATTTATTGATGAAAAGACTGAACTGCTGTCAAGTGGCTCGAGGCAGACCTATAAAGATAATAGAAAAAGTGGTCCCTGTAAAGCTGATGGAAAAGACAAGGAAGGGGTCGGTGGGACAACCTATGTTGACAACTGTGAGGAATTAGACTGCAACTTCAATGAGGCTAGAGGAGGTCTGAAAAATACCACGTTGTTGGAACACAAAAACTTGGTTCGAAGAAAGAAATCCTTGACTGAAATTTATGGGAACCTGAAGATCCCTTTTACACCATCTTATTATGCATCTTTGCTACTTGCTGATAAGACGATGCCTAACACGGTATCTCATGTTAGTGAGTCTCAATCTTCGGAGTTAAGTGATTCTATTTCGAGTTTTTCTGATAGGTCTATTAGGCAAAGCTCAGGGTCTACTGGAGATTATGAGATATTGTTTAGTAACTCTAGAATTAAGAAGAAATTAGCAGGCCTTTCTAATCGTGTTTGGAAATCCATCAAAAGATTGGGCATAGAAGCTGATGAGGATGATGAGGCATTTGAATCTATTATTCGGAATTTAGAAGAAGAAGAGAGAAAGGTGAAGAAAAATAAGAAGGTGGCAGCTATGGATTCTTTATGAATATAGTTATCTATAATGTCAGAGGATGTAGGAGTGTGGTCAAGAAATGGAAGATTAGGGAATTATTGAAGAAGGGAGGGGCAGATATAGCATTTATTCAGGAGACTAAATGCGAAGTTATGTCTGATGACATTGTTCACAAATTGTGGGGTAATGAGAATTGCCAATGGTCAGAGGCAAATTCTGTTGGCACGGCAGGTGGGATTCTAATCATGTGGAAAAGTGGAGTTATTGATCCATTATGCAGCTTCAAGGGAGAGGGATTCCTGGGTCTCATAGCGTTTTGGAAGAATAAAATATGCTGCTTTATAAACATTTATTCTTCATGCAACAATAGAGAAAAAAGACAGTTGTGGTGTAACATTTTAAACTTGAAAGCTAATCAGGAGGCAGGAGAGTGGGTCATCGGTGGCGACTTCAATGCTATCAAAAATTCTAATGAGAAGAAAGGAAGTGGGCAGTATAACAAGAAATTGATGTTCGAGTTTGAAGACTTCATTAATTTGACTGGGTGTATTGACTTAGCTACCTCTGGTAATCGATTCACCTGGTTCAGTCCTTCTGGGGAGTCTTGTAGCAGGATTGATCGCATTCTGGTTTCGATTGGTTTATTGAATGGTTGGAATGAGGCATTCCAAAAAGTGGATAAACGGGACATCTCTGATCACAGACCGGTGTGGCTATCTATGAGGAATGTCAATTGGGAACCCAAACCATTTTGTTTTCTCCGGTGTTGGTTCCAACATCCACAGTTTATGAGATTCATCAAAGAAGTATGGGAGGGGCTCAATGTTTGTGGCAACCGTACCTTTGTTTTGTCCATGAAATTGAAGGCGCTTAGGACAAAAATTAGAGGGTGGAACAAAAGCGTTTTTGGGTGGATAGACACTAGTATTGAGGAGAACAGGGAGTTGCTAAATAATACAGAAGACATCTTGATAGACATTGACGAGTCCATAAGAGAACATCCTCTTAAGATGAGAACGAATGTTGAAGACGAGATGTGGAAACTATTGAGAATAAAGGAAAGCCTTCTGCATCAAAAAGCAGGAACAAAATGGATTGAAGATGGCGATCAGAATACTACTTTTTTTCATTCGACAATCCTACATCGTAACTTGTTGAACTCGATTAATAAAATGGAGAATGAGGACGAAACTATTGAAGACGTTGAAGGGGTAAAGAAGGCGATTGCAGACCATTTTGAAAAGAGATTAACGTCAAATGGGAGACCTCTCACTCGATCAAAGTCTGATTTTTTCGCGAAACTTTCAGAACAGGACGGATTCATGTTGGAAGAGGTTTTTACAGATGCAGAGATCAAAGAAGCAGTTTTTCAATGCAATGGTGATAGAAGCCCAGGTCCCGATGGTTTCAATATGGAATTTTTTCAAAAATGCTGGGACACTATGGGCTATGACTTTACAGGTTGTATCAAAGAATTTTTTGCTGAAGGAAAGCTCCCAAAGGTTCTTGCGTCTTCCTTTTTGGTTCTCATCCCCAAGAATAGCAATCCAAGTAGTCTTGATGATTACCGTCCAATTTGTTTAGTGGGGTGTGTGTATAAGGTGATAACTAAATTATTGGCTGGCAGACTTAAGAGGGTAATGAACAAGTTAATATCTCCTTCACAAACAGCGTTCATAGCAGGTAGGAACATTCTTGATGGTGTTCTTGCTCTGAATGAAATTGTAGATTACTCAAAAAGGAGCAATCATAAGAGTTTAATCTTCAAAGTGGATTTTGCGAAGGCATACGACTGTACGGAATGGGAGTATATTCGTCAGGTTATGAAATGCATGGGGTTCGGGAGTAAGTTTATGCGATGGATAGAGGGGTCTGTGTTCAATAGCTTCATGTCGGTGCTTGTAAACGGTAGTCCTTCGCGTGATTTTCAGGTTACTCGTGGCCTTAGGCAGGGGGATCCTTTATCACCATATCTTTTTGCTATGGCTGCTGAAGGATTGGCTGCAATGATTAAGAAAGCTGAGGAAGTTGGTTTATTTCAAGGTCTCAAAATTAATCATAAGGATTCTATTAAATTGCTTCAATAAGCTGACGACACAGTTCTTATCGGGGAAGCTACTTGGAGAAATCTCTGGGCATACAAAGTTATCTTGAGAGGATGTCAACTAGCGTCCGGACTTGAGATTAATTTTAATAAAAGTAGCATTATTGGCTTTGGAGTAGAAGATTCTTTTCTGAAAGCTGGTGAAAGGTTCCTTGCGTGCAAATTGCAAAAGTGTCCGGTTAAATTTCTTGGTGTACAAATTGGCGGGATCCATAGGCTGTTATCATTTTGGAAACCGGTGATTCTCAAGGTTCAAGCTAGATTGGCATCTTGTAAAGGAAGATTTCTATGTATGGGGGGTAGAACTACGTTGATCAAATCAGTGCTAACAAACTTGCCTATTCATTACTTGTCATTTTACCGGATGCCGTCAAAAGTTACCAAAGTTATAACATCACTGCAGCGGAATTTCCTTTGGAATGGTTCTGCTATTAAGAAAGGCATTGCATGGATCTCTTGGAGGACGGTTTGTAAACCTAAGGAGTTATAGGGTTTGAATATTATGGACGTTCAATGTTTGAATGAAGCCTTGCTTGCGAAATGGCTATGGAAAATCATGAGTTTGCAGGATTACATTTGGGGCGATATACTGCAGGCAAAATATGGTACTGTCATGGAGAGGGTAGTGAGTGGAGAATTCAGTGCAGGTTATGGAATGTCTTCCTTATGGTGGCGGGACATGGTGCGCCTTGCAAATAATTTTGGTAATGATTCCTTCTTTTTTCATTGTAGCACCCCAAAATTTGCTCTCCTTACTTTAGTACTAACTGGCTTATGTTTCATTTCATTTTGCAATATCATGTGTGCATATCATTGGTTCTTAGCATAGGGTCAAGGTGCCTGAGGTAGTTCAAGAGGAGAAGATGTTCTTCAAAGGGTCAAGCAAGAGTCCTTGTATTGTCCAAGGGATCTCAAGTGGATCACTCTCTCCCAACCAGTGCAGAAATTAGGGTTTTGAGATTCTTGGGTTTATTGCTCCAATGGGCAAGCTTCTTGGGTTTTTATCATCACCAAATGGCATATCTTATCTTTGTTGGAGAGGATACACATCATATTCAGAGGAATTTGGATTTGGAGACTGTGTTATTTCCTCCTAGACTGAGGGTACCAAATTTAGGGTTTTGCTATAAAGTCAGTTTATTTCTGTTTTTTTGGGAAAGACTTGATTCCACGGTATTCCTTGGGTTCCTAAGTATCTAGGAATGGAAGATTTTCCATCAGTTTGGTTCATGAGAGATTCAATTGGCCAATGGATTGCAAATCAGGAGAATTGGGAAAAAGTCAACAGTGAGAGGGGAAGTCAACTATGAAATCTTGAGGTTCTCTTCAAGGTTTTCAAGGTCTCACATCCTCATGTGGTCTTCAAGGGTCAAGTTTCATACAATTTATCACGAATCAAGGGTTGGTACAAAAGTTACTAAATATGGAAATGACCTATAATTTGAAAGTTTCCATTTTGGGCAAGTTTTTACACTACATTCAACTTGACTTTTCACTATCAAGGAAGCTTCAAATGAATTTTCCTCAAACATGAAAGTTGAAGATCTTTTTCTCCCATTTCCAACAAGTACAAGATGGTCTCCATATCATTTGTGAAACTCAAGTTATGATCAAAAGAAGGCAAGGTGGTTTTTAGGGTTTTCTCATGGTTCCATTTTCACAACTTTTGCATTTTGGGACATAGTGACCTATATTTGGTTCCATTGCCTCATGACACATGCTAACATCAAAGTACCTCCCATAAGGATCATTTTTGGCCTTTGAATCAAGAGATTTCATGACTTGTACATCACTTATTTCACATTATACAAAATTGCAAGATTATTGAAAACTCATGAACCAAGACATCTCAAGGCCCAAATCCAATTCAGGTGTGATTAGCAATTGTTAAATAAGTGATCCATCATAAAAGGCTTGGGTGTGATGCATGGACGAGGGTGTATTTCACATTATGCAAATTTCCAAAATCACCCAAAACTCATTAAGTGAGGAATTAACAAGGCCCAAATGCTAATCAGTGGAATAACCTAATGTATTTAAGCTAACTCATGCACTGGTTAGAGGGAGGACACGTTATTTTGTGGAGATTTTCAAGTGTGAACCCTAAAGCTTCATTCCTTCGAATCTCATCAGCCATAAGGGTTTCTCAAAAACTTCCTTCACAATCTTCATTCTTGGCATCCATAGAGCACAAACCATCCATCGTTGGAAGCTAAAAGCAAGGATACGGATTGCTTGATCTCAGGTTAGTGATAATTTGCATGCTCTCTAAACTCAAATTTTTGACATGCATAATGATCTGTGGTTGTCACTGGTGATGCCTATGTATTTTGTTTTGAGTTTGGACGTATAATTTGGTTGTTTCGTGAGTTTGAAAGTTTTGGACCCAACTTTGTTTCATTCAAATCTCCTTATTGATGCATTGTTTGTGATTTTTGATGGCATATTATTGATCCTGGTGAAATTCTGGTCAAGAAGGTATATTCGTTTGCGTGTTCTGGCATTTTTTTGGTTGCAGGTGGCCAGAAGTGACGACCGGAGCTAGGGCTCCGGCGTCTGGCTTGATTGCCGGCGAGATTAGGGTTCAAAGGTAGGGGATGAAATCCCAACCGTCCATTTGCTTCATAGTGTGGTCCATAGCATGCCACGCGTTTTAAATTTTTGGTTTTATTTTTGGTTTGTGTGTGTGCCCTACCATGTTTACTACCATGCACCTCTAATCTGAGCCATTCACTCTATTTAATTTTTGATTTGATGATTTAATCTGGAACATCGATTGAATCCAGTGGCCATTAGATTGACAACGCAATAATGATATCACGTGCCTTATCACGCGCCTTTTTTATTTTATTTATTTTCTGAATACTTGCGTGTGTGAATGTGCATCATTATTAAGATGGGCGTGTGGATCTATACCCTTCATCATGAATACCTCTTATTTGGTTGACTTATTATCAAGCGTCAGATTGATCCAAAGGTGATTGTGGAGTCAAGTGGTTGACTGGGTTGCATTGTGTTCCTTTTTATTTTTTATTTTTTTCGCTGATGGGCTTTGTGGTGTGGGCTTGTTATCCACACCCCCTTGCTTGATCCATTTCATTTTTAACGTGTTTGGGTTGCTGGTTGCACCCCCACTTGTTTTATTTTTTCATTTATTTTATTTAATTGCATTATTTCATTTTTAATTTTTAAAAATAGATAATTGCATCCAAAAATTACAAAAAAATTCATGAAGCATTGTTATAGTTTTATAAAATTTTACCAAATTTTATTTTATTATTTTGTTTTATTTTTAGCATCTGAAGTAATTATTTGTTTATTTTCTTTTGAATTTATTTCATCTATGCATACTCTAACTTGTTTATTTTATTTCTCATAGTCCATGAAACCTTTTGAGTCCATTGTTTTTGCATTGCTTCATCAACATATTGAAGTTCATTAAAAAAAATTTCCCTTATTTTTAAAATCATTTCATATTGCATTTTAGTCCCTTTCTTTTGCATATTTGTTCATAATTCTCATTTGAATTTGCATAATTGTTTGAGTGACCTATCTTGGGAATTTTGGCATGAACTTTTGACATATTGTTTGCCACTGGTTGAGGTGTGTTAAGAATTAATTTCGTAATTTCTGAAGTTGGTTTGCCAATTGTTTGATTGCTCTTTGTTTGAGGTCTTCCTTTATGCACATCCTTGATCATGTCTGAGTACTTGTTTGAGAAGGCACTTGTGCCATCATTTGGGTTTGCTTCTTTGACTTCATAATTCATGTTTAGGTCATCCACATTCTGTGTTGGTTGAGTTTCATTTGGTTTATAACCTTTTCTCTTTGGTTTGTGATTTGTTTGGGTTCCATTTATCTTATTGTTGCTTTTGTCTGTTTTGTACTAACCTTTTATGCAGGGGCTGAGGTAAGTTATTTGAGGGTGTGGATAGTTATCCATGTCCATCCTCACTCTTTCTTTCTCTCATCTTTTCTTTTCTTTAGGCTTAGGTTGTTATCAAACCTCCCCTTAGGGCTACCTTTGCATGATAACATTAGGACTAAATTCCATAGGATAGTCTCCCTCCAAACCTCCCCTTAGGGCCACCTTTGCATGATAACATTAGGATAGATTTTTCCCCGTAGTATTTTTCTCTTCTTTTGAGTCCCTCTTCTCATCTCATAACAATTTCTAAGATACTTAATAAGGTCAACTTGCCTTGCACACAAGCCTTAAACATAGGAAATGAAGATTGAGGGGTGCCCCTTCTCTCTTCTAGAGTGTTGAGCATACGTCCCATTGGGGACGACCATGCGAAGCATTCGTTCCCGTGTCATAGACTTTAGTTCAAGTTGAGTTATGAACTAACTCAAGTCACTCTGTCTTAAAAAAAATACAAACAAATTTGAAATCATTTTTGTCCTTCGGGATCGTCAAACTAAAGGCTATTTTCAAAAAGGGCACGTTACTTTTCGTCTGAGTCGCAAACAGGCATTGACCCTAACTACCGGACGCGAACTTAACGTCGCTCATAAAAAACACAAAAAGAACTTGGTCCGAACTACGTTGACTCTGAATTCCCCATTGCACAAAGGGGGTACGTAGGCCTAGGACGACGATGTCCTACCAAGCCTGTCTTTGTTTTTTCCTCCCCCGTTTTAGTACAGCCATATATGTTAGGATAACTCACCCTTAGAATAGACAACAAGCATGGATCCCATTGAGTACGATGGACGCGTGGGGTGCTAACACCTTCCCCTCGCGTAACCGACTCCCGAACCCAGGCTATGGTTTCGATGACCATTCATTTCCCTCTTCCTCAGGCTTATGCGGTGTTCCCTTTCCCTCTCTTGGGATAAATATACATTGCTGGCGACTCTGTGTTCTGCGCCACTCTCGCGTTTGTACCTGGATGAAAATCCTGGGAGCGACAGCTGGCGACTCTGCTGGGGAACTGGTTGACCTATGCTGGTCCATCCCTAAGCGAGTCAATCCTAGTGCTTGCTTGTTTTTGTTCTCTTTTGGTGTTTTTGTTTTTGTTTTGCTTTATTTGTTGTATTTTATTTTTACCGCATTTTTTGCATTGCATATTATTATCATCTGCTGCACTGTTCTTCTGTTTGGTGGGTTGGGAGTTCTGAGAGATAAGCCCAATACCCAGGCTTGAGCGTACACGTAGGATTAGTGTGGAAAGTAATGTGACTTGTGTGGCATTTGGCCAGACATAGTATACATGAAAACTCCACATCCAGACGAGGTTTTCTCTGGTAATGTTCTATCCTGCGCATTGGTGCAGATGATGGAATGTAAACTGGAAAGCTGTCGACTCTGGTGACCATTCCCGAGAACTCAGTAACGGCACTCCTCCTGAGACGTGATAATGGCAGACCAGAAATGGCAAACCCATTACACATGTCGATCCGAGGACCCAATGCTGGGAACTTGCTATAGGGTTTCCTTTTGGGAAAGAATCAGTGGAAGCACTCCTCGATTGGCGATAGTACTGTACCCCGAGGGATGAATGTACTATTGCTTCTCGACCTCAGTGCCGAAACTGAGGACTTGCCATGGGATGTTTTCTTTTGAGGGGAATCAGTTGAGGCCTCCTCGATTGGTGATGATGCCAAACCAGAAATGGTGAACGTATCATCATTTCTCGACCTGAGAGCCCGTGATATTGAGGATCCTCGGCTTTCTAGTACCCACATGTGAGAGGGCAGGGTGTTTAGAGGTTTGCAGGTAACCTTGACCTTCAACATACCCGGTTTTCTGATCAGCAGATTTATCAGTGTGGTACTATGGTTATTCTGGTATTCTGGGTATTTGGGCAGATCTTTGAGATGGTTCAGTTTGTTCAGTGCAGCAGTTGTCCAGTCTGTGTGGCATCCTTGATCCCATGTGTGCATTTGCATCATCATTTTGCATCCTAACATGTTTATTCATTTGCAGGGTCATATCCTAACCTTGATTCTGGTTCCTGAAGTCTATTAAGGATGAGTACTAAGAAGAGAAAGAACGTCATAGTGTACGAGTTCCCATCACTTATTCTGGATCCTGTTCACAAGATTGTGTCTATGGCAGAACCTGGGGTATTGGCAGACTTTAGAGGAGAGTATGGAAGAATTCTGAATTTTGCTCGCAACATCACTGAATACGAGTATAGGGCTTTGCATACTCTGGTACAATTCTATGACCCTCACCTGCGTTGTTTTCTATTCACTTATTATCTCTTGGCTCTGACATTGGAGGAATTTGCTCTCATTCTGGATGTTGCCATTAAAGAAGAAGCTCTTTTCTATCCTTCTGAAGAACTTCCTGATTTGGGAAAGGTTTCCGAGGCTTTGCACTTGGATCCATCTTTGTTGAAAAATAACATTGCCAGTAAGGGAGGGTGTAAAGGCTTTCATGTGAAATTTTTGGTAGAACAGGCTGCTGTGTATGCTAAGGCTAGATGTTAGTCAGTTTTCAACGCCATCTTGGCTATGTGTGTCTATGGAACGGTGTTGTTTCCAAATATGAAGGATTTTATGGACATGCACGCTGTCCGGATATTTACCATGAAGAATCCGGTACCTACTTTGCTTGGAGATCTGTATTATTCAGTGCATTATAAGAACGAGAAGAGGAGGGGAAGACCCTTTTATTTTTGTGTGCCAGTCTTCTACAAATGGTTTGCTGATCGTCTTCCCGAATCTGGGGCATTTGTAGATACTCAAGGAACTTTGGAGTGGTCCAAAAGATTGATGGGCTTGAGGGCAGATAATCTGATTTGGGTTAACCGTGACTTGTTGGGCCAAGATATCATGATTAGTTGTGGAGGTCTCCCAAATGTGCCTCTAATAGGAAGGAAATGGGGAATTAACTACAACCCTATTCTTGCTATTAGGCAATTCGGGTATGCCTTGAAAGAGCCACCAAAAGACAATGAGGTCCAAGAATCTTTATATCTGAGTGGGGAAATCAATCTAGAACTGTTAAAAGAAGCTGCAAATACTTGGGGAGAACGTCATAAGAAGGGGAAGATTTCTTTTGGGAAGAGCAACAACAGAACATTTCCTGTGTACGAAAATTGGATTCAGAAAATGGTAGAGGAGGAGCTTTTGCCATTCTCCAAAGAACCACCATCTTACCCCTTGCTGATCGCGCCTCCTACCACAGTTGAAATAGAGAAGTTTAACAAGTTGTGGGCTGAAAAGGAAAGGCTGCGAGAAGAAAACAGTGAGCTACGAAGAGAGATTTACCAGTTGAAACATGAGCGTGGTGAAGCTGTTCATATCGCCAAGTTGAAGACAGAGCTTCTCGCTAAGGCAGAAAAGGAGCTAGCTAACAAGGTCACAGCCAGACAAAGGATGAAGCAAGCTCTAGAGGGTATCAGTAAGGTTCTCGAGTCTAAGAAGGAGGAATTGGTCAAGGCTTTGTTGAAAACTCACAAGTTCGATGCTCACCGAGACACTGTAATGGCTGATAATAAGCGAAAGGAAGACGATTATCTAGCTCAAATTGATCAATTGAAGTTGAAGCTCAAGAAAAAAGATGCTGAGATCCTATCAGGGGTATTCCAGAGACAAGCAGTCGAGGATCGACTCAATGAAGCCATAGCTTCCATAGAGGAACTGAAGATCCAAGTTGAAGTGAAGAAACCTAGAAATGAGGGTCCTAGCATGGATGGTGTTTTTGAAGAAGACGTTTGGGAGTTACATTGCCGATACTTGAAAGGGACCATGCATAGGAGAGATGTTCTCATTCAAGAGCTAATTCAGAGACCGAAGCATCCCGACACCAAAAATCTGTTCAAGGAAATTCAAGACTGGAGCAAAGAGCATGATGGATGGGGGGGATTGGCACTTGTGGACTTTGATGACATGCCGTAGTTTCCTATTTTCTTTTATTGTATGTGGATCACCACCAGGCTTGTTGGTTGGGATCTATGATCATTGTGTTCAGACTTATTATTTTGGGTTGTGATTGTTGACAATTGGTTTCCTCTGGTTTTCATAATACATGAGCAGAAGTTCCGTTCTATCTTGTTGTTAAACTGGAATCAAGGGGTGGATCGCCCTGCGAATGTTCAAGCATGTTCATTTGCATTTGCATATTCATAATCATTTTGCATAACAGGTGATTATCTCTGGTGTTCTTACTTTGTTCTCCTCCACAGTACAGGATTGATCAGCCAGTTCATCGGTATTCTACTCAGTCTATGATAACCAGGGGATAGCCATGGAATAACTCCGTGCAAAGATGCTTGAAATGAAGGTTCAGATGAGGCAATTTGGGGAGGACATGCTGGTCATGTCCCAGGAGCAGAAGATGCTGAAGGAGGAGGTCAATCAGATGAAGACTCATATGGGTTTGGTCACGGAAATTTTGAATAGGGTGTTAAAGAAGGAAGACAGTCCTGTGCTCGCTTCCACAACAGAGGTCCTTACTCCTCCCATCTCTTTGGGATTTGATCTAGATCACGGATTGCCTCGTGAATCTCTCCCACAAATTGAGGTTCCAGAGCCTTCCCAACAGCAGCCAGGTCGTGTCTCCCAAGATAAGCATATGAATAAAAAGTGTGCACAGAGACCGAAGCAGCCTGAAAGAGTTTTTCATCCACTCCCTATGCCATATTCTCAACTATTGCAGCATCTCCTTCAGTTGCAACTGGTACAAAAAAGGACTTTGGCTCCTCTCACTGGTAATCCCCCACCAGGCTACAATGCAAGAGCCCATTGTGATTTCCATTCTGGGGCACCAGGGCATACTGTGGAGAAATGTAGGGCCTTTCAGCACCAAGTCCAGGATTTGATTGATGCAGGGGCAATTGAATTCACGTCGGGCGGCATAAGTATACAAGGTGATTTTACCCCAATTGTTGCAAAAGAAGTGGAGACTTCCCCCCTCTTTGCATGATCCACCTCATGTCATGGACTTTCTCCACAACCTTTTGCTGCAGAAGCTCTATGTCAGCAACCTTTGTTTGTGCCTCAGCCAAACGTGGAAAGGAAAGTGCAAGCGCAGGTGGGGCGCCCAAATCAGTATCGACAACAGAATTATCAACAGCAGGGGCAACCGAGACCAAGAAGGCCCAAGAGGATATTTGATCCTATTCCTATCCCTTATAGTCAGTTGTTTGCTCATCTGCTCAAGAACTCTCTGATTCAAACGAGGAGTACCACGCCGGTACCGTACCCTATTCCTCCGGATTATGACATGACTGCTAGGTGCGAGTTCCACTCGGGAACGTTTGGGCATGCAATTGATAAGTGTAATGTATTCCAGCACAAGGTGTAAGACTTGATCGACTCGAAGGTCATCACGCTAGATGGTACCCCTTTGGATTGAAGCTTTTGTGTCGGAGTAAGCATCAGATTGCAAGAGCGTCATCAGAAACAATAAGTCCAGACTGAGCCGAATCTCCTCAATGATGGCGATCTTCAGTTTCTTTATCGCATTTTCATTTGTAGTTTTTCATTTCTTGTTAAAGCATTGTATGCATGTAGAAACTTGTTTGTTTTTAATGACAATCATAATACAATGAGCATGTTTTTCTTGAAGTAATCCATTCGTGTTCACTCTTAAATGTTTATATGCACTGCAATACCAACCTTTCTTGTCTAGAACTCTTGAGGGAGGATGACGAAATAAGAGCGCGGATTTCTAATGGTACGCTTTTGGATAAAACCCTGTTAAGGATGTACAGGCATTGTTTCCAATTCACAAACACTGGAGAGATAAGGAGATAGACATTTGTCAACCTCTTTGAGCCTAGTAGTAGGAGTTCTTTCTGGAAACGAAAAAACCCTCAATCTTAACCTGGGGCAGGGTAGGCATCAGTTAGTTTGACCAAGTGTTCAACTTTCAGAAGGAGTGTACATCTGAGGATCCATTACCTTCCATTCCACTAGCAAGAGGTCAAGAGATGTGAAACCACAATGGTTATCCATCAACAATCAAGGAGGGAGACAATCACAACCCTTTCAAGCAAGTAAGACTAAACAGTGTTACACGAATTGTTCAAAGAAAAAAAGAGAAAAAAGAAAAAGCCTGCTAAGTCGAAAAACTTGAAAGCAAGTGACTTAGGCAAAAGCTAAGGCATCCCACTGGACTTCAAAATTGAAAACTCAAAAGAGTCAGTCCAGGCAAAATTAGGGAACAAAAGGCAAAAGAATGAGAAAGCGAAAAGCCAAAAGGATTACAAAGAAAATATTTGAGCAGAACAAAGTCGTGTGACTACAGACATAAAAGACAAAAAGGGGCGACTGTTACCCCAAAACCTCATTGGGTGTCGAACCATTAGTGGCATAGGTTCCTTAAAGATCATAAACCTTTTGAGAGATGAGCGCTTGGGTCAGATTAACTGAACATAGGACTGGAGAATGTCACGGAGAGTGGGTGGGCACCGATAAATTTTGAGCCATAAATCCTTTTTCTGAAACCGTGAACCAGATCACGTTACAACCCTTAAAAGTCCTAATTGAAACAGGGTTTATTCCGAAAGCGTACTTCAACAGGATAGCGTTCCTGACTCCTATGAGCTGTGCTAATAAGATTGGTTGGTATTGCATGTGCGCATTGTTTTGCCATTCAAAAATCAAGGTCACATCCCTGCTAGTGATTCATTCACAAGGCTTGGCGACGCATTTTCAATAAAGCTTCAAGGTTAACATGAGTGTTGCATTAGAATTGTCATTCTCATAATAAACATTTTCTGCTTGCATGTGTTTGATATCAAAGAAGCGTACACGGTGAACGACAGTCGAGAAGCTCGATCACGCCAAGTTGAGATGGTGAAATCTCCGAAAGACAATCATGTCAAGAGGTATGTGGCCAAGAGACTGTGCGCAGCCTGGGGGGTTCCCGATAAATGGTGATAAGATGCAGCTAATCTGGAGCAGTCACACTGAAAACTCTCCCTAAAACAGCCAAACAGGGGCTATCAGGTTGATTTGACAAATCTCTGTGAGATCAGTCAGGGGAAAAGTTCCTTCAAGACTTGGGGCAGGCCACCTCTAGAGCATGAGAAATTGTCCATTCCTGAAAATGGTTAATTGAAAACACCTCTTCAAAGTTCAGAATACTGGGACAGAGTATTTTCAAGTCATTACAAATCCTTTCGAGGTAATGTACTTCATGGATTATGAATTCTGGGGCAGTTATGTCAAGATCTGATAAATCTCTCCAAGAGTTTGAAGACCCTGGGGCAGTGCGAACGCCTGGTCTTCTATAAAATCCTCTTGGGACGATTTCTCCCATTAGAACTGGTGGTCTGGGGCAAGTGGAAAGTTCAAAGGGTCGTTTATGACCGTAGAGACAGGTCAGGTTGGATGGCAACAGGACTGTACTTCCCTAGTAGAGTTGCTTTCCCCAGCATTGAAATTGCACCTTCCTCAGCAGAGCAGGCTCTCCCCGACAAGGGCATGGAGGATTGTTTTCTCCGGCTAGAATCATGGTTGTTTTATCACTCCTCAGCATGCAGTTAGTGGTGGAGCGCTCCAATGAGGATGTCTGGTGTCCCTTGCAGGAGTTTTGGGGAATATTTTCTCTGGACCAAGACATTGTCTCCCCACAGAATCAGGGTGTCTACTTCCCCCATTCAGTCAGGAAGCGTGCTTTCGCCGACAATGTCATATTCTAGTCCCCAGCAAGGTGGGAGTAAAGTCATTCTCCCCATCAGCAGGCCAAGTTCAGCAGTATCCCCAAGCAGGATGGTATTATGGACTGTTTTCCCCAAGCAGGATGGTATTATGGGCTGGCATCCCCCAGCAGGTCCTAAGCCCATCTGTTATTGGCAATCCTCAGTATCTGACTTCTGGTTCTATCATTGGCATTCATTCTCAACTCCCCCAGCAGAGGAGAAATCTCAGGTTTTGGACGTTACCTTCAGTATAGGTCATGTGTAATCCCCGGTGGTGTGGATATGCTTTTGGATTTCATCCCCGGCAGAAGTTGTGGATCCAAAGAGTCGGTCAGTGTGATCCTTCTCAGCAAAATTCTTGGATTCAGAGGACAATTTATTTTTGTCATCCCCAGCTGAATTGGTCTCTTCTCTCCAGCATTTATTTTGCTGGAGGGGCCCTTTTGCATATCATAAGCATTTGCATTGCACCCTCAAATGCGTAGCATTTCCATTTCGTATGGAGCATTACGCCAAAATTCAAACATTTGCATTCAAAGCATAAGCCAGGTTTGATACTTTCTTTGCCAGTTCTCTTTCTCAGCAGAGATGGCATGACTCAGGAGATCCTGGAGGGGCGCGTTCCTCATACTTGTGCTCCCTGGCAGAGTCTTTTATTTAGACTTCCCAAGTAGAGTCATCTTGCCTGTGGATTTTGAGTCGGTTGGGAGTTTGTCTTTGTTTGGCCTTTCTCTTTTGTGAAATCCCGTTCTCACCTGGTAGTCAGTTCTTGCTTGACATATTTTGCTGGCCAGTTTCCCTTTATCAGCAGGGATGACATTTATCTTGCTAGTTCTCTTTATCACCAGAGATAGCAATCTTTTGAAGATTTTCTTCGTCAGTTCCCTTTATCAGCAGGGATGGCATTTATTTTGCTAGTTCTCTTTATCAGCAGAGATAGCAATCTTTTGAAGATTTTCTTCATCAGTTCCCTTTATCAGCAGGGATGGCATTTATCTTGCTAGTTCTCTTTATCAGCAGAGATAGCAATCTTCTGAAAATTTTCTTCGTCAGTTCCCTTTATCAGCAGGGATGGCATTTATTTTGCTAGTTCTCTTTATCAGCATAGATATCAATCCTTTGAAGATTTTCTTCGTCAGTTCCCTTTATCAGCAGGGATGGCATTTATCTTGCTAGTTCTCTTTATCAGCAGAGATAACAATCTTCTGAAAATTTTCTTCGTCAGTTCCCTTTATCAGCAGGGATGGCATTTATTTTGCTAGTTCTCTTTATCAGCAGAGATAACAATCCTTTGAAGATTTTCTTCGTCAGTTCCCTTTATCAGCAAGGATGGTATTTATCTTGCTAGTTCTCTTTATCAGCAGAGATAGCAATCCTTTGAAGATTTCTTTCGCTAGTTCCCTTTATCAGCAGGGATGGCATTTATCTTGCTAGTTCTCTTTATCAGCAGAGATAACAATCTTTTGAAGATTTTCTTCGTCAGTTCCCTTTATCAGCAGGGATGGCATTTATTTTGCTAGTTCTCTTTATCAGCAGAGATAGCAATCTTTTGAAGATTTTCTTCATCAGTTCCCTTTATCAGCAGAGATGGCATTTATCTTGCTAGTTCTCTTTATCAGCAGAGATAGCAATCTTCTGAAAATTTTCTTCGTCAGTTCCCTTTATCAGCAGGGATGGAATTTATTTTGCTAGTTCTCTTTATCAGCAGAGATAACAATCTTTTGAAGATTTTCTTCGTCAGTTCTCTTTATCAGCAGAGATGACATAACCTGGGAGAGTTTGTTTCACTTTATCCCCAGCATAGCTAACACATGTCCACGTTTATTTCAAGACATTTCAATACACCGTCTGTAGTGGTTTCCAACACTCGTACGTATTGTGACAAGTGCAGCATTTATCGCTTGTTCCCCAGTGGAGTCGTCCGTCCTTTGAGGATTGCAAATTTTCAGGTTCTTTGGTATTCAATCTCCGTTTATCCCAATTGTCTGAAAGCCGTCGCTATCATACCCTCAGGACCAAGTTGATTGAATAGGGGCAGCTGTAGCACCCCAAAATTTGCTCTCCTTACTTTAGTACTAACTGGCTCATGTTTCATTTCATTTTGCAATATCATGTGTGCATATCATTGGTTCTTAGCATGGGGTCAAGGTGCCTGAGGCAGTTCAAGAGGAGAAATTGTTCTTCAAAGGGTCAAGCAAGAGTCCTTGTATTGTCCAAGAGATCTCAAGTGGATCACTCTCTCCCAACCAGTGCAGAAATTAGGGTTTTGAGATTCTTGGGTTTATTGCTCCAATGGGCAAGCTTCTTGGGTTTTTATCATCACCAAATGGCATATCTTATCTTTGTTGGAGAGGATACACATCATATTCAGAGGAATTTGGATTTGGAGACTGTGCTATTTCCTCCTAGACTGAGGGTACCAAAATTAGGGTTTTGCTATAAAGTCAGTTTATTTCTGTTTTTTTTTGCAAGACTTGATTCCACGGTATTCCTTGGGTCCCTAAGTATCTAGGAATGGAAGATTGTCCATCAGTTTGGTTCATGAGAGATTCAATTGGCCAATGGATTGCAAATCAGGAGAATTGGGAAAAAGTCAACAGTGAGAGGGGAAGTCAACTATGAAATCTTGAGGTTCTCTTCAAGGTTTTCAAGGTCTCACATCCTCATGTGGTCTTCAAGGGTCAAGTTTCATACCATTTATCAAGAATCAAGGGTTGGTACAAAAGTTACTAAATATGGAAATGACCTATAATTTGAAAGTTTCCATTTTGGGCAAGTTTTTACACTACATTCAACTTGACTTTTCACTATCAAGGAAGCTTCAAATGAATTTTCCTCAAACATGAAAGTTGAAGATCTTTTTCTCCCCTTTCCAACAAGTTCTAGATGGTCTCCATATCATTTGTGAAACTCAAGTTATGATTAAAAGAAGGCAAGGTGGTTTTTAGGGTTTTCTCATGGTTCCATTTTCACAACTTTTGCATTTTGGGACATAGTGACCTATATTTGGTTCCATTGCCTAATGACGCATGCTAACATCAAAGTACCTGCCATAAGGATCATTTTTGGCCTTTGAATCAAGAGATTTCATGACTTGTACATCACTTATTTCACATTATGCAAAATTGCAAGATTATTGAAAACTCATGAACCAAGACATCTCAAGGCCCAAATCCAATTCAGGTGTGATTAGCAATTGTTAAATAAGTGATCCATCATAAAAGGTTTGGGTGTGATGCATGGAGGAGGGTGTATTTCACATTATGCAAATTTCCAAAATCACCCAAAACTCATTAAGTGAGGAATTAACAAGGCCCAAATGCTAATCAGTTGAATAACATAATGTATTTAAGCTAACTCATGCACTGGTTAGAGGGAGGACACGTTATTTTGTGGAGATTTTCAAGTGTGAACCCTAAAGTTTTATTCCTTCGAATCTCATCAGCAACAAGGGTTTCTCAAAAACTTCCTTCACAATCTTTATTCTTGGCATCCATAGAGCACAAACCACCCATCGTTGGAAGCTAAAGGCAAGGATACGGATTGCTTGATCTCAGGTTAGTGATAATTTACATGCTCTCTAAACTCAAATTTTTGACATGCATAATGATCTTTGGTTGTCACCGGTGATGCCTATGTATTTTGTTTTGAGTTTGGACGTATAATTTGGTTGTTTTGTGAGTTTGAAAGTTTTGGACCCAACTTTGTTTCATTCGAATCTCCTTATTGATGCATTGTTTGTGATTTTTGATGGCATATTATTGATCCTGGTGAAATTCTGGTCAAGAAGGTATATTCGTTTGCGTGTTCTGGCATTTTTTTGGTTGCAGGTGGCCGGAAGTGACGACCGGAGCTAGGGCTCCGGCGTCTGGCTTGATCGCCGACGAGATTAGGGTTCAAAGGTAGGGGATGAAATCCCAACCGTCCATTTGCTTCATCGTGTGGTCCATAGCATGCCACGCGTTTTAAATTTTTGTTTTTATTTTTGGTTTGTGTGTGTGTCCTACCATGTTTGCTACCATGCACCTCTAATCTGAGCCATTCACTCTATTTAATTTTTGATTTGATGATTTAATCTGGGACGTCGATTGAATCCAGTGGCCATTAGATTGACAACGCATTAATGATATCACGTGCCTTATCACGCGCCTTTTTTTATTTTATTTATTTTCTGAATACTTGCGTGTGTGAATGTGCATCATTATTAAGATGGGCGTGTGGATCTATACCCTTCATCATGATTACCTCTTATTTTGTTGACTTATTATCAAGCGTCAGATTGTCCAAAGGTGATTGTGGAGTCAAGTGGTTGACTGGGTTGCATTGTGTTCCTTTTTATTTTTTATTTTTTTCACTGATGGGCTTTGTGGTGTGGGCTTGTTATCCACACCCCCTTGCTTGATCCATTTCATTTTTAACGTGTTTGGGTTGCTGGTTGCACCCCCATTTGTTTTATTTTTTCATTTATTTTATTTAATTGCATTATTTCATTTTTAATTTTTAAAAATAGATAATTGCATCCAAAAATTACCAAAAAATTCATGAAGCATTGTTATAGTTTTATAAAATTTTACCAAATTTTATTTTATTATTTTGTTTTATTTTTAGCATCTGAAGTAATTATTTGTTTATTTTCTTTTGAATTTATTCCATATATGCATACTCTAACTTGTTTATTTTATTTCTCATAGTCCATGAAACCTTTTGAGTCCATTCTTTTTGCATTGCTTCATCAACATATTGAAGTTCATTAAAACATTTTTCTCTCATTTTAAAATAATTTCATATTGCATTTTAGTCCCTTTATTTTGCATGTTAGTTCATAATTCTCATTTGAATTTGCATAATTGTTTGAGTGACCTATCTTGGGAATTTTGGCATGAGCTTTTGACATGTTGTTTACCACTGGTTGAGGTGTGTTAAGAATTAATTTGGTAATTTCTGAAGTTGGTTTGCCAATTGTTTGATTGCTCTTTGTGTGAGGTCTTCCTTTTTGCACATTCTTGATCATGTCTGAGTACTTGTTTGAGAAGGCACTTGTGCCATCATTTGGGTTTGCTTCTTTGACTTCACAATTCATGTTTAGGTTATCCACATTCTGTCTTGGTTGAGTTTCATTTGGTTTATAACCTTTTCTCTTTGATTTGTGATTTGTTTGGGTTCCATTTATCTTATTGTTGCTTATGTCTGTTTTGTACTAACCTTTTATGCAGGGGCTGAGGTAAGTTATTTGAGGGTGTGGATAGTTATCCATGTCCACCCTCACTCTTTCTTTCTCTTATCTTTTCTTTTCTTTAGGCTTAGGTTGTTGTCAAACCTCCCCTTAGGGCCACCTTTGCATGATAACATTAGGACTAAATTCCATAGGATAGTCTCCCTCCAAACCTCCCCTTAGGGCCACCTTTGCATGATAACATTAGGATAGATTTTTCCCCGTAGTCTTTTTCTCTTCTTTTGAGTCCCTCTTCTCATCTCATAACAATTTCTAAGATACTTAATAAGGTCAACTTGCCTTGCACACAAGCCTTAAACATAGGAAATGAAGATTGATGGGTCCCCCTTCTCTCTTCTAAAGTGTTGAGCATACGTCCCATTGGGGACGGCCATGCGAAGCATTCTTTCCCGTGTCATAGACTTTGGTTCAAGTTGAGTTATGAACTAACTCAAGTCACTTCTGTCTTAAAAAAAAATACAAACAAATTTCAAATCATTTTTGTCCTTCGGGATCGTCAAACTAAAGGCTATTTTCAAAAAGGGCACGTTACTTTCCGTCTGAGTCGCAAACAGGCATCGACCCTAACTGTCGGATGCGAACTTAACGTCGCTCATAAAAAACACAAAAAGAACTTGGTCTGAACTACGTTGACTCTGAATTCCCCATTGCACAAAGGGGGTACGTAGGCCTAGGACGACGACGTCCTACCGAGTCTGTCTTTGTTTTTTCCTCCCCCGTTTTAATATAGCCATAGATGTTAGGATAACTCACCCTTAGAATAGACAACAAGCGTGGATCCCATCGAGTACGATGGACGCGTGGGGTGCTAACACCTTCCTCTCGCGTAACCGACTCCCGAACCCAGACTATGGTTGCGATGACCATTCATTTCCCTCTTCCTCAGGTTTATGCGGTGTTCCCTTTCCCTCTCTTGGGATAAATATACATTGCTGGCGACTCTGTGTTCCACACCACTCTCACGTTTGTACCTGGATGAAAATCCTGGGAGCGACATTCATCTAGATATAAATGTTGGAAATGGGGAAACAACTGCATTTTGGCAAGCTTCTTGGTGTGATAGCAGGTCTTTAGCTGTTTTATTTCCGGAGCTTCATAACATAGCAACAAGGCCCAGAAGCTTGGTGAGTGATAATGGTAGGTGGGCTGGTGATGTTTGGCTGTGGAATGTGGAATTTTGTCAGGATATTGAGGACCAACAATTAATTCAACAGCTGGCTAGATTCAATCTTTTAATTCACAGTTAAGGGCTTTGCAAGGAGAACAGGGATGGGATTTCTTGGAACCTTAAGTCAGGGGCTGATGCGGGTTTTTCGGTGCATTCGGCGTATGAATTTTTGTATAATTCGAAGATTATTCCTCACAATATTCCTAGTGATATGTCTGCTACGTTTAAATTGATTTGGTTAGCTTCATCACCAATCAAAACGGTAGTATTCGGTTGGCGGTTATTTCACGATCGGCTTCCTACGCGTGATAACCTTCGTCTTCATGGGATTATTGCTTCTCCTCATGACACAGTTTGCCCTGTTTATTTTCAAGTCACAGAAACAGTATCTCATGTATTGTTTCATTGCCCTAAAGTTATCTTGGTGTGGAGGAAAATTCTCGGATGGCTAGGTGTTGTGGTTACCTTGGATGGATCAATGATGGAACACTTTAGAGGTTGGATATCTTCATTAAATATTGAAGGGGTAAGTATAAAGAATGCAATAGGCTTGTGGCTGATAGTTTGTTGGTCTGTGTGGAAAGTCAGGAATGATATTTGATTTAATGATGAGTTTTGGATAGAAGAGGAAATAGTGCAAAAGATCATGTTTATAGCTTGGAGGTGGATTGGTAGGAAATACAATTTTACATGTAATTACTATGATTGGTTCAAATCGCCTATAGATTTTTTGTAATGGCGGTTGATCGGTTGGCTTTTGTAAATGGGTTGGATACCCCTATTGTATCCTTATTTTGAATATAGTTGCTTATTAAAAAAAATGGTTTGACAAAAATTAGGGAAGAAGAAGATGATTTCTTCAGAGTCTCTCTCTGACCACAAACTGTGGAAAACTTATTAATTTTGCAACTGCAAGTGATTACAAGACTAAGACACATACAAAATAAGGGTTACTCCCTCAATTTATAATTGAGCTAGCGTGATCTCTAAGCTAAAGCCCAAAATATACTAAAACCCATAATTTCTATTTTAGTCTAAGTCGAAATCATGTGTCAAGCAACCTGCTTCGACACTTTGACATCTTATACAACTTTACACACACTACATGTTTCGACATATCCTTCAGCACTACATGTTTTAACACAAGGAATTAAATTTCAACACACCACCTAATTCATTATGTCTAAGCTATCTATATTCATCATAGACCTTAGCTTCTTGAAGACTTCGACTTGCACTCCTTTTTGTCATGATATCTGCAATCTGATTCTTAGTTCTGCAGTGTTCCATGTTCATCTTCCCATCTGCTACTTGCTCTAGAAGATAGTGGAACCTCATTTTGATGTGCTTGCTCCGTCCATGTGCTATTGGATTCTTCGCCAGATTGATAGCTGACATGCTGTCGATCTTTATGATAATTGCTTCATGATTCTTCGTTGTAATCTCTTCGACCAGGTTCACCATCCACGTTGCTTGGCATGCACAGAGAGAAGCAGTTATCTACTCTGCTTCACATGATGATAGTTCCACTACTGGTTCTTATCTTGAACTCCAAGCAACTAGTGCACCACCTAGCACAAACACATAGCCAGCTATGGATTTTCTATCCTCAGCGTCATTACACCAACTTTAGTCAGTATATCCCACTAATTTACATTCTTTTCTGCCATCAGTTGTAGGAAAAATGTCTTAGTCGAGAGTTTCTTTCAGATACCTTAGTATCCTTTTCGTCGCTGTTAAGTGTGATACCTTTGGCTTCTACATGAATCTACTCATCATACCTACACTATATACTAGACCAGGCCTTGTGTGACAAAGGTATCGATGTTATCCAATGAGTCTTCTCTATTACATTGGGTCGACATCATCTTCATTCGTTTCTTTCGACAGTTTCATTATGGGCTCAGCTCGAGTCAAAGTTGGTTTGCAATCTTGCATCTCAAATCTCTTGAGTATTTCACCTGCATATCTTCTTTGATGCATCATCAAACCTCTATCACTCTTGCGGAATTCGATGCCAAGGAAATATGGCAGATTTCCCAAGTCTGACATTTCAAACACCTCACGTAGGTCATGTTTGAAATCTTCTATCTCCTATTTACAACTTCTTGTTATCAATAGGTCATCAACATAGAGACATAGTATAAGCAATTCACCATTGCTTCTTCTTACATATACTCCATGCTCAGTTGTGCACTTCAAAAATTCCTTATCTGTTTGTGTCATACCCCAAAATTTGCCCTACTTTTTTCAATTTTTGCCTGGCTTATTGTTCATTGCATAACACATTCATTATCAATTGCATCATTCATATGACATCCTTGACTCAAAGGTTCCTTGACTCAACGATTTTAATTGATAATTTACATTCTCAAGTGAGTAAAATATTTTTAAAAATAATTATACAATTCAAATCAATATCATATAAACTCCAATTGATTAGTTTTGGAATTAGACTTTTAAATGTATCTCCTGAAATTTGTGTAGTTTTTGAATTAGTAGATTTTTGAGACAAAGTTAAATTCCAATAAGATGAGTTTTTTTAATTACATTAGTTTTTTTTAATATTAATTTTAAACATAAAATACATATAAAAATAAACTTAAAAAAATTGCTTTTAAGTTCCTGAAGCAAACGAGTCGGGCATAACAAGATGAACCTAACGAGATGAACTAAGTTGTCTGTGAACTTATAATGAATCGAGTTTGAGTTTAAAAAATGTTTGTGTCAAACTTGAATCAAGATTTAAGTTGAACCAATTCTTAACTAATCGAACCGAGCTGAGGTGAGTTATGTTTGAAGTAACCCAAAACTTTGAGAATTCCAAATTAATCTTGATGAATAAGATTTAATCAACCAATCAAAATCACTTGTTCTTCACTCTTCACTTGAGTTAATCAATCACACTTTCATTGCAAGAATGATTATGCGCAACAATTTTTAATGGAAGAAGAAAGAAAATTGAATAAGAAAGAAGATTAGGGTTTGACGAAAAGTGGGGAAAAAGAAGATGATTTCTGCAGAGTAATTGTCTGCTTTCAAACTGAGAAAATAATAAATTAGAAGTCTCATGTCAGTCTATCTCTAAATTGTAACTACTATGAAAAAATTGATAACTAAATGAACTGATCTTATATAATAATATAATTTAATTGTAAAATTGGAAGAATAAAATGGCCAGCGTAAAATATTTATTCATTTATCTATATAGTTATAGGTTCTCAAAGTACAAAACAAAAATTAATCGGACTTAGATACATCTTTCAAATACATGAAGAAATCTAGGCTATTTGATAACAGTTAGGCCCTACAATAAACATCAATATCTGAGTTGATGATCCAACATAAACTCCAATTGTGATATTCTATGAAAAAATTGAATCCATTAACCGATTAAAGAGTACTCATAATAAATGAAGGCTTTAAAAGTCACTTACTAGCTTTTCCTTTACGACAAACATGATAGCATTTGCATACTCTGCGACATTTTCTACAATTGGAAGCAAGATGACGCTAATAAAAGCCACTGACATATTCAAGGATTAAGATGCTCCCTACAAGAGAACTGAAACACAAGATGCTTATGAATCAAGAAACAGTAGGTGCATGTCACATACATCATGAAGGAAATAGTGACACCAAAAAGGATTAAGACTTTGTTATCTCCTTGCAAAACAGAACTTTAAATCATAATCTCAAAGTTTCTACTCACAAAGTTTAAATCAAAATCTCTCAGGGTAAGAAATGGGAAAATAATGAGCGAATAAACAGAATCCGTATGCATGACGGCTCATGGACTAATCTGTTTAAATACATAATGGAACCTATTAAATTCAAGGAACAATAATGCAACCTTGTAATCATCGCAGACATATGTTAGGTCATCTATATGTCATATATAGCTTTTTTCCATCTTATCCCCTGTCAAGACCTAGATCTTTAGACTGATTTGAGCAAGTTTATCAATGCATTGCAGCACCTAAGAAGGAAAAAACTTGAAGGTGATAAAATTATAGGAAAACATCAATATATATAGACCATAAGTAATGATAAAGCCTACCCCTTTCTGCAGCTTGTCTCCACAGAAGTAGCCTCAACAAGAATCATCTATCTTTCCATACTATATGATACATTCTTGAGCAATTCCTCTCTATCAAGACCAACACAAACCTATGCCATGGTGATTCAAATCTATGGCTCCGATTCCATTTCCACTCTAACCAGCGTACTGCTCGTTCACTAGTACACCTTTAAATCAGCAACTAAGAAAAGTAGCTACCAACTCACCAAATCTATGGCACCACAGTAAGCATGAAAAGGACCGAATAAATCAAGTACATAAAGGTAGATGATAACAGAACAAAAATACTCACCGAGTGTAATAGTTAAATGTTATGCCATGGCTGATATGGAGTTTGGCAATTTGCAAAGACAGAAGAAAAGGTAATGAAATAAGTCAAAAATAGATAAACTCGTTAAAATCAATAAGAAACAAACATGGATGAGTCTCAATCACTTCATAAATCATGATAAATTGTAACATACCTTTCAAAATCCGATATGAATGAATGAAAGAATTAGTGAGAATGATGAGATGAACGAGTACAAGAACGAAAGGGAGGATGAAGATGAAGATGAAGATGAAGAAGGCTAGGGTAGAAATTGTTTTAAATTAAGAAGAAAAGCAAGGCCGCCGAAGACGATATGAAAACCTAATTTTGCTTTTCAGATTCTCAATTTGTTCTTGATAAGATTGAAATTAAGTTTTAATAAAAAATATTCTTATTTATTGTATAAATACAAATGAAGACAATGTATTAACAAAAAACGTTAATAGACTGTTGGGTAGAAACTAAGGCTTTCATTATTAGGTAGGTGAGTTTAAATCTGGTTTTGCTTATTTTCTATAAATTTGCATTGAATTATTGAAATTCAACGGTTAAATTAACTCCACAGTTTAAAACTGTATCTTAAAGTTAATAAGCAACAGTTTTCACTAAAAAAAATTAAAATCTTGTCGACGGATAAAAAAGTGCAGTCTATTATCCCTATAAGCTACGGTTTTTAAGCCGTTGTCTATTGTTCTGTTGCCTAAAGTGAAAAATGTTGTAGTGATCCTGGTCTTATGGTACAAAGAGTTTTAGTCAAAATTTTCCAAAAGTGGGAGATTGAAAGCTCAAATGATTTGGACAAAATTTTGGTAAAACTCAGTGCTGAAGAAGATGTTTAAACATGAAGACCAAAGCTGAAGATTTCAGCCAAAGAACAAAGATGTCGAAGAAGATGCCTCAACTTGAAGACTCGACATTCTGGACTGTTATAACAGATTGTTTTAAATCTGTTCCAAGATCCCAGGCGCACTCAGCAGTGGATCAAGGAACAATTTAAAGCCCAACTGAAGACTATAAAAGAAGACTTAGTCCTAGGGTTTTGGTGTACCTAAAATGTAACAATTGTAACCTAGGTACTGTACAGATTCAGAAGCCTTTAGGTAATGAATCTTGTATTGTTCTTGGATGAAGCTTTTAAGCAAGTCCAAGTTAGCGTGTTGGTCAAGTGTGCTTAACAGAATTCTGTATTGACAGGGATGATGTAGATATCACAGTTTGTGATTAAGGGAAGTGAGTGGTGATTCTCATATAAATGGAGATGTCTTTGATAAGTATTTCATTGGGTAGATATTAGGAGATAAAGTTGTAAACGGGGGTGTTTAGCTTTGTGATAATTCTACAGATAGTGGAGTCTTCTTCCTGGATTGGTATCCCCCAGATGTAGGTGAATTGCACCGAACTGGGTTAACAATTGCTATGTTTTTTATCATTCTGCAGATTTACATATTCTGTTATTGGTGTTGATAAACATGTTGGATCAGATGTCGTAACATTTGTTTTACTGCAGTTCTGATATTCAACGTATCAGTCTGTTGTTATGCCTCTTTGTTTAATTGTTTATGCAGAACAATGTCTTGACATGTGTTAGGACATCTGCTGTCTGCAATGCCAGAAATTTTAGGAATAAACAAAGTTCGGTGGCGACTCTGTTAGTCCATTTCGCGGACGTGCGATTGCGCTTCGCGAGGTCGTCTCTCATTTTTCGAGGTACGACAACATTCAATGGCTATTAATAGTTGTGATTTAATCTTGTTGTTTTCGTGATGTTCACACTTGATGGCTATTAACTTCGTCTGAATTTATCTTATTTGCGGGATATCTCTTTGCAGCAGAGGGGACCTGAAACTTTGACCTAAGACGTTATCCAATCAATCCTCCAGATGTAAGCAATGAGATTGCAACAAAACATCTACATCTTAAACCTCATCACTAGTACCTTCCTTGCCACATAGTAATCGAAGTGTCTTAAGAATCTCGCTCAATGGTGAACTTCGCTTTGCATTGCTAGTAGCCAGAGATTTCTATGTTGAAAAGAGAAAACTTGTGAGCCAAATATATCGGGGTATCGATATAGAACATTTTTCAATCTCGTCAACTTGAAACAAGTTGGACGCATTTGGCTATGACACGGTGGGAGAACTCACGGGATGTGTGGCTTTGTACAACAGGCTTGATGATATCATGGCTAATGAAGCTTATTCTAGCATCGGTTGCTGTGGAATTTAAATTACCCAAGGTCATGTGTTAACTGAAGTTATCATTTTGTAGAAGCTGTCATTGTTTCTATTTTACTTGAAATATTTTGTAATCCTTTTCAATGGCGCAATTTTTAGCTTTGTTAATTGTATGTCGACGATTGTTTTTAGATCTTGGGTTTAGACGGGTTTAAAGCGCAAGCGACCCGGATGTATCAATTTTGTTGACTGGCATTCTAATCCTATTCTTTGTGGTAGGCATTAGCTGCAGTTTTCCTTGTATTTTTGGAGTATCTCTCCTACTCTTTTAATACAATTGCTTATTAAAAAAAATATTGTTTGAATGAGTTAACAGAACTTGTAACTTACTCGGATTCCCTCATTGAATTCCTTTCATATTTTACCAATGCCTAAAATAATAATAATCAATTCTCTAGTAGAGGCGCAAAGGATCTGTGTGTCACGGCTGGCTAATTAACAAACACTCGAAAACTGCAAAATGATTGTGTTGATGAATCTTCCCAGTGTAATGCATAGTTTTGGGTCAATTATGTGTATCTGTACAGTAATCAAATTTGGTCAAATCTTCATGCAATAATGTTGAGAAAACTTATTACTTGATATTGTACCAAGTTTTGAATGGTTTTTGTCTGTAACTAGATTCATATTCATCGATTTTATTTGCATGTTCAATGAAAAATACCTTCATCTTTAATATTCGATGCTCTACTAAAATCCATTTCAACTAGAGGCATTTCAATTGTACTATGGGATGAGACGTCACATGTGCACTTCTCATGTGTTATAAACTTCACATATGTCTCATTTGCTTTAGAGAACTTATTCATGTCATCAATGTAAAGATGAATATAGATAACATTCTCCCAGCTTAAACCAAAGCCTTCTAGTTCTGATTCAATTTTTCTCAAAACAATTGTTAAATCTTCCCACAAACCATTGCATGAATCTTGGAACTTATAATTTCGAATGAATTTAAACTTGACACTTTAAATTTGGAATGAATGGAAATGGATATGAAAAGTGGTTATGAATTGGACAATGGAAAAATGGTTTTGGTTTTGAAATGGATCTTTGGATTTTTAATTCAAGGGTTTGAATTTTGGTTGGAATTGGATAAGGATGTGAATTGGAAAAAATAAATGGATATTGAAAATTGGCATGCATATAAAAATAGATTTTGGTTTTAATTTGGAGATGAGTTATTAATGGATATGGGTGGGTTTAAATAAAAAATGAAGTGGATCATGGATTTGAATTTGAATTTGGATATTAATGATGATGAACTTGAATAATGCCTTTGTTGTTTGAATCCCAAGAAATCCGCAAAAACCTTCTTCCATCTTTGACTTGAATCAAATTCTTGAACAAAATAAATGTTTAAGAACATGATGCTTGAAACATTCTTAAATCAATGAATCCATTGGCCTTCCAGACCATGCTTGTCTCCAATTTAATTAGAAATCAATCACATTCCTTTTGATGAGATCTTAATCCATAGTTTAATCACCAGGAAACACCTTGACTTAATGAAACTCTAAGCAATCCTTTGGATGATAATGATCTAAGAACCATGCCTTAAGAAGTCCTTGGAAATAAGGATACAACTTGAAATATAATTTGCCATGAAACCCTAACCAGTCTCCGATTGATGACCATGCTCAACACCAATGAAAGGGAAACCTTAATCCTCCTATACACTGAGACTTATGAAATTTTTTTATAAAACTTAATGGGAAGATACTCATGATGATGATAGCCAAAATCCTAATTCCATAATCCATGCAAGAACCAGTTAAATTGATCTTCAGTGAAGTAGAGACCTCAAACATATAAAAACCCTGATTCTTTAGAGAGCATTGATCTCATGCCTTTAGAATCTCATGCAAATGAATAATTGTGAGTGTATGATCTAGTGGACAAATGCATATGTATGTGAACCAAAAACTAACTAAGGTTAGGTAAAGTAAGGGGAAATTTTGGGGTGCAACAATCCCCTATTATATTCATATCCTCTGGATGCAATGTTGAAGAAAAAGTTGACAATAAAAGTCGTCTTTCAACCAAAGCATGGGCAAATGTATGTTGTTGGATTCAGAGATAGCGATGAGTCTATTCAGAAAATTAGAGAATTGTTTAAGTGTGAAGAGGTACTCTTATATCATAATATTTATATGGTTAGATACTTTATTATAAACTGATTTCTTATATTAATTTTATTTTTCAGCATACATCCAAACTACAAATCTTTGAGTTATCCACGCAAGATGAACTTGTGATTGATTATGTAATGTTATTCCTCTATTCTTCATTTGTAGATTGTGACTGCTTCGTTTTATTCTATTTTTTTATTCTATTTTCTAATGCTTTATTCTATATTTATTTTGATCATTGGTTCTTAAATACCATATTTCAATCTCTATGTAGGGAATTCTCTCTGCCTCAACTGATTATGATTCTACTAGTGAAAATCCAGGCATCACTCCTTTTAAAAGATCTGTAATTGATTCAGTAGATGATATGGAGAATGTTCAACTGTCCTCCACAAAGTTGCTGAAATATGTCAAAAAGGAAAAATAATATTCTATTTTTCTACTAGATAATTTATCATTCTTGTTCTTAGTTATTTAGTTTTATTTTAAAAGTAAGGGCTATCCAATTTTGGTAGTTTCATCCATGACAATGTTTTTAAAATCAAGTTTTTGTAACTTATGATCTATTCTCTATGCTATAAAATTTTCATTATAAGAAACTTCCATGTGTCCATTCTTATTTTACCTTTGAAATTGATAGATTCAGTGATGCCTTGACATGTCTTTCATAACTTTGCATATGTTTTTGTTAATTGAATGTTGTGCGTCTACATTTGGTTATCATTTCTATTTTACTTTGAAATTCGTTGATTGAGTAATACCTTTACATATGTATAATGAGCATTATTTTTAAAATGAGTTATAACGAACATCCCTTTTATACAGTCAAGGTTTACTTTGAAATTGAAAGATTTACCGTAACTTGCCATGTTGTCCTATATTTGGTTCACTTTGTAATATGAATATATGTCTGTTTATACATATTACCATATGATAATGTTGAACTAGCAAACAAATCAAAGTTAACACCTAATGGGTCTCCACAACTGAATGTTAACACCAATTTTTATTCGTGTTGATATCTACCTTGACATAGACTAATACTCAGTTTTACATGGATTATTTAAAAACCCGACATATGGATTTTTGTTGCTATTTACCACATGCATTTTTTGTTGGAATTAACCCAAAACCTATGGGAATTCCTCTTCAATCTTGATCTCAAGATTGTTAACAAACCCACGCAATGGCAATGAAAAATAGAGAAATAAAGGAAATTAGGATTCTAAGAAAATTTGGAGAAGAATATTGTTACCCACAAACTGTGAGATTTTTCTCTTTCTATTCACTTGCAACTGCAAACCGTGAATTACAATGTGTTGTGATTAATTGTATACAAGAATAAGGGTTACTCCCTATTTATAGATTTTGTTTTACTTGTTCTCCAAGTCAAAGCACAAAACTATAAAAGCTCAAAATACCTATTTTGGAACTATATCAAATCAAATCTAAATCGAATCTGTGTGAAACAACTGTTTCGACACATCCTTACTTCGACACTTCGACACTTCGACACAAGGAATTACAATTTAACATTTTTAACACTGAGTTAGAAATTAAACTAACTTATAATAAGAACCTCTTAATAACTACTGTCTTTTTTCCCTCTACTGTAGTGTTCCAAGTCCAGCTTTTCAAAAATCGAAGCCAAAGTTCTAAATACCAGATGTTGGAATTAACCCCAATCTTGGATATAATCCGAGTGAGTCTTAATTATATTGAACGAGAATCAGTCTTTCTAATTGAGCGCTCCTCTCGTTCCTCACTCTTCACTCAAGTGATTCAACTACTCCTTAGTTTCTAAGATGATTCTCGTGCACAATGATTTGAGAGAAGAAAAAAAGTATGTGAAAGTAAATTGGAAAGAAAAGAGAAATTAGGATTTTCAGAGAGTAGGGAAAAAGATGGACCAAAATTCAGTAGAGTTTCTCCCTGTGTTTATTCTTACTGGATTTTTCTTATTCGACTATATTACAATAGTATGGTATCTCCCTATTTATAATGAGATTACTTGTCCACTAATAATTCTCAAAGCAATTAACTAACATAAATTTCAACAAGTTATATTGGACTAATATAATTAATATAGACTCTGTTTGAATCTTTCGAACGCACACTACTTCGACTCTATCGAACTTACACTCGAAACAAATAAAAAAATTAAAATGTTTAATTAGTTGAAAAGAAGATTCCATAGACAAATAGATCTCAGAAATTAAACCATCCAAATGTTTAATTAGTTGAAAAGAAGAGTCCATAGACAAATAAATCTCACTAATGAAATCATCCAAATGTTTAATTAGTTGAAAAGAAGAGTCCATACATAGACAAATAAATCTCACTAATGAAAGCATCCATCAAAATATATAATCCATTTTTGAATTTCAAATCAACAATTACATCATAATATTTGTAGAAAATTTTAACAGTAGCGAGAGAGTGATGTTTTAATAGGAACATATCACACACTTCATGTTAACACTTCAACGCCGGTCCATTAAAAACTACTTTATGAATAAAATTTACATCATGTTAAAAATTAAAATGTTTAATTAGTTGAAAAAAAGTGTCCATAGAGAAATAGATCTCACTATGCCAAAAGAATGGTTCTGTTTTCTGTGATGACAGGGAGAACCAGCGGAGGTTGTTGGCGACAATAATGTTAGCGGACATCAGTTGCTGGCTGAGGATGACGAGTTTGGAGCTGTTAATTCTTTTGGTTTGTATGAGGAGCAGCAGGTGGCGACTGAATTAGAAAGATTGAGGAGCATAATTGAGTTGGTTCCTCCTGTGATGAATAAGAGGGATACTGTGAGGTGGGTTTTGGAGGATTCTTCTTCTTTTACTGTTAGTTCATTGTACATGAAATTGGTGGCGTATAGCATTCCGTCTGGACCGCCGAATAGACATGATATTGCTTTAACTCTGATTTGGAAGGTGGCTGTCCCTTCGAAAATCCGGACCTTTGGTTGGCGGTGTCTCATTAATAGGATTCCGACTTTGGATCAATTGACTTACAGGGGGATTATTCCTCTGTCTAATGGTCCTAATTGTGTTTTCTGCAACTTGCATGTCGAATCGGTCAGGCATTTGTGGGTGGAGTGTCCAGCTGCCAGACTGGTTTGATCGGATATTTTCGATTGGATTGGTTTCTCGGATTCCGGCGAAGAAGGTTTTAAAAGGAGTTTTATGGCTTGGTTCTCGTTTTGTAAATCTAAGCGGGTGAAGCCGGGTAGGGAAGGAAGTATTTGGTTGGCGGTGTTTTGGTCAATTTGGGTGTGTAGGAACGACATTATTTTTAGACATTCGAATTGGAATGTTGTCGATATGGTGTGGAAGGTGAAATTTTTGATATGGAAGTGGTCTTTTATCGGAGATATTACATATCCCAATTGCAATTTATACGAATTCGATAAAAATCCTTTATTGTATTTGTCTTAGATTTCATTTGGTTTGTAATTTCTTCGATCTTTTTGGCGGGCTTGTTCTCGCTTCTTTCTTTGTCATCAGGTTGAGTACCCTTTGTACTCCGTTAATATATCTTGCTTAAAAAAAAAACTATGCCAAAAGAAAGTCAAAATGTGAAACGATGCCATTATTTGATTAATATAGAATAAACATAAAGAGGTTTGATATGCATGCATTTGTGTTTATAAAATCATAGAAATACATTCATTACTTTTCAAATCTAAGAATCGGCTTTAGGAAATGTTATTAATTAAAAAAACAGTTTCCCCTTTAGTCTCAAAAAGTAATTATGAAATAAAGAAAACAAAAAGCAAAAGTAATAACATCTTCCTATAAATACTAGGGCAGTACAAATCTAAGGATGTATCTCGTGGAAGAACGTCTTCAGTCTTTGTCTCAAACTCTTTTCATCATCGTTTTCTCTCTTGCTTATTGAAATGGCTAGTTGGAGAAAAAACCAAGGGATCAGTGATCGTCAAGTTGGTCACCGGAGATCCTCGTCTTATAACAGAAAATCACCTTTGTGTAAGTGTCCTTTTGTTTTCTCTTTATTTTTTCGTTTGGTTTTGTTCTTTGTTTTTGATTTTGTTTAATTCTTTTGGTTCACAGATAATAGGTATTCAGCAGCACCTTTATGGGAAGATAAGTTTTATGCTACGGTAGGTCAAGTTCCATGGCGAAAGCTATTAGAATCGCTTTCCAATGTGATGAAGTGGGAAGACTCGGCTGTCAAACAAGCAATTTACGATGCAAAATTCAGATTTTTGGCTGAGATCAACGGCTATCGCTGGGACATTCCGTTGCCTGATCCGGACATGTACATCGACGAAGTAGATTGGGATGCAAGTGTTGATCCTGAACTCTATCTGGATTTGGAGAGAGAAGAAGAGGCCAGACGTATCATGATGGAAAAGAGCCAGCAGGAGACGGAGATTGTCGACAATCCTCTCGATCATGGATGGGAAATCACACCTACTGGATGGGGGGACGAAGACGAAGAAACAACAAAGCCTCGGGAACCCAGTTATGGTGGTGAAGGATGGATATTTAACAACCATGAAAATAATGAAACAAACTCTTGGGAACAAAATGATTCTCAAAGTTGTATTCCAAAGGAGCAGTATGGTGATGAGCTGCATGGCAAGTATCAGGCAAAAAGTGGCAGGAACATAAATTGGGGAGGATATAACAGAAGGAGCGAGAATAACATATCATTGTATCAGCATAGTAATAATGAATATCAGATGAATCGAGGAAGAAGAAATGGAGGAAGAGGAGGAAGAGGAAGGAGGAGAAACGATACTTTTCCCCGTCGTTCAGGGTAAATTCCTTAGGCTGCAAGAAAGTCTTATAACGCTGCTAAAGGCTCATTTGTTCAACTAGCTGAGGATATATGTTTTGCTACTTAGGTGTTATATAATAATGACGAACTAATTTTTAGAATTAAGTTATATTATCTCCATCTTTTTTCTTTGTTGGAAACCATTACAGCAAACAATAGGAAATCTCATCATCAACGTGAATTCTATCTCTATTACGTTGTTCTTCTATAAAATGGATCTTTTGTTTGAGGTCCAATCTCTTTTTTTTTTTCTTAATAAATGTGAAATATTGAATTTTGGTTTATAAATTGGAACAGACTAGTATCATATTCTTCATGATAGTGGTGGATTTATAATTATTAAAAATATTATTCTTAGAAAGAATTTTTTATATTTGTAATGATATGCCATCTGTACATGTTCCAATATATTAATGACAAATCGATTGGGTATAGTTATCCAAATTTATTGATTTATTTGGTCAATTATTACTGATAAATTTATTGGCAAGAAGATCCTATAATAAAATTTAAAATATTATACTTTGACAAATCTTATATTAGCCTTTAATTTTATTATATTTATTAAGTAATGTAATTTTTTATTGTTTTCAAAACATCTTATTTTATTTTAGGGTTAATACCCCTTTTCCCCCCTGCCATTTGAGCCAAATCCCAAAAACAACCCTGTAATAAAAAAAACACAGATTCCATCCCTGTAATTTAAAGATTCTGTCATTTTGGTCCTTCAATGGATTTGCCCAACAAAAAAGGTGATGTGGCACTGACAGCTTGGCAATTTTTTTACTGTAGCTGACACGTGGCATTATTAATTAATATTATTTCATTTAATTATAAAATCTTAATTACTTAATTCATTTATTTATTATATTCATTTACTTAATTTATTTGATATTTGTTAAGAAGCTGAAAGATCAAATAAAATGAAATTAAAATTGAAG